>CM075655.1:35000000-36250000 GCA_037953625.1 Crotalaria pallida | reverse complement strand
TTGGGGGGAAATCACTGGCCAAAAAGATTCTAAGGGCAGGATACTACTGGCCAACCCTTCAGCAAGATGCGATCAATCATGTGAAGAGATGTGAAAAGTGTCAATTTCACAACGATGTGTATCAGAAGCCGGCCGAGGAACTCCACTCCCTTTCATCTCCCTATCCTTTCTATCAATGGGGAATGGATTTGATTGGCCAGTTCCCCACCGCACCAGGACAGCTAAAATGGGTGATAGTTGCCATTGATTACTTTACCAAATGGATTGAAGCCGAGCCTCTAGAAAATATCTCGTCGGCCAAGGTTCAGAAGTTCTTTGAAAGACAGGTCGTAGCTCGGTTTGGAGTGCCACAAGTTCTGGTGACTAACAACGGAACTCAATTTGCAGCAAAGGCATTCCAAGACTTGGTCAATGCTTTAAACATTGAGCACTATTTTTCCTCGGTCGAGCATCCTCAGACCAATGGACAAGTGGAATCAGTGAACCGAACTATCATCCAGGGAATCAAGAAGAGGCTCATTGGTGTAAAAGGAAATTGGCTGGAAAACTTGCATGAAGTACTTTGGTCGTATCGCACCACAATATAGACTTCGACGGGAGAAACTCCTTATGCGTCGCAACCCGATAGAAAGGATCATCCCTTCGTTCCGAGCCATACAACAACCAAACCCCCTCAACAACACTTTACTGTGTGAGGACCTTGTTCTATCGGATGAAGTCAGAGATCTAGCCGCCGAGCGGGAACAACATGCCAAGCTGTTGCAAGCGAAAGAGTATAATCGCTCGGTAGTACCCAGAGAGTTCGAAGTAGGTGACCTCGTCCTAATAAGAGCTGACATTGGCCTCAAGAACGCTAAGGACGGGAAACTGGCTCAAAATTGGGAAGGGCCATACCGAGTAGCTTCCAAAACGGGAACAGGAGCCTACAAGCTCGAAACTCTCTCTAGTGCTCTCATCAATAATACATGGAACGTGGCAAAGCTTAGAGCATATTTCAGCTAAACTTTTTTATCCTTGTTTCAATTTTAGCTTCAATTGTTTTTAGTTTCATTATTACCTTTGCTTAATCTTAGGATTGTTTATTTTTGATAATGGTGTACGCTCGGTGGAACTCCGAGCCCATTGTATTTACTGCTGCAAATAAATAAAAGTTCTGTTCTTGAATTCATTGTATTTACGTACTTTTCCTCATAATCGATTAGCCACCGTTTATGACGTGAACGATTATAAACAACTCGAACAAGAGCTTATAACTCGTCAAGTACTTTGAAAGATTCCCGATTCAAACATGATTATCTCAAAATCATTTTTTACATCGCGGATAGAGGAACCCACCTCGGCTAAAGTGCTGGAGTTCCGAGGTCTTAACACTTGAATTCATAACAAAAAGAATAAAAAGAAGCACAAAATGATAGCGGATATTATAAATATTCAAAATTAGTTACAGCAACAGGTCCGAGCCCATCTATTGGGGCAAATAAAAAAGTTAAAAAGCAAAAGAAAAAAATCTACTCAATGTCAGACAGTACGATGCTTTCGGGATCAAACTTATCTTCCTCCTCATCGTCACCTTCGACACCCTCGGCCCCTTCTTCCTCGGACTCCTCAGCCAAGTGATCAGGCATATCATTTCCGCCCATGTCTATTGGGACCCCATTCTCGCCCACGATCTGACCATTTTTAACAGCAAAGTTAGGGTCAGCACCCTTGGTCACGAGGCCAGGATTCAAGATGCGAAGTTGCTCGGCAGTGTTGAGGAAAGAATCTTCAACCGCGTGATCCCAATTGTGCAGATTTTCTTTGGCTGCCTTTTTATGTTTGAGAGCTTTCGCTCTCATTTTATCCAGAGAGGCTCGGAGCCCAGCGGCTTCATCCTTGGCATACTCGAGTTGCTCTCGAGCCACTGCGGCATCTTCCTCGGCTTTTTGAGCCTTCTCCCTTGCCTCTTGTAGGATTGCAGCATCTTCTTCGGCCTTCTTCATGATTTCCTCGACCTTTCTCATCCCCTCATTGGCCTCTTGAAGGGTTCTTTCTGCTTTCTCTTTGTCAGCCTCGGCCTTAGCCTTGGCATCTTTAGCATCCTGCCTCTCCTTCTGCAGCTTTTCATTCTCGGCAGCTAATGCTTGAAGCTTTTTATCAAAGCCCTCTACCTGAAGTTGCAAGTAGTCTTCCCGAGCATCAGCTTCTTTTCTTTTTTTCTTCTCCTCGGGAACCACCCCAGCATGAACGTCATCGCCACGCTGACCGAGGTAGTGGAGAATGCTTGCACCTCTAAGAAGACCCTTCACCAAGGCTGAGCAATTGTTTTCCCAAATCGACGGGAGCCATGCATCAAGCACTTGCGCATCCTCGGGTGGGAAGACTGCTGCATAGAAGCTATCAGGGTTCTTCTTAGCCCATACTGTTTTGGCAACGATGTCATCCATGCCATCAGCACCTTGAATTCCTTTGTGTGATTTGCTCAAATTGAGCCAATCCCCAGCTACTCCCTTCCCTTTTTCCATCCGAGGCCTCTTGGAGGGACGCTCAGGAGTACCTTTAGCACTTGGTTGCGCTTCCGAGTTGATTATTTGCTCAACACCTTCGGCGGCCAGAAGTACCTCGGCAGGGACAGCACGAGGGGCAACAGTTGGACTATTCGTTGGTGTTGGCTCGGAGGTCTGGCTTTTAGCCGAGGAGCCCGAGCCTCCCTTCACAGCAGCCAGCTGAGCCATCCTGACCGAGGCAGCAGCACTCTTCTTGGCCTTTGACGCTTTCTTCCCCATTTTGTCTGCAAGAAAAAGTATGTTATACCAAGCAAAAAAAAATGTTATACCCAGCTCGGCCTTCACTTCGGCCTGTGTCCTCTTCAACAGAATTTGTTTTGTATCAATCTGACCCTTCTCTTGGAGATACTCCCAAACCCGATCGCATAATAGTCTCTCAGCCTTAGATAAATCTGCTTTATAATCAAATTGATACAAAGAGGCCCCTCGGTTATAAATACCGTTCGACCAGCTCAATGGGAATTGAGGCACGACCTTAATTTCCCCTTCTTCCTCAACTTGCTCTATAAACCAGCACACTTCGGCTCCAGTATACTCGTATTGGAAGAAGCGTGGTTTGAAGGACTTCCAAGAATCGGTTACTTTCGCAAAAAAGGCATGCTCCTTCCGAGCCTTCAATGACACCCAGAGCCCCTTGGAGTTGCCAAATTTATTTACTTGGGGGGCATATAACCAGAAGAAGGCTCATAATGTTGCTACCAGACCTTCGGTGTCACAAAACTGTTGGAAAGCTCTGACAAAGGCCCACCCGCTTGGATGCAGCTGGCTCGGGGCTATACCTAAGTGGTTGAGGACCTCCATTTCAAAGGTAGAAAAGGGCGTGCGGATTCTGACCTTTGTCACTATCTCCTCGTAAAAGTAAAAAAAATTGTTGGTTTTCCGGCACTTGGAAGCATATCTGGTCGTCTATGCTCACATGTCTTAATACGAATTCCGAGGCATTCCCATCTGCGCTCGGAGGTGTTAGAATTGGACGAAGGTGGTTCAAGCTGTCCATCGTCAGCAACGAAGGCCTCGTTCCAAGTACTTCCCGATCAAAAACAGCATTGTACTGCGCGTGGTTGGGTGGTAAAGGATATTCTTCAAGATGGGTATCGCACCTTCGCACCACCATATCTGGGGAAAAAGTAAAAGGCTCGGCGTTAGCATTTTTTATAGCAGACGTTTTAATTCTAAAACTAAGGCCGAGCCTTGGACCTTTTCCCCCCTCCCTCATAGGATCTCCCAAAAACTCTTCCCCACCTGTAAAGCATTCTGGGCTAGTCCTAACCTGAGCCCGACGCTCGGCAAACCTATAAGCCAACAGCCACCTATTTTCCTCTGCGGGATCCGAAGGGTACTCTATGGTTAACGGTTCTACCTTGGGTGACTCATTGGATCCTTGGCCACCAGGGGGGTACGAGGATCTACTGTATCATCGGTATCAGAACTAATTTCTAGGGGAACATTTTCGAACTCAGAATTCCCAGAATCCCCAGAATCCCCAAAACTCCCAGAAAACTTGAATCACTGTCACTGGAAGGCTCCTCTCCTAATCTCCTACAGAGTTCATGATAAATTCTCTTCCAATCTCTCCAACCTCTCATGATTAGGAAATCCAAACCCTCTACACTATCTACCCAGAACAAAAACCCCAAATCCCTGCAAAACCCAGAGAAACCAAAACCCTTTTTCAAAAAAGAAGAAATCGCAAAACTAGAGGCGGATGATTGAAACAAAAGAAGTAGAAAAAATTACCTGCTTTTGATTGTTGATCTCTGTGGAAAAAGTTGGTAGCAACGGATGATCGTGGAAGCGCGGATGAGAATAGAGGGAATGTGTTTGGAGCAAGTGAGAATGAGAGTTTCTGGTTTGAGAAAATTGGAAATGAGTGAAAAGTGATGGAAGGGGGAGTAAAGGATTCGAATAACCCTCAAAAACCTTTCAGTTTCCCTCCACGATGCACATGTGGGCCGAAATCCCACTAACCCACTCAGCCACTCACAGGGTGAGACGTGGCAGTTACTAAAGGCACTTTTTCAAATTTCAAAAATTATAATGATTTGGCACAACTTACAAGGATAAGCGTCATACCTAGAGAACCCAAAACGTCACCTCGAACAGGCTACATGGTTACAGTTGTCGCACACTACCGAACTAAGACATCCGAAAAGGTCAACCCTAGACGCTTGTTACCTCGTCACAGACTTTCCAAAGTCTTACGAGCTGGGGTGCTTGTAGGGTCTGCCGACCATATACAGACCCAAGTCTTATCAAAGGGATTCTCTAAGGGCACTTCCCTCGATTTACTTAGCGTAAAAGTCCTTCGCTCGGACTCATGGACTCCGAGCATACCAAAGGGCCAGGCTCGGACTTGATGGGGCCGAGCCTTACAATCAGTCCCCAATCCATCAGGCTCGGGACTCTAGGACCGAGACACATCGTCGGCTTGTGGATAAACTCAGGCTCACCGAGGCTTCTTATCCCTTCCGCAAATCTCTCCTAGATTCTCGCAACAGCCTAGACATGAGATCTTCAGCTGATCCTAACCAGATTCTAAGAGCATAATCCTCTGATATTATCTCACAGAATCCTGGTTCAGCACAGCTCTGATACAGGGCCCAAATGGCCCATATCAACCTCCTCCAAACCCTATAAATAGCTCATCACAGCTAGGGTTTCAGGTAAGTACTCTCATCCCTAAGTTGACACTCTGCACACACACGTTGAATAGGGAGACCCTGCTTTTCCCAACTGGAACTGCAGAAATACCACAAGTCACACATTAATACTTGATCCTCTCTTGGGATCCTGGTTTCCATAATCTTGAGCACTTAGAGGGTTAAGGACATCTAGTGTTCAAGGACACTACATGCCCTATAGGCTGTGAGGTGCTTCACAGACCCATAGAGTACCATTCTTTCCAAATGAGAACTTTGGGTTTGAAAATTGAAAGGGGTAGCAAAAGCCTAAGTGGGGGAGTTTACCGGGGACATAATGCGAGGTTCTGGAGATTTCTGAGAAACCTTTGTCTTTATTATTATGATTTTATTATGGGAACTTAAATGATCTTTTTGGGAAACTCCAAGTATTTTGTTATTTCTAAAAGGGTTTTAAGCAAAACAATTTTGACGAAGCCTCCCTCCACTTCTTTTTATGTCTTTCAAAAGTAAATTTCGGGGACGAAATTCCTATAAGTGGGGGAGAATTGTAACATCCTAGTTTTATTAACCTAAGAATTTTATTTAAGAATATTTTGTTTATACGAAAATAAAGTGTGGAAAATGATTTGCAAACTATTTTCTTAGTATATACATATATGTGTATAGTTATGCTGAGTTAAAATATATATATATATATATATATGTATAAGAGTTTGTTAAACATTTTCCTAGTGTATGTGTATATACAAATATATAAATATATATATTTTCCTATGTAAGTGTTAGTGTTTGTAATCATGTTCTTGTGTATGGGTGTATGTGTGTGTGTGTGTATATATATATATAATTGTAATACAAGGTTTGGTTAAGGATTGGTTAGGAGATATAATTGGAGTCGATGTTTAGGCTTAAGGTATATGTGGAATAGACTTTAAGTGTTTTGGACATGGGGTAATGCCTTGAGAGTGTGTTTAGTCTTAGAATTGTTTTTAAGGCTAGAGCGTTACCTTAAGTCGTTAGGGCTAGATCGAGTGTTGGGAAAGGGGGTTAAGCCTAGAATTTGGTTTTAGTTCGTTTGATTTTCTGTGTTTATGATTTATGTGTTTATTATTATTAATTTATGATTTTGATGTTTTGTATGTGTATGGGGTTTGATTTAGTGTTAGGAAGGGTTAGGGACCTTCGAAGCGGGTCAAAAAGGGGAAAAATCAGTGTTTCGGGGCTGTTGGTGCGCCCGAGCACGAGCCGGTGCGTCCCAGGCGCACCAGGGTGCTTAAATCCGCACCATTTTTTGTGCGCCATTAGCTCCAGTGCGCGCCAGCTCGCTCCAGCGAGTGCGCACCATGCGCGCCATCTGGTGCTGCGCGTTGCGCTTGCTCCAGCGAGTTGGTGCAGATCTGCACGTACCAGTCTTCATAAAATCCGCACCAGCCTCATTTCCCATCATTCTTCTCTGCACCATTCTCTTTCTTCCTCCCCCAAATCGATCTCCACCATCACCCAACACCCCTAACTCACCTCCAAGCCTCCTCCCATGGCAATCCACTCCTTCCCCATGTGTTCTTCTCCCTTTCCCTTATTCATGGTGTCTCTCTCTCTTTCTCTCTCCATCATGGCTTTCTCTCTCTCTCCATGGAACCCACACACCATAACCCATTCCAAGCACCCAAACCTCTATTTCTAACCTCACCCATGGATTTAATCTTGATTTTGGGTCAAATCATATACATAAACATTATCCCTCTCTTGATTAAGCTTTCCCTCTCCTTTATTGGTGTTTCTCTCTCATCTAGGGTTTTTCTCTCTCTCCTCCAATCAGGGAACCAATTGGGAATCGGTCTAGATAGTTGGAAATCCAATGGATCGGAGGTAGATTCTTGGTCTTTGGAGCATCAATTGAGTCTCTTTTCTCTCCAAGGTAAGGGGAGTCTCTTTTCCACACTTTGGGTTAGGGATAGTTAGGGTTTATAATAGGATTTCAATCCAATGGATCAGTATCTTCTTTGTTAACCGTTGGATCGTGCTCAAATTTTTTTATGCGCTTCCTAACTCGTTTAACTTGACATCCGACGGTGGAAATTTTGTTTTGAGAAGTAAAAGCTCAAGAAAATTCAAATATCCGTAAGGCCACTACTGTTTACCCGAGTTTGCACGAGTTTACCCGAGTTTACCCGAGTTTAGTGGGAAGCAAGTTTGCATGCGAGTTGACTCGATTCTATGGGTAGGATCGTAAACTCGTACGAGTTTACGAGTTAACTCGCGACTTTGACAACCTTGCTAGCGGGTACTCCAAATCCTAGTGGTGCACGGTAGTAAAAAGGAAAAAGGGAAGTTTATGTAGATCTCTGTTTTGAGGTTACATAAATGATATGGAGTGTATGCAGATCACTAATTTGTGGTTGCATATGCTGTGTGTAGATCTCTGTTTTGGGGTTACACACAATGGTAAGGTGTAGATCTCTGATTTGAGGTTACACCCAATGGAAAGTGTAACACCCCGCAAATTCCTCGTATTAATTTAAAATACTAAAGAGAATTAAATTTTTGAAAAGGTGTTTTAAAAGAATATTTTCTCGAATAAATTCCTTATTTTATGATTTCAAAGTGATAGGTGATTTTAAAGGGATGGTTTTCATAAAATAATGTTAAGAATTTAGAAATTGAGTTTTGAAAAAGTTTATATATTTGATATTTTTATGTTTTGAATAAATTGTGATTTTTAGGTATGAGTCATTCTATGAGAAGAAAAATTTATTTTTCTATGTACGTGTGTATGAGCATTTCGTGTGTGATGTATGAAAATAAAATGCATGTGTGTGTAGGTGTACACGGTTTAGGTATGTATGTGTATGCTTAGGATTATATAGGATTAAATTAGTAAAAGAATATGAAATATGCATGAGTATATGTATTGATTTGATATGTGTATATGTGTGTGTGTGGGACGTGTGTATGTATGTGGGGAAAGGCCTAGGATTAATTTCCCTAAGTGTTAGACAAGTAACCACATGGACTAAGTGCTAACCATGACCAAACTAAGTAGGAAGAAAACCCTAACTAGAAGCCCAAAGAGTAACTAAACTTAGAGTGACATGGTTCCTTAATTTACTCCTCATTGATTCCTAAGAGTTGATAACCTCCACCCATGCAAATCTTTGAGTTGCCAAAATTATCCCTCCCATTTGCACCATGGCCGAATTGATCAAGGGCAAAAGAGGAAAAGTCTCATGTCTTTACTCTTGTCTATATATAGCCGAGTAAGTGTGAAGAATTGGCCATTTCATTCTTCATTTCCACCTTTCATTTCTTTCATTTCCATTTTCCTTCCAAACACATTTGTTGGGAGCAAAAATCAAGCTCTCAACACACACAAAGAGAGAGAGAGAGGGCCGTGAGTTAGAGAAGAAGAGAGAAGAGGAGAAACCAAGCCAAAAATCCTAGAGTTTTCCTTGAAGAACCAAGATCTTAGAAGCTAGGAGATCAACCTTGTCTTTGGTGGGTATTTTGAATAAGCATGAAGAAGTTGTAATAATGTAGATTTTCTTTTGATTTTGTAATTTTCCTTTCTTTTCCTTCTTTGCATGTCTTATTTTATGTTGGATCATGAACTTTTAAAGCTTAAAGAAACTTGTAAACGTCTAACTACCGGACTTCATAACTTGTTTAAGGTCTTCATGAAAGATCTTAAAGTTTTTCAAATTAAATCCTAAAGATCTAAAGTTTTGTTGAGATTTTTGTAAAAGTTTTAAGTAAACCTCTTTGCATGTTAATTTTTCTTTCTTAAACTGTGAATTAAAGATGTGTTTAAGAGTTTACTTGATAACTAAATGAGTGATCTAAACTTGGTTGGTAATAAAGTTAAAATCTTGGGTGTTGCATGTTGATTGTGATGATTTGAGTTCATGCATGTGTTAATTGAACTTGATCTTGAAATTTTAAGAATAAATAAACTTATAAAACCATAGATCAAGAGCCAAGTGATTCGGCCTTGACTAGATCCATAGATCTTAATGCTTTTTAATTTGATCCAAGTGATTGCATGTTAGTTTTATGTTTAGAAAAGTTAATTTAAATTGTTGAAATGCTTGATTTCGATTTGGTTTTGATAAAACTTTGATTTTTGGGTTTTGACCTTTAAAAGATTTGATCTATGTCTTGATCTTTGAAAAAGTTTTGATCTAGAGTCACATGTGTGGTTTTTAAACAAAAAGATTTAATCATCCATCCATGCATGTCTCGGTTCTGCTCCCTTCTACTCAAAGTGATTTTCATCTTGGATTTGTGCCATTATAATTGATTTCATGACTTGATCTATGATACTTAGATGCATGCATGTTATTTTTTTTAAAGTGAAAAAGGACTTGATCTTTCTTAGAGATCATTTCGGTTTAATAAAGAACCAAGGGAGAAAAACTTTTGAAAAATGATTTGTATCTTGATCCATGTTCTACGTGCATTTGGTCTAAGCCTAGAACTAGGAAATCATGTTTTGTTTCTATGAAGAAAGACTCATGCATGTTAATTTCTTTTGATTTGAGAATCTTGTGTTTGTGCATGTGGAAAAGTGGACCAAAAACATTGTTTTAATAATGATAATATTCGGCCTACACATGCTAGTTAGACTAGGATTCCTTTTTCAATGAAGTGACATAAAAACCATGAGTGTGTTTGAAATTATATTGTGAATATTTAACTTCTATTTGGTTTTTAATTAAAGCTAAAAGAAATAAATGAATTAAAAGGTTTTAGAAAAAGTTTTGTGTATAATTGAAAGTATGTGTGTGCATTCGGTTTGTGAAGTATGTGCATGACTAAGTGTTTTTGTTTTACGAAAAATGAAAATGTGTAGAAAAATAAATGAGTTAATAAATGCTTGAGTAAATTAAATAATTGGTTGATTACTTGTATGACTTAATTTATGTAAGTGTTGTTGTGGTTGTGTGCTAGTTTATGTTTGAGAAATATTTGAGTGCGTAATTGGTTTTGAAATAATTTGGTTTTAAGAAAATTCCATTTTTGACTTATTTGAGATTTTTAAACTGTGTTTATGGCGGTCCAAAGTTTGAGTTTTAAAGTGTTAATTTGAGTCAAAGAAGTTTTTGAAATAAAAAAAGTATTTTTACGATGTTTTCGGGATTTTATCAAAATGATTTTGTAAAATAATTCTTTGTTGTCCAGAACTATTTAAAATTTCTTCTTAACTCTAAAAATGTGTTTATATGATTTAAAGTGTGGTTTTCAAGTGATAATTGATTTAAGAAAAACCCGGATTAAAAACAGTGAATTTTTCGGTGTTTTCGAATGTAATTAAGGTGCTGTCCAAGACGGACCAGCAACTAAAATAAATGATTTAAATTATTTTACTAAATGTTTTCAAATGGTTTTAAAATATTTAAGGTGCTAGAAAATAGGGAAGTCGTTTTGATCAAACAATGGTGTTTTAAGTTTTCCGACGAAGAACAAAAAGTGTTTTAAGATATGAAAAGATTTTCTTATTACGCGTTAATAATGTAAGCGTATTTTATTTAGTACGAGGAATAACATTAAAGATAAGGGATTTGGGGCAGCCGACAGCAAAAAGAATCCAAGGAGACGGTACGCTTTTAATCGCTGGACCTCAGGTGAGAGAGAAGCTTTCCTAAGACACCATGGTAGTTAGGTGATATTAGGACGTTCCGTATCAGCTCAAAGATCGGAACTTGGTGGTACTGAGTCAGTAGTATAGTGGCAATTGTGTGGCCACTTATACGAAGATGACTAAGACCACATTATTGTGTGTGATGATTGTGTGATGTTATGTAGCATGCTTTATTTACTATTTAATTATACACGATGATATTTAAAATTGCTATTAATGTGAGCGGTATGTATGCTGAGGGATGTCTGCTACATCCTGATAATAAAAATGAAATGAGTAGGTTCCTAACAGTAAAAGACCCAAGAGAGGAAGGAATAATGATAAATAATATAAGATGGATTACAAAGAGGTAAGTAAAAGAATTGAGATTAGAAAAAAGAATTAATGATAAGGATGAGGTTGAGCCAGAGCTGGGAAAGATGTTGTGGTTGATTGAAATGAGATGTGTCATGTGTGGAATTTGGTTTTCTTGCTAAGGCTGGTGTTGATTTGAGCTTTCTCCTCCATTGGTACTCACAAAAATAAGATTTTTTTTGAAAAGGTTTTCGAACTGGGATTTTTGAGAAAAATTGTAAAAAGATATTTTGAAAAAGGATTTGTGAAAAGAAATTTTTTTGAAAAGGTTTTTGAAAAGAGGTTTTTGAGAAAAATTATAAAAAGTATTTTCAGAAAAGTTTTTGAAATGAAATTTTGTGGACAGTTGAGAAATAAGATTTTTAGAAAGTTTATGAAAAGAAGTTTTCGAAAGGAGTTTACGAAATAGAATTTTTAAGAGATTTTACAAAATAATATTTTTACGAAAGTTTATGAAAAGAGATTCTTTTTGAAAAGATTTACAAAAGGAGGTTTTACAAACTGATATTTTTGAAAAAGTTTCTGAAAGGATATTTTGTAAAGAAGTATGAAACCGGATTTTCGAAACAAGTTTATGAAATGATATTTTCGAGAAAGATTATGAAAGGAGATTTATTGAGAAAGAGTGTGAAAAGTGATGTAAGTTTGCCATGTGATCCCCGCTCTGTGCTATGTTGAGAAAAAGAAAGGAACAGTATTGTTGAAAGATAGCGGTCGGGACTCATTGAAGGGATGCACGAAGGATGGGCCGACCATTAGGTTAATTAAAAAGATAAAAGACTTTAAAAGACTCTAACGCGCGAATGCGGTGAGGTATGAGTGTGAAACCGAAGTAGTGGAGAGGAAGGAACCATAAGTATCTGCGGATACTTAGGAGGAGATTGCATTAGGGGAGGACGATGACGGTGAAACGTCAAGAAGTCTTGAGTACTTTCTAGGCAGAACGAACTCCATATGTGGTATACGAACGTGGTAGGGATTGGGTCCAATGCCGTGGTAAGTTCTGTGTGTACAACTAGAACAATACTGACGCCCCTAGATTGCAAATCTTGAACAGTGAGAGGGACTGGAGTGGGGCATCGTGATTGCCACTGTACCGAGTTTTTACAGTGTGCGTTGATTATATACATGTGAATTGAATTGATATGAATTGATTGAGGCTGTAGACCTCCTGGCCTGGGGCCAATTGATTGTGAGACAGTTGTCGTGCCCGCACGGTAAAGGTCCTGTACTCCTGTTTGCTTCCGACTAGGTTGGTGGATGACCGAGGAGATGTAGACTTGAGACATGAGTGCTAACTACGAAAGAAACGCGCACCTCGATGATACTTTAACTCCCCCGATCATCGATGGTTATAATTCAATAAGACACAATAAGAAAAGATTTCTAATTAAGAGAAGTAAAAGTTTAAGAGAGGTGAATAATGAGAAAGAAGGATTGAGAAGAGAAGGTGTGGAAAAGTAAGTGGAACCTTATGAAGGAAAATATGATTGAAAGTGATGGAATAAGAAGGAAAGAATGAGTGGTGAGAAATGAATTAAGTTGGACGAAATGATAACGAATAATAATAAGATTAGAAGATAAAGAAGTAAAGAGAATAATAGTAATATTGTCCTTGAATGTTTTGCTGTGTGTGTGTTGTGTGTTTTGTTTGTATTGTCTTGATATCTCGCCTATCGTAATCCCACACCGTCGACGCTACGTCGTTCGGATCGCTTACTCTCTCCTGTTCGTTGGCCTATCGGTGTTGTTGGTACCCCAACGGGCAGATGGAGCATCGCTTGGAGATTACCACATGGAAGCGTCGAGGAAGCGGCTGGAAACCCACTCGTTATGGATGGGCGTGGATGGGATACACCGAGATGCTGATTGCGGATCCGGAACACAAATTAAACAAATTGACAGTGGGATCGTGCTTGGGAAGTGTCTCCGTGTTAGGATACGATAGCAATGAACCACCATCCCGGGACGAAGCTAAAGCGAAACCGGTAAAGTTGTTCGGGGTAGAGCTCACACCAAGTTCGGAAGGAGAATCAGCTAACGAGGCAGTATCACCCTCGGGTACGAAGGCATCAGCCGAAGGGAAAAGGAAGCCGAATCCGGTTGTCTTCATCAGAAGGAAGCGAAAGTAGTGTATCTAGTTAGGTTACTTATTTGTGTTATGTGTGAAGGATTACCAAGCAATGTGCCACGTATGTAACTAAGCTAAGTTTTAATTCTGTGATGTGGAGTACTTTTTTTGGAAGATTGAATTATGTAACCGTTATAACTAAGTACCACGAATCACTCTGTTTTGGAATCAAATTATTTTACGAAGATGAAGTATTATGAAAGAAACTGTTTTAGTAACAACTCGATTTTCAGAAAAGTAAATTGAAGAACACAAGAGATTTTCAATAATGATTTCAACACTATAACAAGGTTTTACAAAAAAAAAAAATTGGCCTCATTTTTGGTAACTTTAATAAATAAAAGTTGATGTTTGCAAGTCGTGAAAATCGGGCTGTTACAGAAAGTGTAGATCTCTGTCTTGAGGTTACACATAATGGAAAATGAATAAAGGAAACGGAAAAATGGAATTGATAAGGAAATTAAAGGGAAACGAATAATGAAAATGGTAAAGGAAAAGGGAAATAAAAATGGATAATGGATAATGGATATGGATATGTTATGTATAATGGAAATGAGAATGTGATGAATTGGTTGATCCCTGACTTGATTTAATTATTATTCTTGAGTTTCTATTATTTGTACCTTTTTACTATCTTCTAATTCACTGTGTTGTAAAAAGGTCTCACCTTAGTGGTTAACATTTTAAGCGCATAATCAAGGAGCTTGAAGATCAGAGTGCGCAGCGAACAATACGAAAGAAGGGAATTCCAGTTGAGGCTATGTATATTATGAATGAATTCCCCAATGTGTATTTTGAACTTATTTTGTAAAAAGAAATTTTTAATTCACTATTTTATTTTAAACTTAAGTTTGTTAAACTTTTAAATATAAATCAGGGTGTTACACCCTTTCTCTCTCCTAAAGGTAAGAGGGAGTACTTTGGTTTAAATTATAAGGATGATTTAATTATAGTAATAAAGTATAATAAAGTGTATATATATGTTTTATTAGGTGTTAGACTTAATTGATATCAATTATAGCATGAAACTCTAAGTATGTACTCTATGTATATGTGTGTGTTTTATGTTTTATGCTTGAAATTATGTGTTAATTATATAAACAGAAGTTCTTGATGTATGAATAATTGAATTATGAATTGATTTGGTACTAATGACTTACTAAAGTTAATTATTGAATGTTAGTCATAATTGGACATAAACAAAGTTATAATTGAATGTGTTAGTTTATTTGTAAGTGTGTAAGTGTTTACTCTTGATTCATGAATGATTCTAATATGTTGTTGTGCTACACTTATAAATTACTAAAGTTAATTATTAATATAATACACATATTAGGATAAGTAATTCCTAATTGAGATTTAACCCAAAGAAATACAATTTTCGAAAGAATAAGGGGTTTAAACTCAATTAGGAAGAACTTAAGTAAAGGTATCATGCATGGTGCAAGGTGGACGTCAGGAGTAGGGGAAAAACATATGTATAACGTGAAGGCAAGAGTAATTAGATTGTGCTATTGAAACAATCGCCGAGAATTGTTATGGAAAACTTTAATCTTCCAAAGGACATGGGTTTGATTCCCGTGTTGGGAATTGGTTTTATGCAAACTATAACAATTCTGTCAGTTACTTTGGCTTTTCGTGGCCGGTAAATGGTGATCCGTGTTATAGCCAATTTGGTGTAATCAAACCAAATTGTATGATGAACCCCTTAAAAGGGGTGAAGTATTGTGCAAACCATGGAGGGGTACTACTATCGGTCGGTTT
Organism: Crotalaria pallida; assembly: GCA_037953625.1. NCBI lineage: Eukaryota > Viridiplantae > Streptophyta > Magnoliopsida > Fabales > Fabaceae > Crotalaria > Crotalaria pallida. The sequence continues at coordinate 36,234,925 of CM075655.1, read as the reverse complement.
TTCCCCGGAGTGGAGGGTGATGTGAGGGAATTGTGTGACGTAAAGAAAGCAAAGAAAATTTAAATAAATGAAAAGTAAAGATGTAACACCCTCAAAATAACCCAAGTAATTAATACAAAATGAATACTATTACTTGAGAATATATGGACTTGTAAAATGTTAGAAAATATTGGATTCAAAATTTTCTTTTATATTTTCCAAATAGTCGGGTGCACAAACATAGGATGTTTGGAGAATAGTTTACGTATTACTTTTAAAATCGAATTCGGCATTTACTTTGCTCAAAAGGTAATTTCGCAAATCTTGGATAGCATTCTCTTTGAGGATAAATGTACTCTGTTTCATATAAAGGAACTCAAGTATTGCCATCCAGTTTTCGTCTAGCCAAGTGATACCATTTCCAAAATGTCATAGCCGAATTCTTTCAAATCAATATCAAAGTAAGCGGAAATATCAGGACTATGTAATACACTTTAGTATAAGCATGGATTTTATTTATATCAAAAGGTACGTAATACATAGTCCGGCGGTAAGGATCTCCAAAATCCCAGAACAAGTCCATAAGGCTATGTTTTTAGGGACATGATAATTTAGTATTTTTTAATATAAATTATCATCTTTTTAATATGATTATTACATTTATTATTATTATTATTTAAATATTTTGATATTTTTCATCGTTTATCTTATCTCAAGTTAATCATAAGATTTGATCATTAAAAATCTTTATCCTAATTGTTCTAATCATCTGGAATTAATTTTTTTTTTCAATTTTTGAAATGTATGTACCTTTGTTTTTAATCTGTTACAGTTTTTTTTGTAAAGATTATAACAACTAAAGTATTTATCCATTGCAAACTTTTTACAAAATGATAATCATTATATTTAATCATATATCGATATTATTTGTAATGTTTGAAAAAATCTATACATTACATTTTATAAGGAATATAACAACTACTTTTTTTTATATTTTTAATATTAACATTGTTGATTATTGAATTGGATGAACACAAGATGCTAACATAAATTTGGCTACCCGATTCAGATTATAAATTAAAAAAAAAATTCTACACGTAACCTTGCTAGTTTATTCTTCAATCGTTCTCGGGTTTTATGGTTCTTGTGAAGAGCAGCATGATTTGGACTCGTTTTTACTTCAAAAGTCTCTGTAACTACTATAGAGGTGTGTAGACTTGATAAATTGTCATATTTATAATTTGAAATACGTGATAATTAACTAAAAAGATATTTGGGTTTATCATGAACTCAAGCATTATATCTTTGGGTTTATCGATCTTTTTGATGATAATGATTTTTTTTAACAAAATGAGGATAATGATTCCACATATTCCACACATAGATAAATTATTTAATTTTAAATATTAATTTTGGATAGATAATTATTTAATTTTAAATTATAATTTTGATTAAAGACGATGTTATTTACCTACAAATGCTCTAGTGTGAGTATTCCTTAAGCGAACAAATGTGGTGACTCGAAAAGGAATGTTTTTATATAAGTATAGTAGATTCATTTCTCAGTATTGGCCTTTCACACAAATTTTTTACGGAAATATTTTTCAAAATTCAAGTATGAAAAATATAATATAATATAAATATAATAATTAAATTGATATTACACGAAATATTTTTCTATCAACCTTAATATCATAAAAAAATGATTACTCCAACACCCCTAATTTTCGTCTTCCGAATAAATAAATAAATTAGTTATAATTGTTATTTTATAATTAATTTAAGTTTACTTGAAATCTTTATTTTTTTATATTATGTGCCTTATGAGATATAAAAATATGAGATATATTTTTATTGAGAAATTTGTACAAAAATACCAGTTTTGCAATTCAGTCCTTGGGGTAGGACCAAATTGCAATGTTGAAAAGGTTTTTGGAGGGAAGTTAATTAAAATATGAATTTTTGAAAATTTCTGTCGCGGTAATCAATTACCACGACTTGGTAATCGATTACCATAGTGCAGAAAACCCAGAATTGAGTGCGTTTGATGACTCAGCGTTCGATTACACCCAGTTACCCAGTTAATCACCACGAAATCGCTTCATGCATTAGTGGAAAACGCGTGTCTTCGTGCATGAGTACCTAAATCATGTATATAAGGAAGATTGGAGATCAATTAAAGCATTTCTTCAATTTCTGGGTTGTTGAGGCCGAATTAGGGTTCTAAGTTTCGTTTGGTTGATTCTCCTTCTTTGTTGAGTCTCAGTGTGCAAATCATACACCATTGCAAAGCTTACATCTTGAGCTTTGCAAAGATACTAAGTTTGAGAGTTGAGATTGAGTGTGAGAAGATAATGAAGCTTGCCAAGTTGAGGTGTTGAAACTGTCAAACCTCAGTTTCTGGTTTTTGGAGCTTACTTTGAAGCTCGATTCTGGTAAGCACACAAACCCTTTTGGTTTCCAATTTGTTCCTACCTCTAGTGTATGTTGCAGAGAATTCAATTTGACCATTTTCCCCATTTCTTAATTTGGTTTTGCATGTCAAATTCTCTGGTTTTGGTACCCTGTCCAACTCTGTGCTGCATGTAGTGAGTTTAGTGGATCTCTGTGTTGGAGCCTTTCTCTCTGCAAAGTCTTTGATCAAGCATGATTTAGAGGTAAGGGTGAAGCTATACATTCACTAGAATAAGAATAAAATGTAGTGTTTTATGTTATGAGGCTTTAAGGGCTTAGTTTGAAATAGTATTTTGGCTTTGAGGGCAAATTGAACCCTAAGACTTGTCGGAACAAGTTTGATTTGTTGCATGTGAACTTAATTGATGCTGAAATCAAGTTAAAAATGAGTATATTTGAGTTTGATACTTGAAGTTGTTGAATTTCATTTTTTATGCATAATTGATGTGAGATTTGGATTCTCTGTCAATTGGCATGTTTTCAGTGTTGAGACATGTTTAATATGCATAAATAAAGATTTGTTGATCATTGGTTTGAGTTAAAATTGGTTAGATTTGAAAATGGTATGTTAACACCCAAATTGTAGTGTATCTGCTGTCAGAAATACTCAAGTATTTAAGAAAATACTCGAGTACTATCTGATGCAGAATTTTAAGAGTTTTGTTTAATACTCGAGTAACTGATGAATTACTTGATTATTCTGAGCTGATGAACTACTCGAGTATTTGAAGAAATACTCTAGTATTCTGGGTTATTTGATGCAAAAAATTTTAGAACACAACAAATTACTCGAGTATCTATACCAATACTCGAGTATCAAGTCTGAAATTGCTTAAAAATACCATTTTCAACCTAACCACTTTTATTTAAACCTAATTATACTCAAAGGGAATGATATAATCATTTATTCGATAATTTTTATTAATAATTATGCCATGCTTGATGGGTTTAATATTGTCTCTTGCCACAATGTTTGTGTGATGCAAATGATGAGACTAATGGCTAATATTAATGAAAATATTATGTGCATTCATGCATGGTGAATGGTGATAAGCTATCGTTTGTCATGTTCGAGGAACATGAGGAGGGCCTCTGGGAGTGCCAAATTTTGTTGCTAGCTCGATGACACATTAAGGTTGACAATGTGGCCAGTATGTGGATATACTGTTGGTATGATTATTACGTCTTAGCGACGTGACACACGCAAGAGAAGCGGCGTTAAGTATCATAAAGTGATTATTACGTCTTCGCGACGTGACGTTCATCGGAGGAGCGGCGTTATGTATCACTTTCGAGCTAAGTACGCCATACGTTCTGAGAACGTATTAAAGTATTTTGAGAATACACTGATGTTTGGATGGAAGTCTGTGAGAATATTTAGTTGGAGAATCTCAAGGAGTGAGAGATGACATGCATCATGCCACTATAATTAAGAAAATGAATTATAAATGAATCTGGCTTGATCATATTCATATACATGTTGATTGATAACTTGATTGTATGTGAATGTTTAATTCCAGCTATTCTTATTTGATTATGTGAATGTATATGCTTACCCCTGTGCCCTTATTAGGTGATGGGCAGATACCTAGCTTGCGTCGAGATCAGACCCATCCCTAGTGGTATATGGACATTCGAGGAGGACCGATCGAGCTACTTTTGAGGATGAGGTGGAGATTACTCTTTATCATCCTAACCCCCTTGCTCGTGTGCGACCTCGTAGGTTTAGGATCCCGATTATTTATATTATGCAAGTACCCCCATTCTATACTTATAGAGGACCACCACCAACTCGACCAGTACGTAGGTTTCACAGTTTTCGTTTCCGAGCAGCCACTCGTTCTCATCCCTCTGCTTCTAGAGTTTATACTGATGATGATGATGCTCCTTCACCTGGTCCGACAGGTACTGATAGGACTGCACCAGCTGTAGATCCTCGGCCCAGTGGTAGGGCATCTACCCCGTCGGACGAGATCGAGGAGGACCCTGAGGAGGGGGAGAGCGAGTAGGAGGTACTAGTCGAGCCGGCTACTAGGCCTCGTGGAGGACCGAATGGTTCCTACGTATAGGCATAGTATAGGTAGTACGGATCCTGGATCGTGATGTAGCTCCAGTGGACCCTGTTGGATGCTTGGAGGACCAGTCGACCTACTCTTGGACATCTATTTTTTATATGTGATATATTGTATATAGTTTTGAGATGTACGAGACCTGAGGTCTTTTTATATTTTCAGTTTATGGACTATGTACTTGAGACTTGTATCACTTTTGATGACTATGATGTGTACTTGGGATCTTTTCATATTATATATATATATATATAAGATGCTTATATCACAACTGATCCTTAAGTACTATTTTATTCCGCGCACTCTGATTTTTATTAAAAGTGAATTCGGCAAGTGTTACAATTTAATAATATTCAACATCACAAGACAACAATAAGTTTGTAATACTAAATGCTTATGATTTTTATCTATAGTAAAAGAAATGTTGTCTTGAGGAATTTCTATGACTTGGTATGATGTAAAGTATTTGCGCCGAATTCAATATATTCTCAAACGATAAGGTTTAATGTTTAAACACAAGTCCAAGTGTTTTCAAGAAATATTAATTAAATTAAAGAAATTTTTTAATGAGATATTCCTATAAAGTGATATAAAGTATTTTTGGAAATATTCTCTATTTTCAATTATATAAAGAAGGGTGTCACAATTAAAAGAAAATTCAGCATGAAGATTTTACTATTCAATTTATAAATTTATTATTTTAATTTATATTTATTCTGCATGTAGATGGTATTCCCCATAATTATCGGTAGGCAATTTATGGATTGAACAATTTTTTACATATAAATTTGATTTCAATTTAATGAATTAAAATTTAAATTATACATGTTTACATAATTTATTGTATTCTTATAGTTCTCAAGTACAACATATGATCTATAAATGATGGAATTTTTCACGCTAATGTGATTTTAAAATTTAGAAGTTTTTGGATATTTTCAAGTACATGATATTTCAAATTCATAACGTTATTTTTTTTTTATTTTCCAGGATATCTACCCGCACAACTAGTTGACTAATTTTTTCGATATGTTGACCCTTTCGTGGATTAGTCTCCCAGCGAGGCCTCTTACATTCATAAAAACCGGGGATCGAACCCCAACCACTGCGTTATAATAATTGTTAATTATTCATGACAAATAAGACTAAAATGTTCAGCCTATCATTATTACTATAATTTTTTATTGTTATCATTAATAAAAAATCAATATTTTCTCTATTAATAATGACACAACTCTTCAAAGTTTTTCAACCTCTATATGCATACACATGTTTCGTTGTTTGTTGCACAATGCATGTGCTAACCACTACCTCAACTTAAAAAGATTTCCTCGTAAAAACATGCATGTGCTAACCACTACCTCAACTTAAATGTTATGTTAAAAAGATTTCTACTTCAAGGTTTTTATTTTGCCACCCCAAGGTTTATGGATGTCACCCTAATTATTAAAAAAAAATACCTATTATGCCATTTTTTAAAAAAAACAAGTTTTGACATGGGTCGTAGGGGGTACTTACGACCTAGACTTACGACCATTTTAAAAACTAAATTTTGACACGGGTCGTAATCAGGTACTACGACCTGAAGCTTACGACCAATTCAAAAACACAGTTTTTGATTGGGTCATAAGGAGGTACTACGACCTGCAGGTCGTAGCACCTGATTACGACCCGTTCAAAATCTAAGTTTTTGATTGGGTCGTAAGGGGGTGCTACGACCTGTAGGTCGTAAGTACCCCCTACGACCCGTGTCAAAACATAACCCCCCCCCCCCCCCCGGTTTCTCACTTTCTCTCTCACACACTTCTCACACTTTACAAACTTCTTGCAAATCAGTTTCACAATCTCCCTCTTGGTGGCTTCCTTGCGAATTCGTTCTTCCCTCAACAAGCATTGATTCAGCCTGGTCCTTCTCTCAACAAACATTTTTATGGTATGTGTCTTTTTTTTTGTACTTTTTTGTTCTTCCCTCAACAAGCATTGTTTTAATTCTGTATTTTTTTTGTAATGCTATTACTGATTGTGTTGGGTTGCCATGGTTCTTCTTTTAGTTTAGTGATTAGTTTTAAAAATATAGAGAAATCTGAACCCTAGATTTTCCATTAAGATTTCAAAAAAAAAAGCTTAGATTTGCTTCTTAGATTTACTGCTTATATTTGAAAATTGTGGTTACTTCTTAGATTTCATAAAAAAATATGTTAATTTTTCATAGATTTGATGTGTTCTGTTGTCAGTGCGAAATAGCCAGGTCGTAACCTAGTGTTATGACTTCTGGTCGTGGCCCGGTGTTTCGACTTCTGATCGTGGCCCAAGTTTACTACCTGGCTTTTTTTAAAATTTTTTTTAATTCCTTTCATAATAATTAATTTTTTTCCTTTAATAAAAATAATTTTTTAAAATAATTTTAATAATAACCAACTTTTTTTTTGCCTTTAATAATAATGAATTCGTTATTTTTTTTAAATCCTCTAACAAGTTTATTGAAATAAGAAGAAAAAAAAACTTAAAGAGAAGGTCATGTATTACTAACATGTATTTCTTAAGCAATTGTATTTATATTGAATCAAGTATTTTTTATGGAGTTATAAAACTGTTATGTGGTTAGAAAACTTGGTTATAGAAACCCACATCCATGGGTTAGGATAATAAGTATATTTTCATTGGATGATACTTGGTTATCTTCTAAATAAGTATATTTTAGGAATAAGGAATATACTTATTAAAATACTTATAATTTACAAATTGTATTAATGTTGCTTTGATATCATTAAATGTTGCTTTGAACTCAATAAGTATATTTTAGGAGCAAGGAAATATTGTGATTGATGTTTGAGATCCTTTCTAACATATAAGATAAAATATATACTAATATTATGTTGAGTTAATATTAAAGTTGTTTTGTTTTTTCTTTTCAGATGGCATCCCGCGATGATTCTCCTCCTCGTCCTCCTCCGAGAAACCGTCCTAGTGCATCGCATCGTAAGCGTCTTAATGATGCACGTGCTGCAGCACAGGCAAAGGCGGCGACAGTAGCAACAACTGGGTATTTGAATGTCGACGACAACGAACCAGAGGTAAATGTAGGGGAATCAGACGACGATGTCAACGACCCTCAGAATGAGACATTATTGACTACTTACAGAGACCACAGGGCCAAGCAGATATTTAGAGGCAATGTAAGCATATTTAAGTTAAATGTAATATCCTTTGTAATTTTTTGTAATTGCATAACTAATTATTATCTCCTACTTGCAGGATCCTGGTCCTTTGAACCGGTTTCTTAACCGAATATTTGGGTTGAGGCCCTTGGCTGATTTACCGGAACAAGTTCGTACACTTGTTCTGGGTTCTGGACTTGCGCCTCTGATCAATTCGTCATTTCACATGACGGATAGGCGCATACTCAGCTCATTTGTGGAGCGGTTCTACGAGGACACGTGCATCTTCCATCTACCGTGTGGGGAGATTATGGTGACTTTGGATGATGTTTCTTCCATGCTGCATATTCCTGTGACTGGCCGGCTCATCCAGTGGGATAAACCGATGAAGCCTCAGGCTGTGGTTCTGTTACAGGAAATTCTGGGAGTGTCTGCAGCAGAGGCCACTCAAGAGGTGGTGCGGTTGCCTTCAGCACATTGGAGTGGTGGCTGGCGGAGTTCATCCATCAAGGACGGTACGAGCACGCTGCAAGGTGCTACCTACTGTACCTTGTTGGATCGACTCTGTTTATTGACAAGACTGTCAATAGCACCGGAGTTCAGTACTTGCATGCACTAGAGGATCTGCATGCTGTAAGAGATTATGCATGGGGTGTGAAGCATGTGAAGCAAATGCCCAAGAGATTTTGATGATTCCAAAAAGCAAAGTCCACAACATTGAAGCTTAGACTCAAGTTAGTCAAAAAGGGATTCTTATAAACTTGTAATGTTAATTTAATTTTCTTAGAGTTCCTTAGGTGCTTAATAGTTAAGTCTAAGTTAGAATGAAGCTAAATCATAATCTAAAGAAAAATAGTATGCATGCTAAGTTAAATCAAAAGTGGGTGCTTTTCAAAACCGAAAAATAAAAGAAAGTGATTTTCAAAAATAAAAGAAAGTGATTTTAAAAAAACAAAAGAAAGTGATTTTCAAAAATAAAAGAAAGTGATTTTCAAAAATAAAAAGAAAAATTATTAAGAAAATATTTTTGTTAAAACAAATAAAATGTTTTTGAAGTCAAGAAACTATATAGCTATTTTCAAATAATGCGGCCAACCCGGACACCGTGCTGCAAACTGTCCTATGGGCACATAGAACGAGGAATAAACTTATCCAAGGTACTTTTCGTGTAATGTTGCACCAACTGATTGCTTTAGCGTCTTTGCCTAGAGTAAGTGTGAGTAGTGTAATCTAGAAGGAGTCGATAAGTGTTAAAACCTTAGCTAGAAATTTCACCAAGCTCAATTGTGATAGTGTCGTCCTCTAATAGAGCGTAAGGTCAGGATTGGTCATCCTTTCTCTTGCACCTGTTAAAAGATAATGCTATCATTCAATAACGCAGTGATGTACAGTTGATAAATGTGAGATTGGGACTGACCACCTCGGTCTTCGCATTTATTGACATGTTATATTATTGCAATCATCTAGTTGAGATCCGAGCAAACCATTTAGGAATTCTATCTCTGTCGAAAGCCCGATTGAACTCTAATCCTATAGAATCCTTACCAAGACTCGTGAACAGTGATTCACAAACCAACCCCATTCAAGACACTCTTATTCTATATTTCCACCGAGAACACTCAACTAAATGATCGAACCACCCCTCTAACTTGCATGAGAACTTAGCCGTATGCGTAAGTCCGGAAAGCCTAGCTAATCAATTCTTGGAATTCGCCTAGTTTCCTCCCTGCCTTCGACTTACTCAGGTATGTTGATACCAAGTGGGGGAGACGTGACGACTCAATTCGGATCCTATCCGAGCGACAATAACTCGTAATCATACCGTAAGCCATAGGACTACTAAACAGATAATTCCAAACACTTCACGGAGAATCGAACAAGAGTTAAACTTGGGGTAAAACAAGGTTCCCCGAAATAACACCGAATTGAGAAATAACAACTAGGCCTTGACCTTGACCCTCAAGTGTAATCCATCTTTAGGAATTCCTATATCGAATTGAAATTACTAAACAAACGGGAAGAAAGTAGCATCGAAGTAGAATGCAAACGCGGTGAAGATTGATTTTAAGAGTGACTTTGCTAGACTCACTTGAAGTAGTAAAAGGTGAACGGGATAAAAGTGAAGTCGCGAAGTGGAATCTCAATCAAGACGTTACGTCGGAACACCGCAAGTGATAATCTCAGTCTTTTGGGACCCTGTGCATTTGATAGGACCCCGATGGACCGAGACCAACCAGTTAGCCGCAGATCCATAGAAACGCATCCTTCGACGAATCTTTGCTGAAAATGCATACTTTGGGGAATAATCTCCATTGTCTTTTGCTTGACATGTATCCAGTCCATCCTGGGTCATCTTGCAAAGACCATGAGACTCATTCTTGAGTACTTCATGTTTCTTCTTTTCATCTTCACTCCCTTCAAGCTTCAAGCATCTCAGATGCAAAGGTGAGAATTGGCCAAGTCGTAGAAGCCCAGCGTAGTTCTATGCCTACCGATAGATAGTCACCCACGCGTCCTCATTTCAGCCTTGGATACCGGTCAGGAACTTGTGTACCCAATTCTGAGCTGCGAATGAGCATACCCCTTAGCATGGATATAATCAAGTATGAAAATGCTAAGCGGGGGAGGATTTCAATCCAAGGAATGGGAGATGGAACTTTAATAATAAGAAAACTGACGATGCTACACCGATAGAGTTAGTACGTGGTGCTAGAAGGCAGACGTTGGAATAGGCATGACCCTAACCGCATACGGAGCGGAAAGTAAAAACCGAAGGGAAGTGAAAACCGTGGTCCGAAGCTTACCAATGGGATGGTTCTCCATTTGAAGGAATTGAACAGAATTTCGGGGACGAAATTCTAATAAGTTGGGGAGAAATGTAACATCCCAAATTTTAAACCCAGATACAAATGAATTAATAATAATCTGGGATAATAGGGATAATATAAATAAAGCCATAAATAGGTATTAAAATAAGTGCACAAGCATTAGAAAAGATTAATAATAATAATAATGATTTAGAAAAGAAAGGAGCATTAAATTGGAATTAGGAACAGGCCAGAAAAATAGATAATTCGGTGTTAAAACATAACGTAGGTTAGAAAATCAAAATAAAAGATTTAGGACTCAAAACAAAATTTCCACCGTTGGATATGAAGATATGATTTTTAGGAAGTTGCTCCTCAAATTTGAGCAATATCCGACGGTGAACGAAGAAGTTATGGCTATTTGAAGTTGGGGAGAAAATAGCTGAAAAATAGAAAAAAATAAATCAGGCATCTGGTAAAAGTATCCGGATACCAGCCAAAGTATCCGGATACTTCGTGCAGAAACAACATAAAACACGTTGAGTCTTCTTCTCCATTCATTCCCCTTTTGCTTTCTCTCTCTAGGGCTCAAAACCCCATTTCCGCCCCTCCTCTTTCAACTCCGGCCTCCTCCTTCCTTCACCACCCAAAACCGCCGCCACCTCCTTGGCTCTTCCTCCTTCCCCATAGATCCGCCCTCTTTCTCTCTCTCCTCCTCTCACTTGATTCTCCCTCTCCTCCTTGTCTCTCCACCGGAAACGGCCAGCCACCACGCCGGCCACCCACTACCCTCACAAACTCCTTTCTCTCTTTTTCTCTCTCCCTTTGGCCCTTTCTCTCTCTTCCCTCTTGGTTCCCTCTCTCCTTCCCCTTTTAGCCGAGCTTTCTCTCTCTCCTCCCGGTGTCGAAGAGCAACACCGTCACCGTGATCGAGATCGATTGTCCCCACCGTGCTTGGAATCGAAGATTGGGGAAACTTAGGATCAAGTTGGAGCCGAGCTAAAGCGTGGGTCGGGGAGTAAAGCGTCAGATTAAGGTTACCTGCGACATCCTCACTTTAATTAATTAATTTTTAGGTTTTAATAAAATTGGTGATTTAAAATTTCTTTTTTAAAACTTAAATACTTATAAAATCCTTAGGAAGAATCCGACAGAGTTTCCTCTGTTTATCGGACTTTCCAAAGTTTTCTTCTTTTAAACCTGTCAAACCAAAATTATTTAAAAACATAAAACACAAAATTATATTACAAACAACTTAAATGATCCTACGCCCGATTAGAACTAGTCTCAGGGCATAAAACTATTACATATTCAGTTTTACAAAATAACAGTCCACTCAAAACAAATTATATATAAATATCCCACGTAGTGGAACATAAATCTGCTCGGCCATGACCCATGTAAACTCCGCTTCTGTACCTGTAAATGTATAGCAAGAAGGGTAGCATTACACAGGACTTAGGAAGATAAATTCTAAAAGAGGACATAGCAAATAACTAAGCCTACATTATTATGCATCTTCCTTATTCATAACTTTTCATATATAATTAAGTTCTTATAATTTTTCTCTTAATCTTACATTCTTTTAATATACATTTCTTCACTTATTTTTCTTTCATTCCATTAATATACCTTTATTCATAAAGCTTGCATATAACTTATTTCTTCTAATTCTTTTAATCTTTGGTTTTCCTTTCTTTCTTTCATTTTTATTAGCATACTTATACATAAAGATTCATGTACTTGCTTTCTTTTAATTCCATTCATTATTTCATTTTACGGTATTCATTATGTAGTCCAACCTCAGCCAGCCGTACGGTACTGAGCGCCGACTAATTCTTTTAATTCCATTCTTTATTTCATTTTATAGTATTCATTATGTAGTCCAACCTCAGCCAGCCGTACGGTACTGAGCGCCGACTAAATCTTTTAATTCCATTCTTTATTTCATTTTATAGTATTCATTATGTAGTCCAACCTCAGCCAGCCGTACGGTACTGAGCGCCGACTAAATCTTTTAATGCCGATACGCCTCGTCAGGATCGCATCGGACTTTTATCTTGTCTTTTGCTTTACTAGCAAAAGAATAATTCCATTAGGTATTCTTGCTGCACAATTGGTTAGGATGGTATCTTCACCCAATAGGACTTCTTCTCACTCAGGACTTCTTGACCCATAAGACCTTTCCCTCGTTAGGGCCTTTTCTTTATTTTCTTTTCTTCACTCTCTTTCATATATTCTCATTTATTCATATTTCATGATTATATTTGGTGCTGCAGCTATTAATCGTCGCATAGGATCCACGTAACCTAACGAGCCTTTGATCTTATGGGGATTTTTCCTGAGCGAGCTTTGTACCTATTGGGGCTAATTCGGGCCTACTTTGCTAGTAGGACCCTGTCCTAACCGTGTGCACCTAATGGGTGTGGATCCCAATACGCGATTAATAGCTGCAGACCTTATTGCTTTTCTTTTACATTACATTACATTTCCATTTCAGAAATAACACATATACATGATTTGTATCTTAGCTTTTCGTTTATGTTTGCATCATCAAATCTTTGATCTGTATTTTCATTTATGTCTTATCATGTGACTTGTTATCATTTTCTTTATCTTCACTTAAAGGTGTTAGCATACAAAACTAACATTCAAAATATTCGCACATTCACAATCATTTTCCCAATATAAACCTCTTACCCCTTCCTTATCTTTTCGATTAGTTAATTGATTACTATTCTTGTATAACTATCTTTATTAATTTCCCACACATATCCCATTTTCTGATTCTTTCATTGGCTTGTGATACCTCTAATCTTACTAAGTCCTAGGTTCATTTTTAAGACCCATTATCTCACATATAAACATTCAAGCATAACAACACAATTCACTTACACATAGCATTACAAACAACTTGGCGGGTTTATTTTATTTATTCACCTACTCGATTTATTACCTTTATTTCCCTATAGTTTCCTCATTCATTATCCGTTCATTTAACATTTCCATACTAATTTCACACTTTACAAACATCATCATATACTACATATATTCGCAATTTAGCTAATGAGTTCATTTCCTTTATTCCTAAACTTTGTTTATTGTCTATTGCAATTACCCTATTGTATATTATTCTAACTAATCTTTTCTATTCTCAGCTACCACTATAGCATCCTAGAATTTACTCTCTAAGTAGAGGTAATGTGAACAACCCTTCTTACCTCTTGAAGAGTAGCAAGAACCAAAATAGGGTTTGGAGGGAGCATCCACACCAAGCTCTAATCCATGCCTCTTAGCTTCCTATTCCTTGCCCTTCATCACTTCCTAAGCTTCCTTGCATGATTAGAAGACCCTATGCCACCGATTACACAAATTGGGGTTTGATGGGGAATTGGAATTTTATGAGAAAGAGGAAGTAATATGTGTTTTTGGAGAGGGAAATTCATGAAGAGTTGATTTGGAGGTGATTTGTGGCACTAATTTTTGATAACTATGAGTGATTATGGGGATTGGAAGGATTTATGGTTTTGAATTGGGAATTTGGGGATTTGAGGGATTGAGAATGAAATTGGGGTTTTTGTTGATAGAAAATCATGGGGATTTGATGGGGAATGATTATGGGATGTTAATTTGATTTGATTTGGTGTTATTTTAACATTGGAGAAGGATTGGGGATGAAATCCCTAGAGAGAAGTCGGAGAAGAAGAGGAGTGAGAAAGTGATTTTTGGGGTTAAAATGACCCCAACTCGTGCTTTTATTTTTTGCAGATCTGATAAAAACACTCGAGTCTTTTTCAAATCACTCGAGTGAATTCATGAAAAATACTCGAGTCTTTTACTAATCACTCGAGTGAATCCATAAAATACTCGAGTCTTTTACTAATCACTCGAGTGAATCTGAGGGCTTCCTGATTCAGGATCTGTAAAACGCTCGAGTCTTTTCACAAAGACTCGAGTCTTTTCCAAAACACTCGAGTCTTTTCCAAAAGACTCCAGTGTTTTGCCCAGTACCCCATTTATTCATTTTCCTATTTTCCTCCTATTTTCTTCCTGCTTCATTTCGAGATAACTTCTTCGTTCACCGTCGGATCTTGCTCAAATTTGACGAGTAACTTCCTAAAATTCATACCTTCATATCCAACGGTGGAATTTGTGTTTTGAGTCCTAAATCTTTTATTTTGAATTTCCTAACGTCGGGTGTTTATAACACCGAAAAATCGATTTTTAACACTCGTTTGGGTCTTCTTTAAATTTGCTTCTCGATGCCAATGCTCTTAGACTCCTACATGGCACTGTAAGTACTTCTAATCCATCATTTTAAATCCCTTCTATGAAAATCCTCACTTCCAAATCTTACTATTATTCTAATTATTATTAGAATAAAAATTCGGGATGTTACATTACCCCTCTCACTGTCATCGATTGAGGTAAGGGGTTTCATTACCAGTCCTTAAGGGGTGTATTTCTGGGTAGTTATATCTATCGCTAAGACCGGGGGAAATGTTAATTGCTAACGAACCTTAGGGTAACCTGCTATTAATGAGGAAAGATAGATGGAGTAAATAGGGGAAACAAATAGTGATGAATAAAAAGGTAAGTAACAGAATAACTAATTAATTAGATTGGTAGGGTGTGGCAAAAGAATAGAAATGGTGAATAGGGAAATAAATTAGAAATGAACAAATGAGAGTAAAGAGAATTAAAGTATAATTGTATGTGGTAAAACCAGGTAAAAGTTAAACGGAATTGGTAGACAAAATAATGACATATAATATGGACAATTAATATTGGATAAATATGGTGATGTATCGTAGGCCTTCGATTTGGGGGAGACGATACATCGTAAAAATTGAAGTTGTATTGTAGGCCTTCGATTTGGGGGAGACAATACAAAGAAACTGGGGCAATGTATGTAGGCCTTCGATTTGGTGGAGACATACATCGTCGATGGTGTATGTATGTAGGCCTTTGATTTGGTGGAGACATACATACACCGTAAATAAAAAGGAAAAGGAAATAAAAATGGTAAATGTCACAGGTGGTTGTATTGACCCTGTGGCACAGCGCAGGTGGTTGTATTGACCCTGTGGCCTGATAAATGGTAAATGTCACAGGTGGTTGTATTGACCCTGTGGCGCGGCGCATGTGGTTGTATTGACCCTGTGGCCTAAATAAAATGGTACACGTCACAGGTGGTTGTGTTGACCCTGTGACACGGCGCAGGTGGTTGTATTGACCATGTGGCCAAATAATAAAGAGGTAAAACGGTAATGGAAAAGCGATGTATGTAGGCCTTCGATTTGGTGGAGACATACATCATGATTGGTGTATGTATGTAGGCCTTCGATTTGGTGGAGACATACATACACCGTAAATAAAAGGTAATGAATAAGGGAAACAGGGAATAAAATTGGATAAGATAATGGTAATGGAAAAGCGATGTATGTAGGCCTTCGATTTGGTGGAGACATACATCGTGATTGGTGTATGTATGTAGGCCTTCGATTTGGTGGAGACATACATACACCGTAAATAAAAGGAAAAAGAATAAGGAAAAAGGTAAGGGGATATAACGGGATTTATTTGGAAACGGGGAAAATAATTAAAAAGGAAAAATGGAAAAGGAAATGGAAAATGGTAATGAAAAGGAAAAATGGATAATAGAGTGGACATTGAAAAATGAAATAAGAAGGTGAACAATGAAATTGATATAGGAATTAAAGGAAATAAATACGGAGAATAATTATGGAAATGCTAAACATAAACGACTAATGGAAAACGGATAAAGAATGAGAATAAGAAGATGGGATAGGAAGAAGAAGAAATAGGTTAATTGGAAAGAGAGTGAGTAGAGAAATTAGGGTGATTAGGAAAAAGGAATAAAAATGAAAGAGCGAAAGTAATGAGGAATAAAAATAATTAGAGGTTAGGGATTATTTAAAAGAAAACAATTAGATAGAAAAAGGAATTGGGAAACAGTTAGGAAGGAAAAAGGAAAAAAAAGAACATGAATTAAGTAGTATAGCATAGGCTTGAATGATCTTGGTGTGTCGTATATATCTGCTTAGAAATCTCTCTTTTAAGTTCTGTGTGATGCTTCCCCTGTGTGGTTAATATTTTTCAGGTACATAAGTGGAGCATACACCAGTGTTGGCCGAGCAGGATTTCAAGTTCCACTACGTGGAATGTATTTTACATATTTTGAGTGGATAATTACTTTTTGTAAATTATATATGAATTAGTAGTTTGCCCTGAAATTGCATTAATCGGGCGTTAGGATCTGTTACGATTTTTAAACTGTTGTTGTTTATGTTTTTAAAACAATTCTGGACTGACAGGTTTTTAGAAGAAAATTTTTGGGAAGTCCGGAAAACAGAGGAAACTCTGCCGGATTTTCGTAAAACCTTATAAAGAAATTTAGGTGTTTAAAAGAAATTTTCAAGTCCACTTTTTAATAAAACTTAATAACACTAAATAAAGTGAGAGTGTTACATTTTTTATAGGCCATTCGACCATATAACAACAACAAGAAAATAAGTTTTAATGAAAATTAATCCATAACTCATACTTACAACAAACTCGATCTAATACACATATTCATTAAAATATTATTCAATAAAATAATATCATTTTCTTATAAAATTCGGCCATCATTGGATTAACAAGGGGAGATTATTTCTCTTTAATCAAATTTTCTTTTTATCCCTTTTTAATCCTTTTTCATTTGACCAATAAAACAAAACTTATACTCACATATCATAATTCATATTAGAATACCATATCAAAGAAGGAATTAGAGATTTTATGAATTCCATAGCCATAGAAAAAGAGAATAAGAAGGTTTATATTTTTTTATTTAACACAAGAATACTTCATGAAGTGAAATTGAAAACAAAGGATTATGGAGATACCTCAAAACTTTAGCACACCCTTGTATTTTAAGCCCCTTGATACAAAAACAACTCTTCTTTGCCTAGATGCTCCCCACGTTTTTTTCTTTTTTTTTCTCTAGACTATTTCACAAATTTTTTCTAAGTGTCAAGTTTGTGGAAGGAATGAGAAACTCAACCTAAAGATGGGCTATTAATAGGAAAGAGGTAGTAAATCAAATTCAACTAACCTACTGAAGAGAGAGAGGGGCGTGAATAACATAGTCTAAGGGGGTTTAATTGCTTTGAATTTATATGTGGTTATTTGTGAAATGCATTAATTCCTATGTAACTTCCAATTCAATTGAATTTACCATGCGCAAAGAATGTTAACCACACTCTTCTACCTAGGCTGGACGGCACACACATATTTAGGATAGGATGACTACATTTTTTTTAATTATATTAACTAGCTAGCCACTCTTCCATCCAATCAAAACAAAACTCTAATTATTCAAAATTCAAAAATAAAAGAATAAATTTAAATATGGACGGAGCAGCCTATCATAGGCTTCCAAAAATATACTTTTTGAAAATAAAATTTATTTTTAGCTCATATAAATAATTATAGGCACAAAAATAATTTCTTTTAATGTTATAAACATAAATTTATTTTTTTATTGCTACAGATGTAAAATTTTTGGAGCACAAAAAAAAATTACAATTTTTATATTTTTAGAAACTAAATTTCAATATGATCGTTTTCATATAAAATTCATAATTTTTGGACTTACGGTTTGTGACGCTCTCTTTTTGACTTGAAAACAATTAATATTTCCAAATAGTGGAATACTTGCTATCAAAATTAGGACTAGAAAATTTTTCCTTTTTAAGATTAGTACTTGCTCGTTCAAAAACCCTTTTTTAACATGAATCAATTTGAATTCGGCTGAGTAATATCTTAGATTCGAAAAGACTCTCGAGATAACAATTCCTTAATTATAGAAAATATTATTCGTAGATATTATTAAAACATATCATTTGCCTCTCGAGTTGGATTTGAGTATATAAAACATACACTTATCGCCGAATCCCTTTTAAATAGAAATCAGAGTTCGCGGAAGTAAAAATAATACTTATGGGGCAATGCAGAGGTAAAGAAAACACCATATATATATATAAGTCATAACATAACCCCATCAATACAGTCAGTAGCAAGTGATAAAAAGTCGAGATAGCAAGTTTTGGTGAAACATATACAGACCAGCTGCATAAAATGAAACCTCACTCTAAGACCTCTCAATATATACAATATATAACAAAATCCAAAGGTAGAAGTCTCAGAGCAAGTCATCCGTGTCCTCAGCAGCTCCTCAGATCCTCCACAGCTCTATCCCTAGGATCTAGGATCCAAAACATCTACGCTATGCAGACTCCTATGAACCAGCGGGTCCACCTCTAGCTGAAACAGTCGGCTCAACATGCACCTCCTCCTCGCTCTCATCCTCCACAAGGTCCTCCTCGACCTCGCCCGACTGTGTAGAGACCCCACCACTAGGTCTAAGATCTGCAGAAGCAGTCCTATCAAAATCAGTCGGACCAGGAGAAGGAGTCTCCTCAGTGACAACTCTATGGGAGGAAGGATGGGAACGAGTGGCAGCTCTGAAACGAAAACTATGAAAACGACGCATAGGTCGAGCCGGGGGTGGTCCTCTATATGTATAAAAAGGTGGAACATGCATAGTGTAGACTAAGGGAATCCTAAATCGACGAGGTCGCACTCGCACCAAAGGGTTAGGGTGGTAGAGAGTGATCTCAACCTCCCCCTCAAAAGTGGCACGGTGCTCCTCATACGTCCATATACCGCTAGGGATAGGGCGTATCTTGATGCAAGCTAGGTATCTGGCCATCACCTAAACAGGGCACAGGGAGTAAGTATACACATATACATAATTGATAAAGACTAAAATTACAATCACAAATATATCATGGACAGATCATAATGCAAATACATATGAGCACACCAGTTTTCAACATTATAACTCTTATAATGCAAGTGGCATGATGTATGATTTTCTATCCACGACTGAGGCCTCTAAAAGTCCATCTTGGACGTCCATCCAATACACCCTTGTGTTCCCGGAACACCGACATTTGTTCCCAGAACATAATGTCGAACCATACTTGGATAATAAGCATCACTCCCGGAGTGTGCACCACGTTCCCAGAACGCATACGTTCCCAGAACGCATAAAAACCAGGTCCCGGACACTGGCCACATATCTATAATGTGTCATCAAGTAGGTTATAATTTGGTACTCCCGGAGTACCCTCCTCATATTCCTAGAATATGATAAACGTTCCTACCAACCAGACTTCCAGTCTATATGGATGCACAAATATCAGGGTTGGTTTTATCTTTACATTAATTAATGTGATTTAGAAATATTCCAATTTCCCTTTTGAATGATTTATTTGAGGCATACTCTTTGGCATAAAATTCTCCTTTGAATTTTCTCAAAACATGCCCTTAAACTTAGATTGGGTAAAACAAAATCAATGGTATTCAAAAACTTAACTTTTTATTTTTCAGATTCAGGTACTAACCGGTTACAGTTTCAGGCTAACCGGTTAGAATTACAGACCTGAACTGTTTACCATTGCAATTCAGAAAAACCCTTTTTCTTGAATTCACTACCCAATCCATAAACAAGTTAAACATTGTTTTGTGCCTCAAAAATCACAGTTTTCATCATTCAAAAGTTCCAATCACATTCTGTGTCTAATAAAGCATAATTTCCTCTTGAAATTATTCCATTAATTTAAGGTATTAACCCTTTACCTTAAAATCTGAACCAAGAAAGTATTGTTACCTCATTTTCAGATTCTTTCTAGTGAAATTAAGGTATAGATTCGAGTAAAATTAGTGAAACTTCAGGACTGTTTTATAAACTAATTTTTCTTTTGAAATTCTGCACTGTCTAACCGGTTACGAATATCGAGTAACCGGTTAGATTATGCAGTCAGTCCATTAAAACAAGAGTTTTGACACATCATTCTCTTTGTTTCTCAAATCTAACCAAATTGCATCATTTAACAGGGTTCATATACCTTAACCAAACATGTTTCATCACAGAAACAAATTCAAAGTGCATGCATCAAGCTTTTTGCATCAAATTGCATAAAAATTCACATAAACACAATTTAATACAACAAAACTTATCATAAGCATTTAAATCCAGAATTCAGTATCAATATACTTTGCATGCATCAACATAAAGTTGCTCAAAACAATATTGAGCAAGAATTTGGCCTCCAAGACATTGTGCCATATTGCACATAATGCCCTTTTTGAGTTTTGTTAACTCAAATCCTAATTCACTTGATTTTTAGTTTAAATCTAGTATAAGGTAGACTTCTCCCATACCTTAAGACTGAGTTTGATGAAGATTGACACAGAAATTGAAGAAACTCCACAGATTTTTCACAAACCCAAGGTTATGTTCTCAGCCACGAATTCCACCAACAGGGTCCAAAGACCAGAAGTTTTGACATAGCAAATGGCCAAAGAAATTGGGGAAAACCATTAGGACTCAAAATAGGTAACATGCACTAGGAAATAGAAAAGATTGGAGGCTTAATGGTGGCTGTACTTACCCAAAATCAGATCTGGAATTCAGCTTCCAGAACAGAAAAACACAGAACTCAGACTTCAATTCCTAGCTTCCAAGGTTGACTCCTCCTTCCACACGAACACTCAGCTCTCAAATCTTATATCAATGGAAAGCCCTTGATTCAAGCTTTCCAGAAGTGTGTGTTTCGCTCTCTAACACTCAAGGACTGAAACGAATTTCTCAGAATGAAAACGAAACCCTAATTTTGCCCTCTTCAACATAGATCAACAAAACCAACCCCCAACACCTCAGAAAATCCGTAATTTATAGACAAATTAGATTACATGCATGTTGACGCGTGTGATCCCACTAATTTCAGGCTGTAATCGTGGCGAATTCGGGATTAATCAAGTGATTACTCATCAAAATCCACTAACCCAGTTTCTGGGTTCATCGTCTAACCGGTTACAGGGCATTACTAACCGGTTAGATTAGTACAAAATTTAAAAATTAATATTTTAAATCTTTCCCTCCAAGAACCTTTTCAATATTACCTTTAAGTCCTCATTCAGGGACCAAAATGCAATATCCTTATATTTTGCATTTATTTGCCTTATAAAAATATTTCAACTTACTTTTATATTTAAGGCTAATTAAATACAAAATATAAACTTGGAAAATTTCTATAAATTAATAATAAAACTTTTATTATTAATTTCCTATTATTCGGGAGACGAAAATTAGGGGTGTTACACTACTCCCCCACTTAAAAGGAATTTCGTCCCCGAAATTCTATCTTACAAAAATAATTCCGGATACTCTTGACGCATCTTCTCTTCTAATTCCCATGTAGCTTCAGATACGTGTGCGTTTTCCCATACCACCTTAACCAAAGGTATTTCCTTTCCTCTGAGCTGCTTGACTTCACGATCTTCTATCTGAACTGGTCTGGTCTCAAAGGTCAGGTTTTCCTTCAGAGTTAGGTCGTTAGGTTGGAGTTTCAGAATAACTGATGGGTCATGCACGTACTTCTTTAATTGCGAAACGTGAAAGACGTTGTGAAAATTGGATAAAGAGGGTGGTAAAGCCAATTGATAAGCAACAGGACCAACTCTCTTAAGAATTTGGTATGGACCTATACACTTAGGCGAAAGCTTTCGGGTTCTCAAAGCTCTACTGATTCCTTTCATCGGAACTACCCGAAGAAACACATGATCGCCCTCGGAAAACTCTAATGGTTTTCTCCTCTTATCCGCATAACTCTTCTGCCGACTCTGAGCCGCTTTCATCTTTGCCTGAATCATCTTAATCTTCTCAGATGTCTGTTGTATCATTTCTGGTCCAACCATCAAATTCTCCACCACTTGGAACCAACATAGCGGGGTTTGACACTTCCTTCCATACAACGCCTCGAACGGTGCCATTCTAATGCTCGCATGATAGCTGTTGTTGTATGTGAATTCTGCAAGAGGTAACACTTGATCCCAACTTCCTTGTTCTTCAAGTGCACAAGCTCGCAACACATCTTCCAAAGATCGAATCGTTCTCTCCGTCTGGCCATCCGTCTGTGGATGATACGCAGAACTCAATTTCAATCTCGTCCCCATAGCATCATGTAAGCTTTTCTAGAATTGCGACGAAAATCTAGGATCTCGGTCTGACACAATACTCGAAGGCACTCCGTGAAGACGAACTACCTCCTTGATATAGATCTGGGTAAGCTTGTTCAAAGGATAACGCATATTTATCGGAATAAAATGCGCCGACTTGGTTAACCTATCCACAACCACCCAGATTGCATCATGATTTGCTGCTGTCCTTGGCAAACCAGACACAAAATCCATTAAGATGCTATCCCACTTCCACTGGGGAATCCTCAAAGGTTGTAACTGTCCTCCCGGTTTCTGATGTTCTATCTTAGCTTTTTGACAAGTCAAGCACGCCGCCACGTATTCTGCAACATCCTTTTTCAATCCAGACCACCAAAACATCTTCTTCAAGTCCTGATACATTTTGGTTGATCCAGGATGCATACTCATCCGACTCTTATGGGCTTCGTCAAGAATCAGTCTTCTAACTTCCTGATCTCTTGGTATACAAATCCTTGTCCTGAAACAAAGGATTCCACCCTGCCCAATCTTGAAATCAGGTTCCCTTCCTTCTAAACCTAGTTTCATCTTTTCCATCAATTCTTCGTCCGCTCGTTGCAACTCCCGAATTCTTTCCAAGAACTCGTTTGTGATCTGCAACATCCCCAACTTGATACTTGATGGCTCCACTTGTGTTAACAATCTCAAGTCTCTGAATTCCTCAATCAAAGCTGCTTCCTTAACCATCATCGCACTTATATGAATTGCTTTCCGACTCAAAGCATCTGCAACCACATTCGCTTTACCCGGATGATAGTGGAGTTTAAAGTCGTAATCTTTCAAAAACTCCATCCATCTTCTTTGCCTCATGTTCAACTCTTTCTGGTCGAACAGATATTTCAAACTCTTATGGTCACTAAATACTTGGAATGTAGTGCCATAGAGATGATGTCTCCATATCTTTAAGGCAAACACGATCGCAGCCAATTCTAAATCGTGTGTCGGGTAATTCACTTCATGATTCTTCAATTGTCGCGATGCATAAGCCACTACCCTTCCTTCTTGCATCAATACACAGCCCAGTCCTTGCTTAGATGCATCACAGTACACTTCAAAGCTCTTGTGAGGATCGGGTAAGATTAACACAGGAGACGATGTTAATATTTCCTTCAACTCACGAAAACTGACTTCACACCGATCGTCCCACACGAACGGTTGATCTTTCCGAGTCAACTTAGTCAAAGGCAATGCAATCTTAGAAAATCCTTCTATGAACCGACGATAGTATCCAGCCAGCCCTAAGAAACTTCTCACCTCCGTCACAGTCTTAGGCTGTTCCCAACTTAGTACTGAACTTACTTTCGCTGGATCCACCGCAATTCCTTCTTTAGAGATTACATGCCCCAAGAACTTCACTTCATTCAACCAAAACTCACATTTCATAAGCTTGGCATATAATTGCTTCTCCTTCAGGACTTTTAACACAATCCTGAGATGCTCTTCATGTTCTTCCGGATTTTTAGAATAGACCAAAATATCGTCAATAAATACCATCACAAACAAATCCAGATATGGTCTAAAGATCCGGTTCATATAGTCCATGAAAATAGCAGGTGCATTAGTCAATCCGAACGGCATCACAACATACTCATAATGACCGTATCGAGATCGAAATGCAGTCTTGGGTATATCCTCCTCCTTTATCCTGATCTGATGATAGCCTGATCTCAAATCAATTTTGGAGAGTACTGCAGCTCCCCTAACTTGGTCCATAAGGTCATCAATTCTTGGCAAGGGATACTTATTCTTAATAGTGACCTTATTCAACTGCCTGTAATCCACACACATCCTCATACTCCCATCTTTCTTCTTTACAAACAGTAATGGAGCTCCCCAAGGTGAAACGCTTGGTCTAATCATCTGTTTCTGCAGCAATTCCTCGATCTGCTTCTTCATTTCTGCCATTTCTGGTGGTGCCATCATATAAGGAGCAATAGAGACGGGACCAGCTCCAGGGACTAAGTCAATCCCAAACTCTATCTCTCGCTTCGGAGGTAATCCTGGTATCTCTTCCGGAAATACTTCCGAAAATTCCCTCACCACCGGAATCTCCTCTATCGGCATTGACTCTTCTTCCCCAGAAGCCGAGAATAAACACATATAACCCTCCGGTTCAAGGGTCCTATATTGGATTGTATTTTTCTCACAATTGATGATCACTTGGTTCTTCATCAACCAATCCATACCCAAGATCACATCCAATTGTAACTTAGGGAGACAAACCAAATCCACCTTGGATAAACGACCCAAGATTTCTACATTACACCCTAAACAAACTTTAGCGGTGAAGATCGGTATTCCCGTAGGAGTATCTATACTAAGATAGCAGGGTGAATCAGAAACAACAAGATTCAGCCTATTCACACATTCAGGAGAAACAAAAGAATGTGTAGCTCCAGAATCAAATATGATTTTGCAAGGTTGGTTATTAAGCAGAAAGTTACCTTGCACGAGATTCGGGGTTTGGGTTGCTTCACTACCACTCAGGGTAAATACTCTTCCTTGCACCACAGGCTTGCCAGCAGATCCCTTTGCATCTCCCTTTGCAGATTCTTTGCACTCACGAGCAAAGTGACCTTGCTTTCCACACTTGAAACATCCTCCTGCGGACCAGCAAAACTGACCATGATGATAACGCCTACACTTCTCGCAGTAAGGAGCATTATCGCGAGACTTGTTCTTGTTATCCATCACCGCCTTGCCCTTACCCTTGTTCTTAGAATATGGACCATTATTCCGATGATCAAACTTCTTCTTCCTCTGTGGTCCATAGTTCTGTCCAACCCCTTTCACTTGACTTCCAATCAACTCAGCCTTCTTGTCATCTTCATACATTCTGCACATATCCACAAGTGCAGGGAAACTCTGAATCCTTTGATAACTAAAGATAGACTTCAGCTCCGGCCTTAGCCCACCTTCAAACTTCACACACTTACTCCTTTCATCAGGGTTATTTAAGTAATAGGGAGAGTACTTCATCAGCTCCTCGAATCTGGCAGCATACTCTCCTACACTCATATCCCCCTGCTTCAATTGCATGAATTCCACTTCCTTCTTTCTCCGCAATTCTTCTGGAAAATATTTATTAAGAAACTTCTCCATAAATACTCCCCACTTGATTGCCCTCCTTTCAAAATTCAGCAACTGGACAGTGTGATCCCACCAGTTTTCAGCTTCTCCGTGAAGCATGTAAACTGCATAGGTCACCTTCTGTTCATCAGAACACTCCAGAGTTCGGAAAATCTTGTTAATCTCATACAACCACTTGTTCGCCTCGTCAGGTTTATATCCTCCCTCGAACCTTGGTGGGTTGCACTTCCTGAACTCCGACAGAGTCTTAGCATCATGATTCGCCATATTGCCAACACATGGGTTACCAGCTCGCCCTTGAGATGGTTGTTGTCTCTGCTGCTGCTGCATGCCTTCCAGCACGGTCGTGATTCGTTCTAACATTTCATTAGTAATATTTCTATTTCTGGTTGCCATAGAAAGACCTGCACTATTGGCTTTGGGTCACTAAAAAGGTCTTTGAAACATAAATGCCACTAACTTACTCAAAACATATTCAATCAACATTGAATACCATACTTAGCTGCATCTTCGGGGCCATGAGGGACAGTGTAACACCCCGCAAATTCCTCATATTAATTTAAAACATTTAAGAGATTTATTTTTGAGTAAAGTGTCTTGAAAAGAAGATTTTCTTAAATAAATTTTCTAAAATCCGAGTTTTCAAAGATAATGAATGATTTCTCGAAACAATGATTCAACATTTGGAAATTTGGTTTTTGAAAAAGTCTATATGCTTATTGATTTTGTAAAAATGCTGTGATGAAAATTATTTTCTAGACATACATGTATGTGTACGGTTTTTATATGTATGATACGTGCATATGTGTGTACATGGTTTTGAATGTGCATGTGTTTAAGATACTAGGAGGATTAAATAAATATGTATGATGCATATGTATATGTGTAAAACGTGTATGAGTATATGATGAAACATGTATGAAAATGCATGTTAGTATGATGTGAGTGTGTGAATATGTATGTATATGTGTGAGTGAGACGTGTAAGCAAGTGAGTATGTGTATGTGTTAAGTGTGATGCGTGTAAGCATGAGAGAATGCATGGATATTTATGTGCATGTGTAGGTGTATGCCGTGTGTAAGTGTGTGAAGTGAGTAAGAAACCTAGAATTTCTAAGTATAGGAACCAAGCAACCAAAACCTAACCCATTCTCAACTAAAACCAACCTAAGTCCAACTAAACTCTAACTATATGGTTGAAACCCTAATGAGAACCCCAAGTCAAAGGCCTAGCATGAACCCTAAGTGCCTAATGCTCCCTACCATGTCCCCTTGAGTGTTGATAACCTCCACCCATGCAATTTTGTAAGGAAGCCGAATTTGCCCTTCCTCCCAAAGCTCATGACCGAATTCTATGAGGACAAAATAGGAAACCTTGAGTTGTTGATGTAAGCATTGGCCTTAGTTGTATTTCACTCATTCTCCACTTCATTTCCCATTCCACTCTTTCGTCCACCACCCACACAAACACAAAGTCTAGGAGCTCCTCAAACTCTTAGACAAAGAAAAGAAAATAGAGAGAAAGAAGAGGAGAAAACAGTGAGTAGGAAGAAGAAGGAGGAAGGAGAGCAAGCCAAAACTTAGGGGACCTTGGAGATCAAGAGCATAGAAGTTTAGAAGACCTTTTCTTCTTGGTATAACCCAAGACCTAGAAGAATTAGAATTTGTTTGATTTGTAATCTTGTAATTTTATTTTCTTTTTCTCCCTTGCATGTTTATGTTACGGTTTGCTCTAAGCTTGTATGTAAGGCTCTTGCTTTGATCTTGATTTTCTTAGACCTAAATGAATTTGTAATGAACTAAATGATGGACCTTATGATTCGGGTTGTATTTTCCATGCTAGATCTTGATGTTTTCAAGTTAAATTCTCTAGATCTAAAGCTTTGGTTATGACCCTTGTGAGTTGGAGTAGGTCATCTTTCATGTTTGATTTTCAAGCTTAAAACCGTGAAGTATGAGATGTTTTATGTGATTACTTGCTAAATCAATGTTTGATCTAAATTTGTTGATGATCTTTAGTCTTGCATGTTTCGGTTTTGATAAAAGCTTTGATTTATGTGTTATGATCTTTAATTTTGATGTGATCTTAGTGAAAAATCTTGATTATTGGTTTTTAATTTTGTTTCGGTGTTGAGCCTTGCAAGTGATTTGTGAAACAAAAGCTTCCTTATTTTCTTAGAGAGTGTCTCGGTTTTGGCCCTTTTTCCTTTGAAATGATTTTGTCTTACAATTGTGTTCTCATATGTGATTTTGTGACTTGATCTACATTATCTAAGTGCATGCATGTTGATGTTGAGTTTTGAAGAGTTATTCTTTTATGAAAAGTACTTGTGTTAATACGAGATTCTTGCATAATTGCTAGAGAAAGCTTAGGATATGATCCATTCTTGCATGTCAATTTTAAGTGGAAAGACTATGTGTTCCTTATTGTATGTCTCCGATTTTTAGAAGAAAATTAGGGGAAACAAATTCTAAAGTGATTTTGATTAATAACATGATTCAATTCAAGTGTTGAGTTTATGCATGTACATTCGGCCATGATCAACTTAAGGTCCATGCTTGCTAGGTTGTGAGAACTTGCTATGTGCTTTATATTCTTACATGATTTTACTTAATTTAAGTTAAAAAAAGGATAAATAAATAAATTAAAGTTCGATAGATTTTCTAAGTTGTAGCCTACGGTTTTATTAGGAAAAGAATAGAATAATTCCATGATTTTGTGCATGTTTGATGATCGCATGGATCTTGCTTTGATATGTGTGTGGTTTCGGGTTGTGCATGATAATTAGGCTAGAATTCTTTTCCATGAAGAAACCTAGAGATAATACATGTATTTTGTAAAATAATTGATTAGGAATAAGTTGTATGATTAAGTCAAATCATTTATGTGCATTCTTTCGGATTATGGGTCTATATATACGCTTGAATGATTTCATTTTAAAATGAAGTGTTTCTAAAGTTAATTAGGTGCTTGAATGATATGTGCGTGTGTGCATGTATTCGGCTTGTAGGGTAAAGCATGCTCAAGTAATTGTTATGAGTTTATTATTCAATGTTTGATTTGAGAAGTTTTATTTGAAAATGAATGTTTAGTTGAAATCAAATTGAATAGTTGCTTAATTGTTTATGTGTCTTGATTTATCAAAGTACGTTGCGAATTTTGTGATTGGTTTTTTTTGAAACAAAACCTGAGTTTTAAAACATTTGAACCAAAAACGAGTTTTACGATGTTTTTGGATTTTATTAAAGTGATCTTTGCAAAACGATTCTTTGCTGTCCAAATGTATTCAAAATTGTTTTTTTTCGAATTCTAAGATTGAGTTTATGAGACTCAAGTTGGGCTTTAATTGGTAATCGATTTTAGAAAAAAAAACCCGGATTGAAACCGGTGGATTTTCGGTGTTTTTGAACATACTTGAGGTGCTGTCCAAGATGGGCCAGCAACCAAACAAATTGGTTTAAACCATTTTATGAAATGTTTTCATAAGGTTTTGAAGCGTTTAAAGTACTAGGAAACATGAGAATTGTCCTGATGAAACCATAAGCATTTTATTAAATACGAAGAGCGAGAAGTGTCTAAGTTACGGAAAAGATTTTCATAATGCAAGTTAATAACATAAACATATTTTATTTAGTACGAGGAATTTTAAAGACGAGGGATTGGGGCAGCCGGTAGCACAAAGGATCCAAGGAGACGGTACGCATTAAATAGCTGGACCTCAGGTGAGAGAGAAGCCTTCCCTAAGACATAGTGGTAGCTAGGTGATTTATTAGGACGTTCCGCATCATCTCAAAGATCGGAACGAAGTGGTTAGAGTCAGTAGTATAAGTGGCAATTGTTTGCCTGGTGTGGCCACTTATATGAAGGTGACGAAGACCACAACGCTATTGTGTGATGTTATGTGTTAATAATATGTTTCCTTATGTGTTGATTTATTTATTTATGTTTGATGCTACTTATTGCTGCTAGAGATAATGAGTAAAGGACTGAGGATTGTTTGAATAAGAAAGAAATGGAAGTAATTGAGGAGGTGAGAAATTTGAAAGTAAGGAAATAATGAGAGAGGAACGATAAGAAAAGATAAGAGATTGAGTGGAAAAGAGAGATGAGTTGACTGGAAAGGAAGTTGAGAATGACGTTGAGTAAGAGCCAGAGCTGGGGAGTGTGATGTTGATTGTTGAAATGAGAAGCGAACTGAGTTGAGCTGAGCTCCTCTGTTCTTGGTTTTAGTCTGGGAACTAGTGTTGAGCTGGGCTTGCTCCTCCACTAGCGCTCAGCACAAAGGTGTTTTGAAAAAGAGTTTTGAAAAAGAAGTTTTTGTGAAAACAATTTTGAAACAGGTTTGTAAACTGAAATTTTGAAAAGGTTTTGGAAATGGAATTTTCGGAAAAGGTTTTAGAAAAAGGATTTTGAAGAGGCTTGCGAAACAATACTTTCAAAGGGTTTTTTTTTTTTACTTTATGAAAAGGTCTCTTTTGAAGAAGTGTTATGAAAAGATGTTTTGGAACAATGTTTTTGGAGGAAAGTTTTGTAAAGAGTTTTGGGGAAAGAGTGTTTGTGAATTGTTTGAGAAATGTGATGTGATTCGATTGAGGAACTCCCAGCTCTGAGCTATGTGTGCTTTGAAAGTACAAAGATAGTGGTCGGGACTCACTGAAGGGATGCACTGAGGGTGAGCCGACCGTTAAGTTAATAATTAAAAGATTTTAAAAGACATTAATAGCGAACGTGGTGAGTTATGAGAGTTAACCTGAAGTAGTGGAGAGGAAGATACTATGGGTATTTTCGGATACTCAGGTGGGGATTTCAGGAGGGGAGGACGATGACGGTGAAACGTCAAGAAGTCTAGAGTACTGTTGTAGACAGAACGAATTCCATAAGTGGTGCACTAACGTGGTGGGGACTGGGTCCAATACCGTGGTAAGTTCTGTGCGCGCACTACAACAATACTATCGCTGTAACACCCCGTAAATTCCTCATATTAAGTTAAAAAGCTAAAGAAATTATTTTGAGAAAAGTATTTTGAAAGGTTATTTTCTTGAATGATTTTCTAAACTAATGTCCAACATTTAGAAATTTGATTTTTGAGAAAATTTATATACTTAATGACTTTATAAAAATGTTTGTGAGTTATTGTGTGTATACGGTTTTGGTGTGTCTAAGTATGCTTAGGATTATATGAGGATTTAATTATTAAAAGACTATAGTGTGTGTGAATGCATGAGAATGTATGTGAGCTTATACATGTATGTGTATCGTGTGTGCATGATGAACATGCATGCATTTTCCCCAAATTCATGTTATGTGTTGAACATGAAAATGAATTGCACTTATATGTGTGTGTTAGTGCATGTGAGGTTCGGCCATGTTGAGGCTAGAAAGACCAAGTAGGAACCCTTCTTCCTTAAGCATTAAGAAAATTTAAAACAAAAACTAGATAGGAAATGGGAGGTATGAGTCATGAAGGCTAGAAGAGACTAGGAAGGGTTAGTCATAAACCTAGGAAGGACTTCCTTTCCCTCCATGTGTCCCACGGTTGACCCTCCTCATGCAACAAACCATTTGGCCCAAATTGCCCTTCCTCCAACCCATTGAACCGAGGTTGGAAAAGGAAAAATCCCCCACTCCTACAATTTTCCTTAAACCGTGGTTGTGAGAATGTGGCTTGGTTTCCCATCTCACTTCTTTCATCCCTTTTCCCTTCACAAACACATTTCCTTCAAGAGCACCATCAAGCTCTTGAAGACTTAGAAAAGAAGAGTGAACCCGTGAGGAGAAGAGAAGAAAGAAGGGTAAAAATCCCAAAGCCTTAATCCAAATTCTTCCAATTCCTTTCTCAACCACCTTCTTCATCAAGATCAAAGAGAAATCTCATCAACCCTAAGAGAAGAGGGAAAGGCCGAGGCTAACTATTGAAGGAAGAGAAGAGAGGATTTGAAGATTTAAGTTAGAAATTAAGGTAGAAGGAGTTTTTGGGTTAAGCGAATTTGTGTTGTAAAAGACTCTCAAAGGACTTTGATTTTAATTTTTTGGTGATGCATGTAATTATTTTTAGATGATCTTGAAGCCTAAGTGTCTTGCATGTCATTTTTGTTCTTTGATCTCTTACTTGTAAATGATCTTTGTCACGGTTTTGTTGAGGTTGTTCTTAGAATTCATAGATTGCTTTGATTTCCTCATGCATGTTGATTTTGTGGCCTTATAATCCTTATTTTCTTTGCATGTTTTCCTTATGTTTTGATCTTGGATTTTTGGAACTAAATGAACTCATAAACCACCAAATAAAGAGCTAAATGATTCGGCCATGTGTAGAAAAGTAGGTCTTGATGTTCTTGACTTGATCTTAGTAATTCCATGATTTATTGTGTTAAACTCTAGCTTGTTCCTTACGGTTTAATTAAAGATTTACGTTTAAAGTTTATGATTTTGTTTTGATTTTTGCATGTCTTGATCCATGAGTGATTTTTAAGAAAACATGAAGCTTGAATTTTATTTGAATAAGAAGTCTTGATTTCTTGGGTGCATGCCACGGTTTTCACAACAAAATATGCCTAACAAGCTTCAAAAATAAAATTTTTGTATAAAAAGAGTTTGAACCAAGGAATGTGTATGTGCAACAATGATTCGGTTGCTGATTTGAAGTTTCTATATTTTACATGACATGATCCATGAAGTTTAGACATTTGCATGTAGAAAATGAATTATAAGATTTTATTTCCTTGCATAAAATCATTCGGTCTAGGCTAAGGGACATAGGAAACCATGCTAAGTCATCATTTACTTACATGCAAATTGAAATTTACCTCACCTAAAGAGTTGTAGATGCATGCATGTGTTTTTCCTTAAAGGATAAAAGACCTTGACACAATTCTTGATTTTATTAAGGAATTGAATTATTATTTGCTAAATCTCTCGAGAAGCCCACGATTTTTGTAAAAAGAATGGGTAAACAAGTTTTTAGAAAATGATCCTTGCATTAGATCATGATCTATATGCATACATGTTGAATATTGATGTTTGCCTTACTATGATGCTAATCGGTCTACCTACGTGTTAGCAAGCCTAGGATCTCTTTTTCAATGAAACAACTTAAAAAGGGGTAAACATGCTTTAGGGAAATTGTGCTAGAAGGAATTGGTTGAAATTGTGTGTGTGTGTGTGGACGTGTGATCCTTATTCGGTTCTTTACTTAGAAATAAAGGAAACAAGTAAATCTAATTGATCCTAGAAGGGTGTGGTGTTTGAATACACAATTGTATGAGTGTGTGTTTGAGTGAATGCGTGTTTATGTGTGTCATGTGTGTTCAGTCAAGGCTAAGAGGAAATAGAACTTTAGTGCTTAAAATGAACTAAATCGATTTATGTGGAATAAATTTTGATGCTTTCATTCGGTTATGTATTTTAAATAAGCTTAGGTACATGAATAAAATATGCATGGAACTAGAGGTCGATGCGTTTGGTTTGAAACCTGATTTTGGTTTATAAGTACTTGCATTTCTAAATGATATTTGCACTTGTATGTGGTACGATTTGCTTGAATGTTATGATGTATGCTTGTCTGCCCCAAATTGTTTTACGAGGAAAACATGAATTTTTAAAGTACTGATTTTAAGCTAAAAGTTATTTTAAGTAAAGAAATGCTTTACAATGTTTTTGGAAGTTTTATTAAAACTATGTTTACTGCTCAGAACTACTTGGACTTACTTTTTTTTAATTAAAAAAAAGAAAAGTGTTTTCATATGAGTTAAAGTAAGATTTTCAAGTAATAGTGGTTTAGGTATATTTTCAAAGTTTTCCAACAAAGAAAGACAAATATTAAATTAAGAAAAGATCTTCTCAAATAAGTTGATGACGTAAAATGTTTTATTTAATATGAGGAATGACAAGAAAGAGATTGGGGCAGATGGCAGCACAAGGTTCCAAGAAGAGCACACCTTCAACAGCTGGACCTCAGGTGAGAGAGAAGCCTTCCTAAGACACAGTGGTAGCTAGGTGATTTATTAGGACGTTCCGTATCATCTCAAAGATCAGAACCAAGTGGTTGACGTCAGTAGTATAAGTGGCAATTGTTTGTTTTGTGCGGCCAGTTATACGAAGGTGACGAAGACCACAATATTGTTATGTGATGTTATGTGTTGATAACATGCTTTTATTTGTTTAAATTATGTGGCTTATCTCTATAGTGGATGGATACCTGTTACATCTTGAATAAGCAACGAAATAAAATGAGAGAGAGTTGAGGGAGTAATGAATTGGAAGTGATGGTATACTAAGAAACGAATGATGATAAAAGATAAGAAATTGATCAGGAAAGAGAGAAAGGAAGTTGGGAATGATGTTGAGAAAGAGCTAGAGCTGGGGAGTGTGATGCTGATTGTTGAGATGAGGAGTGAACCGAGTTGAGCTAAGCTCCTCTGTTCTTGGTTTTAGTCTGGGAGCTAGTGTTGAGCTGGGCTTGCTCCTCCACTAGCGCTCAGCACCAAATGTGTTTTAAAAAGAAAGGAATTTTTTGAAAAGGTTTTGAAAAAGGTTTGTGAAATGAAGTCTTTGAAAAGGTTTTTGGAAATGAGAGTTTTGAAGAAGTTGCGGAACAATGTTTCCAAAGAAATTTTATGGAACGGTCTTTTAAAAAGTCTTATGAAAAACTATTTTTGGAACAACACGTTTGAGAAGGTCTTTTTGAAATAATATTTTGTGAAGTTGGTGAAAGTGGATTCTTGTGAAAGTCATAGAGGGAGTATTTTTGAAAAAGTCAAAGAAATAAAGTTTTAATGAGTAGTGAAATTGAGATTTTGAGAAGGATGGTAAAAAGGAAGATTGAGAGAAGAGATGTGAATTCTGTGAGGTGATCCCAGCTCTATGCTACATGAGTTATGAAACAGAGAAAGATTGTGAAAATTAGTGGTCGGGACTCACTGAAGGGATGCACTAAGGGTGAGCCGGCTGTTAGGTTAATTAAATAGATAAAAGGTTTTAAAAGACATAAATAGCGAACGTGGTGAGTTATGAGAGTTAACCTGAAGTAGTGGAGAGGAAGATACTATGGGTATCTTCGGATACTCAGGTGGGGATTGCAGGAGGGGAGGACGATGACGGTGAAACGTCAAGAAGTCTAGAGTATTGTTGTAGATAGAACGAATTCCATAAGTGGTGCACTAACGTGGTGGGGACTGGGTCCAATACCGTGGTAAGTTCTGTGCGCGCACTACAACAATACTGTCGCCCCCTCGATGCAAGTCTACAACAGTGGAGAGGGACTGGAACGGGGCAATGTATTTTGATTATATGATATGTTTTGAGGCTGAGACCTCCTGGCTTGGAGCCATTTTGTGTGAGACAGCTGTCATGCCCGCGTGGTAAAGGTCCTGTACTCCTGTTGGCTTCCGACTAGGTGGATGGTGGCCGAGGAGATGTATGCTTGAAATGTGAGAGCTAACTACGAAGGAAATACGTACCTCGATGATCCTTTAACTCCCCTGATCATCGGTGGTTATAAATTAATAAATCATTATAAGAGAAGAGTTATATGAGTGAGAGTTGACAAGTAAGAACGAGACTGTGAGTGGAATCGTGGAAAATAAATTAAGCCCCATGAGTGGAAGGAGGAATAAAAGAGAATAAAGAAAGAAATAATAATGGATAAGGATAAAGTAAAATAATAATGATAATATGTTTGTATGATGGTTTGTATGTATTGTGTGTGTGTCCTATTACCTTACCTATCGTAATTCCACACCGTCGACGCTACGCGTCCGGATCGCTTACTCTCTCCTGTTTGTTGGTACATCGGTGTCGCTGGCATTCCAACGGGCAGATGGATCGTCGTCTGGAGATCATTACTTGGCCTCATAAAGGACGCGGATGGAAGGCTATACGTCGAGGATGGGGATGGTCGGGATGTGCTCAGTTGGTGGTCGAAGACCCGGAACATAAGCTGGGTGGATCTACACCTAGTATGTGTTTGGGGAGTATGTCCTACATATGTCACAGCTCGGATCCACAGCCTCGGATTCAAGAGAAGGAGAAATCAGTGAAGCTATTCGGAGTAGAACTTAAACCAAGTTCCGAAGGGGAACCAAAGAACGCGGTCGCATCATCCTCTGGTGCAAAGGCACCCGCAAGGAAGAAGAGGAAGCTGGAACCAATCATCTTTGATAGAAAGAGGGGACCAGTAATAGTATTAGATTAAGTTGTTGTTCTCATTTTGTAACCAGGATTACCTAAGTAATGAACTATTGCTGTACTCCAACTACTCTAAAGCATACCTGACCTTGAAGAAATGAATGAACACTTTCTTTGAAATGTGTTTAACTTTCTTTGTGAAAATGAATGGAGTTGTTTATGTGGAACTAAAATACTCTCTTAATAAAATGTTTTTGGAAAGTGAAGGGAATGAGTTTGGTTCCAAGAACAACTCGGTTTTCGAAAATGAAGGTTGAAGGCTGATGATACTTTTCAAATATGATTTCAAACCCTTCAACAATGTTTCAAAAAAAAAATGGCCTCATTTTTAGCAACATTCATAAATAAAAGTATTTGTTTTGGTTTTCGAAAATCGGGCTGTTAAAGAATGGTCTCAGAGCTTATGGTAATCCTTTGTAGCCTTAAGCATGGGCTTCATGCTTTGTTTGTGTGACAAAGTGTGTTTGTTAGCACTTGAATAGAAATCGGAGGGTAAGCTTTTGTCCCTTAGGACATGGAACTAGTTGTAGTTTAGCATCGGCCGTGATATTTCAAGAAACCTTTTAACCTTATGAAAGCCGACCATGGATAGATTTTGAGGATTAGACCTAAAACCCCTGACGCTTCAATGGTGATCGTTAGACTTAAGTCCGATTAGTCTTAACATACCTCTGTACAGGGATGGTTATCACCTTTGAAAATGTAGGCTGTTATCTCCTAATTCCCGTGTTTGTTGAATTGCTTCAACAAAGCAATTCTCGTGTTGAGATTCAAGCCTTTTCTTCATGAGCCCCTATCGCGTCGTGGCCGTACCAATCCCATCTAAAACCTTTTAGTCCAAATAGCGGAAGTTGGAAGTACCCTACCTACCCGAATAATTTAGGCTTGAGTGATTAAGAGACCGTCTAAGTTAAGTGAAGTTGTAAGATCACAGTGGGGTAGTTATAAGCTGAATCAAAGTTGGGGAGCCACAAGGAGGAAAAGAGACGTATGTTATCGGCCCTTAGCAGAAACTTTGGAGAAATCCGAGGATTAGAATTACCCTATACCCTAACTAGGAGTTGGATTGATCAAGGTGTCGAGCTTGATTAATGTTTCAGAGGAGTTTGGGAAGGAAGGTAAGGATGTTAGGAGGAGTAAGTAAGCCTAAGTGATGATTAGACCTCTTTAAGCCAGAAGAATAATTGAGGAACACTATAGAATTAGAAAGAGAGTTGTAAGAAGGAGAGAGATTATTGAGAGGTAGTAGGAACCTGAGTCGTAGAGAATAGTTAATGATTAAGGATTTATAGGAAAAATCCTTGCTTGTGGAGATGTATGAATGTTTGTTTTCTTGATTTTCTCCCTAAGTCCAACCATAGGAATGGACTTTCTGTGACAATGACCGGCTAAGGAAGCGGCGCCTTCTTCGGTTAGTCCGTTGGACTTAATCCGACTCGACACGACAGTACAAGTGGAATCTCTTCACCTAAAAGTGGTTAACGAGGCACATCAGAATGACAAGAGAATGTTGTTGCCCTGCTGCCCCATTCTACAATGTATTTCTCGGGGACGAGAAATCCTTAAGTTGGGGAGAATGTAACACCCCGTAAATTCCTCATATTAAGTTAAAACGCTAAAGAAATTATTTTGAGAAAAGTATTTTGAAAGGTTATTTTCTTGAATGATTTTCTAAACTAATGTCCAACATTTAGAAATTTGATTTTTGAGAAAATTTATATACTTAATGACTTTATAAAAATGTTTGTGAGTTATTGTGTGTATACGGTTTTGGTGTGTCTAAGTATGCTTAGGATTATATGAGGATTTAATTATTAAAAGACTATAGTGTGTGTGAATGCATGAGAATGTATGTGAGCTTATACATGTATGTGTATCGTGTGTGCATGATGAACATGCATGCATTTTCCCCAAATTCATGCTATGTGTTGAACATGAAAATGAATTGCTCTTATATGTGTGTGTTAGTGCATGTGAGGTTCGGCCATGTTGAGGCTAGAAAGACCAAGTAGGAACCCTTCTTCCTTAAGCATTAAGAAAATTTAAAAAAAAAACTAGATAGGAAATGGGAGGTATGAGTCATGAAGGCTAGAAGAGACTAGGAAGGGTTAGTCATAAACCTAGGAAGGACTTCCTTTCCCTCCATGTGTCCCACGGTTGACCCTCCTCATGCAACAAACCATTTGGCCCAAATTGCCCTTCCTCCAACCCATTGAACCGAGGTTGGAAAAGGAAAAATCCCCCACTCCTACAATTTTCCTTAAACCGTGGTTGTGAGAATGTGGCTTGGTTTCCCATCTCACTTCTTTCATCCCTTTTCCCTTCACAAACACATTTCCTTCAAGAGCACCATCAAGCTCTTGAAGACTTAGAGAAGAAGAGTGAACCCGTGAGGAGAAGAGAAGAAAGAAGGGTAAAAATCCCAAAGCCTTAATCCAAATTCTTCCAATTCCTTTCTCAACCACCTTCTTCATCAAGATCAAAGAGAAATCTCATCAACCCTAAGAGAAGAGGGAAAGGCCGAGGCTAACTATTGAAGGAAGAGAAGAGAGGATTTGAAGATTTAAGTTAGAAATTAAGGTAGAAGGAGTTTTTGGGTTAAGCGAATTTGTGTTGTAAAAGACTCTCAAAGGACTTTGATTTTAATTTTTTGGTGATGCATGTAATTATTTTTAGATGATCTTGAAGCCTAAGTGTCTTGCATGTCATTTTTGTTCTTTGATCTCTTACTTGTAAATGATCTTTGTCACGGTTTTGTTGAAGTTGTTCTTAGAATTCATAGATTGCTTTGATTTCCTCATGCATGTTGATTTTGTGGCCTTATAATCCTTATTTGCTTTGCATGTTTTCCTTATGTTTTGATCTTGGATTTTTGGAACTAAATGAACTCATAAACCACCAAATCAAGAGCTAAATGATTCGGCCATGTGTAGAAAAGTAGGTCTTGATTTTCTTGACTTGATCTTAGTAATTCCATGATTTATTGTGTTAAACTCTAGCTTGTTCCTTACGGTTTAATTAAAGATTTACGTTTAAAGTTTATGATTTTGTTTTGATTTTTGCATGTCTTGATCCATGAGTGATTTTTAAGAAAACATGAAGCTTGAATTTTATTTGAATAAGAAGTCTTGATTTCTTGGGTGCATGCCACGGTTTTCACAACAAAATATGCCTAACAAGCTTCAAAAATAAAATTTTTGTATAAAAAGAGTTTGAACCAAGGAATGTGTATGTGCAACAATGATTCGGTTGCTGATTTGAAGTTTCTATATTTTACATGACATGATCCATGAAGTTTAGACATTTGCATGTAGAAAATGAATTATAAGATTTTATTTCCTTGCATAAAATCATTCGGTCTAGGCTAAGGGACATA
This sequence comes from Crotalaria pallida, assembly GCA_037953625.1. NCBI lineage: Eukaryota > Viridiplantae > Streptophyta > Magnoliopsida > Fabales > Fabaceae > Crotalaria > Crotalaria pallida. The sequence goes on along the minus strand of CM075655.1, from coordinate 36,195,678 downwards.
GGAAACCATGCTAAGTCATCATTTACTTACATGCAAATTGAAATTTACCTCACCTAAAGAGTTGTAGATGCATGCATGTGTTTTTCCTTAAAGGATAAAAGACCTTGACACAATTCTTGATTTTATTAAGGAATTGAATTATTATTTGCTAAATCTCTCGAGAAGCCCACGATTTTTGTAAAAAGAATGGGTAAACAAGTTTTTAGAAAATGATCCTTGCATTAGATCATGATCTATATGCATACATGTTGAATATTGATGTTTGCCTTACTATGATGCTAATCGGTCTACCTACGTGTTAGCAAGCCTAGGATCTCTTTTTCAATGAAACAACTTAAAAAGGGGTAAACATGCTTTAGGGAAATTGTGCTAGAAGGAATTGGTTGAAATTGTGTGTGTGTGTGTGTGGACGTGTGATCCTTATTCGGTTCTTTACTTAGAAATAAAGGAAACAAGTAAATCTAATTGATCCTAGAAGGGTGTGGTGTTTGAATACACAATTGTATGAGTGTGTGTTTGAGTGAATGCGTGTTTATGTGTGTCATGTGTGTTCAGTCAAGGCTAAGAGGAAATAGAACTTTAGTGCTTAAAATGAACTAAATCGATTTATGTGGAATAAATTTTGATGCTTTCATTCGGTTATGTATTTTAAATAAGCTTAGGTACATGAATAAAATATGCATGGAACTAGAGGTCGATGCGTTTGGTTTGAAACCTGATTTTGGTTTATAAGTACTTGCATTTCTAAATGATATTTGCACTTGTATGTGGTACGATTTGCTTGAATGTTATGATGTATGCTTGACTGTCCCAAATTGTTTTACGAGGAAAACATGAATTTTTAAAGTACTGATTTTAAGCTAAAAGTTATTTTAAGTAAAGAAATGCTTTACAATGTTTTTGGAAGTTTTATTAAAACTATGTTTACTGCTCAGAACTACTTGGACTTACTTTTTTTTAATTAAAAAAAAGTGGTTTCATATGAGTTAAAGTAAGATTTTCAAGTAATAGTGGTTTAGGTATATTTTCAAAGTTTTCCAAGAAGAGCACGCCTTCAACAGCTGGACCTCAGGTGAGAGAGAAGCCTTCTTAAGACACAGTGGTAGCTAGGTGATTTATTAGGACGTTCCGTATCATCTCAAAGATCGGAACCAAGTGGCTGACGTCAGTAGTATAAGTGGCAATTGTTTGTTTTGTGTGGCCACTTATACGAAGGTGACGAAGACCACAATATTGTTATGTGATGTTATGTGTTGATAACATGCTTTTATTTGTTTAAATTTTGTGGCTTATCTCTATAGTGGATGGATACCTGTTACATCTTGAATAAGCAACGGAATAAAATGAGAGAGAGTTGAGGGAGTAATGAATTGGAAGTGATGGTATACTAAGAAACGAATGATGATAAAAGATAAGAAATTGATCAGGAAAGAGAGAAAGGAAGTTGGGAATGATGTTGAGAAAGAGCCAGAGCTGGGGAGTGTGATGCTGATTGTTGAGATGAGGAGTGAACCGAGTTGAGCTGAGCTCCTCTGTTCTTGGTTTTAGTCTGGGAGCTAGTGTTGAGCTGGGCTTGCTCCTCCACTAGCGCTCAGCACCAAATGTGTTTTAAAAAGAATGGAATTTTTTGAAAAGGTTTTGAAAAAGGTTTGTGAAATGAAGTCTTTGAAAAGGTTTTTGGAAATAAGAGTTTTGAAGAAGTTGCGGAACAATGTTTCCAAAGGAATTTTATGGAACGGTATTTTAAAAAGTCTTATGAAAAACTATTTTTGGAACAACACGTTTGAGAAGGTCTTTTTGAAATAATATTTTGTGAAGTTGGTGAAAGTGGATTCTTGTGAAAGTCTTAGAGGGAGTATTTTTGAAAAAGTCAAAGAAATAAAGTTTTAATGAGTAGTGAAATTGTGATTTTGAGAAGGATGGTGAAAAGGAAGATTGAGAGAAGAGATGTGAATTCTGTGTGGTGATCCCAGCTCTGTGCTACATGAGTTATGAAGCAGAGAAAGATTGTGCAAATTAGTGGTCGGGACTCACTGAAGGGATGCACTAAGGGTGAGCCGGTTGTTAGGTTAATTAAATAGATAAAAGGTTTTAAAAGACATAAATAGCGAACGTGGTGAGTTATGAGAGTTAACCTGAAGTAGTGGAGAGGAAGATACTATGGGTATCTTCGGATACTCAGGTGGGGATTGCAGGAGGGGAGGACGATGACGGTGAAACGTCAAGAAGTCTAGAGTATTGTTGTAGACAGAACGAATTCCATAAGTGGTGCACTAACGTGGTGGGGACTGGGTCCAATACCGTGGTAAGTTCTGTGCGCACACTACAACAATACTGTCGCCCCCTCGATGCAAGTCTACAACAGTGGAGAGGGACTGGAACGGGGCAATGTATTTTGATTATATGATATGTTTTGAGGCTGAGACCTCCTGGCTTGGAGCCATTTTGTGTGAGACAGCTGTCATGCCCGCGTGGTAAAGGTCCTGTACTCCTGTTGGCTTCCGACTAGGTGGATGGTGGCCGAGGAGATGTATGCTTGAAATGTGAGAGCTAACTACGAAGGAAATACGTACCTCAATGATCCTTTAACTCCCCTGATCATCGGTGGTTATAAATTAATAAATCATTATAAGAGAAGAGTTATATGAGTGAGAGTTGACAAGTAAGAACGAGACTGTGAGTGGAATCGTGGAAAATAAATTAAGCCCCATGAGTGGAAGGAGGAATAAAAGAGAATAAAGAAAGAAATAATAATGGATAAGGATAAAGTAAAATAATAATGATAATATGTTTGTATGATGGTTTGTATGTATTGTGTGTGTGTCCTATTACCTTACCTATCGTAATTCCACACCGTCGACGCTACGCGTCCGGATCGCTTACTCTCTCCTGTTTGTTGGTACATCGGTGTCGCTGGCATTCCAACGGGCAGATGGATCGTCGTTTGGAGATCATTACTTGGCCTCATAAAGGACGCGGATGGAAGGCTATACGTCGAGGATGGGGATGGTCGGGATGTGCTCAGTTGGTGGTCGAAGACCCGGAACATAAGCTGGGTGGATCTACACCTAGTATGTGTTTGGGGAGTATGTCCTACATATGTCACAGCTCGGATCCACAGCCTCGGATTCAAGAGAAGGAGAAATCAGTGAAGCTATTCGGAGTAGAACTTAAACCAAGTTCCGAAGGGGAACCAAAGAACGCGGTCGCATCATCCTCTGGTGCAAAGGCACCCGCAAGGAAGAAGAGGAAGCTGGAACCAATCATCTTTGATAGAAAGAGGGGACCAGTAATAGTATTAGATTAAGTTGTTGTTCTCATTTTGTAACCAGGATTACCTACGTAATGAACTATTGCTGTACTCCAACTACTCTAAAGCATGCCTGACCTTGAAGAAATGAATGAACACTCTCTTTGAAATGTGTTTAACTTTCTTTGTGAAAATGAATGGAGTTGTTTAAGTGGAACTAAAATACTCTCTTAATAAAATGTTTTTGGAAAGTGAAGGGAATGAGTTTGGTTCCAAGAACAACTCGATTTTCGAAAATGAAGGTTGAAGGCTGATGATACTTTTCAAATATGATTTCAAACCCTTCAACAATGTTTAAAAAAAAATGGCCTCATTTTTAGCAACATTCATAAATAAAAGTATTTGTTTTGGTTTTCGAAAATCGGGCTGTTACAGTCGCCCCCTCGATGCAAATCTACAACAGTGGAGAGGGACTGGAACGGGGCAATGTGTTTTGATTATATGATATGTTTTGAGGCTGAGACCTCCTGGCTTGGAGCCATTTGTTGGACAGCTGTCATGCCCGCGTGGTAAAGGTCTTGTACTCCTGTTGGCTTCCGATTAGGTGGATGGATGGCCGAGGAGATGTAGGCTTGATATGCGAGTGCTAACTACGAAAGGAAACGCGTACCTCGATGATCCTTTAACTCCCTTGATCATCGATGGTTTTAATTCAATAAGATACTAAAAGGAAAGATTGCCCAAGGAGGAATGGGTGTAAGAAGTATAGAGAATGAGAAAGAGGTTGAGAATGGAATTGTGGAAAAGAGAGTAAAACCCTTGAGTGGGAGGAGATGCAATAATAAGGATAAAGTGGAACAATAATGATATTATGTTGCCTATTCTTTTGTATGTTTTGTGTGCTAGTTATATGTCCTTTTATTTTACCTACCATAATTCCACACCGTCGACGCTACGCGTCCGGAAAGCTTACTCTCTCCTGTTCGTTGGCGCATCGGTGTTACGGTATTCCAACGGGCAGATGGATCATCACTTGGAGATCTCTACGTGGCCTAGAGACGGAGATGGATGGAAAGCGACACGCTACAGATGGGAATGGATAGGTCATGCTCAGATGACGATTGTAGACCCGGGACACCGACTGAGCGGAGGGTCGACGAGTTTGGGACTAGGAAGCGTATCCTTTGTAGAATACAATTCGGAACCACCACCTCGGAAAAGAAAGGAAGAGAACTCTGTGATGTTGTTCGGGGTGGAGCTCAGACCGAATTCCACAAGTGAGCCAACAAGTGTGGAGGAGTCATCTTTCAACACCAGGGCACCTACCAAGGAAAATAAGAAACTGAAACCGGTCGTCTTTGATAAGAGCAAGAGATTAGTAATAGCATTAGAATAGGTTATTACTTGTAACCCGTATCCAGGATTACCAAAGTGATGAGCTGTTACTGTACTTTAATTATTTTGAAGCATGTCCAACTTTGGAAGGAATGTATGAACTCTTTTTATGAAATTGATCAAGTTGAAACTAAACGGCCTTTTTAATGAGACGTTTTCGAAAAGTAAAGAAAGAAAGTTGTGGATCCAAGTAACAACTCGATTTTCAGAATGTTGAAGGTGGAAGGATGTCATTGACTCTTTCAAATATGTTTCTAATCCCTTCAACAAAGTTTCAAAAAAAAATGGCCTCATTTTTGGGCAACACAAATAAATAAAAGTCAGTTGTTTTTAATTTTCAAAAATCGTTCTGTTACAGACAGGACCAATGCTCTGATACCACCAAAGGTGTGACGCTCTCTTTTTGACTTGAAAACAATTAATATTTCCAAATAGTTGAATACTTGCTATCAAAATTAGGACTAGAAAATTTTTCCTTTTTAAGATTAGTACTTGCTCGTTCAAAAACCCTTTTTTAACATGAATCAATTTGAATTCGGCTGAGTAATATCTTAGATTCGAAAAGACTCTCGAGATAACAATTCCTTAATTATAGAAATTATTATTCGTAGATATTATTAAAACATATCATTTGCCTCTCGAGTTGGATTTGAGTATATAAAACATACACTTATCGCCGAATCCCTTTTAAAAAGAAATCAGAGTTCGCGGAAGTAAAAATAATACTTATGGGGCAACCCAAGAAGTTTTCCCCAAAAGGTTTATTGAAAAGTGTTTTATTTGAAGAAAATTTATGTGAAATGTATTACTCAAAAGCATATTTCTTTTAAAAGAAATTCTTTCACATGAGAGTTTTATACAAAGAATCTTTATTGTTAAATTGAAATATTTTATTCAAAATGTTTCGAAATAAAGGAATAATATGGAAACTCTTTTAAGTGGGGGAGGACCCTAAAGAAAAAATTTTTGGGAGCTAGATAAAGTTTTCTAGTATAAAAATACTTTAAAAAAAAAAGTGAAAAATTTCAGAAAATGAATTTCGGGGACGAAATTCCTTTTAAGTGGGGGAGTAGTGTAACACCCCTAATTTTCGTCTCCCAAATAACCAAGAAATTAATTATAACAATTATTTATAATTGATTTTGAAGGTTTTAGTTTTTGTACATTATGTGTTTTTATTATATAAAAATATGAGATATATTTTTATATGGTTATTTTGTACAAAAATGTGAATATTGTAATTTAGTCCTTGGGTTGGGACCTAATTGCAATATTAAAAAGGTTTTTGAAGTAAGAGTAATTAAATTATTAATTTTTGAATTTTATCAGTATGTAACCGGTTAGAAGGGCTCTGTACCCGGTTACACGATGAACTCAGGAACTGGGTTAGTGGAATTTGATGATTAATCACTCAATTAATCCAGAAATCGCCACGAAACCAGCCTCAGATTAATGGAGAACACGCGTCAACCTGCATGTCAACCTTGTTGATCTATAAATAGTGGAATTCCTGAAGAATTGAGGGTTGATTGCTGCAATTTGTGTTGAAGAAGGGCGATTAGGGTTTCGAATTCGTTCTGAGCAATTCGTCTTCGTCCTTGAGAGTTAGAGAGTGAAACACACATTTCTGAAAAGCTTGAATCAAGGGCTTTTCATTGATATACACCTTGTGAGCTGAGTGTTTGTGTGGGAGGAGGAATCGATCTTGGAAGCTAAGAGTTGGAGACTGAACTCTGTTTTCTATTGATTCTGGAAGCTGAGTTCAAGCTTCGATTTTGGTAAGCACACAAACCCTTTTGGTTTCAAATCTGTTCCTACCTCTAGTGCATGTTGCAGAGAATTCAATCTGACTATTTTCCCCAATTTTTGATTGGGTTTTGCATGTCAATCTCTCTGGTTTTGGTACCCTGTCCAACTCTAGCTGTTTGTAGTGGATTTAATGGAAATTTGTGTTGGAGCCTTTATCTCTGCAATGTTTTGAATCAAGCACAACTTAGAGGTAAGGGGGAAGCTTAATATTTGCTAGAATGAGAATAAATTGTAGTAAAATATAGGGTGAGTCACCAAGAAACTCAAAAGGGCATAAGTTAAAATGGTTAAATGGCTTGGAGGCCAATTTGAGCTCAATTGTTGTTTTGAGCAATGTTATCTGGATGCATGCAAGCTATATTGATGTTGAGTTCATGACTTAATTGGATACTATGTGAATTGATGCATTAAGTTGTGAAATATGTGCAATTATGTGCAATTTGAGTATCTAAATTGAATGCATGCAAGAGAGATATGTTTCTGTGTTTAAACATATTTATTTAAGGTATATGGACTCTATTAAAGGTTGAAATATGGTTAGATTTGAGTAGTGAAGAAAATGGTTTGTTAAAACTTATGTTTTAATGTCTGACTGCATAATCTAACCGGTTACTCGATATTCGTATCCGGTTAGACACTGTAAAAATGCAAAAGGAAATAAGTTTACAAAATCAGTACTGTGGTCTTATAAATCCTACTGAAATCTAGGCCTTAATTTCATGGAAAACAATCTGAAAATAAGTTGATTTCACTGTTATAGTTCAGATTGCAGTTAAAGAGTTAATACCTTAAGGTAATGAGATAGTTTCAAGAGGAAATTATGCTCATTGGATAATGAAATGTGATTTAGACTTTGAATGATATAAACAGTGGTTTTGAGGTATAAACATTGTTAAACTGGTTTATGGATTGGGTAGATAATTCAAGAAAAATGGTTTTCTGAATTACAATGGTAAACAGTTCAGGTCTGTAATTCTAACCGGTTAGCCTGGAACTGTAACCGGTTAGTACCTGAATCTGAAAAACAAAAAGTTAAGTTTTTGAATGCCATTGGTTATGTTCTCCCAATCTAAGCCTATGGGCATGTTTTTGAGATAATTCAAAGGAGAATTTTGTGCCAAAGACTATACCTCAAGTAAATCATTCAAAAGAGAAATTGGAATATTTCTAAATCACAGTAATTAATGTAAAGATAAAATCAACCCTGTTATTTATGCATCCATATAGAATGGAAGTTTGGTTGGTAAGAACGTTTATCATATTCTGGGAATATGAGGAGGGTACTCCGGGAGTACCAAATTATAACCTACTTGATGACACATTATAGATATGTGGCCAGTGTCTGGGACCTGGTTTTATACGTTCTGGGAACGTATGTTAGTGTTCTGGGAACACATTGATATGCAACCTACTTGATGACACATTATAGATATGTGGCCAGTGTCCGGGACCTGGTTTTTATGCGTTCTGGGAACGTATGCGTTCTGGGAACGTGGTGCACACTCTGGGAGTGGTGCTTATTATTCCAAGTATGGTTTGCTACACGTTCTGGGAACGTGGTGCACACTCTGGGAGTGATGCGTATTATCCAAGTATGGTTCGGCATTACGTTCTGGGAACAAATGTCGGTGTTCCATGTAACAACCCAATTCTTATAACCCATTAATAGGTATGTATTAATTCAGTATTGGTGGGAACGGTGAGAACGAATCATTAATGAACACTTAAATTATGTATGTCATTAAGTGATGCAAACATGAATAACAGGGATTAGAACGCGTCATAAATTTAGTCAAGTATCAGGAGGAGGGAATAACCCTTCCCCAAAGGTGCATATACTAAAGGAAGGAATTGGTAGGTTACTTTGAACCATAAGGGTAAATAGAGAAAGGTTCTAGTACGATCGGAGACTAGTCAGTAAGGATTTTGAGGTTTTGTGCTCGAGTATTTAATAAAAGGGTAATATAGGAAATATGATGGGGGACGTAAATTAATGTTACATTAGTTTGATTTAGTGTTAGGAAGGGCTAAAATCCATTAAAATAGGTTAAAAATGCAAAAAATCGGCGTTCCGGGGCGAACCGGTGCGCCGGGGCCTGAGCCGGTGCGCCCAGGATGCACCAGTGCGGAAATCAGCAGCACCAGGATGCGCCCAGGCGCGCACCAAATGCGCTCAGGCGCACCGACTCAGCAGCACCAGATTTTCTCGCGTGCACCAGATTTTTCCAGAAACCTCGGCGAGCCCAGGCGCGCAAGACCTGCGCCCAGGCGCGTGGTGCCTATATAAGGCACCAGGCACCAGATTTCAGTGCCATTTTCAGCCCCAGCCCGCACCAAACTCGTCCCTGACCGCACCCACCAGCTCCAGCACGCACCAGAACTCAGTTTTAAGCACCAGAACCCACTTATCATGCACCAACTCAAATTTTCTTGCAACAATCATCGATAAAACCTCCAAATACCACCTCTAAATCATAAATTAACATCCCTAAACACCTTCTTATCAATTATTACTCTTAATCGCATAATTTTCCAATCAAACCCTCTTTCTTTCTCATTCCAATGACTTTAGTTCATGCATAACTTTGGGGTTTTCTTACATTCTAACCAAAGGAGAAGAGTTTTGGGAGTAAAACCATATCATTCAATAGCTTGGAGCCTGGATATTCTTCCCTAGAGGTAAGGGAGGAACTCTTTTCTCTTAGAATAGGAATTAAGTTATGGAAAATAGTAAATTACCAATGTTCAAAACCCTAGGATAGTCAACTCTGCTCTATCACCTACATGTGTAGGTGAATTAAACGTTTATGGGGTTAATTAGTATTAAAAACCTATATTTTAAATTAACTTAGAATTAGTGTATACCAAGTGTTCGATAAAATGCCTAATGAATTCTATCATGGTTAAGGCCAACTAAATCACACAGAAACAATGATAATGTAATAAAAACTTAAAAGACTAGTCATTATACCCCAAAATATTATAAAAAGGCATTGATATTGTGATGAGATCATTCATGAAGTAGGACGACTAGTGAGCTTTGATAAGGAACATCTTAGGAATTGAATTATAATGGAATATATTATAAGTAAAAACTCAACCCCTAAAAGCTATATCTAAGGTGCTAGGAATTAATAGTAAGATTATTCGATTTAAGTGTAAATAAAGTAAGTAGTCTAAGAATTCTACACTTCTGAGAGAAATAATTATACCCAGATTTAATTGCTTAATAGCTAAGGATGTCATTGCGGATTAGTCAATTCCAGATTTGAAAACATCGTGGGAAATAATCTATACATAAGTAAAATCTAATAAAAGAATATACAATTGTAATTTATATGATGAATAATCGATAAAACTACAAATACACACACCATTATTAAACTAAACTCTTAATCAAATAGGATAAACGAAAGAATATATTAAAGAAAAATCTTATATAAGATTTAGACTAACCAAAGGTTTAATATACTATATTTAAAGTCATATCTCTCAATTAAGAAAAGTTTCATGTGTGACAGTAAGGTAGAAATAATAAAAAGGAATTCCCACCTAAATATCATGCATTGGGTTTAATTTGCTTTGTTTTCATTTCTTAATTTCTATTCTACTATGAAAAGATGTTCACTCCCTGTGGTTTAACATTTTAGGCAATGTTTGGAGGAGTTCAGAACCGGAGTTTCACAACGCAAACGACGAAGCACAGCCACTTTCCTTCAACTCTGTTCTAATATCAAGTTGTAAATCCCAACTTTTAGTAATCAAAACAATTTGTATTTTAGTATTTTCATCAATAAAAGTTTATATTTCCTTATTCAAATTGGGATGTTACAATTTGGTATCAGAGCAGTTCTTTCCTTTCGGCCTGGGGGAAATGGTCCCGACTCCATTGTGAAACTCCTGTTCTATTCTCTTAATACACAAGGGAGTGAAATATATGATTATGTATAGCAAATTAAAGTAATAGATTGTTGGATTCACGGAAGTCAAAAGGATATAGCGCCATAAGAAAATGAAAACAATTTTGGATTAATATTAAGGATTCAAAAATAAAGAAATGAGGATACCATTAAAATATATGAAAGAAAATATATTGGCATCATGAGGGAAAGGAATGGAAGTTCTGATCTTTGTGTGGGCAATGGTCGGGTTTTTTTCCGCCACGGCGTAGTCGACTAGTGTGATATACACAGTCCGAGTCTGCTGTGAATGCGTAGCTGACCAATGCCAAATTGTTGTTGTTGTATGAGACAAATTGGAGTGAAATCTTGAAGGGTAAATTAAATGTTGAATGGTGCATAATGAATATATTCAAGTTATTGGAAAGGAAAAGAATATTTTGTGATTTAATGTATTTTCAAGCTTTTGTCTTATACAAATTTCAGTTCGGAAGGATTAAATGGAAAAGTAAATGAGTTTTGAAATTGATTCCTTTCCAATCGAAGTGATATTAAAATTTTGTTAGAAATTATATCATATTCTCAATGGGACTTGAATAAAGAAAAATAATGATTTTTCAAAGCAAAAGATTCAATTTTAAAGAAAAGACAAATGATTCAATGCAAGTCCTTTTGAGAATCAATTACATTATGCACCACAACATGAGTGAATACCTTACTGAGGCCAGTGAAAAGGAAAATACTTATAAATTAATGTTTTGAATTAAATCACATGTTTCTTTACGGAAAATGAATTGTTTTCAAAATTTCAAGAATTTACATGTAATTTTCCTTTTCAATGACCCTGGTAAAATAATCTATGTAGACAGAGTACATTCTCAATTTAACATGCTGGGGAAAATGAAAGAATTTTTCAAAGCAAAATGATTTAGAAATTATTCAATTGATTTGGAAACTCATCCGATAACATACGATTTATGAAAATAATAAAGGTGGGATTCTAAATCAATTGAATCATTCGATTTGGAAAAAGTTATAAGTTGAATCTGAAATCAATTGAGAATGTAAACTGCCGTACATAGAAACGAATGTCAAGAGGTTATAAGGTGGACGGTGAGGAAGTTGGGAAAGACATACGCGGAGGCACGTGAATGATATGTGATTAGGAATTATCGTGGGTGGAACTTTGATCTCCTAGGAGGGCATAGACTGGCCACCTATGTCGGGGGATTGGTTCCGCGTTAACTACGGTAGTTCTATTGGTCACAGAGTCATTTCGGGACCGGTTGAGGGTGGTTCCCTGCTAAAGCCAACTTGGGCCTTCAACCCAAGTTGTACTGGACTGAAAATGGGTGTCCAGTACTGTGCAAGCAGTGGTAGAGGGACACTTACTCTCGGTTGGTCTTTCCCTGGAGTGGAGGGTGAAGTGAGGAAAATTGAAGGAAATGATGAATGTCTCATACAACACTATTGATACTGAGCAGAATGTACGTGTGATATGAATTTCAAGATGTGAATTGGAAAGTACCAAATGAGGGAAATTGAGCTATATGATAATAAATGTTATCACTAAGAGGATGTGAGATTGGGACTGATCACCCCAATGCTTACATCAGGAGGAGATGCTATCAAAATCTATAAGCTTGAACATCTTAAATAAAGAAAAGTAATTTGCTTGTGACTAAAGGTGTTAGTCCTTTTGGCCCTCCATATTCTAGATATGCATAAAGGAAGTGCCGGAAAGTGGAATAACAAAAGTGATGTTACAATGATAGAAAAGACAGCTAGCTATGGAACAAGGTAAGAGAAAAATGAAAAGTGGTGTTTATGGATATACACTTGAACAATGAGAGTGTGATAAGTGAAGTGTAATAATGATAAGTAATGGAAGGTCCAAATAATATATCTAAAATGAAATATGCTTTGTACGTTTATGGGATTCAATAAACTAAATTAATTATGTAAGGTGATTGAGTGTAAGTTTAATATACTATAACCCTGAACCTTATAAAAGATGAATTAGAATTATCGATATACATATAAAATAAATGGATAAAAGGATAAGATGACTTGGATGTAAAAAAAAATTAAAATAATAATAAAATAAAATATAAAAAAAAAGTGTGTGAATTAAAGCAATCAACGTGCAACCGTTTTTAAGGAATGTAAACTGCATTGAATATATATGTAGTGACATATAATCATAACGCATAAATGAATAAAATGGTAATTGGAATTGAGAAAGGGACAAAGTAATAATGATAGGTGTCAAAAGGAGATAATATGATAACTTAAAAGTCTAATAAAGACATAAGATAGTAAAAGATTCAGATAGGAAGAGAGTAAAGGAATCTAAAGAATATATACATATATATATAGAGATATCAATTATGTTCCCAAATATTAGATGAATTATATGCAATAGGAAATTTTGTAATGTAAGAACAAAAGAGGAGCTAGTCAAATCATAAGTGGGGGAGTTAGAACCCTCACAACATAGTAGAAAGATTAGATTGACACTAAAGGAAAACCATGTTAAAATTTGGATTTATGATAACTTTAGTTAAAATTAAATTGCAGATTCCCAAGAAATGGCAGAAAGGAATGAAGACTTAATGGAGAAGATAACAACTATACTAGGAAACCTTGTGCAAGCTAACCAAAACCCTGAGACAACAAACTTCCAAAGACTTACTGAATTTTGCAAAGTAAATCCTCCTAAATTTGAAGGTGGCTCTGACCCGACCAAGGCACAAAAATGGATTCGAAACTTGGAAAAGATCTTCACAATAATGGATTGTTCCGACACACAAAAAGTTCTTTGTGCCACTTATGTATTAACTGACGAGGCTGACAATTGGTGGGAAAATACTAAGCGACTGATAGAAAGAGAACCCAGAGAAATTACTTGGATACTATTCAAAGAAAAGTTCTTAGAAAGATATTCCCCAGAAGAAATTCGAAGTCAAAAAGAAATGGAATTCCTTGATCTAAAACAAGAAAACATGAGTGTGGAAGAATACGTGGCCCGATTTGAAGAACTTCTCCGATACTCCACATATTATGAATCCAACCCCGACGAGAAATTCAAATGTACAAGATTTGTGAGCGGCCTTCGACCTGAAATCAGAGTAGCCTTTGGGTATCAAAACATCCGAAGCTTCCCAACATTAGTGAACATGTGCCTTACCTATGAAAAAGATTTAGAAATTCAAAAGAAACATGAAGAGAAAGGCAAGGAACCCTTGGTACAAGAAGAACACTACACCATAAGTGAGAATGAGATTAGAAGCAAGAAGAAACAAGATAATGAAGAATCTGAACCAACAAACCCCTCCCGATGCTCAATTTGCCAAAAATGCCACTTAGGAAAATGTCGGAAGTTACGAGTAAAATGTAATCGTTGCAAGGAAACAGGGCATTATGGCAAACATTGTCCTAATAAAAGAAAGAGAGATCTATAGTTTGTTGAAGTTAGAGTAACCTTTTCTAGTGTTATAACTATGACATATTAAGAAACTTTGTTATATAATCAAAAGAACCCTAGATGTACTATAAATGAATGTAATTATGTAGCTTGAACTTATTTATAAAATTTCTAACTAGAAATTTTAAACCTTTATAAATAAACCATTGGGAAGATCTCACCCCACTACTCTTAACTAGATTTTCGAGGACGAAATTCCAATAAGTGGGGGAGTATTGTAACAACCCAATTCTTATAACCCATTAATAGGTATGTATTAATTCAGTATTGGTGGGAACGGTGAGAACGAATCATTAATGAACACTTAAATTATGTATGTCATTAAGTGATGCAAACATGAATAACAGGGATTAGAACGCGTCATAAATTTAGTCAAGTATCAGGAGGAGGGAATAACCCTTCCCCAAAGGTGCATATACTAAAGGAAGGAATTGGTAGGTTACTTTGAACCATAAGGGTAAATAGAGAAAGGTTCTAGTACGATCGGAGACTAGTCAGTAAGGATTTTGAGGTTTTGTGCTCGAGTATTTAATAAAAGGGTAATATAGGAAATATGATGGGGGACGTAAATTAATATTACATTAGTTTGATTTAGTGTTAGGAAGGGCTAAAATCCATTAAAATAGGTTAAAAATGCAAAAAATCGGCGTTCCGGGGCAAACCGGTGCGCCGGGGCCTGAGCCGATGCGCCCAGGACGCACCGGTGCGGAAATCAGCAGCACCAGGATGCGCCCAGGCGCGCAACAAATGTGCTCAGGCGCACCGACTCAGCAGCACCAGATTTTCTCGCGTGCACCAGATTTTTCCAGAAACCTCGGCGCGCCCAGGCGCGTGGTGCCTATATAAGGCACCAGGCACCAGATTTCAGCGCCATTTTAAGCACCAGAACCCACTTATCATGCACCAACTCAAATTTTATTGCAACAATCATCGATAAAACCTCCAAATACCACCTCTAAATCATAAATTAACATCCCTAAACACCTTCTTATCAATTATTACTCTTAATCTCATAATTTTCCAATCAAACCCTCTTTCTTTCTCATTCCAATGACTTTAGTTCATGCATAACTTTGGGGTTTTCTTACATTCTAACCAAAGGAGAAGAGTTTTGGGAGTAAAACCATATCATTCAATAGCTTGGAGCCTGGATATTCTTCCCTAGAGGTAAGGGAGGAACTCTTTTCTCTTAGAATAGTAATTAAGTTATGGAAAATAGTAAATTACCAATGTTCAAAACCCTAGGATAGTCAACTCTGCTCTATCACCTACCTGTGTAGGTGAATTAAACGTTTATGGGGTTAATTAGTATTAAAAACCTATATTTTAAATTAACTTAGAATTAGTGTATACCAAGTGTTTGATAAAATGCCTAATGAATTCTATCATGGTTGAGGCCAACTAAATCACACAGAAACAATGATAATGTAATAAAAACTTAAAAGACTAGTCATTATACCCCAAAATATTATAAAAGGGCATTGATATTGTGATGAGATCATTCATGAAGTAGGACGACTAGTGAGCTTTGATAAGGAACATCTTAGGAATTGAATTATAATGGAATATATTATAAGTAAAAACTCAACCCCTAAAAGCTATATCTAAGGTCCTAAGGAATTAATAGTAAGATTATTCGATTTAAGTGTAAATAAAGTAAGTAGTCTAAGAATTCTATACTTCTGAGAGAAATAATTATACCCAGATGTAATTGCTTAATAGCTAAGGATGTCATTGCGGATTAGTCAATTCCAGATTTGAAAACATCGTGGGAAATAATCTATACATAAGTAAAATCTAATAAAAGAATATACAATTGTAATTTATATGATGAATAATCGATAAAACTACAAATACACACACCATTATTAAACTAAACTCTTAATCAAATAGGATAAACGAAAGAATATATTAAAGAAAAATCTTATATAAGATTTAGACTAACCAAAGGTTTAATATACTATATTTAAAGTCATATCTCTCGATTAAGAAAAGTTTCATGTGTGACAGTAAGGTAGAAATAATAAAAAGGAATTCCCACCTAAATATCCTGCATTGGGTTTAATTTGCTTTGTTTTCATTTCTTAATTTCTATTCTACTATGAAAAGATGTTCACTCCCTGTGGTTTAACATTTTAGGTAATGTTTGGAGGAGTTCAGAACCGGAGTTTCACAACGCAAACGACGAAGCACAACCACTTTCCTTCAACTCTGTTCTAATATCAAGTTGTAAATCCCAACTTTTTGTAATCAAAACAATTTGTATTTTAATATTTTCATCAATAAAAGTTTATATTTCCTTATTCAAATTGGGATGTTACATTCCGGGAACACAAGGGTGTATTGGATGGACGTCCAAGATGGACTTTTAGAGGCCTCAGTTGTGGAAGGAAATCATGCATCATGCCACCTGCATTGAAAGATTTATTATGATTAACCGGGTGTGCTCATATGATTATGCATCATGATTTGCTACATGTTGACTTGTGGATGTTAGTTTTATTCTCATTTGATTATGCGAATATGTATAGCTAACCCCCATGCCCTTATTAGGTGTTGACCGTGCATCTAGCTTGCACAAGAGTCAGTGGAGGGAGATGTCCTTTAGGTGCATGCAGAGCATAGAAAGTGTGGGTTGGAAACCTGTTGTGCAGATATCGAGGATCCGACCAGAAGGATGTTTGGACAAGGGACCAACGACCAGCTCTATAACATTTCTATTTTTAATAGAATTTATATGATACATATTTTGGAAAGAGATATCATAAGAGGAATTCAGTTTCATAATGATATTTAATTGGTATTAATGGACTTGTTACACTTGATATATTTTGGGGGTATAATATGATGATTTTACTATGTTTCCGCAAACTCTGATTTTACTAGTCAACTTCATTATTAATCAAGTGTTTGTGAAAAAGAATTTTCAAGGGAAGGGATAATTCGTATTTTTCAGATCTTTTTCCAACAATAACAAGTCCAAGTAATCATAAACTTATTACTTTTCTTATAAAGTAAGATGATATAAAAGGAGTGTTACACGAATTCCACCAACAGGGTCCAAAGACCAGAAGTTTTGACATAGCAAATGGCCAAAGAAATTGGGGAAAACCATTAGGACTCAAAATAGGTAACATGCACTAGGAAATAGAAAAGATTGGAGGCTTAATGGTGGCTGTACTTACCTAAAATCAGATCTGGAATTCAGCTTCCAGAACAGAAAAACACAGAACTCAGACTTCAATTCCTAGCTTCCAAGGTTGATTCCTCCTTCCACACGAACACTCAGCTCTCAAATCTTATATCAATGGAAAGCCCTTGATTCAAGCTTTCAAGAAGTGTGTGTTTCACTCTCTAACACTTAAGGACTGAAACGAATTTCTCAGAATGAAAACGAAACCCTAATTTTGCCCTCTTCAACATAGATCAACAAAACCAACCCCCAACACCTCAGAAAATCCGCAATTTATAGACAAATTAGATTACATGCATGTTGACGCGTGTGATCCCACTAATTTCAGGCTGTAATCGTGGCGAATTCGGGATTAATCAAGTGATTACTCATCAAAATCCACTAACCCAGTTTCTGGGTTCATCGTCTAACCGGTTACAGGGCATTACTAACCGGTTAGATTAGTACAAAATTTAAAAATTAATATTTTTAAATCTTTCCCTCCAAGAACCTTTTCAATATTACCTTTAAGTCCTCATTCAGGGACCAGAATGCAATATCTTTATATTTTGCATTTATTTGCCTTATAAAAATATTTCAACTTATTTTTATATTTAGGGCTAATTAAATACAAAATATAAACTTGGAAAATTTCTATAAATTAATAATAAATGTGACGCTCTCTTTTTAACTTGAAAATAAATAATATTTCCAAATAGTTGTATACTTGCTATCCAAAATTAGGACTAGAAATTTTTTCCTTTTTAGGGTTAGTACTTGCTCGTTAAAAAACCCTTTTCAATATAAACCATTATTTGAATTCGGCTCACCACTATCTTAAGTTCGAAAAGACTCTCGAGATAGCATCTCCTTAATTATAGAAAACATTATTCGTAGTTATTATAAAAACATATTATTTGCCTCTCGAGTTGGATTTGAATATATAAAACATATACTTATCGCCGAATCCCTTTTGAATAGAAATCAGAGTTCGCGGAAGTAAAAATAATACTTATGGGGCACTGCTGAGGTAAAGAAAACATCATATATATATAAGCCATAACATAACCCCATCAGTACAGTCAGTAGCAAGTGATAAAAAGTCGAGATAGCAAGTTTTGGTGAAACATATACAGACCAGCTGCATAAAATGAAACCTCACTCTAAGACCTCTCAATATATACAATATATAACAAAATCCCAAAAGTAGAAGTCTCAGAGCATGTCATCAGTGTCCTCAGCAGCTCCTCAGATCCTCCAAAGCTCTATCCCTAGGATCTAGGATCCAAAACATCTATGCTATGAAGGCTCCTATGAACCAGCGGGTCCACCTCTAGCTGAAACAGTCGGCTCAACATGCACCTCCTCCTCGCTCTCATCCTCCACAGGGTCCTCCTCGACCTCGCCTGACTGTGTAGAGACCCCACCACTAGGTCTAGGATCTGCAGAAGCAGTCCTATCATAATCAGTCGGACCAGGAGAAGGAGTCTCCTCCGTGACAACTTTATGGGAGGAAGGATGGGAAACGAGTGGCAGCTCTAAAATGAAAACTATGAAAACGATGCATAGCTCGAGCCGGGGGTGGTCCTCTATATATATAAAAGGGTGGAACATGCATAGTATAGACTAATGGGATCCTAAATCGACGAGGTCGCACTCGCACCAGAGGGTTAGGGTGGTAGAGAGTGATCTCAACCTCCCCCTCAAAAGTGGCACGGTGCTCCTCATACGTCCATATACCACTAGGGATAGGGCGTATCTCGATGCAAGCTAGGTATCTGGCCATCACCTAAACAGGGCACAGGGAGTAAGTATACACATATACATAATTGATAAAGACTAAAAATACAATCACAAATATATCATGGACAGATCATAATGCAAATACATATGAGCACACCAGTTTTCAACATTATAACTCTTATAATGCAAGTGGCATGATGTATGATTTTCTATCCACGACTGAGGCCTCTAAAAGTCCATCTTGGACGTCCATCCAATACACCCTTGTGTTCCCGGAACACCGACATTTGTTCCTAGAACATAATGTCGAATGATTTGGGTCCAATATATATAGATTTGAGCATTGATTTGACTCCCTTATACTATGTATTTGGCTTGTTTCTCTAGCAAATTTAGGACTTTTTATTAGATTTTAATTATTTTTAGTAGTTTAGTGTCCTTTGAACGTTTTGATCCGTTTGTTAGTGTTTCAGGTACTTTTTGGAGCTAAATTGGATAAAATATTTATGGACCTGAAAAGAGGACGAAAAGATCTTGCAAATGGAAAAAGAACGGAGCAAAACGGAGTCGAAGTAGGTCCCACGCGCTTGGGGCGCGGGGACGGGTGCGCCTGAGGCGCGCCTGCGTGAAAGAGAACCAATTATCAGACCTGCGCGCCTGGGGCGCGTTGTCGCGTGCGCCTGGGGCGCGCGTACCTGTTGGAGGCCCAATTTGACCAGATTCTGAACAAAGTAGAAGAAGAGAAGTCTAATTTGGCTTCATATCTTAGATTTGGTTAGAAAATAGAAGATAAACATGGATCTTATCTATTAGATTTAATTAAGATTTATTTTAGGATTTGTTTTACTCTTTAAATAGAGGATTTGTAAATAGTTTTCAGAAGGTTTTAAGATCATAGAATTCAATTAGGATTAGAGAGAGAGGTTAGTAACATCTATCGAGAGCAAGGAGGCAAGGCACAAGGATTGAAGATCTCTTGGAGAGTTAACCTGTATTGTCTATGATATGAGGTTTTCTCTTTGCTTCTGTTTTCTTTATTTCTATATGTGTAACTAA
Source organism: Crotalaria pallida (assembly GCA_037953625.1). Classification (NCBI taxonomy): domain Eukaryota; kingdom Viridiplantae; phylum Streptophyta; class Magnoliopsida; order Fabales; family Fabaceae; genus Crotalaria; species Crotalaria pallida. Next base: position 36,175,867 of record CM075655.1, on the reverse strand, counting down.
AACCTCTTGTTAGGAACATGGTGTAAATTGTATGATGTAACTTATTTTAATTTATGATTTAGTATTTTGCTGTTTTTAATTCATGCATTAATTGAGTTTTTATTACATAAACCTGATCAATTTATGTTTGGATTTCTTAATTCACAACGAAGGTTGGGATTTTAAATAGGCCATGCAATTAATGGTATAATCAGTCCAAGTTATAGAGATATGGTTGGATGATTATATGGCTTTATAGTTCCCTTGTGCTGAATGGATATTTTCTTATATTGTAATTTGTTGAGAGATCAAGGATTAAATATATAGAAAATAAGGGTAATGTTAAGAGACGTCTAACTATTACTATTTGAGAGGAATGGTCCATGAATTGAAGGATAATTAAAGGAAAATATAAATCATAGTTAAAATAAGTGAATCATACAATGAAACCAAGTTCCTAACCTTTTTCTATTGCTTTCTATACATCTTATCTCCTCAATCTTCTTTTCTTATTTTACTTTACTATTCTTCTTCTTCTCTTTCTTAAATTCAATAACAAGTTGCACTAATAATTACGAATTGGTGGGAAGTTATTAGAAACAACTTCGATCCCTGTGGGACGATATTCGGTCTTCCAGACTATATTACTTGCTGACCTAGTGTAACATCCCGAATTTTAATTCTACGAGTAATTAGAACAATTATAAGATCTGGAAGCGAAGGATATTCTAAAAAAAAAAGATTTAAAATGATGGGTTAGGAGTTCTTGGAATGCCATAAAGGAATCAAGAAGCATTGGCATTAAAAAGGAGGTTGAAAGATGAACAAAAGAGCGTTAAAAACGATGTTTTTGGTGTTATAAACACCCTATATTAGGAAATTCAAAATAAAAGATCTACAACTCTAAACACATATTCCACCGTTAGATGTGAAGTAGGATATGTGAGGAAGCTTGTGTCAAAATTTGAGGAAGATCCAACGGTTAACGAAGAAGTTACGGCCGTTCAAAGTCGGGGTGCTGGAAACTCTGCAACTTAATCGATTAAGTTGCAGCTTAATCGATTAAGCCTGAAAGGGGGGAGGTTTTAATCGAGTAATACTCGATTAAGGGCTGCTAAAACTGAAAAAAATAAAAGCGTTTCACGCGTGCCTTTGGCCATTATGCACGAAATTTCTCTCTCTAGGGCACACAATCTCTCATCCCAAATCCATCAAGCTTCGAGGGAATCACTCCAAGGTCCCCCATCAAGTCTCCCTTGGTCTCTCCAAGTAAGTATCCATGATTATTGAAGTTCCTCTCTCTCTCTAATGTGGATTTTCTCTCTCTCTCCCTCTCTCACACGAATTTCCCCTTTCTCTCTCCTCTTGATCTTCAAGCTTCTCAACCATGGAGGAACCACCATGGCCACACCTCTAACACAACCTCATCTTCTCCCTTCTTGCTTCAAGTAAGTGCCACGCCCTTGATTTCATCCCTCCCTCTCTAAATCCGAATTTGCTCTCTCCTCCCTCTCATGGAGGGTTTCATTTTTAAACATAGGACCTTCACCTTACCATGGAACTTGGCATGAGAATCATGGTATGAGCAATAATTTACTTTTTATGGTTTTATAATAGGTTCTACCATCTCTTGTGGATTTTGAACTCTTGGTGGGCAAATTCAAGCTTAGAGCATTTGGAATCCTTTCATCCTTAAGTGCTTGAGGTAAGGGGGTGGATATAGTGAGCATTGGCTTGTTCTAGGAGAGGGTTTGTATTTAGATATAATGGTTGGCTAGGAGTTTATGTGTTAAGGTAGGGAATTAGAAAACCCAATTTAGGATCTAAGGTAAATGTTGAAAATAGGCTTAATTATTAATTATGGAACTCCAAAAAAAAAAAAGTAGAGAATAAGGTTAGGTTTTAATTGAGGAAAATAAATGGCATGAACCCCTAATTTAGGATTTTAAATCAATAATTTGGACAATGAAAAATAATAAATGTGGTTGTTGTATGATTATATGAAAAGGTGAAGTTGGTTATTATTGGCACTCTAATTGTCTATGTGGAAAGTGATGTGCATGAATAGTTGTGGATTTGATTATGTGCTCTATTTGGTATTTCTTAAATGTTGGAATGGTGTTAATTAGGAAAGTGAATTGTGGCTATTTGGTGATAATTGTGATGATGCTCGTGCTTGGAATGATTTGGTAAATATTAAACGGAATTGGTGGACAAAATAATGACAATTAATATTGGATAAATATGGTGATGTATCGTAGGCCTTCGATTTGGGGGAGACGATACATCGTAAAGTTTGGGTTGTATTGTAGGCCTTCGATTTGGGGGAGACAATACAACGTGAATGGGGCGATGTATGTAGGCCTTCGATTTGGTGGAGACATACATCGTCGGTGGTGTATGTATGTAGGCCTTCGATTTGGTGGAGACATACATACACCCTAAATGAAAAGGAAAAGGAAAAGGACAATGGATAAAAATAAGGTAAACGGTAAAGGAAACGCGATGTATGTAGGCCTTCGATTTGGTGGAGACATACATCGTGATTGGTGTATGTATGTAGGCCTTCGATTTGGTGGAGACATACATACACCGTAAATAAAAGGAAATGAATAAAGGAAACAGGGAATAAAATTGAACAAGGTATTGGTAATGGAAACGCGATGTATGTAGGCCTTCGATTTGGTGGAGACATACATCGTGATTGGTGTATGTATGTAGGCCTTCGATTTGGTGGAGACATACATACACCGTAAAATCTAGGAAAAAGGTAAGGGGATAAAATTGGACAAGGTAACGGTAATGGAAACGCGATGTATGTAGGCCTTCGATTTGGTGGAGACATACATCGTGATTGGTGTATGTATGTAGGCCTTCGATTTGGTGGAGACATACATACACCGTAAAAATAAGAAAAAGGTAAGGGAGTAAAAAGGGATTTCTTTGGGAACGGAGAAAATGAATAAAAGGGAATCAAATGATGGAAATGAACTAACTAAAAAGGGAATTGGCATTTATAAAATAATGGAATTGGAAAATATGGTATGCTTGCGATGAATTTGTATTTATGTGAATAAATTGCTAATTGTGTTTGGCCTGGTTAGTGGTTATGTCTATCTAGAAACTGCTTTTCTATTCATGTGCAATGCTCACTCCCTTACATTTACAGGTGCTGAGATTGAGCAGGCACAGCCCCCGGCCGAGCAGGAGTACTTTCCCTTACAGGGAGAGTAGGGTGTCTTAGGTTTAAAATATAATATGGACCTAAGTCTATTATAATATTGGGATGTAAATTCAATATGTAAATTTTGATTGAGACTTAGTATATTTTGTTTTAACAAAGTTATATGTTTTGATTACGACACTCAAACTTAGTATTTTTCCGCTATTACTCTGACACTCTGATGTTTTATACTTGAGCCCAAGGGGCAGCCATGCGATGCTTATATATTTACATTTGAGCTCTGCTGGCTCCTGCTGATTTTTACATAAATGTGTTTATCAGGTTGAAGATTTTGGAAAGTCCGAAAAACAGGCAAAACTCCGTCCGTTTGACGGGTGATTTTATTCTATTAAAAAGGAATTTTTAAGTGCACAATTTTAATACTTGGGAATCAAGGGTAGTAATTATTAGGGTGTTACACCTAGTCCTCTTGCTAGTATATCAACACCGAACCATACATGGATAATAAGCATCACTCGCGGAGTGTGCACCACGTTCCCAGAACGCATACGTTCCCAGAACGCATAAAAACCAGGTCCCGGACACTGGCCACATATCTATAATGTGTCATCAAGTAGGTTATAATTTGGTACCCTCCTCATATTCCCAGAATATGATAAACGTTCCTACCAACCAGACTTCCAGTCTTTATGGATGCACAAATATCAGGGTTGGTTTTATCTTTACATTAATTAATGTGATTTAGAAATATTCCAATTTCCCTTTTGAATGATTTATTTCAGGCATAATATTGGCATAAAATTCTCCTTTGAATTTTCTCAAAACATGCCCTTAAACTTAGATTGGGTAAAACAAAATCAATGGTATTCAAAAACTTAACTTTTTATTTTTCAGATTCAGGTCCTAACCGGTTACAGTTTCAGGCTAACCGGTTAGAATTACAGACCTGAACTGTTTACCATTGCAATTCAGAAAAACCCTTTTTCTTGAATTCACTACCCAATCCATAAACAAGTTAAACATTGTTTTGTGCCTCAAAAATCACAGTTTCCATCATTCAAAAGTTCCAATCACATTCTGTGTCCAATAAAGCATAATTTCCTCTTGAAATTATTCAATTAAATTAAGGTATTAACCCTTTACCTTAAAATCTGAACCAAGAAAGTATTGTTACCTCATTTTCAGATTCTTTCCAGTGAAATTAATGTATAGATTTGAGTAAAATTAGTGAAACTTCAGGACTGTTTTATAAACTAATTTTTCTTTTGAAATTCTGCAGTGTCTAACCGGTTACGAATATCGAGTAACCGGTTAGATTATGCAGTCAGTCCATTAAAACAAGAGTTTTGACACATCATTCTCTTTGTTTCTCAAATCTAACCAAATTCCATCATTTAACGGGGTTCATATACCTTAACCAAACATGTTTCATCACAGAAACAAATTCAAAGTGCATGCATCAACCTTTTTGCATCAAATTGCATAAAAATTCACATAAACACAATTTAATACAACAAAACATATCATAAGCATTTAAATCCAGAATTCAGTATCAATATACTTTGCATTCATCAACATAAAGTTGCTCAAAACAATATTGAGCAAGAATTTGGCCTCCAAGCCTTTGTGCCATATTGCACATAATGCCCTTTTTGAGTTTTGTTAACTCAAATCCTAATTCACTTGATTTTTAGTTTAAATCTAGTATAAGGTAGACTTCTCCCATACCTTAAGACTGAGTTTGATGAAGATTGACACAGAAATTGAAGAAACTCCACAGATTTCTCACAAACCCAAGGTTCTGTTCTCAGCCACGAATTCCACCAACAGGGTCCAAAGACCAGAAGTTTTGACATAGCAAATGGCCAAAGAAATTGGGGAAAACCATTAGGACACAAAATAGGTAACATGCACTAGGAAATAGAAAAGATTGGAGGCTTAATGGTGGCTGTACTTACCCAAAATCAGATCTGGAATTCAGCTTCCAGAACAGAAAAACACAGAACTCAGACTTCAATTCCTAGCTTCCAAGGTTGATTCCTCCTTCGACACGAACACTCAGCTCTCAAATCTTATATCAATGGAAAGCCCTTGATTCAAGCTTTCCAGAAGTGTGTGTTTCGCTCTCCAACACTCAAGGACTGAAACGAATTTCTCAGAATGAAAACGAAACCCTAATTTTGCCCTCTTCAACATAGATCAACAAAACCAACCCCCAACACCTCAGAAAATCCGCAATTTATAGACAAATTAGATTACATGCATGTTGACGCGTGTGATCCCACTAATTTCAGGCTGTAATCGTGGCGAATTCGGGATTAATCAAGTGATTACTCATCAAAATCCACTAACCCAGTTTCTGGGTTCATCGTCTAACCGGTTACAGGGCATTACTAACCGGTTAGATTAGTACAAAATTTAAAAATTAATATTTTTAAATCTTTCCATCCAAGAACCTTTTCAATATTACCTTTAAGTCCTCATTCAGGGACCAGAATGCAATATCTTTATATTTTGCATTTATTTGCCTTATAAAAATATTTCAACTTATTTTTATATTTAGGGCTAATTAAATACAAAATATAAACTTGGAAAATTTCTATAAATTAATAATAAAACTTTTTATTATTAATTTCCTATTATTCGGGAGACGAAAATTAGGGGTGTTACAATAAAACTTTTATTATTAATTTCCTATTAATCGGGAGACGAAAATTAGGGGTGTTACACGGTTTGAAAGTTATGAATTTTTGAAGTTCTAAGATCATTTCCTTCAAAAATGCACTTCATATGTTTTCAAATAAATTATAATAATAAAAAATACGAAAATTATATTTATTTGGACGGTGGTCCAATAGAAAACTCCAAAAATGTATTTTTGTTTTTCAAAATAAAATACACTTGAGTCAAAAGGTCATTAAATGCATTAAAACCACACCTTTACCCTTAAAACTCAAAATTCGTTCAGTACTGTAGTAGTGATAAAACTTCGAAAACTCCAAAATAAAAATCAAAACTTTAAATTTTCATAATCTATATTTCGATACGATCGTTTTGACATATCATTTGTAATTTTTCGACGTACGGTTTAAAAGATATGAATTTTTGAAGTTATATTACTATATATATACTTCTTCAAAAAATCCTTTCATATTTTAAATAAAATATCATTCAATAACCTTATAAAGTATTTTCATACCAAGAATATATTTCAAATGTATCACATACAATCATATATATATTTATGTATATTTTCCACGTATATATATAGACATGTATATTATACATACATAGCTCAAACAATTAAATATACAATCCCAGAATATAATCAATGGTTCACTATAAAAATTTTCATTTTAATAAATATCTAGAAAATATTATCATATAAATTATCATAAAATTAACTATAATTTAAATTAAATTGGGGGCAAAATTGTGGGTCTCACAATCCTCCCCAACTTAAAGATTTCTCGTCCCCGAGAAATACAAACAAGAACAAGCAGCAAGGAAACACACAAAGTTATTCAAACATTCTCACGATCCTTCACTTGTCATTTACTTCTTTCGAGGATATATCCTTCCTTCGATGTCTTCGTTGATCAATACTCTTTTACTGGTCAACCTTTGACGTAACGCCGCGTGGGAGCCGAATTGAGTCAAGCTCAAGGGTAGGCAACAGATAATAATTATGTTCCTTACAGTATTTATTTGGTCGGACCAGAAGCATTAAGGGTAAGTGAATTATTCATAAAGGATTTTGGTATTTACATAAGGGACTTGGTAAAGATAGTTTGTTATTTTCGATTTTAGTGTCAATCCATAAGTAATTTCTTGTATGCATATCAAAACCATAATCATCAACTGAGCTATTGCTTACTTCCATACTGGGTACTTGTCACTATGCTCTTCTAACATAGACTCAACTTAACATTTTGCTCCCCAACTTTGATCAAACTTATACCACCTATCACGCAACCCTATATCCAATCCCACCTTAAGACTGTGATTACTTTCTAACTACCCGACTTTTCACCCACTAAATCTCCTTCTTAGCATCCCTTAGGGACCGACTCTAAACCAATACTCCCCAAAATTCCTAGGTTTTTACACAATTGTACCATCACCTGGTCCCTTCAACCTCCTAAAATTCATGTGCTATGCATACAAGTGTTACTTCCTTCATAACTTTATGTGTTTTGGTCGGGAGATTCCAAGAAAAGAACTTTGAATTTATCGAATTTTGGCATTTGGTCGAATAGTTTGATGGAAGGTGATCATTAGATTTGGTATTTTATGACAAAAGGAACTCTTTTTTAATTTGAAAGGGTCGAATTATCGAAAAAATGCGGAAATCAAGCTCAATAATCAGATCAAAGGGTAAATGGGGTTTTCATGAAAACTGCAGATGAAGTAGGGTACTGCCTTGACTTGAACTCAATTCTTCTCTGACAATCTCCATAATACTGCACCTTTTCCAATAATGGGTTTTTCCTTTGCTTCTCCCGTTGGAAAGTCTCCTACCAATGAGTCACTTTGTCCTGATCCACACTTCGGAAACTCCAAATGTGGAAAAGCCAACTTCAATCCTAGCCATTGACCTCTTGGGAATTCAGGGTTCGCGTCGTTGCTACCATTGCCTTGACTAGTCAAACTTGAAGAAAATTCATGCCACTCTAATTCTGTACCAACTCTAACTCTTAGTTTACTCTACGACTAAGACCATCACCACTCAGACCCAAACAAACACAACCAGAGTCACACAAGGAAAGCATATAAGGCTATGCTTAAGGCCACTAAGGACAACCATCGCTCTGATACCACTAAATGTAACACCCCAATTTGGACTTAGAATTTTCACTAAAAATTTGCGCCATTTTTTTTTATATAAACGTTACCAAAATGAGTTCATTTTAATTTTTTTACAAAAAGGTTTTCGTAACTTAATTTAATTTATTGGATTACAAAAATTAATTTGATACTCAGATGTGCTTTATAAAATTCTGTTTCCAAAAAGAGATGTTACCATCCAACCCATTTCAAAAACTCGTTTTCTCAATGTCATATTTAGTCGATAGTTAACTTGCGGAAAACATTTAATTACTTTATGAACTTGATACATAACAGAAAGGAACTTCTTTCATTTCATTTCAAATAAATATTTATTACAACAGGGGTTACATTCAGGATAGAGTAATCATGTCCTACCCATCCAAAGATGGTATACAAATCAAGAACTTTGCTAACTTAGACTACTAGTCTTCATTTCTATTCTTCACCACCAGTTTCTGAAAGATTCCTCGGCTGCCGCTTTTGCATCCTCCTCATAATGATGCTCCATTTCACGATCATTCTCCAACTGAAGCAACCATAACTGGAAATGCTACATGATCTGGCATCTGTGAACATTGTTCCCCAATGTCCACAGGGAAAGGAAAGAAGAGAGATAGTCAACGATCCGGACGAAATAGTCGTCAACGACATGGACTTACTCTCAGGGATCACATTAGGACACAAATACATACAGCTTTTAACAAAGCATAGCTTTACACTCTAACATTATCCCATTAACATCTCATAATAATCATATCATAACATTACCACATTATCCTTATATTTTATCATTACAATCTTGTCATATCATCATAACTTAATATCATTACTCAAGGGTTCCATACTCATAATCTTTCCACTATAGTCTTTTCACAACCATCAATGATTTAGGGAGGGAAATCATTGAGGTAAGGGTAGGTTAGCACACACGATACATCTCCTCTTTCAATATCCAACCGCAACCTAGTTAGGAAAGCAGATGGGACGCACAGGAATCCTAACCACACAGGCATCGAAGTCAAAGGGTACGTACCAGCTGAAACCACGCATGTTGGCCAGCAAACAAAACATAGTAAACAATTCGAGATCCGCCATGTTGGAACCATCAATATGGCCAACCGCCATGATCGTCGTAAGAAAATCAGTGACTTTTAGCCTTGTTCAGATTCCCTCTACACCATCTAAGATTTGCTCAAGGGGGCGACAACTCTATCCCTAGTTGTACTTGTAGTCCTTGCTACGATCAACGCCCAGCAGGTGACCTTGATCATTGTAGCATCGTCCTGCCTAGGGAAGCGCTCTTAAGCTTCTTGACGAGTCACCGTCATTTCCCTCCCCTATCACAATCACCACTTGAAGAGACACCTACCTCCAAGTATACGGTATCTTTCCTCTCCACTACTTCACTCTCAACGTAGTTAGAAAGGATTTTAAGCTTAAAGTCTTTTAAGTTTTTATTAACCTACGTTGGTTGACCCATTCTAAGCCGCGCTTCTAACAGGTCTCGACCTCTAAGGGACCACAACAAACACCTCCCTATAGTACAGTGGATTCCCCAAGACATGGAACCACGGCAAAATCATTCACGTGGCCAGTCACTTAAGGGGATATAATAAAGTCATTGTGCCGCTTGCACCATCACTGTACACTAACAACGATCATCAATTTCCACAAGATTCGAATAATCATTTCTCATAATTTCTTTTCAAAATAACACTTCCAAATACTCCAAGTCCTTTTCATAGGAACAACAATTCAATATACATTGGGCATCCTTCATAGGATAAATCATTATCTCAAAAATAATCCCAACATATTTGTTATCTCATCACTTATCATTTATAATTTCCAAAATCATTAAGGCAATATACCATATACAACTTCAAGATATACAACATGATGTAACAATTATTAACAGACATACAATCAATATTGAGGAATCGTATTTTTCGTAAGGACGGCGGAACCCACACACATTTGCCGTCTTACTACTCAACCTATAGATTCCTAGTTCCGACCTTTGAGATGATACGGAACGTCCTAAGGCTACCTCAGTGTCATTATGTCTTAGGAATGTTGCTCTCTCACCTGGGATCCATGCTTACTCTGTTTTCAACCTTTGCGTTCACAGCTCCAGCAGCTCGTTCACTTTTAATTCTTTTTATTTCTTAAATGATGAACGACATACAATCAATATCCAATAAATACCTTATACCATCTATCTACTTAAGTAAAGACTAAACCCAAAGTACCAAAGTACCTTAAAACAGAAATCCTTTTTAAAACAGAGGTACTTTTTAATCAATTATCTTAAAGAATTGCTTTTAAAATTCAAGAAATCCTTTTTGCAAAACATAATTTAAAACTCATTCCAATATTTGAAGATCATTAAAATATAATTTTATTTCTACAAAAACCATATTCTATTGCTTATATAACAACTACCACCTTCACACACATACACAAAATCAAACACTCGAACACATATTTACATTTTGATTAACATAGAAAACTTTAAAAGATAACTCAATATTATAAAATCATACATGAATTTATTTAATCCCTATAGTTACACATAGATCGTTTAAGGAATAAAGAAGCACCTTATCAATCAGACATCAATATTTATTCACCTAACATACTATGGCCTAACTAACAACACTTAACCATATAGTTTCACCTTAATATACAAACCATCTCACAAAATCAAACAACATGACACATACACACATACATTTAGTAAACTAAAATCATTCTTGGAATTACTTAAATCAAATTTGTACAGCAATTACATACAAACTTTAATTTCCGTTTTCTCTTAAACTATATCTCTAAAAATTAATCTACTTTTTCCTATATACCACATACAAGTCCTACTATCTACTTGACATTTAAATATCATATAATCATACTCAAATAATTTCTGGACAGCGAAATAACGTAAAGTTGCATCAATTCAAAATTACCTGAAAAACATCTTTTTCAAATTTTTTTTAAAGGATACATATACTAAGGTCTAGAAGTAAAGTCAAACTAAATAAAATAATATTTTTACTTTATAAAGCAATTTGTACAGCAACTTAATTTACTTACTAAAAGTCCTATAATCATATAGACAACCTACTCAAATAACCACATATTATTTTCATATAAATTACATTAATAACCTCAATCACTTACATAGTCATCAAACCAAAACAAAGGAAAAGCAATTATCAAAACACATAGTCATATAACTAAAAAAAATAAACTACTTATCCATTAAAACTCAAATATTATTTTCTTTAAAAAAATACAATACTCGGTCATCCCTAAAGATAAAAAGGGGCAACCTTAATTTCTTTAAACCTTATTTTGAGTCCCTTTTTATTCATTATTCATATGACCAATAAACATCATCATACATATACATATCAAATATCAATTACATAGTTATATAATTACTTTTAACAATAACCAAAAGATATTTGTTTCAAAAATCATTCAACGTACATATAACACAAAAGGGTTTCTAATTAATTTTCTATTAAAGATCATGTAGTCTAAAAGGTAAGAATGATGGTTAACTAATAAAATATCATGCTTTTCTTAATTAATTATTTTCTGGACAGCATAGTGTTCTTTTTGCAAAAGTCCATTTATTATTATTTTTTTTAAATACAAACTTATACATCCAACAAATAGCCATTTACACATTTAAACATGAAACAAAGCTCTAGTTAAATAAAAGTAGGGCCTCACGGCCAAAGGGCATATTATATTTTATTTATTATTATTATTATTATTATTTTACCTAAACAATCTATATTTTACAATATAACATCTAAGCACTTAATCATAAAAAAATTATGTCCCTTTAAAATCACATATAGGCCATACGGCCATGAAAATAGTTATTCCAGGATATAATAATTTTTTTTTTAAAAAAATACATATATCATCTAATACACACATATAATTTAAATACTAATTAAGGCACATCTAACATAGCAATTTAAACAATTAGAATAAATTAAAATAAGTACTTTTGAGTCAAAATAGATTTTTGGGTAGCCACTAATCAAGCATTCTATAAATATATATAAAAACTGACATAGGCACAAAAACAAATATTCTATTTCTATTATAAATTTGGTCCAAACCAAAACTAAATTTTATATAACAAAAGTCTCTTCTTAAAATCTACACAAACACACATATACTTCCAAAGTAAAGAAAACATACAACTTAGTTTATTATTATTATGATTACTATTATTATTTGTTGTTACTATCATGGGCCATACGGCCAAAATCAATTTTTCTTTTTATATTATGTCTTAAATTAAGATATTATGACACAAGTACATTTTCCTTCAACATTATGTCTTACGGTTTGAAAGTTATGAATTTTTGAAGTTCTAAGATCATTTCCTTCAAAAATGCACTTCATAATTTTTCAAATAAATTATAATAATAAAAAAATACGAAAATTATATTTATTTGGACGGTGGTCCAATAGAAAACTCCAGAAATGTATTTTTGTTTTTCAAAATAAAATACACTTGAGTCAAAAGGTCATTAAATGCATTAAAACCACACCTTTACCCTTAAAACTGAAAAATTCGTTCAGTACTGTAGTAGTGATAAAACTTCGAAAACTCCAAAATAAAAATCAAAACTTTACATTTTCATAATCTATATTTCGATACGATCGTTTTGACATATCATTTGTAATTTTTCGACCTACGGTTTAAAAAATATGAATTTTTGAAGTTATATTACTATATATATACTTCTTCAAAAAATTCTTTCATATTTTAAATAAAATATCATTCAATAACCTTATAAAGTATTTTCATACCAAGAATATATTTCAAATGTATCACATACAATCATATATATATATTTATGTATATTTTCCACGTATATATATAGACATGTATATTATACATACATAGCTCAAACAATTAAATATACAATCCCAGAATATAATCAATGGTTCACTATAAAAATTTTCATTTTAATAAATATCTAGAAAATATTATCATATAAATTATCATAAAATCAACTATAATTTAAATTAAATTGGGGGCAAAATTGTGGGTCCCACAACAGACATGGCAATACTAAGAAGAATAGACCTAAACACATCGGAAGCGAGGAAATAGAACCGACAGGAACCCCATTAGCTGGATGGTTCTCCGCGTTACGAAGTAACCCGAATTTCGGGGACGAAATTCTTGTAAGTGGGGGAGAATTGTAACATCCCCATTTTTAATTCCAAACATAATAAGAGTAATAAAAAGAAAAATAGCACTGACTAATCGATTATTGATATGGCTAAGTGATTAGTTCAATTAAAATGTTAAAAATAATTATACCATTTGAAAGCATAATTTCTATACTTTAATATATTTTGACATTTTAAATGTTGAACTTGTTTTAAGAATTTTAAGATTTTTAACTTTATAATTTCATATAAGTACTTACTAAATGCTTACATTTTATTTTTAGTATTTTTTGAGAATTACAATAAACAAATAAAGAAAAATGGTATTAGTGTTTTAAAACCATACTAACACAAGTAATAATAATAATAATAATAATAATGATAATGTAATAATAATAAAAAAAAATAAAATAATATGAGGAGGGGGGTTCGAAACCCTCCCTCCCCAACTCCTTCTTCCCTGTTATGAGGCGCCGGCCCTAACCCATATCTCCCTCCACCGGTCCAATTTGTTTTCGCTACCCCAAGCCACCCTCAGCGCCGCCGCTTGGCTCTTCTCTTCCCCTTTGGCGTTTGCCCCTCTCTCTTTCTCCCTCTTACTTGAATCTCCCTCTCACCTCCACTGCTCTCCTCCGTCCTCTCTGTCTCTCTCTTGCGCGCTCAAAGCCACGCCACAGCGCGCCGCCGCCACTTGCGTTCCCTCTCCCACCAATCGCGAGTCCTGATGCGAATCGCCGCCACCCAGCAATCGCCGCCACCGACTGAGCTACGGCGTCAACACGAAGCTCGCTCACCGCCGTCGCCTAAGTGCAGTGCCACCATCTCCGTTTTCGTCTTCCTCCATGGGGTCCCTGTGTCGCATCACCATTGTTGTTGGAGGGAGATTCGCGAGTTGCGAATCGAGGCCTTCATCGCCGTACCCGAGACCGCTTAAGGAGTGAAGACTAAACAGCCACCATGATCAAAACTTGAGCCGTCGCCACTGTTCTCTGATGTTGCTTCCACCAAAGTCGCGATCCGCCGCTGCCGCCCAAGATCGGATCGCCACCACGGGTCCTTGCATCACCGAACCTGAACCCCCACCGCTAGAGCTGCTGTGACGGGTTAAACAGTGCTGCTCCCTGCACTCCTCCACCGTTGGTTGCCTCTGCTGCCGCCGCTAGTCGTCGTGCACCGCCACTCACCGACGCCGGTCGTGGACACCGTTGCTGCCACGAAGGAACTTGAAGCTTTTAGGGCTGTGTGGGTGTGGTTTAAACCGATTCGGCCATGAACCGTATTGGGCTGGTGCAACCGTGGTTGGATCGGGGTAAACCGGATCATCGTGAATCGGGGCGGTTGTCTTCCCTGCTGGGGATGATGAAAGAAATTCAGGACCAGCCGCAACGTAGAAATCAATGGACGTCATCATGCGGAATGAGTAGGTATTTGACGAAATTAAGAGTTAAAGCGTCTAAAGGTAAGGGGTTCTTTACCTTGCTTTAGAGAGTATTTTCTGATTAGTATATAATACTTGCTAAGAATATGTGGGTATGCTTTTGACCGATTATTCGGGTAATTAATTTAGATTAAATATAATGTAAGAAAATAAATGAAATGAACCATAAATTGATACTTGTGATTGAATATGCATGCTAAGGTGTATTTTGACTATGTGAATGTATATGTAATAATATTTGTTATGCTTTTATGTATGTATAATTGGAGTATAATTGTGGTTGAATGTTTATGTGAAATATTATATGTTGTCATGTATGTTTGGGGAATGTGAGGCTATTAGTTGTGAAAGGATAAATGTGTTAAATGATATGTGCTAATAGGTATGAATAGTTGGATGAAAATGTGATATATGTTATATGGTGTAAAATGATGATAGATGTATAAGTTAAGTGATAAATGAAATAATTGTGAAATGGACCCTCCGTGTTGGAGTGGATATATGTGTGAATGGACCCTCCCTAAGTGGAGTTGGATAATGACCCTCCCTAAGTGGAGTTGGATAATGACCCTGAGGAAACCGCAATTGGTGGTTGAAACAACTAAGGAACACTAGGAGAACACCTAGAAGGGGGGGTTGAATAGGTGTTTAAGAAACCTTGAAAGATTTTCGAACGAAACAAATCGAAACAGTCAAAACGAATGATTTTTTCCAAAATCTCATTTATGCTGCAACTTAATCGATTAAGACCAGCAACCAAACTTTTACTTAATCGATTATGAACCTTCTTAATCGATTATGACAGTTCAAAACTGAAAAATCACTTTTCAATCGAATACGAAAATCAATCAATCAACACGTATGATCAGAGATTCAGCGGAAAGGATTAACACCTATATTCTTATTGATTACCTAGGTAATGAAAATGATTTTCCTTAAATCAATTTGCACAAATAAGATTCAATTCAATCACTTATGAAAAATCACTCTTTTCTAGGTTTTCAACCAAGAACATATGAAATGACAAGAATGTAAAGAGTCAAGGGTTTAGAGATACTGCACAGTGATTTATCCTGGTTCACTTTCATCCACTTGAAAGCTACATCCAGTCCCCTCTTCAACCAAGAGAGATTCTTCACTATGAGGAATTAGAGTTCTCAAATTACAAGTAAATGCCTCTCAAGACTCCCTTCTTGATAGCCTACAAGAGATACTCCACACCCTTGCCTTGCAATCCTATAGACCCTCTAATCTAACCTCTACCCTTGTTGATAATCCACACAACAAGTCTTCACGTTGCTCGTTGATACCTCACAACAAGACTTCACTTTGCTTGATTCACAATCAAGACTTCTTCTTCTTCTTCAATAAGAAAGAACTTTGCTTGATGATAGTCGACACACCAAGTCTTCTTTGTTGTTGTAGATAGCTTGCCTCTTGCAAAGATTACAACTCAAATGAAAACACATAACAATCCTAAGAATCTCTTTCAATAGCTATGACAATATCACAATGAGAGATTCAAAGATTCTTGATCAAAGAATGTAAAATAGAAAGCTTTTGATCTATGAAATTGAGAGAAAATAGAGTGGCTTGATCTTTGTAAAATTGATGTAAAAATGATGCTTCATGATCACAAAGATTAGGAAAAGGTTTATATAGAATGCCCAAAAGTTAGTAGACTTCAAAACTGATTTTGAGAAGTGAAAAACGTATTTTAAAAACCAGTTGTACAGCTCTTAATCGATTACGCTTCTTCATAATCGAGCTTCATAATCGATTAAGCACTGTTTAAATCACTTGAAAACTTGTTTTCTCAAAACTAAACCTTTCCTTTCAAACCTTTAAGCCACCTATTGATTTTAGGTTAAGTGAAAACTCAAATTATGATATAATCATGACCTTGATAGAGATTCACTACCCTCTAAATACTCTAACCAAACTCATCAAAATAAAAGACTCAAACTAAAGATATTACAATTAAACACAAACTAAGTCTTCATGAGCTTGTTCTCTCTTCATCACTTGATGTTTGTTGTTGCTTGTTGAGCTTGAACTTGATCAACATATTTGTAGCTTGTTCAAAACCTTTTGTCATTATCAAAACATTCTCAATGGAACTTACAATCTCCCCCTTTTTGAAAATGACAAACATGTTTTGAAGTTGTCTGAAGTTCTTTGAAGTTGTTGATACTTGAACCATTTGATCACATGGTGAGACTCTTGCTCCCCCTTAATAAATGATTTTGACATTTGAAATCCAATTGATAGAAGCTTGTTTCTCCCCCTATCTTCAACAACTTTGCTCAACCTACATAAAAACAACAAAACAACCCTTTCTCCCCCTTTTGGCATTATCAAAAAGTAATATATACCAATTGAAATATAACATGCTAAGCCAAAATAGAGAAATCAATGGTCAGTTCTTCACAATATTGATATCTAATTGAAAAACAAAAGATCTATACTTTGAAATGTGACACCAATTGGCAAGAAATATGACAATGAAATATAATACCAATTGAGACTAACAAGATCGTAATATCACTTAACAAAGTATGATATCAATGTAAAGAAATATCACAATAATAACAATAGCATGATAATCATCTAATGATCACTCAATGATACCAAATGAACTTTAGAAAAGTAATATCAATTGAGAGAAATACAATTATCAATATCTAACAATATCAATTTTTACCAATTTGTAGGACTTTCCTTTGATATTTGAAGAAGCAAATGAATGAATAACACTTGTAAGCCCTTTGCTCTTCAATCATACCTACAAAATAATCATGCTTTGCTTTTTGCTATCCAAATGGTTTTGGATCCATTTTTGTTAGTTAAGGGACTCTCACCCTTCTTAACCCAAACAAAATTTCCTTTAGGTATACCATGCACTTTAATATAACACACATTTGAAGTATGTCCATGAGTACCACAATAGAAACATGTTGGTGCATTTGAAAAATCAACTTTAGAAAAATCAACAACATTTCTATGAGATTTACTCTTAGCATTAGTATAACCCAAACCAAACTTGTTTGAATTTCCTTTTTGAAAATTTAACAATGTACGCAATCTAATGTCACCACTTGTGAAACTTGCAAGCTTATTTTTCAAAATAGCATTCTCATCTTTAAGCAACTTGCAATTCTCACAATCAACCACAATATTCAATCTACTAGCACAATCACAAGAAGAACTAGCATATATAAGATCGAGGGTTTCATTTTCAAGATTAAGGTCATCAACTTGTTTTTGAAGTTCTAAAATCTCTTGTTGATGTTTCAAAATGAGCTTCTTTCTTTCAATGTTTTTCAAAGCTAGTTTTTCAAATTGTTCATGCATTTCTTCATAAGCATTATATAACAATTCATATTTAGAAGAAATTTCGGATTTAGTATGACTTACATCGCTTTCCTTGCTTTGTTCACTTGATTCATCATTTGAACTTTCCTCTTCATCTACTTGAACAAGCAAGTTGAGATTCGCGACTTCTTCATCATCGGAAGAACTATTTGATGTGCTTTTCTTTTCTTCTTCATCATCCCGAACGATGTATGCCCTTTTAGATTTTGAATTTTTCTTTTCTTTCTCCTTCTTCTTAAGATATCTAGAGCATGAGTATTTGAGATGACCGGGTTTTCCGCATTCATGGCAAACTACACCTTCTTTTGAAGTCTTGGTATTGTAGTGTGGGGAATTCTTCTCTTTACTCTTGTCTTTGTTCAACCTTCCTTTTCTTCTTAGAAACTTGTCAAACTTCCTTAGTAAAAGTTTCATCTCTTTTTCATCAATATCCGAATCGGAATCTTCACTATCATCATCATCGGAACTCTCTTTCTTCTTATATGATCTATTGACTTTAAGAGCAAGTCCTTTTCTTGATTTGTTCTTATCCGACTCTTCATGCATATGCAAACGTCCAAGCTCCATTTCATGTTCTTGAAGCTTTCCGAAAAGTGTTGCTAGATCCATAGCATCCAAATTTTTAGATTCTACAATAGCCGTTACTTTTGGTTGCCAATTCCTATCCAAACATCTCAACACTTTGTTAGTAAGTTCACCTTGTAAGAAAGTCTTACCAAGATCAAGTAAATGGTTAATAATGTGAGTAAAACGTTTTTGCATATCATTAATAGATTCATTTGGAAGCATTTGAAACAATTCATATTCACGCATCAAAACATTCAATCTAGCTCTCTTAACCTCACTAGTTCCTTCATGAGTCACTTGTAAAGTGTCCCACATTTCCTTAGCACTAGCACATTGTGAAACTCTAAAGAACTCGTCATAAGACAAAGCGGAGGTGATGATATTCTTTGCTTTAAAATCATATTTGTAACAGCCCGATTTTCGTACTTTAAAAATAACCAACATTCATTCATTTATGTTGCGAAAATGAGGCCAATTTTTTTTTGTATAAAACATTATTGATGCGTTTTGAAAACATTATGAAAGAGTTCTTGCTATTCTTCAACACTCTTTTTCGAAAACCGAGTTGTTACTAAAACCAAAATTTATCCACGTGGGTTTTTCAAAACATCTTTCAGAAAATGGTTTAGTTCCAATTTAAAATGTTTCATCGAAAGGGCCATTGGGCCTTCTTCATAAAGTTGTAATAAAAGTAGGGCATGCTTCAGAAGAAGCTAAGTTACATTATTAGTTAAGCACATAGGTAATCCTTAACACATAATACTCGCCATAGTCTATCCTACCCATACTATTCTTAAACTACCCTATTGAAGACAATCGGGTGAAGATCCTTCTTCTTCTTGCGTCCCCTCTTCGCTTTCGAAGATGATGCCCTCGTTGTTGATGTCTCCTCCTTGCTAATGGACTCCAGCTCCGCTCCATTGAGAAGGGAAGAGTTCCTCCGGGTCTCGTACCGAAACTTCTCAGCGTAATTCTTATATCCTCGCACAGTGACTTGTCCCAAGTGTGGCTCCAAGTCAGCTCCGCTAAGTTGATGTTCCAGATCTGGAATCACGATCTGGGTGTAACCGGTCCAGACCCAGCCGCTTGGAGTGTGTTTCCATCCTCTTACATATTTACACCACGTGGTAACGTCCATGCCATACTCCATCTGC
This sequence comes from Crotalaria pallida, assembly GCA_037953625.1. Classification (NCBI taxonomy): domain Eukaryota; kingdom Viridiplantae; phylum Streptophyta; class Magnoliopsida; order Fabales; family Fabaceae; genus Crotalaria; species Crotalaria pallida. The sequence continues at coordinate 36,156,129 of CM075655.1, read as the reverse complement.
CCGTTGAGATACCAGCGGCACCGATATGCCAACGAACAGGAGAGAGTAAGCGATCCGAACGACCAATCGTCGACGATGTGGAATTACGATAGGTAAAGTACTAGGACCATACAAACATACAATACAAAATACAAATACACAACACTCAAGCATATTATCAACATTATTATCTTTCATCATTACCATCTTTATTATCATTCTTCATTCTCTTTTCAACTTAATTTCACTTCTCCGAATCCTTCTTTCTTCTTATCCAGTCTTATCAATTCTCATCCTTCTTGGATTAAAAAATGTCATCGGGGTATTCATTTCGTTATCGGCCATCACTCACGTCTACATCTCCTATGTCATCCACCCAACCTAGTCGAAAGCAAACAGGAGTACAGGACCTTTACCGTGCGGGCACGACAGCTGTCTCAAACTCAATGGTCCCAGACCAGGAGGTCTCAGCCTCAGTTCATAATCATATCAATTCATATCAAGGCACACTGTCTCGCAGTGGCAAACAAGATGCCCCACTCCAGTCCCTCTCACTGTTCTCGATTTGCAATCTAGGGGGCGATAGTATGTTTGTAGTGGGCCCGCAGAACTCACCACGGCATTAGACCCAGTCTCCACCACGTTAGTGTGCCACATGTGGAGTTCGTTCTGCCTAGAAACACACTCTAGACTTCTTGACGTTTCACCGTCATTGTCCTCCCCTAATGCAATCTCCTTCTATGTATCCGCAGATACTTATGGTTTCTTCCTATCCACTACTTCGCATTCTCATACCTCACCGCGTGTGTCTTTTTAAGTCTTTTATCTTTTTAATTATCCTAAGGTCGGCCCGTCCTTCGTGCAACCCTTCAACGAGTCCCGACTACTAACTGGGCACAGTCTTTCTCTCGTCATTTCTCACATTGCACAGAGCTAGGATTATATCACTGATTTCGTATCTCAATTTCCAAATCCTTCTCAACATTCTCAATCTCCTCTCACCCTCCTTTCTTAAAACAATCTTTTCGTAAAACCTTCTTTGAAAACATTTCTTTACAAAATCTTCTTTCACAGACTTTCACGAAATATTGTTTTCACAACTCTTTCTCAAAAATGTCATTTCGTAAAACTTCATCAAAATATCACCATGTAAACTTTCTTCCAAAAATTTCATTTCAAAACATTTTCACAAACTCTTTTCAAAAATTTCTTTTCACAACTCTTTTCTAAAAAGTTCTTTTCAAAAACCTTTTTCAAAAATTCCTTTCGCAAGTCTTTTTCAAAAATTTCCTTTCACAGTTCTTTACAAAATCTCTCTTCACAAAACTTTTCAGAAAATCTTTTCGAAAATCTCCTTTCCAAAAACGTTTTAAAAAAAACTGCTTTTCAAAATCTTTTGCAAAAATTACAGCTTTGCAGCTTTGCTGGGCGCTAATGGAGGAGCAAGCTCAACTCAACACTAGTCCCAGTCTAAAACGAAAACAAAGGAGTCAAGCTCCACTCGATATCACATCTCATATCCACATCACTCTTCCCAGCTCTGGCTCGTTCTCAACCTTATTATTCATCTTTCCCCCAATCTCAAATCTTTCTCTTTTCTAATTCATATCATCTCTTTACTTCTTATTCAATTTTCTTTATTTTCATTTCCTACTCAGGACGTAACAGACTTCCATCAGTATTTTGCTCATTTAAGTTCACAGTATTTCATTGCATCATGCATAGATAAATAAATACATAAAAGTAAAGCATCAATCACACAAACAACACACAACAACAATGTGGTCATTGTCACCTTCGTATAAGTGGCCACACAACACAGACAATTGCCACTCATACTACTGACTCCGATCACTAAGTTCCGATCTTTGAGATGATACGAAACGTCCTAATATATCACCTAACTACCACGGTGTCTTAGGAAAGCTTCTCTCTCACCTGAGGTCCAGCGATTTAATGCGTACCGTCTCCTCTGATCCTTGTTGCCGCCGGCTGCCCCAATCCCTTGTCTTTCAAATTCCTCGTACTAATAAAACACGCTTACATTATTAACTTATATTAAGAAAATCTTTTCATAGTTTGTGACACTTTCTGTTCTTAATCGAAAGACTCAGAACACTATTATTTCTTAGAAACGATTCCCATATTCTCTAACATTTTAAATATTTTAAAACCATTTGAAAACATTTTCAAAGTTAAGAAATCACCTTAAATAATTTTGGACAGCCATTAACACAATCCCAAAAATTCAAATAAATCAAATCAAATTGTTTCAAAATCAACAAATTTCAAAATCGATTACACACTCAATCATTTTCCAAGCACCTACTTACATACCACAACAAGCCACATACACACACATATACAATTATAATTCAAACACTTATTTACTTAATTAAAATACTTAGGCATTCACGTATCCACAGAGATATAACCCAAGCACAACAATCTCAATGCAGTTAATTTTCCTAGACTATTTATACTACATGACCGAATGAAAAGAAAAAAAACAAATCAAGAATTACAATGGTAAAACACATAATCAACTCGGTTCATTTTAAGCACTTAATTTCAATTCTCTTTTTCATGAAACAAGGTTATTTACTCTTCCCTTGACTCCTAACCAGATTAATGCCAAAGATATAACTCAGTGCAACAATTTAATTCTTTTCAGTAATCACAATTTAAATTTGTTTTCATGCAGCTAGATTTTCCTAAGTTCATTCACACCACATGACCGTAGATAAACATAAGTTTTTTTAGGTAAAATAAAAATTTTATTAACCCACATGCACCAAACAAATCAATCAAACCCTTTAAAACTTATGCCACCTTCTAGGAAGGGTTCATAAGCTAAAAGGAAGACAAAAATCTCAATACAAAAAACTACTCAACTTCTTTAATAATTCTATCAACTAAGACCCTATTTGACCAAGAACGAAAATTATCAAAATACAATGAAAATCTAAGAGCAATCTCCCTTCTTAAAATGATAAAAACTTGGTCTGGCCGTAAAAATTGATGCTGGAAAAGGCGCCTGTTGCGCTCAAGCCAAACGTGGTACACCACAGCCCCCATCACCGCATACACCATTCTTCTTCTGGTGCGGTCCTTGAACGCATGGCGCAGCCATCTGCACCAGGGGTCAAAACGAAAGTTGAAGATGCAAGGCTTCTCAATGATGTTTTGATGAAGACAATCTAGTGTGGCAAACCTACAACAACAATCTCAAAGGACTAGTTCTACTATTCCTTCATATATTTGTATTTTAATTGTATTATTATTTTATTATATGAGTGTGGGTGGTAGAATTAGGATTAGAAATCTCAATTTGAATTAAGGAATTAATTATGTTTGAAATTGGGATTGCATTGATAGAGAAAAGAGCTCAAGATTCTATTAAAATAAATCAGTGAAAAATGCAAAATAAAAGAAAAGGTTTTTAGCAGTGTTTAATCGATTAAATCTCAGTTTAATCGAGTATTAATCGATTAAGGCCACGTTTAATCGATTAAAAGCTGTTAAAACTGAATCATTAAAAGCTTTTCATTTTCAACGTGACAAAGGTTACGAACCATTACTTTTTGCACAGCATTTTTCACATCTTTTCAACATTCTTTGAGCTAAGATTCTATTGTAAAACACTCTCTCTATCAATGTTCTTTTGAATCTCAATTTTCACATCATACTTCATTCTTTTGATTCTTAATTGAAGATTCAAACGTGCTTGAACGTTATTAGTTGAATTCATCTTGTAACTAAGGTTACTATCTCAAGATTCAACAAAGACAAAGTTTCAATTGAGGCAATTGAAGAAAGAAGGTTGGAGCACTACCTTGGAGCAATTGGGGATTCATTGCTTGAAGCTCATTGGATCAAAAGCGACTTTTGATTAAGGAGAAACGAGGATTGAAATAAAGAATTGGGGTAGAATCATATGAATTGGTACTTCATATGATATTGGGTTAGGATCGAGCGTGAGAGGATTCTAACATTTCTTGTATACTGATTCTTTATTTCATAGTGTAGCAAATCACCCAAGTCAGAAGGGGTGGACTGGATGTAGCTCATCGTTTATGAGTGAACCAGAATAAATCCTCGTGTCATCTTGTTCTTTTTCGTTTTTACATATTCGTTATTAAAATCGATCAAGAGCTTAAAATCAATTAGGATTAGTATTGGGTTTTTCAATTACGTAATCATTACATTCTTGTTAATTGATTTTTGATTGAATATCTTGTTTTAATTCTTCATTCGTAGAAGTTTCGTAGAATAATCGTTTTTGAATTGAATTCTGAATTTCTGAGTTTCTACAGCCTTTAATCGAGTAGTAATCGATTAAGACAGAATTGACTTTCAGGTTTAATCGATTAAATTTCAGTTTAATCGATTAAATCAGTTAAAATTGCTTAAAATTGAACTGTTTCTGAACCGTTTTTGATTACTTTCGAAATTCTGGTATCGTAGCTTAACCATTCTATTCACCCCCCTCTAGAAGGTTATTTTAGTCGCTTGTTGGTTTCCAACAAGTGGTATCAGAGCTCGGTCGAATAAACCGAGTGTAAAAACTTTTTCGAAAAGATCCATTTGGAAACCATGGCAAATCAAAACCCTTTTGGAGGAGAAGGTGCAGCTATTAATCGTCCCCCACTATTTGGTGGTGAGGGGTATGCTTAATGGAAAGTAAGGATGAAAATTTTCATACAAGCTATCGATAACGAAATTTGGAAAGCCATCGAAAAGGGTCCCCATATTCCATCTAGTGTAGTTGATGGAGCGGCTCAATTGACCCCAGAAGAAAAGTGGACCGATGATGATAAGAAAAAGATTCAATTTGATTATAAGGCTAAGAATATCATCACGTCCGCTTTGTCATATGATGAGTTTTTTAGAGTCTCCCAATGCGCTAGTGCAAAGGAAATGTGGGACACTTTACAAGTGACTCACGAGGGAACTAGCGAAGTTAGGCGAGCTAGATTAAATGTCTTGATGCGTGAATATGAGTTATTTCAAATGTTGCCTAATGAAAATATTAATGATATGCAAAAGAGATTTACTCATATTATTAATCACTTGCTTGCTCTTGGTAAGACTTTCTTACCGGGAGAACTTACTAACAAAGTTTTGAGATGCTTGGACAGGAATTGGCAAACCAAGGTCACCGCGATTATTGAATCGAAGAACTTGGATACTATGGATCTCGCTACTTTGTTTGGAAAATTGCAAGAGCATGAGATGGAGCTCGGACGCCTAACCTCGAATGAAGAATCCGACAAGAAGAAAAAGGGTATCGCATTGAAAGCTTCATCATCAAAAATTGTTGATACTCAAAATGACTCTTCCTTGGATGATGGCACGGATTCGGATTTGGATGATGAGTCACTTGCACTCGTGGTTAAGAATTTCAGAAAATTTTTCAAGAAGAAAGGAAACACAAGAAGATTCAATTCAAAGGAAAGCAAGGAAACTCCACAAAGATCGAAAACCCCTAGAGACAAGATAATATGTCATACATGTGGGAAAGCGGGTCACATCAAATATCATTGTCCTCAAAAGCCTAAAAAGTCCGATAGTGATAAGAAGAGGTCCAACAATCACAAGGCTAAGAAAGCCTACATTGTTTGGGACGAACCCGAAGATGATACTAACTCTAGCACTTCGGAGGAGGAAGAATCGGCAAATTTGTGTTTAATGGCTAAGGATGACATTGAAGCTTCCACTAGTGACACGTCTCTTGAGCAATCAAGCTCAAAGGAGGTACATTCTAAAACTAACTCTGATGTGGATTCGGATAATGAATCTTGCTCTTCCCCCTCATATGATGCACTTTATAATGCCTATGTTGATATGCATGCCGAACTTAAGAAACTAGCTAAAATCAACATTGAGGCTAAGAAAGCCATTTTGAAGTACAATGAAAAGATTATTGAAATGCAAAAACATATTGATGAGCTTGTTCTTCAAAATGAGACTTTAGAACTCATTTACTCTAATGCATCATGTGAATGTTGTGTTTCTAATGCTGTGATTTCCGATTGTGAAAGATGCAAGACTTATGAAAATGAATTACATGATTTGAAAGAAAAACTTGCTACCTTTACAAAAGGAAAAAGAGATTTGAATGATTTGCTCTCTAGACAAAGAGACAATACAAATAGAACCGGTTTGGGATATACTAAACCAAAGAAGAAATCCTATAGACAAGTTGGAAGTTTTTCAAAGGTTAATTTTTCTAGAAAACCTACTTGTTTCTATTGTGGTATCTTTGGTCATACTTCAAACATTTGCAAAATCAAAAAGTTTGGTATACCCAATAAGGAGTTTATTTGGATTGTTAAAGGAGAGAAACCGGATGTTAACCCCCAAGGACCCAAAATTGTTTGGGTACCTAAGTCTTCCACTTAATCTGTTTTTGTAGGTGTGCCTTCGAACGAGAGATAATCGTTGGTATTTGGACAGCGGTTGTTCAAGGCACATGACGGGAGACAAGAGACATTTCATCGAATTTTCACCAAGAGATAAGGGTCACGTCACGTATGGCGACAACAATCGTGGAAAAATCCTTGGTATAGGTAAAGTCGGAAACTCATCCAATGTTATAATTGACAATGTGTTGTATGTTGAAGGTTTAGAGCACAATCTACTTAGCATTAGTCAATTGTGCGATATTGGAAATAGTGTTTGTTTTACCTCTAACCATTGCATTATTAGAAGTGATAGTGATCAATCCATTAAATTTGTTGGGAATCGGTGCAATAACACTTACTTGATTGACTTAAATGATATTACCTCTTTATTCTCAAAATGTTTTATAAATAAAGAAAATGATGTTTGTGAGGAAACCGCAATTGGTGGTTGGAGAGACAAAGGAACCCTAGGAATACACCTAGAAGGGGGGGGGTTGAATAGGTGTTTAAGCTACCTTGAAAGATTTTCGAACGAAATGAATCGAAACAATTAAAACAAATGATTTTTGCAAATTCTACAACACTTAATCGATTAACCTGCAATTTACTCGAGTATTAATCTGCAATTTAATCGAGTACTAATCGATTAAACCTGAAAGTTCAAAAGTCCTTAATCGATTAAACGAACACTTAATCGATTAAATCTATCAGAAACTGAAAAATCACTTTTTCAATCGAATACGAAAATCAATCAATTCACACGAAAGATCAGAGATACAGCGAAAACAATTAACACCAATATTCTTATTGATTATCCTAGTTATGAAAATGATTTTCCCTTTATCAATTTGAACAAATAAAGATTCAATTCAATCAATTATGAAAATCAATCTTTCTAGGTTTTCAACCAAGAACGCAATCAAATGACTTGAATATAAAGAGTAAGGGTTTAGAGATACGACACAGCGATTTATCCTGGTTCACTTTCATCCGCTTGAAAGCTACATCCAGTCCCCTCTTCAACCAAGAGAGATTCTTCACTATGAGGAATTAGAGTTCTCAAATTACAAGTGATTGCCTCACAAGACTTCCTTCTTGCTAGCCTACAAGAGATAACCGACACCCTTGCCTTGTAATCCTATTGATCTTCTCTCTAATCTAACCTCTACCCCTTGTTGATAATCGACACAACAAGTCTTCAATTGCTTGATGATAATCCACACACCAAGGCTTCTCCTTGCTTGATTCACAACCAAGACTTCTTCTTCTTCAATGAACGTTGCTTGATGATAATCGACACACCAAGTTTTCTTTGTTGTTGTAGTTGGCTTGCCTTATTGCAAAGATTACAACACAATAGAAAACACAATGACACTCCTATGAATCTCAATCAATAGCTATGACAATTCACAATAAGAGATTCAAAGGTTCTTGATCAAAGAATATGAAAATATGAAAGCTTTGATCTTTGAAATTGAGAGAGAATAGAGTGGTTTGATTCTTTGTAAAATTGATTATCAAAATGATAGGTTATATTTACAAAGGTTAGGAAAAGGTTTTTATAGAATACCCAAAAGTTATGGCACTTGAAAACTGATTTTGAGAAGTGAAAAACGTATTTTAAAAAAACCAGTTCAGCAGTGTTTAATCGATTAAATTTCAGCTTAATCTAGTATTAATCGATTAAATATGTTCTTAATCGATTAAACATGTCTGATACTTATTTAAAACTTGTTTTCTCAAAAACCAACCTTTCCTTTCAAACCTTTAAGCCACCTATTGATTCTAGGTTAAGTGAAAACTCAAATTATGATTTAATCATGACTTATGAAAGAGATTCACTACCCTGTAATCAATCTACCCAAATGAAAACCTATGAAGCTTGAGAGGCAAAAGATAAAATAAAAACAATTACACTCAAACTTAAGTCTTCATGAGCTTGCTTTCTCTCTTCTTCATTTGATGTTTGTTGTTGCTTGTTGAACTTGAACTTGATCAACACATGATAGCTTGTTCAAAACACTTTGCAACCTTTTGTCATTATCAAAACATTCACCATGGAACTAACAATCTCTCCCTTTTTGAAAATGACAAACGAAGTTCTCCAAAAGTTCTTTGAAGTTGTTGATGCTTTAACAATTTGATCACTTGGTGAGACTCTTGCTCCCCCTCAATAAATGCTTTTGACATTTGAATCCAATTGAGATAAGCTTGATTCTCCCCCTATCTTCAACAACTTTTCTCAACCTACATAAAAACAACAAAAACAACCTTTCTCCAAACAAACATCTAAAAATCATAATATTTCTCCAACAATCATTTCTCCACCTTTGAGAAACATTCCAATCAATTCAAAACATCATATTTCTCCCCCTTTGGCATTATCAAAAAGCAATATATACCAATTGAAATATAACATCTAAGCCAAGGTAAGAAATCAATGATCATTTCTTTACAACATTGATACCAATTGAACAAATACAATAGAACTATACTTTGAAATGTGATATCAATTGGCAAGAGAATATAACAATGAAATATGATACCAATTGAGAACTAAAAAGATCATAATATCACTTAACAAAGTAAAATATCAATGTAAAGAAATAACATATATCAACAAAATTTTGATACCAATTGTGATATTTCTTTAATAACAACCAAAGCATGTCAATAAATCATGATAATCATCTATGAATCTACTCAATGATACCAATTGAACTAATTAAACATTTAGAAAAGTAATACCAATTGAGAAGATACCATTTGAAGTTCACAAATCTATCAACAACATTTGTACCATATTGTAGGACTTCTTTTGATACCAATTGAAGATGCAAATATGAATAACACTTGTAAGCTCTCTTTTCTCTTCAATCATACCTACAAAACAATCATGCTTTGCTTTTTGGTATCCAAATAGTTTTGGATCCATTTTTATTAGTGTAGGGACTTTCACCCTTTTTCATCCAAACAAAATCTCCTTTAGGTATACCATGCACTTCAATATAACACACATTTGAAGTATGTCCATCAGTACCACAATAGAAACATGTTGGTGCATTTGAAAAATCAACTTTAGAAAAATCAACAACATTTCTATGAGATTTACTCTTAGCATTAGTATAACCCAAACCAAAATTGTTTGAATTTTCTCTTTGAAAATTTAACAATGTGCGCAATCTAATATCACAAATGGTGAAACTTGCAAGCTTATTTTTCAAAATAGCATTTTCATCTTTGAGCAACTTGCAATTCTCACAATCAACCACAATATTCACTCTACTAGCACAATCACAAGAAGAACTAGAATATATAAGATCAAGAGTTTCATTTTCAAGATTAAGCTCATCAACTTGTTTTTGAAGATCTAAAATCTCTTTTTGATGTTTCAAAATGAGCTTCTTCCTTTCAATGTTTTTCAAAGCTAGTTTTTCAAGTTGTTCATGCATTTCTTCATAAGCATTGTATAACAATTCATATTTAGAAGAAATTTCGGATTTAGTAAGACTTACATTGCTATCCTCGCTTTGTTCACTTGATTCATCATTTGAACTTTGTTCTTCATCAACTAGAGCTATCAAGTTGAGACAAGCGGCTTCTTCATTATCCGATGAACTACTCGATGTGCTTTTCTTCTCTTCTACATCACTATCCCAAACTATGTATGCTCTTTTATGCTTGGAATTCTTCTTGTCTTTCTCCTTCTTCTTGAGATATCTAGAGCATGAATACTTGAGATGTCCGGGCTTTCCACATTCATGGCAAACTACACCTTCTTTTGAAGTTTTGGTCTTGTAGTGTGGGGAATCCTTATCTTTACTTTTGTCCTTGTTCAACCTTCCTTTTCTCCTTAGAAACTTGTCAAACTTCCTTAGTAAAAGTTTCATGTCTTTTTCATCAACATCTGAATCGGAATCTTCACTATCATCATCATCGGAACTTTCTTTCTTTTTGTATCCACTTTTGACTTTAAGAGCAAGTCCCTTTCTTTCTTTGTTTTTATCCGACTCTTCATTGATACTTAATCGTCCAAGCTCCATTTCATGTTCTTGAAGCTTTCCAAAAAGTGTTGCTAGATCCATAGCATCCAAATCTTTAGATTCAACAATAGCCGTTACTTTTGGTTGCCAATTCCTGTCTAAACATCTCAACACTTTGTTAGAAAGTTCACCTTGAAGAAACGTTTTACCAAGAACAAGTAAATGATTTATAATGTGAGTAAAAACACTTTTGCATATCATTAATAGATTCATTTGGAAGCATTTGAAACAATTCATAATCACGCATTAAAGCATTCAATCTAGCTCTCCTAACCTCACTAGTTCCTTCATGAGTCACTTGTAAAGTGTCCCACATTTCCTTAGCACTAGAACATTGAGAAACTCTAAAGAACTCGTCATAGGATAAAGCGGATGTGATGATATTCTTTGCTTTATAATCATATTGTACTTTCTTTCTATCATCATCTTTCCACTTGTCCTCGGGGATCAATTGTTCTACACCTTCAACTAAACTAGAGGGGATATGAGGACCTTTTTCAACTACTTTCCAAATTTCACTATCTATGGCTTGGATAAAGATTTTCATTCTAACTTTCCAATATGCATAGCCTTCTCCAGCAAACAATGGAGGACAACTTATCGAAGCACCTTCATCACCAAAGGGATTCATGGAACCCATTGCGATTACTTAACTAGGATCTTTACGAAAAAGCTCTTATGCTCGTGTCTTTCGACCGAGCTCTGATACCAATTGAGGAAACCGCAATTGGTGGTTGGAGAGAAAAAGGAACCCTAGGAATACACCTAGAAGGGGGCGTTGAATAGGTGTTTAAGCTACCTTAAAAGATTTTCGAACGAAACGAATCGAAACAATTAAAACAAATGATTTTTGCAAATTCTACAGCACTTAATCGATTAACTTGCAATTTACTCGAGTATTAATCTGCAATTTAATCGAGTACTAATCGATTAAACCTGAAATTTTAAAAGTCCTTAATCGATTAAACGAACACTTAATCGATTAAATCTATCAGAAACTGAAAAATCACTTTTTCAATCGAATACGAAAATCAATCAATTCACACGAAAGATCAGAGATACAGCGAAAACAATTAACACCAATATTCTTATTGATTATCCTAGTTATGAAAATGATTTTCCCTTTATCAATTTGAACAAATAAAGATTCAATTCAATCAATTATGAAAATCAATCTTTCTAGGTTTTCAACCAAGAACGCAATCAAATGACTTGAATATAAAGAGTAAGGGTTTAGAGATACGACACAGCGATTTATCCTGGTTCACTTTCATCCGCTTGAAAGCTACATCCAGTCCCCTCTTCAACCAAGAGAGATTCTTCACTATGAGGAATTAGAGTTCTCAAATTACAAGTGATTGCCTCACAAGACTTCCTTCTTGCTAGCCTACAAAAGATAACCGACACCCTTGCCTTGTAATCCTCTTGATCTTCTCTCTAATCTAACCTCTACCCCTTGTTGATAATCGACACAACAAGTCTTCAATTGCTTGATGATAATCCACACACCAAGGCTTCTCCTTGCTTGATTCATAACCAAGACTTCTTCTTCTTCAATGAACGTTGCTTGATGATAATCGACACACCAAGTCTTCTTTGTTGTTGTAGTTGGCTTGCCTTATTGCAAAGATTACAACACAATAGAAAACACAATGACACTCCTATGAATCTCAATCAATAGCTATGACAATTCACAATAAGAGATTCAAAGGTTCTTGATCAAAGAATATGAAAATATGAAAGATTTGATCTTTGAAATTGAGAGAGAATAGAGTGGCTTGATTCTTTGTAAAATTGATTATCAAAATGATAGGTTATATTCACAAAGGTTAGGAAAAGGTTTTTATAGAATACCCAAAAGTTATGGCACTTGAAAACTGATTTTGAGAAGTGAAAAACGTATTTTAAAAAAACCAGTTCAGCAGTGTTTAATCGATTAAATTTCAGCTTAATCGAGTATTAATCGATTAAATATGTTCTTAATCGATTAAACATGTCTGATACTTATTTAAAACTTGTTTTCTCAAAAACCAACCTTTCCTTTCAAACCTTTAAGCCACCTATTGATTCTAGGTTAAGTGAAAACTCAAATTATGATTTAATCATGACTTATGAAAGAGATTCACTACCCTCTAATCAATCTACCCAAATGAAAACCTATGAAGCTTGAGAGGCAAAAGATAAAACAAAAACAATTACACTCAAACTTAAGTCTTCATGAGCTTGCTTTCTCTCTTCTTCATTTGATGTTTGTTGTTGCTTGTTGAACTTGAACTTGATCAACACATGATAGCTTGTTCAAAACACTTTGCAACCTTTTGTCATTATCAAAACATTCACCATGGAACTAACAGTTTGGCTATGGCATAGAAGAGTAGCTCATGTCCACTTAGGACAAATAAATAAAATTTTATCCAAGGACTTAGTGATTGGCCTTCCGAAGCTCAATTTTAAAATTGATGGAGTTTGCACACCTTGTAAAAAGTGCAAACAAACCAAAACAACTTTTCCAACAAAAAAAGTTATTTCTTCTACAAGGGTGTTGGAACTCATACATATGGATTTATTTGGTCCCTCTCAAACCATGAGCTTTGGAGGTAATTACTATGGACTTGTTATTGTGGATGACTACTCACGTTTTACTTGGACTTTCTTTTTACCATCAAAAGATCAAACTTTTCAACGTTTTAAAGCTTTTGCCAAACTTGTTCAAAATAAAGTCAATCAACGTATAGTGGCTATTCGAACCGATCATGGTGGTGAATTTGAAAATCATGCATTTGATAAGTTTTGTGATAAATTTGGTGTTGAGCATCAATTTTCTGCTCCTAGAACTCCTCAACAAAACGGAGTTGTTGAGCGGAAGAATAGGGTGTTAGAAGAATTAGCAAGGACTATGTTAAGTGATAGCAAAGTTCCTAAATACTTTTGGGCCGATACGGTGAATACCGCTTGCCATGTGTTGAATAGAGTAATGATTAGGCCGTCCCTTAAGAAAACCCCATATGAGCTTTTCAAAGGCCGAAAGCCTAACATATCTTATTTTCATGTTTTTGGATCTAAATGTTTTATTTTGAATAATGGAAAACAAGTTTTGGGAAAATTTGATCCAAAAGCGGATGATGGGATATTTCTAGGCTATTCGGGTCATAGTAAAGCATTTAGAGTGTTTAATAAGCGAACTTTGACTATTGAAGAATCAATTAATGTTGTGTTTGATGAGTCTCCGGAAGGAGAGAAAGGTACTTTTAATATTTCAGGTATTGATATATATGAAGAAGTTCCACGTGATGAAAATGAGAAAGAGAAGGAGATGGAAATTCAAATTCATGGAGATGTTGACAATTCAAATGGAAATGAACAAGCACATGAAGGACTACCTCCGACATGGAAAACCAACCGTAATCATCCATTGACAAATGTATTAGGTGACGTAGCTAAGGGAGTGGTAACCCGAAGCACTTTACGTAATATATGTCATTTTGTTGCTTTTGTTTCTCAAGTAGAACCCAAAAATATTAATGAAGCCATCCAAGATGAACATTGGGTTATGGCTATGCAAGAGGAGCTAAACCAATTCGAAAGGAATAGGGTTTGGGAACTTGTACCTAGACCCGATGATAGGCCTATAATAGGTACTAGATGGGTTTATCGTAATAAGTTAGATGAGTTGGGTTTTATAGTTAGAAACAAAGCTAGGTTGGTAGCTCAAGGATATAGTCAAGAAGAAGGAATTGATTATGACGAAACTTATGCCCCCGTAGCACGATTAGAAGCTATTAGACTTTTATTAGCTTATGCATCTATTATGAATTTCAAGTTATATCAAATGGATGTCAAAAGTGCTTTTCTTAACGGATTTATTCATGAAGAGGTATATGTCTCACAACCACCCGGTTTTGAAAATCATAAATTTCCTAACTATGTTTTTAAATTGAAAAAGGCCTTATATGGTCTTAAACAAGCTCCTAGAGCTTGGTATGACCGTTTAAGTTCATTTTTAATTGAAAAAGGATTTAAAAGGGGTGCTGTAGACAATACTCTTTTCATTGAAAAGTCCGGTAAGGACATTCTTTTGGTTCAGATTTATGTAGATGATATCATTTTTGGTGCTACTAATGACATGCTTTGCAAGAAGTTTTCAGATTTAATGCAGAGTGAATTCGAGATGTCGATGATGGGCGAGTTGACGTTCTTTCTTGGACTTCAAATTAAGCAAATAGATGCCAGAATCTATGTCCATCAATCAAAATATTGCAAGGAGCTTCTAAAGCGATTTGGAATGGATTCGTGTAAGAACGCCTCCACACCAATGAGCGCAACGTGCCACATGGACAAGGACGAAAGCGGTAAATCAATAGAGGTAACTAAATATAGAGAAATGATTGGTAGTCTATTGTACCTTACTGCATCACGTCCTGATATAATGTTTAGTGTTTGTATGTGTGCACGATATCAATCTAATCCAAAAGAGTCGCACTTGACTTCGGTTAAAAGAATCATGAAGTATTTAAAAGGAACAATGAATACCGGATTGTGGTATCCTAGGGATGTATTTTTAAATTTAGTAGGGTATTCGGATTCCGATTTCGCCGGTTGTAAAGTAGATAGAAAAAGTACAAGTGGTACTTGTCATTTGATAGGTCACTCACTTGTATCTTGGTTTTCCAAAAAGCAAAATTGTGTTGCTTTATCAACCGCGGAAGCCGAATACATTGCGGCGGGTAGTTGTTGTGCACAAATACTTTGGATGACACAACAACTTTCTGATTTTGGTTTGTTTTTAACAAAAGTTCCTATTCGTTGTGATAATACCTCCGCAATCAATCTTACTAAAAATCCGGTACTTCATTCTCGAACAAAGCATATTGAAATAAGGCATCATTTTATAAGAGATCATATTCAAAAAGGAGATTATGTGATTGAGTTTGTTTCAACCTCAAATCAAGTAGCCGATATTTTTACAAAACCCCTTCCTAGAGATACCTTTTATCGTATTAGAAGGGAGCTAGGAATTTTGGATGAATCCACCATCGGTTAGTTACATTTGATGATTTTTTTTTTCAAACCAATCTCATTGTCCATGCCTATTTCTATATGATTTGTTTAGAGTTGTTTTTTTGTTTTTGAACTTCAAATTCATGATTCTTAATGCCTTGGTTAAATGTGTTCTCTATTGTGATTTGGTTGATATATTAGTTTGGTGTTTGCTTATTTGCTTAGTTGCTTGTGCTAAATGTGTTCATGTATTCCATATTATGTGCATATGTGTTTTGACTATGTTTTTCCATGATTTGTGCATTAAAACTAAGTTAAAACTGCATTTTTCAGGAATTTAATCGTTTAAGTTGATATTTACTCGAGTAAGAAAAAAAAGATCTTTCTGGTATACTCGATTAAATCTCAGAATACTCGATTAAATCCCAATTTTACACATGATTTACTCGATTAAGTTACAGTTTAATCGATTAATAATCGATTAAGTTGAAATCTACTCGATTAAATCGTAATTTTTCTGACAGTTTTAAAATACGTTTTCTGCACTTTTCAACACTTCTCTCTCACTTCTTCACTCGTTTTCTCTTTTCATACACGGATTTCACTCAAAAATCACACTACCCACTTGATTTCTTCACTTCTTCACCATTATTCTTCACTATCATCACTTAATCTTTCTTTCATTTCATCAATTTCACACCAAAACACTCAATTTTCAAAAACCCCCAATTTTAAACCCTAAGAGCATTAAAAATGGCCCCTCCTTCATCTTCCTCTGCTGGGAAACGTAAGAAATAACGAGTCAATATGGATTTGGACTCTCATTACTATTCCAAGGAGATGCGTCAGGAACGTGAAGCCAATTTTGCACGAAGGGAGTTTGGTCATATAAGGTTTATGAATATGAAGTGGCTTTTGGCACAAAGGTTTGCATGTTCTTCTCTTTTTGTCGAACAAAATCTTCAGAAATTTCTTGGTTTTCGCTGCAATATATACCCTAGGCTTGTTCGAAAATTTTATGCCAATCTGAAATATGATGATGGAGTTTACAAGTCTGTTGTAAAGGGAAAGGTGCTGAAAATTAGACCCCAAGATTTGAATAATTTGTTTGGCTTGAGTCTCACTGGTACATTCTTTAATGATCCTGACAGTGATATACTTATTGACTGTGATGTAGCTAATGTGTTTAAGGAAACTGTTAGGGTTGGATATACTTGGTCTAAGGGTACTAAAAATGTTGGGATTATGAAAGAGGACTACAGGTTGCTATTGTATGTCATTTCTTATTGTTTGCTTCCGAAGACTAATCAAAATTATGCTCAGGCTAATTCGGATCAATTGAGGATCTTTTATGGTTTTCGTGAACATATTCCTATAAATTGGTCACGGGTTGTTTTGGATAGAATGTTGATTGCTGCAGGTTCTTCTGGTTCTGCAACTTTACCATATGCTATGCTTGTTTCTAAGCTGTTATCATTCTATGATGTTGAGATTAATGAGGATGAGGAGGAAATTTCTATTAGTGATCAAAATTGTATCAATGCTGCTTTGTTACATGGTTTGGGTATGGATGAATACCCTGAACCAAAGTCTTGGATGTGGAAGATTGATATCCAAAAGCGTGAGGAACAAAGGAAGGCAGATGAGGAGATTGCGCGTCGTATGGCTGAAATGGACAATGTTGGTCCATCTGATCCTCCACCTTCTGATGCTTTTAATGTTGAGGATTACATGAACATTCCCAGTGCTGATCAAGGGCACCCTCCACCTCAGTCTTCGGCTGGTTTTGATTATCGGGCACTCTATGATGGACTTTCTGGACAGCTTGATGAGCGGTTTGCTCAGATGGAGGCTCGTCAGTATGCTATTGAGGAGCGCCAGCAAGCGAGATTGGAGCGTGGCTTTGCGGACATGGCCATTCCTCAGCAAGCCATGGAGGACCGTTTCTTTGGTTCTCTTGGGAGGATGTTTCTACAACCACCACCACCTCCTCCATGATTTTCTCATGCATTTTCATATGTTTTGATGACTTATCTCTCGTTTTTATCATGTTTTAGTTGGATGTCTCTGGTTATGGTTTTATGTTCTGGTTTCTGGTTTTATGTTTTGGCCTATGGTTCGTTTTGTTGTCCGTTTGTGGACTTATGATCATGTTTTTCAGACTATGTTTGGTTTGTTATGATGTTTGGGCTTTACTTATAATGTACTTTGGATGCTTGTTTAGCACATTGTGGTTATGGCATTATGGTTATGCTTTTGTGCTTGCGTATTTTTGCCCTTACATATTTCTCTATAGTTTGATCATGATTATGTGTTACTAATTCTCACCTTTGGCAAGGTTTATTGTTATATTTTTTTGATTAATGCCAAAAGGGGGAGAAAGGTTGGATTGTTTGTTTTGTAGGTTATTGATACTTTCCTAAGTGTGCTAACATTTAGGGGGAGTATTGGTTAATTGGTGTTGAGTTTGTCATTCATCAAAAAGGGGGAGATTGAAGATGCAAGGCTTCTCAATGATGTTTTGATGAAGACAATCTAGTGTGGCAAACCTACAACAACAATCTCAAAGGACTAGTTCTACTATTCCTTCATATATTTGTATTTTAATTGTATTATTATTTTATTATATGAGTGTGGGTGGTAGAATTAGGATTAGAAATCTCAATTTGAATTAAGGAATTAATTATGTTTGAAATTGGGATTGCATTGATAGAGAAAAGAGCTCAAGATTCTATTAAAATAAATCAGTGAAAAATGCAAAATAAAAGAAAAGGTTTTTAGCAGTGTTTAATCGATTAAATCTCAGTTTAATCGAGTATTAATCGATTAAGGCCACGTTTAATCGATTAAAAGCTGTTAAAACTGAATCATTAAAAGCTTTTCATTTTCAACGTGACAAAGGTTACGAACCATTACTTTTTGCACAACATTTTTCACATCTTTTCAACATTCTTTGAGCTAAGATTCTATTGTAAAACACTCTCTCTATCAATGTTCTTTTGAATCTCAATTTCACATCATACTTCATTCTTTTGATTCTAAATTGAAGATTCAAACGTGCTTGAACGTTATTAGTTGAATTCATCTTGTAACTAAGGTTACTATCTCAAGATTCAACAAAGACAAAGTTTCAATTGAGGCAATTGAAGAAAGAAGGTTGGAGCACTACCTTGGAGCAATTGGGGATTCATTGCTTGAAGCTCATTGGATCAAAAGCGACTTTCGATTAAGGAGAAACGAGGATTGAAATAAAGAATTGGGGTAGAATCATATGAATTGGTACTTCATATGATATTGGGTTAGGATCGAGCGTGAGAGGATTCTAACATTTCTTGTATACTGATTCTTTATTTCATAGTGTAGCAAATCACCCGTCAGAAGGGGTGGACTGGATGTAGCTCATCGTTTATGAGTGAACCAGAATAAATCCTCGTGTCATCTTGTTCTTTTTCGTTTTTACATATTCGTTATTAAAATCGATCAAGAGCTTAAAATCAATTAGGATTAGTATTGGGTTTTTCAATTACGTAATCATTACATTCTTGTTAATTGATTTGTGATTGAATATCTTGTTTTAATTCTTGATTCGTAGAAGTTTCGTAGAATAATCGTTTTTGAATTGAATTCTGAATTTCTGAGTTTCTACAGCCTTTAATCGAGTAGTAATCGATTAAGACAGAATTGACTTTCAGGTTTAATCGATTAAATTTCAGTTTAATCGATTAAATCAGTTAAAATTGCTTAAAATTGAACTGTTTCTGAACCGTTTTTGATTACTTTCAAAATTCTGGTATCGTAGCTTAACCATTCTATTCACCCCCCCTCTAGAAGGTTATTTTAGCCGCTTGTTGGTTTCCAACAAAAGTGCGCGCACCATAAGCAACACCACTGGCACACCAAATCCAAGAGCTGGCTGCTCCAAGTACATTCGAAAAACAAATGATCTCGAGACTCCAAGGCTGAATGACACAGCTCAGAAATCGGATTCAAGGACATAAAAGAAGCCATGAAGTCCTTAGTACGAAGCCTATCTTTCACCATCAACCACAAAATAAAACAGTGTTTAGGGACTGATGCTAGATTCCAAACCAAATGGTGCAGGGGAAAGATTTCTTGATCACCAAGCAAAAGCTTATATCCTTGTCGAATAGTGTATGAGGCACCCTGAACTCCTATCCAGAGGTCATTCACATAACCAACTCTCAACTTATCACGAGTCTTCAAAATCTGAATCCAATGCCAACTTAAGTTTGTACTGTTGCAAGTCCAGAAATCATAGTGCTTTAAATAAACTGAGCTAATCCACCTCACCCAAAGGACATCTTTTTTACTAGCCAAATCCCAAACTTGCTTCCCAATGGCAGCTGTATTCCAAACCTGGATGTTTTGAAAACCAAGACCACCAAAATGCCTCTGCCTGCACACCTGGTCCCAAGCAACAGCAGCCCTTGGATGTCCTGCTTGATTCAGACCCCATAAGAAGTCCCTACACTTCTTATCAATTTCCTTCACAATTTTCTTAGGAATAATGAACACTGTGGCCCAATACACATGAAGGGAAAGCAAAACCGAATTCACAAGTTGCATCCTACCTTGATAAGAGAGGTTCCTTGTGCGCCAAGACATCAATCTCTTAGTAATTCTATCTACCAAAAACTGGCAAGTATGACAAGACCATTTTCTAGCAGAAATAGGCATACCAAGATACTTAAAAGGAAAAGCACCCATGGAAAAACCTGAAATCTCAACCAATGCCTGCTTCACCTGATTATCAACACCAGCCATAAAGATTTGGGACTTTTGAGGGCTAGCAAACAGACCAGAGCTCATGGAAAACTGATTAAAGGCCTCAATTAAAGTCTTGACACAAGCAGCATCACCTCTACAGAATAACAACAAGTCATCTGCAAAGGCCATATTAATCAAACCAGTACTCCTACATAAAGGGTGGAAAGCAACTTGACTCCCAAGCAACTTGACTCGCTGATGCATGGACTGGAGATAATACGTAATAGAGTCAAAGGGAAAGCAGTTAAGGAGAGTGATGGAGGTATACTGTCTTCTCAGGCAGTGGAAAAGGAGAATTGTGAGGTCTTGCAGCCAACACCAGTAGATGCACGCAATTCTCAGCCAGTGCAAGTCTCAAATGATGATGTTGTGCCTAAACGAGTTTCGGTGTGGGATTCTTTTGACATATCGAAACTAAGGAATGCGGGTGATAAACTGAGATTTGTTAAACCAAATATCAAGGAAGGAATTTCTATTGGTAAGATTGATAATGAAGATGTAATAGATGAAGTGAAGTATTGGCAGCAGTCAGTTGTGTGCTATGTTTTAGGTGCTTGACCACCATATGTTGTTCTTCAGGGTTTTCTAAAGAAGGCTTGGGGACAGTTTGGGATTGATAAGATCCTTATGAATGAGGATGGCACAGTGATAGTTAGATTCAATTCTATGGATGGTAGAGATAAGGTGCTGGACATTGGTGTATTCCACTTTGACAAGAAGCCATTAATTATTGCACCATGGACTGGAAGGCCAATTTCAAGGAGTTTTTTAGACTGTGTTCCAGTTTGGATTCAGCTGCCAGGTTTGAATTTAAAATTTTGGGGGGAAAAGGCCTTGAGTAAGATTGCTAGCTTGATAGGCACTCCTATTATGGTAGATCAAGTTACTAAAGAAAGGAACAGGATTAATTTCGCACGAGTTCTTGTGGAAGTCAATCCTTCTATCCTTCGTGAAGAGGTCTTTTTTGAAGATGAAAAGGAGAATGTCATCTCTCAGAAAGTGGTATACGAGTGGAAGCCTGTTCTTTGTGCGACTTGTAGTATGTATGGCCATGATAGCAAGAATTGTAGGAAGAAATCCAAACAGGTCTGGGTGGAAAAAAAGAGGCCATCTAGAGAGGAGGTTGAAGATCTTGATAGTAGACTGAGGCTAAAGAGGGATCTTGATAATGGACTTATACCAGAAGAAAATCAGGCTTCTGCTGCTGATTTGGTAAAGGACTTGGTGGAGGAAGAGGTAGTGGTGGTTCAGGACAATGCTGGTGTAATTGATGCAGTTGTGCAGGATGATGCTATTGTTCGATCTGGTGTTGCTGATTCAAGTGTGCCTGGTGTGGATTTGGTTGAAGGTGCTGGGTCTGGAAAGGATGATCAGGCTGACTGGACTCCTGTTAAAACAAGGAGTAAGGCTCAAAATAGAAATGGTATGCATAAGGGGGCTGGCTCTAGCCTGCAACCTAATCATGGATAGTCTAGCATGTTGGAACATTCGGGGGATCAACCACCCTTGTAAACAAAAGGAAGTTAAATGGTTGATTAAGGAGTATAGTGTGGGTATTTTGTCTATTTTAGAAAATAAATTGAGGGCATCTTCTTATGATTATGTGAGGAGTTGTGTTGTTCCTGGATGGGGCTCATACATAAATCTGGACCATCATCATTTGGGGAGGATTTGGGTTGCTTGGAAGCTTGATATGTTTGAGGTTAATGTTTTAAATGCTAGCAGTCAACTGGTACATTGTTTGGTTAAACATAAGCATAGAAATATGGAATTTCAGGTTTCTTTTGTTTATGGTTCCAATGATCTAGAGGAGAGGCAGCTTTTATGGAATTTAATATGTCAATTAAGTAGTAGCATTGACATTCCTTGGTTGATTATTGGGGATTTTAATTCTATTCTTGAGCCAGAAGATAAGTTTGGGGGGCAGGCTGTGGAGTCTCAGCAGATTAGTCCATTTAGGGATTGCGTTAATTCTTGCAATCTCTTGGATATGAAGTATAAGGGTTGTGTGTACACATGGAATAACAAGCAAGAGGGTGCTGATCGTATCTTGAGTAAACTTGACAGAGCTTTGATTAATTCTCACTGGATGAATTGTTGGCCTGAGTCAGAAACCACATTTCTCAATGAAGGTGTTTCTGATCATTCTCCTGCTGTGGTGAAGTGGAATCACATAGTTAACACAAGGAAGGGGAGTTTCAAGTTTTTCAATATGTTAACCAAGGACCCTGATTTTTTGAGTATCATCAGACAACATTGGGTTTGTGGAGTGCAGGGGACTTTCATGTTCAAGTTGATGCGTATGCTTCAAGGAATGCAGGATCCATTGAGAATTCTCAATTCCTCTAAGTTCCATGACATTGACAAGAGAGAGATTGCTTGTAGAGAGTGCCTTATAAGGGCTCAAAGTGATCTTGCCTTAGATCCTCAGAATTTGGTTTGCAGAAGTTAGAAAGGGAAGCTCAGCAGGAGTTTAATAAGGTTTCAGACTCAGCTATTCTATTTTTGAAGCAGAAGGCTAAGGAGCATTGGCTTAAGGATGGGGATCATAACTCTAGTTATTTTCATGCTGTCATTAAAGCCAAGAGATATAGGAATAGAATTCTTTCAGTCACTGATGAGGCTGGCATTATGTGGAATGAGCAGGCTGATATTGAAAGAGTCTTCCTTGAGTTCTATAAAAGTTTATTGAGGGGCACTGTCTCTGAATGGAACTTTTCAGATTTTGAGGTCAATCAAGGCATGACACTATCTGTTTCTCAGCAACTTGGTTTGATTAGACCTATTACTGAAGAGGAGATTACTCAAAGCTTCATGGCTATGCACAAGGATAAATCTCCTGGTCCTGATGGATTTAGTGCAGGATTTTTCAAAAGTGCTTGGCCTGTGATTAATAGAGCTTGTATTGATGCAGTTCAAGAATTTTTCAAGTCTGGAAAATTATTGAGGGAAGTGAATGCCACAGAGCTTGTTTTGATTCCTAAGCATGATTGTGCTACATCTGTTGCTGATTATAGGCCAATTGCCTTATGTAATACTGTTTATAAATGTATTACTAAGGTGATTGTACTAGACTTCAGAAGGTGTTGCCTGACCTGATTTTAGACAATCAAGCTGCTTTTGTTAAGGGGAGAAGTATTGTCCATAATATCTTAATTAGTCAGGAGTTAATGAGACTTTATGGAAGGAAAAGTGTGTCTCCAAGATGTTTTATGAAGGTTGATATTAAAAAGGCTTATGATGTTATAAGCTGGGACTTCATCCAGAATATGTTGGCTGCCCTTAAATTTCCTGTGAAGTTTATTGGGTGGGTGATGGAGTGCATTTCTTCTGCTTCTTTTAGGATCTTGATTAATGGTCACAAAAGTGAGTCTTTTCGAAGCTCAAGGGGGATCAGGCAAGGGGACCCTATGTCCCCTTTAATCTTTGTAATTGCCATGGATATGTTGACTAGATAAACATAAGTTCAAGCAAAGATTTAGTCAGTATTAAGGATTTGAAACCATTAAGTCTTTCATTCCATTTTATTCCAAAAACCGTGAGGTTCATTAAGAAAGTGAAATCTTTTTACCTAAAACCATATGCATGCACTAAAATCTTGTAAATCAAGTCATGAAAATACTCTTGAAAATAATCAAATACACTTATTCCTTTTCTTTTATGGAAACTGAATTGAGCCCAAAAACAAAACAACACAATTCAAATAAATTTTCTTAAAACAAAGTCACAAAACATAATCATTTCAATGAGACAATCACATGCAAAAGAATCTAACCTATTCAACCTAGTATAGACCGAATCATCATAGGAAAAACAAGTCTTTGATGCACTTTTTCTTTCATGCAAAAACCTTAAAATATTAACTCAAAAACATGCACTTTCAAACACATGGGTTTAGAAAAATATCACTCCCTTTTTCTTCCCAAAACCGTGATCTATTAGTCATCCCAAGTACATTTTCATTTTCATTTTTCTTTTGCATGTGTTTCTAAAATCATTTAAAGTAAAAGAGAATCACATGCATGAACCTTTTATGAAAAATAATCATGATCCTTTTTGGTTTTCAAATCTTGACCGAAACTAAACAACAAAACCAAGTGGAAAACTTAAACCTTCAACTTTCAAACACACATAAACTCAAATCCAAGTAAAACCATTTGCAAAACTGTTTTTCTTTTCTTTCTCATCAAGACCGTAACATGCAAGCCAAGAAACAAGACTTTTTGAGTAAAAGGATCACATGCAAAACTTCAAGATCAACACTAAACAATTACTTACAAACATAGATCTATAAGAAAATTAGACATGCAACAACAAAGGAACCGTACAAGGCTTGAAGAAAAAAAAAGAATAGAACCAACTCTAATACTCCTAAGATCTTCGAAATACACTAAAGAGAAGATGATCTTCCACCTTCTTAACTTGATCTCCAAGAAGAAAGCCTAGGTTTTGGACTTGATATCCTTCTCCTTCTCCTTCCTTGTTCACGGCCCCTCTCTCTTTCTTTGTGTGTGTGTGTGTTGAGAGCTCAATTTTTTCTCTCAACTAAGTGTGTTTGGAAAGGAGATGAAAATGAAGGAAAAAGAATGAGAATTAACTATGGGTGGCGACATATATAGACAAAAGCAAGATGTAACACCTATAATTAATTACCCTTAATTCCCCTTATACTAAACTACGGACTTAAAAAATTCATTTTTAATTCATTAAAATCAACCGTCAAACGGACGGAGTTTTGTTTGTTTTTCGGACTAATCCAAAATTTAACCTGTGATAAACAATTTTCAAATAGACAACTAATAGCCAGCAGGGATTCAGATTATATTTCTAAATCATATCAAGGCCCCATGGGCTCCAAATATATCAGAGTAATAGCGGAAAATACTAAGTTTGAGTGTCATAACCAAAACATAATACTTTGTCAAAATAAAACATCCTAAGCCTCACTTAAAATATGAATAACAAATTTTACATCAAAATAGTGTAGGAGGCTTAAGTTCATAATATCCTCCAAATCCCATAATAACCCTACTCTCCCTGTAAGGGAAAGTACTCCTGCTCGGCCGGGGGCTGTGCCAACTCAATCTCCGTACCTGAAAATGTAAGGGAGTAAGCATTGCACATGAAATAGAAGGCAGTTTATAACTAGACATAACGACCCGCTAGGTCAAACACAAATAGCAATTAAACATATATTCACATATTGCACACCATGCACATTTCATAATTTCCATATTCCTTGTTCATTCCAAATTTCCATTTTCATTATTCATTTCAACATCCATTTTCATTATTCATTTCCTTTACTTTTTATTCATTTCACATACACCTTTTATTTCAGTACATCGCCTCAAATCAGAGGCCAATGCACAATTTCATTCATCACATTTATCACCTCAATCTGAGGCTCCCATTCTTTTCCTTATTTAAATTATGTGTCCCTCAGGTCAGAGGTCAACACCCATTCATTATAATTTTTATTGTGTCCCTCAGGTCAGAGGTCAACACTTCAATCTCTTAGTTCACGGTGTGTCTCTCAGGTCAGAGGTCAACACACCAATACACATTTCATCCGGTGTCCCTCAGGTCAGAGGTCAACACTCATTCATTTTAATTCATATCGTGTCCCTCAGGTCAAAGGTCAACACATTTTTAACATTTTATTCATTTCGTGTCCCTCAGGTCAGAGGTCAACACTCAATCGTACTTCACCTCCACGCGGGAAGGTACCTCATACATTTGGCCTATGGGTACTTCACCTCCACACCGGAAGGTACCTCATACCATTGTACTTCACCTCCACACCGGAAGGTACCTCATACAATTTGGCCGGTGGGTACTTCACCTCCACACCGGAAGGTACCTCATACAACCACCTACATTATACTTAACATCATTCTCCATATAAACCATTCATTCATATCACATTTAACCACAATCAACACATAATTATTCATGTAATTTCCTCATTCATTTCCTTTCTCAATTATCACAATCATACCAAATAGTGTTCTCTTTTATAGCCCAACATTTAGATTCGCCCTTCATTTTAATTTTGCATATATCATCTTTTACTTTTTATTTCCACATAATCGTTTTACTTCCGTTTCCTATATTCACAAGTTCAATTCATAAACCATGATTAGATACAAATATGCACATTTATCACATTTAATCGTTTCCATTCCCTTTCTTCCTATATCAATTTATTCCACAACACCCACATATATTTGCTATAGTAAATAATTATCATTTAATTCACAACTTTACAAATAAAGTCAATAATCATAGAATTCACTTATGTCAACTTCACTTTCACATTACCCAATTCCTCATGTACTTCAATATAATCATTAACCAAATTTCATTTATCAAATAATTCATTCTTATATTATTAGGTTTCCTTTTCCTAGTCTTAACATCCAATCATCATGCACATTTAATTAATTAGAATTTCATATGCAATAACCTAGGGATTTATAATCTAATGTTCTCCCCTAACACATAACCCTAACAAGCATTATATACTAACTAGAACCTACTCCCTAGAACAAGGCAAAGCTCACTATATCCACCCCTTACCTCAAACACTTGGAGATAGGGAGATTTTAACTTGCCCTAAGCTTGAGTTTGCCCACCAATAAGATACCCAACCAAAGGATAAGGATGATACCTAATATAGAGTTATAAAAGAGAGGAAATCATCATTTATGTCATGAATCAAGTCAAGAATCAAAGAAAAATGGAGCTTCTAATGCCTAGTGTTGAAAAATCACTATTTATGGTAGAGAGAGAAAGGAAAACGAATTTTGGAAGAGAAGGAGAGGAACCCACACTTAAACACTTACTTGGAGATGATAAAAACAAGTCTTGATGATGGAATGAGTGTCTCTCTCTTGAACCTTGTTCAATTTGAAGTGAGAAGAGCTTGAGCCCTAGAGGAGAGAGAGAGGTTCGAAATTTAGAGAGAGAAGGAAGGTGGGAATGGTGTGGGTGACTTGATCCCATAGCTCCTTTATGCTTTCCTGACCACAAGGCACCAATCGTGTGGCTGGGGTGCCAAAACTTGGCCCCCAAGATCTGATCGTGCGGCTGGAGACGCACCAGCTGTTGCGCGCGCGCCTGGGAGCGGTCGGGGTGCGCCTGAGCGCGGGAGAGGCACCAGCTCCCGTTCTGGTGCGTGATGTTGTGCCTTGTCCGTGACTGGTGGAACAATTGGCGCGCCAAATAGAGACTGGTGTGTGGCTGGTGCGCCACAGGCGCGCCTGGGCGCAGGGAGAGCGCGCCTGCGCAAGAATCCTACTGAGTTGGTGCACCAGTTGCACCCCGGTGCGTCTGGGCGTGCACCGGAAATTCCCAACTTCGATTCGCCGTAACTTTTTCGTTAGTCGTTGGATCGGGCCCAAATTTTTAGACAAGCTTCTTAACCCCTTAAACTTCATATCCAACGGTGGAATTTAATTTCTTAGCATCCTATAATAAATTCCTAATTTTCTCTTTTCGGCTCATTTCTATCATTTTAAACGCCGACTTAACCCCCGATTTCGCTTAGATAATTTTACCCAATGCCACAATTACTACTCTCCTGTAACACCTAGGATTTTTACCCTTAATTCCCCTTAAAATAAAATACGGACTTGAAAATTTCTTTTTATTACAATAAAATCAACCGTCAAACGGACGGAGTTTTGTTTGTTTTTAGGACTATTCCCAAAATTTAACCTGCGATAAATAGTTTCATATAAACAATTAATAGCCAGCAGGGCTTCAGATTATATTTCTAAATCATGTCAAGACCTTATTGGCTCCAGATATAACAGAGACATCAAATATTCAGAGTTCAGCGGAAAGTACAAAGTTTGATCACTAAAAACTAAAACATAAAATTTTCTCAAAACAAAACATCCTAAGCCTCACTTAAAAATATTTATAACAAATTTACATCAAATAATAGTGTATGTAGGAGGCTTAGGTTCATAATATCCACCAAATCCCATAATATCCCTACTCTCCCTGTAAGGGAAAGTACTCCTGCTCGGCCGGGGGCTGTGCCAACTCAATCTCCGTACCTGAAAATGTAAGGGAGTGAGCATTGCACATGAAATAGAAAGTAGTTTCTAACTAGACATAACAACCCACTAGGTCAAGCACAATTAGCAAATAAGCATATTTTAATATATTACATACCACACTCATTTCATTATTTCCATACTCATTACTTATTTCACATTTCCATTTTCATTATTCATTTCAACATCCAACTTCATTATTCATTTCAACATTCATTTCCATTATTAATTTATTCATTTCACATACTCATTTAATTTCAATATCCATTTTCATTCTTCATTTCAACACCCCTTTCCTTTTTCTTTCCATTTCATTCTTTAAGATGCATCACATACCATTGTACTTCACCTCCACACTGGAAGGTACCTCATACTTTTCCTTATTTAAATTAGGTGTCCCTCAGGTCAGAGGTCAACACATTTTAACATTTTATTCATTTCGTGCCCCTCAGGTCAGAGGTCAACACATTTTAACATCTTATTCTTAAAAATACATTTCGCGCCATTGTACTTCACCTCCACACCAGAAGGTACCTCATACAATGTGGCCTAGGGATACTTCACCTCCACACCGGAAGGTACCTCATATCGTTGTACTTCACCTCCACACCGGAAGGTACCTCATACCATCGTACTTCACCTCCACACCGGAAGGTACCTCATACAATTTGGCCTATGGGTACTTCACCTCCACACCGGAAGGTACCTCATACCATCGTACTTCACCTCCACACCGGAAGGTACCTCATACAATTTGGCCGGTGGGTACTTCACCTCCACGCCGGAAGGTACCTCATACAACCACCCAGATTATACTTAAACATTATTCTCATGATAAATAATTCATTCATAACACATTTAACCACAATCAACACATAATCTTTCATGTATTTTCCGTATTCATT
Organism: Crotalaria pallida; assembly: GCA_037953625.1. Taxonomy (NCBI): domain Eukaryota; kingdom Viridiplantae; phylum Streptophyta; class Magnoliopsida; order Fabales; family Fabaceae; genus Crotalaria; species Crotalaria pallida. The sequence continues at coordinate 36,126,940 of CM075655.1, read as the reverse complement.
TCCTTTCTTAGTTACCACATTCATACCAAATAGTGTTCTCTTTTATAGCCCAACATTTAGATTTTACATATATCATCTTTTACTTTGATTGCACGTAATCCTTTTACTTCCGTTTCCTATTTTCACAAGTTCAATTCATAAGCCATAACCCTTATTCACGAGTGATAATACTTAACATTTATTCTCATTTAAAATTTAGAAACAACTACGCACATTCATCTCATATAGTCATTTTCATTCCATCTTCTTCCTATATCAATTTATTCCACAACATATACTTATATTAGCTATAGCAATTAATTATCATTTGATTCACAACTTTACAAATAAAAACAACAATCATAGAAATCATTTATGTCCACTTCAGTAACACATTACCCAATTCCTCATGTACTTCAATAAAATCATTAACCAAATTTCATTTATCAAATAATTCATTCTTATGTTATTGGATTTCCTTTTCCTAGTCTTAACATCAAATCATCATGCATATTTAATTAATTAGAATTTTATGTTTCATAACCTAGGGTTTTATAATCTAATTTTCTCCCCTAACACATAATCCTAACAAGCATTATATACTAACTAGACCCAACTCCCTAGAACAAGGCAAAGCTCACTATATCCACTCCCTTACCTCCAATACTTAAGAATAAGGAGATTCCAAATGCCCAAGGCTTGAGTTTGCCCACCAAGGAGATACCAAACCACAAGATTAGGATGGAACCTAAAATAGAGTTATAAAAGAGAGGGAATCACCATTTATGTCATGAATCAAGTCAAGAATCAAAGAAAAATGGTGCCTCCAAAGCCTAGCATTGAAAAACCACCATTGAAGGTAGAGAGGGAGAAAACGAATTTGAAAGGAAAGGAGAGGAATCCACAATCAAACACTTACTTGTAGATGATAATAACAATCCTTGATGATGGAATGAGTGCCACCCACTTGATTCTTGATCAAATGGAAGTGAGAGAATCTTGAACCCTAGAGGAGAGAGAAAGCACGAATTTTAGAGAGGGAAGGAAGAAATCAAAACTTAAACACTTACCTAAAGATGAGAAAGAAGAAATTACAATGATAGAGATGCAAAGATCTCTTGTTCTTGGTTGATTTTGAGGAAAGAAAATGGAACCCTATGGAGGAGGAGGAGGGAGTCGTGAATGAGAGAGGGAGGAAGAAGATGTGTTTGAGAGAGAGAGAGAGTGGGTTATGAGAGTAAGAGTGAGTTTGTTTTATTGGGTTGGGAAGAGAATGAGTGGACAAGGATTAAAGCCACAAAAAGAGATTCTTTTTTGTGTGGTTGAGAGTGCAATCACGTGCACTCTCTTTTCTTTTTTTTTTTTGCAGACCCTAAAATAATCGATTATTCTAGCCAAATAATCAATTATTTCTTCAATGCAACATTTCTCAGTACATTCACCAGAGTCTAAGTAATCGATTAAAGCCCTGAAAGTAATCGATTACATCTCAGAATAATCGATTACTTCATATGAGGTAATCGATTAAAATTGCTGCAACTTTTATTGTTTCCATCAGGGACCTTGTAATCGATTACTGACCCTCTAAGTAATCGATTACTTAGCTGAAAAGTCACATTTTGATGAGTTTCTAACTCCAATTCACTCCCTTAGGCTCATTACTTATTTAGAGTTGGATTGACACCCAAAACCTTCCTCAAATCTTGGGAATTCTTCCTAAATACTTGGCATAATCCATATTATGCTTGAATTGAGATTAGGGATGTTACAATTCTCCCCCACTTATTGGAATTTCGTCCCCGAAATTTCGTTAAGTTTAGCAAGTGGAGAACCATCTCACTAATAGAGTTCGCAATTTCTGTCTTTACTTCCCTTCGGGTTCTTTTGTCAACTTTTCGATTCGCACTTACTTAACCGGAATTTAATTTAAGTTAAGAAATGCTCCCCCACTGTGCGTCAACATACCCGATTACATCCAATGCTAAAAGATATAGGATGGATTGAATTCACTTTTGATTGTTTTTCAATTAACTCTAAGGCAGGAGTTGTAAGAACTAGTTAGAGAAAAACTCAAAATGCTTAGCATTCTGGCATAGTTTCAGAATCTTTCCCGGGAGAGATGCCCTGAATTTGTGGCATGCGAAGATTCTTATAGAATATAACTCCTTAGAATTTGACTCTTAAAAGGATCGACTAGCACCGATAGGATTTAGAGCTTTCCAAAAACAACAGGTATTCAGGAACAAGAAACAAATCAAGGATTAAGAGTTTCCCCCAATGCTTAGTTGGTTAGAGCAGACACAACTTCTACTAAAGGCTTAACAATCAACTTCTCACTTGACTCAATCAAAAAGAATAGGAAGGAAGGAATCCACAGTAGTTCCAAGATTTACCCCACTTCCAAGAGTGAAGGGTACGACAAGCATGCCATTGGCTGGGTCTATCATTAAGATTGTTTGATACTAACGCAGGGATTTTACAAATTTGGCATTACCGGCTATTCTTACGAATGGTTATCTACGAAACGAGAAAAGATTCGAAGCAAATGTCAAATTGCTCAAGATTGGTTTGGTTGATGCAATGGTTAAGAATAATTTATGTAGAGTTTTCTTAACTCATCCTAGGGTTTAGCATTTAGCTATACTACTTTGGAACAAGTAGCATACACCAAGACTTCCTTTCTTTAGAACTATTTTCTATCTACTCTCTAACTCTACAAGAAGCTTTTGAACGAATGCTTCTGTGTTAGGTTGGCTTCACTTACAAGAATTCTTTCCTTAGAAGTCACTACTTTGGTTGTCTACTTTCACTTTAAAGGTTACAATGATAGCATTTATTGATAGATGCAAGAATTGAGGTGATCAATCCCAACCTCACGTCTACCAACAACACATCACTGTCGGGTTCTGTCAGTAATGTCATCATTTAACAAATGCAAGGATTAGAGTGATCAGTTCTAACCTTACATTACATCAAATAACAACATCACAACATAGTGTTGGTCACTTGTACTAGAATTCTCAAACTTAAGAATTCTTTCTAAGGTCTTTCATATGTTATCTATAAGAACATGGTTGTATTTGGAAAGGCAGACATCCAATCAATCTCAACTGGAGCTGGTTGCAGAGCTGCTGCTGCTGCAGCAGCTGCTGCCGCCATCTGTTCCCCCTGCTGCTGCTGCATCTGCGATAGATGCTCCAGAATAGCAGGAAGACCATTATTACCAGTCCTTCTTCCAACCATATTGCTTAGCCAGATAGAACAGACCAGTAAGACTCAATCACTAAGTAGATACATAGTACTATAATTATCCTATTATAATCCTAAACTATTACTATGAGCATCAATTACTCGCTAGGTGAGTAATCATTTGGAGTTTGTATAACTCCATGGCCGAGGTGAAACTGCTCTGATACCATAAATGTAACACCTAGGATTTTTACCCTAAATTCCCCTTAAAATAAAATACGGACTTGAAAATTTCTTTTTACTACAATAAAATCAACCGTCAAACGGACGGAGTTTTGTTTGTTTTTAGGACTATTCCCAAAATTTAACCTGCGATAAATAGTTTCATATAAACAATTAATAGCCACCAGGGCTTCAGATTATATTTCTAAATCATGTCAAGACCTTATTGGCTCCAGATATAACAGAGACATCAAATATTCAGAGTTCAGCGGAAAGTACAAAGTTTGATCACTAAAAACTAAAACATAAAATTTTCTCAAAACAAAACATCCTAAGCCTCACTTAAAAATATTTATAACAAATTTACATCAAATAATAGTGTATGTAGGAGGCTTAGGTTCATAATATCCACCAAATCCCATAATATCCCTACTCTCCCTGTAAGGGAAAGTACTCCTGCTCGGCCGGGGGCTGTGCCAACTCAATCTCCGTACCTGAAAATGTAAGGGAGTGAGCATTGCACATGAAATAGAAAGCAGTTTCTAACTAGACATAACAACCCACTAGGTCAAGCACAATTAGCAAATAAGCATATTTTAATATATTACGTACCACACTCATTTCATTATTTCCATACTCATTACTTATTTCACATTTCCATTTTCATTATTCATTTCAACATCCAACTTCATTATTCATTTCAACATTCATTTCCATTATTAATTTATTCATTTCACATACTCATTTCATTTCAATATCCATTTTCATTCTTCATTTCAACACCCCTTTCCTTTTTCTTTCTGTTTCATTCTTTAAGATGCATCACATACCATTGTACTTCACCTCCACACTGGAAGGTACCTCATACTTTTCCTTATTTAAATTAGGTGTCCCTCAGGTCAGAGGTCAACACATTTTAACATTTTATTCATTTCTTGCCCCTCGGGTCAGAGGTCAACACATTTTAACATCTTATTCTTAAAAATACATTTCGCGCCATTGTACTTCACCTCCACACCGGAAGGTACCTTATACAATTTGGCCGGTGGGTACTTCACCTCCACGCCGGAAGGTACCTCATACAACCACCCAGATTATACTTAAACATTATTCTCATGATAAACAATTCATTCATAACACATTTAACCACAATCAACACATAATCTTTCATGTAATTTCCATATTCATTTCCTTTCTTAGTTACCACATTCATACCAAATAGTGTTCTCTTTTATAGCCCAACATTTAGATTTTACATATATCATCTTTTACTTTGATTGCACGTAATCCTTTTACTTCTGTTTCCTATTTTCACAAGTTCAATTCATAAGCCATAACCCTTATTCACGAGTGATAATACTTAACATTTATTCTCATTTAGAATTTAGAAACAACTACGCACATTCATCTCATATAGTCATTTTCATTCCATCTTCTTCCTATATCAATTTATTCCACAACACATACTTATATTAGCTATACCAATTAATTATCATTTGATTCACAACTTTACAAATAAAAACAACAATCATAGAAATCATTTATGTCCACTTCATTAACACATTACCCAATTCCTCATGTACTTCAATAAAATCATTAATCAAATTTCATTTATCAAATAATTCATTCTTATGTTATTGGATTTCCTTTTCCTAGTCTTAACATCAAATCATCATGCATATTTAATTAATTAGAATTTTATGTTTCATAACCTAGGGTTTTATAATCTAATTTTCTCCCCTAACACATAATCCTAACAAGCATTATATACTAACTAGACCCAACTCCCTAGAACAAAGCAAAGCTCACTATATCCACTCCCTTACCTCCAATACTTAAGAATAAGGAGATTCCAAATGCCCAAGGCTTGCGTTTGCCCACCAAGGAGATACCAAACCACAAGATTAGGATGGAACCTAAAATAGAGTTATAAAAGAGAGGGAATCACCATTTATGTCATGAATCAAGTCAAGAATCAAAGAAAAATGGTGCCTCCAAAGCCTAGCATTGAAAAACCACCATTGAAGGTAGAGAGGGAGAAAACGAATTTTAAAGGAAAGGAGAGGAATCCACAATCAAACACTTACTTGTAGATGATAATAACAATCCTTGATGATGGAATGAGTGCCACCCACTTTATTCTTGATCAAATGGAAGTGAGAGAATCTTGAACCCTAGAGGAGAGAGAAAGCATGAATTTTAGAGAGGGAAGGAAGAAATAAAAACTTAAACACTTACCTTAAGATGAGAAAGAAGAAATTACAATGATAGAGATGCAAAGATCTCTTGTTCTTGGTTGATTTTGAGGAAAGAAAATGGAACCCTATGGAGGAGGAGGAGGGAGTCGTGAATGAGAGAGGGAGGAAGAAGATGTGTTTGAGAGAGAGAGTGGGTTATGAGAGTAAGAGTGACTTTGTTTTATTGGGTTGGGAAGGGAATGAGTGGACAAGGATTAAAGCCACAAAAAGAGATTCTTTTTGTGTGGTTGAGAGTGCAATCACGTGCACTCTCTTTTTTTTTTTGTGCAGACCCTAAAATAATCGATTATTCTAGCCAAATAATCGATTATTTCTTCAATGCAACATTTCTCAGTACATTCACCAGAGCCTAAGTAATCGATTAAAGCCCTGAAAGTAATCGATTACATCTCATAATAATCGATTACTTCATATGAGGTAATCGATTAAAATTGCTGCAACTTTTATTGTTTTCATCAGGGACCTTGTAATCGATTACTGACCCTCTAAGTAATCGATTACTTAGCTGAAAAGTCACATTTTGATGAGTTTCTAACTCCAATTCACTCCCTTAGGCTCATTACTTATTTAGAGTTGGATTGACACCCAAAACCTTCCTCAAATCTTGGGAATTCTTCCTAAATACTTGGCATAATCCATATTATGCTTGAATTGAGATTAGGGATGTTACATCTCCTATCACCCAAAATTCTTTAAGCAATTTATTCAGTTATTTCTTGGGTATTAAAAAATAATTTCATTTAAATAAAACTTAGGATGTTACAATTCTCCCCCACTTATTGGAATTTCGTCCCCGAAATTCCGTTCAATTCCTTCAAATGGAGAATCATCCCATTATTAGAGTTCATGATGTCCGTCTTTGATTCCCTTCGTTTCCTTCCGTCATTTCTCGATTCGCCCTAACTTGACTTAGGTTAAGAGTTACTCCCCCACTTAGTGTCGACATACCCGTTTTCATCCCATGCTAAAAGATGGGGAAGGAAGGAGTTCATATCAGTTCCAAGATTTACCCAACTTCCAAAGGTGAAGGGTACGACACTCGCCGTTAGCTGGGTCAATTATCAAGATTGTTTGGTCTTAACGTAGGGATTTTACAAATTTTTGGCATAAACCGGCTATTCTTATGAACGGTTATCTAAGAACTGAGAAAAGATTCGAAGCAAATGTCAAATTGCTCAAATCGGTTTGGTTGATATGATGGTTAAGAATAATTTCTGGATAGTTTTCTTAACTCATCCAAGGGATTAGCACTTAGCTATACTACCTTGGAACAAGTAGCATACACCAAGATTTCCTTTCTTTAGAACTATTTTCTATTTACTCGCTAACTCTATATGAAGCTTTTGAACGAATGTTGCTGGGTTAGGTTGGCTTCACTTACAAGAATTATTTTCCTTGGAAGTCACTACTTTGGTTGTCTACTTTCACTTTAAAGGTTACAATGATAGCATTTATCGATAGATGCAAGAATTGAGGTGATCAATCCCATCCTCACGTCTACCAACAACACATCACTGTCGGGTTCTATCTTTAATGTCATCATTTAACAAATGCAAGGATTAGAGTGATCTATTCTAACCTTACATTACATCAAATAACAACATCACAACATAATATTGGTTACTTGATTCAAGAATTCTCAAACTGAAGAATTCCTTATAAGGTCTTTCATACGTTCTTTATAAGAACAAGATTTGAATTTGGGAAGGCAGATATGCAATATGTTTTAAACACTTCGACTCTAAAACACCACTAACTCACTATTAGCTAACAGAAGGGAAAACTAACTCCACAATGATCGAACTTAAAAGCATTACGCATGGACTTGTCAAACGTTAGTTACCTGCGACCACATCAGCTGGGTCCACCTCATCACCCTCTACGGTGAATAACTTTCCCTTCTGCAAGGATGGACCACCACGGGCCTTCTGTGCCTTAGCAGCATTAATCTCCCTCTTCATTGTGTTCTTAGGACAGTTTGAAGCAAAATGTCCGGGTTGTCCACAGTGAAAGCATAACGCCTCCTTTCGACCCAAAGTCCAGCACACTCCCCTATGCATCCTGCCACAGTGCTGACAAGTTGGTATTGGACCATAAACATTCACTGTTGGTTCGGATTCCCTAGGAAACGTGACCCCGGAATGAGAATATGGACCTGACTTCTGAATTGGTCCCTTATCCTTACTTTGACCTCCGATTCTCTGGTTTGCCCGAGATCTCTCGTCAGCTAGCTTTCGTTTGAGACCCTTCTCATAGGTGCTTGCCATGTTGACCAAGCGAGCAAAGTTATCAATGTTGTGATACTCACACGAGAGGTGGAGATCACTCCTAAGTCCAGCTTCAAACTTAACACACATGCCACGGTCACTTGCATACCGATAATCAGAAAAACGGATGAGATCTTCAAACCGAGCTGCATAGTCCCCAACTGACATAGAACCTTGAGTCAATTGGAGAAAGGCAATCTCCTTCTCCCTCCTAACATCTTCAAGGAAATACTTCCCCAAGAACAGATCCTTAAACATTTCCCAAGGAATAACAGGATTAGCTGCCGCCAACCCTCTCCTCTGCTGATCCCACCAATGTTCTGCCTCATTGATCAACATGAATTCAGCTAACCGAACATACTGCTCCATTGGTGGTTGAAGAGAACGGAGAATCTTCTCTATCTCCTGTATCCACCTCTGTGCTCCATCAGGGTCATTTCCACCTTCAAAGCGAGGCGGATCATTCTTTCGGAAACGAGACATCCAGTCAATCTCAACTGGAGCTGGTTGCAAAGCTGCTGCTGCTGCTGTAGCTGCTGCCGCTGCAGCAGCTGCCATCTGTTCCCCCTGCTGCTGCTGCTGCATCTGAGACAGATGCTCCAGAATAGCGGCAAGTCCATCATTACCAGCCCTTCTTCCAGCCATACTGCTTAGCCAGAGAGAACAGACCAGTAAGACTCAATTACTAAGTAGATACATAATACTATAATTATCCTATTATAATCCTAAACTGTTACTATGAGCATCAATTACTCGCTAGGTGAGTAATCATTTGGAGTTTGTACAACTCCAAGGCCGAGGAGAAACCGCTCTGATACCATAAATGTAACACCTAAAATTAATTACCCTTAATTCCCCTTATACTAATCTACGGACTTAAAAAATTCATTTTTAATTCATTAAAATCAACCGTCAAACGGACGGAGTTTTGTTTGTTTTTCGGACTAATCCAAAATTTAACCTGTGATAAACAATTTTCAAATAGACAACTAATAGCCAGCAGGGCTTCAGATTATATTTCTAAATCATATCAAGGCCCCATGGGCTCCAAATATATCAGAGTAATAGCGGAAAATACTAAGTTTGAGTGTCATAATCAAAACATAATACTTTGTCAAAAAAAAACATCCTAAGCCTCACTTAAAATATGAATAACAAATTTTACATCAAAATAGTGTAGGAGGCTTAAGTTCATAATATCCTCCAAATCCCATAATAACGCTACTCTCCCTGTAAGGGAAAGTACTCCTGCTCGGCCGGGGGCTGTGCCAACTCAATCTCCGTACCTGAAAATGTAAGGGAGTGAGCATTGCACATGAAATAGAAGGCAGTTTCTAACTAGACATAACGACCCGCTAGGTCAAGCACAAATAGCAATTAAACATATATTCACATATTGCACACCATGCACATTTCATAATTTCCATATTCCTTGTTCATTCCAAATTTCCATTTTCATTATTCATTTCAACATCCATTTTCATTATTCATTTCCTTTACTTTTTATTCATTTCACATACACCTTTTATTTCAGTACATCACCTCAAATCAGAGGCCAATGCACAATTTCATTCAACACATTTATCACCTCAATCTGAGGCTCCCATTCTTTTCCTTATTTAAATTATGTGTCCCTCAGGTCAGAGGTCAACACCCATTCATTATAATTCATATTGTGTCCCTCAGGTCAGAGGTCAACACTTCAATCTCTTAGTTCACGGTGTGTCTCTCAGGTCAGAGGTCAACACACCAATACACATTTCATCCGGTGTCCCTCAGTTCAGAGGTCAACACTCATTCATTTTAATTCATATCGTGTCCCTCAGGTCAGAGGTCAACACATTTTTAACATTTTATTCATTTCGTGTCCCTCAGGTCAGAGGTCAACACTCAATCGTACTTCACCTCCACGCTGGAAGGTACCTCATACATTTGGCCTATGGGTACTTCACCTCCACACCGGAAGGTACCTCATACCATTGTACTTCACCTCCACACCGGAAGGTACCTCATACAATTTGGCCGGTGGGTACTTCACCTCCACACCGGAAGGTACCTCATACAACCACCTACATTATACTTAACATCATTCTTCATATAAACCATTCATTCATATCACATTTAACCACAATCAACACATAATTATTCATGTAATTTCCTCATTCATTTCCTTTCTCAGTTATCACAATCATACCAAAGAGTGTTTTCTTTTATAGCCCAACATTTAGATTCGCCCTTCATTTTAATTTTGCATATATCATCTTTTACTTTTTATTTCCACATAATCGTTTTACTTCCGTTTCCTATATTCACAAGTTCAATTCATAAACCATGATTAGATACAAATATGCACATTTATCACATTTAATCGTTTCCATTCCCTTTCTTCCTATATCAATTTATTCCACAACACCCACATATATTTGCTACAGTAAATAATTATCATTTAATTCACAACTTTACAAATAAAGTCAATAATCATAGAATTCACTTATGTCAACTTCACTTTCACATTACCCAATTCCTCATGTACTTCAATATAATCATTAACCAAATTTCATTTATCAAATAATTCATTGTTATATTATTAGGTTTCCTTTTCCTAGTCTTAACATCCAATCATCATGCACATTTAATTAATTAGAATTTCATATTCAATAACCTAGGGATTTATAATCTAATGTTCTCCCCTAACACATAACCCTAACAAGCATTATATAATAACTAGAACCTACTCCCTAGAACAAGACAAAGCTCACTATATCCACCCCCTTACCTCAAACACTTGGAGATAGGGAGATTTTAACTTGCCCTAAGCTTGAGTTTGCCCACCAATAAGATACCCAACCAAAGGATAAGGATGGTACCTAATATAAAGTTATAAAAGAGAGGAAATCATCATTTATGTCATGAATCAAGTCAAGAATCAAAGAAAAATGGAGCTTCTAATGCCTAGTGTTGAAAAATCACTATTTATGGTAGAGAGAGAAAGGAAAACGAATTTTGGAAGAGAAGGAGAGGAACCCACACTTAAACACTTACTTGGAGATGATAAAAACAAGTCTTGATGATGGAATGAGTGTCTCTCTCTTGAACCTTGTTCAATTTGAAGTGAGAAGAGCTTGAGCCCTAGAGGAGAGAGAGAGAGGTTCGAAATTTAGAGAGAGAAGGAAGGTGGGAATGGTTTGGGTGACTTGCTCCCCTAGCTCCTTTATGTTTTCCTGACCACAAGGCTCCAATCGTGTGGCTGGGGTGCCAAAACATGGCCCCCAAGATCTGATTGTGCGGCTGGAGACGCACCAGCTGTTGCGCGCGCGCCTGGGCGCGGTCAGGGTGCGCCTGAGCGCGGGAGAGGCACCAGCTCCCATTCTGGTGCGTGATGCTGCGCCTGGTGCGTGACTGGTGGAACAATTGGCGCGCCAAATAGAGACTGGTGTGTGGCTGGTGCGCCACAGGCGCGCCTGGGCGCAGGGAGGGCGCGCCTGCGCGAGAATCCTACTGAGTTGGTGCACCAGTTGCACCCCGGTGCGCCTGGGCGTGCACCAGAAATTCCCAACTTCGATTCGCCGTAACTTGTTCGTTAGCCGTCGGATCGGGCCCAAATTTTTAGACAAGGTTCTTAACCCCTTAAACTTCATATCCAACGGTTGAATTTAATTTCTTAGCATCCTATAATAAATTACTAATTTTCTCTTTTCGGCTCATTTCTAACATTTTAAACGCCGACTTAACCCCCGATTTCGCTTAGATAATTTTACCCAATGCCACAAATGTCTCCTATACAACCCCTAGTACTCATAATTACTACTCTCCTATCACCCAAAATTCTTTAAGCAATTTATTCAGTTATTTCTTGGGTATTAAACAATAATTTCATTTAAATAAAACTTAGGATGTTACAATTATGTTAGGTGAAGCCTTAGTCCCACATCGGCTGGTAAGGAGAACGAAGCATGCCTTATATAGGGTGTGGATACCTTACCTCACGTGGACGCGTTTTGGGGCTCACTGTTAGTGTGAGACCAAGAGCAAAACCGTGAGGGTGAAGGATGCTCAAAGCGGACAATATCCACGTGGCGGTGCGCTGGGCCCCAGTGCCCAGTACCGTACGGCTGGCTAGGGCTGGGCTGTTACACAAGACATGAAATTTTCCTCTTTTGTCCTCAAGGATGTTTGGTCAAGGTGTAAATGGGAGGGCAATTTTGGCTCTTCAAAACTTTGCATGGGTGGTGTTTATCAAGTTTAAGGGGACAATGAGGAGTAAATTAAGGAACCATGTCACTTTAGGTTTAGTTATTCCTTTGGTTCCTAGTTAGAGTTTCCTACCTACTTAGTTTGGTTATGGTTAGCACTTAGTCCATGGCTCCCTAACTAGAATAAAATCCTATCCCTCATTCATGCATGCATACACGTAACACACACACACACACTCTCACACGTATCACATATTCATGCATTGTATTTTTTTTTATTTCTTAATTATTTTTCATCCTAAACATATAATTACCAAGGTTACATGATCATTCAAACATATCATGGAATCATATTCACACAATCATACATCAAACACATATCGACCTACACATGTATTTAGAAAACAAGTCTCTTTCTCATAAAAATACTATTGTTTATAAACCATTATTTCTTTAAGGCATAAAAATGTCTAACACATAATTATTTCTCAAATCTCCATTTTAAAACTTATAACTTCATCTCATGAAAAGTCATTTCTTTTAGAGTTACTTATTACTTTGAAAACATGAATTAAGAAAATAATTTGGGAAAAGACTCATTTCAAAACGCTTTTCTCAAAATAAATCTTTTAGTATTTTAAATTAATACGAGGAATTTGCGGGGTGTTACAATATTGAACTTTCTTTCTATCATCATCCGTCCACTTATCCTCGGGGGTTAATTGTGCTACACCTTCAACTAAACTAGAGGGGATATGAGGACCTTTTACTATAACTTTCCAAATTTCACTATCAATGGCTTGGATAAAGATTTTCATTCTTACTTTCCAATAAGCGTATCCCTCATCATTAAAGAGTGGAGGACGACTTATCGAAGCACCTTTACCACCAAAGGGATTCGTAGAACCCATTGCGGTTACTTAAAGATCTTTACGAAAAAGCTCTTATGCTCGTGTCTTTCGACCGAGCTCTGATACCAATTGAGGAAACCACAATTGGTGGTTGAAACAACTAAGGAACACTAGGAGAACACCTAGATGTGGGGGTTGAATAGGTGTTTAAGAAACCTTGAAAGATTTTCGAACGAAACAAATCGAAACAGTCAAAACGAATGATTTTTGCCAAAATCTCAGCTCTTAATCGATTATGCTGCAACTTAATCGATTAAGAACAGCAAGCAAACTTTTACTTAATCGATTATGAACCTTCTTAATCGATTATGACAGTTCAAAACTGAAAAATCACTTTTCAATTGAATACGAAAATCAATCAATCAACACGTATGATCAGAGATTCAGCGAAAAGGATTAACACCTATATTCTTATTGATTACCTAGGTTATGAAAATGATTTTCCTTAAATCAATTTGCACAAATAAGATTCAATTCAATCACTTATGAAAAATCACTCTTTTCTAGGTTTTCAACCAAGAACATATGAAATGACAAGAATGTAAAGAGTTAAGGGTTTAGAGATACTGCACAGTGATTTATCCTGGTTCACTTTCATCCACATGAAAGCTACATCCAGTCCCCTCTTCAACCAAGAGAGATTCTTCACTATGAGGAATTAGAGTTCTCAAATTACAAGTAAATGCCTCTCAAGACTCCCTTCTTGATAGCCTACAAGAGATACTCCACACCCTTGCCTTGCAATCCTATTGACCCTCTAATCTAACCTCTACCCTTGTTGATAATCCACACAACAAGTCTTCACGTTGCTCGTTGATACCTCACAACAAGACTTCACTTTGCTTGATTCACAATCAAGACTTCTTCTTCTTCTTCAATAAGAAAGAACTTTGCTTGATGATAGTCGACACACCAAGTCTTCTTTGTTGTTGTAGATAGCTTGCCTCTTGCAAAGATTACAACTCAAATGAAAACACATAACAATCCTAAGAATCTCTTTCAATAGCTATGACAATATCACAATGAGAGATTCAAAGATTCTTGATCAAAGAATGTAAAATAGAAAGCTTTTGATCTATGAAATTGAGAGAAAATAAAGTGGCTTGATCTTTGTAAAATTGATGTAAAAATGATGCTTCATGATCACAAAGATTAGGAAAAGGTATATATAGAATACCCAAAAGTTAGTAGACTTCAAAACTGATTTGAGAAGTGAAAAACGTATTTTAAAAACCAGTTGTACAGCTCTTAATCGATTAAGCTTCTTCATAATCGATTACTCTACTTCATAATCGATTAAGCACTGTTTAAATCACTTGAAAACTTGTTTTCTCAAAACTAAACCTTTCCTTTCAAACCTTTAAGCCACCTATTGATTTTAGGTTAAGTGAAAACTCAAATTATGATATAATTATGACCTTGATAGAGATTCACTACCCTCTAAATACTCTAACCAAACTCATCAAAATAAAAGACTCAAACTAAAGATATTACAATTAAACACAAACTAAGTCTTCATGAGCTTGTTCTCTCTTCATCACTTGATGTTTGTTGTTGCTTGTTGAGCTTGAACTTGATCAACATATTTGTAACTTGTTCAAAATCTTTTGTCATTATCAAAACATTCTCAATGGAACTTACAGACCCTCCGAAAGGAGTATGGATATAATGACCCTCCCTAAGTGGAGTTGGATAATGGACCCTCCACTTACTCTCTAAGTGGATGCGAGAATTATGTATTATAATGGACCCTCCATAAAGGAGTGGATATGTGTATGTGTATGGACCCTCCATAGAGGAGTGGATAGATGTATGTTATGGACCCTCCGAAGGAGTGGATTGAGATGTGTGATGGACCCTCCATAACGGAAACTTCATTTCTTATGAATCAAATCATTTCCAAGTTAACAATTCAAAAACTTCATTTCAAATAAAAATCACATTTTTAATAAAATCACCACTCATTTCTTATGAATCAAATTGTAACATCTGCCATTTTACTCACTTCAACAAGTCCCAAATCAAGAAAATTTTTTTAACCTAATTAATTAAAAAATTGATCTAAAAAGAGTTTTGATTTCATGATGAATTCTTATGTTTTGAAATTTGATTTGTTTGTGTGTGTGACCTTGTGTGCTAGATTGTTTAGAGTTTGAGTAAGATTTTGTTTTATTGATTTATATGATCTTATGAAAAATTATTTTCTCTAAACTTCAAAGAATGAAAGTCCAATTGCCTCTAGAAACCCTAATTGGTTCCCTAATCACGGATTAAACCCTAATCGAGCTCTTAAGCTTTGATTAAGTGCTTAATCACTCTCTTAAACCCTAAACTCTTTTGGTTAGTGAGCTAATCCAAAATTAGTTTTCCTTAAACCCAAGATTAAGTTTTTGATCAGTGCCTTAATCCTTGATTAAGCATTAATTACTAAGGATTAGTGGACTAAACCTAGATTAATTATCATAATCCTACCCTAATCACGATTAGAACCCTAATTAGTGCCTTAAACCTAATTAAGCTAATCTAACCTACCCTAACCCCATGTGGCCGAATTCTAAGTGAATGACTTGGTCACCAAGTTGTTCCACTTGGTCTTCATGTAGCCTTGCTTAGTAACCAAGCTAGGATGCCCAAAATTCAAGTTCATGACATCACTTACATGACCTAAGCATGACACAAGGGAGAAGAAAAAGTAAAGATTAGGAAGAAGGGAGGAAGGAGCCGTGGGGACTTTAGAGCAAAACTTGGCCTCCAAGTTTAGTGACTTAGTCCCCAAGTGTTGCAATACAACCCTCCATGCAAGCCCTTGATGGCAATTAGGAAAAAGTGAGAATGAATAAAGAAAAGGGACCAAAACCGAATGAAGAAGAGAGAGTGAGTTGCTTTACCCTTCATTCTTCATCCTTTCTTCTTTCTTACACCAACACAAACCACAACAACACACACCCGCAAACACCACTAAAACCGTGTGGAAGGAGTGAGTTTCTCTTCATCTCCTTCATTCTTTCATCAACACACACACTTTCCTTCATTCCTTTTCAAGACCAAACACATAACATCAAGAGAATCATCAAACTCTTGGTGAGAAAGTGAAAGAGAGAGAGAAACCGAATTGTGAGAGGAGGAGAACCAAACCTTAACACCTTAAGTTCTTCATCACCTAAGCTAGATCAAGCCAAGTTAGTGAAAAGGAGAAGAGAAACCAATGAACCTAGGAAAAGAAGGGAGAAACCGTGAGGACTAGAAAGAGAGATCAAGGAATTGGACTTGAATTCTTAAAATTTTTAATTAAGTAAGAACTTGTCTCATGAACTTAAAAGCTTCAAACCTTTTTCTTTGATTCTTGTTCTCTTTCATTCTTTCTTTCTAAACTTTGCTTTTGTTTGGAAAAGTGTTGATGCATGTTATTTTTCTAAGCTTGATCCTAAAAGTTTTATTAAGAAAATGTTTTTCTTCAAGATCTTGAGTTTTCTCTTTGATTTCTTGAAAATGTTTTGGAGGAGGACTTGATTTTAAGTTTCATGAAAGATTTTTCAAAGATCTAACATTCTTGTTTACATGCATGTTTAGATCTATTCCTAAGCCAAGATATGTGTGATTGCTTGGATCCTAATGTGAAAAATCTTTGAAATTGGTTGAACTTTTTCCTTATGTTGGCCACGGTTTTGTTGTTATTGTGAGTACGAGCTTGTTTTCTTTTGATTGATCCTTTACATGATGTGATCTTGAGATGTAATGATGCTTTAAGTGAATAAAATTTATGTGATGGTTGTGATCTTGATGTGTTGGTCACGGTTTGTACTTGATTTTTAGGTTAGAGGCTTTGATGTTGTACTTTGGTTATGTGTATGTGATTTCCATGAATTTTGAGATGATTTTAGGTGTTAAAAATGAAATGAAAATTGTCTAGGAGCCTAAGAGTGCTCACGGTTTTGTCTAAGAAAAATATGCTAGAATTATGTTTTTACTTCCTCGATGAATTATATGAAATTGTTGATTGAACTTGGAGTTGTTTTTGAGTCTTGAATTCTTGAAAATGTTTTTGAGGAAAACCTAGTCTAGGTCACGGTTTAGACCTTAGACCTTGGGTTAAAATTTCTTGAGTGTATAAGTGTTCATGACATGAAATTATGTGTTGATTTGTAAAGTTATTCTTTGAGAAAATAGTTTTTGGAAAGCTAATGATGCATACGGTTTTGACATAGTCATGCATGATAAGATGAAGTTTTGCTAAGATAAAACTAACTAAGTGAAAAATCAATGAAAATGTGACTAAGTGTACGTGTGATGCATGATTCGGTTTGTGTATGCTTAAGTGATAGATTTCCTCATTTGATTGGGCTATATGTATGAATAAGTTTGTGAACATGTTTACGTGTAAATTGATGGCTTGTGATTATGAAATATTTGGAATGAATGAATGTTTTTTTGATTTGTTCTACTTAAGTACCTTGCTGCCCTCATGTAGATCTAAGTGTTTGAACATGATAAGTTATTGACTTAAGTGTTTATTTGATTGTTTTCAAGATGCTTGATTTATCTATGTGTTTAAATTGGTTTTAAACAATGGAAAATGAATTTAAAACTTAGGACATGATGCTGTCCAGAATTTTCTAAGATGTATTTCTTGTTTTAAAGTGTTTTCAAAGTGTTTTAAAGTTTAGTTTTCATGGGTAATTGATCCAAGATAAAGTTGGCTTGAAAAGTGCAATTTTTCGGTGTTTTTGGAATTGAACTCACTGCTGTCCAAGAAGGACCAGCAAAGAAACTTTTTATTTAAATAAATTTAATTGATTATTTTCTCATGATTTTAAAGTATAAGAGTTAGCGTTTTATCTTGGACAAGTTTGAGTGAAAGAATCAATGTTTTGGGTTTTAAATAAAGACAATGTTTGGATTTCCTTAAGTTGCTTTGAGAATAATTCTTAGAATACTAACTAAGTAAAGTTTAATACTCATATATTTACCTTCTGGGACTTGAAAGAAGTTGGAGTCGGGCAGACGAGGAAGGAAGCGAATCACTCGGAACTTGTAGATTCGGTAACCGCGAATCCAGGTGAGAGAGAAGTTATCCTAAGACGCTTTGGTGTCTAGTGAGTATACTAGGACACTCCGTACTCTCTCAAAGTCGGAGTAAAGGTCTATCGTAGTTAGTAGTATACCCGATAATTTGTGTGATTGTTTGTATCGAGGTATACGAAGACTCAGACCTATACCATTACATGGTATTGATTGATTGATATATTTGTTATGCTGAGATGTATTGTTGTGATATTGTCATTGCATGAGCATATTGCATCATCCCGCGATATAAGATAAGAATAGAAAAGACATAGAAAACTGTAAGAAATCCCCCAACGATTAGAGCGAATCTCTAAGGGATGGAACGCGTGATGAACCGGATGATGCTGATGCGCCGAATACGTGGATCGAGCTGACGCTATGATGATGACGACGACGCTGTGGACGTGAACGCCATGAGTGTTGAGTTCTATGATGATAGCTTCCACGTGGTTGTAGCCATGTGTTGAGATAGCCTCCATATGGTCGTAGCCCTATGTTGAGTGTGAATGATTTGGGATAGGTCGGAGCCTATCTATCGATGTTTGATGGATATCCCGCATATGGTCGGAGCCGTATGCCGATGGTGTTTCTGAATGGGTCGTAGCCCATCAGAACGTTGATTGATGTTCCGCATATAGTCGTAGCTATATGGCGAGGTTGACTCTGAATGGGTTGTAGCCCGTCACAGAGATTGTGGATATCCTGCATACTGGTCGGAGCCGTATGCCGAAATGGTTCAGGATGGGTCGGAGCCCGTCAGAGACAGTGGTCGAGTCCCACAGAAGCATTCCGCATATAGTCGGAGCTGTATGGCGGAGATGACTTAGGATGGGTCGACGTTAGGACAGAAAAGTATAACCCCACGACCTTAAAAACCCTAACCCGAAGTAGTGGAGAGGAAGATACACCTGAATTACCCATGTGGTGTTCAGCTGGATGATTAAGATAGGGGACGGCAATGACGGTGATTCGTCAAGAAGCCTTGAGAAGTCTGTCTAGGTGGGAAAAACCATAGGGGCCCTGGCTGAACCAGTCGGAGCTGGTCACTCAGTGGTGTGGACGAAGTACCACATGTACACTAGACAGAGGACTGACACCCCCTTGACTAATTCTTGATCAGTGAGAGGGATGCTCGAACACGGCCGGATGAGGTTATTTTATTTATTTTCCCGGGCTGTTATTTTATGAATGCATTCGCTTTGCCATCCAGTAAAAGCCGGTGTGGTTAGAGATCTTGTACTCCTGATTGCTTCCGACTAGGTGGATGGATTCCGAGGAGATGTAGACCTGAGACCTAGAACTATAAAGCCTGAATTACTGATGTTATGGACTCGAGATATGTGAATGAGAGGACTTCTTCTAGACGAGACGAACAAATCAAGAGACTTCGTCATTGCGAGACAAATGGTCAAAGAGATTTAGCCTTGCGAGATGATTGATTTAGAGAATCCTTGAGTAAAAGATAAAATGTCAGGATAGTGTGACGATTACATTGTATCCTCATGCATCTTATAAAATTGCCTGCTATAGTGTTTGTTGTATTGTTTGTTATGTTCTGGTATGCGTCGCTAGTGTAATTCCAAGAAGTCGATGGGAGTAATTCCATTCGGATAACTTACTCTCTCAACTTCTTGTGCATATGTGACGATGAACCTCTGGTGCTAAAAGATGGCGGAGCCGGTGATGTTACTCCTGGAGGAAGGACTTACTGATCGTGACGCGCTGACGAGAGGGCGGCTGCTGAATGACGGGATCGCATTTGAAGACTTGCGTTGCGGATCGAGAAGGGGACGCTGCTTAGTGGATTATAGATAGGTTCCCGATGGACCCTTGCTGATATTTATCAAGTGTACCCCTTACCTTTTTGAAATGCTTTTGTTAAGACATAAGTTTATGTAAGAATGGCCCCAATGTTCTGTGGTGGCCACTTTTGGTAAGAACTTTTATGGTCTGTTTTCTAAACTGTTTTTGAAGGACTGTCATGATCCGACAGATAAATTGTTGTAAGCAAATCAAATATGCTTCCCAGCGACCAAATGTTTTACTCTTTTGTTTAAAGTGAGTTTTTAATATCAAACTGTTTTCAGAAATTTCCGCAAACGTTTTTGAGAAAAAGATTTTTAAAAGTAATACCTTGTTTTGGGAAACTCGATAGTCGAGTGTTGTTCCCGTTTCAAAAAAAAAAATTTACCCTATTTTTCCTAAAAAGAATTAATCAGTATTTGATGAGTGTTTATTTCGAGTTTTCCAAATCGGGGTGTTACACAAATCATTTCAAAACTCAACAAAATTGTTCACTTTTCATTTATAAAAAAATTTGGTTTATAAAAATCCATGAAAATCAATACTTTATTTCTTTCTCACGTAAAATATTTTTCTGAAAATCTCTTATAAAATAGAATCTCAAGGTTTATTTTGACAATCGTTTACGCACGTATGGGAAAAATGCGGGGTGTTACATTCTCCCCAACTTGAAGATTTCTCGTCCTCGAGAAATGCTGCGCAGAGTCGGTCTGATCGGCGGACGCGTAGCTCCCTGAAGAAGTTCCTTTCCTTTTAATTGCAGCAATCGTTGTATCTTCGAGTTCGCACCATCTATCCATCATTCTTAAGAGTAAGTCAAACGGATTACTTTTGCAAGTAATCTCTCGAGGTATTTTCAATAACAAACATGGTGGGGTAGAAACAACACGGTTTCACTGACAACAAAGGACCGAGGGGTTCAAAGGCATCAAAACAGTATCCAAGGATAACAGGGTTACGGACATCTGGGGTCAAGACACTACCACATTTAGGGTCAAATTCTTATCATCAATTCAAGCCTACACAATCCACTCCTCAAAAACTCACATTTCCCACTACTCCCCAACTTAAATGTCTGATATCTCTCTACACCACATTTACCATCACAGACTTAACCTCTAACTACTCCTATCTTTCACCACTTTTGGTCAAACTTACAAAATTTCCCATCTCTTAGCTTCAATCTATCCTCCGGTTATCTTACATCTCGCCAAATAATTGTCCTCTTCAGACTCCTACAACCACTATTACATCTTCCCTTTACTCTAATCCACCACCAATCCTTAAGAAACACGTATTATCTCACTTCCTATCTCAAACACTTAATCATATACCTTAGACACTCTAAACCTTTCTCCACTTTCCACGACTTTCCTCATATTCTAGACCATTAAAATTCCTCAACTTAAAGACTTATCATTCATTACCACATCAAATCCTAGCTTTTTACCTAACCTTGGGTCAACACTTAAGGATTCTATCCACAAATTCCACCATCTTATCACTTCGACTCTACCATATCATCACTTATTCACCGCTATCTAACCTTTTTCCCACTCAAATCAAGACACTTATGACCTCAAAATTCTAATTATCACCTTAATTCCTTCCTCATCATACCACCATCTAAACCATCATCTTGACCAATCCGAGACCAAAGCTCTTAGTCCTAACCACTTTACATAACTCACTGCTTATCTAAGACTCAAAAAGGGTATTACTTCTATTTTCTCCAAGACTCATACTCCCTTCATCCATACTAACTAATCCTTATTGTCCTTGGTCTTTGCAACCTTACCTATCAACACTTCACAACTCTCTTCCTAATTTAGGAATATCTACTTAACTGGTATAGGGTGTCAGGGTCCAAAATTCTCACCAGAACTTTAGGAAAAATAAATGTCTGGTCAAAAATCAAAAGAAGAAACTTCAGATTCATCAACAATCAAGGATTTGTCAAAAACAGGGTCTAAGATTTTCAGAAAAGGCATTTTCAAACGTCATACCAAAACAATTTGGCACGCATAGGGTTTTCACAAGAAAAGTTTCAATCAAGAAAAGAAGGGTTCTAGACACAGGACAAGATCCCATATCAAGAGCTCAAGGGTCATCACAAACAAAAGGGTTCACATCAAAGATGAGTTCAACGAAAGAAAGTTCGAATCACGTATCGACACTGATCTCTATTCCTCGTCTCCGCTGTAGACGAAAACCGGCTCACTCCCGGAAAACATCCGCGTACTCTTAGCGTTCCTATTTTCATCTGTCGTGATCTTACTACTAACGCACACCCATAGACACACAGCAGAGTATGTAAGTCCATGGATAAGGTTACTTAGATCAACCATTGCTCTGATACCATAATTGTAACACCCCAATTCGGCAACTTTAAAACCATAGTTACTTAAGTTAAATATAGTGAAAATTTGGGCCATTTTTTTTTTTACAAAACATGTAAAACATAAACATGAGAACATTTTGACTTTCAAAACATAGTTACATTTAAAACTCATGTTCTCATATGGCATAAAACCTTTCAAGTTCCAAACCGAGATGTCACAAGACACCGCACTTTGAAACCCTTTCACAAAACATCATTTTAAATACATAGCCCATTGACTTATTTCAAAACCTCAGTGTTAAACAAAACTTTAGCCGGGGTACAGTATGATAAGCTATGGCAACTAAGAACTTACAATGGAGTACAATGCTTTGAGGGAATACCTATCCTCTAGTCATACTCCCTAAGACTTGCAACCTAACTCTGAGATTTGGCAGCTCGAACTCTCAATCATCTCCGTCTGTAGAAAGATCCTCAAGCCTCGGACATTCAACCTCGTTGCTAAAACTCTCCTCCATGTCTACCTCTGACCGCCAAGCAGAATCGTCGTCCTTTGCCACTTCAGGAATTTCTTCCACAGAGTTGTCTCCTCACAACGGAGATGCTTCTATCTCTCGAACAAGCCGGAGTCTCGCTATGTTCTCCATCTAAGGATCATACAAATTTTTCCCAAGAGAAAGCAGAAGTACAGGAGAGAGTGAGCTACCCAAACAGCTATGTCGACTATGTGGAATTACAATAGGCAAATATTAAGACAAAACATTAAACAACAAGCAAACAACAACATAATCATCATCAACATAATTAAACACAATATTATACTCAATTTCTTATGACATCATTCTCAAAATCTTTCTCATAAAACTTTCACAACTTTTCTCAATCCTTCTTTCCATCATGATTTCCAAACCTATCAATCATCCCAAGAATCCTTTCTTATACTTATCTTATAGATCTGATTCCGCACTTAATATCTTTACTGTACTTTTCTTTTGATTATCTCAATCTTTTAAGTCTTATCCTTCCGGTTCGCTTAATGATGTGGGGAAATCATCACTGAGGAAGTCACACACGTCTACATCTCCTCGGTCATCCACCCAACCTAGTCGGAAGCAAACAGGAGTACAGGACCTTTACCACGCGGGCACGACAGCTGTCTCAACAATTGGCTCCAAGCCAGGAGAACTGTAAAAAACTCAGGTACAGTCTCAATTCAATTCAATTCATTTCATTTCATATCATATCATATAATCAAGGCTCACTGTAGAAAACTCGGGTACAGTGGCAATCACAAATGCCCCGTTCCAGTCACTCTCACTGTTCAAGATTTGCAATCTAGGGGGCGACAGTACAATTCTAGTTCCGGGTGCAGAACTTACCACGGCATTGGACCCAGTCCCTACCACGTCTCGTATACCACATGTGGAGTTTGTTCTGCCTAGAAAGTACTCTAGACTTCTTGACGTTTCACCGTCATTGTCCTCCCCTAATGCAATCTCCTCCTGAGTATCCGCAGATACCCATGGTTCCTTCCTCTCCACTACTTCGATACGACACTCATGCCTCACCGCGTTCGTTAATGCCTTTTAAAGTCTTTTAAAGTCTTTTAAAGTTTTAGAGTTTTAATTAGCGGCTTATTCCTAACAGTCGGCTCATCAATGGTACATCCCTTCAACGAGTCCCGACCACTAATCGTTAAATCCGTTCCCCAAGAAATATCAACGGCATCTTGCCTCAAATCTCTTTCTCATGCGTCTTATCAGCATTATTCTCATCATCTCTTGCTCAACAGCATCATCAACATCCTTCTCATCCTCGTTGTTCAGCAGCATCGTCAGCATCTTTCTCATCATCACTGTTGCTTGGCCTCATCAGCATCCTTCTTCTCAATTGTTGCTCAGCAGCACCGTCAACGTCTTTCTCCTTAGTTGTTCCTAGCAGCACCATCAGCAGCATCATCATCACCACGCTTCCGCTCGCCTTATCGGGTATTTCTTGTTACCGTCTCAAACATCATCTTTTCATCTCAATTCTTTCTCTATTCAACTATTAATTCTCTTCCTTTCACTGTTTATCTCTTTCATAGTTTCCTCACATTACGATTTATCTCTTTCTCAATCATTCTCATAACTCTTGTCCATCTTTCTTTTCTCTTTTAATCTTAATTCATTACTTTCACATTCTCATTATTATCATACTAAGAAAATCAATATCTCATTCATAATATTAAAAACAGAGCATCATACCATTTCAGCAAAAACATATCGATTATAGATAACAATTCAATCTCAGCGATTCGTGTGGATAGCCAAACAAACAACAAACAAACAAACAATGGTTATCCCACCACATCGCCTAACGAGATTGGGGTCCAATCTTTGAGATGATTGGACGCCTTAATATGTTACCTAAATACCACGGCGTCTTAAGGGGAGCCCCTCTCTCACCTCGATGACGAAACTTAGCTTTCGAAAGCTTTCCAAGATTTCCCAGTCGGTAGCCTTGCCTCGTTTCCTTCGTGTCCTTCACCCGAACTAGAACATTTTTCCCCGTGCGTTAGAAACGATTTCCATAAATTCTTAATTTTCGTTTTGAAAACACTTTGCCAATATCCAAAAGGTTTCCAATCCAATTTAAATTTATAAAAATGCTTCCAAGAAAACTTTGAAACAAATTCTAAAATAATCCTTTCATCAAAACAAAATCCATTCTTCTTAGTTTAAAAACATTCCGGTTAAAGAAAATCAGTGTTCTTAAGCTTTAAAACATAATCAAAATTTTCAAGAAGATAAAGTTCCAAAATCACATACAATTGATTCATTAAATCTATAAACTTCACAACATCCTCAAACACTGATCAAAGAATGTCATTTAAAAATTTCAAATTAACTTAAGTTGTTTAAATCACACTTTTCAAATAAAACATTTTTCGATTCCTTTGAAATCCACACATAAATCATTCACCAATAAAGTTCACCAACAGAATTCAAAACAATTTCAATTTAACACATTCAATTAGCATAAGAATAACACGTACAAATTTCAAAGCATTCACAAACATACATATTGCAAATCGCACTTTCAATCATTCAAAACCATCAATTAAATTATAATCTTAATAAATTAATTCAATTACTCTTAAGAAAAATAATATAAACTAAGCCTTGGGACTAATTCTTCAAGAATCAAATCACCATGGTTATTATTTTCTAATTACTAATGAATTTTAAAACTTGCAATCACTGAATTAGCATTACAAAACTCTTTTCACATAATCAAATGAACTTATTTATTTTTATTTCTAAAAATCAAAAGATTAAAGAAATCACACATCACTTTCATTCAAACACATAGCATCATGCACCTAGGAATATAGCTATAATCACAAGTCATTTCATGAAGACAATCTTTCCAACTAATTAAACCTACATTGGCCGAATCCTATATGTATAATTTTGCAAAGATTTTAATGCACAACTAGAGATATAAAAGTATGAAAATCATTTTCTTTATCTTAGGCTAAAAACCGTGAGCATACAATGAGAGCAACTTACACTTTTTAATTCATTTTCAAGACAATAATTTGAGTCACAACCACTATAAGATTTATTTTATTTTCTTTGTAAAACTTGGTTATTTCATGCATACATTTTTAAAGTTCTTAGATGAGAAACAAACATAGTTTTCTACTTCTTCCTATGATGGCCGAATATCATCCTTAGCAAGGTCAAGGTTTTCATTCATTTTTTTCCACACACAAAATCACAAAATCAAATCAAATCATGTAAGTTTTTAAGACTCATTTTTAAAGCATCATACTACACCATTTATTCACATAAACATCATCAAGACAAGATTTTTCTCAAGCATTTCTAACATGCACAAAATAAGCTCAAGTTCATCATTTAATCTTAAACCAAAGTAAAGACCTTACTTTAATTTTATGAAATAACATGCTTGTACTTCTAAGAATCATTTTAAAACTTGTGTCTTTAATTTCTCCTTAAAACCGAATAAATACATACAATAAAAACATGATCTTTTTCTCTTGAAAATGACATGCAAACCAAAGATCTAAACTCTTTCAATTATCAAACCAAGGTAATCACATGCATACACTTTAAATCAATTAAGGTCATCACAAAATTAACATACAAAGCTAAAGACTTAAACTTTTTCAAAAATCAAGTCTAGATCTTACATTTATTCATCAAATCTTTTAATGAAAACATCATAAATCACGATTTTAGAGCAAGAAAATTGAACATGCAAGGAAGATTGTTTTAGGTTTCATAAAAATCTAAGTTCCCTTTAGATCTTTAAAGATTTAGTTAGAAAAACATCTAGATCTAACAAGAAAATCCTCAACCGAACATCAAACATAGAGTCACACATATTACAAATTACTTTGAGTCCTTAAAGTCCAAGATCAAAAGAGAACAACACATAAAATCCTCTTCCAAACCATAAAATTAAACATCCTCTTCCAACACATAAAAGAACATAGATCTACAAACTAAAAGAGAAAATCTAAACTATTACAATCTTCTTCTTGATCTTCAAGACACCTACCAAGGAAAGATTGATCTTCTAGGCTTCCTAACACTCTTGGTCTTCAAGAAAAAGGCTTGATCAAGCTTCTAATCTTCTCCTTCTTCTTCCTATACCTCACGGTTCCCTCTCTCTTTCTCTCTCTCTCTCTCTCTCTTTTTCTTTTCTTTCTTTCTCTAAGAGTTGAATGTACTCTTAGAGTGTGTTTGGAGTGAAAGTGAAGAAATGAGAAATGAATGGGGTGAAATGAACTAAGGCTTCATGTAGTTATAGGAAAATTCACTCTCCCTCTTGTGCCCTTGAGTTTGGTTCAGCCATGAGCAAATGGGAAGGGTAAATTTGGGCTTCCAAAAGTTTGAATGGGTAGAGGTTATCAAACTTAAGGGGACTAGGTAGAATAGACTAGGGTTTTAGGGGTCACTTTAAAGACTTGTTGGCTTCTAGTTAGGGTTTGGTTACTATACTAACTTAGTTTGGTCTAGTTCTAACTTAATCCTATTTGTTTTCTTGTCCAACAATTAAAATTCTAAGCTTATACATACACACACACATACACGTATAACACACACATATGCACATTCATGCAAACCGTATCATACACGCATACATATACATATACATACTTATCTTACATTTTATTTTCTAACCACATTTTCTTAAGATTATTAATTCAGACAACAAGGCAACTAATTCAAAGAAATCACATTCACACAACCATTTTTATATATCACTCATTAAGCACACATTAGACCAAACACATAACACATAAAAATTCATGCCATGACAATACCACAAAACACATATCTTAAAATTTGTATTTCATAAACTCTGAAAATAAATTTTTATAAATCAACCCAGAAAATTCCAAAAATCACATTTTTCAAAATCTATGTTTCAAGACGATCGTTTTCATATAAAGATCGTAAAAATCCAAGTTACGGTTAAAAAGTTACAAATTTTCCAAGTTAACAATTCAAAAACTTCATTTCAAATTAAAATCACCTTTTTAATAAAATCACCACTCATTTCTTATGAATCAAATCATTTCAAAACTCAACAAAATTCTTCACTTTTCATTTATAAAAAAATTTGGTTTATAAAAATCCATGAAAATCAATACTTTATTTCTTTCTCACGTAAAATATTTTTATGAAAATCTCTTATAAAATAGAATCTCAAGGTTTATTTTGACAAAATCGTTTACGCACGTATGGGAAAAATGCGGGGTGTTACAATGTGATTGCTAAGAAAGGCATTGTAGTAGATCCTGCAAAGGTGGAGGCCGTGTTGGAATGGGAAAGGCCTAAATCAGTGACAGAGGTTCGGAGCTTCCTTTGGTTAGCAGGCTATTATCGGAGGTTTATCAAGGATTTTTCTAAGATATCTTTGCCTTTGACCAAGTTAACAAGAAAGGAGACGGCGTTTGAATGGAATGAATAGTGTGAGCAGAGTTTCTTAGAACTCAAGGACAAGTTGACTTCCTCTCCTGTTCTTGTTCTTTCGGATCCGAAGAAGAATTTTGATGTTTATTGTGATGCCTCAAGGCAAGGATTGGGATGTGTTCTCATGCAAGAAGGAAGGGTGATTGCTTATTCTTCTAGGCAATTAAGGCCGCATGAGGAAAACTATCCTACCCATGATTTGGAGCTTGCAGCTGTTGTTTTTGCTCTCAAGATATGGAGGCATTATCTTTATGGATCAAGGTTCCAGGTGTTTAGTGATCACAAGAGCCTTAAGTATTTGTTCGACTAGAAGGAGTTGAACATGAGACAGCGGCGATGGATGGAGTTCCTCAAGGATTATGATTTTAGTTTGCAGTACCATCCAGGCAAGGCTAATGTGGTTACGGATGCACTTAGTTGCAAATGTAACTTAAGAATTAAGAAATTATTTTAACCTAATTAACTTAAGAATTGATTTAAAAGAGTTTTGATTTCATGCTAGACTTTTATGCTTTGAAACTTAATTTACTTGTGTTATGATTTTGTGTGCTTAAGGTTTAATTAAGATTTTGTTTTCCTAAATTCATGTATATGATTTTATGGATTTAAGATGGAAAATTATTTTCCCTAAGTCTCAAAAGAATCAAAGTCCAATCATCTTGATCTAGAAACCCTAATTAGCATCCTTGATCTTTGATTAAACCCTAATCGAGTTCTTAATCCTTGATTAAGCACTTAAGCACTCTCTTAAACCCTAAACCCTCAAGGTTAGTTAGCTAATCTAGAATTAGTTTCCACTAAACCCATGTTAGTGTGGATTGAGTTTTTGATTAGTACCTTAATCCTTGATTAAGCCCTAATCTCTAAGGATTAGTGGACTAAACCTAAATTAATTTTCCTAATCCTACCCTAATCATGATTAGACCCTAATTAGTGCCTTAAACCTAATTAAGCTAACCTAATCTACCCTAACTACCCTATGGTCGAATGCTAGGTGAATAACTTGGCCACCAAGTTGCTTTACTTGGTCGCCAAGTTGTTGTGCCTAATAGTCAAACACATGACATCACCTTGATGACCTAAGCATGACCTAAGGAGGGAAAAGAAAAGGAAAAAGAAAGAGAAAAGAAGGGTGAGCCGTGGGGGTGAAACCAAAATCCCAAACCCACTAGAATCATCTACAAAACACCAACACACATTTCTTTAGTTCCATCTTTTCATTTCCTTCATTCTTTCCCAAACCAAACACAACACTAAGAGCACCATCAAGCTCTTAGTGAGTGAGTGAGAGAAAGAGAGTGACCGAATTGAGAAGAGGAGAAGAACCAACTCTTCACACTTCACAAACTAAGTGAAATCAAGTCAAGATAGTAAAGAAGAGAAGGAGAAACCAATGAACTTAGGAAAGGAGGAAGAAAACCGTGAGGAATAGGAAGATCAACACCAAGATTTGGACTTGATTTTAAAGACTTGATTAAGTGAGCATTTTATTTCACGATCTAAAAAGTTTTAAACCTATTTTCTTTTATTCACTTTCGTTTTCATGCTTTCCTTCTAAAACTTTGATTTTGCTTTCCAAGTTAGATCTAGTGATTTTTACTTGCATGCATGTTAATCTTTGAACTTGATCTTGAAGTTTTTGCTAAGAAAGTGTTTTCTCATGATCTTGAGTTTTCTTCTTGATTTCTTAAAAAGTGTTTTTGAAAAAGGATATGATCTTGAGTTTTCATGAATGATTTTTCAAAGATCTAGTATTTTTGTTTGCATGCATGTCAAGATCTATGTTTGAATTATGATGTACTTGATGTTTGAGTTTTAGTGTAAAGGTCTTTGAAAATGATTGAATTTCCTTGGTGATTTCCTTCATGATGGTCACGGATTTGCTTGGCTTTTAGGTTAGAGGTTTTGATGTTGATTTGTGTTATGTGCATGTAAATATCTTTAGATCTTGAGTGTGTTTTGGAAGTTTGAATCCTTGACAAAATTCCTTTTGAAAACCATGAATAAGTCATGGTTTTGGTGACTGTTTTGGTTAAAGTCTTGATTTTCTTTTGATTAATCTCTTGCATGTTATGATCTTGGATAAGATGATGTTTTAGGTGAATGAAATTTAAGTGATGTTGTGATCTTTATGTGATTAGCCACAGTTTCACATGCTTGATTGAAACGATTAGAATTTCTTAAGTCTAATTGATGAATATGTGATTTCCATGAACTTTGTGTTGATTTTATGTGTTTAATGTGAAATAAAAATTGTTTAAAGATGTAATGATGCTCACGGTTCCATGATGAAAAATATGCTAGGATTATGTTTTTACTTACTTGATGAATTGTGTGAAATTGTTGTTGGATTTAGAGTTGTTTTAGAAGTCTTGAATTCTTGAAAATATTTTTGAGAAAACCTAGCCAAGGTCACGGTTTGGACCTTAGCTTTGGAGCTAAATTCTCTTGAACATATGCATGTTGATATCATGAAGCTATGAGTTGATTTGTGAAGTTATTCCTTGAAGAAATAATTTTTAAACAACTCATGATGCATACGGTTTTAACATGATTGAGTGTGATAAGATGAAGTTTTGCTAAGATGGAATTGATTAAGTATAAGTTAAATGAAAATGGTTCTAAGTGTTTATGTAAGACATGATTCGGTTTGTGATTGTTTAAGAGTTTGATTTCTTTACTTGATAGTGTGTGAACATGTTTATATTCAACTTGATGACTTGTGATTATGTAATGTTTGAAATGAATGAATGATTGGTTGATTTTTTTTACTTGAGTATCATGCTGCCCACATGTGATTCTAAGTGTTTGAACTTGATAAATTGTTGATCAAAGTGTTTATTTGATTGTTTTCAAGGTGCTTGGTTTGCTTATGTGTTTAAGTTGATTTTGAACCATGGAAAATGGATTTAAAACTTGGAATATGATGCTGTCCAGAATTTTCTAAGTTGTATTTCTTATTTAAAAGTGTTTTCAAAAGTGTTTTAAAGTTGAGTTTTGTGAGTATTTAATCTAAGACAAAGTTTGTTTTAAAAATGCGATTTTTTGGTGTTTTTGGAATTGAATTCAATGCTGTCCAAGAAGGACCAGCAAAGAAACTTCTTATTTAAATTGATTTATTTGATTATTTTCTTATGATTTTAAAGTATAGAAGTTAGTGTTTGATTTTGGACGAGTTTGAGTGAAAGAATTGATGTTTTGATTTTAAATAAAGACAAAAGTTTGGATTTTCTTAAGTTGCTTTGAGAATAGTTTCAAAGAGTAATATTAAATAAAGTTTTAATATCCGTGTATCTATCTTATGGGACTTGAAAGAAGTTGGAGTCGGGCAGACTAGGAAGGAAGCAGATCGCTCGGAACTTGCGAATTTGGTAACTGCAAACCCAGGTGAGAGAGAAGTTATCGTAAGACGATTTGGTGTCTAGTGAGTATGCTAGGGCACTCCGTACTCTCTCAAAGTCGGAGTAAAGGTCTATTGTAGCTAGTAGTATACCCGATAAATTGTGTGTCTTGTTTGTATCGTGGTATATGAAGACTCAGACCTATACCATTACATGGTGTTGATTGATTGTTATGTTTGTTTACGATGAGATATATTGCTTATATTGTTATTGCATGAGAATAATGCATCATCCCTCGATATAAGATACGGATAGAAAAGACATTAGAAAAAGATAAGAAATTTCCCCCAAAGAATAGAGCGAAACTCTAAGGGATGGAACGCGCGAAGGAACCGGATGATGCTGATGCGCCCGCGTCCAAGGATCGAGCTAACGATATGGCTAATGGATTAGTACCTGGACGACGACGATGTTTTTGGACCAGACGTAATGATGGTCGAGTTCTACAGAGGTAGTTTCCATATGGTCGTAGCCATATGTCGAGATAGCTTCCATATGGTCGTAGCCATATGTTGAGAGTGAGGTAAGATAGGTCGAAGCCTATCTTATGAGGATTGTGGATATCCCGCATATAGTCGTAGCTATATTCCAGAGGTGGTTCTGAGTGGGTCGTAGCCCGACAGAATGATGATTGATATTCCGCATATAGTCGTAGCTATATGCCGAGGTTGATTCTGAATGGGTCGTAGCCCGTCAGAATGATTTTGGATATCCTGCATACTGGTCGGAGCCGTATGCGAAATGATTCAGGATGGGTCGGAGCCCGTCAAACATGGTAGTCGAGTCCCATAGAAGCATTCCGCATATGGTCGGAGCTGTATGACGGAGATGACTTAGGATGGGTCGACGTTAGAATAGACGAGTATAACCTCATGACTTAAACCCTAACCCGAAGTAGTGGAGAGGAAGATACACCTGAATTACCCTTGTGGTATTCAGCTGGATGATTAAGAGAGGGGGCGGCAATGACGGTGATTCGTCAAGAAGCCTTGAGAAGTCTGTCTAGGTGGGAAAAACCATAGGGGCCCTGGCTGAATCGGTCGGAGCTGGTCATCCAAGGGTGTGGACGAAGTACCACACGATCACTAGACGGATGACTGACACCCCCCTTGACTAAATCTTGACCAGTGAGAGGGATGCTCGAACACGGTTGGATGTGCCTTTTTCTCGAGACATTATTTATTTTGCCATCCGTAAAAGGCCGGTGTGGTTAGAGATCCTGTACTCCTGATTGCTTCCGACTAGGTGGATGGATCCCGAGGAGATGTAGACCTGAACCCAAAGCCATAACGCCTGAATTTCCGATACTATGGACATGAGATATGTGGATGAAGAGACCTCGACTTGGCGAGACAAACTAATTAAGAGACTTCGGCTTTGCGAGATGATTTGACTAAGAGATTCCCTTAAATGAGAGATAAAACGTTAGATAATGCGACGATAGCATTGCATCCTCATGCATCTTGCATAATTAATTGGTGTATTGTTTGTTGGTATTGTTTGTATTGTTTGTTATGTTCTGGTATGCGTCGCTAGTGTAAATCCAAGAAGTCGATGGGAGTAATTCCATTCGGATAACTTACTCTCTCAACTTCTTGTGCACATGGGACAATGAACCTCTGGTTCTAAAAGATAGCGGAGCTGGTGATGCTTCTCTCGGAGGGAGGACTTACTGATCGTGATGCGCTGACGAGAGGGCTACTGCTGGACGACGGAGACTGCTTTTGGGAACTTATGTTCCGGATCAAGAAGGGGACGCTGCTTAGTAGTTTATAGTTAGATACTAATGGACCCTTGCTTATATGTATCAACTGTACCCCTTTTCTTTTGAAATGTTTATGTAAGAATGGCACCGTTGATCTGTGGTGACCACTTTAAAAGAACCTTTATGGTCTGTTTTCTAAAACTGTTTCCTGAAGGACCGCCCGAGTCGTACAAGCGAACTACTTTGAGTTAATCAACCATGTTTTCTATATGCCAAATATTTTCCTTGTCGGTCATCAATATCGAATGATTTTGAAATCCAGTGAACTATTTTCAATGCTGATTTTCTAAAAGCCCTTTTCTTTTCACTATAGTTGGTAAACGTTTTCGAGAGAAAGGATTAAAAGTAATACCTTGTTTCGGAAAGCTTGACCGATGAGTTGTATTCTTGTTTTCAAAAAAAAAAAAAAAATTTCACCCTATTTTTCATAAAAAGAATTAGTTAATATTTTATAGTATTTGTTTCGAGTTTTCCAAATCGGGGTGTTACAACAAAGCCCTCCATATCAGTTGCATGATGATTAAGGAATTGGAATTGATTGAGGATTTTCGCAATCTCAATCTTGGAGTCCAATTCAAGAAAGAGAGCATGAGTATTGGGATGCTTCAAATCACCAATACTTTCTTGGAGGAAAATCGACAGAAGCAGTTGGAAGATGTTGAATTGCAGGAAATGAAAAGAGAAGCTGTAAGCAGGAATGAGCCTGATTTCCATGAAGGTGAAGGTGGAGTTCTAAGGTTCCGAAATAGGATTTGTGTTCCATCCAATCCTGAGTTGAAAGAAGCTCTTCTACAAGAGGCACACAAAAGCAAGTTAAGCTTGCATCCAGGCACGACGAAGATGTATCAAGATTTGAAGAAGCTGTTCTGGTGGCCCGGTATTAAGAGGGATGTAGCAGGTTATGTTGCTAGAAGTTTGACCTGTCAAAAGTCTAAAGTAGAACACCAGAAGCCTGGAGGTGTGTTGCATCCGTAGGAGATTCCAGTGTGGAAGTGGGACAGTATAGCTATGGACTTTGTTTTGGGCTTACCAAGAACCACAGCTGGACACGATGCAGTGTGGGTGATTGTGGATAGATTGACAAAATCTGCTCACTTTCTTCCCATGAACATGAAGTATTCCATGGAGAAGCTGGCACAGTTGTACATCAAGGAAATTATCAGGTTTCATGGAGTGCCATCAGATATCATCTCAGATCGTGATCCAAGGTTTCTTTCACGATTCTGGCAGAGCCTTCAGCAAGCTCTAGGATCAGAATTGAAGCTCAGTTCTGCCTATCACCCTCAAACTAATGGACAAACTGAGCGGACCATTCAATCCTTAGAAGATTTTCTCAGAACTTGCATTTTGGAGTATCATAAGAGTTGGGAGCAACTGTTGCCCTTGGTGGAGTTTACATAGAATAACTCCTATCATTCGAGCATTGGAATGGCTCCTTATGAAGCTTTGTATGGAAGAAGATGTCTCACTCCCCTATGTTGGTTCCAAGTGGGGGAGAGCCAGTTAATTGGTCCTGATGTTGTCCAGGAGAAAACGGAGAAGGTGAAGGTGATTCAGGAAAGAATAAAGGCAACCCAGGATCGGCAAAAGAGTTATGCGGACAAACGGATGAAACCTTTGGAATTTGAAATGGGTGAGCATGTGTTTCTAAAGGTGGTTCCAACCACAGGGGTTGGAAGGGTTTTGAAACCCAAGAAGCTCACTTCTAAGTTCATTGGTCCTTATCATATTTTGCAAAGGGTTGGATCAATGGCATATAGAATTTCTCTTCTTCCGAAATTGTCCAATTTGCATGATGTGTTCCATGTGTCCCAGCTTCGCAAATATGTGTTTGATCCTTCCCATGTTATCACAGAAGAAGAGATTCCTGTGAGGGAAAACCTGACTTTTGAGTTGCAGCCAGTCAGGATTGAGGACAAAAGGATTAAACAACTTCGTGGCAAAGAGATTTCATTGGTTAAGGTAATTTGGAATCGCAACAATGTTGAGGAAGCCACATGGGAGCTCGAGGACAAGTTCAGGGTTTCTCATCCCCACCTTTTTTAGGCGGCTTGAATTTCGGGGACGAAATTCCGGTAAGTGGGGGAGAATTGTAACATCCTCAATTTTCGATCTCGTTTACAAGTGTTAATTCTCATTAGTGTTATAAGTGTTTAGAATTAGAATTTAGCTAAGTGTATGATGGAATGAGTTAAGAATAGGTTAGATTGTGTTTAGAGTGTAGGCCTTAGTGTTTAGCTAAGTTAGATTGGGTTATGATAGCTTAGGAGTCTCAAAAGTATGAAAGAGAGCTAATTTTCAATGAGTTAATCGATTAATGAGAGCCTTAATCGATTAGATTTTAAGCCACATTCAGCCACTACTCGATTAAGGAGTGGCTTAATCGATTAATTTTTGATGCACTTTCTGGCACTAATCGATTAAGGGCTATGTTAATCGATTAAGGGCCAAACTAATCGATTAACCCCTGTGTTTAAGTTAAGAGACACGTGTTTCCAAACATTATTTTCAGTGTTTATTCTCTCTCTCTACTCGAGATTCCTTCTCTTTTCTCTCTAGGGCTTTCAATTTCTCCTTATAATCTTCCAAGTTTTATAAAATTAAAACCCCAAATCAACTACCCATCATCCCTACACTAATTCTCTACCCCTTAATCTCTCAATTTCTACCTCTCCTCATTTTCCCCTAATCACTCATAAACCCCAAATATGTGCAACCTGTAACAGCCCGATTTTCAAAAACCAAAAACATCTAACTCTTATTTATTAATGTTGCAAAAATGAGGCCATTTTTTTTTTTGAAACATTGTTGAAGGGTCTAAAAGTATATTTGAGAAATTATCATTATCCTTCAACATTCTCTTTCGAAAACCGAGTTGTTACTTGAATCCAAAACTCTTTCACTTAGTCTTTCCGAAAACGTTTTGTTAAGAAAACAATTTCGTTCCAACTTAAATAAATCCGTTCATTTCCTCAAAATTAACGTCAACCTTGTCGCAAAGGAGAGTTCATACATTTCTTAAAAGTGGGCATGTTTCAAAATAATCGAAGTACAGTAATGGCTCATCACTTTGGTAACCCTGGATACAAAATAAGAACAACAACTTAATCTAACTCTATTACTGGTCCCCTCTTTCTATCAAATATGATTGGTTCCAGCTTCCTCTTCTTCTTTGCGGGTGCCTTTGCACCAGAGGATGATGCGATCGCGTTCTTTGGTTCTCCTTCAGAACTTGGTTTAAGTTCTACTCCGAATAGCTTCACTGATATCTCCTTCTCTTGATTCCGAGGCTGCGGATCCGAGCTGTGACATATGTAGGACATGTTGGAAAACTACACTCGGTGGGTGAAATAACTAGGAACACTAGGAGAACACCTAGAAGGGGGGTTGAATAGGTGTTATAGAAACTTTGAAAGATTTTCGCAAGAAACAAATCTAAACGATTAAAACCAATGAAAATCAATCAATTAACAAATATTATATCAGAGATTAAGCGGAAACAATCAACACCAATATTCTTATTGATTCACCTAGGTTATGAAAATGATTTTCCCTTTATCAATTTTGCACAATAAAGATTAAATTCAATCAAATATAGAAAAATCACTTTTTTCTAGGTTTTCAATCAAGAACACAATTAAAGACTTGAATGTAAAGAGTTAAGGGTTTAGAGAAAAGACACAGTGATTTATCCTGGTTCACTTTCATCCACTTGAAAGCTACTCCAGTCCCCTCTTCAACCAAGAGAGATTCTTCACTATGAGGAATTAGAGTTTCTCAAATTACAAGTAAATGCCTCACAAGACTCCCTTCTTGCTAGCCTACAAGAGATACCACACCCTTGCCTTGTAACCCTATTGATATCTAATCTAACCTCTTCTCTTGCTTGCCGATACCCACAACAAGTCTTCTTTGCTTGCTTCACTCACAAGACTTCCAAGTACTTTGAGATTCTTCAAAGTGACTTCCAAATGCTTGATGAAATGTTTCTTCAAGACTTTCAACTAAACTTGCTTGATTCACAAAATCAAGGCTTCCTTTGTTGTAGAATGTTTGCCTCTTGCAAAGATTACAACTCAAATAAAAACAAAATAACAATCCTATGAATCTCTTTCAAAAGCTATGAAATATCAACATGAGAGATTCAAGGTTCTTGATCAAAGAATATGAAAAATGAGAGATTTGATCTTGAGAGAGTGAGAGAGAATAGTGTGGCTTTGATTCTTTGTAAAATTGTGTATCAAAATGATTCTAGTTGATAGAAATGATTAGGAAAAGGTTTATATAGAATACCCAAAAGTTGGAGCACTTAGAATGGCTTTTGAGAAGTGAAAAACGTATTTAAAAAACCATATCTGATCAAGTTACTCGAGTGAAATAAGTGTTACTCGAGTAATACGAAAGTCTGATAAATTTCACTCGAGTGAAAAAGGTTTTACTCGAGTAAAAGTTCAGATAATCGATTATCAAAAGTTTGTTAATCGATTATCAGTTCGAAATACACTGTTAATCAATTATCAAAACCTGTTAATCGATTATTAACATTAAAAATCACTTAAAACTTGTTTTCTCAAAAACTAAACCTTTTCTTTCAAACCTTTAAGCCACCTATTGATTTTAGGCAAAGTGAATACTCAAAATATGATATAATCATGCATTCAAAAGAGATTCACTACCCTCTAATGACTCTACCCAAACTCATAACCTAAAAGACTTGTGAGACAAAAGATAAAACAATAAAACATAAACTACCAAACTAAGTCTTCATGAGTTGGCTTTCTCTCTTCTTCACTTGATGTTTGTTGTTGCTTGTTGAGCTTGAACTTGATCAACACATTTAAGCTTGTTCAAAACCTTTTGGCATTTATCAAAACATTCTTCATGGATCTTACAATCTCCCCCTTTTTGAAAATGACAAACATGTTTTGAAATCGTTTGAAGTTCATTGAAGTTGTTGATGCTTGAACCATTTTATCACTTGGTGAGACTCTTGCTCCCCCTCAATTAATGCTTTTGACATTTGAAAGCCAATTGAGTTAAGCTTGATTCTCTCCCTATCTTCAACAACTTTGCTCAACCTACATAAAAACAACAAAACAACCTTTCTCCAAACATACCATTTAAAAAATTTCTCCCTTTGTTTCAAAACATCATATTTCTCCCCCTTTGGCATTATCAAAAAGAAATATATACCAATTGTAACTAAACAAATACCAATTGAAATAAGATTTAAGCCAAAATAGAAGAAATATAACCAAAGCATGATAATCATCTAATGATTACTCAATGATATCAATTATAACAAATTGTATACCAATAACATGATACCAATTGTAAAACAATTGTAAGAAATTGATAACAATAGTATTTTCTCAATAGTATAAACAATATCACATTATAAGAAATAATACCAATTGAGAGAACTATGAGCAATATCTAACAATATCAATTGTAGATACCAATTGTATAATATCAAATGTTACCAATTTGTAGGATTTTCTTCTTGATACCAATTGAAGTAGCAAATGAATGAATATCACATGAAAGTCCTTTTGCTCTTCAATCATACCTACAAAAACAATCATGCTTTGCTTTTTTGTATCCAAATGGTTTTGGATCCATTTTTGTTAGTGTAGGGACTTTCACCCTTTTTTACCCAAACAAAGTCTCTTTTAGGTATACTATGCACTTTAACATAACATACATTTGAAGTATGTCCATGAGTACCACAATAGAAACATGTTGGTGCATTTGAAAAATCAACCTTTGAAAAATCAACAACATTTCTATGAGATTTACTCTTAGCATTAGTATAACCCAAACCAAACTTGTTTGAATTTTCTCTTTGAAAATTTAACAACGTTCGCAATCTAATATCACCATTTGTGAAACTTGCAAGCTTATTTTTCAAAATAGCATTTTCATCTTTGAGCAACTTGCAATTCTCACAATCAACCACATTATTCAATCTACTAGCACAATCACAAGAAGAACTAGCATATATAAGATCAATAGTTTCATTTTCAAGATTAAGCTCATCAACTTGTTTTTGAAGTTCTAAAATCTTTTGTTGATGT
This sequence comes from Crotalaria pallida, assembly GCA_037953625.1. Classification (NCBI taxonomy): domain Eukaryota; kingdom Viridiplantae; phylum Streptophyta; class Magnoliopsida; order Fabales; family Fabaceae; genus Crotalaria; species Crotalaria pallida. The sequence goes on along the minus strand of CM075655.1, from coordinate 36,087,477 downwards.
TCCTCAATGAGCTTCTTCCTATCAATATTTTTCTTAGCTAATTTCTTGAGATGTTCATGCATTTCTTCATAAGCATTATATAACATTTCATAATTTGAAGAAATTTCGGATTTAGTAAGACTTACATCGCTTTTGTCACTTTGTTCACTTGATTCATCATTTGAGCTTTCCTCTTCATGTACTAGAGCTATCAAGTTGAGACAAGCGGCATGTTCATCATCCGAAGAACTACTAGTTGTGCTTTTCTTGTCTTGTTCATCATCACTATTCCAAACTATGTATGCCCTTTTGTGTTTTGCATTTTTCTTCTCTTTCTCCTTCTTCTTGAGATACTTAGAGCATGAGTACTTGAGATGACCGGGCTTTCCACATTCATGGCAAACTACACCTTCTTTTGAAGTCTTTGTCTTGTAGTGTGGGGGATCCTTCTCTTTACTTTTGTCCTTGTTCAACCTTCCTTTTCTCCTTAGAATTTTATTGAACTTTCTTAGTAGAAGCTTCATCTCCTCTTCATCAATGTCCGAATCGGAATCTTCATTATCATCATCATCGGAACTCTCTTCCTTTTGATATGACCTTTGAGCTTTAAGAGCAATTCCTTTTCTTTCTCCATACTTGACCGATTCTTCATGCTTATGCAAACGTTGAAGCTCCATTTCATGTTCTTGTAGCTTTCCGAAAAGTGTTGCTAAGTCCATTGTGTCCAAGTCCTTTGATTCAACAATTGCGGTAACCTTGGGTTGCCATTCCCTACTTAGACATCTTAAAACTTTGTTAACAAGTTCACAATTCACAAAAGTTTTACCAAGAGCAATGAGATGATTAACAATATGAGTAAAACGTTTTTGCATAAAACATATAGATTCATTAGGCAACATATGAAACAATTCATATTCATGCATCAAAGAATTCAATCTAGCACGCCTAACTTCACTAGTGCCTTCATGTGTGACTTGCAAGGTGTCCCACATATCTTTGGCATCTTTACATTGGGAGACTCTAAAGAAATCATCATAAGATAGAGCGGAGGTGATGATATTTTTTGCTTTTAAATCATATTGAATTTTCCTTTTATCATCATCGGTCCACTTATCTTTGGGAGTTAGGGTAAGCACACCTTCTACATATTTTGAGGGAATATAAGGACCAATTTCAATGGCTTCCCAAATGTTCACATCTATAGCTTCTATAAAGATTCTCATCCTAATATTCCAATAACCATAACCCTCTCCACCAAACATAGGAGGGCGATTAATTGAAGCACCTTCACCACCAAAAGGATTCGTAGAACCCATTGTAGTTTCGTTAGGATCTTTAACGAAAAAGCTCTATGCTCGTGTCTTTCGACCGAGCTCTGATACCACTTGTTGGAAAACTACACTCGGTGGGTGAAATAACTAGGAACACTAGGAGAACACCTAGAAGGGGGGTTGAATAGGTGTTATAGAAACTTTGAAAGATTTTCGCAAGAAACAAATCTAAACGATTAAAACCAATGAAAATCAATCAATTAACAAATATTATATCAGAGATTAAGCGGAAACAATCAACACCAATATTCTTATTGATTCACCTAGGTTATGAAAATGATTTTCCCTTTATCAATTTTGCACAATAAAGATTAAATTCAATCAAATATAGAAAAATCACTTTTTTCTAGGTTTTCAATCAAGAACACAATTAAAGACTTGAATGTAAAGAGTTAAGGGTTTAGAGATACGACACAGTGATTTATCCCGATTCACTTTCATCCACTTGAAAGCTACTCCAGTCCCTTCTTCAACCAAGAGAGATTCTTCACTATGAGGAATTAGAGTTTCTCAAATTACAAGTAAATGCCTCACAAGACTCCCTTCTTGCTAGCCTACAAGAGATACCACACCCTTGCCTTGTAACCCTATTGATATCTAATCTAACCTCTTCTCTTGCTTGCCGATACCCACAACAAGTCTTCTTTGCTTGCTTCACTCACAAGACTTCCAAGTACTTTGAGATTCTTCAAAGTGCCTTCCAAATGCTTGATGAAATGTTTCTTCAAGACTTTCAACTAAACTTGCTTGATTCACAAAATCAAGGCTTCCTTTGTTGTAGAATGTTTGCCTCTTGCAAAGATTACAACTCAAATAAAAACAAAATAACAATCCTATGAATCTCTTTCAAAAGCTATGAAATATCAACATGAGAGATTCAAGGTTCTTGATCAAAGAATATGAAAAATGAGAGATTTGATCTTGAGAGAGTGAGAGAGAATAGTGTGGCTTTGATTCTTTGTAAAATTGTGTATCAAAATGATTCTAGTTGATAGAAATGATTAGGAAAAGGTTTATATAGAATACCCAAAAGTTGGAGCACTTAGAATGGCTTTTGAGAAGTGAAAAACGTATTTAAAAAACCATATCTGATCAAGTTACTCGAGTGAAATAAGTGTTACTCGAGTACGAAAGTCTGATAAATTTCACTCGAGTGAAAAAGGTTTTACTCGAGTAAAAGTTCAGATAATCGATTATCAAAAGTTTGTTAATCGATTATCAGTTCGAAATACACTGTTAATCAATTATCAAAACCTGTTAATCGATTATTAACATTAAAAATCACTTAAAACTTGTTTTCTCAAAAACTAAACCTTTTCTTTCAAACCTTTAAGCCACCTATTGATTTTAGGCAAAGTGAATACTCAAAATATGATATAATCATGCATTCAAAAGAGATTCACTACCCTCTAATGACTCTACCCAAACTCATAACCTAAAAGACTTGTGAGACAAAAGATAAAACAATAAAACATAAACTACCAAACTAAGTCTTCATGAGTTGGCTTTCTCTCTTCTTCACTTGATGTTTGTTGTTGCTTGTTGAGCTTGAACTTGATCAACACATTTAAGCTTGTTCAAAACCTTTTGGCATTTATCAAAACATTCTTCATGGATCTTACAGGACATACTCCCCAGACACAAATTACGTGTAGATCCACCCAGCTTATGTTTCGGGTCTTCGACCACCAACTGAGCACATCCCGACCATCCCCATCCTCGACGTATAGCCTTCCATCCACGTCCTTTGTGAGGCCAAGTAATGATCTCCAAACGATGATCCATCTGCCCGTTGGAATACCAGTGGCACCGATGCACCAACGAACAGGAGAGAGTAAGCATTCCGGACGCGTAGCGTCGACAGTGTGGAATTACGGTAGGCGAGATAATAAGACACATACATACACACAAACAACATACAATACACATACACAACAACAAGCATTCATTTCATTTATTCGTGTCATTATTTCCTTCTTCCTTCACTTTTGTTTCTTCCCCCAATCATGGGGCTTATTTTCTTTTCTTTTTTCACATATCCATTCACAGTCTCTCCCTCAACTTCCCCGTTTTTCAACTCCTACTCATATATAACTCTTTTCTCATAATGTTTTATTGAATTATAACCATCGATGATCAGGAGAGTTAAAGGATCATCGAGGTGCACGTCTCTTTTCGTAGTTAGCACTCGCATTCCAAGCCAACATCTCCTCGGCCATCATCCACCTAGTCGGAAGCCAACAGGAGTACAGGACCTTTACCACGCGGGCATGACAGCTGTCTCAACAATGGCTCCAAGCCAGGAGGTCTCAGCCTCAAAACATATCATATAATCAAAATACATTGCCCCGTTCCAATCCCTCTCCACTGTGTTAGACTTGCATCGAGGGGGCGACAGTATTGTTGTAGTGCGCGCACAGAACTTACCACGGTATTGGACTCAGTCCCCACCACGTTAGTGCACCACTTATGGAATTTGTTCTGTCTACAACAATACTCTAGACTTCTTGACGTTTCACCGTCATCGTCCTCCCCTTCTGCAATCCCCACCTGAGTATCCGAAGATACCCATAGTATCTTCCTCTCCACTACTTCAGATTAACTCTCATAACTCACCACGTTCGCTATTAATGTCTTTTAAATTATTTTTTTTTAATTATTAGCGTAACGATCAGCTCACCCTTAGTGCATCCCTTCAGTGAGTCCCGACCACTATCTTTGTACTTTCAAAATCGCACATAGCTCAGAGCTGGGAGTTCCTCAATCGAATCACATCACATTTCTCAAGCTCAGTCACACTCTCACTATTTCCTCCAAGTTTTCCTTTTTACCATCCTTCTCCAAATATAATCTCACAACCTTCCAAAAACCGTATTTCTCAAACATTTCACAAACACTCTTTCCCAAAACTCTTTATAAAACCAACTTTCATCTCTAGCCAACTTTCACAAACCTTTCTCATTTCATAAAACTTTTCTCCAAAACATTGTTCCAAAACATCTTTTCATAAGACTTCTTCAAAAGAGACCCTTTCATAAAGTAAAAGAAATCCTTTGAAAACATTGTTTCGCAAGCTTCCTCAAAAATCCCATTTCTAAAACCTTTTCCGAAAATTCCATTTCCAAACCTCTTCAAAAATTTCAATTTACAAACCTGTTTTCAAAATTGTTTTCACAAAAATTTCTTTTTCAAAACTCTTTTTCAAAACACCTTTGTGCTGAGCGCTAGTGGAGGAGCAAGCCCAGCTCAACACTAATTCCCAGACTAAAACCAAGAACAGAGGAGCTCAGCTCAACTCAGTTCACTTCTCATTTCAACAATCAACATCACACTCCCCAGCTCTGGCTCATTTTCATTCTCTTTTTCAATTTCCTTTCCCATCAACTCACATCTCTCTTTCTACTCACTCTTTTCCTTTCATCATTCTTATTTTCCTGTCATTATTCTTAATTCGTTTTCCTCCTCCCATACCCAACAGTCGTATACTTATTATAATTATAAGCATCATTATACATGAATCAATAAGCAATACAGGACATACTATAAACACACAACATCACACAATAAAATTGTGGTTTTTTGTCACCTTCGTATAAGCGACTACACAGGGCAAACGATTGTCGCTTATACTACTGACGCTAACCACGAGTTCCGATCTTTGAGATGATACAGAACGCCCTACTAAATCACCTAGCTACCACTATGTCTTAGGGAAGGCTTCTCTCTCACCTGAGGTCCAGCTATTGATTGTGTGCTCTTTTTCGAATCCATGTGCTGCCAGCTGCCGACTGCCCCAATCTCTTTCTTCATCATTCCTCAATATTAAATAAAACATTCGACGTTATTAACTTATTTGAGAAAATCTTTTATTAGATTCATACTTGTTCTTTTGCTTTTGTTGGGAAACTTTGAGAATTATGACCAAAACCAACTATCACTTGAAAATCTTTCTTTAAATCAGGTGAAATCATTTTTAATCATAAAAAGGCAAGTCCAAGTAATTCTGGACAGCAAGGCGGTTTTATAAAATCACTTTAATGAAACTCTGAAAATGTTGTAAAAACATTCTTTACTTTAAATAATTTCTTAGCTTAAAATCATGACTTTAAAACTCAAGTTTTTCATCATATCCAAGTTTGGACAGCCACGAATGTAATTTAAATCAAGTCAAATTTTCTTAAACAACTCAATTCAAAACCGTACACACACAACAATAACAGCAACAATCAACACTGAATTTATTTGACGCACTTAAATAATTTGATCCTCAAAGTAATTATGCGTCCACACCGAATTCATTTTCATAGAACACTTAGTCATGTAAGAATTCATAACTCAAACGCATCAAGTTTCAAACCAACACTTCAACATTTATTTCCATGCGCATTTATTCATGCAATCTAACTTCCTAAATTCATTTAGGCTGTATAACCGAAGAGAACAAGAAGAATAAATCAAACATAAATTAAAGCACATGAATTAACTTGATTCATTTTAAACACTTAAATTCCACTTTCTCTTAATCCTAACCGAATACACATAAACACACATATACTCATAATCATTCAAGCATCAAAACTTTTTCTCATGCATTGACCGAAATTATCACAAATCAAAACAAGACTCATGCATTATCAAACGCACAGAATCATGCATTTATCTCCTCCTTTTCCTCACAAAACCGTGAGCTACAATTTGGAAAAATAATCAATTCAATTTATTTTCTTAGAACAGTTCAAAATCATTCAAGAACATAGAACACCTATCAAAATCTCTCAAAATAAAAGTAGGGGTTTTAAATTAAACATGGTCAAATACAATCATACACAAAGGAACATATAGTCTTGTCACTTAAATTAAATCAAGGATCACATAAGAACATACAACATAAGTCAATTTGGAAAAATCATTTTGTTCCCTCTAATTTCCTTTCAAGACCGAGGCATGCAACAAAGAAAACATGATCTTTCTACCTAAAATTAACATGCAAAATAGATCTTAGACTTCTCTTCGCAAAATATTTAAAACCATGGACCAATGAAAACACTTTTTAATTTATTTCTCAAAGATCATGAAAATAATTTTTTTTCAAAGCTCGAGATCAACATGCATGCACCTAATTCAAATAGATCAAGTCATAGAATTGAACAAATAAAAGACAAAAATCACTTTAAACAAAAGGGGCCAAAACCGAGACATCAACTAGGAAAATGAGAAAGCTTCACTTCAAAAATCACTTGCATATCTCAAAACAAAATTAAAGATCAATGCAATCAAAGACAAGAATTACTTTAGATGAAAAAGAGACCAAAAACCGTTGTTAGTTCCATGATGAACATGATGAATGTTTTGATAATGACAAAGTGTTTTTGAACAAGCTACAAGTGTTGATCAAGTTTCAAGCTCAACAAGCAACAACAAACATCAAATGAAGAAGAGAGAAAGCAAGATCATGAAGACCTAAGTTTGAGTGTATTTGTATTTCTTTTATCTTTTGCCTCTCAAGCTTCATAGGTTTTTTATTTGGGTAGATTATTATAGAGGGTAGTGAATCTCATTCATAAGTCATGATTAAATCATAATTTGAGTTTTCACTTAACCTAGAATCAATAGGTGGCTTAAAGGTTTTAAAGGAAAGGTTGGATTTTGAGAAAACAAGTTTTGAACATGTACAGTATCAACTTAATCGATTAAATGATAACTTAATCGAGTACTACTCGAGTACACGACTTGCTTAATCGATTAAGTACTGCTGAACTGATTTTTAAAATACGTTTTTCACTTCTCAAAATCAGTTTTTTAAGTGCTACAACTTTTGGTTATTCTATATAAACCTTTTCCTATTATTTGTGATAAGTTAGAATCATTTTCATACAACTTTTACAAAGAATCAAGCCACTCTATTCTCTCTCATTTTCAAAGATCAAAGCTTTTATATTTTCATATTCTTTGATCAAGAACCTTTGAATCTCTTATGGTGAATTGTCATAACTCTTGATTGAGATTCATAGGATTGTTTTGTGTTTTCTATCGTGTTGTAATCTTTGCAAGAAGGCAAGCCACTACAACAAACAAGAAGTCTTGGTGTGTCGATTTTATCATCAAGCAAGTGCATTCTTATTGAAGAAGAAGAAGAAGTCTTGGTTGTGAATCAAGCAAGTGAAGCCTTGGTGTGTGGTTTATCATCAAGCAATTGAAGACTTGTTGTGTCGATTATCAACAAGGGGTAGAGGTTAGATTAGAGAGAAGATCAATAGGATTACAAGGCAAGGGTGTCGGTTATCTCTTGTAAGCTAGCAAGAAGGGAGTCTTGTGAGGCAATCACTTGTAATTTGAGAACTCTAATTCCTCATAGTGAAGAATCTCTCTTGGTTGAAGAGGGGACTGGATGTAGCTTTCAAGTGGATGAAAGTGAACCAGGATAAATCACTGTGTCGTATCTCTAAACCCTTACTCTTTATATTCAAGTCATTTGATTGCGTTCTTGGTTGAAAACCTAGAAAGATTGATTTTCATAATTGATTGAATTGAATCTTTAATTGTTCAAATTGATAAAGGGAAAATCATTTTCATAACTAGGTTAATCAATAAGAATATAGGTGTTAATCATTTCCGCTGAATCTCTGATCTTGCATGTGAATTGATTGATTTTCGTATTCGAATGAAAAATTGATTTTTCTGTTTTCTGTCATATTTAATCGATTAAGTTCAAGCTTAATCGAGTACTACTCGAGTACACGACTTGCTTAATCGATTAAGTACTGTAGAATTTGCAAAAATCATTTGTTTTGATTGTTTCGATTTGTTTCGTTCGAAAATCTTTCAAGGTAGCTTCAACACCTATTCAACCCCCCCTTCTAGGTGTATTCCTAGGGTTCCTTTGTCTCTCCAACCACCAATTGCGATTTCCTCAACCGTGACATGTTCTTGAGAAAGAAAAGCTTTTCTTCACGAATCATTTGTAAAATTCCAAACAACATTAGGATTACAACAAAAATCAAGGACCAAGACTTTCACTAAGATCAAATCAAAATCACACATACACGGTTTGAGATCAACATCATAAATCGACATGCAAGACCAAAGATTACAATTTGGTTTAGATCAAAAATAGATTTGACATACATACTTCACAACATCCCCTAGTTCATGGTTTTAAGCATAAAATCAAACATACAAAAAGATCTACTTTAAATTCACAAGGATCGTAAGCAAAGCCTTAGGTCTAGAGAGTTTTAAATTGAAAACATCAAGATCAAAGGAAAAGCATTACATGCAAGCTTAGATCAAGCCTTAAAATAAACATACAAAGGAAAAAGAAGGTTACAAGATTACAAATCAAACAAATTCAAATTCTTCTAGGTCTTCGGTTATACCAAGGAAAAGTCTTCTAAAACACTTGATCTTTAAGGATTTTCCTAGGTTTAAGGCTTTGGAACTCCTCTTCTCCTTCTTCCTTGCTCACGGCCAACTCTTCTTCTTCCTCTATCTTTCTATTTTCGTTTCTTAGTCTAAGAGTTTGAGAGGCTCTTAGACTTTGTGTTTAGTGGTGTTTGGGCGAAGGAAAGGAATGAGAAATGGGTGAGGGAAATAGCCAAGGCTCCATCTATTTATAAACAACTCAAGACTTCCTATTTTGTCCTTGGTTGGTTCGGCCAAGAACTTCTAAAGGAGGGGTAAATTCGGCTCTCCCTTAAAATTGCATGGGTGGAGTTTAGGGTCATTCTAGGTTTGTTGACTTCTAAGCTCTCCTTAAGGCTTCAACTATGTAGTTAGGGTTTGGTTAGGAATTGGTTTGGTTTTGGTTACTTGGTCTCCACATTTAGAAAATTCTAGGCTTCTCACTCATTCACACACACATACACGACACACACATATACATGCATGCATTCTCACACACCTACACGTATCACACACACATGCATACACACACTCACTTACTTACACGCCTACTCACACCCTCATTCACATACTTCATCACATCCATTTTCTAATCAAATTCTAACATAATCCTAAACATATACTCATGCAAGACTGTACACATATACATACATACATATAGAAAATAAATTATGGAAGCATCAAGCACATACTCATGGAAAATCAATTAGCATTTCAAAATAAATTTCAAAACTCATAACTTTGCTTTATGAAAATCATTCTTTAAAATCCTTTAACAATTTGAAAACATGAATCAAGAAATTTGTTTAAGAAAACACTCTTTTAAAGATATCTTTCTTAAAAGTAGTTACTTTAGTGTTTTAAATTAATATGAGGAATTTGCGGGGTGTTACACAACCTTTTGTTTGAGGTGTTCTAGTCATATAAGGAGCTTGGAGAAAGACTAAGCGGCAAGGATTAAGGAGCTAGGAGTTTTGGTTGGAATTTTCTCTAGAAGTTGGGAAGTTCTCCTCTACCCTCCAAGAGGTAAGGGGGTTTAGCTTGGGTTTAGCTTAAGGGAAATGTTAGGAACTAGTAATTGGAACTTAGTTAAGTATATTTAAGTGATTGGTTGTAATTAGGATCAAGAGAAATTAGTTTAGTCTAGAAAACCTAAGTGATGGTAGACTATGTATATAAGTGTTTATATTTAATGCTTTACATTATGTGTGATTGCAATTTGTTGCTTTTATAAATGTTGTGAGATGCTTGCTAATTTTAGAATTAATGTGTTATTAGTTATGCATAACCTAGGGACAATTTGTAACACCCCGCATTTTTCCCATACGTGCGTAAACGATTTTCGTCAGAATAAACCCCGAGATTCTGTTTTCAGAAAAGTATTTTATGTGAGAAAGAAATGAAATGTTGATTTTCAAGGATTTTTATAAACAAAATGTTTTTATAAATGAAAAGTAAAGAATTTTGTTGATTTGATTTATAAGAAATTAGTTGTGATTTTACTAAAAGGTGATTTTTATTTGAAATGAAGTTTTTGAAGTGTTATCTTGGAAAATTCGTAACTTTTTAACCGTAACTCGGATTTTTACGATCTTTATATGAAAACGATCGTCTTGAAACTTAGATTTTGAAAATGTAATTTTTAGAATTTTCTGGGTTGATTTATAAAAATTTATTTTCAGAACTTATGAAATACGAATTTCTGAATTTGTATTTTGAAGAAAATAAATTTATTGATTTGGCTTGAAATTTTATGTGATGAGTGCTTGGTTTGATGTGTGTAATGTGCGATGCATGAAACTAATTGTGTGAATGTGACTAATTAAAAAGATGTTTGCATGAATTAGTGATTATAATATTCTAAGTAAATGTGAATAGAAAATAAAAATGTGAAGCATGTATGTGTATATGTGTGTGCTACGGTATGTATGTGTATGTGTGTATATTATACGTGTGTATGTGTATGTTGTACGTGTATGTGTGTGTATGTATAAGCTAGGAGTGTAATTTTCTAAAAGCTTAGAGGATAAGAAACTAAGTGAACCAAACTAGAACCCTAACCAAACTAAGTAACCAAACCCTAACTATTAGTTAACTAATAGTTAGCCCTAAAGTGACCCCTCGAACCTAATCTATGCTACCTTGTCCCCTTGCATTTGATAAAATCCACCCATGCATATTTTTGTAAGGACAAAACCGTCCCTCCTTATTTGTGCATGACCAAACCATCAACCAAGGGCAAAAGGGGGAATGATTCGTGGCCTATATATGTGTGTGTAGCCTTAGTTCATTTTCACATCACCCATTTTCATTTCTTCATTTACACCAACACTAAACACAACTCTAAGGGCCTCATCAAACCCTTAGAGAGAAAAAGAAAAGAAATAGAGAGAAAGAGAGGGAGTATGGCCGTGAGCTTTAGGAAGGAGGAAGAAGGAGGTTCCAAGTTTAACCAAGTCTCATCCTTGTAGATCAAGAGTGTTAGAGCTAGAGACCAACCCTTTTCATGGTAGGATTTGAAGACCAAGAAGAAGACTTGTAATAGTTTAGTTTTTCTCTTTTGTTTGTAGATCTATTTCATTTTCTTCTTTGCATGTTCATTTTTATGATTTGAGAGATGAGTTTGTGTGTTGTTATTCTTTGATCTTGGACTTTAAGGACTAAAAATAATTTGTAATATGTTAAACTTTATGCTTTGTGTTTCGGTTGAGGATTTTATTGTTAGATCTAAATGTTTTTCTAACTAAAACTTTAATGATCTAAAGAAAACTAAGATTTTTGTGAAACCTGAAACAAATATCCTTGCATGTTTATTTTCTTACTCTAAACCGTGATTTATATGTGTTTATGTGATGATTTGATGAATAAATCCATGATCTAAGTTGTTTATTAATAAAGTGAAAATTCTTGGTTTTGCATGTTAAATCTTTTTATTAAACCATGATCTATGTGTATTTCTATGATTATTTGTTGAATAAATTTATGATCCAGACTTGATTTGTAAAAAGGTTTAAGTCTTTGGTCTTGCATGTTAACTTTATGATGTCCTTATTTGATCTAAATGTATGCTTGTAATTATCTTTGTTTGATAAATGAAAAATGTTTAGATCTTTAGTTTGCATGTTAATTTTCAAGAGAAAAAATTATGTTTTCCTTTTTGTGTGTGTGTGTGTTTCAGTTTTTGAGAAAAAAATTAAAGAAACAAGTTTTAAAATGATTTTCAAGTTCATCAAGCATGATTTGATTAAGTGTTTGATTATGTGCATGTTTTATTTTTTTTAAGAGGGCCATTCGGCCATGTTTAATAAATAATGGGATCCATGCTTTTTATTTTGTAAAAGTTGATGCATGTTCGTTCTAAGATTAGATCTAATGATTTTAAGAACATGCATGTTGTTTTCATAAAGTTAAAATGAGATCTTTAATTTTGGTTTAAGATTAAATGATGAACTTGAGTTTATTTTATGTATGTTAAAAGTATTTGAAAAAGATTTTGTCTAAATAATGTTGATGCATGTTTATGTGAATAAATGATGTAGTTTGTTGTTTTGAAAGTTGCCTTGAAATCCTATATGTCTTGATATGATTATATAATTTTTGTATGTTTAAAAAGTGAACCAAAAACCTTGTTTAGTGCATGTTGACTCTCGGCCATCCTAGGAAAAAGTAGGAAGCTATGTTTGTTCCTCTTTTAGGGTGCATGCATGATGAGGTTAATTGAATCTAAGAGTTTTAAAAACTACATACATAAAACAATTGAATTTAAAAAGGAAATTTATGTGAATCTTTGAAGTGGTTTATGATTTAAATTGTTGTATTGATTTAAGTTATGAAAACGAATTATAATTGTTAATGTTTCTCTTGTATGCTCACGGTTATAGCACTAAAAGAAAGAAAATGATTTCATGATTTTATATGTTTGTTTGTGCATTAATCCTTGCAAAATTATGTGTGTGTTTCGGTCAATGTATGCTTAATTGGTTAGAAAGATTTTCTTCATGAAATAACTTATGAAAATGGCTATGTTTCTGGATGCATAATACTATGTAAAAGTGATGTGTGTTTTCTTTTATCTTTTCGGTTTTTGAATAAGTTGATTTAATTATGTGAAAAGAAATTTTGTAATATTGATTCAATGATTTTTAGTTTAAAATTTATATGTAACACTCCTTGTATATCATCTTACTTTATAAGAAAAGTAATAAGTTTATGATTTCTTGGACTTGTTATTGTTGGAAAAAGATCTGAAAATAATAATTTTCCCTTCCCTTCAAAATTCCTTTTACCAAAATTTGTCTAATAATAAGTTTGACTAATAAAATCAGAGTTTGCGGAAACATAGTAAAGTAATCATATTATACCCCCAAAATATATCAAGTGTAACAAGTCCATGGATACCAAATAAGTATTATTATGAAACTAAATTCATCTTATGATACCCCTTTCAAAATGTGTATCATATAAATACTATTCAAAATAGAGCTGGTCACTGGTCCTCTGTCCAAACTTTCATCTGGCCGGATCCTCGATATCTGCACAACGGGTTCCCAACCCAAGCTTTCTACACTCTGCATGCACCTAAGGGACATCTCCCTTTACTGATTCTTGTGCAAGCTAGATGCACGATCAACACCTAATAAGGGCATGGGGTTAGCTATACATATTCGCATAATTAAATGAGAATAACACTAACATCCACAAGTCAACATGTAGCAAATCTTGATGCATATTCATATGAGCACACCCGGTTAATCATAATAATTCTTTCAATGCAGGTGGCATGATGCATGATTTCCTTCCACAACTGAGGCCTCTAACAAAGTCCATCTTGAACGTCCATCCAATACACCGTTGTGTTCCCGGAACACTGACATTCGTTCCTAGAACGTAATGCCAAACCATACTTGGATAAATAAGCATCACTCCTAGAGTGTGCATCACGTTCCCAGAACGCATACGTTCTCAGAACGCATAAAAACCAGGTCCCGGACACTGGCCACATTCCCAGAATGTGTCATCAAGTAGTGTGTTCCCAGAACACTAACATACGTTCCCAGAACGTATAAAACCAGGTCTCAGACACTGGCCACATTCCCAGAATGTGTTATCAAGTAGGTTACATATTTGGTACTCCCGGAGTACCCTCCTCATATTCCCAGAATATGATAAACGTTCCTACCAACCCATCTTCCATTCTATATGCATGAATGCACAATCATTAAGGTTGGTTTTTATCTTTAATTCTATTATTATACCAATGTGTTCCTAGAACACTAACATACGTTCCCAGAACGTATCGCAAACCATACTTGGAATATAATCAAGCACCACTCCCAGAGTGTGCATCACGTTCCCAGAACGTGTCCAAGAAACCATGTCCCAGACAATGGCCACATTCCCAGAATGTGTCATCAAGTAGGTTGCATCAATTTGGTACTCCTAGAGTACAGGGTCATGTTCCCATTAATTCCATTATTATGACTTAGAAAACACAACTTCTGAATGATATCTTGAGGTATGGCTTTACTCATAAAATTCACCTTTGAATTTAAATTTAGCATATGCTCAAAGACCTGGATTGAGAGAATATAATCATCGGTGTTCACCATCCTTACTCAAAAACTTAACTTTTATTTTTAAGTTTCAGGTACTAACCGGTTACATCATCACCTAACCGGTTAGAATTACAGACCTGAATACAAAACCACTGATTTTCAAAGAATCTTTTCTTGAATTCTCTACTCAATCCAATAACTATGTCTTAGCATAATAGATTACCTCAAGTTCAACACATACTATCATTCAAAAGATCTAAGTCATAATCTAATTTCATTTATTCATAATTTCCTCTTGAAATTATCATTTGATATTAAGGTATTAACTCATCACCTCCAATCTAAACCAAACAGTGCTCAATCACATAGTTTTAGATTGGTCTTTGTATGAAATTATAGCTTAAACTTGAGTACAAATGGTATGGACACTTAGCCAATTTCAGAAATTCATTTTCTTTGAAAATTGACAGTATCTAACCAGTTACAAATTTCGACTAACCGGTTAGATTATGCAGAAAATACACTGAAAAGTGAGGTTTTGCATACCATTTTCTACCATACTCAAATCTAACCAATTTCATTCCTAAATAGAGTTCACATACCTTAATACTAGTGTGTTCAACCACATAAACATATCTATCTTGCGTGCATTCAATTTAGATACTCAATTTGCACATAATTGCACATATTTCACAACTTGATTCATCAATTCACATACTATCCAAATAAGTCATGAATCCAACATCAATATAGCTTGCATGTGTAACAGCTCGATTTTCGCAAACCAAAATAGTTGACTTTTATTTACTAAAGTTGCAAAAATGAGGCCAATTTTTTTTTTTAAAAAGCATTGTTGAAGTGCTTAGACTACATTATTGAAAAATCTCTTTAAGTTCTTCAATCCATCTTTTCAAAAACCGAGTGTTACTAAAATCAAACTTATTCACTTAAGTCTTCAAAAACATTTATCAAGGAGAATAGTTTGACTTCAATTGAAAAGGGTTCTTTCCATTACATAAAAAGAGTCATTGAACCTTTCTCACAAAAATCATAAGAGTAGGGCAAGAGTCAAGTTACTTCAATAGTTCAGCACTTAGGTAATCCTTAAATTCCAAGCACTCACAACAACCTAAGCTAACTACACTATCCCTAAACTTTCATATTGAAAGCAAGTGGGTGTAGCTTCTTCTCCTTCTTACGTTCTATCTTTGTTCTCAAGGATGATGTCGCTTGGGTAGTTGACTCCTCATTGTTGTTGGACTTTTGAACCACACGGTTTGTCACAGTAAAATTCTTCTGCTCCTCATATTGGACCTTCTCTTCGAAACTCTGAAATTCTTGTACATTGACTTGCCCCAGATATGGCTCCAGATTGACCCCGCTCAGTTGATGCTCCGGGTCCGGGATCACGATCTCCGTGTAGCCGGTCCATGCCCAGCCGTTTGGGGTATGCTTCCACCCTCTTCCATACTTGTTCCACATAGTGATTTCCATGCAATACTCTATCTGCCCGTTGAGACACCAGTGGCACCGATATACCAACGAATAGGAGAGAGTAAGCGATCCGAACGACGAATCGTCGACGGTGTGGAATTACGATAGGCAAAAATAATAGGACCACACAAGCACACAATCCAACACACAGGCACACAACAATCAAGTATTTTATCAATAGGGTTATCATTAGTGTCTTTCATTATCTTATCAATTTCTCTTACTTCTTATGCACATTCTTTTCCTTTCTCTCTCTTTTCTTTTCTTTTCATGACTTTACTTCACTTTTCATCTAGACTTCACAATCCTCAATGATCGGGGAATTTTAAGATTTCATCAAGGTATTCATTTCGTTTTCGGCTATCACACACGTCTACATGCCCTCGGTCATCCACCCAACCTAGTCGGAAGCAAACAGGAGTACAGGACCTTTACCGTGCGGGCACGACAGCTGTCACAACACAAATGGCCCTAGGCCAGGAGGACTCTGCCTCAATCAATTTACAATACTCATGGCTCACTGCCTCACAGTGGCAAACAAGATGCCCCACTCCAGTCCCTCTCACTGTTCTCGATTTGCAATCTAGGGGGCGACAATATGTTTCTAGTGGGCCCGTAGAACTTACCACGGCATTAGACCCAGTCCCCACCACGTTACTGCGCCACATGTGGAGTTCGTTCTGCCTAGAAAACATACTCTAGACTTCTTGACGTTTCACCGTCATCGTCCTCCCCTAATGCAATCTCGTCCCAAGTATCCGCAGATACTTATCGTTTCTTCCTCTCCACTACTTCGCACTCTCATATCTCACCACGTATGTCTTTTAAGTCTTTTAATCTTTTAATTATCCTAAAGTCGACCCGTCCTTCGTGCAACCCTTCAACGAGTCCCGACCACTAACTTGGCACAATCTTTCTCTCATCAAATCTCACATAGCACAGAGCTGGGACCTCATCACAATCTCAATCTCGTTTCTCAAACTTTCTCAACATTCTCCACTTCTCGCAATCATCTCGTTTCAAAATCTTTCCTCAAACAATCTACTCAAAGTCTCCCCTAAAAATCTCTTTCATCAAGGTTTCTAAAAATCTTCCTTCAACCCTTTCACAAAATTTCATCTCAAAAACTTTTCTGAAATTATTCTTTACAATCTTTCTCAAAAGCCTCCTTTCAAAAACCCTTTTTCAAAAATTCCTTGTTCATAAACTCTTTCCAAAATCTCTTTTTCAAAAACATTTCAAAAGAATTCCTTTTCACAACTCTTTTCCGAAAATTTCCTTCCACCATTTTCTTCAAAACCTTTTTAAAATAAATCTTTTCAAAAACTGCTTTTCAAAAACCTTTTCAAAAATTTACAACTTTGCTGAGCGCTAATGGAGGAGCAAGCTCAACTCAACATTAGTCCCAGACTAAAACAAAAAAAAAACAAAGGAGCCCAACTCCGCTCAATCTCATCTCATATCCAACAACATTACTCATCCCAGCTCTGGCTCGTTCTCAACATCATCATTTCATTCTTTCCCCAATCTCAATTCTCTTTCTCCTTCCCTTCCAAATCCATTTCATATCTCTTAATATTCTTACTTGCTCTTCTTTTCTTTACTTCCATTAACTCTCTTATTTCTTTTCTATGTCAGGATGTAACAGACGTCCATCAGGGTATTACTTATTTTAATCAACAGTAACTAGTATCATTAAACATAATTAAAGCAGTAAACATAACATACGGCCAGTCACACAAACATCACCCAATCATCAATGTGGTCATTGTCACCTTCATATAAGTGGCCACACAATCAAACAATTTCCACTTATATTACTGACTCCGAACCACTAAGTTTCGATCTTTGAGATGATACGGAACGTCCTAATATATCACCTAAACACCACAGTGTCTTAGGATAGCTTCTCTCTCACCTGAGGTCCAGCAATTAATTGCGTACCGTCACCTCGGATCTTCTCTGCTGCCAGCTGCCCCAATCCCTTGTCTTTAAGATTTCCTCGTACTAAATAAAATACACTTACGTTATTATCTTGTATTAAGAAAATCTTTTCTTAGTTCGTGACATGTTTTGTTCTTAGCCGAAAGACTTAGAGCGCCGTTGTTTTATCAAAACAATTCCTAGGTTTTCCAGTACTTTAAATATTTTAAAGCCATTTGAAAACATTTA
Organism: Crotalaria pallida; assembly: GCA_037953625.1. Classification (NCBI taxonomy): domain Eukaryota; kingdom Viridiplantae; phylum Streptophyta; class Magnoliopsida; order Fabales; family Fabaceae; genus Crotalaria; species Crotalaria pallida. The sequence continues at coordinate 36,069,545 of CM075655.1, read as the reverse complement.
ATAAAATGGTTTAAGTCATTTGGTTTGGTCGCTGGTCCGAGTTGGACAGCACCTAAAACACGTTTGAAAACACCGAAAAATTCACCGTTTTCACTTCGGCTTTTTCATAAATTAATTAACACTTGAAAACCATACTTTAAATCGTGTGAATACACTTCTATGTTTAAGGAACAACTTTAAATAAATTCTGGACAGCAAGAAACACTTCACAAAATCACTTTTAAATAAAAATCCAAACACTTGATTATTTTCTAAACACCTTCATTTTCATACAACACAAACACTTGGTCACACACATATACTCACAACCGAATCAAACCAAAGATATAACTCAGGCACAACAATTCAATCGATCACTATATAAATTTATTTTCATGCAACAACACTCTCTAGACTCATTCACACTACATGGTCGAATGCCCTCAAAGAAACAAGTTAGAGATTACAAATCTAAATCACACAACTAGCTTAATCCATTTCAAGTGTTCAAATAAAATTCCATTTTCAATTAATTAAACCATCTTAGATACTCTTATTATTATAGACCGAAAAGAAAACGATTTAATATTTCAAATCAAAGCTTGTTCATCATCAAAACACAAGATAAGGAAATTATTTCTCCCTTTTCAATTATAAAACCGTGAGCTTCTCTTAGAAGATTAACAAACTTTAGTTTATCTTCTTAATTTAATTAATTTACCAAATCAAATATAGTTTTCTTCATCTTCTTAACCAAAACCGAATTGAGATAGTTACCATATAATTTCAAACAAATCAATTTTACAAAATTTTACAAGACACACTTATTATTTTTGTGTCACTTTATTGAAAAAGAATCTAGCCTACTAAACCTAGCTAGGCCGAATCATCATCATGGCAAAATAAGGTTTTTGATGCACTTTTTCAACATGCAAAGCCTTAAAATTACCAAATCAACTCATGCACTTCAAACACATGGTTTTGGAAAATACCACTCCCCTTTTTAAGCACAAAACCGTGACCTATTAGTCACTTCAATACGTTTTCATTTTCATTGCACTTTTCAAAATCATGTAAATCAAAGAGAATAACATGCATGAACCTTTTATGAAAACAAATCATGATTTCTTTGATTTTCAAGGCTTAACCGAAACCCTTTTAACAAAACCAAGAGGAAAAATTTAAATCTTCAACTTTCAAACACACATCAAATTAGATCAAAGAAAAATCATTTTACAAAAGTTGTTTTCCTTTGTTTTCTCATCATAACCGTGACATGCAAGCAAGGATCAAGACTTTTGAGTAAAATGAAATCACATACAAAACATCAAAATCAAAGCCATTGAAAATCAAGGTAAGAATCACAACTTTTTCAAGATTAAAACAATAGATCAAAGCCTTTTTTGAAAGAAAACCAAGGATCAAAGCTTAGAAAAATCAAAGTTAAAACCAAAGCATTTGAACCACTTAGATCACCTTTGACAAACATCAAATCAACATGCATGAACTCAAAACAAAATAAAAATCATCACAACTTAAATTTCTAGTCATGGCCGAATTATAATGTCCATGGTTTAAGGTTCTACAAGTTTATTTGGCTCTTGAAACTCAAGATCAAAGCTAAATAAGAACTTACAAACATGGATCTACAAAGAAATTAGACATGCAACACAAGAAACCTTACAAGTCTTGGAAAAATCAAAACTACACTTAACACCCTAGGATCTTCGAATAGATAAGGAAATAGAGAAGATCTTCAACCTTCTTCACCTAGTCTTCAAGAATCCTAAGGCTTTGGGCTTGATCTTCTTCTTCCTTCTCCTCTTTGAGTTCACAGTTTCTCTCTCTCTATCTTTCTCTTTCTAGTTCTTTCTAAGAGTTGGATGTTCTCTTAGAGAATGTGTTTAGTTTTGGAAATGAAGTGTTGAAGGAAATGAATGGAAAATGAGCTACGGTTGGGTTATAAGAAAGCAACCGAGCATTTCCCTTCTTGCCCTTGAAAGAGATTCGGCCAAAGAGAGTTGTTCAAGGGTAAGATTGACATTAGGAAGGCTTGCATGGCTCAAGCCAAGCCATGAGACAAATGGAATAAGATTAGGGCTAATCCTCCATCCTATTGGTTGGTCAAACTATTAACCAAGCTTAACACTAAACTAAACCTATATGCTACTTTGCTACTAACTTAGGGTGCAAGGAAGTCAAAGTTTGCATCATATATACACCTACACACACACACCTCCTTGCGCCACATGCACACACCCATGCACACACACGTTGCATATACATACATACACATATACTCATGCCATTTATACATACACATACACATATACATACGCGTATCACACACCTAAACACACATTCATGCATTATTATATTTTTCTACTAATCAAATTTTCATGTAATCCTAAGCTTATACATACATACCAAAACCGTGTATACATACACACATAGAAAAGGATTCTTTTTCATACAAAATCACAAACATTTTTACAAAAAGATCAAACACATAGATTTTTCCAAAACTCAATTTTTAAACTTTTGATATTATTTTAGGAAGTCATTTCTTTGAAGTCACTTATTACCTTGAAAATGTTAATTAGGAAATTCATTTAAGAAAATATTCTTTCAAAAACACTTTTCTCAAAAACAATTCTCTTTAGTATTTTAAATTAATAAGAGGAATTTGCGGGGTGTTACATTCCCCAACTTAAAGATTTCTCGTCCCCGAGAAATACATTGTGGATTGGGCAGCAGGGCACAAAATTCTTTCGTCACCTCGATTTTCACGAGAATACTTTCCTTTTGCTTCGTGGTCGTATCCTCTTTTGCTGGTCTCATTCACCTTGTTGAGCTCATGGTTTGTCGCTTTTAGATGAAGAAGTCGCGCTTACACTACCGTTTGCGTGCCAAATCGGGTTAAGTCCAACGGACTAACCAAAGAAGAGGTCGCTCCCTTAGCTGATTGTCGTCACATAGAGTCCGACCATAAGTGCGGACTTAAGGAAAATCAATCAAACAAAATTCAAACATCTCCAAAGGTATAGGATTTCACCTGGAAATCCTCGGATATTTGCTATTCTCTTGCAACTTAGGTCTTACTAACTCAACCTAATCGTTCTTTTCTTTAATTCTCCTTCGATCTCTAAGGTTTGTGTCTATCATTTCTTTAGTTTGTGGGGGCTCTATTACAACTTGAGCTCACTTACTTCTTCAAACAACCTCACCTTTCTCCTTAGATTCATCCTAAACATTGATCAAACCTATCACTTTCTTCGTCTAGACCTTGGATTATGGTGTAAGGCCATCCTAATCATCAAATTGTCCTCCTAATTTCCCCCATTAACCGATAGCATATACTTCCCTTCTCCCCTATGGCTCCCCAACTTTGATCAAACTTATAACTAAATCCACTGCGATATTGCACCCTCACTTAATTCAAACCATTTATCTTTCCTTAATCGTTCAAGCCTAAACTATCTGGGTAACTATGGCACTTCTAATTCCATATTCTAAGCTATCACATCTCGAAAAAGATCGGTAAAGCTACAGTTTGGTGGAGGCTCATGAAGAAAAGAGTTCGAATTCTAATGACAAAAACTGCTTTGTTGAAGCAATTCAACAAGCACGGAGTTCCAGGTAGGTTATACCGTATTCTCAGGGGTACTAACCGTACTTGCACAAAAGGATACACTAAGGTTAACAATCCTAAGTCTAACAATTACTAATGAAACATCAAGGGTACTGAGTCTTAATCTCAGAATCTATTCCGGGTCCATTCCTTCGAGCTACAGAATCAAAAGGTTCCTTAAACTGACACGGTCGATACTAAGCCATCAACTAGTCTTATGTTCTAAAATACAAAAGCTTATCCTCCTATTCCTACTCAAATACTAGCAAGCACACAGAGTCACACAAACAAAGCATGTAAGCCCATGCTTAAGGCCACTAAGGATTACCATAAGCTCTGATACCATTCTGTAACAGCCCGATTTTCGCAAACCAAAATAGTTGACTTTTATTTACTAAAGTTGAAAAAATGAGGCCAATTTTTTTTTTTAAAGCATTGTTGAAGTGCTTAGACTACATTATTGAAAAATCTCTTTAAGTTCTTCAATCCATCTTTTCAAAAACAGAGTGTTACTAAAATCAAACTTATTCGCTTAAGTCTTCAAAAACATTTATCAAGGAGAATAGTTTGACTTCAATTCAAAAGGGTTCTTTCCATTACATAAAAAGATTCATTAAACCTTTCTCACAAAAATCATAAGAGTAGGGCAAGAGTCAAGTTACTTCAATAGTTCAGCACTTAGGTAATCCTTAAATTCCAAGCACTCACAACAACCTAAGCTAACTACACTATCCCTAAACTTTCATATTGAAAGCAAGTGGGTGTAGCTTCTTCTCCTTCTTACGTTCTATCTTTGTTCTCGAGGATGATGTCACTTGGTTAGTTCACTCCTCATTGTTGTTGGACTTTCGAACCACACGGTTTGTCATAGTAAAATTCTTCTGCTCCTCATATTTTGGACCTTCTCTTCGAAACTCTGAAATTCTCGTACATTGACTTGCCCCAGATATGGCTCCAGATTGACCCCGCTCAGTTGATGCTCCGGGTCCGGGATCACGATCTCCGTGTAGCCGGTCCATGCCCAGCCGTTTGGGGTATGCTTCCACCCTCTTCCATACTTGTTCCACATAGTGATTTCCATGCAATACTCTATCTGCCCGTTGAGACACCAGTGGCACCGATATACCAACGAACAGGAGAGAGTAAGCGATCCGAACGACGAATCGTCGACGGTGTGGAATTACGATAGGCAAAAATAATAGGACCACACAAGCACACAATCCAACACACAGGCACACAACAATCAAGTATTTTATCAATAGGGTTATCATTAGTATCTTTCATTATCTTATCAATTTCTCTTACTTCTTATGCACATTCTTTTCCTTTCTCTCTCTTTTCTTTTCTTTTCATGACTTTACTTCACTTTTCATCTAGACTTCACAATCCTCAATGATCGGGGAATTTTAAGATTTCATCAAGGTATTTATTTCGTTTTCGGCTATCACACACGTCTACATCTCCTCGGTCATCCACCATGTAACACCCCGCATTTTTCACGTACGTGCGTAAACGAATTCGTTTAAAATAAACCTTGAGTTTTGTTTTCCAAAGGATTTTTCTAAAAGGATTGTTTATGATTTTATTCAAGAATAACTTCTTTATGAAAAGAATTTGTATTTTTATGGATAAACCTTGAAAATGTAATTCTTTAGAACTTTCTGAATAATTTACAAACGGTATTTCTAGAAATTTTGGAAGATGAATTTTTATGAAATTATGATTTCTTTTCTAAAAAGCTAATGGCCTTAAATAAATTTTCTTATGGGAATGTTTTAATTGTACGAAGAGCTTGATTTTTTTTTTAGGATTTCTAATTATGTGTTTTATGAAGATGATTGTTTCACTTTTAAATAATTTAGGTTTTCCTGGGATAGTGATGTGTTTTTGTAAGAGGTTAAATCAATTGCTATGATATAGAATTAATTTGTGATGTGTGCTTATTGTGACATGTGTTTGGTTTGATATGCAAATATTGCTTGAAAATAAACATGTGTGCATGTGTGTGTTAATGTGTTACGGTTTTGGGCATATAGGTGTGCACATGATTTTTGAAAATGTTGCACAAATCACATGAAACAATGGCCATAGCATCTTGACTAAATAGGATTAGGAAATGAAAATGAAAAATGCATGAAGTGTGGACATGTGTGTGCTACGGTGTGAGCATGTGTGTGTGCCACGATAATGGGTGAGTGAGTGTGCAAGGAAGAGCTTTGACTCTTGGTAGAAAAGATAGGATTGGAAGTGATCATGCATGATGGAGTCTAGCCTAGCCTAAGCACCTTGTCCCCTTGATCTAAACTTTGCCATGCAAAATTTTAGAAACCCAAATTTGCCCTTTCCTTTGGAACCTTGGCCGAACCTCAACTTAAGGGTAAAGGAGACAACATTCGGTGGCCTTAAATCTATCTTGCCTTAGTTCATTTCTCACATCTCATTCCCATTTCATTCACTCACAAATCCAAACACTTTCTAAGGGAACATCAAACCCTTAGAAAAGAAAAGAAAAGAAGAGGAAAAGAGTGTGGCCGTAGGAAACAAGAAGGAAGAAGAAGGAGAATTAGACCAAGACCTTGAAGTCCCTTGAAGATCAAGAACCTTAGGAGTTAGAGAACCAACTTTCTTGGTAGGTCATATGAAGATCAAGAAGAAAACCATGATAGTTAGATTTTCTTTTGGATTTGTAACTTTTCTTTCTTTTCCTTTACTTGCATGTTTGTCTTTATGGCATGAAAGATGAGTGCAAGAATGTCTTAGCCTTAACTATGGACTGTTTAATTTGGTTGTAATATGTACTCTATGCCTCGGTTACGACACTTTTAGTTGGATCTTGATGAATTCCTAAACGAACTTTTCTTTATAAACAAGATTTGATTTAAAGATTTGTTTTGTTCATGTTGTATTGATATGAAGGCCATTCGGCCATGAGTGCTGAAAATGTTTTGGTGCTTAAGTATTGGGTGCATATATGCATTAGGGATAGATTTGGTGATCTTGAGTTCATGTATGTTATTCTTTTTGAAGATTAAATTATAAATCATGTTTTTATTTTAGAAAAAGTATGAGTTGAGTTCTAATAAAAGGGTCTAAAGAAAACCTCATAATGGTTCATGCATGTTGATGTGATTAAATGTTGTGTGATCCACATGAGTTGTTTTGATTGACTATCTTTGTTGTGCCAAAAAGTAAACTAAAATTCTTGTCTTATGTGTGATGATATTTGGTCTTGAAGAAGTAGAATAGGGAAGTGTGTTTTATTATCATTAGCTTAATTTAGAAGTAAAAAGATGCATGTATGAGATAACCAATCTAAGGGAAAGTAAAATAAATCTTTGGAATAATTTGTAGCTTTACTTGTTTTGAATAGAAATTAAGAAAAATGAAATTGAAGTTGCTAAATTTCCCTATGATGCTCACGGTTCCAGTCTTGAAAGAAATGAAATGATTTCATTGTTTGATGTCTTTGATTATGCGTTGTGTTTTGCAAGATTTTACTTGAATAATTCGGTTAGTGCATGTTTAAGTATTTAAAGTGATTTTCCTTTCAAAATGACCCAGGAGATTGATTATATTATATGTTATGTTTGACACAATAATGTGTTCATTCTTTTTATTCTTTTCGGATTAGGAACTGGAAATAAATAAAATTGATTAAATTAATTTTCATGATGTTAATTATATGATTTTTAGGGTTTCAAAATTATTGGTAATTAAGAAATGTTAACTATAGGCAATTCGGTTTTACCATGATTAAGTTTGAATTATCTTCTTGTGCATGATTGAATTGGTATGGTAATCTAATTAGTTATTTCCTTTAGTCTAAGAGTGTTTTGTAATATGTGAATGATAAGTGTTTTGGATTTTTATGAACTAGTTAATGTGACCCTAGAGTTTTATCTTCTAATTCTTGCATTTTGAAGAATGTTTTAAGAATTATGTTTTCATAACATGAATATTTTAAATTAAGTTTTAATAATGAAAGGACGTTTATTTGAATAAAAGAGTATATTTGAGTTGTTTTCAAGTTTTCTCGAAAACCGTTTTAATCATGGATTGGAGTTGGATTTGAAAGCTTTGAACGTTAACAACGGATTTTCAAAAGCAAGAAATTGTTTTCAAAAGCAAATTTAAAAGAGTGTATCGAAATCGTTTCTAACGCACGGGAAAATTGCCTTAGCTAGAGCGACGGACGCAAAGGAAATGAGGCGAGGATAGCGGTCGGGGAACCCTGGAGAGCTTTAGGATGTTCGTCATTGAGGTGAGAGAGGGGCTTATCCTTAAGACGCCGTGGTAATTAGGTAACATATTAAGGCGTCCAATCATCTCAAAGATTGGACTCCGATCTCATTTAGCGTAGTGGTGTATGTGATAGCGCTTGTTTGATTGATTTAGCTATCCACCCGAACGACTGAGATTGGCTTATCAACAATGATGTTATGTTTCTTGATTATTCATGTTGAATTATTTGGTCATATTATGATTTGTTTAACTGTTAAATAGTTATGATATTGTTGGGAGTTATTTGATTGGGCGTTAATAATTAAATTATGTAAGTAACGAACTAAGAAAGAGGAGAAAAGATTAATGAATTCGAGTAATGAGGATAATGAAGAAGAGAGGCAAGTTGTGATGGGAATGAATCGTGAGTAGGAGATGACTGGAAATTTAGAAGAACGAGAAGAGTTGATGATGCTGCTGAGCCGAATTGGCGAGGAAGGACACCAGTGATGCTGTTAAGTCACAATTGGCAACGAGGACAATGATGACGTCCTAAGCAACAATTGATTTGAAAAGTAATAATAATGTTGATAAGCTAAGGCTGATGAGAGCAATGTTGTTGCTGAAATGTGAGAGAGAAAGATGATACAATGGTGTTGTGATGATCCAAGTGATAGTGTATGAGCTTTAGGGGGATTAGATGCGAATGATTAGCGATCGGGTTTCATTGAAGGGATGCACCAAGGATGAACCGATCATTAGGACTAAGCCGTAATTAAAACTCTTTAAAAGATTCTAATAGACATCAATAAATACGGTGAGGTATGAGTGTCGTTCCGAAGTAGTGGAGAGGAAGAAACGATAAGTATCTGCGGATACTTAGGACGAGATTGCATTAGGGGAGGACAATGACGGTGATACGTCAAGAAGTCTAGAGTATGTTTCTAGGCAGAACGAACTCCACATGTAGCGCACTAACGTGGTGGGGACTGGGTCTAATGCCGTGGTAAAGTTCTGTAGGCCTACTAGAAATATACTGTCGCCCCCTAGATTGCAAATCGAGAACAGTGAAAGGGACTGGAGTGGGGCATTTTGTTTGCCACTGCGAGGCAGTGTGCCACGATTATTATGATTATGTTTTGAGGCTGAGACCTCCTGGCCTGGGGCCATTTGTGTTGTGACAGCTGTCGTGCCCGCACGGTAAAGGTCATGTACTCCTGTTTGCTTCCGACTAGGTTGGGTGGTTGACCGAGGAGATGTAGACGTGTGTGAGCTCAATGATGCCTCCCCCTCATCATTGATGCTAATCGAAGCAATAAGACTTAAATAACCAAGATGTTCCAAAGATAAGTGTGATAATAATAAAGATATAATAATGTTGATAAGGATGTTAACCTCAAGTGATGGATATGATTTATGAGTGGAAGATGATATGAGTACCATTGAAGTATTTGATGAGTATTGAGGATGAGAAAGAAACGGGAAATCTCATGGTGGAGAAAGTAAGGTCAAAAGAATCTTGAAATATTGTCTTGAATGATTAAATGCGCTTATATTTTGTTCCTGAATAATTGTTGTTTTGATTTACTCTATGTTATGCTTGGATTTATTTGCTTATATTTATTTGGTATTAGTATTTACCTAATGTAATCCCACATAGTCGACATTGCCGTTTTGGGTAGCTCACTCTCTCTTTCTCCTACAATTCTGTTATGCGAAATTGTGCGAATCCTAGATGGACAACATTGCGAGATTTCAGCTGATCAGGGAGATAGGAGCACCATTGATGAGAGGAGATAGCAACATCGTGGCGGCTTATGTAGTATTCTTCCTAAGAGTCCAGCGTAAAAGAACAGAATTAGTCGAAAAGGCCGTTCTCTTGGAGAAGGAGACTCATAACACACCGGATAACTCGATGGTGGAGATCCAGAGAAGATAGAGGATGAGGACGAGTGACACATTAGTACTATGTGACCAGTACTTGAAGAAGTTCGATGACTAGAAAATAGGTAATTCCCTCCTGAGTATTGTACCCCACTACAAGTTATTAGATACATAGCTCTAATATGTTGTAACCCCAAACAAGTTTGTAATGCTGACATTTTGGAAACAAATCAAATGGGCTATCTTGTTTAAACGATGTTTTGAAAACGAGTTTCAAAGTGCGATGTCCCGTGACATCTCGGTTTGGAACTTGAAGGGTGACGTGCCTCTGAGAACGAAATGTTTTATAACTCGATTTCAACTTGGAAATGTTCTCATGAACGCGCGATCCCTGTTTTGTAAAAAAAAATGGCCCTAATTTTCACTTAATTGATTATGGATTTCAAGTTGCCAAATCGGGGTGTTACAGAAGTGGTATCAGAGCAATGGTTAATCTAAGAACTCTTGTGTGTGGACTTACATACTCTATCGTGTTACTCTGAGAGTGCGCTAGTCGTAAGATAGCAATAGATAAGAGTAGGAACGCTAGGAATGTATCGATGTATTTCTGGAAGGCGTTAATTTCCGTCTACAACGGAATCCGGGAGCAGTGTCCAGTGCTGTCCTGCAACGTCAATCTGAGATTCGAACCCTTCTTGTTGAACTCCTTTTAAAAATAACTTCTTTTGTTTGAAATAACCCTTGAGACATTGGCATGAGGCCTTGTCTTGCGACTGGAACTCTCCTTCATTATTGGAAACTTTCTTGTGGAAACCCTGGATTTTTGCCAAGACTACTTTGACAAAACGTTTGGGAGAACCTTTTTCAGAATATTTTAGCCCTTGTTTGTTAAATAAACCTGACGTATTTGTTACGAACATTGATGAACCCCAAAGTCTTCTTTTTGACCTTGGGTAAATGTTTGTTCTTTCCTAAAGCTTCATTGAAAACCTAAACCCTTGGTATCCGGCACCCGTCATACAGGTGTTCTTAGATGGAGCGATAAACCGTGAAGTTTCCGGGAGAATAAGGATTGATTGATATGAATGAAGGAAGTGTGGATTTTGGGAAAGAGTAGGAGTACCCTTTTTAGTCATAGGAAGGTGATGAGTTATGCCAATTGAGTAGTGATTGGAGTCTTGAGGGTAGACTGGTTTAAGTGTTAGTTAGATGGTTGTAAGACAAGGAGGAAATTGAGAAAATATTTGGAGCCTGGAACCCTAAATGTCTTGGTGGGATGAAGGAGAATGGTCCAATAGGAAAGAATGGATGATGATGTGGTAGGGTTGAATCAATGGGATGATGAAACTTGTAAATGGAACCTTTAGGTGTGGCCCTAAAGTTAGGATAGGGAAGTCAAGACTTGACGCTCCGACGAATAATAGGTTCCCGAACTGAAGGAATGTTGATAGAGTAGAACCCGTGATAAGTAGAAAAGTTGGCAAAAGGTTTAGCACATTTTAGTTGTATGATCGAGTATTGAAGGACCGGGGGAGAAGTATGCGTATCTCTTGAGGATAAATGGCAGATAAGAAAGAGGGGAGGATGAGATAAGTGACCTTAGAAGTTGGATCGGGACAATTAATGGATGAAGTGTAAGACAATTAGAGTTTAGAATGAAACTAGATGATGAAGGATGAGATTTTTTTTGAGGTTGAATTACAATCAAACAGAAGGTGTGTATGTAGGGATAAGATTTATTTAAGTTAGGGAGCAAGTAGAGATATGGAATTTTAGGAAAGAGTTTGACTAGGCTTAAATTGATGAGGAAGAATTTAGCTCCGAGATGTAGTAAAGCCTCGACCCAAATGAGTCAAACCCTGTTATGTTTGGATGTTGCCTGGAAATCTCGAACCCCTGTAAAATTCTTTGCCCTCCTTAAAATGATATTGTTTGTCCCCATTCTGTTTAATGGCCAGAGAACCCCGAGAGACTACTTGTAAAAGTAATTCGCCTGAATAATTCGTAAGGATAACAGATGGACAGTGCACGACCACGGATGTTTGCGACGATTGCTGCCATTAGAAAATAGAGAGATCAATCAATTGAGCTACGCGTCCATAGCCAGACTCGCTCTACACAGCATTTCTCGAGGACGAGAAATCTCTAAGTTGGGGAGAATGTAACACCCCGCATTTTTCACGTACGTGCGTAAACGAATTCGTTTAAAATAAACCTTGAGTTTTGTTTTCCAAAGGATTTTTCTAAAAGGATTGTTTATGATTTTATTCAAGAATAATTTCTTTATGAAAAGAATTTGTATTTATATGGATAAACCTTGAAAATGTAATTCTTTAGAACTTTCTGAATAATTTACAAACGGTATTTCTAGAAATTTTGGAAGATGAATTTTTATGAAATTATGATTTCTTTTCTGAAAAGCTAATGGCCTTAAATAAATTGTCTTATGGGAATGTTTTAATTGTACGAAGAGCTTGATTTTTTTTAGGATTTCTAATTATGTGTTTTATGAAGATGATTGTTTCACTTTAAAATAATTTAGGTTTTCCTATGATAGTGATGTGTTTTTGTAAGAGGTTAAATCAATTGCTATGATATAGAATTAATTTGTGATGTGTGCTTATTGTGACATGTGTTTGGTTTGATATGCAAATATTGCTTGAAAATAAACATGTGTGCATGTGTGTGTTAATGTGTTACAGTTTTGGGCATATAGGTGTGCACATGATTTTTGAAAATGTTGCACAAATCACATGAAACAATGGCCATAGCATCTTGACTAAATAGGATTAGGAAATGAAAATGAAAAATGCATGAAGTGTGGACATGTGTGTGCTACGGTGTGAGCATGTGTGTGTGCCACGATAATGGGTGAGTGAGTGTGCAAGGAAGAGCTTTGACTCTTGGTAGAAAAGATAGGATTGGAAGTGATCATGCATGATGGAGTCTAGCCTAGCCTAAGCACCTTGTCCCCTTGATCTAAACTTTGCCATGCAAAATTTTAGAAACCCAAATTTGCCCTTTCCTTTGGAACCTTGGCCGAACCTCAACTTAAGGGTAAAGGAGACAACATTCGGTGGCCTTAAATCTATCTTGCCTTAGTTCATTTCTCACATCTCATTCCCATTTCATTCACTCACAAATCCAAACACTTTCTAAGGGAACATCAAACCCTTAGAAAAGAAAAGAAAAGAAGAGGAAAAGAGTGTGGCCGTAGGAAACAAGAAGGAAGAAGAAGGAGAATTAGACCAAGACCTTGAAGTCCCTTGAAGATCAAGAACCTTAGGAGTTAGAGAACCAACTTTCTTGGTAGGTCATATGAAGATCAAGAAGAAAACCATGATAGTTAGATTTTCTTTTGGATTTGTAACTTTTCTTTCTTTTCCTTTACTTGCATGTTTGTCTTTATGGCATGAAAGATGAGTGCAAGAATGTCTTAGCCTTAACTATGGACTCTTTAATTTGGTTGTAATATGTACTCTATGCCTCGGTTATGACACTTTTAGATGGATCTTGATGAATTCCTAAACGAACTTTTAAAGGATCTAGACTATTATTTGAGGTTTTCATGAACACTAAAATGTTGGATCCTTTTTCTTTAATCCGTGATCTATGTGTTTATATGTGAAAGTTTGATGAACAATCTCATATCTAAGTGCAATTTGTGTGAAAGTAGGGATTCCAAGTCTTGCATGTTGATTTCTTGAACTAAATCCGTGACCTATGTGTACCTATGTGAGTATTTGACTAACAATTTCATGATCTAAAATTAATTGAGGAAGAAAACAAGGATTTTTAGCTTTGCATGTTGACCTTGTAAGGATTTTGGGTGATCTTTGTATATACATGTTTTAATTCATGTTTATTATTCTACAAGTTAGAACATTGGGGTTTTGCATGTCAATTTTCAAGAAAAGAAATTAAGTCTCCCTATATGTATGTTACGGCCTAGAGGAAATGATTAGGGTAAAGGTCTTTAAAATGATTTTTCTTTATAAACAAGATTTGATTTAAAGATTTTTTTTGTTCATGTTGTATTGATATGAAGGCCATTCGGCCATGCGTGCTGAAAATGTTTTGGTGCTTAAGTATTGGGTGCATATATGCATTAGGGATAGATTTGGTGATCTTGAGTTCATGTATGTTATTCTTTTTGAAGATTAAATTATAAATCATGTTTTTATTTTAGAAAAAGTATGAGTTGTGTTCTAATAAAAGGGTCTAAAGAAAACCTCATAATGGTTCATGCATGTTGATGTGATTAAATGTTGTGTGATCCACATGAGTTGTTTTGATTGACTATCTTTGTTGTGCCAAAAAGTAAACTAAAATTCTTGTCTTATGTGTGATGATATTTGGTCTTGAAGAAGTAGAATAGGGAAGTGTGTTTTATTATCATTAGCTTAATTTAGAAGTAAAAAGATGCATGTATGAGATAACCAATCTAAGGGAAAGTAAAATAAATCTTTGGAATAATTTGTAGCTTTACTTGTTTTGAATAGAAATTAAGAAATATGAAGTATTTTCGAAGTATTTTCTCCGAGTGCTACTCGGGCTGCGTCCTTACTTTTTATGATTATCCGACCCGAACGGTTTTAAGATTCGAAACTTGTCGTGGCCACCGTCGCCCAAAAGGAGGAAAAAAAAGAAAAAAAGAGGTGCAACACGAGGACTTCCCAGGAGGTCACCCATCCTAGTACTACTCTCACCCAAGCACGCTTAACTACGGAGTTCTGATGGGATCCGGTGCATTAGTGCTGATATGATCGCACCTGCAAGTATTAGCGCGAACAAATGCTTTAAGCCATAACGCGTGTCATATCCGTAGTCACCGGATTTGCTTACGTGCTGGGAATGAGTTCGCAACACGAAAGCTTGAGCTCCGCCCGTATTTTCCCCAAATTCGATCGATCGGACCCATTTTCCCAGTTTTCGAAGTATTTTCTCCGAGAGCTACTCGGGCTACGTCCTTACGTTCGTTTCAATTATCCGGCGCGAACGGTTTTAAGATTCGAAACTTGTCATGGCCACCGTCGCCCAAAAGGAGGAAAAAAAAAGAAAAAAAGAGGTGCAACACGAGGACTTCCCAGGAGGTCACCCATCCTAGTACTACTCTCGCCCAAGCACGCTTAACTGCGGAGTTCTGATGGGATCCGGTGCATTAGTGCTGGTATGATCGCACCTGCAAGTATTAGCGCGAACAAATGCTTTAAGCCATAACGCGTGTCATATCCGTAGTCACCGGATTTGTTTACGTGCTGGGAATGGGTTCGCAACACGAAAGCATGAGCTCCGCCCGTATTTTCCCCAAATTCGATCGATCGGACCCATTTTCCCAGTTTTCGAAGTATTTTCTCCGAGAGCTACTCGGGCTGCGTCCTTACGTTTGTTTCAATTATCCGGCGCGAACGGTTTTAAGATTCGAAACTTGTTGTGGCCACCGTCGCCCAAAAGGAGGAAAAAAAGAGACATAAAAATGCATCTGGACCTTGACAGGACCATACCAACACATGTAGAATATTGGGAGGTATCATCCTTTTTCTGTTGTTGGTGTAGTTATTATATAAATCTTCAGAGTACTGATTGCTTAATGAGTTCTACCTTATCTAATTAATGATGCAATCATCTACAGGTAATATTGGGTGTGATTATTACTGTGTTTATCTAGTTGTTGGATAAGGGGTCATGTTTCTCACTTGATTTAGAAATCACAGTTTTACTAAAAAAAATTATTCAAAAGACCAAAAGAACCTGAGTTCAATACAGTAAATGACAGAAGCATTAGGGTAGTCAAATTTTGAACAACATGAATGATTTTGCTAAGCATAAACATCAAAACAAAGAATAAAAGTTGAAGGCAATATGCTATTTTGCATCCTTCTCTGTAAATATTTGTAGCTTATCTATGCATATTTACTATATTATGTTTCACTATTAGATTATTTTGCTTAGTTTATACATTTATACATTTATTATTGTGATATATCATTACATATAGATAGATATTAACCCATACTAACATAATTGCGTGGAAAGAAAATGCCAGTATTTCATAGTTTAAATTTCTACTTATCATTATATTGGTGAGTTGTATATGTATACAGAGTAGGTCCTAAGTTAATGCAAATAACATTCGTAATTGGAAGTCACCTCAAACCCTTGATGTAAGTCAGTGAAGATTTTGGTTACAATATGGAAGAAAGGGGGAGGAGTGTGTATGGCTCCAAAGGGTGCATATAGCTTGAAGTAGAACAAGAGATGGAGCGTTTCTCTGTCCTCTCCAACATTTTTATTTTCATTATGAAGAATGAAAAATGCAAAATTGTCCCTTTTAAAAAATTTGATTCCCTCTAACAACCCTGCCTACCCCTTAACAGTGTCATTAAACCTCCTTTCTCTGATCTGTTTATGTATTCTCTACTTATGTGTGCGGGTATTTATCTCTTTGTTCATGGTGTCTTTTATGTGACTATATGTATGTTTTGCTATGCTTGTGTCTAATTCGCATGTAGAAGCATCATTATTCTAATGAATTGATGCCCAAATGAACTTGTTGACTTTCTTAGCCTTTTTCTTTTATGTTTTAGTTAACTCAAATGGCCATTGTGGCTGGCATCCTTAACATGTAATCTTATGGATCCTGATACGGAATTATTGTCATAATACATGTTCAACGTTGATGACTTATTGGTCAATATCTTCATGCAGGCACTCCTTTTGGTTTGTGATTGGGAGCTAGCTGAAGCTCGAAAAAGGGATGCTCTTGATCGAGCTAGGGTGCGTGGAGAAGAACCTCCAGCTGAGGTGCTTGCAGAAGAAAGGGGTCTGCATTCCAGTGTCGAGCCGGATGTGAAGAGGCTTTTGCAGCGTAAGACATATGGAGAATTGGTAGATTTAGAGATGCATATTGAGTCGAAGATGCGTACCGGTACAGCAAAGGTGGTTGAGTACTGGGAGGCCGTTTTAAAACTTAAATAAACCTAAAGAGAAAATGCAATTTTTGAAACTTTCAAATAAAGGAATACTTAACATGAATGTATAATTAATTTTTCACTTTTATTAATCTTAAAATAATGATACCTGTCAGAAAAAGAGTGTGTCACTGTACTTACAATAACAACAGCTAGACAACTAGTTTTTCACGTTTTTTGGTACAAAGACAAACAAACAAGTTTAAATTTAAACACGAAAAGCTATCTTGGGTGAGCTTTACTTGTCGCAGTAGCTTGTTACCTTCATTTGTTAGTGCTAGTTAATCACTTTAATCTAATACCAATTCTGCTTATTCACAACAGTTATCAGCAACTCCCATTGCATTTCCTCTAACTCTACCACGGTAACACGTATCTCTCTCTCTCAGTTTCACTTTCACCTTCCAATGCAAAAAATCCAGCATTAAAAAAAAAAGCAAAAGCACAAGAAAAAAAACATGCGGTGTTGTATTCAGACGTTGTTGGCAATAGCCATCGCGGTGTCGGTGGTGCTACCGGTGTCGGTGGTGTACAGTGTTTTTCTCCCTCTGGAACGTGCCACTCCTCTAAGCCACAGTGTGGAGCTAGAGTCCCTGAGGGCTCGGGATAGGGCCCGCCACGCTCGAATCTTGCGCGGTGGTGTCGTTGACGGCGTTGTTGACTTCTCAGTCCAAGGCAGCTCCGATCCCGCCGGTTTTGGGTACGGGTAATTTTCTCTTACTACTATTTTCTAGTCATGTTGGCTTTTTTAAAATGTTCCTCTTCATTAAAGAGAGTTATGACACTTTCTTCTTGCTTCCTTCTTTCCTTTTCTGAGAAGAATTTATTTATTCATGTTGGCTTTTTTAAAATGTTCCTCTTCATTAAAGAGAGTTATGACACTTTCTTCTTGCTTCCTTCTTTCATTTTCTGAGAAGAATTTATTTATTTATTCTACCCTCTATTTATTACTTACTCCATTTCATATTTAGTGTGTTTTAAGATTATGCACAAGTTTTAAGAAATTGTCAAATGATGTAAGGATTTGTTATATTTTGACTATAATGCCCTTATTGAAGAGAGAGAAAAGTGTTGGAAGTGAAAAAGAGTGTAATAAATAAGGGTGTATTTGAAAAAATAGCATTAATTATGTATTGGGTTTATAAAACAACAGGACTTATGAAATATAATAAAATGCTAAAACAACATTACATATGAAACGGAATGAGTAATTTATTAAAAAAATCTAACAAGTGTCTTTTTAAGACATTAATTGAGCCGGTAAAAGATGTATTTTATCTTGACAAACTATAAATAATGTATTATGAGTTACTTACTCCCTCTGTCCTTTGTTGTAGAGCACCATTTTGGTAGATTTGGTGTTCCTTTTTATAAGTAAGAGTTTATTCTAAATACATCATTCATAATTATATAGGGTTGATAGGATAATAATTATAATAGAGAGAGAAATGAATAAAGTTGTCAAGTTTTAAATATGGGAAACTTTGGAATGACAATATATTTTTTTGATGAATTTGAGAGTAATACTTTTTTTAATATGCGTGAATTAGGTAAAAGTGACTTATAATTAGGAACATAGGGAGAAAAAAAGTACTCCCTTTGATGCTATATGTAAGACCTCTTGAGAAAATTCATATATACAAATAAAGTGGATCTATGTTGTCACTTGTATTGGAAATATAAATATTTAATACTCCCTCCGGTCTTGATTATAAAAAAAAAACATCTCACTAATGGTCTTAAATATAAGCAAAATTTAACTAACTTTCTATTCTCAATACAATCATTCCTAAAATATATCAATAAAGTGGTTGAATCATTTAATTCTTGTTTCATTCCCAATCTAAGTTTACTAAAGTAGTCTACCTTTTTATAAATTTGAGAAAATTAAATGTATTCAACTAATTTTTCTTAATACCTGTGAAATTAATTATTTTTGCTTATAATCAAGGTCGGAGGGAGTATACTTTTTCAAAACTACTCAAATAATTATTATTGAGATTCCAAATTTGATCAAGGTCGTAGCCGATACAAATAAAAAAAAGTTTAAATATAGTACTAGGAAGTGACTCTTAGGTCGTCTCCCAAGGAATATCTTATCAAGCAAAAGGTCGAACACATAGTATGCATAGAAAAAGGGGGGTTTTGTATTGAATATTGAATATTGAATAATTGAAATCAAAATAGAATTAAATCAAAAACGAAGTTAACAGTAACGAAAAACGGATAAACCCCTTTGGCTCCCGTTCACAACTCTATCATCGGTCACAAAAAAAAAATTTCTTCCCTCTTCACTGTCCAACTCGCGAGAACTAAATACGAAGCGAAAATTCAATTCTCACCCCAAAAGCCAAACCTCTAATTAAGCATTAAAAGCTAAAGCATGGAGTTTTTACGAGTTTGCATAAATTAAGCATTCATACACATGGATTATCTCTATAGAATGGAACTAAGCGAATCATAACATATCAATAAGCATGAAAACAGTGAATAAAAACGAAATAGCATTAAGAACAAAAACTCAAGAGTATGTGATACATTACCAAAGTGATTTAACCTAAGAGTTTAGTCTTCCATGATGAAAAATACCAAAAACGTGTAGAAAAGGGAAGAGAGAGAAACCCTAGCAGCCACCACAAGCTTGGAGAGCAAAACTAAGCCTTCTCTTAGAGATATTAACTTAATATGGACGTTTTTGGGGAAAAAATTAAATATTACACCCTTCGCCCCATAAGTTAGGTTCATATAGGTTTTTCATTTTGTCTCATAAGTTATGTACTTTTAGAAACTCAATACTCATTTATATTTCTTTTTGCAAGCATATCTCCGTCCCTATATATAAGACCCTACTGGTAAATTTCACGTTCATTAAGAAAAGTGTTAAATAGGGTATTGAAAATGTGAATATTTGATGTGTATTTTCAAAATTACCCCTATTAATATTATTGGGAATCTAAAAAATGTTAAATAAATAGGGATGTTGGTGAAAAGAAGTAATTAATGGTTATTGAAAATTCGTATAGGGTCTTATAAATATGGACAAAATAAAAGGGTCTTATATTTAGGGACGGAGGTAATACGTCATCCTTTTTACCACTCATTTCTCTATCTCTCTTCAATATAATCTTTATGCATTTATTATTATTCTCTCTTATTATTAAATGAGGGTATTTTAGTATAAACATATCAAATTCTTACATCATTTTATTCATTTCTTAATCTACATGAAATCTCTAAAAAAAGTTAACTCATGGGACCGAGGGAGCATTGGAAATTGGAATATGATCTTACAAATGTGATTAAATGTCTGGAGGGAGTAAAAAAATTAATTGAAATACTCCCTCCAGTCCTATGTATAAGACCTTTTTGGGTTTTTATTTTGGTCCTACTTATAAGACCTAATTTCAATTTTCAGTAACATTTAATTACTTTTTTCCACAAACACCTTTATTAATTCTACATTTTTTTAGAATCCCAATAATAATTATAGTGGTAGTTTTGAAAAAATTTATCAAATTTTCACATTTCCAATGTCATTAATAAGTTTAATTACCTTCCTTGGTAAAAGAGAAAACTCCCAAAAGGGTAAGTAGTTTCTACATGTCATTTTACCGGTGGCATGTAGCACAAAAAGATGTGGTTAACCAGTAGTCATAATTTCTGGTTGTTTGTCTAGAATTTGAGTGTACGGAGAAATCCTCACTCTGTGAACTAGTCCTTCCATGTTGTGGATGTTCTTGGCCCAAACAGGATTGCCTCCGATTGAGGATACCGGTGGTCTAGGCAAATAAAAAGAAATCAGGTTATTTGGTAGTTTTAGTTTACACGTCTGAAGTTTTCTTTCATCCAGCTGGCATGTGAATCTTTGTTTATGGCAAACTGGAGTTATTCTTCATTTTGTTATATAATTTGTTTTAAGGAAAATGTTATATCAAGTACTATCAACTAACAAGTACCTTAGTACTATAATAAACATAGGGTAATCTTGGTTTTCTTGTCCAGGTCGTATTTTACCAAAGTGAAGATGGGATCTCCTCCTAGAGAGTTTAATGTGCAGATTGATACTGGAAGTGACATCTTGTGGGTTAATTGCAATACTTGCAGTGATTGCCCTCAATCTAGTAACCTAGGGGTGAGAATTTTGATAGCTCTTTTTTGTCATACTGATGCATATTTGTGGTAACTGTTAAGAGACCTAAAATTATTGGTTTCTTCTTCCTTACGGCTTAAGTTTTTGGGAGAGATTATTCATGATATGGAAACAAGGTTCTAATTTTGGAGCTTGCTCTTCTCGTTGTTGCTTTTCTTTTTGTAATTTACAGATTGAGCTCAATTTCTTTGACACGGTTCGCTCGTCCATGGTTGCACTGATTTCATGCTCAGACCCAATTTGCACTTCTGGGGTTCAAGGTGCGGCGGCTGACTGCTCCCCTCAGGTTAATCAGTGCATGTACACCTTTCAGTACGGAGATGGAAGTGGGACATCGGGTTACTATGTTTCTGATGCTATGTATTTTGACTTGCTCATGGGACAGCCTTTGCCGGCTAACTCTTCCGCTACCATTGTTTTTGGGTGAGCCCTTATGCTTTTAATGTGAATAAGGTGCGCAGTGTACTATTGTACACTCAAAAGTGGGATTGAGAACATAAAAAGAGTAGAGATGAGAAGGTCAGAGGACCTTAGTCTTAAGGAAAACCCTAGGACATGCGTGGTAAGAGTGAAAATCACAGGAATGAGGAGGTTGTTGCCAAGTTAGCGATGTATGATTTGTCAGTAGGTGGATTTTTTAATAAATAATGGGAGAAAAGGTAAAATGGGGTTTGCTTACCTTGACTATGTTCTCTCTTTTTCCTATTGCTTCTCTTTTGGTACTTTTTGCATTTACTCCCACGTTTATGCTAATGATTATTATAAATGTTGGTTTGAAATGACTTTTTGTTTCGGATGGTTGTTTTGGCAATAGATGTAGCACTTATCAGTCTGGAGATTTGACTAAGTCGGATAAAGTAGTTGATGGAATTTTTGGGTTTGGCCCTGGTGCTCTATCTGTTGTATCACAGTTATCATCACGATGAATAACACCCAAAGTTTTCTCTCATTGCCTAAAAGGCGACAACAATGGAGGAGGCATACTAGTTCTTGGTGAGATTCTGGAGCCAAGTATTGTTTATAGTCCACTTGTCCCATCACAGTATGTTTCTCTTCTGCACTTCCTTACTCAATTTCTTTCCCAGTTATTGGACAAAATTCCTCTAATATTGCATGACATCGTTATATGAAGATTGTGTACAAGTGTACAACTACTATGCATCTTTGCATGAAATTTATGGAATTAGGTATTTACATCATTATCACTTTACAAACACTAACTACGTTTTTGGTAATTATGAGATCATCCCTTTTAAGTTTGGAGTTAGTGTTCTTACTGTTCTAAAATACCATGGATGGGGGAAATGATAAAAAATTGGTACTGCCATTTGATCGTTAGCTAATTAATCATCTTTTTGTGCCCAATTTTACACTAAGCTTCTGATGTTTGTTTCGTCTAATGCATATATGTATAGTGTTCAAAAACCATGTCATCTTTTACCATGATGGATGTTGTTGTTGTTGTTCTGTTTTACTGTATTTCGCCTAGTATGTTGATTTTGGGTAGTATTCTTGTTATAAAAGTGACAAGTCTCGAAGATGTTCATATATTTGGCTCTGCCTCTTGTGGAGATGACACTTGGATCTTGTTTGATTGTATTCTTGTTTTTTTGTTTCGAAAACTATTTTGTAAAGTAGTTTTTAAGAGCAATTTTTCAGAACCAAAAAAAGAAAAAAAAAATCTATTTGGTAATACTATTCTAAAATCAGTTTTAGAAGTTAGAAAACAAAAAAATCTGTTAGTAAATTTGTTTTGAAAACACATTAATACAAAAAACAGAAAACTTGTTTGATGTATTTTTTTTCTTTTTAACCTCATTTTATACTTTCTCTGATAATCATGTAAAAGAACTTGAAATATATTTTTAGGAGATAATATGAATAAGACCAAAGCAAATACAATACCTAGAAGCAGAATACAATTATAACCATAGTACAATCACTTTTCACTTTTTGGAAAATGGATAAGAATTAAATTTAGAGCACGTTCTGTTATGTTGTTTTTAAATTAAAGACTACAATGTAACAAGTCCAATAGGGTAAACTAAACTGCAGAACTAGTACGATGTTCCCACATTCAATTTGCAATTTGATCACTCTATGCAACCTTCTCTGTTGCACCTTGGCAAGTTGTCATTATTGGAGCTTGTTCCCTCTATGCTAGAAGTTTTATTCTCGTAAGAACGGTCAATCTTACAATTTTTATGCACCTGGCAAGCTGTGATGTCACCAGAAAAATGGTGCTGCTGTGTCTGGTGAGATCATCGTTTAATCTCGTGAGATAGTAAAATCGAACCGATCTCTGTGAGTTGCAGAACAGCAGAACCGCTCCTCTTCATTTCTTTACTTGATCACCCTTACCCACCCACAAAACCCCTTAAAATGTCGACCTCCTCCTCTCTGCCGCGGAGTTGTTGTTGAGTCGTCGGTGAGCCCCCATGGAGTCACAGTGAGTTTCATTTAATCCTTACTTGCCCCTTTTGGCCATCATCCTTTTATCCCTTGTTTTGTTTACCTTCAAGTCCATATTGCTCTGTTTTGGTTATGACTTTTTTAAGCATCGATTCCTTTGTTTCACCTTTGCTAATTGTTTCTTTCATATTTTCTTCTTTGCCATTTCAGTCTGTCGGTGTGTTGCTGCCGAGTTTGCTATCTTTTTTTTTTGTATATTATATGTATTATGTGTGTATGTATATTTTTATATATCTATGTTTATATGTGCATAGAAATGTATATAAATATTTATATAAGCATGTATATAGATAAATTAGAAATATATTTATCCATTTTATATTTATATAAAGATAGATTTTAGTATTTGAGTAGGATCTGTGTTACGATTCATGTTTTATGTGTTTTCCTCCCCCTCCTGATCTTACATAAGATCTCAATTTTGACTACCTTGATATGGAGGCATTAACATTTAATTCTATGATTGGAAATCTATTAAGACTCTCCAAAGCAATGGTCAATCGTCATTCTTAGAGTTCAGTACCTACAATTAAGAAATTCTCACGACTTTTTGATTGTCTACCTCGTCCTCTATCTTGTGAATGGTATCTTTGGCCTCAATAAGACAAAAATAAAAAACCTCCCGTTGCAAGGATATCCAGAATCTACAAGGTAGGTAGTATTCAGTATTCACCTGTAGTGGGTCATTTTACCAACAGAAATAATTTTTAACAATATAGTATTCGCCTATAGGTGGCCATGGAAATCTTGCATTTGGGTTGACAACGACATCAGATAAAACTTTTTGCACTTCCTTCCCACCCCGAGTACACATATGTGATTATCGTATTGAAACAACATACACATAACATTCTGAGTAGCAACTGTCTTTCTACCTTTGGATGATGTTTGGTTTCTCAAGATAGTGTCATGAAGGGATCTATCTAGCCCTCTCATAGATATTGTTCTTGGTTTTCTTTTCATGTTTTTTCTATCTTCTTAACTAAGTTACATCACATACCACACCCTTGGTGAATGTGTGTGAACCAACCAGGAGGCGAAACATCTTTTTGAAAATTCATTTCCTGAAATAAATTATCTTAAAATGGATACAAATGGAAATATAAAATGCATTGTTTTAATTAAATGGAATAAGTTTTTCAATTTAATTATGGTGATATTTTTCTCAAATAATCGGGTTTGATCTTAAAATTCTTTGCTGTCTGTTATTCTTGGTAAAAATCTTTGCAGTTCTATATGAGATATTGCAGTGTTTGATTAGTTCCTTGATCAAATTTCAGACCTCATTACAACTTAAATCTTCTGAGCATTTCTGTCAATGGACAACTCCTCTCAATTAATCCAGCTGTATTTGCAACATCTACCAACCGGGGAACTATAATGGACTCTGGTACAACATTGGCATATCTTATTCAAGAAGCTTACGATCCTCTTGTCAATGCAGTGAGTTTTCTTGTTTCTCACACGTAATTTTGAAATATTGTACTGTGTTGGGCACATCATTCATCCTCTACTTTTTATGCCCAGGATTTGAGAATTGCAAGTAAATAATGAGGATATTTTCTTAAATGTTTGGCTTATATGTCTTTAGTTTTATCTATTTCCCAAAATCATAGGTTGACATGTTTGTCCATTCAATTGATTTGGATTCTTATATTTCTCTCTTTTTTTATCTGGCAACAAGCTTTATTATGTTTTATAGATTAACTTTGAACCATGGATTGATCTTGATTGATAATTGTTTTTACCGAAAATCTAGAGATAATTCAATGGAGGCTTGCATGCCTTATGATACTTGAGCAATTGAACACCATTTTGAGATTTGCATCCTTTTATTTTTCTTTTTTTGTTATTTATTAAATTTTTAAAGGGAATTTTTGAAGGGAGGCAAAGAAATTCTTCCTTTTGCTTATTCATCTTGATTTTAAGAAATGATGTTGACCTAGCCTGTAGTATATACTGACGTTCATTTCTAAATGAATGTGTAGATAACTACCAGCGTGTCACAATTTGCCCACCCCATTATTTCAAAAGGAAACCAGTGTTATCTGGTCTCAACCAGGTTATTACAAATTCAATATTTGTTATAAAGATTAATAAGTACCCTTTCATTATGAAAAGAGTTTTTCCTATCTAGATTTCTAAATGTCTCATCGGAATTTATGCTTTTTATTTTTTTTCCAGTTTTGGTGATGTATTTCCTCCTGTCAGTTTAAACTTTGAGGATGGAGCATCAATGGTTTTAAAACCAGAACAGTACCTTATACGTAATAGTAACATTGTAAGTTGTCAATTACACTATTGGTCATTTTGTAATATAGGGAAGTTATTCTTTGGAATTGTGTCCCACTGATAGTGATAATACACTGACATGCCATTTTACTTTAAAAGGATGGTGCTGAAGAGTGGTGCATCGGTTTCCAGAAAGTGCAGGAGGGAGTCACAATTTTAGGAGGTTAGATGCTGAACAAATTGATTTCTAATAGAGATTTTATTTGATGTTTGTTTATCAATTGTCACAATCTAAAATACAAAGAGATGACAGTACACTAGTTCTCCGATCTTGATAAACCTATGTATTTGATGCGTAGTTGATTTTATTTTTGACTTGAAAACATCACGAACTAGCATGCTAATTATAGACTATCCTTTCCATGTTATTTTGCTTAAAATATCCACAATTGTATCACATGAGCTAATAAACCACTACTTTATTTTGAGTATTGAATATATCAATTTGTTTTTTCTTCTTTTCCAGATCTAGTCCTGAAAGATAAGATTATTGTCTATGACTTAGCTCATCAACGAATCGGATGGGCTAACTATGACTGTAAGTTCGCCACATGAACTCTTTCTTTCTAGCAAGGAGTATATATATATATATATATATATATATGATCCCTCATTCTGTCTAAAATGTTAAATTGCTGCATAGGTTCCTTGGCTGTGAATGTCTTTGTGACTACAAGCAAGGATGAGTACATCAGTGCCGGAAAAGTGAGTTCCAGCAACTCGCTGATAGGCGGTAACCTCTCCAAGTTACTACCTGTAACCATTATGGTTCTCTCTATGCACATACTAATATCCATGACGATGACCCCATTTTTGTAATTTAAATCCATTCAAAGGCTCATCATTCTTTTTCACCCCACTAAACCTACTTGAGTTAACACTTCTCATATTTGGATAGGGAGTTGTGGCTGTTCCTATTCTATAAATATTCTAATTGGCATGCTTGCAAAAGGGATGTCTTCCACTCATTTGATGAAAATGAGAATCTCATTGTAAAGGGACTCTTGAGAATTGGCAAAATGTATATTATCTATGAAGTTGATTGCATTTGCTATTTATATCTGAGGGCACATCCCTGGAGTTTCGATATGTGTATATGTTAATGGTGTATCATGGATTGTATTCAGGGAATTTTATGATTTACAAGTGTTAAAATTATCACCCTTGTGTGAATGGTGAATATCTTTCCGACTTCAGAGCAATATATTTTCAAGTCACATTGTTTAGTGGAAGAAACTTGTCAATCTGTTATTAACATAAAAGAATTTATGCCTACTTGATAATTCAATATACAACTCGGTGATATATTATAGCAAGAGTCAGGATTCGTTTACCAGGTGTAAGTGTCAAAAAACTTTTATATATTATGAAATTAGTTAATTTCATCGTTGAGTTCAAAGTTGTAATCAAGTAAATCAAATTTACTAGTTTTCATTGAATATAAAAATTAGTTGATGTTTTATCACATTGTAACACATAATATGTTATTTTAAATATGAGAAGATTCGTTGACACCTTCAAATAATTTTTTAAAGATTATGAAATTAATTAATCCTGTTGAGTTATATCATCATATTATCATGATGGTTATACATATCAAATTTTAGATCATTTGAGAATTCATAAGTATGTAATCTAGTAATAGACATTTACATAATATATTATTTGTTAAAGTAAAGTAATGCAACGAAGAATCAACTAATTTTTATATTCGATGAAAATTTAAAGATTTAATCTACTTGATTAAAATTTTGAACCCAATGATCGGATTGGTGGAAAAAGTGATTATGTTTTTCCACTATGTTGTTTCCACCAAAATAAATAAACAAAAATATAAGTTGCCATAGTAATCCATAAAAAAAATTATATAATCTGAAATAAGATAAATAATACTACCCGACAGACAGTAACTTAGGGAACAACAAAAGCTCTCCAAATTATTAAACACAACCAGAAACAATAAAAACACTTGTTCTCCAATAACAGGGTTTTTGAAGACAGAACAAACAGAAAACTAAGTCATTGAAATTAAATATTAGTAATGAATCTACTCAGCAACATTTTTCTTCTTGGGCATTCTGGATCCACCAACAACACAAGCATGGTCCCGCTCATATGGCTCGAGGGTTACTTGCTCTTTAGGCTTAAATTGATCTGCAATCAACTTGTTGACTTCACCCTTAAAAACTTGCTCAGCAGAGATTGTGGAGTCTATGCAGTTAGCCTAACATGAAATTAGATGAAAATTGATTATTAATTCAGTAATGAACAATAGATAGCTATGCTAGAAGACCATCACTGAACTTTATCGACAAAAGAACCAACAAAAAAATCAGCAATTAAACATTTAACTAAAAATATGTTCTCAATAAGAATCAAGGAGTACCAATCTAGTTTCAATATCAATACCAAATTAGTAGTAGATGTTTCTGCATACTTAACACCTTTTGTTGAGATTAAAAAAAATAATAGAAGTCTATTAAAGCATGATTAGATTTCTAAACCTTGATTGAATAAACAAAATGGCCTCCTGTTTTGAGATAATAAGAAGCATTCAGAGCTAAAATCCTTGCCTGCAATAACCACCAAAAAAAATAAACAAAACTGATCCCTGATTGATGTTTCAATTCAAGCATATCAATATCCAGGCAGCATCATCCCGATGTCTTGAAGGAGAATCTGAATAACTCATCACATGCACAAATCATCATATATGCAACACAGTATACATTCAAGCATATAAACAAATACTACAACATACAAAAAAATTAGATGCAGCCATGCAAGAATGGAAATGCCCTAAGATTATAGCAATCAGAACAAAACAAAATAAATGAAAACAAAATCAAACTAAAAGCCTTTTAAGAATAACTTTACGTAAAAGTGAAAACAAAATTAATATAAAAAAATATACAAATGCAGTGAAATGCTTCTCATTGTAATGAGCATAAGGGAAAAGCGAAGAAATAGTAAAAAGCATCATTGAAATTGAGAACGAAAATGAAAGAAACACTTGCTTTAAGGGCATCAAAAGGTTAAAAAATAAAGATATATTTGACAGAAAGAACCTGAAAGAAAAGAATAAAAACATAGATGCCATAATTAAAAAACCAATAGGAATCACAACCACAATTGATGCCTCAAATTAAAACAAAAATACAATGAAACAGAAAGTAATGCTTGTGTAGCTTACCCAAAAAAAATAAAGCAATGCTTGTGTCATTTTTTTTTTTATTTTTAAATGGAAGAGCAACCGCAATAGACACGCCTCAACATTATGATTTTAGTGGAATTTGCACCCGCAACACAGCAAAAAGTGATTGCATCATCTACATTTAACCCACTGTAGCAAGAAAAGTAACATAACACAGAACCACAAGTCCACAACCTTCAATTTAAACTCAAACTTTAACATTATTAATAACATAAAAAGTCAAATGAACAAAAAATAGATAAAAATCTTATGCAAGTGTCGATCTTGAAAAGAAAAGGGTCCCTGACCACAATTGATGCCTCAATAAAATGGTAACGCAATTGGGTTGCAATGACCACATTTACTCACAATTATGAGAAACACAACATACTTGCAACCACAACCGCAATAGTGACCACAATTTAAAACCTCGACAACTTACATTATTAGATTGAAAGATGAGGTAAATATCATAATCAAAAGGATTTTTGAGATAAATTTGTTACAGAAAATGAAACCACAACTGATCAAAGTGGGCAACAAGAATACCAAGAAACAGAAAGTAATGCTAGTGTCATTTTTTTATTTTTAAATGGAAGAGCAACCGCAATTGACACCTCAACATTATGATTTTAGAGGAATTTGCAACCGCAAACAGCAAAAAGTGATTGCATCATCTACATTTAACCCACTATAGCAAGAAAAGCAACATAACACAAAGCCACAACCTTAATTTTAAACTCAAACTTTAACATTATTACTAACATAAAAGTCATATGAATAAAAAAATAGATAAAAATCTTATGCAAGTGTTGATTTTAAAAAAAAGGGTCCCTGACCACTATTGATGCCTCAATAAAATGGTAATGCAATTGGGTTGTGATGGCCACATTTTCTCACAACTATGAGAAATGCAAAATGCAACATACTTGCGACCACAACCGCAACAGTGACCACAATTTAAAATCTTGACAACTTACATTATTAGTTTGAAAGATGAGGTAAATATCATAATCAAAAGTATAACTGTTATTTTTGAGATAGATTTGTTACAGAAAATGAAACCACAACTGATCAAAGTGGGCAACAACAGAAAGTGCCTCAACATCATAATGAGCTTAAACAATAGCACAGAAATTTCATAACTCGGCAAAAGATAGCAGAATAGCACAATTGAAGTAAAAAAAAGCAAACACATGATAAATGCAAAAGTAGGAGAGCAATAAAAGAAAATATAAATGAATAAGTGATGCAGATACCTGACCTAAATTTTGAAAGAGAAATGATAACAATCATATGAATAACAACTAGACATTAATATACAAAATGAAAATGAAATGCTAGCTCTAATTTTAAAAACAGTATTTCGTGATGCAATAGATGCCTCAATTGTGGATTTAGTTGTCTCTGCAACAACAATTGCGACCACGACTATAATTGCATCAGCCAAATTTCTTGGCGTTTGCGAGAAATGCAAAATAACCACAACGGCGACCACATATCTGACAAAAGTTTAAAACCTCAGACACTAAAATTATTAATGTGAAAGAAAAGAAGAGGCACTAACATCCTCATCAAAAGGTATAAAGGTTAGTTTTAAGATATAGATTTGTCAAGGAACTTGAAATCACACCTGATCAGGCTGAGCAACATCAGAAAATATGACATCTTCGATGCCAACCAACATCCTATACCTGCCTGGATGTCTAGCATCTTCAATAATGGGCATAACATTAGTACACTTCTTTGCCATACTAACCAAGTCACGCCCATTTCTCGCGCGAGAATTCTACTGCATAGACGACTCCAGTATACATACCAATAGCAAATTTTAAGCATTCTTTTCCGACCTTACAATACATTAAAACACAATACAAGATGTAAATAGGAACAAAAACATACTGGACCAACAATGTCAGACACATGAGAAACACTTGTTCCAGAAGCAGCTCCCAGGTAAAGGACTCGTGCACCCGGTTTCTTCATTATTATAAGAAAGTAACAAAAAAACATATATAAGTTAATATAAATTAATTGGAGCATAGTAGGACATGACATGTTATAAAACAATCAAATAAAATTTATTACAATCCATATGTTGTCAAGCCCGCAAAGGACACCGGCAGCCAACTTGGAGCGAAAAGGGTTCCAAACCTTATACTCAACTTTTGAACCATCTTGATTCTGCAATATGTACCAATTCATTCGAGGGTCAACAAAAAATTGAAAAAAGAATGGAACTGGAAATTAAAGAAATAAATAATTTAAGGCGGAGGCTCAGGTGCATGTTAACATATAACATGCTTAACATGCACCGGTGCATGCCTTCCTTTTTGGGTTTTTTTATTTATTTTTTTAAAATTTAATCTTAAAAAATATTCTATACGTTTTCTTTTTTTTTTACCGATATGAGGTGATTTTTGTAATTTGAATTTACTTTTTCACTCTGTGTTCTTAAAAAACTATACTGAGTAAAACTGTATTCAAAATTTACATATTCTAATAAATCTCTATATGAGCTTGTGTTAAAAAATATTCTGAATAAATCTGTACTAAAAAAATTTAAAAAAAAAAATTCACATGCATCAATGCATGTTAATAACATATTATCTATTAACATGCACTCGAGCCTCCGCCATAATTTAAACATGCAAAGTATAAGTATGTAGAGAAATATAGAAAGAAAAAAAATATAAAAATAAAAATAATCAAAACCACGTTAAACAAACAACAACACGTAAATAAAATAAAAACACATACAAACCTGCACAGCAACCCTTTTCTCATTGTAAATAGAATCACCGGGAACCATATTCTGAGTTACAAGGACATCACTTTTGGAACCACAACCAAGGAAGATGCCTTCATGTCTGTGAGGCTTAATCAACACCTTGCTCCCTCCCTTCATTCCACCATTTCTTCCTCGTCCACCTCTTCGTCTACCACTTCCACGACCACCTCTGCCTCCTCTACCGCCACCACGAGCTTTGAATGGAGTACTACCACCTCTTCCTCTTCCTCCACCACCGCCTCTTCCTCTTCCACTGAACCCACCACGACGACCTTGAGGAGGAGCTGTAACGCCCTATAATTATTTACCCTTGCTTACCCCATAATATCAAAATAGTAACTTGAAAATTTCCTTTTTAGAACAATTTTATTTCTAAAATCTCTGTCAAATCGGACAAAGTTTCCTTTGTTTATTAAACAAACCAAAACTTTATTTCCTGAGACCTGTGCAATTCAAACATGTATATAAATATATTCACTTCATTCAGAGCCAACAGGGCTAGACATCAATAGTGTCATAACACTCCACATCACAATATAATTACATCAGAGTTAGTAGCAAAATAATAAGTTGTGAAACTAGATAAGTTTTTCCCCAAAGTAATGCACTTCCTTTTCCAAGGAAGCAGTCCTGGATAACACCCAAAAATGATACTTTAAGTTTCCTATACTAATCATAGAAACATATACATATTCCTATAACAACCAGGACTACATCCAAAACCCATAATCTCCCATAAACTACTCTCCCTGTAAGGGAGAGTGCACCTGCTCGGCCGGAGGTTGTGCAAGCTCAATCTCATTACCTGTAAAATGTAGCAAGAGGGTGAGCATCACACATGAAGTAGGAAGCAGTTTCTAATTAAACATAATAACCCACCAAGTCATACACACTTAGCCATTTAGCAAATAGAGATTCATTCAATCAATCCATAACATATTCATGCATGTTATTATTTTCATTACTCTTTCTTTTGCACCATACACTTTATTTTCCAATAGCCCTTACATCATTCATTTATTCATTTCCATATATGTGTACCACTAGGAATTGGTTGCTCCTGCTAGAGCATTTGTACACCCATTAGGGACTTAGGCACCCATCAGGACTATCACCCACTAGGCCTCACCCGTTAGGACTAATACATTAGATCTTATATTCATACATTAGTCTTTTTCACATTTTCCTTTCTTTTAGTTTTCGTTGAATTGACCATTTGGGTACATTGACTCCTAACGGGGCATTTGTACCTAATGGGGCATTTTAGCCTGATGGGGCATTTGGCCCTAATGGGGCATTTGGCCCTAATGGGGCATTTGTACACCTAGCAGGAACACCTAGTGTCCCAATGTCCCAATGATCAATTCAACCATTCATTCCGGTTTAATTCATTAGCCTTGTACATTTCCACATTTAACCTTAAATTCTTTTTCAATTAAACATAGCAATCAAAAATATATTCCACACAAAATGCATTTAATTCATTTAGCCATCTACATCAAATAATACTCATAAGGGTTCAATCAATTATCACAATTAATCATCCACCAACACAAGTCTATCAATAATTTCTCACACTTCTACAATTATAACAACTTTGACACTTAGGGTTCATACATGTCATAATCATAATCATTTAGTTATTCACTAATTCCTAATGTTCCTATCCTAAATTTAAACACATAACCTTAGCACATCACTATGCACTAACTAGAAGCTAGTCCCTAAAACAAGGTAATACACACCCCCTTACCTTAGATCAAGCAGAGAGTGAAATGAACCTTGACCCAAAAGCTAGCCTCAACCCTAAGTCCTTTGTGCCACACAAAGAGCTTCCAAGAAAGGTGAGTGGAGGAAAATGAAACTTGATCTCCCTTAAATCATGAAACAAAGGAGAACATAAGACATGGAACCTAAGGGAGTGGGGTTCGAAATTATGAGAGTAATAAGAGAGAGAAATCATATGGAGCACAAAGAGAGTAAAAGGAGGAGTAAGCTTTACCTAAGAAGTTTGCTTATGGCTTAATGAGCTTGCAAAGAAGAAGAAACAACCTTGGACCTTGGTGGAGGGGAGTAGAACTCGTGGGGGAGGAGTGAAAGAAGAAAGGGAGTAAACTTTGTTGATGGAAGAATGAATGAGAAATGGGAAAGAGTTTTGTTTTATTATTTATGAAGGGAGGAAACATGTGGTCCTAATTTAAAGAGGAAAGGAAAGATTCCCTTTGTGTGGTTGAGGAGCCACACGTGTAACACCTTTTCTTTATTTTTTTTTGTTCAGACTCAACAAGTAATCGATTACCCTGTTCAGGTAATCGATTATCGCTTCAATGCAACATTTTTGTGACTTCCAACCTGAGGCCTTGTAATCGATTAATGGCCATAAAATAATCGATTACAATTTGATGCAACAAATTTGGTATTTTCAGCAGAGGCTCAGTAATCGATTACTTATCCAGGAGTAATCGATTACCCTTCAATGCAACATTTTTGTGCATTGTTGGATGAGAGCGTGTAATCGATTAACTCACACCAGTAATCGATTATTTTGCTGCTTTTTCATCTTTTCAGATTTTCTAACTCTCAAACCTCTTCCTTACATCCTATACCCATTTGGCCATGATTTCTATGCTAAACCCTAGCTCTTAGCTGTTTAGTACACATAAATTCATCACAAACTAACACAATAACTTGCATAGTTCATATTATTTTAAGCATTTTAAATTGAGGATGTTACAATCCTCTCCCACTTACCAGAATTTCGCCCTTGAAATTCAGCTTTCTTCGAACAGATGCGGATGAGACTGCCTTATCTTTCTTTCTAACTCCCAAGTAGCTTCCTCCACATTATTTCTGCTCCATATAACCTTTACCAAGACAATCTCCTTGCCTCTCAACTGTTTCACCTGTCTATCATCAATCCGCACTGGCAACACTTCGAAAGTAAGATTCTCTTTTAAAGACAGATCATCCATAGTAACCACATGAGCAGGATCATGAATGTACTTCCTCAACTGTGAGACATGGAATACATCATGAAGTCTTGCCAAGTGAGGGGGCAAAGCAATCCGGTAAGCTACAGGACCAACCTTCTCCAAAACTTCATAAGGTCCAACAAATCTCGGAGTCAGTTTCTTGGACTTGATAGACCTCCCAATTACTGTGACAGGAGACACCCTTAGAAAAACATGATCCCCAACATCAAATTCCAAAGGTCTCCGTCTTTTATCAGCATAACTCTTTTGGCGATCTTGTGAGGTCTTCATTTTGTTCTTGATCATTGTGATCTTTTCAGTTGTTTCTTTCACAATGTCAGGACCTGTTAACAGATTCTCCCCTATTTGGAACCAACATAAAGGCGTCCTACACTTCCTGCCGTAGAGAGCCTCAAATGGTGCCATACCGATACTGGAGTGGAAACTATTATTATAAGTGAACTCCATTAACGGCAACAATTGTTCCCAATTACCCGCCTGTTCCAGAACACATGCTCTCAACAAATCTTCGAGTGTCTGAATAGTACGCTCAGATTGTCCATCTGTTTGTGGATGATAAGCAGTACTGAATTTCGCCTGCTGAAGACTTTGCCAAAATCGAGACAGAAATCTCGAATCACGGTCGGATACTATACTGGTGGGGACACCATGCAACTTTACTATATCTCTGATGTACAACTGAGTCAACTTCTCCAAAGTGTACTTTTTGTGAATAGGGATAAAATGGGCACATTTTGTTAACCGGTCTACAACAACCCATATGGCATCACATCCTGCTGCAGTTCTAGGTAGACCCGTCACAAAATCCATAGCTATGCCGTCCCACTTCCATTCTGGGATATCCAATGATCGCAAAGGACCACCGGGCTTTTGATGCTCTATCTTAACCTTTTGACAGGTCAAGCAATGTGATACATGATCAGCTACATCAGTTTTTAACTTTGGCCACCAATAAATCTTCTTCAAGTCTTGGTACATCTTTGTTGCTCCGGGATGAAAATTCATCTTGGTTCGATGAGCTTCCCATAGGATATCTCTTCTAACTTCAAAGTCCATGGGAACACATATCCGACCCCTAAATCGGACGATACCATCTGAACCTTTTACAAAGTCGGGCTCTGCATTGCCTGATGCCCCTTCCAACAACTACTGTAGCTCTTCATCATCAACTTGCCTCTCTTTAATGAGACCAATCAACTCGTTAGTAACCTGCAACATTTCCAGAACAAAGCTCTTCTCTTTCACTTGCATGTTCAAGTTGAGGTCACTGAAATCTTGGATTAACTGCATCTCCTTCACCATCATATTGCTGACATGCAAAGTCTTGCGACTTAGTGCATCAGCCACCACATTGGCCTTGCCTGGATGATACCGGAGACTGAAATCATAGTCCTTCAGAAATTCCATCCACCTCCTCTGTCTCATATTCAGTTCTTTTTGATCGAAGAGGTAGCGGAGACTTTTATGGTCACTAAAGACTTCAAATCTTGAACCATAAAGATAATGCCTCCAAATTTTCAAGGCAAAGACTACTGCTGCCAACTCAAGATCGTGAGTGGGATAGTTCTGTTCATGATGCCTCAACTGCCTGGATGCATAGGCTATGACTTGTCCTTGCTGCATCAACACACAACCCAACCCTTGCTTTGAAGCATCACAGTATACCACAAAGGATTGAGTCGGATCCGGCAAAATCAATACCGGGGAACTAGTCAATCGCCTTTTCAACTCTTGAAACCTACTCTCACATTCAGGGGACCAAACATACGGAACGCCTTTCCGAGTAAGAGTGGTCAAAGGAAGAGCTAACTTGGAAAACCCCTCTATAAATCTTCGGTAATACCCAGCCAAACCAAGGAAACTTCTGATCTCGGTAATAGACTTGGGTCTCTCCCACTTAAGCACCGCTTCCACCTTAGAAGGGTCGACAACAACACCCTTCTCAGAAATGACATGCCCCAGAAAGTGCACTTCATCCAACCAAAAACTACATTTTGATAACTTCGCATAAAGATGCTTGTCCTTGAGAACTTGGAGCACCGTTCTCAAATGCTCTTCATGCTCCTTCGGGCTCTTGGAATAAATGAGTATATCGTCAATAAAGACTATGACGAAAGAATCCAAGTACGACCGGAAAATCCTGTTCATATAATCCATGAAGATGGTTGGAGCATTCGTGAGACCAAAAGGCATCACCACATATTCGAAATGCCCATACCGGGTTCTAAAAGCAGTCTTGGGAATGTCCTCCTCTCGGATACGGATCTAATGATATCCAGATCGGAGGTCAATCTTTGAGAAAACTGCTGCTCCCCTCAGTTGATCCAACAAGTCATCGATGCGGGGAAGTGGATATTTATTCTTAACCGTCACTGCATTCAACTGACGATAATCAGTGCACATCCGGACACTTCCGTCCTTCTTCTTGACAAAGAGGATCGGAGCTCCCCAAGGAGAAACACTTGGCCTAATAAACCCCTTAGCCAACAGCTCCTCCAATTGCCTCTTTAACTCTTCCAGCTCTGGAGGTGTCATCCGATAGGGTGCCTTAGAAATTGGGCCAGTACCAGGCATAAGATCAATGCCAAACTCGACTTCTCTTTTCGGAGGCAATCCAGGAATCTCTGCAGGAAAGACTTCCGGGAATTCACAAACTATTGGAATCTGGCTTACGTCCGACACCTCGTCCACTTCCACGACAGCTAAAGAAGGATCACTGAAAATAACAGCTTTTTGATGACAATCAATCATGACACGGTGATGGGACATCCAGTCCATGCCAAGTATAATGTCTAACCGAGTCAACGGCAAACAGATCAGATTCACTTCGAACTCTCGATCTAACACTCGAAGGGAACAATTTAGACACATTTGAGATGTGATCACAGAAGAACTTGTAGGGGTTGAAACAGAAAGCTTATAAGGCATTTCTACACAAGAAAGTCCTAGCTTCTTCATACAATCAACAGAAATAAAGGAATATGTCGCTCCACAATCAAACAAAACTCCACAGGAAATATCGTTGACAAAACATGTACCTCGAATGAGCTCATCTTCATCAGTCACTTCCTCACCATCCATGGTGTATACCTTGCCCTTCTGAAGTGGCTGGCTTGCTCCTGACTTCTGAACCTTGGCCACATTGACCTCTTTATTTAGGGGGCTCTTGGGACAATTGGCAGCAAAGTGTCCCGGCTGACCACAATGAAAACAGAGTCCCTCCCTGTTGCGAGGATCTAGCCTCCAACACACTCCCTTGTGTCGCCTCCCACAATGCTGACAAGCAGGAAGAAAATCATAAGTAACTGCTGGTTGTCTTGCTCCACCAGTAACCACAGCTTTTGACTTAGCATATGGCCCTGTCCTCTGCTCCAGACCCTTGCCTCTGTGGGGTCCCCCTGACCTCTGGGCTTCTCTGCTCCGATCTGCCTCCGCCTTCCTTTTGAGTCCCTTCTCATAAGTACTAGTCATATTGATGAGATGAGAGAGGTCAGCAATGTTTTGATACTCAAAAGCAAGCCGGATATCTTCACGGAGACCGGACTCGAACTTGATACACTTTGCTCTCTCCTCTGCATCTTTATAGCCACTGGAGTATCTGATTAGATCTTCAAACTGCGCCGCATACTCGCCAACGCTCATGCTCCCTTGTTCAAGCTTCAGGAACAATAGATCCTTTTCCCTCCTCACATCTTCTGGAAAATACTTTCCCAGGAAGCGGATTTTGAATAAATCCCATGTCACCGCTTGGCCAGCTGCTTCCAAACCTCTCCTGTGATGATCCCACCAATGCTCGGCTTCTCCAGTCAACATGAACTCAGCCAACCGAACTCTCTGATCGGCAGGTGGTTGCAAAGAACGAAGGATCTTTTCTACTTCTTGGAGCCAGAGTTGAGCTCCATCAGGATTACATCCGCCCTCAAACTTTGGTGGATCATTCTTCCGAAATCGGACCATCCAGTCAATCTTGACCGGAGGTGGGGGAGGAGGTTGCAATGCTGCTGCTGCAGCCACTGCTATGTTTTGAGCTTGATTCTGCTGCAGATTTGCCACTGCAGATTTGGACTATGTACTTATGACTTTCATATATATATAAAACCTATGTTTATATTATTATCAGTTGCATAGTCCAGTAATTTCCGCTTACTCTGATTTAACTTATAAAAGAGCTCGGCTATAAGTATTAATTGACGGTATCA
Organism: Crotalaria pallida; assembly: GCA_037953625.1. Lineage (NCBI taxonomy): Eukaryota > Viridiplantae > Streptophyta > Magnoliopsida > Fabales > Fabaceae > Crotalaria > Crotalaria pallida. Next base: position 36,030,769 of record CM075655.1, on the reverse strand, counting down.
ATTTTATTGAACAAAGTATGGGTAGCTTCAATTGATTGTAAAATGTAAAGAAATTTCTAAAGAACGAATGTTATCCTGTTTGAGAAAGGATTTTAGAAATCGCCGAACTCGATACAAGTGTTTTAGAGGATTTTAGAATTTATTCTCCAAGAGTTCCATTTGATGAATTGTGCACCCACTTTAAAGAAAATTTTATTTACCATATTTTCTTATAGCACAAGTCCATATATTATCCAATATAAAGCATAAATACTATATTATATTTGGGTAATCTGGAAGGGTGTCACAATTTTAAAAATCAATTGCACAAAAAAAAATTATGTCGATAAACTAAATTTATGTTTAGTCACTCACACCGGTACTAAAATTTGTATTCTCCATATTTATAAAGGTATGATAGATATTACTACTTATTATGTAGAAATGTGAGTATATATATAAATTTCAATAAAACTTTTTTTTCTACCATATTCTTACGTTATCCCACTACCGTTTAGGTAATATAGAGATTGGGTTTATTTAAAAAAATTAAACTAAGAGTCCATCTTCGCTGTTGGTATATGTCTCCATTTTTTAATATTAAGATATAATGAGAAGTGTTAAAAAAAAGAAAAGAAAATAAATATCAAGATCCAATAAGATAAAGATAATCATAAAAAATAATAAAAATATTTAGCTTGAGATAAGATAAAGATTTTTAAGATTCAATCTTATTATTAACTTGAGATAAGATAATTGATTAAAAAGATAAAAATATTTAATTATGATTAATAACAACAAATGTGATAATCATATTTTTTTAAAAAAATACTAATTATACAAAAAAAAACTACTTCATCCATCACATAAATATAAAAAAGATCATGTTCAATTCTAATTTTATATTTATTTATCATAATAAATTTGATAATCATATATAAAAATGTTAATTTATCCATAAAATAAATAAGGAATATCTCATATAAAAAGTGTTACATTTTTTATTTACATGATGAAGTACAAAATTTATCAACAAGATCATTTAGATTAATTTTTTAAATTATAAGATTTGGTTTGAACTCTTACCTTTTTGTATAATTATTTTTTTGTTGTTGTTTAATAATACTATTTACTTTATAAGAAAAATAATAATAATGTTTAATTTAAAATATTTAATATAAAAAAGTTGAAATATCAATAACCCGTGCATTGCATGGGGTAAGAGCTAGTAGATTGATATTAGTATCATTTTTACACAATCATCATGTTATGTCATCTTATGTGTCATATTTAAGGATTAATTTGCAAATTTTTAAACTTGAAATTTAATCATGGTTAAAAATAAAAAATTAAAACAAAAAAAATAAAATTAAAATTAAAACTAATAACCTAATCCTAATCTAACAAGTTCACAACCCTTAATCTAACAAGTTCATTTGCATCTGTTGTTGTATACTCTGCGAGAGAAAGAACTCGTGTCATAGTGCTCCAATGTCACCGTCGTGGCTCCAGCCGCTTCAGCCATCGTGGAAGAAGAAGCCCCGTCGTCCCAGCCCCACCGTCCTCATCCCTTCCTTCCAGTTCCTTTCATTTCCCTTTCTACATTTGCTGGTCCCTAAGAGCACAGACGCCGTCGCACCACCTGAAGAGAGAAACCCGGAGAATCGCTGTTGGAAAAGCCCCCACTGTCGTCGCTGGACAAGCCCCAACCGATGTCGTCGTCGCACGATAAGCCACCGTCGTCCCCGCCGCTCCAACCCTTACGCGATTAGCAGCCCCGCCGTTCCCATTTCCCGGCACGCTTGGGCATTTTTGTTGTAATGGTTTAATATGTCCTTTTGTTAAAATATTTGTTTATAAAAGTGATATATACAATGTATTTTAACAGCATTATCCCGGGATGTATAATGGCATGGGTCAAACATTATACCATGATGTGCATAAAAAAAACAAAGGGAATGATGGTAAGGATATTTGCAGAAAATTGATGCATTTTATTACCTTGGCATTTTGGATTTTGTCATTTTATTCCTTGTCTTTTCCTGCATTTTTGCAATGATGGCAAGGCTTTCAGTGAAGGATATAGTTTAATCTTTCAAGACAAGGAGTTTAGAACAATACTGATTTTAATAGAGGCTTCCCCTTATAATCATTAACCATAACATTTCAATACTGATTTCATTGAATTAATAGGTGATGTTGGACATTTTTTATTGTTTGAGTTGACTAAAAATACCTCTGTTATGCAGGTTAATTGTCAGACTTGTTACATTTTTAAGTCCCCTTTGGTTTGAGGATTAATTAGCAAAAAGAGGTTGAGATGTTTGTGACTTCTAAAGCACATATCTGTTATGTAAGTTTGTGGCTTCTTAAGCACAAACTCTATTTATGTAAATCCTTTCTTTCTGAAACTTCCTTTTCCTTTTCTCTTTATGTTGTCACTTAATTATTTTTCCATGTGCAATGCCGTAAATTACAACAATGTCAGTAGTTGTGGTGGACTCGGTTGTTTATGTGGTGGACTTGGGAAAGGGACCTGAACCAAGACCTCGGAACAAGGCCCAAATAGCCTTGACCGAGCTGGGGGGCTTATGTGGTGGACTCGGCCTAGCCGAGCTCCACGTAACCCTCACTTAGGACCTAAAGGATCCTTCAGGAAACCCCCTGTATACTTGGCCGAGCTCAAAGCTCAACGGCCGAACAGATATCAGGCACGGGCCGACCTCATCCTCCTACCAAGGTCCGACCTCCTTGTCCGACACCACCTAGAGTCCGACACCTCCCAGAGACCGACACCTCCCTCAGAGTCCGATACCAAGGACAGGATGACGTGTCTCACCTTATCCACAAGGACAGCTCATCCACTCATAGCTCAATACAGGCTGGCCCTACTTGGGCCTCAAGCAAGCCCATTAGGGCAACCAGCTCCCCCCTATAAGTAGCTCCGTACTACATGGGGCTCAGGTACGTCCTCTAACCCTAATTATCACCCTCACACACCAGTGATTAGGGTTGCTTCTTGGCTTTCTTCCTTAGCCACTTGAGGACTCCCACCAAACATCACACAGAAACCCTAGACAGAGGCTCCTCCCAAGGTCTTATTCCCTAACCTTGGAGGACTTCACAGTCTAGGACATCACATTGGCGCCGTCTGTGGGAAAAGAAAAACTTCATCCCCACCCAGAGATTCTACCATGTCTGAGATACAACCAGTTCAGAGGAGGAGGAGAGGGCGTCCAAGGAGGGTGCCATCAACTGAGGACCTACGCCTGCACCTTGAGGCCAATAGGGCAGCAAGGTCCTCACCTCCTCCCCCTCCACCTCCTCCCCCGCCACCACCCCCACCACCCCCAGAACCTACCCACACCCACAGTGGACCTTACACCATCCACACCGGAGACACTACAAATCCAACTCAGCACCAGGGAGGAGGTCGGCGCGTGCAGCTACGCTCCGAACTTGGAGAAACCAACACAGAACAGCACCGCCACCGTGGTGAACGTGCCCACTCTGTTAGCACTACACATCGTTCTCACTCACGTCAATCTTCACTCTCTCGAGATGATGAGGTCTTGTCCTTGATGAGACAACAGATGAGGATCATAGAGCAGCAAGGCAAAGCAATTGCAGATCTTCAACAAGTTACTATGCAACGTTTGGCTTAACGAGCTGTTGTTCAAGCTCCAGCCCAAAACGAACCTCCTCCTCCCCCACCTCCTCCACCAACACATCCCCCATTAACACCGCAAACCTTCACAACACCGCATACTACCATTACACAACTTACACAAACACCACTCCCTGACCAGCAACAACCTGATTCGGATGATTCCCACCCTGGACACCCTTTTACACCAGCTGTCATGGCTTATGAACCACCACCAGGGTACCTTGGACCCAGCAACATTCCCAGATATAATGGCCTCACAGACCCTCAGGAACATGTCCTCTCTTATGAGGGAGCTGTGAACTTCCATGGTGGAGGAGATCGGCTCAAGTGCCGAGCTTTCTCCATGACCCTCCAGGCCCCGGTCCTCCGATGGTACTCAACGTTACCCAAGAATTCTGTCAACAACTGGACAGAAATGAAGCGAGTATTTCTCAATAGGTACACTGCTAGTTGTGTGCAGCCAAGGTCTGACCACACTCTAGCTACATTAACACAGAAGTCGGATGAATCACTGCGTGCTTATCTACACAGGTTCCACAATGAGTCCACCTCGGTCCCAAACTTATCTCCCGAGGTGGCCGTCCTCCTTTTGACCCAGGGATTGGTTGAAGGAGGGTTCAAAGACTCTCTGATTGGAAAGCCACCAAAAGATATGGCCGAGCTCAGACAGAGATCCAACAAGTACATCAACCTCGAGGAATTCAACAAAGGTCAGTCGAGTAGGATGGAAAACGCTCAAGCTGCTTCGCAGAATGCCCTTCCCCGAGGTCGTCCTCGGGGAAACAGGGAGGATAGAGGAGGAAGAGGAGACCAAGGAGACCGAGGTCGCCCTCACGTCGGCCAGCAAGATGACCGCCGACGTCCTTACATCACTAAGTATGATTCTTACACCCCCCTGACGGTTCCGAGGTCACAAGTCTAGAGAGAGACCATCAGACCGAACTCAGGAGCGTACCTCGGCCACCTTACCTCGGCCACCTTTCCTCAGAAACCAAAGTAATATCAGGGACAGGTCTAAATACTGCAACTTCCACGACGGGTATGGTCACCATACCGATCAGTGCACCTGGCTTCGAGACGTTATCGAAGACATGGTGAGAAAGGGCAAGTTGCAACAGTATGTGAGAGAAGCGGTGGAAAGAAGAGGCTGAAGAAGGTCTCGCAGCCCAGACAACGACAAAGGGAAAGCCAAAGCTGACCCGTCTCCAGAAAAGAAGGAAGAAGAGCCATAACGTGTAAATATGGTCGTGGTACAAGATCTGGACAAGTCGCCGAAAAATTTCCGAGTTGAAACTATCTCGGGAGGTTTTGCTGGTGGCGGCGAGAAGAGAGCAGAAAGGAAAAGATACATCAATCAAGTTTTAGCCGTTCACCACAAACCCGTCGTCAAGAAACTACCTCGGAACATCCCCATCATTTTTTCTGACCAGGACATGGAAGACGTCATCCCGGATCACGATGACCCTATGGTGATCACGGCGTTGATCGGCAATTTTGAAGTCGCCCGAGTTTTCATCGATCAAGGAAGCTCGACCGACATTCTCTTTCTTCATACATTTCAAGCACTGAAGCTGAGGTCAGCCGACCTCGTGTAATTTGAAGGCAATCTCATCAGCTTTACAGGTGAGGCAATTCGCCCCCTTGGAGCCATCCACCTCCCGGTGACCTTAGGCAAGCAGCCTTCGGCCCGAACGGAGATCGTCAAGTTTTTTGTTGTTGATTCTGAATCCCCATACAATGTGATACTAGGGCGAACCTGCCTGCAAGCTTTTGGGGCAGTGGTTTCAACGGTTCACTTAGCAATGAAATTCGTCGATTCTGACGACAAAGTCGTCATAGTCAAAGCCGACCAGGTGAGAGCCCGACTCTGCTACAATGCAAGCCTAAGGGAAGTAAAAAAGAAACAGAAAGAGCTTACTGATCCAACATTGGCCAAAGGGAGAGTTCTATTGGCTGATGTTCAGATCAAACTAGATGTTCTTAGGTCTTCCCCTCGAGGGGAATGGTTGGCAATCCCCCTCGATCCTTCTGACCCTAGAAAAGATGTCAAAGTGGGTACCAACCTCCCCCAAGAAATCCAAGATGCATTTAAGGAAAATCTCTCTTCTCTTCCAGTTCTCTCCAGCTCCCCGCAGGGGGATAACCTTTTCATCTATCTAGCTGTGGGTGATTCCGCCCTCCGCTCGGTATGGATCCAAGATGAGGGCCGAAGTAAGTTCCCCGTCCACTCCTTAAGCCGAGCTTTTCAAAGTCCCGAGCTCTGGCATCTCAAAATGAAAAAAATTCCCATTTTGCAATACTACCAACAATTTCCTCGGCATCTCCTCAGACGACCACCACCAGGCCAAAGAAAATCTAATACTGGCAGAAGAGGTCCGAGAAGCCGCCCCTGTTCAGAAGAAGATAGCAAAGGAAAAGCTAGCCAACCGAGACAACAAAACAGCGCAACCCGGGGCATTTGAGCTCGGTCACCTCGTGCTCCGAGGAGCAGACATCAGTCATGAGAATCGGAGAGACGAGAAATGTGCTCGGAATCGAGAAGACCCCAACAGAGGCGTTTCGGAAACATACTCTGGGAAATCCTCGAAGGAACCGAGCTCAAGAACTCCTAGAACTTTACAACACTGAGAGCCTATTTCAAATATGTTTACCTCAGATACCATCTGCAGTCACCTGCATCCTCAGCTAAAATTTAAGTTTAAGTTCATTTTAGTTTCTGTATTTCCATCTGTCGAATTTCGTTCCATTGTGACATACTCATCTTTCTCAATTCCCTAAAAGGCAATGTACTCACACTTATGATTAATGAAAAAGTACAAACTTGCCCCTTACTCAAGTGCCACAGTTTTATATACGTACGTACTACCTTCTCATTTAGCACTAGCCACCTAAATGTTGCATGGCGCTATGCACAGCCAACATCTTGTAAATGAGATCGACTCGTATGCACAGTGTACAAGGGACACCCGATAAAGAACAGCTTGCTGTGAAATGTCTCCACATAGCTTCACTCGGCAACCTCTTTCACGTCGGGGACGAGGACACCCACCTCGGCTAAGGTGGGTGGATCCGAGATCCCTACCGTATGCACTTATATACAGTACCTCTTTTCAGAGGAAAGCTTATAAGGTTACTGCACTTACTGAGTCATCTGAGCTTAGCCTCATATTCAGATCCGATCAAATGCTCTTATTATGACCTTTTTTATTCCGAATACAACAAGTAACAGCAGGACTTGTATTCTCAAAAACAGTTCTACTTGGTTATCCAAAAAGCAACAAGTCTCAAACACTTGCATTTTAAACCAAGCCACATTTGTAGCTGATAGCAGTTCGGATCCGAGATCTAAAATACAACATGCAACGAGTTAATAAAAACTCGCATCTATGCAACAAGTTATTGAAAAAAGCTTCCATAAAAATTACCTCGGACACAACGTGTATGCAACAAGTTCAAAGAAAAACTTGCATAAAAATTATAATATGCAACAAGTTAGACTGAAATAAACTTGCATTAAAAGAAACTGTTGTACACAATTACGAAAATAAAATACAATACTGTCAAAACATGTTATACAAAAGGCATAGATAAAATGCTAGCTGCCCAGCATAAGGGACTTATGCTGCTTCATCTTCAACATCGAAAAGGACGACCGTACTCGGATCGAACTCCTCATCCGGTTTCTCTGCCAACGGGTTGGGAAGATTTCCTTCAGGTTGGTCAAGGTCAACCTCGGCCATATTCCTCTCATAGTCCACCATCTTCCCATTCTCCACCCCGAACACGGCACAGGCGCCGACTACCCGAACTCGGAGCCCTTGATTCAGGTGCAGGATCTGCTCAACAGCATTGGCAAAGATCTTGCCTGCTCCTTTCTCAAAATCAAAATTTGCCTCGGCCGCCGAAATCTTATGTTTAAGAGCTTGAGCAGCTCTTCTCTTCAATAATGTTCGAACCGTTTCAACTTCGGCCAAGCCCTCCTGCCGACCATCCTCCTTGGCTGCCACCTTAGCTGGCTCCTCCGATGTCCGAGCTTTATCCCTTATTTTGGCCACGGCTTCTTCATATTTTTTCCAAAGCTCCTCCATCTGCTGGGGATGCTTCTCTTCCAGCTCGGCCAGTTTCTGATCAGCGGAATTTTTGCTATTCCTAAGATCAGCCACCTCGGATGCCATATCAGATCGGGCCTTCTTCTTGGCAGGCGACACGCCTTCCGCCATATCATCAGCAACTTCGGCCAACACATTGAAATGGTCGTTGCCCTCTTCAGTTGACAGGCCAGCTCCTCGGCCTTCTTTTTCCACTCTGCTCCCGACATCTTTATGAGAGTGGGATATCTGCAGCAATGATCACCTCGGTGCTAGATCTCGGAGATTGGGGAGGAGGTGGGGCGATAATCACCACAGGAGGATTTGGATGGACTGGAGCCGAATCGGTTGAAGTTGTATCAGTCGAGACCTCGGCGGGAACTGCGTCACTGGAAGGGCTGTCCGTCCTCTGCCTCTTCCGAGCAGCCATTGCAAGCTTAACTGCCTTGGATGACATGTCCGACCAATGTTCGTCTGAAAGCATAAGAACAAAGAAAAATCAATAAGAAAGTTAAAAGAAAATATACAAGTGTAAGGGTAAAGTTAACTACCAATTCTGGTCAAAACTTCGTTGTCAGGACACTTCATGAAAACTCCAATGTCGAGCTGGAATTTCCGAGTACGATATTCGGTTTGGAAATGGTGGGCTGTTACGGCCTCATCGGCATCAAGGGTCACGCCCGACCATCTCTGCGGGGTGCTAATATGACGATTGAAGAACTCTGGGGTCCACTCCAAAGGGAACTTCGGACCCGTCTCGGACCGAAACCAAGGAAGCCCCATTCCAACATACTTGTACTTGAAAAACCTGGGTTTAAAATGTTTCCAGGACTCTGTGAACATGCCGAATAACCGACAGTGAGCTCGGGCTTTAGCCGACACCCAAAGGCGACCAGTGACCCCGTCTTTATTGCTGACGAACGGGTTATACATCCACAGGAAAAGCCGAACTGTGCATACCAACCTCTTGGCCCTGCAATATTTTTGAAATGCTCGTAGAAATGACCAAGTGTTGGGATGTAGCTGCGAAGGGGCTAATCCGAGCTCGTTCAAGACCCTCATCTCCATATCGGTAAACGGCAGGGTCACACCGAGGTTGTGTATAAGGTCGGCGTAAAAGAAGAAAGAATTGTTGTCTGTTCGGCTGCATATTCTGTCATTTGCCGAGCAGGGGAGTACTTCGTAAGAGGTTCCAGTGGTGTCCTCCGGGCAGGGCAGCACGGCTCTCTTCACTATGGCAAGTTTATCCTCGGAGTCCAAGCTGGACTGCACTCCCTTGGGCTCTACATCGACCCACTCGTACTGATTGGCGTCGGTAGGCGCAGGGTAAAGCTCAGGGCGGCTGATGCACTTTCTGGGCGGCATGGTACCTGTGGAAGAACAGGGGAGCTCGGTGTTAGTCATACGGGTTACAAAAAATAACCCCCCAGGAAACCCCCTCGAAGTTGTTCCGAGGTGCGAGCATCTCGCCTCTACCACAGGTACCCCCCGTTCGTACATCCTCTCTTTCTTCATCCTCTCGAAGTCGGCACGCTCCCTACCGTCAACGAACTCGGCCCAAGCGTACTGCCGTATCCACTCTCTCTTCTCTTCCCAATCCCGAGGATGGACGACCTCAACGGGATCGACCTCTAGAACTTGCCTCTCATATTTCCGCCTATACTCCCTTTGGCGACGGAACGCCTCGTCTACCTCCGTGGAGGAGCAGGACGAGGAGGAGGAACCGTCCTCCTCCTCTGAACTGCTAGATGATAGGGAGACTACCCCAGCCCATTTCCTAAACCAATCCCTACTCATATTTACCCAATCCACTCCTTTGATTTTCTGAAAAATAAAAACAAAAAACAGGAATCAAAAACCTTCCAAAATCCTAAAACACGCCCAACCCAAAGAGGGCCAAAATCCCAAAATCATTCCCCAAAGATAAAACCCCAATAACCTGAGAAAACCACCCCATCTCCATAAAAACAAAGGCTTAAAAACATGAAAACGAAAAGTATTAACCCCCACAAGAACCAAATCCCAGAGAAAAGAAGAAACAAAAATAGAGAAGAAGAAGTAGGAAAACTACCAGTACCTTAGAAGGTTGAAATCGAAGGAACACAGAGCTTGAAAATAAAGGAAGGATCCACTGAGAGAGAAGAAGACAACGAAGTACTGAGAGGGAGAATGAAGTTTGATAATGGAAGAGGCAGAAAAGGAGTCTGAACCTGTGTTTTCGTGGGGAGAGAAAGAGTTCCTGTTAGAGAAGAGAAGGGAACAAGATCGAAGGAAGAGTGGATGATAGAGAGAGGAAGAGAAACCGTTTTGGGTGAAAGAGGGGGAAGAGAAACCGTTTTCCCCCTCATTTTTGAAGTTTGGGTCTGGCCCAAAAAGCCCAACCCAGCATGCAGCCACACATGCTGAGACACGTGGTGCTCAATAGCTGGAATCATGGACCTCGAGCAACGTTGCAATTATGGCAACGCTTCGGTCAACGTAACTCCTGGCACGTGTCAGATCTGGAAGAAGCAAACGTCACGTCGGAGAAGGTGAAAGGACAGTTTTCAAACCTGCTCCGTCATAATGAAAGGACGCCAGAGACAGCTGGACCCAGCTCTCGGCAGCTCATCGTCCGAACTCCCTAGAACCTCGGAACAAGGCCCAAATAGCCTTGACCGAGCTGGGGGGCTTATGTGGTGGACTCGGCTGTTTATGTGGTGGACTTGGGAAAGGGACCTGAACCAAGACCTCGGAACAAGGCCCAAATAGCCTTGACCGAGCTGGTGGGCTTATGTGGTGGACTCGGCCTAGCCGAGCTCCACGTAACCCTCACTTAGGACCTAAAGGACCCTTCAGGAAACCCCCTGTATACTTGGCCGAGCTCAAAGCTCAACGGCCGAACAAATATCAGGCACGGGCCGACCTCATCCTCCTACCAAGGTCCGACCTCCTTGTCCGACACCACCTAGAGTCCGACACCTCCCAGAGACCGACACCTCCCTCAGAGTCCGATACCAAGGACAGGATGACGTGTCTCACCTTATCCACAAGGACAGCTCATCCACTCATAGCTCAGTACAGGCTGGCTCTACTTGGGCCTCAAGCAAGCCCATTAGGGCAACCAGCTCCCCCCTATAAGTAGCTCCGTACTACATGGGGCTCAGGTACGTCCTCTAACCCTAATTATCACCCTCACACACCAGTGATTAGGGTTGCTTCTTGGCTTTCATCCTTAGCCACTTGAGGACTCCCACCAAACATCACACAGAAACCCTAGACAGAGGCTCCTCCCAAGGCCTTCTTCCCTAACCTTGGAGGACTTCACAGTCTAGGACATCACAGTAGCTACCTTGTAACAGGGTAGGCAATGGTGTCTACAGTTATTGGTTTGGTTATTGAGTTATTGGTGGTATGGAGGAGTTGCCTATTATATCACTTGTCCCTGCTGAACATGGTGGAAGTTGTGTGGAAATTTATGTCTTATCCCTCATTGTTTGTCATATGTTAATAATTATGGATTGAGAATCAGGACCTAGTAGCTAGAATATTGAAGTTATACAGTAATTCATTTTAATTGACTAGTTAGGCATCTGAGCACGCGTTGGATTTTATTAGTACACATATTAGAAATTAAGCTAATTAACATATCACATGTTTCTTGTTTCTGCATAATTGGAAAGGGTCATTTTAAGTTAAGTACTGTGCAAAAGTAGGCACAGGTACAAACTGGTTATTCAATGTCACAAATTTAGTATGAGTAATGGAAACTAATGAATGAACATGGCATATTTTTTTGGTGTACTTATTTTTCTTAACTTTAACCCTTAGAGACGAGAATAAACACTTCAAACAAGACACATTTTCTTCAAAAAAATAAAGACACTCCTTCCGATTTTATTTGTAAGATCATTTTGAAATTTTTTTTTCATCAAGGAAGGTAATTAAATTTGTTAGCGACATTGGAAATGTGAAAATTTGATATAATTTTTCAAAACTACCTATATAATTTGTAACACCCCAAAATTTAAATCCCCGATTAATGAAATGTTAATTATAAATTAATAATAATTAATTATTTCCATATTAATCCTTGATTAAAATATGTGTTCATATAGTTGGTATATGTGTGTGAATCGATTTAATAAATATAATAAATGCCTAAGATGAGTATTTTGCATATTAATCCCTGGGTTGGGACCTAGAGGTAATTATAGGAAAGATTTTGGAGGGAAAGTAAATAAAATAATTATTTTTCAAAAATTGGGAAAAATACTCGAGTATTTTCTGAAAAACTCGAGTATTCTGGGTCAAACTGCACGAGTGAGTGCGTTTGGTGAGTCACCACAAACGATTCTCTTCTCTCGCCAGGAAAACACCTTCTTGCCAACGCCATGGATGTCGTGTCGTGCTGCATGAGTCTTCTCCATGCCTATAAAAGCCTATCAACACCGAATTGTGAGGCATTTGGCCAATTTGTTGAAGAACTTCATGTTTTAGGGTTCCTGAGTTCAACCCTTCGATTCTCCTTGTGTGTTCTGAATTAAACCACAAACGATACACCAATACAAAGCTCACATCACGAGCTTTGTATAGACACTAAATTCGTGAGTTGAGAGTGAGTGTGGAGGAAGAATTGGAGTTGGAAAGTGGAGCTGTTCTCTGTCAAACTTGTTTCTGGAGCTCACTTTGATTTCAATTTCTGGTAAGCTCACGAGTCTCTGAGTCCCAAATTCGATTTCTCTAGTTAGTATAAGTTACATAGAATCTATAAATCCTAATTTCCCCAATTGTTATCTCTGTCTTCCATGTAAACCAATTCAATCTTGGTGATGCATTCAAAACTGCTCTGCATGTTGGTGCTTGAAGTGGTTCGTGGTGCTGTGGGGCTTTTTCTTGCAATTTCTTGTTTGATTCACGTCTGAGAGGTAAGGGGAAGTAATTATATTCACTAGATAGGGTTTAAATTTCATTAATTGTGTTAGAGAGCCACCAAGAGGCTCTAAGGGCTTAGTTTGAATAGGAACTTTGGTTTGGAGACCAATCCATGCTCTATGACTGTGATGAGCAAGTTTTATATCATGCATGCAAGCTTAAATGAACTTTGTTTCATGAATATTGTGCTTATTTTGCAATTTGAAGTGTTGAGTTGATAAATTGTATATTTCATGCATAATGGATTGATTCTCTGTCAAATTTGTTATTTGATATGAAATGAGTATGTTAACATGTTCAATATGTGGTATATGAACTATTGTGATCACTGTTTTGGGTTAAAAATGTGTAGAAATTGAAATGGTATGTAAAAACCAAGTTTCACTATGTTCTGTCTGCAGATACTCGAGTATTTGGCTTAATACTCGAGTATTTCGTGGTGCACCAGAGTGAAAATTGGCGCACCAACTTGAGAATCAGATTGGACACTCGAGTAATATATGAACTACTCGAGTATTCTGGGTAATGGAATACTCGAGTATCTCATGAATTACTCGAGTAAATTTATGAAGACCTGAAACCCTAAATCTTTGAAAAGACATGAACAACTCGAGTATAATTATGAACAACTCGAGTAGAATCTGGAAAATGATGAACTACTCGAGTATTTTGGAAAACACTCGAGTATTTTGGGTCAGATACTTAAAAATACCATTTTCAATTCTAAGTCATTTTGTAACTCTTAAAGGACAATAAACCAAGTGATCCTGGACTTAGAGGAAATTGATTGACGTTATGATGTTTTCATTTGAATAATGATACGTTGCTCGGAAGGCACGTAATGTATTAATAAAAGGATAAAACATCAATCAATCTCTTTTAAGTAAGGTAATGCATTCATTCTGGAGTTTGGATGGTAGGACGTATTCATGTTTCGATAAACATGTGGAGGGCCTCTGGGAGTGCCAATACGCTTGCTTGATGACACGTCGTTGACGTGGTCGGCTTTGTGGATGCCGATATGGATATATCGTTTGGATGACGATCCGTTTGGATGACGGGATATGCTCGGGTGGCATGGATACCAAGCTTGACGTGTACATTCTAGGTGAATGTACGAATTGTTGTATACCTGGGAATACAACGCACTGTGGAGTGCTGGGTTGTCAGGGATGGACGTCAGAGAGTGACTTAGAAAATGTGGAGATAAGTTGAGAGTTAAAGTCATGCATCATGTCATTCACTTAATGCAATTGATATACCTGAATTAAGTGTGAGCATTCTATGTGCATCTGATACTTGCTAAATGCTAATTGTGATTGTTATTAATTGATGCATTATTATCTTTCATATGTTGCATGATTTATTCTCTATTGATTATGTGAGTAGAATTGCTTACCCCTATGCCCTTGTAGGTGATGTCTCGTTACATTACTTGCATCGAGATCCGGCCACTTCCTAGTGGCGTATGGATCTATGAGGACCATCGCGCGGTGTATGAGGGGGAGGTAGAGTTCACATTCTACCACCCTAACCCGCTGATGCGATTCCGTCCTCGTAGGTTTAGGATTCCCATCATATACACTATGCATGTACCCCCGTTTTATACTTATCATGGACCACCTCCCATGCGACCAGCTCGCTCTTACCATAGTTTTCGTTTTCGACCTACCCGCTCTCACCCTTTTACTTCGAGAGTCGTCCGCGAGGAGACTCCCCCTTCTGATCCGAGGAGCCCAGTCAGGATTTCACCATCACCTGACCCGGTACCCAGTGGTAGGGTACACTCTCCCTCGGATGAGATCGAGGAGGATCCGGTGGAGGACGAGAGTGGGAGCGAGCCTGTCGTGCATTCTACTGGGAGTGATTGGAGGGATGATGATCCCTAGGTATATGCATACGGTATGTGATGAGGATCAGTGGGTCCGATGTGTGGATGTTGTGGAGAAGACTTGCTGCTGCTGTGTTGATGATGATACTACTACCTTACTATTTATGTTTCTTTGAGACTGCTGCTATCACTACTACTGCATCTGATGAGGCCAGATCTACGTGACCACCCTTGGAGTTTATGTTTTGATTATGTACATATATTGTAGATATACTTTTGGGGTACTCTAGGGCTTTGGTCATATCACCATGTAGATCAGATTATGGACTTGTATTTTGAGATCTTGGAGACATGATGATGAGACTATGTATCTATGACTTTAACTATATATAAAACCTATGTTTATATTACTAGTGACTGCATAGTCTGATAATTTCCGCTTACTCTGATTTAATCCCTTTAAGAGCTCGGCTATAAACATTATTTGATGGTATCGGATTTATCGAACAAAGCAAGGGTAACTTTAATTACTTGTATGATACAAATACATTTCAAAAGAGCGAATGTTACCCTATTTGTGAAAAGGTTTTAGAGATCGCCGAACTCGATACAAACGTTTTGAAATGGTTTAAAGTTTATTCTCCAAGAATTCCAAATGACGATTTGTGCACCCGCTTAAAAAGAAAATTTTATTTTTTTTATATTTTCTTAACACTCACAAGTCCATATATTATCCAATATAAAGCATAAATACTATATTATATTTGGGTAATCTGGAAGGGTGTCACATAATTATTATAGAGACTCTAAGAAATATTGAGTTAACGTGGGTGTTTGTGGAAAAAAAAAGTAATTAAATGCTATTAAAAATTGAAATGAAATCTTATAAATAGAACAAAAATAAATTAAAAACTCAAAAAGAATCTTATATATAGGACCGGAAAGAGTATAAAATTTTATGTCTCTTAGATACACATTCTTTATAAAAATTAATCATTTTTTAGTTCTTATCATTAACTCTTAGGGTTGAGTTTAAGTAAATTCTATTAAAAGGTTTATCTCAAGCAATCACATTTGTTAACGAAAAATAACACTTTAACCAAAATTATTCATAAACAGAATTTTAGTACCATATCAATTAATTTTCTTTTTGTCTGAATTCCTTGTGGAACCACCGGTATCCCCAAGAGCACCCTTAGTACCAGGGAGCCCTTGAGACTAATCCGAAGCGAGCAGCGTGGCTGGCTCTCCCAGCGGGATGTTTTTAGTGGGAATCGAACCAGGGACTACTAGCACCCTTGTCCCATTCCCAGGATTTCAGTTGGGGTCTTACACCAACTGAACTAAGCCCCGTTGGTACCATATTAATTAAATTGAGAAAGCATATAACTTTAACCAAAAATATCCATGAACCAATCTAAAACAGAAGTAGTTTTTATTTCAACAAATAATGCAAATTAAATGAAAAAAAAAAGTTATGAAGTCGATATAAATGATTCTAATTATTTTGACCATTGTCGCAACATTGCATCTGTGTTGCACTGTTGCTGCGAACAAGCTTCGAGCAACTGCTGAAGTAGGCATATACCAGATTCAAAGTTGTGTTCATTCTTACCTCATCCTCATTAATCTATAAAAAAATCAATAAATGTGTATTAGATAACAATACATATAAATGTTTCGAATGATGTAAAGTTAGAAGCGGTTCTTACCACTCCATAAACTTTGGGTGAAAATTTGTATTCAATATCCATCCAAGTTAATACTCATAGTGCTGATGTTTGGCTACACAAAAGTAATCATTAGCGATTAAATAATTATTGGCTAAAAAAACTTAAAAAATAATCAATTCAACTTTCCGATATTGATACCTTTCACCACAATTAGGCACTCCATATACATCCTTTAGTGGCCAATCACATATATTTGGGAGTTCCGATGGCAACATATCCTTCAGTGCCAAAACCTATAATCCAAGTTGTTGTTAATTTCCTAATTACGTCTTGTAAGTCTTAGATAATTTATGTAAAAATATCATTGAAGTAAAAAAAAAATTACCACACGTTGTATTTGGTTTTTCCTATAATCATCGTTTTCCTTAAATGAATCCATCCAATAGATTTGTTTATCCTTCATGGACACGACAATCAGGTACCAATGGTATTCACTATGATAGTCACAAAGAGGGATATATAGATCTAAAATAATAAATAAACAAATCATGTGTACATGATATTTAAAAAAAAGATAATTTGCTTATAAAAACAATTAAAAAAATTAATACTTACATATTCGAGATATTTTGTGATAGGCATGTAGCCTTTAGCAGCATATTTGGCATGAATATCTATTTGGCATGAATATCTATTGTAGTCATAAATCCATCAAAACCAAATACATCCTTAAATTGTAGGAAGCCCAAGATAAAGTATCGTTCAAACCATTCAACTTTCTATATAACGACGAAATAGAAACGACTTTAGCGGCTTATATTTTTGATTCGATCAAAAATAAATCTGATGAGTGGGTTAAATGTTATTTTAGTTGTCGTTAATTGCACAATTTAAAACTATCTACGTTTTTTTTTTTCAAATTTTTATATGTGCAGGAACGAGATTCTCATAAACACAAATTTTTGTTTCGGAGGAAGAAAAACACTCAAAACATTATTGCCAAAGGGATCTCTTGACTGTGATGTAAGTTCAATATCTTATTCTTCTCACTATCAATTTTTTTCCCACTATACTTATTTTCCAAATTATTGTGTTTTATGTAGGTATTGAATCTTATAGCTATCATGCTGACTCATGAACTTAAGTTAAGCGGAAGACCTCAAATATGTTGGTTCTTGCCAACATTTGTCATGGTAATAAATATATATACATAATATAATACTAAATCGGTATACACATATAATTCTGATTCTAAGTATTATTTGTAGCAAAATGCCTCCTCCCAACATGGCTCAGGGTGGGTTGAGAATTCAAGTACTTCATCTTAACTTCAAGAAAAAATATACATATAATACTATGAAACCATATAAAAATAATTTTCTGGGAGAAGCTGATTTTTTATAAAAGGTACTTCATCTTAACTTCAAGAAAAAATATTTTTTATATTTTATGATAAGTTTTTTCTAAGGTGAAATTTTTCACATGTTTACATGGACTAAAATTTTAGTTATTATTTGTATTTAGATTTCCGTGCCAATGAATGAAAACAATAAGCACTGGTATCTCCTTGTCATAGACATTCATCGTGGTGAAAATATTATGCTTGACTCGTTACTTGCAAATGAAGACTCGAGGAAATTAATGATAGAAACAGTGGTAATTAAATTTGATCATCTAAATTATGTATGCTTCTTTATTTATTCAAATTTCTAACCCAATTCCAAATTTAATGTTTTTCTTTAGGTCAAATTTAATGTTTTACATTTTGAACCGGTTTAAAAATTGGTTTTCCGAAATGGTTTTTGAACCGATTTTCCGAACCTGTTTTTAAACTTCTTTCTGTAACACCCCGATTCGGCAACTTGAAAACTTAAACTCAAAGTAGTGAAAATTAGGGCCATTTTTTTTTAAACATGGGTTATGTAAATGTGAGAACACTTAGTCTTTCAAAACATAGTTACATTTAAAACCCGTGTTCTCGCATTACATAAACTCTTTCAAGTTCCAAACCGGGATGTCACCAGACACCACACTTTGAAATTTGTTCACAAAACATCATTTAAAACATAGCCCGTTGAATTATTTCAAAACATCAGTGTTATATAAAACTGTTGCCGGGTTATAGTATGATAGAGCTAAGGTAACTAAGCACTTACAATGGGGTACAATGCTCTGAGGGCGTTTTTCTAGCTTCTAGTCAGAATCTCTACAACTTGTCGTCTAACTCCGGATCTTGGCAGCCCAACTTCTCCAGTTGCAAATAGAGTCGACCTCGTCCGCTGCCTCAGTGATCTCCTCCAGATACATTCGTCAGGAACAACTTCTATGCTCCTCTTGTAGGGTACAGATGCGTCACTACACGCTATGCCACCTACCGGTTGCAATATCAACAATTGTCGATACGACAACACGGTAGGAGAGAGTCAGTGTTCCGAACACTAACGGGTTGACCATGCGGTCTCGGGATAATTGAATATAATAAAACAACATAACTATAACATGTAATGCACATAGCATATATGAATCACATAGAATAAAACATATCATAATACTCTAAACACATCAACATTCCTCATCCATAACCAATTAATTCATTCGCACTCTTATAACACATTCTCAGAGTCTTTCTCACGAGCTTTCACAACGTAATTCTATTTTCCTTTCATCATCACTTTTACACTTATCTCCCATTCCAAGAATCTTTCCTTATACACTCATCTTATAACTCTTACTCGATATTTAATGTTTTGATATACTTTTCTTTTGAAACATCTTTGTCCTTTAAGTTTTATTATTTCGATTAGCATCAATGGTGAGGGGGACACATCATTGAGCTCACACACGTCTACATCTCCTCGGTCAACCACCCAACCTAGTCGGAAGCAAACAGGAGTACAGGACCTTTACCACGCGGGTACGACAGTTGTCACACAAACAAATGGTCCCAGACCAGGAGGACTCAACCTCAAATCAATTCAATCATATCATATAATCAGGCACGCTCTCAGCGGCAATCACAAATGCCCCGTTCCAGTCCCTCTCACTGTTCTAGACTTGCATCGAGGGGGCGACAGTATATTTCTAGTCTGCAGTGCGGAACGTGCCACGGCATTAGACCCAGTCCCCACCACGTTAGTGCGCCACATGTGGAGTTGTTCCGCCTAGAAATATACTCTAGACTTCTTGACGTTTCACTGTCATCGTCCTCCCCTCCTGCAATCCCCACCTGAGTATCCGCAGATACCCATAGTATCTCCCTCTCCACTACTTCGATACGACACTCATGCCTCACCGCGTTTGTAAATGTCTTTTAAATCTTTTAAAGATTTACGCTTTAATTAGCGGCTTAATCCTAATGATCGGCCCGTCCTTAGTGCATCCCTTCAACGAAGCCCGATCACTAAACGTAATCTATTCCCCCTAAAAATCTCAATGGCCCATGGCCTCACATCACTTTCATCTCATTCTCAACATTCTCATCATCTCATGCTCAGCATCATTCTCATCAGCATCATCAACATATTTTCCTCGTCTTTCCCAAAACATCTTTCGCAAAACTTTTTCGAAAACACGTTTTCACAAAACTTTTACTTCACCAATACATTTTCGGAAAACCTCATTTCATAAATCCTTTCACAAAACTTTTTCAAAAATAATGTTTCCAAAAACTTTTACAAAAATATCATTTTCACAAAAGCTTTTCAAAAATCTCTTTTCAAAACCTTTTTCAAAAATCACATTTTTGGGTGAGTGTTAATGGAGGAGCAAGCTCAACTCAACACTAAGCTTCTTCCCAAAAACATGAACGAGGAATCACATCTCCACTCAAACCACATCACACTTCCATACCCACATTCTCTTTCCAACTCAACTCTTTTCAACTCGAACATTGATTTTTCTTTCTTTCATTCTTTATCTCTTTTGCATTCCATTCACGTTACGATTTATCTCATCCTCAGTCATTCTTATAACTTTTTCATCACGTATTTCTTCCTCAATTATCTCTTTTATCTCTCATTCACACCTATTTTCTCTTTTCAATCATCTTATTACTTTCGCGTTTCTCTCATCATCATTTCGCTAATCAGACATAATCAAACAATAACCAAACAAAATAAAATATGCACAACAAGTAAACATCTAGTGATGCATAACAAGTAAACATTTATTATGCAAATAAAACAGCTAACTCATATATCTGTGTTGCCTAATTCGCAGTACTCTCGCAATCCGTCGAATCGAAAGCGAGCAACCACGTTACGGGACCACAGCACTCTCATTCACCTGGATGACGACACATCCAAAAACATTCCAAGATTTCCCAGTCGCTATCCTCGTCACGTTTCCTTCGCGTCCGACACCCGAACTAGAACATTTTTCCCCGTGCATTAGAACGTTTTCGATAAATTCTTAATTCCGTTTTAGAAAACACTTTTTAATTTCTTCTTAAAGACACATTACCAATATCCAAAGACTCCAAAACCAAATCAGATTTCAAATAAAAGATTTTCAAGAAAACTTTGAAACCATAATCTTTTATTAAAACAAATCCATTTTCCTGAACCTTTAAACGAATTCAAAACTCTAGAAAATCAAGCTTTAAAACCAATTTAAGTTGATTCATTAAATTTTCAAACATCACTTAAAAATTCCAAATTAATTTAGGTTGTTTGAAATCACATGTTTAAATAAAACATTTTTCTTTGAGATTCAAACATAGATTTTCACAAACAGACTTCACAAAATAATTTCAGCACACAAAACAGCACATACAATCACACACCACACAAATCACATTTTCAATCATTCAAACTATTTACTTAGATTATAACCTTAATAGATTAATTTAATTACACTTAAGAAAATAATTTAATCTTTTAATTAGTTTAACAAAACCGAATCACTGTGATTAATAATTTCACAAATCAATTTCAAAGACTTAAAATCATTAGATTAATATTATAAAATTCCTTTCACATAATCAGATCAAACCACAAGAATTAAAAGAAACACACATCACAGAGCATTATGCACCTAAGAATATAACTATCATCATGGTCATTTTATGAAAATAATTTTCCTATCAATTAAATATATGTTGGCCGAATTATACACATACAATTTTACAAGGATTTAATGCACAAATACAAACATACAAACATGAAATCATTTTCTTCATTTTTAGAACCAAAAACCATGAGCACACAAAAAAGGAAATTAACACTCTTCAATTCATTTTCATTCACAGAACCAAGCAACAAGTTAAACCACAAAGGATTCACATGTAATTTCTTTTAAATACTTAATCATTTCATGCATGCATTTTTATTTTTAAACCTTAAAGTCAATTATCCTTATCATGCATGTAACCTATAGGAGGGACAAGTCTAGCTACCTATTTTCCCTAGTTTGACCGAATAGTAACATGCCTCAAAACAAGGGATTTTGATTCACTTTTTAAACACACATAGTCATGCATTCACAAAATAAAAACATGTGAAACAACACATTACATTCACATCAACCTTCACAAAATAAACCTCAAGTTCATCATTTTATAAAAATCAAGATTATACTTTAAATTTCTAAGAATAACATGTATGTGCTTTAAATCATTAGGTCTAGTCATAAAACAAACATGTACCAACTTTTTTACAAACTAAAAAGCATGGATCTTAAATAAATCAGACATGGCCGAACGGCCTAAAACATGCACAAATTGAACAAAAGATCCAATATGTTTACACTTGAAAATCAATTTAAACTTTGTTACTTAAATTTTCCTTGAAAACCGTATGTCATATAGGAAGAAAACGTAATCTTTTCTTTTGAAAAATAACATGTAAGATCAAAAGTCACAATTTTTCACTTATCAAGCAAAGATCATCACATGCATATAATCAAACACTTAGATCAAAACATTTTTATGCTTGAAATCATTTGAAAACTTGGTTCCTTTAATTTTTCTTAAAAACCGAATCATACATAAGGAAAACACAACCTCTTCACTTAAAAAAAAATAACATGCAAAGCCAAAAACTTAAACCTTCTCACAGATCAAGATTAAATCATATACTTATTCATGGAAACACATCATACATCAAGGTTTAACAAAAAGATTTAACATGCAAGAACAAAGAATTTTGCTTATAAATAAACAAGTTTAGATCATGAATTTTCATGTCAAAGAATCGCATAAACACATACATAAGGCACGGTTTAGAACAAGAAAACTTGACATGCAAAGAGATTCATTTTGAGTTTTCACAAAAAGCTTAATTTTCTTTAGATCTTTTAAGATTTAGTTAGAAAAATTATTAGATCTAGCAAGAACACTATGAACCGAAAACATCAAGCACAAGCTTAGCATATTACAAATTATTTAGAGTCCTTGGAGTCCAAGATCAAAAGAATAACAACACATAAACTCCAAAAATTAAACATGTAAGAAGAAAGAAATAAAGATCTACAAACTAAAAAGGGAAAACTAAGCTATTACAAAATCTTCTCTTGATCTTCAAGTCCTACCATGAGGAAGGGTGGTTTCTTCTAGCTTCTAACATCCTTGATCTACAAAGAAAAGGCTTGGGTAGGCTTGGATCTCCTTCTTCCTCTCCTTCTAATTCCTACGGCCTCTCCCTCTCTCACTTTCTCTATTTTTATTTTTCTTTCTTTCTCTAAGAGTTGAATGGGTCTCTTAGAGTGTATTTTGTGTTGGTGGAAAAAGAAATGGAATGGGTGAAGAGAAGTGAAAATGAGAAAATGAACTAAGGCTTGTTGGATATATAGGCCATATACGAATTCCCTCCTTACCCTTGGTTGATGGTTTAGTCACACAAAAAGGGAGGGGCGGTTTTGGCATCACAAAAAGATGCATGGGTGCATTTTATCAAAACTAAGGGGACAAAGTCAAATAGGCTAGAGTTTTAGGGGTCATTTAGGCTCAAATACTAGTTAGGAATTGGTTAGGGCTTTGCTACTTGGTTTGGTTACTAGTTTTTAGTTTGGTTAGGGCTTACTTCCTCATTAATCTTCTAGAAATTATACCCCTAGCATACACACACATACATACACGTATAACACACACATATATATACATACACTTTGCATTTTATTTTCTAATTATATTTGCTCAAAATTACCTATTCACACAACAATGCACTTTATTCAAAGATCACACTCACATAATTAATTTCAGGCATCACACAGTACACACATCAAAATAAACACTTATCACATAAATTTTTTTTTAGCCAAATCATTAAATTCATCCTCTTCAAAGTAAACATTCCAAAATTCGTATTACATATTTCTGAAAATAAATTTTCGTAAATCCACCCAGAAAAATCTGAAATTTAAATTTTTAAAATCTACGTTTCAAGACGATCGTTTTGATATAAAGATCATGAAAACCCAAGTTACGGTTAAAAAGTTACAAATTTTCCAAGTTAACAGACCCAAAACTTAATTTCAAACAAAATCACTTTTTAGGAAAAATTCACAATTCATTTCTAAAAAATATCAAATCACAAAATCATTCACTCCTCTTTCATAAAACATTTTGTTTATAAAAATCCATGAAAATCAAACTTTATTTCTTATTTACGTAAAACATTTTTCCAAAAATTCTTTTATAAATCAGAACTTCAAAGTTTATTTTTAACAATTTCGTTCTCGCACGTACGGGAAAAATGCGGGGTGTTACATTCTCCCCAACTTGAAGATTTCTCGTCCTCGAGAAATACCGCGTAAAGTCTGTCGAATCCGTGGACGCGTAACTTCTTGAAGAAATTCTTTTGCGCTCTAATTGCGGTAACTATCACGTCATTCGAATATGAACTATCTATTCGTCGCCTTTTCAAATGATTCAAACGGATTACTTGCAAAAGTAACCTCTCGGGGTATTATCAATAACAAGCATGGTGGGGTAGAAACAATACGGTCTCATTGAAAACAAAGGAATGAGGGGTTCAAGGCACAAAAACAGTGTTCAGAGATAACAGGGTTATGGACATTTAGGTCAAGACACCTCCACGCCTCAAAGTTGATTTCTCATCATCACTTCAAGCCTAGATGAACTATTCCTCAGAACTCACATTTTCCATTACTCCCCAACTTAGATGACTCATACTGCTCTATTCCACACTCCTTATTATAGATTTATCCTCTAAATACTCTTATCTCCACCACTTTTCGATCAGTCTTACAAAATTCCCCATCACTCATCTTCAATCTATCCCCTCGTTACCTTACTTCCCACCAAATATTGGTCCTTATTAGACTCCTAAAGCCACTATCTTATCCACCTTTTGCCCTACCAACCACTAATCCTCAAGAATCATGCACTCTCCCACTTTCTTATTTCCAACACTCAATCTCATAGCTTAGACAATTCTAAACCTCGTTCCATTTTCCACGATTTTCCTCCTGTTCTAAACCATCAAAATTCCTCAATTAAGAGACCTATCATCCATCACCACATCAATTCCTAACTTTTTACCTAACCTTGGGTCAATCACTTAAAGACTCTAACCATGATTTCCACCATCTTACCAACTTAACTTTTACCACATCTTCACTTATTTACCGCCATCTAACCCTACTCCAACTTATATCAAGACACTTAGGACTCTAAACTCTAACTATCACCTTAATTCTTCCCCATCTCACTACCTAAACCATTACCTTAACAAATCCGACACCAAGACTCTTAGTCCGAACCACTTTACATAACTCACCATTCATCTAAGACTCAAGGAGATACTCCTATTTCCTTCAAGACTTATACTTCCTTTAATCCATACTACTAATCCTCACCTCCTTGGTCCTTATGACTCTTACCTAACACTGCTCCACAACTAACCCTCCATTCTAGAATCATCTACTTGACCGGTATAGGGTGTCAGGGTCCAAGTATTTTCAAAATATTTAGGAAAGATAATTGTCTGATCAAAGGAAAAGAAAAGCTTTGGGTTCATCAACAATTAAGACTTTGTTAAGAACATGGTTTTTAGAAAAAGGATTTTTCAAACATCATGCCGAAGCAATGTGGCACACATAGGGTTTTCACAAGAAAATTCTCAATCAAGAAAAGAAGGGTTATAGTTACAGGACAAAAGTCTCTTATCAAGAGCTCAAGGGTTATCACAAACAAAAGGGGTTTATATCAAAGAGGGATTCAACGAAATAAAATTCGAATCTCACGTCGACGTCCATGACTACACGAATCTCTGCTTCTTCGTTCCACTGTAGACAAGAACCAACGTATTCCCAAGAAAACATTTGCGTACTCTTAACATTTCTATTTTCATCTATCGCTATCTTAATACTAACGCACACACATTGTCATACAGAAGAGTATGTAAGTCCATGTATAAGGTTACTTAGTTCAACCACCGCTCTGATACCATTCTGTAACACCCCGATTCGGCAACTTGAAAACTTAAACTCAAAGTAGTGAAAATTAGGGCCTTTTTTTTAAACATGGGTTATGTAAATGTGAGAACACTTAGTCTTTCAAAACATAGTTACATTTAAAACCCGTGTTCTCGCATTACATAAACTCTTTCAAGTTCCAAACCGGGATGTCACCAGACACCACACTTTGAAACTTGTTCACAAAACATCATTTAAAACATAGCCCGTTGAATTATTTCAAAACATCAGTGTTATATAAAATTGTTGTCGGGTTATAGTATGATAGAGCTAAGGTAACTAAGCACTTACAATGGGGAACAATGCTCTGAGGGGGTTTTTCCAGCTTCTAGTCAGACTCTCTACAACTTGTCGTCTAACTCCGGATCTTGGCAGCCCAACTTCTCCAGTTGCAAATAGAGTCGACCTCGTCCGCTGCCTCAGTGATCTCCTCCAGATACATTCGTCAGGAACAACTTCTATGCTCCTCTTGTAGGGTACAGATGCGTCGCTACACGCTATGCCACCTACCGGTTGCAATATCGACAATTGTCGATACGACAACACGGTAGGAGAGAGTCAGTGTTCCGAACACTAACGGGTTGACCATGCGGTCTCGGGATAATTGAATATAATAAAACAACATAACTATAACATGTAATGCACATAGAATATATGAATCACATAGAATAAAACATATCATAATACTCTAAACACATCAACATTCCTCATCCATAACCAATTAATTCATTCGCACTCTTATAACACATTCTCAGAGTCTTTCTCACGAGCTTTCACAACGTAATTCTATTTTCCTTTCATCATCACTTTTACACTTATCTCCCATTCCAAGAATCTTTCCTTATACACTCATCTTATAACTCTTACTCGATATTTAATGTTTTGATATACTTTTCTTTTGAAACATCTTTGTCCTTTAAGTTTTATTATTTCGATTAGCATCAATGGTGAGGGGGACACATCATTGAGCTCACACACGTCTACATCTCCTTGGTCAACCACCCAACCTAGTCGGAAGCAAACAGGAGTACAGGACCTTTACCACGCGGGAACGACAGTTGTCACACAAACAAATGGTCCCAGACCAGGAGGACTCAGCCTCAAATCAATTCAATCATATCATATAATCAGGCACGCTCTCAGCGGCAATCACAAATGCCCCGTTCCAGTCCCTCTCACTGTTCTAGACTTGCATCGAGGGGGCGACAGTATATTTCTAGTCTGCAGTGCGGAACGTGCCACGGCATTAGACCCAGTCTCCACCACGTTAGTGCGCCACATGTGGAGTTGTTCCGCCTAGAAATATACTCTAGACTTCTTGACGTTTCACCGTCATCGTCCTCCCCTCCTGCAATCCCCACCTGAGTATCCGCAGATACCCATAGTATCTCCCTCTCCACTACTTCGATACGACACTCATGCCTAACCGCGTTTGTAAATGTCTTTTAAATCTTTTAAAGATTTACGCTTTAATTAGTGGCTTAATCCTAATGATCGGCCCGTCCTTAGTGTGTCCCTTCAACGAAGCCCGATCACTAAACGCAATCTATTCCCCCTAAAAATCTCAATGGCCCATGGCCTCACATCACTTTCATCTCATTCTCAACATTCTCATCATCTCATGCTCAGCATCATTTTCATCAACATCATCAACATATTTTCCTCGTCTTTCCCAAAACATCTTTCGCAAAACTTTTTCGAAAACACGTTTTCACAAAACTTTTACTTCACCAATACATTTTCGGAAAACCTCATTTCATAAATCCTTTCACAAAACTTTTTCAAAAATAATGTTTCCAAAAACTTTTACAAAAATATCATTTTCACAAAAGCTTTTCAAAAATCTCTTTTCAAAACCTTTTTCAAAAATCACATTTTTGGGTGAGTGTTAATGGAGGAGCAAGCTCAACTCAACACTAAGCTTCTTCCCAAAAACATGAACGAGGAATCACATCTCCACTCAAACCACATCACACTTCCATAACCACATTCTCTTTCCAACTCAACTCTTTTCAACTCGAACATTGATTTTTCTTTCTTTCATTCTTTATCTCTTTTGCATTCCATTCACGTTACGATTTATCTCATCCTCAGTCATTCTTATAACTTTTTCATCACGTATTTCTTCCTCAATTATCTCTTTTATCTCTCATTCACACCTCTTTTATCTTTTCAATCATCTTATTACTTTCGCGTTTCCCTCATCATCATTTCGCTAATCAGACATAATCAAACAATAACCAAACAAAATAAAATATGCACAACAAGTAAACATCTAGTGATGCATAACAAGTAAACATTTATTATGCAAATAAAACAGCTAACTCATATATCTGTGTTGCCTAATTCGCAGTACTCTCGCAATCCATCGAATCGAATTGCGAGCAACCACGTTACGGGACCACAACACTCTCACTCACCTGGATGACGACCCATCCAAAAACATTCCAAGATTTCCCAGTCGCTAACCTCGTCACGTTTCCTTCGCGTCCGACACCCGAACTAGAACATTTTTCCCCGTGCGTTAGAACGTTTTCGATAAATTCTTAATTCCGTTTTAGAAAACACTTTTTAATTTCTTCTTAAAGACACATTACGAATATCCAAAGACTCCAAAACCAAATCAGATTTCAAATAAAAGATTTTCAAGAAAACTTTGAAACCATAATCTTTTATTAAAACAAATCCATTTTCCTGAACCTTTAAACGAATTCAAAACTCTAGAAAATCAAGCTTTAAAACCAATTTAAGTTGATTCATTAAATTTCCAAACATCACTTAAAAATTCCAAATTAATTTAGGTTGCTTGAAATCACATGTTTAAATAAAACATTTTTCTTTGAGATTCAAACATAGATTTTCACAAACAGACTTCACAAAATAATTTCAGCACACAAAACAGCACATACAATCACACACCACACAAAACACATTTTCAATCATTCAAACTATTTACTTAGATTATAACCTTAATAGATTATTTTAATTACACTTAAGAAAATAATTTAATCTTTTAATTAGTTTAACAAAACCGAATCACTGTGATTAATAATTTCACAAATAAATTTCAAAGACTTAAAATCATTAGATTAATATTATAAAATTCCTTTCACATAATCAGATCAAACCACAAGAATTAAAAGAAACACACATCACAGAGCATTATGCACTTAAGAATATAACTATCATCATGGTCATTTTATGAAAATAATTTTCCTATCAATTAAATATATGTTGGCCGAATTATACACATACAATTTTACAAGGATTTAATGCACAAATACAAACATACAAACATGAAATCATTTTCTTCATTTTTAGAACCAAAAACCGTGAGCACACAAAAAAGGAAATTAACACTCTTCAATTCATTTTCATTCACAGAACCAAGCAACAAGTTAAACCACAAAGGATTCACATGTAATTTCTTTTAAATACTTAATCATTTCATGCATGCATTTTTATTTTTAAACCTTAAAGTCAATTATCCTTATCATGCATGTAACCTATAGGAGGGACAAGTCTAGCTACCTATTTTCCCTAGTTTGACCGAATAGTAACATGCCTCAAAACAAGGATTTTGATTCACTTTTTAAACACACATAGTCATGCGTTCACAAAATAAAAACAAGTGAAACAACACATTAAATTCACATCAACCTTCACAAAATAAACCTCAAGTTCATCATTTTATAAAAATCAAGATTATACTTTAAATTTCTATGAATAACATGTATGTGCTTTAAATCATTAGGTCTAGTCATAAAACAAACATGTACCAACTTTTTTACAAACTAAAAAGCAT
Source organism: Crotalaria pallida (assembly GCA_037953625.1). Lineage (NCBI taxonomy): Eukaryota > Viridiplantae > Streptophyta > Magnoliopsida > Fabales > Fabaceae > Crotalaria > Crotalaria pallida. The sequence continues at coordinate 36,001,374 of CM075655.1, read as the reverse complement.
GGATCATAAATAAATCAGACATGGTCGAACGACCTAAAACATGCACAAATTGAACAATAGATCAAATATGTTTACACTTGAAAATCAATTTAAACTTTGTTACTTAAATTTTCCTTGAAAACCGTATGGCATATAGGAAGAAAACGTAATCTTTTCTTTTGAAAAATAACATGTAAGATCAAAAGTCACAATTTTTCACTTATCAAGCAAAGATCATCACATGCATATAATCAAACACTTAGATCAAAACATTTTTATGCTTGAAATCATTTGAAAACTTGGTTCCTTTAATTTTTCTTAAAAACCGAATCATACATAAGGAAAACACAACCTCTTCACTTAAAAAAAAAATAACATGCAAAGTGATCGAGGCCGTACCCGATACAAATAAAAAACAGTTTAAGTATAGTACTAGGAAGTGACTCCTAGGTCGTCTCCCAAGGAATATCTTATCAAGCAAAAGGTCGAACACATAATATGCATAGAAAACAGGGGGGGTTTGTATTGAATATTGAATAATTGAAATCAAAAACAGAATTAAATTAAAACGAAGAAACAGATAAGGAAAAGCGGATAAACCCCTTTGGCTCGCGTTCACAACTCTATCATCGGTCACAAAAGATCAATTTCTTTCCTCTTCACTGTCCAACTCGTGAGAACTAAATACTAAGCAAAAATTCAATTCTCACCCCAAAACCCAAACCTCTAATTAAGCATTAAAAGCCAAAGCATGGAGTTTTTACAAGTTTGCATAAATTAAGCGTTCATACACATGGATTATCTCTATAGAATGGAACTAAGCGAACCATAACATATCAATAAGCATGAAAACAGTGAATAAAAACGAAATAGCATTAAGAATAAAACCTCAAGAGTATGTGATACATTACCAAAGGGATTTAACCTAAGAGTTTAGCCTTCCATGAAGAAAAATACCAAAAACGTGTAGAAAGGGAAGAGAGAGAAAACCTAGCAGCCACCACAAGCTTGGAGAGCAAAACTAAGCCTTCTCTTAGAGAGAGAATGTGAAAAACGTGGGAATGATTAGTGGCTACTAGGGTTACACGAATTTGGCTAATTAAATCACAAAACGGGCCTAAATCATGGGCCCAAATCCTAAGGAAAGCTTATCTCTAAATTAAATCTAAAAATATCCTATAGATAAAATCTAAATCTTAAAAGATATAACTAAATCTCAACTAATCCTAAATATAGATTACAATCTTCACTTCATCATATATCTTCTCTTCCAAAATTAACTCTTCATTCCCAAAATACCCAAAAAGCCCTTGTGCCAAATATGACCCGAAAATAGAAATAGAATTAATTAGGCTAAATAATCCCAAATTAAACAATATTCAGAATATTAGTCCAATAAACTCTAAATCACTAAATCAAGCTAAACAATGTCAAATAGGCAACAAGTATCAATAATAGGAGTAAAATAATGCAAGGAAAAATGGGAAATAAAATGCTCATCAAATACCCCCACACTTATCCTTTTGCACTCCTGGGCAAAACTAAGAATTAGGACTGAGAAGATCAATATGCACCAAAGTGAATCATGCAACAAGATTACTACAGCTAATGAATGCAAACCTAAGAGATTACATACTTCACAATGAATTCTAGGAAATGCAAAGAAATGGGCAAAATCGAGCACACGAAGAGAATAAGGACCAAAGAATCAAGGCATCCATGAACATCATCCAATTATTTCAAATATGCAAAGAAAACCAATGACATCAAGAGGGTAGTCAAAAAGATGATAGAAACTCACAAGGATCACTCAATAGTGTTTACACTCAAGTGTTTAAGGTTAATCAGTGTTTACACTCAAGGCACATCATGAAAAACAAACACAACCATAAGCTTGACAAGCCTCTAACATCAACAATCAACACACATGCACATTAAGATCAAAAGGTCTTTTCAGGGTTGTAATGGGGCCAAGGACAAGGTAGGATAAAAATATGGGAAATGTAGCTAAAATCCAGGGAATAGAGGAGCAATGGGGAATAAGTAAAAAAAATAAGCACAATCCACCCCAGAATGAAATGATAAACATAACAACAACCTCTAACTCCAATCCTCTATGCCTCAATCAACCTTTTATTCTATTTTTTTCTTTTCTTTTTTTTCTTTTTTTTTTCTTTTTTTTTTTCTTTTTTTTCATTTTTTTTTTTGCTTCATGAACGAAAGGAAAGAAGAAACAACAAAAATGGCATAATGAGATAAAGCCATAATTACATCACCGACCATAGAGGCAAAACCCAGAACTCACAAGAGATGAAGAACAAAGCACCCTCGCTTACTTAATACCCATTCCCAAAACAATTCCAAAGCTCCAACATTCCCTAAGGTTAGGACAATCATGGTTTTTCAGTCATAGGCTTGTAATGAGCTAAAGAACAAAGAAAAGGGATATAAAGGCTCAAAGGGGCTATCAAAGGATAAATTCATTCAAGGTAGGCTCATATGGCTAGTGGCTTATTCAAGAAAAAGCAATGCCTAAATCATTTCAAAATGTGCATGGGAATATCAAGTATCAACAAGAGTCAAGTCAAGTTCTAGAGTGCAAGTAATCCAGAGTGCAATCACACATGAAAGAAAATTAGGTGGCATATATAGTAATCCACCCAAAATTAAGGCTCAAATCCTCACAAAAGGGACAATTCTATCACAGTGTTACCACCTCTTAATTATCAAAAGCAACTTTACACACAGAAATGCATGAATTCAGACACAAGATACCAAGACTCTACTAAAATGAAGCAAAAACATGCAAGAAAATGCCCAAAACTTAGCAAAACCTAAAAAATCAAAGGAAAAATATGCAACCTAAACTACTCTCCCCCCACACTTAAATCACACATTATCCTCAATGGAACACAAATAGCAGAATCAGACAGATATAGACAAGTGCAATAAAAAGAGTAAGGAAGGAGAAAAGAAGACTCCCTAAATCATGGTGGGTCAAAAATGGGGTCAACCAATGAGGCCTCCTCCACAAGTGCATCATCCAAAGTAGGAGAGGTTAGGAAAGGCTTGAGTCGGTGGCCATTGACTTTGAAGCTCTTGTCTGTGGACTCACTCTTGATCTCCACAGTGCCATAAGGAAAGACCTGGGTGACTACAAACGGTCCAATCCATTTAGAGCGGAGCTTTCCACTCATGAGTCCAAGCCTAGAGTTGTAGAGCAACACTTTTTGACCAACCAAGAAATCCTTTCTGGAAATTGAGCTATCATGGAGCTTCTTGGTCTTCTCTTTGTAGAACTTGGAATTCTCATAGGCCTCCAAACGGATCTCATCTAGCTCACTCAACTGCAGCTTCCTCTCCTCACCCGCTTGATCAAGAGCTAAGTTACATTGCTTCACAGCCCAATATGCACGGTGCTCTATCTCCACAGGCAGGTGGCATGCCTTACCAAAAACAACCCGATAAGGTGACATCCCTATGGGTGCCTTGTAAGAAGTCCGATGGGCCCATAAAGCATCCTCCAATCGTGTGCTCCAATCCTTTCTATTAGGCTTCACCATCTTCTCCAAAATCCGCTTGATCTCTCTATTTGAAATCTCAGCTTGCCCATTGGTTTGGGGGTGATATGGTGTAGAAACTTTGTGCACAACCCCATACTTCTTGAGCAAAACTTGCATGGATCTATTGCAGAAGTGTGTGCCTTGATCACTGACTATGGCTCTAGGTATGCCAAACCTGCAGTGGATATTAGACCTGACAAAATCTACAACAACCTGAGCATCATTAGTCCTGGTGGCCTTAGCTTCCACCCATTTGGATACATAATCCACAGCAAGTAAGATATAATAAAAACCAAAAGAAACAGGAAAGGGGCCCATGAAATCTATACCCCAGACATCAAACACCTCACAGAACAACATAGGTTGTTGCGGCATCTATTGCCTCCAAGATAGGGCGTCTCCTGCTCTTTGACATTGCTCACATGAGCTGCAGATTTTGCTTGCATCCTTGAAGATGGTAGGCCAATAAAATCCAGAATCCAGCACCTTTCGTGCTGTCCTTTGAGTGCCAAGGTGGCCTCCAACTAGTGAAGCATGGCAAAATTGGAGAACCGATTGGATCTCATGATCTGAAATGCACCTGCGAATGACCTGATCACTGCAAAAATGCCACAAATAGGGGTCATCCCATACATAATACTTGGCATCGCTCTTCAATTTGTCTCTTTGAGCTTTGGATGCCAAGGGTGGAAAAACAGATGCAACTAGATAATTTACAATATCAGCAAACCAAGGAGTAAGGGGAGGGGTGTGTGAAACATGCAAAGCTAAAAGCTGCTCATCCGGGAAGTCATCCCGGATAGGAAATGCATCCTCCTCTCTCTCTATTCTGCTCAAGTGGTCTGCGACAAGGTTATGTGCACCACTCCAATCCTGAATCTCAAGATCAAACTCCTGGAGGAGCAACATCCACCTAATCAACCTAGGTTTGGAATCTGTCTTTTTCAGAAGATACTTCAGAGCAGCATGATCAGTATACACTACAACCTTAGAACCTAACAGATATGATCTAAACTTATCAAGTACAAAGACAATGGCTAACAGCTCTTTTTCAGTTGTGGTGTAATTAACTTGTGCTGAATCTAAAGTCCTAGATGCATAATAAATCACATGAGACAGCTTACCAACCCTTTGGGAGAGAACTGCTCCCAAAGCATAATTCGAGGCATCGGTCATGAGTTCAAATGGGAGGGTCCAGTCAGGTGGTTGGATGATGGGAGTGGTGGTGAGTGCTCTCTTTAGCTCATAAAATGCCTTCTTGCATTGGTCTCCAAACTCAAATGCGGTATCCTTTTGAAGCAAGTTGGATAGTGGAAGGGCTATCTTGCTAAAGTTCTGAATAAACCTGCGATAGAAACCTGCATGGCCAAGAAACGAATGCACCTCTCGCACGCAAGAGGGGTAAGGCAAATGTGATATTACATGCAGCTTAGCAGGGTCAACCTCTATGCCCTTATGCGAAATAATGTGCCCTAAGACTATGCCTTGTTCTACCATAAAATGACATTTTTCAAAATTCAAGACAAGGTTAGTCTCAATGCACCTATTAAGCACCTTAGACAAACTATCAAGACATGCATCAAAAGAGGAACCATATACACCAAAATCATCCATGAAGACCTCTATGCAATGCTCAAGTAAGTCATTAAAAATACTCATCATACATCTTTGAAAAGTGCCAGGAGCATTGCATAGGCCAAAAGGCATCTTCCTATAAGCAAATGTACCAAAAGGACAGGTAAATGTGGTCTTATGTTGGTCCTCTGGTGCAATACAGATTTGGAAATAACCAGAGAAACCATCTAAGAAGCAATAGTGAGATTTACCTGCCAGGCGCTCCAACATCTGATCAATGAAGGGAAGAGGAAAGTGATCCTCGCGGGTCGCCTGGTTGAGCTTCCTATAGTCAATGCAGACTCTCCAACTGTTCTGCACTCTAGTGGGAATCAGCTCATCCTTCTCATTTTTGACAACTGTCACCCCAGACTTCTTGGGAACTACTTGAACCGGGCTTACCCAAGTGCTGTCTGAAATGGGGTAGATAATACCAGCTTGCAGCAGCTTGGTGACCTCTTTCTTTACCACATCAAGAATTTGTGGGTTCAACCGTCTCTGGGGTTGTCTCACTGGTTTAGCCCCATCCTCCAATAAAATCCAATGCATGCACATGGAGGGGCTAATACCAGGTATGTCTGCCAAAGTCCATCCTATTGCCCTTTTGTTTGCTCTAATCACATCCAGCAGCTGCTTCTCTTGATCAACAGAAAGGGAGGTAGAGATGATCACTGGAAGTTTCTGCTCATCCTCCAAGTAAGCATATTTGAGATGAGGAGGAAGGGGCTTCAGGTCCAATAAATGTGCCTGCATCACAGATGGAACTAAAGGAGCAGCAGAATTGGATTCTGCCGCCTGCACCTGAACAAGTGAATTAGACTCATGCATAACAGAAATGGGGTTAGGGTTAGCATGATCTGAATCTATATCATATGAATCAACAGATGCACTAGCAGAATTTAAAAACTGGTCAATTTCAATGCATGCAGTGCACATTTCGGAATCAGAACATGCAGAACAAGTAAATGAGCTAGTGAAAGATGGCAAATCATAATCATGCAAAAAGTCTAGAACATTCTCATCAATCAGATCATCAAGCAAGTCAACATGAAAGACAGAGTGGTCATCATAAAAATGTTTCATAGCATCAAAAATATTGAATCGAACCACACTGTCATCAAATTCCATGGAAAGTGTACCTGCATGCACATCAATCTTGGTTCGGGCTGTTTTTAAAAATGGTCTCCCTAATATGATAGGGACAACACTATGAGAGGTGTCCTCTTCCATATCAAGAATATAAAAATCAGCAGGAAATATAAGTTCACCAACCCGAACCAAGACATCCTCTATCAAACCTGCGGGGTAGGCAGTAGATCTATTTGCCAAATGAATAACCACACCCGTAGGTTGAAGAGGTCCAAGTGAAAGAGACTTGAAAACAGACATAGGCATAACATTAATAGATGCTCCTAAATCTAGCAAAGCATTCTCAAATTTAGTATTACCTATGATACAAGGCACAGAGAAAGTTCCAGGATCCTTACACTTTTCAGGAATATGAGGGACGGGTTTACCTATAAGAGCAGAGACATTTCTTCCCATGTTGATCCTCTCATTGCCCTTGAGCTTCCGTTTGTGTGTGCATAGACCCTTCAAGAACTTTGCATACCTTGGAATCTGCTTGATTGCATCAAGAAGGGGTATGTTGACTTCCACCTTCCTGAATGTGTCAAGTATCTCTTTGTCAATCTCTTCCATTTTCTTGCTTTGAGTCACCCCCCTTGGTGAGAAAGGAAGAGGAATGGGGGGTGGTTATTGGGCAGCAGCAGGTGTTGTGCTTGTGGAAGGCTGAGCTGGATGGGATTTTCTGGTACTTGTGTGTTCACTCTCCTCGACCATTTGGCTCTTCTTGTTGGGTGAAACTAGATCATCTTTGTTGAGGTCAGATTCTGGTGTGGGTGTGGCAATCTGCTTCCCTGACCTTAGACTAATGGCACTCACATTCTGGTTTGGATTGATCACTGTTTGGGATGGCAACTTGTTAGAATTCTGAGATTGCATAGTGTTGATTGTTGTTGCCATCTGTCCCATCTGATTGGTCAAAGATTGAATGGAGGCCTCTCTTGTCTTTGAATGGATGCTCTAGTTTCCTGTTGGAATTGGAGATTTTGCATGGTCATCTGTTTCATCAGCTCTTCCAATGAAGGCTGCTGCTCAGTACTAGGAGCTGGTGGTGCAGAATTAGCCTGTTGTTGTCTCTGTTGCTAGACTGGAGGAGGTACATATGGTGGTCTGGAATTGTTCTGAAATTGAACCTGTGAAGGTTGCTGCTGATCAGACCATCTCAGGTTAGGATGGTTCCTCCAACCAGGGTTGTATCTATTGGTAGAGAGATCAAAGTTCTGTGGCTGCTGGTTTCTACTGTTGAAGATGTTGGCGGCATATGCCTCAGGTTGGTCAGCACCAGTCGTTGGTTGCTGCTGCACAGAAGGGCATGCATCTGTGGGGTGCTCAGCGGATGTGCATATTCCACATAATCTAGCAGGCAGAGACAACTTCTTCTGGTTGATGGCCAATTGAGTGACCAAAGTTGTAAGTGAATCTATCTTCTGTTCAAGTTTCTCAACCTTACCAGAACTTGTGCCAACATCATTCACTCCTCTCACTATGATTGCATCGCTGTTGCCCCTTGCATGGAATTGTTGACAATTGGAAGCCATCTTCTCAATCTTGGCTCTGGCTTCTAAAGGTGTCATGTCTCCTAGGGCACCACCACTTGCAGCATCAAGCATGTTTTTCTCCATGAGGTTTAGACCTTCATAGAAATATTGAATAAGCAGCTGCTCTGAGATCTGATGGTGGGGGCAGCTTGCACACAGTCTCTTGAATCTCTCCCAATACTCGTAGAGACTTTCTCCACTTTGTTGCCTGATATATCCTTTCGGATTGCTGTTGTTCTGGATGCATGGAAGAATTTCTCCAAAAATGCCCTCTTCAGGTCATCCCAGCCTGTGATAGAACCAGGGGCCAGATCGTACAACCAATCCTTGGCTAGCCCCTCTAGGGAGTGTGGGAATGCCTTAAGACAAACATGATCCTCTTGCGCATCATGTGGTTTCATAGTAACACACACAATGTGGAACTGCTTGAGATGTTTATGAGGATCCTCACCTGCAAGACCATTAAACTTGGGCAACAAATGAATTAGTCCAGACCTTAGCTCATACGGGTCATCGGGATACTGGATGCACAAATCTTCAATAGTGAAATCAGGTGCAGCCAGCTCCCTCAATGTCCTCTCACGTGGTGGAGGTTGAGCCATATTTTCAGAATGATCAGAATAAGAATCAGAATAAGAATCAGAATTTATAGGGATAGAAGAAAAAGAAGCAGACTCACTATGTAAAAACTCAATAGACTCACTACCTATGGACTGGTTCCTACTTTGTCTAACTAATCTGTGATAAGTCCTATCAATTTCAGGGTTGTATGGATGCAAGTAGCTTGGGTTGCCCCTAGTCATGTACTGAACAGAACACCATTAAGCATAGCAAACTGTCACTAATATGCATGACCAAAACACGCAACAAAAAGTTTTTATTTTTTAAAATTTTTTCTTTATTTTTTTCAGCACCCTAAAATCATAAAAACATATCAGAGAAAGTTTGAGGACAAAATTCAAAAAGGAACCAAGTCAAACAATTAAATCAGAGACCAAAAACTAAGAAAATAAAACTTGTAAAATAAAAAAGAAATAGTAAAACAGCTTTTTCAGGGTCCAGACGAAGGAGTTTTCTGACGAAGTAGAAAAATCAGATTATTCAGAAAATTCCCTTCGATTTGATATAAAATTCGTCAAATTCCGAGTTACGGGTCAAAAGTTGCGACGATTTGAAGAAAGTGCTGCTAAAACTTGGAAAATTTTTCTGGAACTCACAACCAGTGATGATCTGAGTGATCGTGGGGCCTCAAAACCTTTTTATATGATAAAAGTAGTGTGGATATGAATTTTTCTGCAAAAATTCCACCCACAACTATGTGAACTAGCAACCACAGAATCAATCAAATACACTAATTGCAACAAAATAGCAAAACAGCTAACAGTGCAACTTAAACCAGTTATCAGAATTGACTACTAGACCCTAAATCAGACACGACACACTATAATAACTATACTAACTACGACACTAACTAACTACTAATGACCTTTGGCAAGAACCGATATTCCCCGGCAACGACGCCAAATTTGATCGAGGTCGTACCCGATACAAATAAAAAACAGTTTAAGTATAGTACTAGGAAGTGACTCCTAGGTCGTCTCCCAAGGAATATCTTATCAAGCAAAAGGTCGAACACATAATATGCATAGAAAACAGGGGGGTTTTGTATTGAATATTGAATAATTGAAATCAAAAACAGAATTAAATTAAAACGAAGAAACAGATAAGGAAAAGCGGATAAACCCCTTTGGCTCGCGTTCACAACTCTATCATCGGTCACAAAAGATCAATTTCTTTCCTCTTCATTGTCCAACTCGTGAGAACTAAATACTAAGCGAAAATTCAATTCTCACCCCAAAACCCAAACCTCTAATTAAGCATTAAAAGCCAAAGCATGGAGTTTTTACGAGTTTGCATAAATTAAGTGTTCATACACATGGATTATCTCTATAGAATGGAACTAAGCGAACCATAACATATCAATAAGCATGAAAACAGTGAATAAAAACGAAATAGCATTAAGAATAAAACCTCAAGAGTATGTGATACATTACCAAAGGGATTTAACCTAAGAGTTTAGCCTTCCATGAAGAAAAATACCAAAAACGTGTAGAAAGGGAAGAGAGAGAAAACCTAGCAGCCACCACAAGCTTGGAGAGAAAAACTAAGCCTTCTCTTAGAGAGAGAATGTGAAAAACGTGGGAATGATTAGTGGCTACTAGGGTTACACGAATTTGGCTAATTAAATCACAAAACGGGCCTAAATCATGGGCCCAAATCCTAAGGAAAGCTTATCTCTAAATTAAATCTAAAAATATCCTATAGATAAAATCTAAATCTTAAAAGATATAACTAAATCTCAACTAATCCTAAAGATAGATTACAATCTTCACTTCATCATATATCTTCTCTTCCAAAATTAACTCTTCATTCCCAAAATGCCCAAAAAGCCCTTGTGCCAAATATGACCTGAAAATAGAAATAGAATTAATTAGGCTAAATAATCCCAAATTAAACAATATTCAGAATATTAGTCCAATAAACTCTAAATCACTAAATCAAGCTAAACAATGTCAAATAGGCAACAAGTATCAATAATAGGAGTAAAATAATGCAAGGAAAATTGGAAATAAAATGCTCATCACAAAGCTAAAAACTTAAACCTTCTCACAGATCAAGATTAAATCATATACTTATTCATGGAAACACATCATACATCAAGGTTTAACAAAAAGATTTAACATGCAAGAACAAAGAATTTTGCTTATAAATAAACAAGTTTAGATCATGAATTTTCATGTCAAAGAATCGCATAAACACATACATAAGGCACGGTTTAGAACAAGAAAACTTGACATGCAAAGAGATTCATTTTGAGTTTTCACAAAAAGCTTAATTTTCTTTAGATCTTTAAAGATTTAGTTAGAAAAATTATTAGATCTAGCAAGAACACTATGAACCGAAAACATCAAGCACAAGCTTAGCATATTACAAATTATTTAGAGTCCTTGGAGTCCAAGATCAAAAGAATAACAACACATAAACTCCAAAAATTAAACATGTAAGAAGAAAGAAATAAAGATCTACAAACTAAAAAGGGAAAACTAAGCTATTACAAAATCTTCTCTTGATCTTCAAGTCCTACCATGAGGAAGGGTGGTTTCTTCTAGCTTCTAACATCCTTGATCTACAAAGAAAAGGCTTGGGTAGGCTTGGATCTCCTTCTTCCTCTCCTTCTAATTCCTACGGCCTCTCCCTCTCTCACTTTCTCTATTTTTATTTTTTTTTCTTTCTCTAAGAGTTGAATGGGTCTCTTAGAGTATATTTTGTGTTGGTGGAAAAAGAAATGGAATGGGTGAAGAGAAGTGAAAATGAGAAAATGAACTAAGGCTTGTTGGATATATAGGCCATATACGAATTCCCTCCTTACCCTTGGTTGATGGTTTAGTCACACAAAAAGGGAGGGGCGGTTTTGGCATCACAAAAAGATGCATGGGTGCATTTTATCAAAACTAAGGGGACAAAGTCAAATAGGCTAGAGTTTTAGGGGTCATTTAGGCTCAAATACTAGTTAGGAATTGGTTAGGGCTTTGCTACTTGGTTTGGTTACTAGTTTTTAGTTTGGTTAGGGCTTACTTCCTCATTAAGCTTCTAGAAATTATACCCCTAGCATACACACACATACATACACGTATAGCACACACATATATATACATACACTTTGCATTTTATTTTCTAATTATATTTGTTCAAAATTACCTATTCACACAACAATGCAATTTATTCAAAGATCACACTCACATAATTAATTTCAGGCATCACACAATACACACATCAAAACAAACACTTATCACATAAATTTTTTTTTTTAGCCAAATCATTAAATTCATCCTCTTCAAAGTAAACATTCCAAAATTCGTATTACATATTTCTGAAAATAAATTTTCGTAAATCCACCCAGAAAAATCTGAAATTTAAATTTTTAAAATCTACGTTTCAAGACGATCGTTTTGATATAAAGATCATGAAAACCCGAGTTACGGTTAAAAAGTTACAAATTTTCCAAGTTAACCGACCCAAAACTTAATTTCAAACAAAATCACTTTTTAGGAAAAATTCACAATTCATTTCTAAAAACAATCAAATCACAAAATCATTCACTCCTCTTTCATAAAACATTTTGTTTATAAAAATCCATGAAAATCAAACTTTATTTCTTATTTACGTAAAACATTTTTCCAAAAATTCTTTTATAAATCAGAACTTCAAAGTTTATTTTTAACAATTTCGTTCTCGCACGTACGGGAAAAATGCGGGGTGTTACACTTTCCGCACCAGTTTTGAAATCGGTTTTTAAACAACATGCGAAATATGAAATCACTCTTATACATGGTTCTAATCACTTCGCTATCAGCTTTACCATTATGTGATAATTGACTAGTAATTTTACTCATCTTAATGCTAACTTTGCTCAAGCAAGCATTTGCTCCCTCCTTCGATTCTATATTTGAAATTCATTTGCTCCTTCTTCCTCTGCGTTTTATTGAATTATGAAGCTCGATGCCCTTATAAAGGTGTTGATGGAACGTGCAATGCAAATGAAGTAGCCAACCATGCACCTACCATTACTGGATATGAGGATGTCCCTGCCAACAATGAGCAAGCACTGCAGAAAGCAGTGGTTAATCAACCTGTTTCTGTAGCCATTGATGCTAGTGGCTCTGATTTTCAGTTTTATCAAAGTGATGTCTTCACTGGTAGTTGTGACACTCAGTTGGATCATGGTGTCACTGCGGTGGGTTATGGAGTTAGTGCTGAAGGAACAAACTATTGGCTGGTGAAGAACTCGTGCGGAACCACATGGGGTGAAGAAGGTTACCTTAGGATGCAAAAGGACGTGGCTGCTAATGAAGGACTCTGTGAGGCATTGCAACTTATTACCCATTATTCTTAAACTATAAGCAGCTCAATATATACATTAAGTTTCAGTTCCTGCTAGCAGTTGTGTATGTAACAGTACACTCTTCATGAATTAGTGTATTATCAACTACAATACTATGAAATATTGATCTTGGTTATTGAGTGATAGGGGACCGTGGTGGTATGGAGGAGCTGCCTATTCTATCACTTGTCCTGCTGAACATGGTGGAAGTTGCGTGGAAATTCCTGTCTTATCCCCCTATTATTTGTCATGTTAATTATTATTGTTTGAGAATCAGGACCTAGAATCAGGACCTAGCATTGAATCAGGACAAACAATAGGGGGATAAGACAGAAATTGTCACGCAACTTCCACCATGTTCAGCAGGACAAGTGATATAATAGGTAGCTCCTCCATACCACCAATAACTCAATAACCAAACCAATAACTATAGACACCATTGCCTACCCTGTTACAAGGTAGCTACTGACATTGTTATAATTTATGGCATTGCACATGGAAAACTAATTAAGTGACAACTTAAAGAGAAAAGGAAAAGGCTATAGAAGTTGTCCTGGAGTTTCAGAAAGAGGAAGGTTTACATAAATAGAGTTTGTGCTTCAGAAGCCACAAACTTACATAACAAATATGTGCTTTAGAAGTCACAAACATCTAAACCTCTTTTTGCTAATTAATCTTCAAACCAAAGGGGAAAAAAAAAGTAACAAGTCTGACAATTAACCTGCATAACAGAGGAATCTGTAGTCAACTCAAACAATAAAAAATGTCCAACATCACCTATTAATTGAATGAAATCAGTATTGAAATGTTATGGTCAATGATTATAAGGGGAAGCCTCTATTAAAATCAGTATTGTTCTAAACTCCTTGTCTTGAAAGATTAAACTATATCCTTCACTGGAAGCCTTGCCATCATTGCAAAAATGCAGGAAAGACAAGGAATAAAATGACAAAATCCAAAATGCCAAGGAAATAAAATGCATCAATTTTTTGCAAACATCCTTACCGTCATTCCCTTTGTTTTTTTGATGCACACCATGGTATAATGTTTGACCCATGCCATTATACATCCCGGGATAATGCTATTAAAATACATTGTATAGATCACTTTTATAAACAAATATTTAAACAAAAGGACATATTAAACCATTACTACAAAAATGCCCAAGCGTACCGGGAAATGGGAACGGCGGGGCTACTAATTGCGTAAGGGTTGGAGCGGCGGGGACAATAGTGGCTTATCGCACGACGGCGACACCGGTTGGGGCTTGTCCAGCGACGACAGTGGGGGCTTTTCCAACAACGATTCTCCTGGTTTCTCTCTTCGGGTGGTGCGACGGCGTCTGTGCTCTTGGGGACCAGCAATTGTAGAAAGGGAAATGAAAGGAACTGGGACGGAAGGGATGAGGACGATGGGGTTGGGATGGCGGGTTGGGAAGACGATCTAGTGCATTAGTGCTGGTATGATCGCACCTCCAAGTATTAGCGTGAACAAATGCTTTAAGCCATAACGCGTGTCATATCCGTAGTCACCGGATTTGTTTACGTGCAGGGAATGGGTTCGCAACACGAAAGCATGAGCTCCGCCCGTATTTTCCCCAAATTCGATCGATCGGACCCATTTTCCCAGTTTTCGAAGTATTTTCTCCGAGATCTACTCGGGCTACGTCCTTACGTTTTTAAGATTATCCGACGCGAACGGTTTTAAGATTCGAAACTTGTCGTGGCCACCATCGCCCAAAAGAAGGAAAAAAAAGAAAAAAAGAGGTGCAACACGAGAACTTCAAGGAGGTCACCCATCCTAGAACTACTCTCGCCCAATCACGCTTAACTGCGGAGTTCTGATGGGATCCGGTGCATTAGTGCTGGTATGATCGCACCTGCAAGTATTAGCGCGAACAAATGCTTTAAGCCATAACGTGTGTCATATCCGTAGTCACCGGATTTGTTTATGTGCTGGGAATGGGTTCGCAACACAAAAGCATGAGCTCCGCCCATATTTTCCCCAAATTCGATCGATCGGACCCATTTTCCCAATTTTCGAAGTATTTTCTCCGAGAGCTACTCGGGCTGCGTCCTTACGTTCGTTTCAATTATCCGGCGCGAACGGTTTTAAGATTCGAAACTTGTCGTGGCCACCGTCGCCTAAAAGGAGGAAAAAAAAGAAAAAAAGAGGTGCAACACGAGGACTTCCCAGGAGGTCACCCATCCTAGTACTACTCTCGCCCAAGCACGCTTAACTGCGGAGTTCTGATGGGATCCGGTGCATTAATGCTGGTATGATCGCACCTGCAAGTATTAGCGCGAACAAATGCTTTAAGCCATAACGCCTGTCATATCCGTAGTCACCGGATTTGTTTATGTGCTGGGAATGGGTTCGCAACACGAAAGCATGAGCTCCGCCCGTATTTTCCCCAAATTCGATCGATCGGACCCATTTTCCCAGTTTTCGAAGTATTTTCTCCGAGAGCTACTCGGGCTGCGTCCTTACGTTTTTAAGATTATCCGGCGCGAACGGTTTTAAGATTCGAAACTTGTCGTGGCCACCGTCGCCCAAAAGGAGGAAAAAAAGAAAAAAAGAGGTGCAACACGAGGACTTCCCAGGAGGTCACCCATCCTAGTACTACTCTCGCCCAAGCACGCTTAACTGCGGAGTTCTTATGGGATCCGATGCATTAGTGCTGGTATGATCGCACCTACAAGTATTAGCGCGAACAAATGCTATAAGCCATAACGCATGTCATATCCGTAGTCACCGGATTTGTTTACGTGCTGGGAATGGGTTCGCAACACGAAAACATGAGCTCCGCCCGTATTTTCCCCAAATTTGATCGATCAGACCCATTTTCCCAGTTTTCGAAGTATTTTCTCCGAGAGCTACTCAGGCTGCGTCCTTACGTTCGTTTCAATTATCCGGCCCGAACGGTTTTAAGATTCGAAACTTGTCGTTGCCACCGTCGCCCAAAAGGAGGAAAAAAAAAGAAAAAAAGAGGTGCAACACGAGGACTTCCCAGGAGGTCACGAAAGCATGAGCTCCGCCCGTATTTTCCCCAAATTCGATCGATCGGACCCATTTTCCCAGTTTTCGAAGTATTTTATGCGAGAGCTACTCGGGTTGCGTCCTTACATTTTTAAGATTATCCGGCGCGAACGGTTTTAAGATTCGAAACTTGCCGTGGCCACCGTCTCCCAAAAGGAGGAAAAAAAAAGAAAAAAAGAGGTGCAACACGAGGACTTCCCAGGAGGTCAACCATCCTAGTACTACTCTCGCCCAAACACGCTTAACTGCGGAGTTCTGATGGGATCCGGTGCATTAGTGCTGGTATGATCGCACCTGCAAGTATTAGCGCGAACAAATGCTTTAAGCCATAACGCGTGTCATATCCGTAGTCCCCGGATTTGTTTACGTGCTGGGAATGGGTTCGCAACACGAAAGCATGAGCTCCGCCCGTATTTTCCCCAAATTCGATCGATCGGACCAATTTTCCCAGTTTTCGAAGTATTTTCTCCGAGAGCTACTCGGGCTGCGTCCTTACGTTTTTAAGATTATCCGGCGCGAACGGTTTTAAGATTCGAAACTTGTCGTGGCCACCGTCGCCCAAAAGGAGGAAAAAAAAGAAAAAAAGAGGTGCAACACGAGGAGTTCCCAGGAGGTCACGAAAGCATGAGCTCCGCCCGTATTTTCCCCAAATTCGATCGATCGGACCCATTTTCCCAGTTTTCGAAGTATTTTCTCCGAGAGCTACTCGGGCTGCGTCCTTACATTTTTAAGATTATCCGGCGCGAACGGTTTTAAGATTCGAAACTTGTCGTGGCCACCGTCGCCCAAAAGGAGGAAAAAAAAAGAAAAAAAGAGGTGCAACACGAGAACTTCCCAGGAGGTCACCCATCCTAGTACTACTCTCGCCCAAGCACGCTTAACTGCGGAGTTCTGATGGGATCCGGTGCATTAGTGCTGGTATGATCGCACCTGCAAGTATTAGCGCGAACAAATACTTTAAGCCATAACGCGTGTCATATCCGTAGTCACCGGATTTGTTTACGTGCTGGGAATAGGTTCGCAACACGAAAGCATGAGCTCCGCCCGTATTTTCCCTAAATTCGATCGATCGGACCCTTTTTCCCAGTTTTCGAAGTATTTTCTCCGAGAGCTACTCGGGCTGCGTCCTTACGTTTTTAAGATTATCCTGCGCAAACGGTTTTAAGATTCGAAATTTGTCGTGGCCACCGTCGCCCAAAAGGAGGATAAAAAATAAAAAAAGAGGTGCAACACAAGGACTTCCCAGAAGGTCACCCATCCTAGTACTATTCTCGCCCAAGCACGCTTAACTGCGAAGTTCTGATGGGATCCGGTGCATTAGTGCTGGTATGATCGCACCTGCAAGTATTAGCGCGAACAAATGTTTTAAGCCATAACGCGTGTCATATCCGTAGTCAGCGGATTTGTTTACGTGCTGGGAATGTGTTCGCTACACGAAAGCATGAGCTCCGCCCGTATTTTCCCCAAATTCGATCGATCGGACCCATTTTCCCAGTTTTCGAAGTATTTTCTCTGAGAGCTACTCGGGCTGCGTCCTTACGTTCGTTTCAATTATCCGGCGCGAACAGTTTTAAGATTCGAAACTTGTCGTGGCCACCGTCGTCCAAAAGAATGATAAAAAAGAAAAAAAGAGGTGCAACATGAGGACTTCCCAGGAGGTCACCCATCCTAGTACTACTCTCGCCCAAGCACGCTTAACTGCGAAGTTTTGATGGGATCCGGTGCATTAGTGCTGGTATGATCGCACCTACAAGTATTAGCGCGAACAAATGCTTTAAGCCATAACGCGTGTCATATCCGTAGTCACCGGATTTGTGTACGTGCTGGGAATGGGTTCGCAACACGAAAGCATGAGCTCCGCCCGTATTTTCCCCAAATTCGATCGATCAGACCCATTTAACCAGTTTTCGTAGTATTTTCTCCGAGAGCTACTCAGGCTGCGTCGTTACGTTCGTTTCAATTATCCGGCGCGAACGGTTTTAAGATTCGAAACTTGTCGTTGCCACCGTCGCCCAAAAGGAGGAAAAAAAAGAAAAAAAGAGGTGCAACACGAGGACTTCCCAGGAGGTCACGAAAGCATGAGCTCCGCCCGTATTTTCCCCAAATTCGATCGATCGGACCCATTTTCCCAGTTTTCGAAGTATTTTCTCCGAGAATTACTCGGGCTGCGTCCTTACGTTTTTAAGATTATCCGGCGCGAACGGTTTTAAGATTCGAAACTTGTCGTGGCCACCGTCGCCCAAAAGGAGGAAAAAAAAAGAAAAATAGAGGTGCAACACGAGGACTTCCCAGGAGGTCACCCATCCTAGTACTACTCTCGCCCAAGCACACTTAACTGCGGAGTTCTGATGGGATCCGGTGTATTAGTGCTGGTATGATCGCACCTGCAAGTATTAGCGCGAACAAATGCTTTAAGCCATAACGCGTGTCATATCCGTAGTCACCGGATTTGTTTACGTGCTGGGAATGGGTTCGCAACACGAAAGCATGAGCTCCGCCCGTATTTTCCCCAAATTCGATCGATCGGACCCATTTTCCCAGTTTTCGAAGTATTTTCTCCGAGAGCTACTCGGGCTGCGTTCTTACGTTTTTAAGATTATCCGGCGCGAACGGTTTTAAGATTCGAAACTTGTCGTGGCCACCGTCGCCCAAAAGGAGGAAAAAAAAGAAAAAAAGAGGTGCAACACGAGGACTTCCCAGGAGGTCACCCATCCTAGTACTACTCTCGCCCAAGCACGCTTAACTGCGGAGTTCTGATGGGAACCGGTGCATTAGTGCTGGTATGATCGCACCTGCAAGTATTAGCGCGAACAAATGCTTTAAGCCATAACGCCTGTCATATCCGTAGTCACCGGATTTGTTTATGTGCTGGGAATGGGTTCGCAACACAAAAGCATGAGCTCCGCCGGTATTTTCCCCAAATTCGATCGATCGGACCCATTTTCCCAGTTTTCAAAGTATTTTCTCCGAGAGGTACTCGGGCTGCGTCCTTACGTTTTTAAGATTATCCGGCGCGAACGGTTTTAAGATTCGAAACTTGTCGTGGCCACCGTCGCCCAAAAGGAGGAAAAAAAGAAAAAAAGAGGTGCAACACGAGGACTTCCCAAGAGGTCACCCATCCTAGTACTACTCTCGCCCAAGCACGCTTAACTGCGGAGTTCTGATGGGATCCGGTGCATTAGTGCTGGTATGATCGCACCTACAAGTATTAGCGCGAACAAATGCTATAAGCCATAACGCATGTCATATCCGTAGTCACCGGATTTGTTTACGTGCTGGGAATGGGTTCGCAACACGAAAGCATGAGCTCCGCCCGTATTTTCCCCAAATTTGATCGATCAGACCCATTTTCCCAGTTTTCGAAGTATTTTCTCCGAGAGCTACTCAGGCTGCGTCCTTACGTTCGTTTCAATTATCCGGCCCGAACGGTTTTAAGATTCGAAACTTGTCGTTGCCACCGTCGCCCAAAAGGAGGAAAAAAAAAGAAAAAAAGAGGTGCAACACGAGGACTTCCCAGGAGGTCACGAAAGCATGAGCTCCGCCCGTATTTTCCCCAAATTCGATCGATCGGACCCATTTTCCCAGTTTTCGAAGTATTTTATCCGAGAGCTACTCGGGTTGCGTCCTTACATTTTTAAGATTATCCGGCGCGAACGGTTTTAAGATTCGAAACTTGTCGTGGCCACCGTCGCCCAAAAGGAGGAAAAAAAAAGAAAAATAGAGGTGCAACACGAGGACTTCCCAAGAGGTCACCCATCCTAGTACTACTCTCGCCCAAGCACGCTTAACTGCGGAGTTCTGATGGGATCCGGTGCATTAGTGCTGGTATGATCGCACCTACAAGTATTAGCGCGAACAAATGCTATAAGCCATAACGCATGTCATATCCGTAGTCACCGGATTTGTTTACGTGCTGGGAATGGGTTCGCAACACGAAAGCATGAGCTCCGCCCGTATTTTCCCCAAATTTGATCGATCAGACCCATTTTCCCAGTTTTCGAAGTATTTTCTCCGAGAGCTACTCAGGCTGCGTCCTTACGTTCGTTTCAATTATCCGGCCCGAACGGTTTTAAGATTCGAAACTTGTCGTTGCCACCGTCGCCCAAAAGGAGGAAAAAAAAAGAAAAAAAGAGGTGCAACACGAGGACTTCCCAGGAGGTCACGAAAGCATGAGCTCCGCCCGTATTTTCCCCAAATTCGATCGATCGGACCCATTTTCCCAGTTTTCGAAGTATTTTATCCGAGAGCTACTCGGGTTGCGTCCTTACATTTTTAAGATTATCCGGCGCGAACGGTTTTAAGATTCGAAACTTGCCGTGGCCACCGTCTCCCAAAAGGAGGAAAAAAAAAGAAAAAAAGAGGTGCAACACGAGGACTTCCCAGGAGGTCAACCATCCTAGTACTACTCTCGCCCAAGCACGCTTAACTGCGGAGTTCTGATGGGATCCGGTGCATTAGTGCTGGTATGATCGCACCTGCAAGTATTAGCGCGAACAAATGCTTTAAGCCATAACGCGTGTCATATCCGTAGTCCCCGGATTTGCTTACGTGCTGGGAATGGGTTCGCAACACGAAAGCATGAGCTCCGCCCGTATTTTCCCCAAATTCGATCGATCGGACCAATTTTCCCAGTTTTCGAAGTATTTTCTCCGAGAGCTACTCGGGCTGCGTCCTTACGTTTTTAAGATTATCCGGCGCGAACGGTTTTTAAGATTCGAAACTTGTCGTGGCCACCGTCGCCCAAAAGGAGGAAAAAAAAGAAAAAAAGAGGTGCAACACGAGGAGTTCCCAGGAGGTCACGAAAGCATGAGCTCCGCCCGTATTTTCCCTAAATTCGATCGATCGGACCCTTTTTCCCAGTTTTCGAAGTATTTTCTCCGAGAGCTACTCGGGCTGCGTCCTTACGTTTTTAAGATTATCCTGCGCAAACGGTTTTAAGATTCGAAATTTGTCGTGGCCACCGTCGCCCAAAAGGAGGATAAAAAATAAAAAAAGAGGTGCAACACAAGGACTTCCCAGAAGGTCACCCATCCTAGTACTATTCTCGCCCAAGCACGCTTAACTGCGAAGTTCTGATGGGATCCGGTGCATTAGTGCTGGTATGATCGCACCTGCAAGTATTAGCGCGAACAAATGTTTTAAGCCATAACGCGTGTCATATCCGTAGTCAGCGGATTTGTTTACGTGCTGGGAATGTGTTCGCTACACGAAAGCATGAGCTCCGCCCGTATTTTCCCCAAATTCGATCGATCGGACCCATTTTCCCAGTTTTCGAAGTATTTTCTCTGAGAGCTACTCGGGCTGCGTCCTTACGTTCGTTTCAATTATCCGGCGCGAACAGTTTTAAGATTCGAAACTTGTCGTGGCCACCGTCGTCCAAAAGAATGATAAAAAAGAAAAAAAGAGGTGCAACATGAGGACTTCCCAGGAGGTCACCCATCCTAGTACTACTCTCGCCCAAGCACGCTTAACTGCGAAGTTTTGATGGGATCCGGTGCATTAGTGCTGGTATGATCGCACCTACAAGTATTAGCGCGAACAAATGCTTTAAGCCATAACGCGTGTCATATCCGTAGTCACCGGATTTGTGTACGTGCTGGGAATGGGTTCGCAACACGAAAGCATGAGCTCCGCCCGTATTTTCCCCAAATTCGATCGATCAGACCCATTTAACCAGTTTTCGTAGTATTTTCTCCGAGAGCTACTCAGGCTGCGTCGTTACGTTCGTTTCAATTATCCGGCGCGAACGGTTTTAAGATTCGAAACTTGTCGTTGCCACCGTCGCCCAAAAGGAGGAAAAAAAAGAAAAAAAGAGGTGCAACACGAGGACTTCCCAGGAGGTCACGAAAGCATGAGCTCCGCCCGTATTTTCCCCAAATTCGATCGATCGGACCCATTTTCCCAGTTTTCGAAGTATTTTCTCCGAGAATTACTCGGGCTGCGTCCTTACGTTTTTAAGATTATCCGGCGCGAACGGTTTTAAGATTCGAAACTTGTCGTGGCCACCGTCGCCCAAAAGGAGGAAAAAAAAAGAAAAATAGAGGTGCAACACGAGGACTTCCCAGGAGGTCACCCATCCTAGTACTACTCTCGCCCAAGCACGCTTAACTGCGGAGTTCTGATGGGATCCGGTGCATTAGTGCTGGTATGATCGCACCTGCAAGTATTAGCGCGAACAAATGCTTTAAGCCATAACGCGTGTCATATCCGTAGTCCCCGGATTTGCTTACGTGCTGGGAATGGGTTCGCAACACGAAAGCATGAGCTCCGCCCGTATTTTCCCCAAATTCGATCGATCGGACCCATTTTCCCAGTTTTCGAAGTATTTTCTCCGAGAGCTACTCGGGCTGCGTTCTTACGTTTTTAAGATTATCCGGCGCGAACGGTTTTAAGATTCGAAACTTGTCGTGGCCACCGTCGCCCAAAAGGAGGAAAAAAAAGAAAAAAAGAGGTGCAACACGAGGACTTCCCAGGAGGTCACCCATCCTAGTACTACTCTCGCCCAAGCACGCTTAACTGCGGAGTTCTGATGGGATCCGGTGCATTAGTGCTGGTATGATCGCACCTGCAAGTATTAGCGCGAACAAATGCTTTAAGCCATAACGCCTGTCATATCCGTAGTCACCGGATTTGTTTATGTGCTGGGAATGGGTTCGCAACACAAAAGCATGAGCTCCGCCGGTATTTTCCCCAAATTCGATCGATCGGACCCATTTTCCCAGTTTTCAAAGTATTTTCTCCGAGAGGTACTCGGGCTGCGTCCTTACGTTTTTAAGATTATCCGGCGCGAACGGTTTTAAGATTCGAAACTTGTCGTGGCCACCGTCGCCCAAAAGGAGGAAAAAAAGAAAAAAAGAGGTGCAACACGAGGACTTCCCAAGAGGTCACCCATCCTAGTACTACTCTCGCCCAAGCACGCTTAACTGCGGAGTTCTGATGGGATCCGGTGCATTAGTGCTGGTATGATCGCACCTGCAAGTATTAGCGCGAACAAATGCTTTAAGCCATAACGCGTGTCATATCCGTAGTCCCCGGATTTGCTTACGTGCTGGGAATGGGTTCGCAACACGAAAGCATGAGCTCCGCCCGTATTTTCCCCAAATTCGATCGATCGGACCAATTTTCCCAGTTTTCGAAGTATTTTCTCCGAGAGCTACTCGGGCTGCGTCCTTACGTTTTTAAGATTATCCGGCGCGAACGGTTTTTAAGATTCGAAACTTGTCGTGGCCACCGTCGCCCAAAAGGAGGAAAAAAAAAGAAAAATAGAGGTGCAACACGAGGACTTCCCAGGAGGTCACCCATCCTAGTACTACTCTCGCCCAAGCACACTTAACTGCGGAGTTCTGATGGGATCCGGTGTATTAGTGCTGGTATGATCGCACCTGCAAGTATTAGCGCGAACAAATGCTTTAAGCCATAACGCGTGTCATATCCGTAGTCACCGGATTTGTTTACGTGCTGGGAATGGGTTCGCAACACGAAAGCATGAGCTCCGCCCGTATTTTCCCCAAATTCGATCGATCGGACCCATTTTCCCAGTTTTCGAAGTATTTTCTCCGAGAGCTACTCGGGCTGCGTTCTTACGTTTTTAAGATTATCCGGCGCGAACGGTTTTAAGATTCGAAACTTGTCGTGGCCACCGTCGCCCAAAAGGAGGAAAAAAAAGAAAAAAAGAGGTGCAACACGAGGACTTCCCAGGAGGTCACCCATCCTAGTACTACTCTCGCCCAAGCACGCTTAACTGCGGAGTTCTGATGGGATCCGGTGCATTAGTGCTGGTATGATCGCACCTGCAAGTATTAGCGCGAACAAATGCTTTAAGCCATAACGCCTGTCATATCCGTAGTCACCGGATTTGTTTATGTGCTGGGAATGGGTTCGCAACACAAAAGCATGAGCTCCGCCGGTATTTTCCCCAAATTCGATCGATCGGACCCATTTTCCCAGTTTTCAAAGTATTTTCTCCGAGAGGTACTCGGGCTGCGTCCTTACGTTTTTAAGATTATCCGGCGCGAACGGTTTTAAGATTCGAAACTTGTCGTGGCCACCGTCGCCCAAAAGGAGGAAAAAAAGAAAAAAAGAGGTGCAACACGAGGACTTCCCAAGAGGTCACCCATCCTAGTACTACTCTCGCCCAAGCACGCTTAACTGCGGAGTTCTGATGGGATCCGGTGCATTAGTGCTGGTATGATCGCACCTACAAGTATTAGCGCGAACAAATGCTATAAGCCATAACGCATGTCATATCCGTAGTCACCGGATTTGTTTACGTGCTGGGAATGGGTTCGCAACACGAAAGCATGAGCTCCGCCCGTATTTTCCCCAAATTTGATCGATCAGACCCATTTTCCCAGTTTTCGAAGTATTTTCTCCGAGAGCTACTCAGGCTGCGTCCTTACGTTCGTTTCAATTATCCGGCCCGAACGGTTTTAAGATTCGAAACTTGTCGTTGCCACCGTCGCCCAAAAGGAGGAAAAAAAAAGAAAAAAAGAGGTGCAACACGAGGACTTCCCAGGAGGTCACGAAAGCATGAGCTCCGCCCGTATTTTCCCCAAATTCGATCGATCGGACCCATTTTCCCAGTTTTCGAAGTATTTTATCCGAGAGCTACTCGGGTTGCGTCCTTACATTTTTAAGATTATCCGGCGCGAACGGTTTTAAGATTCGAAACTTGCCGTGGCCACCGTCTCCCAAAAGGAGGAAAAAAAAAGAAAAAAAGAGGTGCAACACGAGGACTTCCCAGGAGGTCAACCATCCTAGTACTACTCTCGCCCAAGCACGCTTAACTGCGGAGTTCTAATGGGATCCGGTGCATTAGTGCTGGTATGATCGCACCTGCAAGTATTAGCGCGAACAAATGCTTTAAGCCATAACGCGTGTCATATCCGTAGTCCCCGGATTTGCTTACGTGCTGGGAATGGGTTCGCAACACGAAAGCATGAGCTCCGCCCGTATTTTCCCCAAATTCGATCGATCGGACCAATTTTCCCAGTTTTCGAAGTATTTTCTCCGAGAGCTACTCGGGCTGCGTCCTTACGTTTTTAAGATTATCCGGCGCGAACGGTTTTTAAGATTCGAAACTTGTCGTGGCCACCGTCGCCCAAAAGGAGGAAAAAAAAGAAAAAAAGAGGTGCAACACGAGGAGTTCCCAGGAGGTCACGAAAGCATGAGCTCCGCCCGTATTTTCCCTAAATTCGATCGATCGGACCCTTTTTCCCAGTTTTCGAAGTATTTTCTCCGAGAGCTACTCGGGCTGCGTCCTTACGTTTTTAAGATTATCCTGCGCAAACGGTTTTAAGATTCGAAATTTGTCGTGGCCACCGTCGCCCAAAAGGAGGATAAAAAATAAAAAAAGAGGTGCAACACAAGGACTTCCCAGAAGGTCACCCATCCTAGTACTATTCTCGCCCAAGCACGCTTAACTGCGAAGTTCTGATGGGATCCGGTGCATTAGTGCTGGTATGATCGCACCTGCAAGTATTAGCGCGAACAAATGTTTTAAGCCATAACGCGTGTCATATCCGTAGTCAGCGGATTTGTTTACGTGCTGGGAATGTGTTCGCTACACGAAAGCATGAGCTCCGCCCGTATTTTCCCCAAATTCGATCGATCGGACCCATTTTCCCAGTTTTCGAAGTATTTTCTCTGAGAGCTACTCGGGCTGCGTCCTTACGTTCGTTTCAATTATCCGGCGCGAACTGTTTTAAGATTCGAAACTTGTCGTGGCCACCGTCGTCCAAAAGAATGATAAAAAAGAAAAAAAGAGGTGCAACATGAGGACTTCCCAGGAGGT
Source organism: Crotalaria pallida (assembly GCA_037953625.1). Lineage (NCBI taxonomy): Eukaryota > Viridiplantae > Streptophyta > Magnoliopsida > Fabales > Fabaceae > Crotalaria > Crotalaria pallida. The sequence goes on along the minus strand of CM075655.1, from coordinate 35,975,781 downwards.
CACCCATCCTAGTACTACTCTCGCCCAAGCACGCTTAACTGCGAAGTTTTGATGGGATCCGGTGCATTAGTGCTGGTATGATCGCACCTACAAGTATTAGCGCGAACAAATGCTTTAAGCCATAACGCGTGTCATATCCGTAGTCACCGGATTTGTGTACGTGCTGGGAATGGGTTCGCAACACGAAAGCATGAGCTCCGCCCGTATTTTCCCCAAATTCGATCGATCAGACCCATTTAACCAGTTTTCGTAGTATTTTCTCCGAGAGCTACTCAGGCTGCGTCGTTACGTTCATTTCAATTATCCGGCGCGAACGGTTTTAAGATTCGAAACTTGTCGTTGCCACCGTCGCCCAAAAGGAGGAAAAAAAAGAAAAAAAGAGGTGCAACACGAGGACTTCCCAGGAGGTCACGAAAGCATGAGCTCCGCCCGTATTTTCCCCAAATTCGATCGATCGGACCCATTTTCCCAGTTTTCGAAGTATTTTCTCCGAGAATTACTCGGGCTGCGTCCTTACGTTTTTAAGATTATCCGGCGCGAACGGTTTTAAGATTCGAAACTTGTCGTGGCCACCGTCGCCCAAAAGGAGGAAAAAAAAAGAAAAATAGAGGTGCAACACGAGGACTTCCCAGGAGGTCACCCATCCTAGTACTACTCTCGCCCAAGCACACTTAACTGCGGAGTTCTGATGGGATCCGGTGTATTAGTGCTGGTATGATCGCACCTGCAAGTATTAGCGCGAACAAATGCTTTAAGCCATAACGCGTGTCATATCCGTAGTCACCGGATTTGTTTACGTGCTGGGAATGGGTTCGCAACACGAAAGCATGAGCTCCGCCCGTATTTTCCCCAAATTCGATCGATCGGACCCATTTTCCCAGTTTTCGAAGTATTTTCTCCGAGAGCTACTCGGGCTGCGTCCTTACGTTTTTAAGATTATCCGGCGCGAACGGTTTTAAGATTCGAAACTTGTCGTGGCCACCGTCGCCCAAAAGGAGGAAAAAAAAAGAAAAATAGAGGTGCAACACGAGGACTTCCCAAGAGGTCACCCATCCTAGTACTACTCTCGCCCAAGCACGCTTAACTGCGGAGTTCTGATGGGATCCGGTGCATTAGTGCTGGTATGATCGCACCTACAAGTATTAGCGCGAACAAATGCTATAAGCCATAACGCATGTCATATCCGTAGTCACCGGATTTGTTTACGTGCTGGGAATGGGTTCGCAACACGAAAGCATGAGCTCCGCCCGTATTTTCCCCAAATTTGATCGATCAGACCCATTTTCCCAGTTTTCGAAGTATTTTCTCCGAGAGCTACTCAGGCTGCGTCCTTACGTTCGTTTCAATTATCCGGCCCGAACGGTTTTAAGATTCGAAACTTGTCGTTGCCACCGTCGCCCAAAAGGAGGAAAAAAAAAGAAAAAAAGAGGTGCAACACGAGGACTTCCCAGGAGGTCACGAAAGCATGAGCTCCGCCCGTATTTTCCCCAAATTCGATCGATCGGACCCATTTTCCCAGTTTTCGAAGTATTTTATCCGAGAGCTACTCGGGTTGCGTCCTTACATTTTTAAGATTATCCGGCGCGAACGGTTTTAAGATTCGAAACTTGCCGTGGCCACCGTCTCCCAAAAGGAGGAAAAAAAAAGAAAAAAAGAGGTGCAACACGAGGACTTCCCAGGAGGTCAACCATCCTAGTACTACTCTCGCCCAAGCACGCTTAACTGCGGAGTTCTGATGGGATCCGGTGCATTAGTGCTGGTATGATCGCACCTGCAAGTATTAGCGCGAACAAATGCTTTAAGCCATAACGCGTGTCATATCCGTAGTCCCCGGATTTGCTTACGTGCTGGGAATGGGTTCGCAACACGAAAGCATGAGCTCCGCCCGTATTTTCCCCAAATTCGATCGATCGGACCAATTTTCCCAGTTTTCGAAGTATTTTCTCCGAGAGCTACTCGGGCTGCGTCCTTACGTTTTTAAGATTATCCGGCGCGAACGGTTTTTAAGATTCGAAACTTGTCGTGGCCACCGTCGCCCAAAAGGAGGAAAAAAAAGAAAAAAAGAGGTGCAACACGAGGAGTTCCCAGGAGGTCACGAAAGCATGAGCTCCGCCCGTATTTTCCCTAAATTCGATCGATCGGACCCTTTTTCCCAGTTTTCGAAGTATTTTCTCTGAGAGCTACTCGGGCTGCGTCCTTACGTTTTTAAGATTATCCTGCGCGAACGGTTTTAAGATTCGAAATTTGTCGTGGCCACCGTTGCCCAAAAGGAGGAAAAAAAATAAAAAAAGAGGTGCAACACGAGGACTTCCCAGGAGGTCACCCATCCTAGTACTACTCTCGCCCAAGCACGCTTAACTGCGAAGTTCTGATGGGATCCGGTGCATTAGTGCTGGTATGATCGCACCTGTAAGTATTAGCGCGAACAAATGTTTTAAGCCATAACGCGTGTCATATCCGTAGTCAGCGGATTTGTTTACGTGCTGGGAATGGGTTCGCAACACGAAAGCATGAGCTCCGCCCGTATTTTCCCCAAATTCGATCGATCGGACCCATTTTCCCAGTTTTCGAAGTATTTTCTCTGAGAGCTACTCGGGCTGCGTCCTTACGTTCGTTTCAATTATCCGGCGCGAACAGTTTTAAGATTGGAAACTTGTCGTGGCCACCGTCGTCCAAAAGAACGATAAAAAAGAAAAAAAGAGGTGCAACATGAGGACTTCCCAGGAGGTCACCCATCCTAGTACTACTCTCGCCCAAGCACGCTTAACTGCGGAGTTTTGATGGGATCCGGTGCATTAGTGCTGGTATGATCGCACCTACAAGTATTAGCGCGAACAAATGCTTTAAGCCATAACGCGTGTCATATCCGTAGTCACCGGATTTGTGTACGTGCTGGGAATGGGTTCGCAACACGAAAGCATGAGCTCCGCCCGTATTTTCCCCAAATTCGATCGATCAGACCCATTTAACCAGTTTTCGTAGTATTTTCTCCGAGAGCTACTCAGGCTGCGTCGTTACGTTCGTTTCAATTATCCGGCGCGAACGGTTTTAAGATTCGAAACTTGTCGTTGCCACCGTCGCCCAAAAGGAGGAAAAAAAAGAAAAAAAGAGGTGCAACACGAGGACTTCCCAGGAGGTCACGAAAGCATGAGCTCCGCCCGTATTTTCCCCAAATTCGATCGATCGGACCCATTTTCCCAGTTTTCGAAGTATTTTCTCCGAGAGCTACTCGCGCTGCGTCCTTACGTTTTTAAGATTATCCGGCGCGAACGGTTTTAAGATTTGAAACATGTCGTGGCCACCGTCGCCCAAAAGGAGGAAAAAAAAAGAAAAATAGAGGTGCAACACGAGGACTTCCCAGGAGGTCACCCATCCTAGTACTACTCTCGCCCAAGCACGCTTAACTGCGGAGTTCTGATGGGATCCGGTGCATTAGTGCTGGTATGATCGCACTTGTAAGTATTAGCGCGAACAAATGCTTTAAGCCATAACGCGTGTCATATCCGTAGTCACCGGATTTGTTTACGTGCTGGGAATGGGTTCGCAACACGAAAACATGAGCTCCGCCCGTATTTTCCCCAAATTTGATCGATCAGACCCATTTTCCCAGTTTTCGAAGTATTTTCTCCGAGAGCTACTCAGGCTGCGTCCTTACGTTCGTTTCAATTATCCGGCCCGAACGGTTTTAAGATTCGAAACTTGTCGTTGCCACCGTCGCCCAAAAGGAGGAAAAAAAAGAAAAAAAGAGGTGCAACACGAGGAGTTCCCAGGAGGTCACGAAAGCATGAGCTCCGCCCGTATTTTCCCTAAATTCGATCGATCGGACCCTTTTTCCCAGTTTTCGAAGTATTTTCTCTGAGAGCTACTCGGGCTGCGTCCTTACGTTTTTAAGATTATCCTGCACGAACGGTTTTAAGATTCGAAATTTGTCGTGGCCACCGTTGCCCAAAAGGAGGAAAAAAAATAAAAAAAGAGGTGCAACACGAGGACTTCCCAGGAGGTCACCCATCCTAGTACTACTCTCGCCCAAGCACGCTTAACTGCGAAGTTCTGATGGGATCCGGTGCATTAGTGCTGGTATGATCGCACCTGCAAGTATTAGCGCGAACAAATGTTTTAAGCCATAACGCGTGTCATATCCGTAGTCAGCGGATTTGTTTACGTGCTGGGAATGGGTTCGCAACATGAAAGCATGAGCTCCGCCCGTATTTTCCCCAAATTCGATCGATCGGACCCATTTTCCCAGTTTTCGAAGTATTTTCTCTGAGAGCTACTCGGGCTGCGTCCTTACGTTCGTTTCAATTATCCGGCGCGAACAGTTTTAAGATTCGAAACTTGTCGTGGCCACCGTCGTCCAAAAGAACGATAAAAAAGAAAAAAAGAGGTGCAACATGAGGACTTCCCAGGAGGTCACCCATCCTAGTACTACTCTCGCCCAAACACGCTTAACTGCGGAGTTTTGATGGGATCCGGTGCATTAGTGCTGGTATGATCGCACCTACAAGTATTAGCGCGAACAAATGCTTTAAGCCATAACGCGTGTCATATCCGTAGTCACCGGATTTGTGTACGTGCTGGGAATGGGTTCGCAACACGAAAGCATGAGCTCCGCCCGTATTTTCCCCAAATTCGATCGATCAGACCCATTTAACCAGTTTTCGTAGTATTTTCTCCGAGAGCTACTCAGGCTGCGTCGTTACGTTCGTTTCAATTATCCGGCGCGAACGGTTTTAAGATTCGAAACTTGTCGTTGCCACCGTCGCCCAAAAGGAGGAAAAAAAAGAAAAAAAGAGGTGCAACACGAGGACTTCCCAGGAGGTCACGAAAGCATGAGCTCCGCCCGTATTTTCCCCAAATTCGATCGATCGGACCCATTTTCCCAGTTTTCGAAGTATTTTCTCCGAGAGCTACTCGCGCTGCGTCCTTACGTTTTTAAGATTATCCGGCGCGAACGGTTTTAAGATTTGAAACATGTCGTGGCCACCGTCGCCCAAAAGGAGGAAAAAAAAAGAAAAATAGAGGTGCAACACGAGGACTTCCCAGGAGGTCACCCATCCTAGTACTACTCTCGCCCAAGCACGCTTAACTGCGGAGTTCTGATGGGATCCGGTGCATTAGTGCTGGTATGATCGCACCTGTAAGTATTAGCGCGAACAAATGCTTTAAGCCATAACGCGTGTCATATCCGTAGTCACCGGATTTGTTTACGTGCTGGGAATGGGTTCGCAACACGAAAGCATGAGCTCCGCCCGTATTTTCCCCAAATTCGATCGATCGGACCCATTTTCCCAGTTTTCGAAGTATTTTCTCCGAGAGCTACTCGGGCTGCGTCCTTACGTTTTTAAGATTATCCGGCGCGAACGGTTTTAAGATTCGAAACTTGTCGTGGCCACCGTCGCCCAAAAGGAGGAAAAAAAAAAGAAAAATAGAGGTGCAACACGAGGACTTCCCAGGAGGTCACGAAAGCATGAGCTCCGCCCGTATTATCCCCAAATTCGATCGATCGGACCCATTTTCCCAGTTTTCGAAGTATTTTCTCCGAGAGCTACTCGCGCTGCGTCCTTACGTTTTTAAGATTATCCGGCGCGAACGGTTTTAAGATTCGAAACTTGCCGTGGCCACCGTCTCCCAAAAGGAGGAAAAAAAAAGAAAAAAAGAGGTGCAACACGAGGACTTCCCAGGAGGTCAACCATCCTAGTACTACTCTCGCCCAAGCACGCTTAACTGCGGAGTTCTGATGGGATCCGGTGCATTAGTGCTGGTATGATCGCACCTGCAAGTATTAGCGCGAACAAATACTTTAAGCCATAACGCGTGTCATATCCGTAGTCACCGGATTTGTTTACGTGCTGGGAATAGGTTCGCAACACGAAAGCATGAGCTCCGCCCGTATTTTCCCGAAATTCGATCGATCGGACCCATTTTCCAGATTTTCGAAGTATTTTCTCCGAGAGCTACTCGGGCTGCGTCCTTACGTTTTTAAGATTATCCGGCGCGAACGGTTTTAAGATTCGAAACTTGTCGTGGCCACCGTCGCCCAAAAGGAGGAAAAAAAAAGAAAAAAAGAGGTGCAACACGAGGAGTTCCCAGGAGGTCACGAAAGCATGAGCTCCGCCCGTATTTTCCCCAAATTCGATCGATCGGACCCATTTTCCCAGTTTTCGAAGTATTTTCTCCGAGAGCTACTCGGGCTGCGTCCTTACATTTTTAAGATTATCCGGCGCGAACGGTTTTAAGATTCGAAACTTGTCGTGGCCACCGTCGCCCAAAAGGAGGAAAAAAAAAAGAAAAAAAGAGGTGCAACACGAGGACTTCCCAGGAGGTCACCCATCCTAGTACTACTCTCGCCCAAGCACGCTTAACTGCGGAGTTCTGATGGGATCCGGTGCATTAGTGCTGGTATGATCGCACCTGCAAGTATTAGCGCGAACAAATACTTTAAGCCATAACGCGTGTCATATCCGTAGTCACCGGATTTGTTTACGTGCTGGGAATAGGTTCGCAACACGAAAGCATGAGCTCCGCCCGTATTTTCCCCAAATTCGATCGATCGGACCCATTTTCCCAGTTTTCGAAGTATTTTCTCCGAGAGCTACTCGGGCTGCGTCCTTACGTTCGTTTCAATTATCCGGCGCGAACGGTTTTAAGATTCGAAACTTGTCGTTGCCATTGTCGCGCAAATGGAGGAAAAAAAAGAAAAAAAGAGGTGCAACACGAGGACTTCCCTGGAGGTCACGAAAGCATGAGCTCCGCCCGTATTTTCCCCAAATTCGATCGATCGGACCCATTTTCCCACTTTTCGAAGTATTTTCTCCGAGAGCTACTCGGGATGCGTCCTTACATTTTTAATATTATCCGGCGCGAATTTTTTTAAGATTCGAAACTTGTCATGGCCACCTTCGCCCAAAAGGAGGAAAAAAAAATAAAAAAAGAAGTACAACACGAGGACTTCCCAGGAGGTCACCCATCCTAGTACTACTCTCGCCCAAGCACGCTTAGCTGCGGAGTTCTGATGGGATCCGGTGCATTAGTGCTGGTATGATCGCACCTGCAAGTATTAGCGCGAACAAATGTTTTAAGCCATAACGCGTGTCATATCCGTAGTCACCGGATTTGTTTACGTGCTGGGAATGGGTTCGCAACACGAAAGCATGAGCTCCGCCCGTATTTTCCCCAAATTCGATCGATCGGACCCATTTTCCCAGTTTTCGAAGTATTTTCTCCGAGAGCTACTCGGGCTGCGTCCTTACGTTCGTTTCAATTATCCGGCGCGAACGGTTTTAAGATTCGAAACTTGTCGTTGCCATCGTCGCCCAAATGGAGGAAAAAAAAGAAAAAAAGAGGTGCAACACGAGGACTTCCCTGGAGGTCACGAAAGCATGAGCTCCGCCCGTATTTTCCCCAAATTCGATCGATCGGACCCATTTTCCCAGTTTTCGAAGTATTTTCTCCGAGAGCTACTCGGGATGCGTCCTTACATTTTTAATATTATCCGGCGCGAACGGTTTTAAGATTCGAAACTTGTCGTGGCCACTGTCGCCCAAAAGGAGGAAAAAAAAATAAAAAAAGAGGTGCAACACGAGGACTTCCCAGGAGGTCACCCATCCTAGCACTACTCTCGCCCAAGCACGCTTAACTGCGGAATTCTTATGGGATCCGGTGCATTAGTGCTGGTATGATCGCACCAGCAAGTATTAGCGCGAACAAGTGCTTTAAGCCATAACGTGTGTCATATCCATAGTCACTGGATTTGTTTACGTGCTGGGAATGGGTTCGCCACACGAAAGCATGAGCTCCACCCGTATTTTCCCCAAATTCGATCGATCGGACCCATTTTCCCAGTTTTCGAATTATTTTCTCCGAGAGCTACTCGGGCTGCGTCCTTACGTTCGTTTCAATTATCCGGCGCGAACGGTTTTAAGATTCGAAACTTGTCGTGGTCACCGTCGCCCAAAAGGACGAAAAAAAAGAAAAAAAGAGGTGCAACACAAGGACTTCCCAGGAGGTCACCCATCCTAGTACTACTCTCGCCCAAGCACGCTTAACTGCGGAGTTCTGATGGGATCCGATGCATTAGTGCTGGTACGATCGCAACTGCAAGTATTAGCGCGAACAAACGCTTTAAGCCATAACGCATGTCATATCCATAGTCACCGGATTTGTTTACGTGCTGGGAATGGGTTCGCAACACGAAAGCATGAGCTCCACCCGTATTTTACCCAAATTCGATCGATCGGACCCATTTTCCCAGTTTTCGAAGTATTTTCTCCGAGAGCTACTTGGGCTGCGTCCTTACGTTCGTTTCAATTATCCGGCGCGAACGGTTTTAAGATTCGAAACTTGTCGTGGTCACCGTCGCCCAAAAGGACAAAAAAAAAAGAAAAAAAGAGGTGCAACACGAGGACTTCCCCGGAGGTCACCCATCATAGTACTACTCTCGCCCAAGCACGCTTAACTGCAGAGTTCTGATGGCATCCGCTGCATTAGTGCTGGTTTGATCGCAACTGCAAGTATCAGTACGAACAAATGCTTTCAGCCATAACGCGTGTCATATCCGTAGTCACCGGATTTATTTACGTGCTGGGAATGGGTTTGCAACACGAAAGCATGAGCTCTGCCCGTATTTTCCCCAAATTCGATCGATCGGACCCATTTTCCCAGTTTTCGAAGTATTTTCTCCGAGAGCTACTTGGGCTGCGTCCTTACGTTCGTTTCAATTATTCGGCGCGAACGGTTTTAAGATTCAAAACTTGTCGTGGCCACTGTCGCCCAAAAGGTGGAAAAAAAAGAAAAAAAGAGGTGCAACACGAGGACTTCCCGGGAGGTCACCCATCCTAGTACTACTCTCGCCCAAGTACGCTTAACTGCGGAGTTCTGATGAGATCCGGTGCATTAGTGCGGGTATGATCGCACCTACAAGTATTAGCGCGAACAAATGCTTTAAGCCATAACGCGTGTCATATCCGTAGTCACCGGATTTGTTTACGTGCTGGGAATGGGTTCGCAACACGAAAGCATGAGCTCCGCCCGTATTTTCCCCAAATTCGAGCGATCGGACCCATTTTCCCAGTTCTCGAAGTATTTTCTCCGAGAGCTACTCGGGCTGTGTCCTTACGTTTTTAAGATTATCCGGCGCGAACGGTTTTAAGATTCGAAACTTGTCGTGGCCACCGTCTCCCAAAAGGAGGAAAAAAAAGAAAAAAAGAGGTGCAACACCAGGACTTACCAGGAGGTCACCCATCCTAGTACTACTCTCGCCCAAGCACGCTTAACTGCGGAGTTCTGATGGGATCCGATGCATTAGTGCGAGTATGATCGCACCTACAAGTATTAGCGCGAACAAATGCTTTAAGCCATAACGCGTGTCATATCCGTAGTCACCGGATTTGTTTACGTGCTGGGAATGGGTTCGCAACACGAAAGCATGAGCTCCGTCCGTATTTTCCCCAAATTCGAGCGATCGGACCCATTTTCCCAGTTTTCGAAGTATTTTCTCCGAGAGCTACTCGGGCTGTGTCCTTACGTTTTTAAGATTATCCGGCGCGAACGATTTTAAGATTCGAAACTTGTCGTGGCCACCGTCTCCCAAAAGGTGGAAAAAAAAGAAAAAAAGAGGTGCAACACGAGGACTTCCCGGGAGGTCACCCATCCTAGTACTACTCTCGCCCAAGCACGCTTAACTGCGGAGTTCTGATGGGATCCGGTGCATTAGTGCGGGTATGATCGCACCTACAAGTATTAGCGCGAACAAATGCTTTAAGCCATAACGCGTGTCATATCCGTAGTCACCGGATTTGTTTACGTGCTGGGAATGGGTTCGCAATACGAAAGCATGAGCTCCGCCCGTATTTTCCCCAAATTCGATCGATCGGACCCATTTTCCCTGTTTTCGAAGTATTTTCTCCGAGAGCTACTCGGGCTGCGTCCTTACGTTCGTTTCAATTATCCGGCGCGAACGGTTTTAAGATTCGAAACTTGTCGTGGAAACCGTCGCCCAAAAGGACGAAAAAAAAGAAAAAAAGAGGTGCAACACAAGGACTTCCCAGGAGGTCACCCATCCTAGTACTACTCTCGCCCAAGCACGCTTAACTGCGGAGTTCTAATGGGATCCGGTGCATTAGTGCTGGTATGATCGCAACTGCAAGTATTAGTACGAACAAATGCTTTAAGCCATTACGCGTGTCATATCCGTAGTCACCGGATTTGTTTACGTGCTGGGAATGGGTTCGCAACACGAAAGCATGAGCTCCGCCCGTATTTTCCCCAAATTCGATCGATCGGACCCATTTTCCCAGTTTTCGAAGTATTTTCTCCGAGAGCTACTCGGGCTGCGTCCTTACATTTTTAAGATTATCCAGCGCGAACGGTTTTAAGATTCAAAACTTGTCGTGGCCACCGTCGCCCAAAAGGAGGAAAAAAAAGAGGTGCAACACAAGGACTTCCCAGGAGGTCACCCATCCTAGTACTACTCTCGCCCAAGCACGCTTAACTGCGGAGTTCTGATGAGATCCGGTGCATTAGTGCGGGTATGATCGCACCTACAAGTATTAGCGCGAACAAATGCTTTAAGCCATAACGCGTGTCATATCCGTAGTCACCGGATTTGTTTACGTGCTGGGAATGGGTTCGCAACACGAAAGCATGAGCTCCGCCCGTATTTTCCCCAAATTCGAGCGATCGGACCCATTTTCCCAGTTTTCGAAGTATTTTCTCCGAGAGCTACTCGGGCTGTGTCCTTACGTTTTTAAGATTATCCGGCGCGAACGGTTTTAAGATTCGAAACTTGTCGTGGCCACCGTCTCCCAAAAGGAGGAAAAAAAAGAAAAAAAGAGGTGCAACACCAGGACTTACCAGGAGGTCACCCATCCTAGTACTACTCTCGCCCAAGCACGCTTAACTGCGGAGTTCTGATGGGATCCGATGCATTAGTGCGGGTATGATCGCACCTACAAGTATTAGCGCGAACAAATGCTTTAAGCCATAACGCGTGTCATATCCGTAGTCACCGGATTTGTTTACGTGCTGGGAATGGGTTCGCAACACGAAAGCATGAGCTCCGCCCGTATTTTCCCCAAATTCGAGCGATCGGACCCATTTTCCCAGTTTTCGAAGTATTTTCTCCGAGAGCTACTCGGGCTGTGTCCTTACGTTTTTAAGATTATCCGGCGCGAACGGTTTTAAGATTCGAAACTTGTCGTGGCCACCGTCTCCCAAAAGGTGGAAAAAAAAGAAAAAAAGAGGTGCAACACGAGGACTTCCCGGGAGGTCACCCATCCTAGTACTACTCTCGCCCAAGTACGCTTAACTGCGGAGTTCTGATGGGATCCGGTGCATTAGTGCGGGTATGATCGCACCTACAAGTATTAGCGCGAACAAATGCTTTAAGCCATAACGCGTGTCATATCCGTAGTCACCGGATTTGTTTACGTGCTGGGAATGGGTTCGCAACACGAAAGCATGAGCTCCGTCCGTATTTTCCCCAAATTCGATCGATCGGACCCATTTTCCCAGTTTTCGAAGTATTTTCTCCGAGAGCTACTCGGGCTGCGTCCTTACGTTTTTAAGATTATCCGGCGCGAACGGTTTTAAGATTCGAAACTTGTCGTGGCCACCGTCGCCCAAAAGGAGGAAAAAAAAGAAAAAAAGAGGAGCAACACCAGGACTTCCCAGGAGGTCACCCATCCTAGTACTACTCTCGCCCAAGCACGCTTAACTGCGGAGTTCTGATGGGATCCGCTGCATTAGTGCTGGTATGATCGCACCTGCAAGTATTAGCGCGAACAAATTCTTTAAGCCATAACGTGTGTCATATCCATAGTCACCGGATTTGTTTACGTGCTGGGAATGGGTTCGCAACACGAAAGCATGAGCTCCGCCCGTATTTTCCCCAAATTCGATCGATCGGACCCATTTTCCCTGTTTTCGAAGTATTTTCTCCGAGAGCTACTCGGGCTGCGTCCTTACGTTCGTTTCAATTATCCGGCGCGAACGGTTTTAAGATTCGAAACTTGTCGTGGAAACCGTCGCCCAAAAGGACGAAAAAAAAGAAAAAAAGAGGTGCAACACAAGGACTTCCCAGGAGGTCACCCATCCTAGTACTACTCTCGCCCAAGCACGCTTAACTGCGGAGTTCTAATGGGATCCGGTGCATTAGTGCTGGTATGATCGCAACTGCAAGTATTAGTACGAACAAATGCTTTAAGCCATTACGCGTGTCATATCCGTAGTCACCGGATTTGTTTACGTGCTGGGAATGGGTTCGCAACACGAAAGCATGAGCTCCGCCCGTATTTTCCCCAAATTCGATCGATCGGACCCATTTTCCCAGTTTTCGAAGTATTTTCTCCGAGAGCTACTCGGGCTGCGTCCTTACGTTTTTAAGATTATCCAGCGCGAACGGTTTTAAGATTCAAAACTTGTCGTGGCCACCGTCGCCCAAAAGGAGGAAAAAAAAGAGGTGCAACAAAAGGACTTCGCAGGAGGTCACCCATCCTAGTACTACTCTCGCCCAAGCACGCTTAAGTGCGGAGTTCTGATGGGATCCGATGCATTAGTGCTGGTATGATCGCACCTGCAAGTATTAGCGCGAACAAACGCTTTAAGCCATAATGCATGTCATATCCATAGTCACCGGATTTGTTTACGTGCTGGGAATGGGTTCGCAACACGAAAGCATGAGCTCCGCCCGTATTTTACCCAAATTCGATCGATCGGACCCATTTTCCCAGTTTTCGAAGTATTTTCTCCGAGAGCTACTTGGGCTGCGTCCTTACGTTCGTTTCAATTATCCGGCGCGAACGGTTTTAAGATTCGAAACTTGTCGTGGTCACCGTCGCCCAAAAGGACAAAAAAAAAAGAAAAAAAGAGGTGCAACACGAGGACTTCCCCGGAGGTCACCCATCATAGTACTACTCTCGCCCTAGCACGCTTAACTGCAGAGTTCTGATGGCATCCGCTGCATTAGTGCTGGTTTGATCGCAACTGCAAGTATTAGTACGAACAAATGCTTTCAGCCATAACGCGTGTCATATCCGTAGTCACCGGATTTATTTACGTGCTGGGAATGGGTTTGCAACACGAAAGCATGAGCTCTGCCCGTATTTTCCCCAAATTCGATCGATCGGACCCATTTTCCCAGTTTTCGAAGTATTTTCTCCGAGAGCTACTCGGGCTGCGTCCTTACGTTTTTAAGATTATCCAGCGCGAACGGTTTTAAGATTCAAAACTTGTCGTGGCCACCGTCGCCCAAAAGGAGGAAAAAAAAAGAGGTGCAACACAAGGACTTCGCAGGAGGTCACCCATCCTAGTACTACTCTCGCCCAAGCACGCTTAAGTGCGGAGTTCTGATGGGATCCGATGCATTAGTGCTGGTATGATCGCACCTGCAAGTATTAGCGCGAACAAATGCTTTAAGCCATAACGCATGTCATATCCATAGTCATCGGATTTGTTTACGTGCTGGGAATGGGTTCGCAACACGAAAGCATGAGCTCCGCCCGTATTTTCCCCAAATTCGATCGATCGGACCCATTTTCCCAGTTTTCGAAGTTTTTCTCCGAGAGCTACTTGGGCTGCGTCCTTACGTTCGTTTCAATTATTCGGCGCGAACGGTTTTAAGATTCAAAACTTGTCGTGGCCACTGTCGCCCAAAAGGTGGAAAAAAAAGAAAAAAAGAGGTGCAACACGAGGACTTCCCGGGAGGTCACCCATCCTAGTACTACTCTCGCCCAAGTACGCTTAACTGCGGAGTTCTGATGAGATCCGGTGCATTAGTGCGGGTATGATCGCACCTACAAGTATTAGCGCGAACAAATGCTTTAAGCCATAACGCGTGTCATATCCGTAGTCACCGGATTTGTTTACGTGCTGGGAATGGGTTCGCAACACGAAAGCATGAGCTCCGTCCGTATTTTCCCCAAATTCGATCGATCGGACCCATTTTCCCAGTTTTCGAAGTATTTTCTCCGAGAGCTACTCGGGCTGCGTCCTTACGTTTTTAAGATTATCCGGCGCGAACGGTTTTAAGATTCGAAACTTGTCGTGGCCACCGTCGCCCAAAAGGAGGAAAAAAAAGAAAAAAAGAGGAACAACACCAGGACTTCCCAGGAGGTCACCCATCCTAGTACTACTCTCGCCCAAGCACGCTTAACTGCGGAGTTCTGAAGGGATCCGCTGCATTAGTGCTGGTATGATCACACCTGCAAGTATTAGCGCGAACAAATGCTTTAAGCCATAACGTGTGTCATATCCATAGTCACCGGATTTGTTTACGTGCTGTGAATGGGTTCGCAACACGAAAGCATGAGCTCCGCCCGTATTTTCCCCAAATTCGATCGATCGGACCCATTTTCCCTGTTTTCGAAGTATTTTCTCCGAGAGCTACTCGGGCTGCGTCCTTACGTTCGTTTCAATTATCCGGCGCGAACGGTTTTAAGATTCGAAACTTGTCGTGGAAACCGTCGCCCAAAAGGACGAAAAAAAAGAAAAAAAGAGGTGCAACACAAGGACTTCCCAGGAGGTCACCCATCCTAGTACTACTCTCGCCAAAGCACGCTTAACTGCGGAGTTCTAATGGGATCCGGTGCATTAGTGCTGGTATGATCGCAACTGCAAGTATTAGTACGAACAAATGCTTTAAGCCATAACGCGTGTCATATCCGTAGTCACCGGATTTGTTTACGTGCTGGGAATGGGTTCGCAACACGAAAGCATGAGCTCCGCCCGTATTTTCCCCAAATTCGATCGATCGGACCCATTTTCCCAGTTTTCGAAGTATTTTCTCCGAGAGCTACTCGGGCTGCGTCCTTACGTTTTTAAGATTATCCAGCGCGAACGGTTTTAAGATTCAAAACTTGTCGTGGCCACCGTCGCCCAAAAGGAGGAAAAAAAAGAGGTGCAACACAAGGACTTCGCAGGAGGTCACCCATCCTAGTACTACTCTCGCCCAAGCACGCTTAAGTGCGGAGTTCTGATGGGATCCGATGCATTAGTGCTCGTATGATCGCACCTGCAAGTATTAGCGCGAACAAACGCTTTAAGCCATAACGCATGTCATATCCATAGTCACCGGATTTGTTTACGTGCTGGGAATGGGTTCGCAACACGAAAGCATGAGCTCCGCCCGTATTTTACCCAAATTTGATCGATCGGACCCATTTTCCCAGTTTTCGAAGTATTTTCTCCGAGAGCTACTTGGGCTGCGTCCTTACGTTCGTTTCAATTATCCGGCGCGAACGGTTTTAAGATTCGAAACTTGTCGTGGTCACCGTCGCCCAAAAGGACAAAAAAAAAAAAGAAAAAAAGAGGTGCAACACGAGGACTTCCCCGGAGGTCACCCATCATAGTACTACTCTCGCCCAAGCACGCTTAACTGCGGAGTTCTAATGGGATCCGGTGCATTAGTGCTGGTATGATCACAACTGCAAGTATTAGTACGAACAAATGCTTTAAGCCATAACGCGTGTCATATCCGTAGTCACCGGATTTGTTTACGTGCTGGGAATGGGTTCGCAACACGAAAGCATGAGCTCCGCCCGTATTTTCCCCAAATTCGATCGATCGGACCCATTTTCCCAGTTTTCGAAGTATTTTCTCCGAGAGCTACTCGGGCTGCGTCCTTACGTTTTTAAGATTATCCAGCGCGAACAGTTTTAAGATTCAAAACTTGTCGTGGCCACCGTCGCCCAAAAGGAGGAAAAAAAAGAGGTGCAACACAAGGACTTCGCAGGAGGTCACCCATCCTAGTACTACTCTCGCCCAAGCACGCTTAAGTGCGGAGTTCTGATGGGATCCGATGCATTAGTGCTGGTATGATCGCACCTGCAAGTATTACCGCGAACAAACGCTTTAAGCCATAACGCATGTCATATCCATAGTCACCGGATTTGTTTACGTGCTGGGAATGGGTTCGCAACACGAAAGCATGAGCTCCGCCCGTATTTTACCCAAATTCGATCGATCGGACCCATTTTCCCAGTTTTCGAAGTATTTTCTCCGAGAGCTACTTGGGCTGCGTCCTTACGTTCGTTTCAATTATCCGGCGCGAACGGTTTTAAGATTCGAAACTTGTCGTGGTCACCGTCGCCCAAAAGGACAAAAAAAAAAGAAAAAAAGAGGTGCAACACGAGGACTTCCCCGGAGGTCACCCATCATAGTACTACTCTCGCCCAAGCACGCTTAACTGCAGAGTTCTGATGGCATCCGCTGCATTAGTGCTGGTTTGATCGCAACTGCAAGTATTAGTCCGAACAAATGCTTTCAGCCATAATGCGTGTCATATCCGTAGTCACCGGATTTATTTACGTGCTGGGAATGGGTTTGCAACACGAAAGCATGAGCTCTGCCCGTATTTTCCCCAAATTCGATCGATCGGACCCATTTTCCCAGTTTTCGAAGTATTTTCTCCGAGAGCTACTCGGGCTGCGTCCTTACATTTTTAAGATTATCCAGCGCGAACGGTTTTAAGATTCAAAACTTGTCGTGGCCACCGTCGCCCAAAAGGAGGAAAAAAAAAGAGGTGCAACACAAGGACTTCGCAGGAGGTCACCCATCCTAGTACTACTCTCGCCCAAGCACGCTTAAGTGCGGAGTTCTGATGGGATCCGATGCATTAGTGCTGGTATGATCGCACCTACAAGTATTAGCGCGAACAAATGCTTTAAACCATAACGCATGTCATATCCATACTCATCGGATTTGTTTACGTGCTGGGAATGGGTTCGCAACACGAAAGCATGAGCTCCGCCCGTATTTTCCCCAAATTCGATCGATCGGACCCATTTTCCCAGTTTTCGAAGTATTTTCTCCGAGAGCTACTTGGGCTGCGTCCTTACGTTCGTTTCAATTATTCGGCGCGAACGGTTTTAAGATTCAAAACTTGTCGTGGCCACTGTCGCCCAAAAGGTGGAAAAAAAAGAAAAAAAGAGGTGCAACACGAGGACTTCCCGGGAGGTCACCCATCCTAGTACTATTCTCGCCCAAGTACGCTTAACTGCGGAGTTCTGAT
Organism: Crotalaria pallida; assembly: GCA_037953625.1. Classification (NCBI taxonomy): domain Eukaryota; kingdom Viridiplantae; phylum Streptophyta; class Magnoliopsida; order Fabales; family Fabaceae; genus Crotalaria; species Crotalaria pallida. Next base: position 35,958,776 of record CM075655.1, on the reverse strand, counting down.
GAGATCCGGTGCATTAGTGCGGGTATGATCGCACCTACAAGTATTAGCGCGAACAAATGCTTTAAGCCATAACGCGTGTCATATCCGTAGTCACCGGATTTGTTTACGTGCTGGGAATGGGTTCGCAACACGAAAGCATGAGCTCCGTCCGTATTTTCCCCAAATTCGATCGATCGGACCCATTTTCCCAGTTTTCGAAGTATTTTCTCCGAGAGCTACTCGGGCTGCGTCCTTACGTTTTTAAGATTATCCGGCGCGAACGGTTTTAAGATTCGAAACTTGTCGTGGCCATCGCGCCCAAAAGGAGGAAAAAAAAGAAAAAAAAAGGTGCAACACCAGGACTTCCCAGGAGGTCACCCATCCTAGCACTACTCTCGCCCAAGCACGCTTAACTGCGGAATTCTGATGGGATCCGGTGCATTAGTGCTGGTATGATCGCACCTGCAAGTATTAGCGCGAACAAGTGCTTTAAGCCATAACGCGTGTCATATCCATACTCACGGGATTTGTTTACGTGCTGGGAATGGGTTCGCAAAACGAAAGCATGAGCTCCGCCCGTATTTTCCCCAAATTCGATCAATCGGACCCATTTTCCCAGTTTTCGAAGTATTTTCTACGAGAGCTACTCGGGCTGCGTCCTTACGTTTTTATGATTATCCAGCGCGAACGGTTTTAAGATTCGAAACTTGTTGTGGCCACCGTCGCCCAAAAGGAGGAAAAAAAAGAAAAAAAAGGGTGCAACACAAGGACTTCCCAGGAGGTCACCCATCCTAGTAATACTCTCGCCCAAGCACGCTTAACTGCGGAGTTCTGATGGGATCCGATGCATTAGTGCTGGTATGATCGCACCTGCAAGTATTAGCGCGAACAAATGCTTTAAGCCATAACGCGTGTCATATCCGTAGTCACCGGATTTGTTTACGTGATGGGAATGGGTTCGCAACACGAAAGCATGAGCTCCGCCCGTATTTTCCCCAAATTCGATCAATCAGACCCATTTTCCCAGTTTTCGAAGTATTTTCTCCGAGAGCTACTCGGGCTGCGTCTTTACGTTTTTAAGATTATCCGGCGCGAACGGTTTTAAGATTCGAAACTTGTCGTGGCCACCATCGCCCAAAAGGAGGAAAAAAAAAGAAAAAAAGAGGTGCAACACGAGGACTTCCCAGGAGGTCACCCATCCTAGCACTACTCTCGCCCAAGCACGCTTAACTGCGGAATTCTTATGGGATCCGGTGCATTAGTGCTGGTATGATCGCACCAGCAAGTATTAGCGCGAACAAGTGCTTTAAGCCATAACGCGTGTCATATCCATAGTCACTGGATTTGTTTACATGCTGGGAATGGGTTCGCCACACGAAAGCATGAGCTCCACCCGTATTTTCCCCAAATTCGATCGATCGGACCCATTTTCCCAGTTTTCGAATTATTTTCTCCGAGAGCTAGTCGGGCTGCGTCCTTACGTTCGTTTCAATTATCCGGCGCGAACGGTTTTAAGATTCGAAACTTGTCGTGGTCACCGTCGCCCAAAAGGACAAAAAAAAAAGAAAAAAAGAGGTGCAACACGAGGACTTCCCCGGAGGTCACCCATCATAGTACTACTCTCGCCCAAGCACACTTAACTGCAGAGTTCTGATGGGATCCGCTGCATTAGTAATGGTATGATCGCACCTGCAAGTATTAGCGCGAACAAATGCTTTAAGCCATAACGCGTGTCATATCCGTAGTCACCGGATTTGTTTACGTGCTGGGAATGGGTTCGCAACACGAAAGCATGAGCTCCGCCCGTATTTTCCCCAAATTCGAGCGATCGGACCCATTTTCCCAGTTTTCGAAGTATTTTCTCCGAGAGCTACTCGGGCTGTGTCCTTACGTTTTTAAGATTATCCGGCGCGAACGGTTTTAAGATTCGAAACTTGTCGTGGCCACCGTCTCCCAAAAGGAGGAAAAAAAAGAAAATAGAGGTGCAACACCAGGACTTACCAGGAGGTCACCCATCCTAGTACTACTCTCGCCCAAGCACGCTTAACTGCGGAGTTCTGATGGGATCCGATGCATTAGTGCTGGTATGATCGCACCTGCAAGTATTAGCGCGAACAAATGCATTAAGCCATAACGCGTGTCATATCCGTAGTCACCGGATTTGTTTACGTGATGGGAATGGGTTCGCAACACGAAAGCATGAGCTCCGCCCGTATTTTCCCCAAATTTGATCGATCGGACCCATTTTCCCAGTTTTCGAAGTATTTTCTCCGAGAGCTACTCGGGCTGCGTCCTTACGTTTTTAAGATTATCCGGCGCGAACGGTTTTAAGATTCGAAACTTGTCGTGGCCACCGTCGCCCAAAAGGAGGAAAAAAAAGAAAAAAAGAGGAGCAACACCAGGACTTCCCAGGATGTCACCCATCCTAGTACTACTCTCGCCCAAGCACGCTTAACTGCGGAGTTCTGATGGGATCCGCTGCATTAGTGCTGGTATGATCGCACCTGCAAGTATTAGCGCGAACAAATGCTTTAAGCCATAACGTGTGTCATATCCATAGTCACCGGATTTGTTTACGTGCTGGGAATGGGTTCGCAACACGAAAGCATGAGCTCCGCCCGTATTTTCCCCAAATTCGATCGATCGGACCCATTTTCCCTGTTTTCGAAGTATTTTCTCCGAGAGCTACTCGGGCTGCGTCCTTACGTTCGTTTCAATTATCCGGCGCGAACGGTTTTAAGATTCGAAACTTGTCGTGGAAACCGTCGCCCAAAAGGACGAAAAAAAAGAAAAAAAGAGGTGCAACACAAGGACTTCCCAGGAGGTCACCCATCCTAGTACTACTCTCGCCCAAGCACGCTTAACTGCGGAGTTCTAATGGGAACCGGTGCATTAGTGCTGGTATGATCGCAACTGCAAGTATTAGTACGAACAAATGCTTTAAGCCATAACACGTGTCATATCCGTAGTCACCGGATTTGTTTACGTGCTGGGAATGGGTTCGCAACACGAAAGCATGAGCTCCGCCCGTATTTTCCCCAAATTCGATCGATCGGACCCATTTTCCCAGTTTTCGAAGTATTTTCTCCGAGAGCTACTCGGGCTGCGTCCTTACGTTTTTAAGATTATCCAGCGCGAACGGTTTTAAGATTCAAAACTTGTCGTGGCCACCGTCGCCCAAAAGGAGGAAAAAAAAGAGGTGCAACAAAAGGACTTCGCAGGAGGTCACCCATCCTAGTACTACTCTCGCCAAGCACGCTTAAGTGCGGAGTTCTGATGGGATCCGATGCATTAGTGCTGGTATGATCGCACCTGCAATTATTAGCGCGAACAAACGCTTTAAGCCATAACGCATGTCATATCCATAGTCACCGGATTTGTTTACGTGCTGGGAATGGGTTCGCAACACGAAAGCATGAGCTCCGCCCGTATTTTACCCAAATTCGAACGATCGGACCCATTTTCCCAGTTTTCGAAGTATTTTCTCCGAGAGCTACTTGGGATGCGTCCTTACGTTCGTTTCAATTATCCGGCGCGAACGGTTTTAAGATTCGAAACTTGTCGTGGTCACCGTCGCCCAAAAGGACAAAAAAAAAAGAAAAAAAGAGGTGCAACACGAGGACTTCCCCGGAGGTCACCCATCATAGTACTACTCTCGCCCAAGCACGCTTAACTGCAGAGTTCTGATGGCATCCGCTGCATTAGTGCTGGTTTGATCGCAACTGCAAGTATTAGTACGAACAAATGCTTTCAGCCATAACGCGTGTCAAATCCGTAGTCACCGGATTTATTTACGTGCTGGGAATGGGTTTGCAACACGAAAGCATGAGCTCTGCCCGTATTTTCCCCAAATTCGATCGATCGGACCCATTTTCCCAGTTTTCGAAGTATTTTCTCCGAGAGCTACTCGGGCTGCGTCCTTACGTTTTTAAGATTATCCAGCGCGAACGGTTTTAAGATTCAAAACTTGTCGTGGCCACCGTCGCCCAAAAGGAGGAAAAAAAAAGAGGTGCAACACAAGGACTTCGCAGGAGGTCACCCATCCTAGTACTACTCTCGCCCAAGCACGCTTAAGTGCGGAGTTCTGATAGGATCCGATGCATTAGTGCTGGTATGATCGCACCTGCAAGTATTAGCGCGAACAAATGCTTTAAGCCATAACGCGTGTCATATCCATAGTCATCGGATTTGTTTACGTGCTGGGAATGGGTTCGCAACACGAAAGCATGAGCTCCGCCCGTATTTTCCCCAAATTCGATCGATCGGACCCATTTTCCCAGTTTTCGAAGTATTTTCTCCGAGAGCTACTTGGGCTGCGTCCTTACGTTCGTTTCAATTATTCGGCGCGAACGGTTTTAAGATTCAAAACTTGTCGTGGCCACTGTCGCCCAAAAGGTGGAAAAAAAAGAAAAAAAGAGGTGCAACACGAGGACTTCCCGGGAGGTCACCCATCCTAGTACTACTCTCGCCCAAGCACGCTTAAGTGCGGAGTTCTGATGGGATCCGATGCATTAGTGCTGGTATGATCGCACCTGCAAGTATTAGCGCGAACAAATGCTTTAAGCCATAACGCATGTCATATCCATAGTCATCGGATTTGTTTACGTGCTGGGAATGTGTTCGCAACACGAAAGCATGAGCTCCGCCCGTATTTTCCCCAAATTCGATCGATCGGACCCATTTTCCCAGTTTTCGAAGTATTTTCTCCGAGAGCTACTTGGGCTGCGTCCTTACGTTCGTTTCAATTATTCGGCGCGAACGGTTTTAAGATTCAAAACTTGTCGTGGCCACTGTCGCCCAAAAGGTGGAAAAAAAAGAAAAAAAGAGGTGCAACACGAGGACTTCCCGGGAGGTCACCCATCCTAGTACTACTCTCGCCCAAGTACGCTTAACTGCGGAGTTCTGATGAGATCCGGTGCATTAGTGCGGGTATGATCGCACCTGCAAGTATTAGCGCGAACAAATGCTTTAAGCCATAACGCATGTCATATCCATAGTCATCGGATTTGTTTACGTGCTGGGAATGGGTTCGCAACACGAAAGCATGAGCTCCGCCCGTATTTTCCCCAAATTCGATCGATCGGACCCATTTTCCCAGTTTTCGAAGTATTTTCTCTGAGAGCTACTCGGGCTGCGTCCTTACGTTTTTAAGATTATCCAGCGCGAACGGTTTTAAGATTCAAAACTTGTCGTGGCCACCGTCGCCCAAAAGGAGGAAAAAAAAGAGGTGCAACAAAAGGACTTCGCAGGAGGTCACCCATCCTAGTACTACTCTCGCCAAGCACGCTTAAGTGCGGAGTTCTGATGGGATCCGATGCATTAGTGCTGGTATGATCGCACCTGCAAGTATTAGCGCGAACAAACGCTTTAAGCCATAACGCATGTCATATCCATAGTCACCGGATTTGTTTACGTGCTGGGAATGGGTTCGCAACACGAAAGCATGAGCTCCGCCCGTATTTTACCCAAATTCGATCGATCGGACCCATTTTCCCAGTTTTCGAAGTATTTTCTCCGAGAGCTACTTGGGATGCGTCCTTACGTTCGTTTCAATTATCCGGCGCGAACGGTTTTAAGATTCGAAACTTGTCGTGGTCACCGTCGCCCAAAAGGACAAAAAAAAAAGAAAAAAAGAGGTGCAACACGAGGACTTCCCCGGAGGTCACCCATCATAGTACTACTCTCGCCCAAGCACGCTTAACTGCAGAGTTCTGATGGCATCCGCTGCATTAGTGCTGGTTTGATCGCAACTGCAAGTATTAGTACGAACAAATGCTTTCAGCCATAACGCGTGTCAAATCCGTAGTCACCGGATTTATTTACGTGCTGGGAATGGGTTTGCAACACGAAAGCATGAGCTCTGCCCGTATTTTCCCCAAATTCGATCGATCGGACCCATTTTCCCAGTTTTCGAAGTATTTTCTCCGAGAGCTACTCGGGCTGCGTCCTTACGTTTTTAAGATTATCCAGCGCGAACGGTTTTAAGATTCAAAACTTGTCGTGGCCACCGTCGCCCAAAAGGAGGAAAAAAAAAGAGGTGCAACACAAGGACTTCGCAGGAGGTCACCCATCCTAGTACTACTCTCGCCCAAGCACGCTTAAGTGCGGAGTTCTGATGGGATCCGATGCATTAGTGCTGGTATGATCGCACCTGCAAGTATTAGCGCGAACAAATGCTTTAAGCCATAACGCGTGTCATATCCATAGTCATCGGATTTGTTTACGTGCTGGGAATGGGTTCGCAACACGAAAGCATGAGCTCCGCCCGTATTTTCCCCAAATTCGATCGATCGGACCCATTTTCCCAGTTTTCGAAGTATTTTCTCCGAGAGCTACTTGGGCTGCGTCCTTACGTTCGTTTCAATTATTCGGCGCGAACGGTTTTAAGATTCAAAACTTGTCGTGGCCACTGTCGCCCAAAAGGTGGAAAAAAAAGAAAAAAAGAGGTGCAACACGAGGACTTCCCGGGAGGTCACCCATCCTAGTACTACTCTCGCCCAAGCACGCTTAAGTGCGGAGTTCTGATGGGATCCGATGCATTAGTGCTGGTATGATCGCACCTGCAAGTATTAGCGCGAACAAATGCTTTAAGCCATAACGCATGTCATATCCATAGTCATCGGATTTGTTTACGTGCTGGGAATGTGTTCGCAACACGAAAGCATGAGCTCCGCCCGTATTTTCCCCAAATTCGATCGATCGGACCCATTTTCCCAGTTTTCGAAGTATTTTCTCCGAGAGCTACTTGGGCTGCGTCCTTACGTTCGTTTCAATTATTCGGCGCGAACGGTTTTAAGATTCAAAACGTGTCGTGGCCACTGTCGCCCAAAAGGTGGAAAAAAAAGAAAAAAAGAGGTGCAACACGAGGACTTCCCGGGAGGTCACCCATCCTAGTACTACTCTCGCCCAAGTACGCTTAACTGCGGAGTTCTGATGAGATCCGGTGCATTAGTGCGGGTATGATCGCACCTGCAAGTATTAGCGCGAACAAATGCTTTAAGCCATAACGCATGTCATATCCATAGTCATCGGATTTGTTTACGTGCTGGGAATGGGTTCGCAACACGAAAGCATGAGCTCCGCCCGTATTTTCCCCAAATTCGATCGATCGGACCCATTTTCCCAGTTTTCGAAGTATTTTCTCCGAGAGCTACTCGGGCTGCGTCCTTACGTTTTTAAGATTATCCGGCGCGAACGGTTTTAAGATTCGAAACTTGTCGTGGCCACCGTCGCCCAAAAGGAGGAAAAAAAAGAAAAAAAGAGGAGCAACACCAGGACTTCCCAGGAGGTCACCCATCCTAGTACTACTCACGCCCAAGCACGCTTAACTGCGGAGTTCTGATGGGATCCGCTGCATTAGTGCTGGTATGATCGCACCTGCAAGTATTAGCGCGAACAAATGCTTTAATCCACAACGTGTGTCATATCCATAGTCACCGGATTTGTTTACGTGCTGGGAATGGGTTCGCAACACGAAAGCATGAGCTCCGCCCGTATTTTCCCCAAATTCGATCGATCGGACCCATTTTCCCTGTTTTCGAAGTATTTTCTCCGAGAGCTACTCGGGCTGCGTCCTTACGTTCGTTTCAATTATCCGGCGCGAACGGTTTTAAGATTCGAAACTTGTCGTGGAAACCGTCGCCCAAAAGGACGAAAAAAAAGAAAAAAAGAGGTGCAACACAAGGACTTCCCAGGAGGTCACCCATCCTAGTACTACTCTCGCCCAAGCACGCTTAACTGCGGAGTTCTAATGGGATCCGGTGCATTAGTGCTGGTATGATCGCAACTGCAAGTATTAGTACGAACAAATGCTTTAAGCCATAACGCGTGTCATATCCGTAGTCACCGGATTTGTTTACGTGCTGGGAATGGGTTCGCAACACGAAAGCATGAGCTCCGCCCGTATTTTCCCCAAATTCGATCGATCGGACCCATTTTCCCAGTTTTCGAAGTATTTTCTCCGAGAGCTACTCGGGCTGCGTCCTTACGTTTTTAAGATTATCCAGAGCGAACGGTTTTAAGATTCAAAACTTGTCGTGGCCACCGTCGCCCAAAAGGAGGAAAAAAAAGAGGTGCAACACAAGGACTTCGCAGGAGGTCACCCATCCTAGTACTACTCTCGCCCAAGCACGCTTAAGTGCGGAGTTCTGATGGGATCCGATGCATTAGTGCTGGTATGATCGCACCTGCAAGTATTAGCGCGAACAAACGCTTTAAGCCATAACGCATGTCATATCCATAGTCACCGGATTTGTTTACGTGCTGGGAATGGGTTCGCAACACGAAAGCATGAGCTCCGCCCGTATTTTACCCAAATTCGATCGATCGGACCCATTTTCCCAGTTTTCGAAGTATTTTCTCCGAGAGCTACTTGGGCTGCGTCCTTACGTTCGTTTCAATTATCCGGCGCGAACGGTTTTAAGATTCGAAACTTGTCGTGGTCACCGTCGCCCAAAAGGACAAAAAAAAAAGAAAAAAAGAGGTGCAACACGAGGACTTCCCCGGAGGTCACCCATCATAGTACTACTCTCGCCCAAGCACGCTTAACTGCAGAGTTCTGATGGCATCCGCTGCATTAGTGCTGGTTTGATCGCAACTGCAAGTATTAGTACGAACAAATGCTTTAAGCCATAACGCGTGTCATATCCGTAGTCACCGGATTTGTTTACGTGCTGGGAATGGGTTCGCAACACGAAAGCATGAGCTCCGCCCGTATTTTCCCCAAATTCGATCGATCGGACCCATTTTCCCAGTTTTCGAAGTATTTTCTCCGAGAGCTACTCGGGCTGCGTCCTTACGTTTTTAAGATTATCCAGCGCGAACGGTTTTAAGATTCAAAACTTGTCGTGGCCACCGTCGCCCAAAAGGAGGAAAAAAAAGAGGTGCAACACAAGGACTTCGCAGGAGGTCACCCATCCTAGTACTACTCTCGCCCAAGCACGCTTAAGTGCGGAGTTCTGATGGGATCCGATGCATTAGTGCTGGTATGATCGCACCTGCAAGTATTAGCGCGAACAAACGCTTTAAGCCATAACGCATGTCATATCCATAGTCACCGGATTTGTTTACGTGCTGGGAATGGGTTCGCAACACGAAAGCATGAGCTCCGCCCGTATTTTACCCAAATTCGATCGATCGGACCCATTTTCCCAGTTTTCGAAGTATTTTCTCCGAGAGCTACTTGGGCTGCGTCCTTACGTTCGTTTCAATTATCCGGCGCGAACGGTTTTAAGATTCGAAACTTGTCGTGGTCACCGTCGCCCAAAAGGACAAAAAAAAAAGAAAAAAAGAGGTGCAACACGAGGACTTCCCCAGAGGTCACCCATCATAGTACTACTCTCGCCCAAGCACGCTTAACTGCAGAGTTCTGATGGCATCCGCTGCATTAGTGCTGGTTTGATCGCAACTGCAAGTATTAGTACGAACAAATGCTTTCAGCCATAACGCGTGTCATATCCGTAGTCACCGGATTTATTTACGTGCTGGGAATGGGTTTGCAACACGAAAGCATGAGCTCTGCCCGTATTTTCCCCAAATTCGATCGATCGGACCCATTTTCCCAGTTTTCGAAGTATTTTCTCCGAGAGCTACTCGGGCTGCGTCCTTACGTTTTTAAGATTATCCAGCGCGAACGGTTTTAAGATTCAAAACTTGTCGTGGCCACCGTCGCCCAAAAGGAGGAAAAAAAAAGAGGTGCAACACAAGGACTTCGCAGGAGGTTACCCATCCTAGTACTACTCTCGCCCAAGCACGCTTAAGTGCGGAGTTCTGATGGGATCCGATGCATTAGTGCTGGTATGATCGCACCTGCAAGTATTAGCGCGAACAAATGCTTTAAGCCATAACGCATGTCATATCCATAGTCATCGGATTTGTTTACGTGCTGGGAATGGGTTCGCAACACGAAAGCATGAGCTCCGCCCGTATTTTCCCCAAATTCGATCGATCGGACCCATTTTCCCAGTTTTCGAAGTATTTTCTCCGAGAGCTACTTGGGCTGCGTCCTTACGTTCGTTTCAATTATTCGGCGCGAACGGTTTTAAGATTCAAAACTTGTCGTGGCCACTGTCGCCCAAAAGGTGGAAAAAAAAGAAAAAAAGAGGTGCAACACGAGGACTTCCCGGGAGGTCACCCATCCTAGTACTACTCTCGCCCAAGTACGCTTAACTGCGGAGTTCTGATGAGATCCGGTGCATTAGTGCGGGTATGATCGCACCTACAAGTATTAGCGCGAACAAATGCTTTAAGCCATAACGCGTGTCATATCCGTAGTCACCGGATTTGTTTACGTGCTGGGAATGGGTTCGCAACACGAAAGCATGAGCTCCGTCCGTATTTTCCCCAAATTCGATCGATCGGACCCATTTTCCCAGTTTTCGAAGTATTTTCTCCGAGAGCTACTCGGGCTGCGTCCTTACGTTTTTAAGATTATCCGGCGCGAACGGTTTTAAGATTCGAAACTTGTCGTGGCCACCGTCGCCCAAAAGGAGGAAAAAAAAGAAAAAAAGAGGAGCAACACCAGGACTTCCCAGGAGGTCACCCATCCTAGTACTACTCTCGCCCAAGCACGCTTAACTGCGGAGTTCTGATGGGATCCGCTGCATTAGTGCTGGTATGATCGCACCTGCAAGTATTAGCGCGAACAAATGCTTTAAGCCATAACGTGTGTCATATCCATAGTCACCGGATTTGTTTACGTGCTGGGAATGGGTTCGCAACACGAAAGCATGAGCTCCGCCCGTATTTTCCCCAAATTCGATCGATCGGACCCATTTTCCCTGTTTTCGAAGTATTTTCTCCGAGAGCTACTCGGGCTGCGTCCTTACGTTCGTTTCAATTATCCGGCGCGAACGGTTTTAAGATTCGAAACTTGTCGTGGAAACCGTCGCCCAAAAGGACGAAAAAAAAGAAAAAAAGAGGTGCAACACAAGGACTTCCCAGGAGGTCACCCATCCTAGTACTACTCTCGCCAATGCACGCTTAACTGCGGAGTTCTAATGGGATCCGGTGCATTAGTGCTGGTATGATCGCAACTGCAAGTATTAGTACGAACAAATGCTTTAAGCCATAACGCGTGTCATATCCGTAGTCACCGGATTTGTTTACGTGCTGGGAATGGGTTCGCAACACGAAAGCATGAGCTCCGCCCGTATTTTCCCCAAATTCGATCGATCGGACCCATTTTCCCAGTTTTCGAAGTATTTTCTCCGAGAGCTACTCGGGCTGCGTCCTTACGTTTTTAAGATTATCCAGCGCGAACGGTTTTAAGATTCAAAACTTGTCGTGGCCACCGTCGCCCAAAAGGAGGAAAAAAAAGAGGTGCAACACAAGGACTTCGCAGGAGGTCACCCATCCTAGTACTACTCTCGCCCAAGCACGCTTAAGTGCGGAGTTCTGATGGGATCCGATGTATTAGTGCTGGTATGATCGCACCTGCAAGTATTAGCGCGAACAAACGCTTTAAGCCATAACGCATGTCATATCCATAGTCACCGGATTTGTTTACGTGCTGGGAATGGGTTCGCAACACGAAAGCATGAGCTCCGCCCGTATTTTCCCCAAATTCGATCGATCGGACCCATTTTCCCAGTTTTCGAAGTATTTTCTCCGAGAGCTACTCGGGCTGCGTCCTTACGTTTTTAAGATTATCCAGCGCGAACGGTTTTAAGATTCAAAACTTGTCGTGGCCACCGTCGCCCAAAAGGAGGAAAAAAAAGAGGTGCAACACAAGGACTTCGCAGGAGGTCACCCATCCTAGTACTACTCTCGCCCAAGCACGCTTAAGTGCGGAGTTCTGATGGGATCCGATGCATTAGTGCTGGTATGATCGCACCTGCAAGTATTAGCGCGAACAAACGCTTTAAGCCATAACGCATGTCATATCCATAGTCACCGGATTAGTTTACGTGCTGGGAATGGGTTCGCAACACGAAAGCATGAGCTCCGCCCGTATTTTACCCAAATTCGATCGATCGGACCCATTTTCCCAGTTTTCGAAGTATTTTCTCCGAGAGCTACTTGGGCTGCGTCCTTAGGTTCGTTTCAATTATCCGGCGCGAACGGTTTTAAGATTCGAAACTTGTCGTGGTCACCGTCGCCCAAAAGGACAAAAAAAAAAGAAAAAAAGAGGTGCAACACGAGGACTTCCCCAGAGGTCACCCATCATAGTACTACTCTCGCCCAAGCACGCTTAACTGCAGAGTTCTGATGGCATCCGCTGCATTAGTGCTGGTTTGATCGCAACTGCAAGTATTAGTACGAACAAATGCTTTCAGCCATAACGCGTGTCATATCCGTAGTCACCGGATTTATTTACGTGCTGGGAATGGGTTTGCAACACGAAAGCATGAGCTCTGCCCGTATTTTCCCCAAATTCGATCGATCGGACCCATTTTCCCAGTTTTCGAAGTATTTTCTCCGAGAGCTACTCGGGCTGCGTCCTTACGTTTTGAAGATTATCCAGCGCGAACGGTTTTAAGATTCAAAACTTGTCGTGGCCACCGTCGCCCAAAAGGAGGAAAAAAAAAGAGGTGCAACACAAGGACTTCGCAGGAGGTCACCCATCCTAGTACTACTCTCGCCCAAGCACGCTTAAGTGCGGAGTTCTGATGGGATCCGATGCATTAGTGCTGGTATGATCGCACCTGCAAGTATTAGCGCGAACAAATGCTTTAAGCCATAACGCATGTCATATCCATAGTCATCGGATTTGTTTACGTGCTGGGAATGGGTTCGCAACACGAAAGCATGAGCTCCGCCCGTATTTTCCCCAAATTCGATCGATCGGACCCATTTTCCCAGTTTTCGAAGTATTTTCTCCGAGAGCTACTTGGGCTGCGTCCTTACGTTCGTTTCAATTATTCGGCGCGAACGGTTTTAAGATTCAAAACTTGTCGTGGCCACTGTCGCCCAAAAGGTGGAAAAAAAAGAAAAAAAGAGGTGCAACACGAGGACTTCCCGGGAGGTCACCCATCCTAGTACTACTCTCGCCCAAGTACGCTTAACTGCGGAGTTCTGATGAGATCCGGTGCATTAGTGCGGGTATGATCGCACCTACAAGTATTAGCGCGAACAAATGCTTTAAGCCATAACGCGTGTCATATCCGTAGTCACCGGATTTGTTTACGTGCTGGGAATGGGTTCGCAACACGAAAGCATGAGCTCCGTCCGTATTTTCCCCAAATTCGATCGATCGGACCCATTTTCCCAGTTTTCGAAGTATTTTCTCCGAGAGCTACTCGGGCTGCGTCCTTACGTTTTTAAGATTATCCGGCGCGAACGGTTTTAAGATTCGAAACTTGTCGTGGCCACCGTCGCCCAAAAGGAGGAAAAAAAAGAAAAAAAGAGGAGCAACACCAGGACTTCCCAGGAGGTCACCCATCCTAGTACTACTCTCGCCCAAGCACGCTTAACTGCGGAGTTCTGATGGGATCCGCTGCATTAGTGCTGGTATGATCGCACCTGCAAGTATTAGCGCGAACAAATGCTTTAAGCCATAACGTGTGTCATATCCATAGTCACCGGATTTGTTTACGTGCTGGGAATGGGTTCGCAACACGAAAGCATGAGCTCCGCCCGTATTTTCCCCAAATTCGATCGATCGGACCCATTTTCCCTGTTTTCGAAGTATTTTCTCCGAGAGCTACTCGGGCTGCGTCCTTACGTTCGTTTCAATTATCCGGCGCGAACGGTTTTAAGATTCGAAACTTGTCGTGGAAACCGTCGCCCAAAAGGACGAAAAAAAAGAAAAAAAGAGGTGCAACACAAGGACTTCCCAGGAGGTCACCCATCCTAGTACTACTCTCGCCAAAGCACGCTTAACTGCGGAGTTCTAATGGGATCCGGTGCATTAGTGCTGGTATGATCGCAACTGCAAGTATTAGTACGAACAAATGCTTTAAGCCATAACGCGTGTCATATCCGTAGTCACCGGATTTGTTTACGTGCTGGGAATGGGTTCGCAACACGAAAGCATGAGCTCCGCCCGTATTTTCCCCAAATTCGATCGATCGGACCCATTTTCCCAGTTTTCGAAGTATTTTCTCCGAGAGCTACTCGGGCTGCGTCCTTACGTTTTTAAGATTATCCAGCGCGAACGGTTTTAAGATTCAAAACTTGTCGTGGCCACCGTCGCCCAAAAGGAGGAAAAAAAAGAGGTGCAACACAAGGACTTCGCAGGAGGTCACCCATCCTAGTACTACTCTCGCCCAAGCACGCTTAAGTGCGGAGTTCTGATGGGATCCGATGTATTAGTGCTGGTATGATCGCACCTGCAAGTATTAGCGCGAACAAACGCTTTAAGCCATAACGCATGTCATATCCATAGTCACCGGATTTGTTTACGTGCTGGGAATGGGTTCGCAACACGAAAGCATGAGCTCCGCCCGTATTTTACCCAAATTCGATCGATCGGACCCATTTTCCCAGTTTTCGAAGTATTTTCTCCGAGAGCTACTTGGGCTGCGTCCTTACGTTCGTTTCAATTATCTGGCGCGAACGGTTTTAAGATTCGAAACTTGTCGTGGTCACCGTCGCCCAAAAGGACAAAAAAAAAAGAAAAAAAGAGGTGCAACACGAGGACTTCCCCGGAGGTCACCCATCATAGTACTACTCTCGCCCAAGCACGCTTAACTGCAGAGTTCTGATGGCATCCGCTGCATTAGTGCTGGTTTGATCGCAACTGCAAGTATTAGTACGAACAAATGCTTTCAGCCATAACGCGTGTCATATCCGTAGTCACCGGATTTATTTACGTGCTGGGAATGGGTTTGCAACACGAAAGCATGAGCTCTGCCCGTATTTTCCCCAAATTCGATCGATCGGACCCATTTTCCCAGTTTTCGAAGTATTTTCTCCGAGAGCTACTCGGGCTGCGTCCTTACGTTTTTAAGATTATCCAGCGCGAACGGTTTTAAGATTCAAAACTTGTCGTGGCCACCGTCGCCCAAAAGGAGGAAAAAAAAAGAGGTGCAACACAAGGACTTCGCAGGAGGTCACCCATCCTAGTACTACTCTCGCCCAAGCACGCTTAACTGCGGAGTTCTAATGGGATCCGATGCATTAGTGCTGGTATGATCGCACCTGCAAGTATTAGCGCGAACAAATGCTTTAAGCCATAACGCATGTCATATCCATAGTCATCGGATTTGTTTACGTGCTGGGAATGGGTTCGCAACACGAAAGCATGAGCTCCGCCCGTATTTTCCCCAAATTCGATCGATCGGACCCATTTTCCCAGTTTTCGAAGTATTTTCTCCGAGAGCTACTTGGGCTGCGTCCTTACGTTCGTTTCAATTATTCGGCGCGAACGGTTTTAAGATTCAAAACTTGTCGTGGCCACTGTCGCCCAAAAGGTGGAAAAAAAAGAAAAAAAGAGGTGCAACACGAGGACTTCCCGGGAGGTCACCCATCCTAGTACTACTCTCGCCCAAGTACGCTTAACTGCAGAGTTCTGATGAGATCCGGTGCATTAGTGCGGGTATGATCGCACCTACAAGTATTAGCGCGAACAAATGCTTTAAGCCATAACGCGTGTCATATCCGTAGTCACCGGATTTGTTTACGTGCTGGGAATGGGTTCGCAACACGAAAGCATGAGCTCCGTCCGTATTTTCCCCAAATTCGATCGATCGGACCCATTTTCCCAGTTTTCGAAGTATTTTCTCCGAGAGCTACTCGGGCTGTGTCCTTACGTTTTTAAGATTATCCGGCACGAACGGTTTTAAGATTCGAAACTTGTCGTGGCCACCGTCGCCCAAAAGGAGGAAAAAAAAGAAAAAAAAAGGTGCAACACCAGGACTTCCCAGGAGGTCACCCATCCTAGCACTACTCTCGCCCAAGCACGCTTAACTGCGGAATTCTGATGGGATCCGCTGCATTAGTGCTGGTATGATCGCACCTGCAAGTATTAGCGCGAACAAGTGCTTTAAGCCATAACGCGTGTCATATCCATAGTCACGGGATTTGTTTACGTGCTGGGAATGGGTTCGCCACACGAAAGCATGAGCTCCACCCGTATTTTCCCCAAATTCGATCGATCAGACCCATTTTCCCAGTTTTCGAATTATTTTCTCCGAGAGCTACTCGGGCTGCGTCCTTACGTTCGTTTCAATTATCCGGCGCGAACGGTTTTAAGATTCGAAACTTGTCGTGCTCACCGTCGCCCAAAAGGACGAAAAAAAGAAAAAAAGAGGTGCAACACGAGGACTTCCCAGGAGGTCACCCACGAAAGCATGAGCTCCGCCCGTATTTTCCCCAAATTCGATCGATCGGACCCATTTTCCCAGTTTTCGAAGTATTTTCTCTGAGAGCTACTCGGGCTGCGTCCTTACGTTCGTACTACTCTCGCCCAAGCACGCTTAGCTGCAGAGTTCTGATGGGATCTGCTGCATTAGTGCTGGTATGATCGCACCTGCAAGTATTAGCGCGAACAAATGCTTTAAGCCATAACGCGTGTCATATCCGTAGTCACCGGATTTGTTTACGTGCTGGGAATGGGTTCGCAACACGAAAGCATGAGCTCCGCCCGTATTTTCCCCAAATTCGAGCGAACGGACCCATTTTCCCAGTTTTCGAAGTATTTTCTCCGAGAGCTACTCGGGCTGTGTCCTTACGTTTTTAAGATTATCCGGCGCGAACGGTTTTAAGATTCGAAACTTGTCGTGGTCACCGTCGCCCAAAAGGACGAAAAAAAAGAAAAAAAGAGGTGCAACACGAGGACTTCCCAGGAGGTCACCCATCATAGTACTACTCTCGCCCAAGCACGCTTAGCTGCAGAGTTCTGATGGGATCTGCTGCATTAGTGCTGGTATGATCGCACCTGCAAGTATTAGCGCGAACAAATGCTTTAAGCCATAACGCGTGTCATATCCGTAGTCACCGGATTTGTTTACGTGCTGGGAATGGGTTCGCAACACGAAAGCATGAGCTCCGCCCGTATTTTCCCCAAATTCGAGCGAACGGACCCATTTTCCCAGTTTTCGAAGTATTTTCTCCGAGAGCTACTCGGGCTGTGTCCTTACGTTTTTAAGATTATCCGGCGCGAACGGTTTTAAGATTCGAAACTTGTCGTGGCCACCGTCGCCCAAAAGGAGGAAAAAAAAGAAAAAAAGAGGTGCAACACCAGGACTTCCCAGGAGGTCACCCATCCTAGTACTACTCTCGCCCAAGCACGCTTAACTGCGGAGTTCTGATGGGATCCGCTGCATTAGTGCTGGTATGATCGCACCTGCAAGTATTAGCGCGAACAAATGCTTTAAACCATAACGTGTGTCATATCCATAGTCACAGGATTTGTTTACGTGCTGGGAATGGGTTCGCAACACGAAAGCATGAGCTCCGCCCGTATTTTCCCCAAATTCGATCGATCGGACCCATTTTCCCAGTTTTCGAAGTATTTTCTCCGAGAGCTACTCGGGCTGCGTCCTTACGTTCGTTTCAATTATCCGGCGCGAACGGTTTTAAGATTCGAAACTTGTCGTGCTCACCGTCGCCCAAAAGGACGAAAAAAAGAAAAAAAGAGGTGCAACACGAGGACTTCCCAGGAGGTCACCCACGAAAGCATGAGCTCCGCCCGTATTTTCCCCAAATTCGATCGATCGGACCCATTTTCCCAGTTTTCGAAGTATTTTCTCCGAGAGCTACTCGGGCTGCGTCCTTACGTTCGTTTCAATTATCCGGCGTGAACGGTTTTAAGATTCAAAACTTGTCGTGGCCACCGTCGCCCAAAAGGACAAAAAAAAAGAAAAAAAGAGGTGCAACACGAGGACTTCCCAGGAGGTCACCTATCCTAGTACTACTCTCGCCCAAGCTCGCTTAACTGCGAAGTTCTAATGGGATCCGGTGCATTAGTGCTGGTATGATCGCACCTGCAAGTATTAGCGGGAACAAATGCTTTAAGCCATAATGCGTGTCATATCCGTAGTCACCGGATTTGTTTACGTGCTGGGAATGGGTTCGCAACACGAAAGCATGAGCTTCGCCCGTATTTTCCCCATATTCGATCGATCGGACCCATTTTCCCAGTTTTCAAAGTATTTTCTCCGAGAGCTACTCGGGCTGCGTCCTTACGTTTTTAAGATTATCCGGCGCGAACGGTTTTAAGATTCGAAACTTGTCGTGGCCACCGTCGCCCAAAAGGAGGAAAAAAAAAGAGGTGCAACACAAGGACTTCCCAGGAGGTCACCCATCCTAGTACTACTCTCGCCCAAGCACGCTTAACTGCGGAGTTCTGATGCGATCCGGTGCATTAGTGCTGGTATGATCGCTCCTGCAAGTATTAGCGCGAACAAATGCTTTAAGCCATAACGCATGTCATATCCGTAGTCACCGGATTTGTTTACGTGCTGGGAATGGGTTCATTACACGAAAGCATGAGCTCCGCCCGAATTTTCCCCAAATTCGATCGATCAGACCCATTTTCCCAATTTTCGAAGTATTTTATCCGAGAGCTACTCGGGCTGCGTCCTTACGTTCGTTTCAATTATCCGGCGCGAACGGTTTTAAGATTCAAAACTTGTCGTGGCCACCGTCGCCCAAAAGGACGAAAAAAAATAAAAAAAGAGACGCTTAACTACGGAGTTCTGATGGGATCCGGTGCATTAGTGCTGGTATGATCGCACCTGCAAGTATTAGCGCGAACAAATGCTTTAAGCCATAACGCGTGTCATATCCTTAGTCACCGGATTTGTTTACGTGCTGGGAATGGGTTCGCAACACGAAAGCATGAGCTCCGCTCGTATTTTCCCCAAATTCGATCGATCTGACCCATTTTCCCAGTTTTCGAAGTATTTTCTCCGAGAGCTACTCGGGCTGCGTCCTTACGTTTTTAAGATTATCCGGCGCGAACGGTTTTAAGATTTGAAACTTGTCGTGGCCACCGTCGCCCAAAAGGAGGAAAAAAAAAGAGGTGCAACACAAGGACTTCCCAGGAGGTCACCCATCCTAGTACTACTCTCGCCCAAGCACGCTTAGCTGCGGAGTTCTGATGGGATCCGGTGCATTAGTGCTGGTATGATCGCACCTGCAAGTATTAGCGCGAACAAATGCTTTAAGCCATAACGCGTGTCATATCCGTAGTCACCGGATTTGTTTACGTGCTGGGAATGGGTTCGCAACAC
Source organism: Crotalaria pallida (assembly GCA_037953625.1). Lineage (NCBI taxonomy): Eukaryota > Viridiplantae > Streptophyta > Magnoliopsida > Fabales > Fabaceae > Crotalaria > Crotalaria pallida. The sequence continues at coordinate 35,939,679 of CM075655.1, read as the reverse complement.
GAAAGCATGAGCTCCGCCCGTATTTTCCCCAAATTCGATCGATCGGACCCATTTTCCCAGTTTTCGAAGTATTTTCTCCGAGAGCTACTCGGGCTGCGTCCTTACGTTCGTTTCAATTATCCGGCGCGAACGGTTTTAAGATTCGAAACTTGTCGTGGCCACCGTCGCCCAAAAGGAGGAAAAAAAAGAAAAAAAAAGGTGCAACACGAGGACTTCCCAGGAGGTCACCCATCCTAGTACTACTCTCGCCCAAGCACGCTTAACTGCAGAGTTCTAATGGGATCCGGTGCATTAGTGCTGGTATGATCGCACCTGCAAGTATTAGCGCGAACAAATGCTTTAAGCCATAACGCGTGTCATATCCGTAGTCACCGGATTTGTTTACGTGCTGGGAATGGGTTCGCAACACGAAAGCATGAACTCCGCCCGTATTTTCCCCAAATTCGATCGATCGGACCCATTTTCCCAGTTTTCGAAGTATTTTCTCCGAGAGCTACTCGGGCTGCGTCCTTACGTTTTTAAGATTATCCGGCGCGAACGGTTTTAAGATTCGAAACTTGTCGTGGCCACCGTCGCCCAAAAGGAGGAAAAAAAAAGAGGTGCAACACAAGGACTTCCCAGGAGGTCACCCATCCTAGTACTACTCTCGCCCAAGCACGCTTAGCTGCGGAGTTCTGATGGGATCCGGTGCATTAGTGCTGGTATGATCGCACCTGCAAGTATTAGCGCGAACAAATGCTTTAAGCCATAACGCGTGTCATATCCGTAGTCACCGGATTTGTTTACGTGCTGGGAATGGGTTCGCAACACGAAAGCATGAGCTCCGCCCGTATTTTCCCCAAATTCGATCGATCGGACCCATTTTCCCAGTTTTCGAAGTATTTTCTCCGAGAGCTACTCGGGCTGCGTCCTTACGTTCGTTTCAATTATCCGGCGCGAACGGTTTTAAGATTCAAAACTTGTCGTGGCCACCGTCGCCCAAAAGGACGAAAAAAAATAAAAAAAGAGACGCTTAACTACGGAGTTCTGATGGGATCCGGTGCATTAGTGCTGGTATGATCGCACCTGCAAGTATTAGCGCGAACAAATGCTTTAAGCCATAACGCGTGTCATATCCTTAGTCACCGAATTTTTTTACGTGCTGGGAATGGGTTCGCAACACGAAAGCATGAGCTCCGCCCGTATTTTCCCCAAATTCCATCGATCGGACCCATTTTCCCAGTTTTCGAAGTATTTTCTCCGAGAGCTACTCGGGCTGCGTCCTTACGTTTTTAAGATTATCCGGCGCGAACGGTTTTAAGATTCGAGACTTGTCGTGGCCACCGTCGCCCAAAAGGTGGAAAAAAAAAAGAGGTGCAACACGATGACTTCCCAGGAGGTCACCCATCCTAGTACTACTCTCGCCCAAGCACGCTTAACTACGGAGTTCTAATGGGATCCCGTGCATTAGTGCTGGTATGATCGCACCTGCAAGTATTAGCGCGAACAAATGCTTTAAGCCATAACGCATGTCATATCCATAGTCACCGGATTTGTTTACGTGCTGGGAATGGGTTCGCAACACAAAAGCATGAGCTCCGCTCGTATTTTCCCCAAATTCGATCGATCTGACCCATTTTCCCAGTTTTCGAAGTATTTTCTCCGAGAGCTACTCGGGCTGCGTCCTTACGTTTTTAAGATTATCCGGCGCGAACGGTTTTAAGATTTGAAACTTGTCGTGGCCACCGTCGCCCAAAAGGAGGAAAAAAAAAGAGGTGCAACACAAGGACTTCCCAGGAGGTCACCCATCCTAGTACTACTCTCGCCCAAGCACGCTTAGCTGCGGAGTTCTGATGGGATCCGGTGCATTAGTGCTGGTATGATCGCACCTGCAAGTATTAGCGCGAACAAATGCTTTAAGCCATAACGCGTGTCATATCCGTAGTCACCGGATTTGTTTACGTGCTGGGAATGGGTTCGCAACACGAAAGCATGAGCTCCGCCCGTATTTTCCCCAAATTCGATCGATCGGACCCATTTTCCCAGTTTTCGAAGTATTTTCTCCGAGAGCTACTCGGGCTGCGTCCTTACGTTCGTTTCAATTATCCGGCGCGAACGGTTTTAAGATTCGAAACTTGTCGTGGCCACCGTCGCCCAAAAGGAGGAAAAAAAAGAAAAAAAAAGGTGCAACACGAGGACTTCCCAGGAGGTCACTCATCCTAGTACTACTCTCGCCCAAGCACGCTTAACTGCAGAGTTCTAATGGGATCCGGTGCATTAGTGCTGGTATGATCGCACCTGCAAGTATTAGCGCGAACAAATGCTTTAAGCCATAACGCGTGTCATATCCGTAGTCACCGGATTTGTTTACGTGCTGGGAATGGGTTCGCAACACGAAAGCATGAACTCCGCCCGTATTTTCCCCAAATTCGATCGATCGGACCCATTTTCCCAGTTTTCGAAGTATTTTCTCCGAGAGCTACTCGGGCTGCGTCCTTACGTTTTTAAGATTATCCGGCGCGAACGGTTTTAAGATTCGAAACTTGTCGTGGCCACCGTCGCCCAAAAGGAGGAAAAAAAAAGAGGTGCAACACAAGGACTTCCCAGGAGGTCACCCATCCTAGTACTACTCTCGCCCAAGCACGCTTAACTGCGGAGTTCTGATGCGATCCGGTGCATTAGTGCTGGTATGATCGCACCTGCAAGTATTAGCGCGAACAAATGCTTTAAGCCATAACGCATGTCATATCCGTAGTCACCGGATTTGTTTACGTGCTGGGAATGGGTTCATTACACGAAACCATGAGCTCCGCCCGAATTTTCCCCAAATTCGATCGATCAGACCCATTTTCCCAATTTTCGAAGTATTTTATCCGAGAGCTACTCGGGCTGCGTCCTTACGTTCGTTTCAATTATCCGGCGCGAACGGTTTTAAGATTCAAAACTTGTCGTGGCCACCGTCGCCCAAAAGGACGAAAAAAAATAAAAAAAGAGACGCTTAACTACGGAGTTCTGATGGGATCCGGTGCATTAGTGCTGGTATGATCGCACCTGCAAGTATTAGCGCGAACAAATGCTTTAAGCCATAACGCGTGTCATATCCTTAGTCACCGGATTTGTTTACGTGCTGGGAATGGGTTCGCAACACGAAAGCATGAGCTCCGCTCGTATTTTCCCCAAATTCGATCGATCTGACCCATTTTCCCAGTTTTCGAAGTATTTTCTCCGAGAGCTACTCGGGCTGCGTCCTTACGTTTTTAAGATTATCCGGCGCGAACGGTTTTAAGATTTGAAACTTGTCGTGGCCACCGTCGCCCAAAAGGAGGAAAAAAAAAGAGGTGCAACACAAGGACTTCCCAGGAGGTCACCCATCCTAGTACTACTCTCGCCCAAGCACGCTTAGCTGCGGAGTTCTGATGGGATCCGGTGCATTAGTGCTGGTATGATCGCACCTGCAAGTATTAGCGCGAACAAATGCTTTAAGCCATAACGCGTGTCATATCCGTAGTCACCGGATTTGTTTACGTGCTGGGAATGGGTTCGCAACACGAAAGCATGAGCTCCGCCCGTATTTTCCCCAAATTCGATCGATCGGACCCATTTTCCCAGTTTTCGAAGTATTTTCTCCGAGAGCTACTCGGGCTGCGTCCTTACGTTCGTTTCAATTATCCGGCGCGAACGGTTTTAAGATTCGAAACTTGTCGTGGCCACCGTCGCCCAAAAGGAGGAAAAAAAAGAAAAAAAAAGGTGCAACACGAGGACTTCCCAGGAGGTCACCCATCCTAGTACTACTCTCGCCCAAGCACGCTTAACTGCAGAGTTCTAATGGGATCCGGTGCATTAGTGCTGGTATGATCGCACCTGCAAGTATTAGCGCGAACAAATGCTTTAAGCCATAACGCGTGTCATATCCGTAGTCACCGGATTTGTTTACGTGCTGGGAATGGGTTCGCAACACGAAAGCATGAACTCCGCCCGTATTTTCCCCAAATTCGATCGATCGGACCCATTTTCCCAGTTTTCGAAGTATTTTCTCCGAGAGCTACTCGGGCTGCGTCCTTACGTTTTTAAGATTATCCGGCGCGAACGGTTTTAAGATTCGAAACTTGTCGTGGCCACCGTCGCCCAAAAGGAGGAAAAAAAAAAGAGGTGCAACACAAGGACTTCCCAGGAGGTCACCCATCCTAGTACTACTCTCGCCCAAGCACGCTTAACTGCGGAGTTCTGATGCGATCCGGTGCATTAGTGCTGGTATGATCGCACCTGCAAGTATTAGCGCGAACAAATGCTTTAAGCCATAACGCATGTCATATCCGTAGTCACCGGATTTGTTTACGTGCTGGGAATGGGTTCATTACACGAAAGCATGAGCTCCGCCCGAATTTTCCCCAAATACGATCGATCAGACCCATTTTCCCAGTTTTCGAAGTATTTTATCCGAGAGCTACTCGGGCTGCGTCCTTACGTTCGTTTCAATTATCCGGCGCGAACGGTTTTAAGATTCAAAACTTGTCGTGGCCACCGTCGCCCAAAAGGACGAAAAAAAATAAAAAAAGAGACGCTTAACTACGGAGTTCTGATGGGATCCGGTGCATTAGTGCTGGTATGATCGCACCTGCAAGTATTAGCGTGAACAAATGCTTTAAGCCATAACGCGTGTCATATCCTTAGTCACCGAATTTGTTTACGTGCTGGGAATGGGTTCGCAACACGAAAGCATGAGCTCCGCCCGTATTTTCCCCAAATTCCATCGATCGGACCCATTTTCCCAGTTTTCGAAGTATTTTCTCCGAGAGCTACTCGGGCTGCGTCCTTACGTTTTTAAGATTATCCGGCGCGAACGGTTTTAAGATTCGAGACTTGTCGTGGCCACCGTCGCCCAAAAGGTGGAAAAAAAAAAGAGGTGCAACACGAGGACTTCCCAGGAGGTCACCCATCCTAGTACTACTCTCGCCCAAGCACGCTTAACTACGGAGTTCTGATGGGATCCCGTGCATTAGTGCTGGTATGATCGCACCTGCAAGTATTAGCGCGAACAAATGCTTTAAGCCATAACGCATGTCATATCCATAGTCACCGGATTTGTTTACGTGCTGGGAATGGGTTCGCAACACAAAAGCATGAGCTCCGCTCGTATTTTCCCCAAATTCGATCGATCTGACCCATTTTCCCAGTTTTCGAAGTATTTTCTCCGAGAGCTACTCGGGCTGCGTCCTTACGTTTTTAAGATTATCCGGCGCGAACGGTTTTAAGATTTGAAACTTGTCGTGGCCACCGTCGCCCAAAAGGAGGAAAAAAAAAGAGGTGCAACACAAGGACTTCCCAGGAGGTCACCCATCCTAGTACTACTCTCGCCCAAGCACGCTTAGCTGCGGAGTTCTGATGGGATCCGGTGCATTAGTGCTGGTATGATCGCACCTGCAAGTATTAGCGCGAACAAATGCTTTAAGCCATAACGCGTGTCATATCCGTAGTCACCGGATTTGTTTACGTGCTGGGAATGGGTTCGCAACACGAAAGCATGAGCTCCGCCCGTATTTTCCCCAAATTCGATCGATCGGACCCATTTTCCCAGTTTTCGAAGTATTTTCTCCGAGAGCTACTCGGGCTGCGTCCTTACGTTCGTTTCAATTATCCGGCGCGAACGGTTTTAAGATTCGAAACTTGTCGTGGCCACCGTCGCCCAAAAGGAGGAAAAAAAAGAAAAAAAAAGGTGCAACACGAGGACTTCCCAGGAGGTCACTCATCCTAGTACTACTCTCGCCCAAGCACGCTTAACTGCAGAGTTCTAATGGGATCCGGTGCATTAGTGCTGGTATGATCGCACCTGCAAGTATTAGCGCGAACAAATGCTTTAAGCCATAACGCGTGTCATATCCGTAGTCACCGGATTTGTTTACGTGCTGGGAATGGGTTCGCAACACGAAAGCATGAACTCCGCCCGTATTTTCCCCAAATTCGATCGATCGGACCCATTTTCCCAGTTTTCGAAGTATTTTCTCCGAGAGCTACTCGGGCTGCGTCCTTACGTTTTTAAGATTATCCGGCGCGAACGGTTTTAAGATTCGAAACTTGTCGTGGCCACCGTCGCCCAAAAGGAGGAAAAAAAAAGAGGTGCAACACAAGGACTTCCCAGGAGGTCACCCATCCTAGTACTACTCTCGCCCAAGCACGCTTAACTGCGGAGTTCTGATGCGATCCGGTGCATTAGTGCTGGTATGATCGCACCTGCAAGTATTAGCGCGAACAAATGCTTTAAGCCATAACGCATGTCATATCCGTAGTCACCGGATTTGTTTACGTGCTGGGAATGGGTTCATTACACGAAAGCATGAGCTCCGCCCGAATTTTCCCCAAATTCGATCGATCAGACCCATTTTCCCAATTTTCGAAGTATTTTATCCGAGAGCTATTCGGGCTGCGTCCTTACGTTCGTTTCAATTATCCGGCGCGAACGGTTTTAAGATTCAAAACTTGTCGTGGCCACCGTCGCCCAAAAGGACGAAAAAAAATAAAAAAAGAGACGCTTAACTACGGAGTTCTGATGGGATCCGGTGCATTAGTGCTGGTATGATCGCACCTGCAAGTATTAGCGCGAACAAATGCTTTAAGCCATAACGCGTGTCATATCCTTAGTCACCGGATTTGTTTACGTGCTGGGAATGGGTTCGCAACACGAAAGCATGAGCTCCGCTCGTATTTTCCCCAAATTCGATCGATCTGACCCATTTTCCCAGTTTTCGAAGTATTTTCTCCGAGAGCTACTCGGGCTGCGTCCTTACGTTTTTAAGATTATCCGGCGCGAACGGTTTTAAGATTTGAAACTTGTCGTGGCCACCGTCGCCCAAAAGGAGGAAAAAAAAAGAGGTGCAACACAAGGACTTCCCAGGAGGTCACCCATCCTAGTACTACTCTCGCCCAAGCACGCTTAGCTGCGGAGTTCTGATGGGATCCGGTGCATTAGTGCTGGTATGATCGCACCTGCAAGTATTAGCGCGAACAAATGCTTTAAGCCATAACGCGTGTCATATCCGTAGTCACCGGATTTGTTTACGTGCTGGGAATGGGTTCGCAACACGAAAGCATGAGCTCCGCCCGTATTTTCCCCAAATTCGATCGATCGGACCCATTTTCCCAGTTTTCGAAGTATTTTCTCCGAGAGCTACTCGGGCTGCGTCCTTACGTTCGTTTCAATTATCCGGCGCGAACGGTTTTAAGATTCGAAACTTGTCGTGGCCACCGTCGCCCAAAAGGAGGAAAAAAAAGAAAAAAAAGGTGCAACACGAGGACTTCCCAGGAGGTCACCCATCCTAGTACTACTCTCGCCCAAGCACGCTTAACTGCAGAGTTCTAATGGGATCCGGTGCATTAGTGCTGGTATGATCGCACCTGCAAGTATTAGCGCGAACAAATGCTTTAAGCCATAACGCGTGTCATATCCGTAGTCACCGGATTTGTTTACGTGCTGGGAATGGGTTCGCAACACGAAAGCATGAACTCCGCCCGTATTTTCCCCAAATTCGATCGATCGGACCCATTTTCCCAGTTTTCGAAGTATTTTCTCCGAGAGCTACTCGGGCTGCGTCCTTACGTTTTTAAGATTATCCGGCGCGAACGGTTTTAAGATTCGAAACTTGTCGTGGCCACCGTCGCCCAAAAGGAGGAAAAAAAAAAGAGGTGCAACACAAGGACTTCCCAGGAGGTCACCCATCCTAGTACTACTCTCGCCCAAGCACGCTTAACTGCGGAGTTCTGATGCGATCCGGTGCATTAGTGCTGGTATGATCGCACCTGCAAGTATTAGCGCGAACAAATGCTTTAAGCCATAACGCATGTCATATCCGTAGTCACCGGATTTGTTTACGTGCTGGGAATGGGTTCATTACACGAAAGCATGAGCTCCGCCCGAATTTTCCCCAAATTCGATCGATCAGACCCATTTTCCCAGTTTTCGAAGTATTTTATCCGAGAGCTACTCGGGCTGCGTCCTTACGTTCGTTTCAATTATCCGGCGCGAACGGTTTTAAGATTCAAAACTTGTCGTGGCCACCGTCGCCCAAAAGGACGAAAAAAAATAAAAAAAGAGACGCTTAACTACGGAGTTCTGATGGGATCCGGTGCATTAGTGCTGGTATGATCGCACCTGCAAGTATTAGCGCGAACAAATGCTTTAAGCCATAACGCGTGTCATATCCTTAGTCACCGAATTTGTTTACGTGCTGGGAATGGGTTCGCAACACGAAAGCATGAGCTCCGCCCGTATTTTCCCCAAATTCCATCGATCGGACCCATTTTCCCAGTTTTCGAAGTATTTTCTCCGAGAGCTACTCGGGCTGCGTCCTTACGTTTTTAAGATTATCCGGCGCGAACGGTTTTAAGATTCGAGACTTGTCGTGGCCACCGTCGCCCAAAAGGTGGAAAAAAAAAAGAGGTGCAACACGAGGATTTCCCAGGAGGTCACCCATCCTAGTACTACTCTCGCCCAAGCACGCTTAACTGCGGAGTTCTGATGGGATCCCGTGCATTAGTGCTGGTATGATCGCACCTGCAAGTATTAGCGCGAACAAATGCTTTAAGCCATAACGCATGTCATATCCATAGTCACCGGATTTGTTTACGTGCTGGGAATGGGTTCGCAACACAAAAGCATGAGCTCCGCTCGTATTTTCCCCAAATTCGATCGATCTGACCCATTTTCCCAGTTTTCGAAGTATTTTCTCCGAGAGCTACTCGGGCTGCGTCCTTACGTTTTTAAGATTATCCGGCGCGAACGGTTTTAAGATTTGAAACTTGTCGTGGCCACCGTCGCCCAAAAGGAGGAAAAAAAAAGAGGTGCAACACAAGGACTTCCCAGGAGGTCACCCATCCTAGTACTACTCTCGCCCAAGCACGCTTAGCTGCGGAGTTCTGATGGGATCCGGTGCATTAGTGCTGGTATGATCGCACCTGCAAGTATTAGCGCGAACAAATGCTTTAAGCCATAACGCGTGTCATATCCGTAGTCACCGGATTTGTTTACGTGCTGGGAATGGGTTCGCAACACGAAAGCATGAGCTCCGCCCGTATTTTCCCCAAATTCGATCGATCGGACCCATTTTCCCAGTTTTCGAAGTATTTTCTCCGAGAGCTACTCGGGCTGCGTCCTTACGTTCGTTTCAATTATCCGGCGCGAACGGTTTTAAGATTCGAAACTTGTCGTGGCCACCGTCGCCCAAAAGGAGGAAAAAAAAGAAAAAAAAAGGTGCAACACGAGGACTTCCCAGGAGGTCACTCATCCTAGTACTACTCTCGCCCAAGCACGCTTAACTGCAGAGTTCTAATGGGATCCGGTGCATTAGTGCTGGTATGATCGCACCTGCAAGTATTAGCGCGAACAAATGCTTTAAGCCATAACGCGTGTCATATCCGTAGTCACCGGATTTGTTTACGTGCTGGGAATGGGTTCGCAACACGAAAGCATGAACTCCGCCCGTATTTTCCCCAAATTCGATCGATCGGACCCATTTTCCCAGTTTTCGAAGTATTTTCTCCGAGAGCTACTCGGGCTGCGTCCTTACGTTTTTAAGATTATCCGGCGCGAACGGTTTTAAGATTCGAAACTTGTCGTGGCCACCGTCGCCCAAAAGGAGGAAAAAAAAGAGGTGCAACACAAGGACTTCCCAGGAGGTCACCCATCCTAGTACTACTCACGCCCAAGCACGCTTAACTGCGGAGTTCTGATGCGATCCGGTGCATTAGTGCTGGTATGATCGCACCTGCAAGTATTAGCGCGAACAAATGCTTTAAGCCATAACGCATGTCATATCCGTAGTCACCGGATTTTTTTACGTGCTGGGAATGGGTTCATTACACGAAAGCATGAGCTCCGCCCGTATTTTCCCCAAATTCGATCGATCAGACCCATTTTCCCAGTTTTCGAAGTATTTTATCCGAGAGCTACTCGGGCTGCGTCCTTACGTTCGTTTCAATTATCCGGCGCGAACGGTTTTAAGATTCGAAACTTGTCGTGGCCACCGTCGCCCAAAAGGAGGAAAAAAAAGAAAAAAAAAGGTGCAACACGAGGACTTCCCAAGAGGTCACCCATCCTAGTACTACTCTCGCCCAAGCACGCTTAACTGCAGAGTTCTAATGGCATCCGGTGCATTAGTGCTGGTATAATCGCACCTGCAAGTATTAGCGCGAACAAATGCTTTAAGCCATAACGCGTGTCATATCCGTAGTCACCGGATTTGTTTATGTGCTGGGAATGGGTTCGCAACACGAAAGCATGAACTCCGCCCGTATTTTCCCCAAATTCGATCGATCGGACCCATTTTCCCAGTTTTCGAAGTATTTTCTCCGAGAGCTACTCGGGCTGCGTCCTTACGTTTTTAAGATTATCCGGCGCGAACGGTTTTAAGATTCGAAACTTGTCGTGGCCACCGTCGCCCAAAAGGAGGAAAAAAAAGAGGTGCAACACAAGGACTTCCCAGGAGGTCACCCATCCTAGTACTACTCACGCCCAAGCACGCTTAACTGCGGAATTCTGATGCGATCCGGTGCATTAGTGCTGGTATGATCGCAACTGCAAGTATTAGCGCGAACAAATGCTTTAAGCCATAACGCATGTCATATCCGTAGTCACCGGATTTTTTTACGTGCTGGGAATGGGTTCATTACACGAAAGCATGAGCTCCGCCCGTATTTTCCCCAAATTCGATCGATCAGACCCATTTTCCCAGTTTTCGAAGTATTTTATCCGAGAGCTACTCGGGCTGCGTCCTTACGTTCGTTTCAATTATCCGGCGCGAACGGTTTTAAGATTCAAAACTTGTCGTGGCCACCGTCGCCCAAAAGGACGAAAAAAATAAAAAAAGAGACGCTTAACTGCGGAGTTCTGATGGGATCCGGTGCATTAGTGCTGGTATGATCGCACCTGCAAGTATTAGCGCGAACAAATGCTTTAAGCCATAACGCGTGTCATATCCTTAGTCACCGGATTTGTTTACGTGCTGGGAATGGGTTCGCAACACGAAAGCATGAGCTCCGCCCGTATTTTCCCCAAATTCGATCGATCGGACCAATTTTCCCAGTTTTCGAAGTATTTTCTCCGAGAGCTACTCGGGCTGCGTCCTTACGTTCGTTTCAATTATCCGGCGCGAACGGTTTTAAGATTCGAAACTTGTCGTGGCCACCGTCGCCCAAAAGGAGGAAAAAAAAGAAAAAAAAAGGTGCAACACAAGGACTTCCCAGGAGGTCACCCATCCTAGTACTACTCACACCCAAGCACGCTTAACTGCGGAGTTCTGATGCGATCCGGTGCATTAGTGCTGGTATGATCGCACCTGCAAGTATTAGCGCGAACAAATGCTTTAAGCCATAACGCATGTCATATCCGTAGTCACCGGATTTTTTTACGTGCTGGGAATGGGTTCATTACACGAAAGCATGAGCTCCGCCCGTATTTTCCCCAAATTCGATCGATCAGACCCATTTTCCCAGTTTTCGAAGTATTTTATCCGAGAGCTACTCGGGCTGCGTCCTTACGTTCGTTTCAATTATCCGGCGCGAACGGTTTTAAGATTCAAAACTTGTCGTGGCCACCGTCGCCCAAAAGGAGGAAAAAAAAGAAAAAAAAAGGTGCAACACGAGGACTTCCCAGGAGGTCACCCATCCTAGTACTACTCTCGCCCAAGCACGCTTAACTGCAGAGTTCTAATGGGATCCGGTGCATTAGTGCTGGTATAATCGCACCTGCAAGTATTAGCGCGAACAAATGCTTTAAGCCATAACGCGTGTCATATCCGTAGTCACCGGATTTGTTTAAGTGCTGGGAATGGGTTCGCAACACGAAAGCATGAACTCCGCCCGTATTTTCCCCAAATTCGATCGATCGGACCCATTTTCCCAGTTTTCGAAGTATTTTCTCCGAGAGCTACTCGGGCTGCGTCCTTACGTTTTTAAGATTATCCGGCGCGAACGGTTTTAAGATTCGAAACTTGTCGTGGCCACCGTCGTTCAAAAGGAGGAAAAAAAAGAGGTGCAACACAAGGACTTCCCAGGAGGTCACCCATCCTAGTACTACTCACGCCCAAGCACGCTTAACTGCGGAGTTCTGATGCGATCCGGTGCATTAGTGCTGGTATGATCGCACCTGCAAGTATTAGCGCGAACAAATGCTTTAAGCCATAACGCATGTCATATCCGTAGTCACCGGATTTTTTTACGTGCTGGGAATGGGTTCATTACACGAAAGCATGAGCTCCGCCCGTATTTTCCCCAAATTCGATCGATCAGACCCATTTTCCCAGTTTTCGAAGTATTTTATCCGAGAGCTACTCGGGCTGCGTCCTTACGTTCGTTTCAATTATCCGGCGCGAACGGTTTTAAGATTAAAAACTTGTCGTGGCCACCGTCGCCCAAAAGGAGGAAAAAAAAGAGGTGCAACACAAGGACTTCCCAGGAGGTCACCCATCCTAGTACTACTCACGCCCAAGCACGCTTAACTGCGAAGTTCTGATGCGATCCGGTGCATTAGTGCTGGTATGATCGCAACTGCAAGTATTAGCGCGAACAAATGCTTTAACCCATAACGCATGTCATATCCGTAGTCACCGGATTTTTTTACGTGCTGGGAATGGGTTCATTACACGAAAGCATGAGCTCCGCCCGTATTTTCCCCAAATTCGATCGATCAGACCCATTTTCCCAGTTTTCGAAGTATTTTATCCGAGAGCTACTCGGGCTGCGTCCTTACGTTCGTTTCAATTATCCGGCGCGAACGGTTTTAAGATTCAAAACTTGTCGTGGCCACCGTCGCCCAAAAGGACGAAAAAAATAAAAAAAGAGACGCTTAACTGCGGAGTTCTGATGGGATCCGGTGCATTATTGCTGGTATGATCGCACCTGCAAGTATTAGCGCGAACAAATGCTTTAAGCCATAACGCGTGTCATATCCTTAGTCACCGGATTTGTTTACGTGCTGGGAATGGGTTCGCAACACGAAAGCATGAGCTCCGCCCGTATTTTCCCCAAATTCGATCGATCGGACCAATTTTCCCAGTTTTCGAAGTATTTTCTCCGAGAGCTACTCGGGTTGCGTCCTTACGTTCGTTTCAATTATCCGGCGCGAACGGTTTTAAGATTCGAAACTTGTCGTGGCCACCGTCGCCCAAAAGGAGGAAAAAAAAAGAAAAAAAAAGGTGCAACACAAGGACTTCCCAGGAGGTCACCCATCCTAGTACTACTCACGCCCAAGCACGCTTAACTGCGGAGTTCTGATGCGATCCGGTGCATTAGTGCTGGTATGATCGCACCTGCAAGTATTAGCGCGAACAAATGCTTTAAGCCATAACGCATGTCATATCCGTAGTCACCGGATTTTTTTACGTGCTGGGAATGGGTTCATTACACGAAAGCATGAGCTCCGCCCGTATTTTCCCCAAATTCGATCGATCAGACCCATTTTCCCAGTTTTCGAAGTATTTTATCCGAGAGCTACTCGGGCTGCGTCCTTACGTTTTTAAGATTATCCGGCGCGAACGGTTTTAAGATTCGAAACTTGTCGTGGCCACCGTCGCCCAAAAGGAGGAAAAAATAAAAGAGGTGCAACACGAGGACTTCCCAGGAGGTCACCCATCTTAGTACTACTCTCGCCCAAGCATGCTTAACTGCGGAGTTCTGATGGGATCCGGTGCAATAGTGCTGGTATGATCGAACCTGCAAGTATTAGCGCAAACAAATGCTTTAAGCCATAACGCGTGTCATATCCGTAGTCACCGGATTTTTTTACGTGCTGGGAATGGGTTCGTTACACGAAAGCATGAGCTCCGCCCGTATTTTCCCCAAATTCGATCGATCGGACCCATTTTCCCAGTTTTCGAAGTATTTTCTCCGAGAGCTACTCAGGCTGCGTCCTTACGTTCGTTTCAATTATCTGGCGCGAACGGTTTTAAGATTCAAAACTTGTCGTGGCCACCGTCGCCCAAAAGGACGAAAAAAAAGAAAAAAAAGAGACGCTTAACTGCGGAGTTCTGATGGGATCCGGTGCATTAGTGCTGGTATGATCGCACCTGCAAGTATTAGCGCGAACAAATGCTTTAAGCCATAACGCGTGTCATATCCTTAGTCACTGGATTTGTTTACGTGCTGGGAATGGGTTCGCAACACGAAAGCATGAGCTCCGCCCGTATTTTCCCCAAATTCGATCGATCGGACCCATTTTCCCTGTTTTCGAAGTATTTTCTCCGAGAGCTACTCGGGCTGCGTCCTTACGTTTTAAAGATTATCCGGCGCGAACGGTTTTAAGATTCGAAAATTGTCGTGGCCACCGTCGCCCAAAAGGAGGAAAAAAAAAAGAGGTGCAACACGAGGACTTCCCAGGAGGTCACCCATCCTAGTACTACTCTCGCCCAAGCACGCTTAGCTGCGGAGTTATGATGGGATCCGGTGCATTAGTGCTGGTATGATCGCACCTGCAAGTATTAGCGCGAACAAATGCTTTAAGCCATAACGCGTTGTTGGAAACCAACAAGCGGTTAAAATAACCTTCTAGAGGGGGGGGGGGGGGTGAATAGAATGGTTAAGCTACGATACCAGAATTTCGAAAGTAATCAAAAACGGTTCTGAAACAGTTCAATTTTAAGCAACTTTAACTGATTTAATCGATTAAACTGAAATTCAATTCTGTCTTAATCGATTACTACTCGATTAAAAGCTGTAGAAACTCAGAAATTCAGAATTCAATTCACAAACGATTATTCAACGAAAATCAATAAATCAAGAAATCAAAACACAGAGAATCAATTACAAATCAATTAATGAAATAATAACGATTGCGTAATTGAAAGCCCCAATTCTAATTCTAAATTGATTTTACGTTTTGATCGATTTTAATAACAAAAATATGAAAAAGCTCAAGAACGAAGAACACGGTGATTTTAGCCTGGTTCACTCATAAACGATGAGCTACATCCAGTCCACCCTCTCTGACTTGGGTGATTTGCTACACTATGAACAAATAGATCAGTTTACAAGAATCGTTAGAATCCTCTCAACTCTCGATCCTAACCCGTTATCATATGAAGTACCAATTCATATGAAACTACCCCAATCTTGTAATTCGATCCTCTTCGTTCCTCCTTTGATTGAAACGTCGCGTTCAATCCTAATGAGCTTCTAGCAATAAATCCTCCAATTGCTTAAGGTAGTGCTCCAACCTTTCTTCTTCAATGAGCTTCGAGCAATGATGCTAAAGGTAGTGCTCCAACCTTTCTTCTTCAATGAGCTTCGAGCAATGATGCTAAAGGTAGTGCTCCAACCTTTCTTCTTCAATTGCCTCAATTGAAATCTTTGTCTTTGTTGAATCTTGAAGAACGTAACCCTTTGTTACAAGATTGATTCAACTAATAATGTTCAAGAACATTTGAATCTTCAATTTAGAATCAAAAGAATGAAGTATGCATTCAAATTGAGATTCAAAAGAACATTGATAGAGAGAATGTTTTACAATAGAATCTTAGCTCAAAGAATATTGAAAAGATGTGAAAAATGCTGTCAAAAGATAATGGTTCGTAACCTTTTTCATGTTGAAAAAGAAAGGCTTTTAATGATTCAGTTTTAACAGCCTTTAATCGATTAAACGACGCCTTAATCGATTAATACTCGATTAAACTGAGATTTAATCGATTAAACACTGCTAAACACTGCTAAAAACTTTTTCTTTTATTTTGCATTTTTCACTGATTTTATTTTAATAAAATCTGGAACCCTTTTCTCTATCAATGCAATCCCAATTTAAAACATAATAAATTCTTTAATTCAAATTGAGATTACTAATCCTAATTCTACCACCCACACTCATATAACAAAATAATAATACAATTAAAATACAAATATATGAATGAATTGTAGAACTAGTCCTTTGAGATTGTTGTTGTAGGTTTGCCACACTAGATTGTCTTCATCAAAACATCATTGAGAAGCCTTGCATCTTCAATCTCCCCCTTTTTGATGAATGACAAACTCAACACCAATTAACCAATACTCCCCCTAAATGTTAGCACACTTAGGAAAGTATCAATAACCTACAAAACAAACAATCCAACATTTCTCCCCCTTTTGGCATTAATCAAAAAGTATAACAATAAACTGTGCCAAAGGTGAGAATTAGTAACACATAATCATGATCAAACTATTTAGAAATATGTAAGGGCAAAAATACTCAAGCACATAACCAGAATACTATAATACCATAACCACAATGTGCTAGACAAGCATCCAAAGTACATAATAACCAAAGCCCAAACATCATAACAAACCAAACCATAGTCTGAAAAACATGATCACAAGTCCACAAACGGACAACAAAAACGAACCATAATCCAAAACATAAAACCAGAAACCAGAACATAGAACCATAACCAGAGACATCCAACTAAAAACATAATATAACGAGAGATAAGTCATCAAAACATATGAAAATGCATGAAAAAATAAAAATCATTGTGGTGGAGGTGGCTGTGGAAACATCCGCCCAAGAGCACCAAAGAAACGGTCCTCCATGGCTTGCTGACGAATGGCCATGTCCGCAAAGCCACGCTCCAATCTCGCTTGCTGGCGCTCCTCAATAGCATACTGACGAGCCTCCATCTGAGCAAAGCGCTCATCAATCTGACCAGAAAGTCCATCATAAAGTGCCCGATAATCAAATCCAGCAGTAGAGTGAGGTGGAGGGTGCCCTTGATCAGCACTGGGAACATCCATGAAATCCTCAACATTAAAAGCATCAGGCGGTGTAGGATCAGACGGACCAGCACCGTCCATTTCAGCCATGCGACACACAATCTCCTCATCCGCCTTCTTTTGTTCCTCACGCTTTTGGATATCAATCTTCCACATCCAAGACTTTGGTTCAGGGTATTCATCCATACCCAAACCATGTAACAAAGCACCATTGATACAATGTTGATCAGTAATAGAAATTTCCTCCTCATCCTCATTAATCTCAACATCATAGAATGATAACAACTTAGAAACAAGCATAGCATATGGTAAGGTTGCAGAACCAGAAGAACCTGCAGCAATCAACATCCTATCCAAAACAACCCTTGACCAATTTATAGGAATATGTTCACGAAGACCATAAAAGATCCTCAATTCATCCGCATTAGCTTGAGCAAAATTTTGATTAGGCTTCGGAAGCAAACAATAAGAAATAACATACATTAGCAATCTGCAGTCCTCTTTCATAATCCCAACATTTTTAGTACCCTTTGACCAAGTATATCCAACCCTAACAATTTCCTTAAACACAGTAGCAACATCACAATCAATAAGTATATCACTGTCAGGATCATTAAGGAATGTACCAGTAAGACTCAAGCCAAACAAAGTATTCAAATCTTGGGGTCTAATTTTCAGCACCTTTCCCTTTACAACAGACTTGTAAACTCCATCTTCATATTTCAGATTGGCATAAAATTTTCGAACAAGCCTAGGGTATATATCGCAGCGAAAACCAAGAAATTTCTGAAGATTTTGTTCGACAAAAAGAGAAGAACATGTAAACCTTTGTGCCAAAAGCCACTTCATATTCATGAACCTTATATGACCAAACTCCCTTCGTGCAAAATTGGCTTCACGTTCCTGACGCATCTCCTTGGAATAGTAATGAGAGTCCAAATCCAAATTGACTCGTTGTTTCTTACATTTCCCAGTAGAGGAAGATGAAGGAGGGGCCATTTTTAATGCTCTTAGGGTTTAAAATTGGGATTTTTGAAAATTGAGAGTTTTGGTGAGAAATTGATGAAAGGGAAGAAAGATTAAGTGATAATAACGAAGAATAATGGTGAAGAAGTGAAGAAATCAAGTGGAAAGTGTGATTTTTGAGTGAAATCCGTGTATGAGAAGAGAAAAACGCGTGAAAAAGTGAGAGAGAAGTGTTGAAAAAATTCAGAAAATGTGTTTTAAAACTGTCAGATTTTTACGACTTAATCGAGTAAATTTCAACTTAATCGATTATTAATCGATTACACTGTAACTTAATCGAGTAAATCATGTGTAAAATTGGGATTTAATCGAGTATTCTGATATTTAATCGAGTACACCAGAAAGATCTTTTTGTTTTACTCGAGTAAATGTCAACTTAATCGATTAAATTCCTGAAAAATGCAGTTTTAACTTAGTTTTAATGCACAAATCATGGAAAAACATAGTCAAAACACATATGCACATAACACAGAATACATGAACACATTTAGCACCACAACAACTAAGCAAATATTGTCAATTATAACATTTGATGAGTTTCCGATTTTACCTATACCAAGGATTTTTCACGATTGTTGTCGCCATACGTGACGTGACCCTTATCTCTTGGTGAAAATTCGATGAAATGTCTCTTGTCTCCCGTCATGTGCCTTGAACAACCGCTGTCCAAATACCAACGATCATCTCTCGTTCTAAGGCACACCTACAAAAACAAATTAAGTGGAAGACCTAGGTACCCAAACAATTTTGGGTCCTTGGGGGTTAATATCCGGTTTCTCTCCTTTAACAATCCAAATAAACTCCTTATTGGGTATACCAAACTTTTTGATTTTGCAAATGTTTGAAGTATGACCAAAGATACCACAATAGAAACAAGTAGGTTTCTAGAAAAATTAACCTTTGAAAAACTTCCAACTTGTCTATAGGATTTCTTCTTTGGTTTAGTATATCCCAAACCGGTTCTATTTGTATTGTCTCTTTGTCTAGAGAGCAAATCATTCAAATCTCTTTTTCCTTTTGTAAAGGTAGCAAGTTTTTCTTTCAAATCATGTAATTCATTTTCATAAGTCTTGCACCTTTCACAATCGGAAATCACAGAATTAGAAACACAATGATCACATGATGCATTAGAGTAAATGAGTTCTAAAGTCTCATTTTGAAGAACAAGCTCATCAATATGTTTTTGCATTTCAATAATCTTTTCATTGTACTTCAAAATGGCTTTCTTAGCCTCAATGTTGATTTTAGCTAGTTTCTTAAGTTCAGCATGCATATCAACATAGGCATTATAAAGTGCATCATATGAAGGGGAAGAGCAAGATTCACTATCCGAATCCACATCAGAGTTAGTTTTAGAATATACCTCCTTTGAGCTTGATTGCTCAAGAGACGTGTCACTAGTGGAAGCTTCAATGTCATCCTTAGCCATTAAACACAAATTTGCCGATTCTTCCTCCTCCGAAGTGCTAGAGTTAGTATCATCTTCGGGTTCGTCCCAAACAATGTAGGCTTTCTTAGCTTTATGATTGTTGGACTTCTTCTTATCACTATCGGACTTTTTAGGCTTTTGAGGACAATGATATTTGATGTGACCCGCTTTCCCACATGTATGACATATTATCTTGTCTCTAGGGGTTTTCGACCTTTGTGGAGTTTCCTTGCTTTCCTTTGAATTGAATCTTCTTGTATTTCCTTTTCTCTTGAAAAATTTTCTGAAATTCTTAACTACGAGTGCAAGTGACTCATCATCCAAATCCGAATCTGTGTCACCATCCAAGGAAGAGTCATTTTGAGTATCAACAATTTTTGATGATGAAGCTTTCAATGCGATACCCTTTTTCTTCTTGTCGGATTCTTCATTCGAGGTTAGGCGTCCGAGCTCCATCTCATGCTCTTGCAATTTCCCAAACAAAGTAGCGAGATCCATAGTATCCAAGTTCTTCGATTCAATAATCGCGGTGACCTTGGGTTGCCAATTCCTGTCCAAGCATCTCAAAACTTTGTTAGTAAGTTCTCCCGGTAAGAAAGCCTTACCAAGAGCAAGCAAGTGATTAATAATATGAGTAAATCTCTTTTGCATATCATTAATATTTTCATTAGGCAACATTTGAAATAACTCATATTCACGCATCAAGACATTTAATCTAGCTCGCCTAACTTCACTAGTTCCCTCATGAGTCACTTGTAAAGTGTCCCACATTTCCTTTGCACTAGCGCATTGGGAGACTCTAAAAAACTCATCATATGACAAAGCGGACGTGATGATATTCTTAGCCTTATAGTCAAATTGAATCTTTTTCTTATCATCATCGGTCCACTTTTCTTCAGGGATCAATTGAGCCGCTCCATCAACTACACTAGATGGAATATGGGGACCCTTTTCGATGGCTTTCCAAATTTCGTTATCGATAGCTTGTATGAAAATTTTCATCCTTACTTTCCAGTAAGCATACCCCTCACCACCAAATAGTGGGGGACGATTAATAGCTGCACCTTCTCTTCCAAAAGGGTTTTGATTTGCCATGGTTTCCAAATGGATCTTTTCGAAAAAGTTTTTACACTCGGTTTATTCGACCGAGCTCTGATACCACTTGTTGGAAACCAACAAGCGGTTAAAATAACCTTCTAGAGGGGGGGTGAATAGAATGGTTAAGCTACGATACCAGAATTTCGAAAGTAATCAAAAACGGTTCAGAAACAGTTCAATTTTAAGCAACTTTAACTGATTTAATCGATTAAACTGAAATTCAATTCTGTCTTAATCGATTACTACTCGATTAAAAGCTGTAGAAACTCAGAAATTCAGAATTCAATTCACAAACGATTATTCAACGAAAATCAATAAATCAAGAAATCAAAACACAGAGAATCAATTACAAATCAATTAATGAAATAATAACGATTGCGTAATTGAAAGCCCCAATTCTAATTCTAAATTGATTTTACGTTTTGATCAATTTTAATAACAAAAATATGAAAAAGCTCAAGAACGAAGAACACGGTGATTTTAGCCTGGTTCACTCATAAACGATGAGCTACATCCAGTCCACCCTCTCTGACTTGGGTGATTTGCTACACTATGAACAAATAGATCAGTTTACAAGAATCGTTAGAATCCTCTCAACTCTCGATCCTAACCCGTTATCATATGAAGTACCAATTCATATGAAACTACCCCAATCTTGTAATTCGATCCTCTTCGTTCCTCCTTTGATTGAAACGTCGCGTTCAATCCTAATGAGCTTCTAGCAATAAATCCTCCAATTGCTTAAGGTAGTGCTCCAACCTTTCTTCTTCAATGAGCTTCGACCAATGATGCTAAAGGTAGTGCTCCAACCTTTCTTCTTCAATGAGCTTCGAGCAATGATGCTAAAGGTAGTGCTCCAACCTTTCTTCTTCAATGAGCTTCGAGCAATGATGCTAAAGGTAGTGCTCCAACCTTTCTTCTTCAATTGCCTCAATTGAAATCTTTGTCTTTGTTGAATCTTGAAGAACGTAACCCTTTGTTACAAGATTGATTCAACTAATAATGTTCAAGAACATTTGAATCTTCAATTTAGAATCAAAAGAATGAAGTATGCATTCAAATTGAGATTCAAAAGAACATTGATAGAGAGAATGTTTTACAATAGAATCTTAGCTCAAAGAATATTGAAAAGATGTGAAAAATGCTGTCAAAAGATAATGGTTCGTAACCTTTTTCATGTTGAAAAAGAAAGGCTTTTAATGATTCAGTTTTAACAGCCTTTAATCGATTAAACGACGCCTTAATCGATTAATACTCGATTAAACTGAGATTTAATCGATTAAACACTGCTAAACACTGCTAAAAACTTTTTTTTATTTTGCATTTTTCACTGATTTTATTTTAATAAAATCTGGAACCCTTTTCTCTATCAATGCAATCCCAATTTAAAACATAATAAATTCTTTAATTCAAATTGAGATTACTAATCCTAATTCTACCACCCACACTCATATAACAAAATAATAATACAATTAAAATACAAATATATGAATGAATAGTAGAACTAGTCCTTTGAGATTGTTGTTGTAGATTTGCCACACTAGATTGTCTTCATCAAAACATCATTGAGAAGCCTTGCATCTTCACGCGTGTCATATCCGTAGTCATCGGATTTGTTTACGAGCTGGGAATGGGTTCGCAACACGAAAGCATGAGCTCCGCCCGTATTTTCCCCAAATTCGATCGATCGGACCCATTTTCCCAGTTTTCGAAGTATTTTCTCCGAGATCTACTCGGGCTGCGTCCTTACGTTCGTTTCAATTATCCGGCGCGAACGGTTTTAAGATTCGAAACTTGTCGTGGCCACCGTCGCCCAAAAGGTGGAAAAAAAAGAAAAAAAAAGGGGCAACACGAGGACTTCCCAGGAGGTCACCCATCCTAGTACTACTCTCTCCCAAGCACGCTTAACTGCGGAGTTCTGATGGGATCCCGTGCAATAGTGCTGGTATGATCACACCTGCAAGTATTAGCGCAAACAAATGCTTTAAGCCATAACGCGTGTCATATCCGTAGTCACCGGATTTGTTTACGTGCTGGGAATGGGTTCGCAACACGAAAGCATGAGCTCCGCCCGTATTTTCCCCAAATTCGATCGATCGGACCCATTTTCCCAGTTTTCGAAGTATTTTCTCCGAGAGCTACTCAGGCTGCGTCCTTACGTTCGTTTCAATTATCCGGCGCGAACGGTTTTAAGATTCAAAACTTGTCGTGGCCACCATCGCCCAAAAGGACGAAAAAAAAGAAAAAAAGAGACGCTTAACTGCGGAGTTCTGATGGGATCCGGTGCATTAGTGCTGGTATAATCGCACCTGCAAGTATTAGCGCGAACAAATGCTTTAAGCCATAACGCGTGTCATATCCTTAGTCACCGGATTTGTTTACGTGCTGGGAATGGGTTCGCAACACGAAAGCATGAGCTCCGCCCGTATTTTCCCCAAATTCGATCGATCGGACCCATTTTCCCAGTTTTCGAAGTATTTTCTCCGAGAGCTACTCGGGCTGCGTCCTTACGTTCGTTTCAATTATCCGGCGCGAACGGTTTTAAGATTCGAAACTTGTCGTGGCCACCGTCGCCCAAAAGGTGGAAAAAAAAGAAAAAAAGAGGGGCAACACAAGGACATCCCAGGAGGTCACCCATCCTAGTACTACTCTCGCCCAAGCACGCTTAACTGCGGAGTTCTGATGGGATCCAGTGCATTAGTGCTGGTATGATCGCACCTACAAGTATTAGCGCAAACAAATGCTTTAAGCCATAACGCGTGTCATATCCGTAGTCACCGGATTTGTTTACGTGCTGGGAATGGGTTCGCAACACGAAAGCATGAGCTCCGCTCGTATTTTCCCCAAATTCGATTGATCGGACCCATTTTCCCAGTTTTCGAAGTATTTTCTCCGAGAGCTACTCGGGCTGCGTCCTTACGTTTTTATGATTATCCGGCGCGAACGGTTTTAAGATTTGAAACTTGTCATGGCCACCGTCGCCCAAAAGGAGGAAAAAAAAAGAGGTGCAACACGAGGACTTCCCAGGAGGTCACCCATCCTAATACTACTCTCGCCCAAGCACGCTTCACTGCGGATTTCTGATGGGATCCGGTGCATTAGTGCTGGTATGATCGCACCTGCAAGTATTAGCGCGAACAAATGCTTTAAGCCATAACGCATGTCATATCCATAGTCACCGGATTTGTTTACGTGCTGGGAATGGGTTCGCAACACAAAAGCATGAGCTCCGCTCGTATTTTCCCCAAATTCGATTGATCGGACCCATTTTCCCAGTTTTCGAAGTATTTTCTCCGAGAGCTACTCGGGCTGCGTCCTTACGTTTTTATGATTATCCGGCGCGAACGGTTTTAAGATTTGAAACTTGTCGTGGCCACCGTCGCCCAAAAGGAGGAAAAAAAAAGAGGTGCAACACAAGGACTTCCCAGGAGGTCACCCATCCTAGTACTACTCTCGCCCAAGCACGCTTAGCTGCGGAGTTCTGATGGGATTCGGTGCATTAGTGCTGGTATGATCGCACCTGCAAGTATTAGCGCGAACAAATGCTTTAAGCCATAATGCGTGTCATATCCGTAGTCACCGGATTTGTTTACGTGCTGGGAATGGGTTCGCAACACGAAAGCATGAGCTCCGACCGTATTTTCCCCCAATTCGATCGATCGGACCCATTTTCCCAGTTTTCGAAGTATTTTCTCCGAGAGCTACTCGGGCTGCGTCCTTACGTTTTAAAGATTATCCGGCGCGAACGGTTTTAAGATTCGAAACTTGTCATGGCCACCGTCGCCCAAAAGGAGGAAAAAAAAAGAGGTGCAACACGAGGACTTCCCAGGAGGTCACCCATCCTAATACTACTCTCACCCAAGCACGCTTCACTGCGGAGTTCTGATGGGATCCGGTGCATTAGTGCTGGTATGATCGCACCTGCAAGTATTAGCGCGAACAAATGCTTTAAGCCATAACGCATGTCATATCCATAGTCACCGGATTTGTTTACGTGCTGGGAATGGGTTCGCAACACAAAAGCATGAGCTCCGCTCGTATTTTCCCCAAATTCGATTGATCGGACCCATTTTCCCAGTTTTCGAAGTATTTTCTCCGAGAGCTACTCGGGCTGCGTCCTTACGTTTTTAAGATTATCCGGCGCGAACGGTTTTAAGATTTGAAACTTGTCGTGGCCACCGTCGCCCAAAAGGAGGAAAAAAAAAAGAGGTGCAACACAAGGACTTCCCAGGAGGTCACCCATCCTAGTACTACTCTCGCCCAAGCACGCTTAGCTGCGGAGTTCTGATGGGATCCGGTGCATTAGTGCTGGTATGATCGCACCTGCAAGTATTAGCGCGAACAAATGCTTTAAGCCATAATGCGTGTCATATCCGTAGTCACCGGATTTGTTTACGTGCTGGGAATGGGTTCGCAACACGAAAGCATGAGCTCCGACCGTATTTTCCCCCAATTCGATCGATCGGACCCATTTTCGCAGTTTTCGAAGTATTTTCTCCGAGAGCTACTCGGGCTGCGTCCTTACGTTCGTTTCAATTATCCGGCGCGAACGGTTTTAAGATTCGAAACTTGTCGTGGCCACCGTCGCCCAAAAGGTGGAAAAAAAAAAGAAAAAAAGAGGGGCAACACAAGGACTTCCCAGGAGGTCACCCATCCTAGTACTACTCTCGCCCAAGCACGCTTAACTGCGGAGTTCTGATGGGATCCAGTGCATTAGTGCTGGTATGATCGCACCTGCAAGTATTAGCGCAAACAAATGCTTTAAGCCATAACGCGTGTCATATCCGTAGTCACCGGATTTGTTTACGTGCTGGGAATGGGTTCGCAACACGAAAGCATGAGCTCCGCCCGTATTTTCCCCAAATTCGATCGATCGGACCCATTTTCCCAGTTTTCGAAGTATTTTCTCCGAGAGCTACTCGGGCTGCGTCCTTACGTTTTAAAGATTATCCGGCGCGAACGGTTTTAAGATTCGAAACTTGTCATGGCCACCGTCGCCCAAAAGGAGGAAAAAAAAAGAGGTGCAACACGAGGACTTCCCAGGAGGTCACCCATCCTAATACTACTCTCGCCCAAGCACGCTTAACTGCGGAGTTCTGATGGGATCCGGTGCATTAGTGCTGGTATGATCGCACCTGCAAGTATTAGCGCGAACAAATGCTTTAAGCCATAACGCATGTCATATCCATAGTCACCGGATTTGTTTACGTGCTGGGAATGGGTTCGCAACACAAAAGCATGAGCTCCGCTCGTATTTTCCCCAAATTCGATTGATCGGACCCATTTTCCCAGTTTTCGAAGTATTTTCTCCGAGAGCTACTCGGGCTGCGTCCTTACGTTTTTAAGATTATCCGGCGCGAACGGTTTTAAGATTTGAAACTTGTCGTGGCCACCGTCGCCCAAAAGGAGGAAAAAAAAAAGAGGTGCAACACAAGGACTTCCCAGGAGGTCACCCATCCTAGTACTACTCTCGCCCAAGCACGCTTAGCTGCGGAGTTCTGATGGGATCCGGTGCATTAGTGCTGGTATGATCGCACCTGCAAGTATTAGCGCGAACAAATGCTTTAAGCCATAATGCGTGTCATATCCGTAGTCACCGGATTTGTTTACGTGCTGGGAATGGGTTCGCAACACGAAAGCATGAGCTCCGTCCGTATTTTCCCCAAATTCGATCGATCGGACCCATTTTCCCAGTTTTCGAAGTATTTTCTCCGAGAGCTACTCGGGCTGCGTCCTTACGTTCGTTTCAATTATCCGGCGCGAACGGTTTTAAGATTCGAAACTTGTCGTGGCCACCGTCGCCCAAAAGGTGGAAAAAAAAGAAAAAAAGAGGGGCAACACAAGGACTTCCCAGGAGGTCACCCATCCTAGTACTACTCTCGCCCAAGCACGCTTAACTGCGGAGTTCTGATGGGATCCAGTGCATTAGTGCTGGTATGATCGCACCTACAAGTATTAGCGCAAACAAATGCTTTAAGCCATAACGCGTGTCATATCCGTAGTCACCGGATTTGTTTACGTGCTGGGAATGGGTTCGCAACACGAAAGCATGAGCTCCGCCCGTATTTTCCCCAAATTCGATCGATCGGATCCATTTTCCCAGTTTTCGAAGTATTTTCTCCGAGAGCTACTCGGGCTGCGTCCTTACGTTCGTTTCAATTATCCGGCGCGAACGGTTTTAAGATTCGAAACTTGTCGTGGCCACCGTCGCCCAAAAGGTGGAAAAAAAAGAATAAAAGAGGTGCAACACGAGGACTTCCCAGGAGGTCACCCATCCTAGTACTACTCTCGCCAAAGCACGCTTAACTGCGGAGTTCTGATGGGATCCAGTGCATTAGTGCTGGTATGATCGCACCTGAAAGTATTAGCGCAAACAAATGCTTTAAGCCATAACGCATGTCATATCCATAGTCACCGTATTTGTTTACGTGCTGGGAATGGGTTCGCAACACGAAAACATGAGCTCCGCCCGTATTTTCCCCAAATTCGATCGATCGGACCCATTTTCCCAGTTTTCAATGTATTTTCTCCAAGAGCTACTCGGGCTGCGTCCTTACGCTTTTAAGATTATCCGGCGCGAACGGTTTTAAGATTCGAAACTTGTCGTGGCCACCGTCGCCCAAAAGGAGGAAAAAATAAAAGAGGTGCAACACGAGGACTTCCCATGAGGTCACCCATCCTAGTACTACTCTCGCCCAAGCATGCTTAACTGCGGAGTTCTGATGGGATCCGGTGCATTAGTGCTGGTATGATCGCACCTGCAAGTATTAGCGCAAACAAATGCTTTAAGCCATAACGCGTGTCATATCCGTAGTCACCGGATTTGTTTACATGCTGGGAATTGGTTCGTTACACGAAAGCATGAGCTCCGCCCGTATTTTCCCCAAATTCGATCGATCAGACCCATTTTCCCAGTTTTCGAAGTATTTTCTCCGAGAGCTACTCAGGCTGCGTACTTACGTTCGTTTCAATTATCCGGCGCGAACGGTTTTAAGATTCAAAACTTGTCGTGGCCACCGTCGCCTAAAAGGACGAAAAAAAAGAAAAAAAGAGACGCTTTACTGCGGAGTTCTGATGGGATCCGGTGCATTAGTGCTGGTATGATCGCACCTGCAAGTATTAGCGCGAACAAATGCTTTAAGCCATAACGCGTGTCATATCCGTAGTCACCGGATTTGTTTACGTGCTGGGAATGGGTTCGCAACACGAAAGCATGAGCTCCGCCCGTATTTTCCCTAAATTCGATCGATCGGACCCATTTTCCCAGTTTTCGAAGTATTTTCTCCAAGAGCTACTCGGGCTGCGTCCTTACGTTTTTAAGATTATCCGGCGCGAACGGTTTTAAGATTCGAAACTTGTCGTGGCCACCGTCGCCCAAAAGGAGGAAAAAATAAAAGAGGTGCAACACGAGGACTTCCCAGGAGGTCACCCATCCTAGTACTACACTCGCCCAAGCACGCTTAACTGCGGAGTTCTGATGGGATCCGGTCAATTAGTGCTGGTATGATAGCACCTGCAAGTATTAGCGCGAACAAATGCTTTAAGCCATAACGCATGTCATATCCATAGTCACCGGATTTGTTTACGTGCTGGGAATGGGTTCGCAACACGAAAGCATGAGCTCCGCTCGTATTTTCCCCAAATTCGATCGATCGGACCCTTTTTCCCAGTTTTCGAAGTATTTTCTCTGAGAGCTACTCGGGCTGCGTCCTTACGTGTTTAAGATTATCCGGCTTGAACGGTTTTAAGATTCGAAACTTGTCGTGGCCACTGTCGCCCAAAAGGAGGAATAAAAAAAAGAGGTGCAACACAAGGACTTCCCAGGAGGTCACCCATCCTAGTACTACTCTCGCCCAAGCACGCTTAGCTGCGGAGTTATGATGGGATCCGGTGCATTAGTGCTGGTATGATCGCACCTGCAAGTATTAGCGCAAACAAATGCTTTAAGCCATAACGCGTGTCATATCCGTAGTCACCGGATTTGTTTACGTGCTGGGAATGGGTTCGTTACACGAAAGCATGAGCTCCGCCCGTATTTTCCCCAAATTCGATAGATCGGACCCATTTTCCCAGTTTTCGAAGTATTTTCTCCGAGAGCTACTCAGGCTGCGTACTTACGTTCGTTTCAATTATCCGGCGCGAACGGTTTTAAGATTCAAAACTTGTCGTGGCCACCGTCGCCTAAAAGGACGAAAAAAAAAGAAAAAAAGAGACGCTTTACTGCGGAGTTCTGATGGGATCCGGTGCATTAGTGCTGGTATGATCGCACCTGCAAGTATTAGCGCGAACAAATGCTTTAAGCCATAACGCGTGTCATATCCGTAGTCACCGGATTTGTTTACGTGCTGGGAATGGGTTCGCAACACGAAAGCATGAGCTCCGCCCGTATTTTCCCCAAATTCGATAGATCGGACCCATTTTCCCAGTTTTTGATGTATTTTCTCCGAGAGCTACTCGGGCTGCGTCCTTACGTGTTTAAGATTATCCGGCTTGAACGGTTTTAAGATTCGAAACTTGTCGTGGCCACTGTCGCCCAAAAGGAGGAATAAAAAAAAGAGGTGCAACACAAGGACTTCCCAGGAGGTCACCCATCCTAGTACTACTCTCGCCCAAGCACGCTTAGCTGCGGAGTTATGATGGGATCCGGTACATTAGTGCTGGTATGATCGCACCTGCAAGTATTAGCGCAAACAAATGCTTTAAGCCATAACGCGTGTCATATCCGTAGTCACCGGATTTGTTTACGTGCTGGGAATGGGTTCGCAACACGAAAGCATGAGCTCCGCCCGTATTTTCCCCAAATTCGATCGATCGGACCCATTTTCCCAGTTTTCGAAGTATTTTCTCCGAGAGATACTCGGGCTGCGTCCTTACGTTTTTAAGATTATCCGGCGCGAATGGTTTTAAGATTCGAAACTTGTCGTGGTCACCGTCGCCCAAAAGGACGAAAAAAAAGAAAAAAAGAGGTGCAACACGAGGACTTCCCAGGAGGTCACCCATCCTAGTACTACTCTCGCCCAAGCACGCTTAACTGCGGAGTTCTAATGGGATCCGGTGCATTAGTGCTGGTATGATCGCAACTGCAAGTATTAGTGCGAACAAATGCTTTAATCCATAACGCGTGTCATATCTGTAGTCACCGGATTTGTTTACGTGCTGGGAATGGGTTCGCAACACGAAAGCATGAGCTCCGCCCGTATTTTCCCCAAATTCGATCGATCGGACCCATTTTCCCAGTTTTCGAAGTATTTTCTCCGAGAGATACTCGGGCTGCGTCCTTCCGTTTTTAAGATTATCCGGCGCGAACGGTTTTAAGATTCGAAACTTGTCGTGCCCACCGTCGCCTAAAAGGAGGAAAAAAAAAAGGTGCAACACGAGGACTTCCCAGGAAGTCACCCATCCTAGTACTACTCTCGCCCAAGCACGCTTAAGTGCGGAGTTCTGATGGGATCCGGTGCAATAGTGCTGGTATGATCGTACCTGCAAGTATTAGCGCGAACAAATGCTTTAAGCCATAACGCGTGTCATATCCGTAGTCCCCGGATTTGTTTACGTGCTGGGAATGGGTTCGTTACACGAAAGCATGAGCTCCGCCCGTATTTTCCCCAAATTCGACCGATCGGACCCATTTTCCCAGTTTTCGAAGTATTTTCTCCGAGAGCTACTCGGGCTGCTTGCGTTACGTTCGTTTCAATTATCCGGCGCGAACGGTTTTAAGATTCGAAACTTGTCGTCGCCACCGTCTCCCAAAAGGAGGAAAAAAAAAGAAAAAAAGAGGTGCAACACGACGACTTCCTAGGAAGTCACCCATCCTAGTACTACTCTCGTCCAAGCACGTTTAACTGCGGAGTTCTAATGGGATCCGGTGCATTAGTGCTGGTATGATCGCACCTGCAAGTGTTAGTTCCATGATGAACATGATGAATATTTTGATAATGACAAAGTGTTTTTGAACAAGCTACAAGTGTTGATCAAGTTTCAAGCTCAACAAGCAACAATAAACATCAAATGAAGAAGAGAGAAAGCAAGCTCATGAAGACCTAAGTTTGAGTGTATTTGTATTTCTTTTATCTTTTGCCTCTCAAGCTTCATAGGTTTTTTATTTGGGTAGATTATTATAGAGGGTAGTGAATCTCATTCATAAGTCATGATTAAATCATAATTTGAGTTTTCACTTAACCTAGAATCAATAGGTGGCTTAAAGGTTTTAAAGGAAAGGTTGGATTTTGAGAAAACAAGTTTTGAACATGTACAGTACCAACTTAATCGATTAAGTGATAACTTAATCGAGTACTACTCGAGTACACGACTTGCTTAATCGATTAAGTACTGCTGAACTGATTTTTAAAATACGTTTTTCACTTCTCAAAATCAGTTTTTAAGTGCTACAACTTTTGGGTATTCTATATAAACCTTTTCCTATTATTTGTGATAAGTAAGAATCATTTTTCATACAAGTTTTACAAAGAATCAAGCCACTCTATTCTCTCTCATTTTCTAAAGATCAAAGTTCTCATATTTTCATATTCTTTGATCAAGAACCTTTGAATCTCTTATGGTGAATTGTCATAACTCTTGATTGAGATTCATAGGATTGTTTTGTGTTTTCTATTGTGTTGTAATCTTTGCAAGAAGGCAAGCCACTACAACAAACAAGAAGTCTTGGTGTGTCGATTTTATCATCAAGCAAGTGCATTCTTATTGAAGAAGAAGAAGAAGTCTTGGTTGTGAATCAAGCAAGTGAAGCCTTGGTGTGTGGTTTATCATCAAGCAATTGAAGACTTGTTGTGTCGATTATCAACAAGGGGTAGAGGTTAGATTAGAGAGAAGATCAATAGGATTACAAGGCAAGGGTGTCGGTTATCTCTTGTAGGCTAGCAAGAAGGGAGTCTTGTGAGGCAATCACTTGTAATTTGAGAACTCTAATTCCTCATAGTGAAGAATCTCTCTTGGTTGAAGAGGGGACTGGATGTAGCTTTCAAGTGGATGAAAGTGAACCAGGATAAATCACTGTGTCGTATCTCTAAACCCTTACTCTTTATATTCAAGTCATTTGATTGCGTTCTTGGTTGAAAACCTAGAAAGATTGATTTTCATAATTGATTGAATTGAATCTTTGATTGTTCAAATTGATAAAGGGAAAATCATTTTCATAACTAGGTTAATCAATAAGAATATAGGTGTTAATCATTTCCGCTGAATCCCTGATCTTGCATGTGAATTGATTGATTTTCGTATTCGAATGAAAATTGATTTTTCTGTTTTCTGTCATATTTAATCGATTAAGTTCAAGCTTAATCGAGTACTACTCGAGTACACGATTTGCTTAATCGATTAAGTACTGTAGAATTTGCAAAAATCATTTGTTTTGATTGTTTCGATTTGTTTCGTTCGAAAATCTTTCAAGGTAGCTTCAACACCTATTCAACCCCCCCTTCTAGGTGTATTCCTAGGGTTCCTTTGTCTCTCCAACCACCAATTGCGATTTCCTCAATTGGTATCAGAGCTCGGTCGAAAGACACGAGCATAAGAGCTTTTTCGTAAAGATCCTTTAAGAAAATCGCAATGGGTTCCATGAATCCCTTTGGTGGTGAAGGTGCTTCAATAAGTCGTCCTCCATTATTTACCGGAGAAGGCTATGCATATTGGAAAGTTAGAATGAAAATCTTTATCCAAGCCATAGATAGTGAAATTTGGAAAGTAGTTGAAAAAGGTCCTCATATCCCCTCTAGTTTAGTTGAAGGTGTAGAACAATTGATTCCCGAGGATAAGTGGAAAGATGATGATAGAAAGAAAGTACAATATGATTATAAAGCAAAGAATATCATTACATCCGCTTTATCCTATGACGAGTTCTTTAGAGTTTCTCAATGTTCTAGTGCTAAAGAAATGTGGGACACTTTACAAGTGACTCATGAAGGAACTAGTGAGGTTAGGAGAGCTAGATTGAATGCATTAATGCGTGATTATGAATTGTTTCATATGCTTCCAAATGAATCTATAAATGATATGCAAAAGCGTTTTACTCATATTATAAATCATTTACTTGCTCTTGGTAAAACTTTTCTACAAGGTGAACTTTCTAACAAAGTGTTGAGATGTTTAGACAGGAATTGGCAACCAAAAGTAACGGCTATTGTTGAATCTAAAAATTTGGATGCTATGGATCTAGCAACACTTTTCGGAAAGCTTCAAGAACATGAAATGGAGCTTGGACGATTAAGTATCAATGAAGAGTCGGATAAAAACAAAGAAAGAAAGGGACTTGCTCTTAAAGTCAATAGATCATACAAAAAGAAAGATAGTTCCGATGATGATGATAGTGAAGATTCCGATTCAGATGTTGATGAAAAAGACATGAAACTTTTGTTAAAAGAGTTTGACAAGTTTCTAAGGAGAAAAGGAAGGTTGAACAAGGACAAAAGTAAAGAGAAGGATTCCCCACACTACAAGACCAAGACATCAAAAGAAGGTGTAGTTTGCCATGAATGTGGAAAGCCCGGTCATTTCAAGTACTCATGCTCTAGGTATCTCAAGAAGAAGGAGAAAGACAAGAAAAATTCTAAATCTAAAAGAGCATACATAGTTTGGGATAGTGATGAAGATAACAAGAAAAGCACATCAAATAGTTCTTCGGATGATGAAGAAGTTGCTTGTCTCAACTTGATAACTCTAGTAGATGATGAAGAACAAAGTTCAAATGATGAATCAAGTTATCAAAGCGAGAATAGCAATGTAAGTGAATCTAAATCCGAAATTTCTTCTAAATATGAATTGTTACATAATGCTTATGAAGAAATGTATGAACAACTTGAAAAACTAGCTTTGAAAAACATTGAAAGAAAGAAGCTCATTTTGAAACATCAAAAAGAGATTTTAGATCTTCAAAAACAAGTTGATGAGCTTAATCTTGAAAATGAAACTCTTGATCTTATCTATGCTAGTTCTTCTTGTAATTGTGCTAGTAGATTGAATGTTGTGGTTGATTGTGAGAATTGCAAGTTGCTCAAGGATGAAAATGCTATTTTGAAAAATAAGCTTGCAAGTTTCACCATTTGTGATATTAGATTGCGCACATTGTTAAATTTTCAAAGAGAAAATTCAAACAAGTTTGGTTTGGGTTATACTAATGCTAAGAGTAAATCTCATAGAAATGTTGTTGATTTTTCTAAAGTTGATTTTTCAAATCCTCCAACATGTTTCTATTGTGGTACTCATGGACATACTTCAAATGTGTGTTATGTTAAAGTGCATGGTATACCTAAAGGAAATTTTGTTTGGATGAAAAAGGGTGAAAGTCCCTACACTAACAAAAATGGATCCAAAACCATTTGGATACCAAAAAGCAAAGCATGATTGTTTTGTAGGTTTGATTGAAGATGCAAATGAATGACACATGTTCTCAATTGGTCTCAACTACGAATGTCTATATTCACATCTTCAATTGGTATCACACTTGCATCTTAAGTGAATGTCCTACAAAGTGGTAATATTTGATATTGATATATTATCTCAATTGGTATCTTCTCAATTGATATTACTTTTCTAAATGTTTAGTTAATTCAATTTGTATCATTGAGAGATTATTAGTTGATTATCATGTTTTTGTGATTATTGATATTTCTTTACATTGATATCTTCTTTGTTAAGTGATATTATGATCTTTTTAGTTTTCAATTGGTATTATATTTCATTGTTATATTCTCTTACCAATTGATATCACATTTCAAAGTAAAGCTCTATTGTATTTGTTCAATTGGTATCAATGTTGTGAAGAAATGATCATTGATTTCTTACCTTGGCTTAGATGTTATATTTCAATTGGTATATATTACTTTTTGATAATGCCAAAGGGGGAGAAATATTATGTTTTGAGTTGAATGAAATGTTTCTCAAAGAGAGAGAAATGGTATGTTTCAAAACATGAGAGAAATATGATATTATATTTGGAGAAAGGTTGTTTTGTTGTTTTTATGTAGGTTGAGCTAAGTTGTTTAAGATAGGGGGAGAATCAAGCTTCTATCTCAATTGGATTCAAGTGTTATAGCATTGATTGAGAGGGAGAAAGAGTCTTCTCAAGTGATCAAATGTTTCAAGCATCAACAACTTCAAATGATTTCAAAACATGGATTGTCATTTTCAAAAAGGGGGAGATTGTTAGTTCCATGATGAACATGATGAATATTTTGATAATGACAAAGTGTTTTTGAACAAGCTACAAGTGTTGATCAAGTTTCAAGCTCAACAAGCAACAATAAACATCAAATGAAGAAGAGAGAAAGCAAGCTCATGAAGACCTAAGTTTGAGTGTATTTGTATTTCTTTTATCTTTTGCCTCTCAAGCTTCATAGGTTTTTTATTTGGGTAGATTATTATAGAGGGTAGTGAATCTCATTCATAAGTCATGATTAAATCATAATTTGAGTTTTCACTTAACCTAGAATCAATAGGTGGCTTAAAGGTTTTAAAGGAAAGGTTGGATTTTGAGAAAACAAGTTTTGAACATGTACAGTACCAACTTAATCGATTAAGTGATAACTTAATCGAGTACTACTCGAGTACACGACTTGCTTAATCGATTAAGTACTGCTGAACTGATTTTTAAAATACGTTTTTCACTTCTCAAAATCAGTTTTTAAGTGCTACAACTTTTGGGTATTCTATATAAACCTTTTCCTATTATTTGTGATAAGTAAGAATCATTTTTCATACAAGTTTTACAAAGAATCAAGCCACTCTATTCTCTCTCATTTTCTAAAGATCAAAGTTCTCATATTTTCATATTCTTTGATCAAGAACCTTTGAATCTCTTATGGTGAATTGTCATAACTCTTGATTGAGATTCATAGGATTGTTTTGTGTTTTCTATTGTGTTGTAATCTTTGCAAGAAGGCAAGCCACTACAACAAACAAGAAGTCTTGGTGTGTCGATTTTATCATCAAGCAAGTGCATTCTTATTGAAGAAGAAGAAGAAGTCTTGGTTGTGAATCAAGCAAGTGAAGCCTTGGTGTGTGGTTTATCATCAAGCAATTGAAGACTTGTTGTGTCGATTATCAACAAGGGGTAGAGGTTAGATTAGAGAGAAGATCAATAGGATTACAAGGCAAGGGTGTCGGTTATCTCTTGTAGGCTAGCAAGAAGGGAGTCTTGTGAGGCAATCACTTGTAATTTGAGAACTCTAATTCCTCATAGTGAAGAATCTCTCTTGGTTGAAGAGGGGACTG
Source organism: Crotalaria pallida (assembly GCA_037953625.1). Lineage (NCBI taxonomy): Eukaryota > Viridiplantae > Streptophyta > Magnoliopsida > Fabales > Fabaceae > Crotalaria > Crotalaria pallida. The sequence goes on along the minus strand of CM075655.1, from coordinate 35,904,200 downwards.
GATGTAGCTTTCAAGTGGATGAAAGTGAACCAGGATAAATCACTGTGTCGTATCTCTAAACCCTTACTCTTTATATTCAAGTCATTTGATTGCGTTCTTGGTTGAAAACCTAGAAAGATTGATTTTCATAATTGATTGAATTGAATCTTTGATTGTTCAAATTGATAAAGGGAAAATCATTTTCATAACTAGGTTAATCAATAAGAATATAGGTGTTAATCATTTCCGCTGAATCCCTGATCTTGCATGTGAATTGATTGATTTTCGTATTCGAATGAAAATTGATTTTTCTGTTTTCTGTCATATTTAATCGATTAAGTTCAAGCTTAATCGAGTACTACTCGAGTACACGATTTGCTTAATCGATTAAGTACTGTAGAATTTGCAAAAATCATTTGTTTTGATTGTTTCGATTTGTTTCGTTCGAAAATCTTTCAAGGTAGCTTCAACACCTATTCAACCCCCCCTTCTAGGTGTATTCCTAGGGTTCCTTTGTCTCTCCAACCACCAATTGCGATTTCCTCAGCAAGTATTAGCGCGAACAAATGCTTTAAGCCATAACGCGTGTCATATCCGTAGTCACCGGATTTGTTTACGTGCTGGGAATGGGTTCGCAACACGAAAGCATGAGCTCCGCCCGTATTTTCCCCAAATTCGATCGATCGGACCCATTTTCCTAGTTTTCGAAGTATTTTCTCCGAGAGCTACTCGGCATGCGTCCTTACGTTCGTTTCAATTATCCGGCGCGAACGGTTTTAAGATTCGAAACTTGTCGTTGCCACCGTCGCCCAAAAGGAGGAAAAAAAAGAAAAAAAGAGGTGCAACACGAGGACTTCCCAGGAGGTCACCCATCCTAGTACTACTCTCGCCCAAGCACGCTTAACTGCAGAGTTCTGATGGGATCCGATGCATTAGTGCTGGTATGATCGCACCTGCAAGTATTAGCGCGAACAAATGCTTTAAGCCATAACGCGTGTCATATCCGTAGTCACCGGATTTGTTTACGTGCTGGGAATGGGTTCGCAACACGAAAGCATGAGCTCCGCCCGTATTTTCCCCAAATTCGATCGATCGGACCCATTTTCCCAGTTTTCGAAGTATTTTCTCCGAGAGCTACTAGGGCTGCGTCCTTACGTTCGTTTTAATTATCCGGCGCGAACGGTTTTAAGATACGAAACTTGTCGTTGCCACCGTCGCCCAAAAGAAGGAAAAAAAAAGAAAAAAAGAGGTGCAGCACGAGGACTTCCCAGGAGGTCACCCATCCTAGTACTACTCTCGCCCAAGCACGCTTAACTCTGGGGTTCTGATGGGATCCGGTGCATTAGTGCTGGTATGATCGCACCTGCAAGTATTAGCGCGAACAAATGCTTTAAGCCATAATGTGTGTCATATCCGTAGTCACCGGATTTGTTTACGTCCTGGAATGGGTTGGCAACACGAAAGCATGAGCTCCGCCCTTATTTTCCCCAAATTCGATCGATCGGACCCATTTTCCCAATTTTCGAAGTATTTTCTCCGAGAGCTACTCGGGCTGCGTCCTTACGTTCATTTCAATTATCCGGAGCGAACGGTTTTAAGATTCGAAACTTGTCGTGGCCACCGTCGCCCAAAAGGTGGAAAAAAAAGAAAAAAAGAGGGGCAACACGAGGACTTCCCAGGAGGTCACCCATCCTAGAAATACTCTCGCCCAAGCACGCTTAACTGCGGAGTTCTGATGGGATCCAGTGCATTAGTGCTGGTATGATCGCACCTGCAAGTATTAGCGCAAACAAATGCTTTAAGCCATAACGCGTGTCATATCCGTAGTCACCGGATTTGTTTACGTGCTGGGAATGGGTTCGCAACACGAAAGCATGAGCTCCACCCGTATTTTCCCCAAATTCGATCGATCGGACCCATTTTCCCAATTTTCGAAGTATTTTCTCCGAGAGCTACTCGGGTTGCGTCCTTACGTTCGTTTCAATTATCCGGCGCGAACGGTTTTAAGATTCGAAACTTGTCGTGGCCACCGTCGCCCAAAAGGTGGAAAAAAAAGAAAAAAAGAGGTGCAACACGAGGACTTCCCAGGAGGTCACCCATCCTAGTACTACTCTCGCCCAAGCACGCTTAACTGCGGAGTTCTGATGGGATCCAGTGCATTAGTGCTGGTATGATCGCACCTTCAAGTATTAGCGCAAACAAATGCTTTAAGCCATAACGCGTGTCATATCCGTAGTCACCGGATTTGTTTACGTTGTGGGAATGGGTTCGCAACACGAAAACATGAGCTCCGCCCGTATTTTCCCCAAATTCGATCGATCGGACCCATTTTCCCAGTTTTCAAAGTATTTTCTCCGAGAGCTACTCGGGCTGCGTCCTTACGTTTTTAAGATTATCCGGCGCGAACGGTTTTAAGATTCGAAACTTGTCGTGGCCACCGTCGCCCAAAAGGAGAAAAAATAAAAGAGGTGCAACACGAGGACTTCCCAGGAGGTCACCCATCCTCGTACTACTCTCGCCCAAGCAAGCTTAAGTGCGGAGTTTTGATGGGATCCGGTGCATTAGTGCTGGTATGATCGCACCTGCAAGTATTAGCGCAAACAAATGCTTTAAGCCATAACGCGTGTCATATCCGTAGTCACCGGATTTGTTTACATGCTGGGAATAGGTTCGTTACACGAAAGCATGAGCTCCGCCCGTATTTTCCCCAAATTCGATCGATCGGACCCATTTTCCCAGTTTTCGAAGTATTTTCTCCGAGAGCTACTCAGGCTGCGTACTTACGTTCGTTTCAATTATCCGGCGCGAACGGTTTTAAGATTCAAAACTTGTCGTGGCCACCGTCGCCCAAAAGGACGAAAAAAAAGAAAAAAAGAGACGCTTTACTGCGGAGTTCTGATGGGATCCGGTGCATTAGTGCTGGTATGATCGCACCTGCAAGTATTAGCGCGAACAAAGGCTTTAAGCCATAATGCGTGTCATATCCGTAGTCACCGGATTTGTTTACGTGCTGGGAATGGGTTCGCAACACGAAAGCATGAGCTTCGCCCGTATTTTCCCCAAATTCGATCGATCGGACTCATTTTCCCAGTTTTCGAAGTATTTTCTCCGAGAGCTACTCGGGCTGCGTCCTTACGTTTTTAAGATTATCCGGCGCGAACGGTTTTAAGATTCGAAACTTGTCGTGGCCACCGTCGCCCAAAAGGAGGAAAAAATAAAAGAGGTGCAACACGAGGACTTCCCAGGAGGTCACCCATCCTAGTACTACTCTCGCCCAAGCATGCTTAACTGCGGAGTTCTGATGGGATCCGGTGCATTAGTGCTGGTATGATCGCACCTGCAAGTATTAGCGCAAACAAATGCTTTAAGCCATAACGCGTGTCATATCCGTAGTCACCGGATTTGTTTACATGCTGGGGATGGGTTCGTTACACGAAAGCATGAGCTCCGCCCGTATTTTCCCCAAATTCGATCGATCGGACCCATTTTCCCAGTTTTCGAAGTATTTTCTCCGAGAGCTACTCAGGCTGCGTACTTACGTTCGTTTATATTATCCGGCGCGAACGGTTTTAAGATTCAAAACTTGTCGTGGCCACCGTCGCCCAAAAGGACGAAAAAAAAGAAAAAAAGAGACGCTTTACTGCGGAGTTCTGATGGGATCCGGTGCATTAGTGCTGGTATGATCGCACCTGCAAGTATTAGCGCGAACAAATGCTTTAAGCCATAACGCGTGTCATATCCGTAGTCACCGGATTTGTTTACGTGCTGGGAATGGGTTCGCAACACGAAAGCATGAGCTCCGCTCGTATTTTCCCCAAATTCGATCGATCGGACCCATTTTCCCAGTTTTCGAAGTATTTTCTCCGAGAGCTACTCGGGCTGCGTCCTTACGTTTTTAAGATTATCCGGCGCGAACGGTTTTAAGATTCGAAACTTGTCGTGGCCACTGTCGCCCAAAAGGAGGAATAAAAAAAAGAGGTGCAACACAAGGACTTCCCAGGAGGTCACCCATCCTGGTACTACTCTCGGCCAAGCACGCTTAGCTGCGGAGTTCTGATGGGATCCGGTGCATTAGTGCTGGTATGATCGCACCTGCAAGTATTAGCGCAAACAAATGCTTTAAGCCATAACGCGTGTCATATCCGTAGTCACCGGATTTGTTTACGTGCTGGGAATGGGTTCGCAACACGAAAGCATGAGCTCCGCCCGTATTTTCCCCAAATTCGATCGATCGGACCCATTTTCCCAGTTTTGGAAGTATTTTCTCCGAGCGATACTCGGGCTGCGTCCTTACGTTTTTAAGATTATCCGGCGCGAATGGTTTTAAGATTCGAAACTTGTCGTGGTCACCGTCGCCCAAAAGGACGAAAAAAAAGAAAAAAAGAGGTGCAACACGAGGACTTCCCAGGAGGTCACCCATCCTAGTACTACTCTCGCCCAAGCACGCTTAACTGCGGAGTTCTAATGGGATCCGGTGCATTAGTGCTGGTATGATCGCAAATGCAAGTATTAGTGCGAACAAATGCTTGAATCCATAATGCGTGTCATATCCGTAGTCACCGGATTTGTTTACGTGCTGGGAATGGGTTCGCAACACGAAAGCATGAGCTCCGCCCGTATTTTCCCCAAATTCGATCGATCGGACCCATTTTCCCACTTTTCAAAGTATTTTCTCCGAGAGCTACTCGGGCTGCGTCCTTACGTTTTTAAGATTATCCGCCGCGAACGGTTTTAAGATTCGAAACTTGTCGTGGCCACCGTCGCCCAAAAGGAGAAAAAATAAAAGAGGTGCAACACGAGGACTTCCCAGGAGGTCACCCATCCTAGTACTACTCTCGCCCAAGCATGCTTAACTGCGGAGTTCTGATGGGATCCGGTGCATTAGTGCTGGTATGATCGCACCTGCAAGTATTAGCACGAACAAATGCTTTAAGCCATAACGCATGTCATATCCATAGTCACCAGATTTGTTTACGTGCTGGGAATGGGTTCGCAACTCGAAAGCATGAGCTCCGCCCGTATTTTCCCCAAATTCGATCGATCGGACCCATTTTCCCACTTTTCAAAGTATTTTCTCCGAGAGCTACTCGGGCTGCGTACTTACGTTCGTTTCAATTATCCGGCGCGAACGGTTTTAAGATTCAAAACTTGTCGTGGCCACCGTCGCCCAAAAGGAAGAAAAAAAAGAAAAAAAGAGACGCTTTACTGCGGAGTTCTCATGGGATCCGGTGCATTAGTGCTGGTATGATCGCACCTGCAAGTATTAGCGCGAACAAATGCTTTAAGCCATAACGCGTGTCATATCCGTAGTCACCGGATTTGTTTACGTGCTGGGAATGGGTTCGCAACACGAAAGCATGAGCTCCGCTCGTATTTTCCCAAAATTCGATCGATCGGACCCATTTTCCCAGTTTTCGAAGTATTTTCTCCGAGAGCTACTCGGGCTGCGTCCTTACGTTTTTAAGATTATCCGGCGCGAACGGTTTTAAGATTCGAAACTTGTCGTGGCCACTGTCGCCCAAAAGGAGGAATAAAAAAAAGAGGTGCAACACAAGGACTTCCCAGGAGGTCACCCATCCTGGTACTACTCTCGGCCAAGCACGCTTAGCTACGGAGTTCTGATGGGATCCGGTGCATTAGTGCTGGTATGATCGCACCTGCAAGTATTAGCGCAAACAAATGCTTTAAGCCATAACGCGTGTCATATCCGTAGTCACCGGATTTGTTTACGTGCTGGGAATGGGTTCGCAACACGAAAGCATGAGCTCCGCCCGTATTTTCCCCAAATTCGATCGATCGGACCCATTTTCCCAGTTTTGGAAGTATTTTCTCCGAGCGATACTCGGGCTGCGTCCTTACGTTTTTAAGATTATCCGGCGCGAATGGTTTTAAGATTCGAAACTTGTCGTAGTCACCGTCGCCCAAAAGGACGAAAAAAAAGAAAAAAAGAGGTGCAACACGAGGACTTCCCAGGAGGTCACCCATCCTAGTACTACTCTCGCCCAAGCACGCTTAACTGCGGAGTTCTAATGGGATCCGGTGCATTAGTGCTGGTATGATCGCAAATGCAAGTATTAGTGCGAACAAATGCTTGAATCCATAATGCGTGTCATATCCGTAGTCACCGGATTTGTTTACGTGCTGGGAATGGGTTCGCAACACGAAAGCATGAGCTCCGCCCGTATTTTCCCCAAATTCGATCGATTGGACCCATTTTCCCACTTTTCAAAGTATTTTCTCCGAGAGCTACTCGGGCTGCGTCCTTACGTTCGTTTCAATTATCCGGCGCGAACGGTTTTAAGATTCGAAACTTGTCGTGGCCACCGTCGCCCAAAAGGTGGAAAAAAAAGAAAAAAAGAGGTGCAACACGAGGACTTCCCAGGAGGTCACCCATCCTAGTACTACTCTCGCCCAAGCACGCTTAACTGCGGAGTTCTGATGGGATCCAGTGCATTAGTGCTGGTATGATCGCACCTGCAAGTATTAGCGCAAGCAAATGCTTTAAGCCATAATGCGTGTCATATCCGTAGTCACCGGATTTGTTTACGTGCTGGGAATGGGTTCGCAACACGAAAACATGAGCTCTGCCCGTATTTTCCCCAAATTCGATCGATCGGACCCATTTTCCCAGTTTTCAAAGTATTTTCTCCGAGAGCTACTCGGGCTGCGTCCTTACGTTTTTAAGATTATCCGGCGCGAACGGTTTTAAGATTCGAAACTTGACGTGGCCACCGTCGCCCAAAAGGAGGAAAAATAAAAGAGGTGCAACACGAGGACTTCCCAGGAGGTCACCCATCCTAGTACTACTATCGCCCAAGCATGCTTAACTGCGGAGTTCTGATGGGATCTGGTGCATTAGTGCTGGTATGATCACACCTGCAAGTATTAGCGCAAACAAATGCTTTAAGCCATAACGAGTGTCATATCCGTAGTCACCGGATTTGTTTACGTGCTGGGAATGGGTTCGTTACACGAAAGCATTAGCTCTGCCCGTATTTTTCCCAAATTCGATCGATCGGACCCATTTTCCCAGTTTTCGAAGTATTTTCTCCGAGAGCTACTCAGGCTGCGTCCTTACATTCGTTTCAATTATCCGGCGCGAACGGTTTTAAGATTCAAAACTTGTCGTGGCCACCGTCGCCCAAAAGGACGAAAAAAAAGAAAAAAAGAGACGCTTTACTGCGGAGTTCTGATGGGATCCGGTGCATTAGTGCTGGTATGATCGCACCTGCAAGTATTAGCGCGAACAAATGCTTTAAGCCATAACGCGTGTCATATCCGTAGTCACCGGATTTGTTTACGTGTTGGGAATGGGTTCGCAACACGAAAGCATGAGCTCCGCCCGTATTTTCCCCAAATTCGATCGATCGGACCCATTTTCCCAGTTTTCGAAGTATTTTCTCCGAGAGCTACTCGGGCTGCGTCCTTACGTTTTTAAGATTATCCGGCGCGAACGGTTTAAAGATTCGAAACTTGTCGTGGCCACCGTCGCCCAAAAGGAGGAAAAAATGAAAGAGGTGCAACACGAGGACTTCCCAGGAGGTCACCCATCCTAATACTACTCTCGCCCAAACACGCTTAACTGCGGAGTTCTGATGGGATCCGGTGCATTAGTGCTGGTATGATAGCACCTGCAAGTATTAGCGCGAACAAATGCTTTAAGCCATAACGCATGTCATATCCATAGTCACCGGATTTGTTTACGTGCTGGGAATGGGTTCGCAACACGAAAGCATGAGCTCCGCTCGTATTATCCCCAAATTCGATCGATCGGACCCAATTTCCCAGTTTTGGAAGTATTTTCTCCGAGAGCTACTCGGGCTGCGTCCTTACTTTTTTAAGATTATCTGGCGAGAACGGTTTTAAAATTCGAAACTTGTCGTGGCCACTGTCGCCCAAAAGGAGGAATAAAAAATAGAGGTGCAACACAAGGACTTCCCAGGAGGTCACCCATCCTAGTACTACTCTCGCCCAAGCACGCTTAGCTGCGGAGTTCTGATGGGATCCGGTGCATTAGTGCTGGTATGATCGCACCTGCAAGTATTAGCGCAAACAAATGCTTTAAGCCATAACGCGTGTCATATCTGTAGTCACCGGATTTGTTTACGTGCTGGGAATGGGTTCGCAACACGAAAGCATGAGCTTCGCCCGTATTTTCCCCAAATTCGATCGATCGGACCCATTTTCCCAGTTTTGGAAGTATTTTCTCCGAGAGATACTCGGGCTGCGTCCTTACGTTTTTAAGATTATCCGGCGCGAACGGTTTTAAGATTCGAAACTTGTCGTGGTCACCGTCGCCCAAAAGGACGAAAAAAAAGAAAAAAAGAGGTGCAACACGAGGACTTCCCAGGAGGTCACCCATCCTAGTACTACTCTCGCCCAAGCACGCTCAACTGCGGAGTTCTAATGGGATCCGGTGCATTAGTGCTGGTATGATCGCAACTGCAAGTATTAGTGCGAACAAATGCTTTAAGCCATAACGCGTGTCATATCCGTAGTCACCGGATTTGTTTACGTGCTGGGAATGGGTTCGCAACACGAAAGCATGAGCTCCGCCCGTATTTTCCCCAAATTCGATCGATCGGACCCATTTTCCCAGTTTTCAAAGTATTTTCACCGAGAGCTACTCGGGCTGCGTCCTTACGTTTTTAAGATTATCCGGCGTGAACGATTTTAAGAATCGAAACTTGTCGTGGCCACCGTCGCCTAAAAGGAGGAAAAAAAAAGAGGTGCAACACGAGGACTTCCCAGGAGGTCACCCATCCTAGTACTACTCTCGCCCAAGCACGCTTAAGTGCGGAGTTCTGATGGGATCCGGTGCATTAGTGCTGGTATGATCGCACCTACAAGTATTAGCGCGAACAAATGCTTTAAGCCATAACGCGTGTCATATCCATAGTCACCGGATTTGTTTACGTGCTGAGAATGGGTTTGCAACACGAAAGCATGAGCTTCGCCCGTATTTTCCCCAAATTCGATCTATCGGACCCATTTTCCCAGTTTTCGAAGTATTTTCTCCGAGAGCTACTCGGGCTGCGTCCTTACGTTCGTTTCAATTATCCGGCGAGAACGGTTTTAAGATTCGAAACTTGTCGTGGCCACTGTCGCCCAAAAGGAGGAATAAAAAATAGAGGTGCAACACAAGGACTTCCCAGGAGGTCACCCATCCTAGTACTACTCTCGCCCAAGCACGCTTAACTGCGGAGTTCTGATGGGATCCGGTGCATTAGTGCTGGTATGATCGCACCGGCAAGTATTAGCGCGAACAAATGCTTTAAGCCATAACGCGTGTCATATCCGTAGTCACCGGATTTGTTTACGTGCTGGGAATGGGTTCGCAACACGATAGCATGAGCTCCGCCCGTATTTTCCCCAAATTCGATCGATCGGACCCAATTTCCTAGTTTTCGAAGTATTTTCTCCGAGAGCTACTCGGGCTGCGTCCTTACGTTCGTTTTAATTATCCGGCGCGAATGGTTTTAAGATTCGAAACTTGTCGTTGCCACCGTCGCCCAAAAGAAGGAAAAAAAAAGAGGTGCAGCACAAGGACTTCCCAGGAGGTCACCCATCCAAGTACTACTCTCGCCCAAGCACGCTTAACTGCGGAGTTCTGATGCGATCCGGTGCATTAGTGCTAGTATGATCGCACCTGCAAGTATTAGCGCGAACAAATGCTTTAAGCCATAACGCGTGTCATATCCGTAGTCACCGGATTTGTTTACGTGCTGGGAATGGGTTCGTTACACAATAGCATGAGCTCCGCCCGTATTTTCCCCAAATTCGATCGATCGGACCCATTTTCCCAGTTTTCGAAGTATTTTCTCCGAGAGCTACTCGGGCTGCGTCCTTACGTTTTTAAGATTATCCGGCGCGAACGGTTTTAAGATTCGAAACTTGTCGTGGCCACCGTCGCCTAAAAGGAGGAAAAAAAAAGAGGTGCAACACGAGGACTTCCCAGGAGGTCACCCATCCTAGTACTACTCTCGCCCAAGCAAGCTTAAGTGCGGAGTTCTGATGGGATCCGGTGCATTAGTGCTGGTATGATCGCACCTGCAAGTATTAGCGCGAACAAATGCTTTAAGCCATAACGCGTGTCATATCCGTAGTCACCGGATTTGTTTACGTGCTGGGAATGGGTTCGCAACACGAAAGCATGAGCTCCGCCCGTATTTTCCCCAAATTCGATCGATCGGACCCATTTTCCCAGTTTTCGAAGTATTTTCTCCGAGAGCTACTCGGGCTGCGTCCTTACGTTCGTTTCAATTATCCGGCGCGAACGGTTTTAAGATTCGAAACTTGTCGTTGCCACCGTCGCCCAAAAGGAGGAAAAAAAAGAAAAAAAGAGGTGCAACACGAGGACTTCCCAGGAGGTCACCCATCCTAGTACTACTCTCGCCCAAGCACGCTTAACTGCAGAGTTCTGATGGGATCCGATGCATTAGTGCTGGTATGATCGCACCTGCAAGTATTAGCGCGAACAAATGCTTTAAGCCATAACGCGTGTCATATCCGTAGTCACCGGATTTGTTTACGTGCTGGGAATGGGTTCGCAACACGAAAGCATGAGCTCCGCCCGTATTTTCCCCAAATTCGATCGATCGGACCCATTTTCCCAGTTTTCGAAGTATTTTCTCCGAGAGCTACTCAGGCTGCGTCCTTACGTTCGTTTCAATTATCCGGCGCGAACGGTTTTAAGATTCGAAACTTGTCGTGGCCACTGTCGCCCAAAAGGAGGAATAAAAAATAGAGGTGCAACACAAGGACTTCCCAGGAGGTCACCCATCCTAGTACTACTCTCGCCCAAGCACGCTTAGCTGCGGAGTTCTGATGGGATCCGGTGCATTAGTGCTGGTATGATCGCACCTGCAAGTATTAGCGCAAACAAATGCTTTAAGCCGTAACGCGTGTCATATCTGTAGTCACCGGATTTGTTTACGTGCTGGGAATGGGTTCGCAACACGAAAGCATGAGCTTCGCCCGTATTTTCCCCAAATTCGATCGATCGGACCCATTTTCCCAGTTTTGGAAGTATTTTCTCCGAGAGATACTCGGGCTGCGTCCTTACGTTTTTAAGATTATCCGGCGCGAACGGTTTTAAGATTCGAAACTTGTCGTGGTCACCGTCGCCCAAAAGGACGAAAAAAAAGAAAAAAAGAGGTGCAACACGAGGACTTCCCAGGAGGTCACCCATCCTAGTACTACTCTCGCCCAAGCAGGCTCAACTGCGGAGTTCTAATGGGATCCGGTGCATTAGTGCTGGTATGATCGCAACTGCAAGTATTAGTGCGAACAAATGCTTTAAGCCATAACGCGTGTCATATCCGTAGTCACCGGATTTGTTTACGTGCTGGGAATGGGTTCGCAACACGAAAGCATGAGCTCCGCCCGTATTTTCCCCAAATTCGATCGATCGGACCCATTTTCCCAGTTTTCAAAGTATTTTCACCGAGAGCTACTCGGGCTGCGTCCTTACGTTTTTAAGATTATCCGGCGCGAACGATTTTAAGAATCGAAACTTGTCGTGGCCACCGTCGCCTAAAAGGAGGAAAAAAAAAGAGGTGCAACACGAGGACTTCCCAGGAGGTCACCCATCCTAGTACTACTCTCGCCCAAGCACGCATAAGTGCGGAGTTCTGATGGGATCCGGTGCATTAGTGCTAGTATGATCGCACCTACAAGTATTAGCGCGAACAAATGCTTTAAGCCATAACGCGTGTCATATCCATAGTCACCGGATTTGTTTACGTGCTGAGAATGGGTTTGCAACACGAAAGCATGAGCTTCGCCCGTATTTTCCCCAAATTCGATCTATCGGACCCATTTTCCCAGTTTTCGAAGTATTTTCTCCGAGAGCTACTCGGGCTGCGTCCTTACGTTCGTTTCAATTATCCGGCGAGAACGGTTTTAAGATTCGAAACTTGTCGTGGCCACTGTCGCCCAAAAGGAGGAATAAAAAATAGAGGTGCAACACAAGGACTTCCCAGGAGGTCACCCATCCTAGTACTACTCTCGCCCAAGCACGCTTAACTGCGGAGTTCTGATGGGATCCGGTGCATTAGTGCTGGTATGATCGCACCGGCAAGTATTAGCGCGAACAAATGCTTTAAGCCATAACGCGTGTCATATCCGTAGTCACCGGATTTGTTTACGTGCTGGGAATGGGTTCGCAACACGATAGCATGAGCTCCGCCCGTATTTTCCCCAAATTCGATCGATCGGACCCAATTTCCTAGTTTTCGAAGTATTTTCTCCGAGAACTACTCGGGCTGCGTCCTTACGTTCGTTTTAATTATCCGGCGCGAACGGTTTTAAGATTCGAAACTTGTCGTTGCCACCGTCGCCCAAAAGAAGGAAAAAAAAAGAGGTGCAGCACAAGGACTTCCCAGGAGGTCACCCATCCAAGTACTACTCTCGCCCAAGCACGCTTAACTGCGGAGTTCTGATGCGATCCGGTGCATTAGTGCTAGTATGATCGCACCTGCAAGTATTAGCGCGAACAAATGCTTTAAGCCATAACGCGTGTCATATCCGTAGTCACCGGATTTGTTTACGTGCTGGGAATGGGTTCGTTACACAATAGCATGAGCTCCGCCCGTATTTTCCCCAAATTCGATCGATCGGACCCATTTTCCCAGTTTTCGAAGTATTTTCTCCGAGAGCTACTCGGGCTGCGTCCTTACGTTTTTAAGATTATCCGGCGCGAACGGTTTTAAGATTCGAAACTTGTCGTGGCCACCGTCGCCTAAAAGGAGGAAAAAAAAAGAGGTGCAACACGAGGACTTCCCAGGAGGTCACCCATCCTAGTACTACTCTCGCCCAAGCAAGCTTAAGTGCGGAGTTCTGATGGGATCCGGTGCATTAGTGCTGGTATGATCGCACCTGCAAGTATTAGCGCGAACAAATGCTTTAAGCCATAACGCGTGTCATATCCGTAGTCACCGGATTTGTTTACGTGCTGGGAATGGGTTCGCAACACGAAAGCATGAGCTCCGCCCGTATTTTCCCCAAATTCGATCGATCGGACCCATTTTCCCAGTTTTCGAAGTATTTTCTCCGAGAGCTACTCGGGCTGCGTCCTTACGTTCGTTTCAATTATCCGGCGCGAACGGTTTTAAGATTCGAAACTTGTCGTTGCCACCGTCGCCCAAAAGGAGGAAAAAAAAGAAAAAAAGAGGTGCAACACGAGGACTTCCCAGGAGGTCACCCATCCTAGTACTACTCTCGCCCAAGCACGCTTAACTGCAGAGTTCTGATGGGATCCGATGCATTAGTGCTGGTATGATCGCACCTGCAAGTATTAGCGCGAACAAATGCTTTAAGCCATAACGCGTGTCATATCCGTAGTCACCGGATTTGTTTACGTGCTGGGAATGGGTTCGCAACACGAAAGCATGAGCTCCGCCCGTATTTTCCCCAAATTCGATCGATCGGACCCATTTTCCCAGTTTTCGAAGTATTTTCTCCGAGAGCTACTCGGGCTGCGTCCTTACGTTCGTTTCAATTATCCGGCGCGAACGGTTTTAAGATTCGAAACTTGTCGTTGCCACCGTCGCCCAAAAGAAGGAAAAAAAAAGAAAAAAAGAGGTGCAACACGAGGACTTCCCAGGAGGTCACCCATCCTAGTACTACTCTCGCCCAAGCAAGCTTAAGTGCGGAGTTCTGATGGGATCCGGTGCAATAGTGCTGGTATGATCGCACCTGCAAGTATTAGCGCGAACAAATGCTTTAAGCCATAACGCGTGTCATATCCGTAGTCACCGGATTTGTTTACGTGCTGGGAATGGGTTCGCAACACGAAAGCATGAGCTCCGCCCGTATTTTCCCCAAATTCGATCGATCGGACCCATTTTCCCAGTTTTCGAAGTATTTTCTCCGAGAGCTACTCGGGCTGCGTCCTTACGTTCGTTTCAATTATCCGGCGCGAACGGTTTTAAGATTCGAAACTTGTCGTTGCCACCGTCGCCCAAAAGGAGGTAAAAAAAGAAAAAAAGAGGTGCAACACGAGGACTTCCCAGGAGGTCACCCATCCTAGTACTACTCTCGCCCAAGCACGCTTAACTGCAGAGTTCTGATGGGATCCGATGCATCAGTGCTGGTATGATCGCACCTCCAAGTATTAGCGCGAACAAATGCTTTAAGCCATAACGCGTGTCATATCCGTAGTCACCGGATTTGTTTACGTCCTGGGAATGGGTTCGCAACACGAAAGCATGAGCTCCGCCCGTATTTTCCCCAAATTCGATCGATCGGACCCATTTTCCCAGTTTTCGAAGTATTTTCTCCGAGAGCTACTCGGGCTGCGTCCTTACGTTCATTTCAATTATCCGGCGCGAACGGTTTTAAGATTCGAAACTTGTCGTTGCCACCGTCGCCCAAAAGAAGGAAAAAAAAAGAAAAAAAGAGGTGCAACACGAGGACTTCCCAGGAGGTCACCCATCCTAGTACTACTCTCGCCCAAGCAAGCTTAAGTGCGGAGTTCTGATGGGATCCGGTGCAATAGTGCTGGTATGATCGCACCTGCAAGTATTAGCGCGAACAAATGCTTTAAGCCATAACGCGTGTCATATCCGTAGTCACCGGATTTGTTTACGTGCTGGGAATGGGTTCGCAACATGAAAGCATGAGCTCCGCCCGTATTTTCCCCAAATTCGATCGATCGGACCCATTTTCCCAGTTTTCGAAGTATTTTCTCCGAGAGCTACTCGGGCTGCGTCCTTACGTTCGTTTCAATTATCCGGCGCGAACGGTTTTAAGATTCGAAACTTGTCGTTGCCACCGTCGCCCAAAAGGAGGTAAAAAAAGAAAAAAAGAGGTGCAACACGAGGACTTCCCAGGAGGTCACCCATCCTAGTACTACTCTCGCCCAAGCACGCTTAACTGCAGAGTTCTGATGGGATCCGATGCATTAGTGCTGGTATGATCGCACCTGCAAGTATTAGCGCGAACAAATGCTTTAAGCCATAACGCGTGTCATATCCGTAGTCACCGGATTTGTTTACGTCCTGGGAATGGGTTCGCAACACGAAAGCATGAGCTCCGCCCGTATTTTCCCCAAATTCGATCGATCGTACCCATTTTCCCAGTTTTCGAAGTATTTTCTCCGAGAGCTACTCGGGCTGCGTCCTTACGTTCTTTTCAATTATCCGGAGCGAACGGTTTTAAGATTCGAAACTTGTCGTTGCCACCGTCGCCCAAAAGGAGAAAAAAAAAAGAAAAAAAGAGGTGCAACACGAGGACTTCCCAGGAGGTCACCCATCCTAGTACTACTCTCGCCCAAGCACGCTTAACTGCGGAGTTCTGATGGGATCCGGTGCATTAGTGCTGGTATGATCGCACCGGCAAGTATTAGCGCGAACAAATGCTTTAAGCCATAACGCGTGTCATATCCGTAGTCACCGGATTTGTTTACGTGGTGGGAATGGGTTCGCAACACGATAGCATGAGCTCCGCCCGTATTTTCCCCAAATTCGATCGATCGGACCCAATTTCCTAGTTTTCGAAGTATATTCTCCGAGAGCTACTCGGGCTGCGTCCTTACGTTTTTAAGATTATCCAGCGCGAACGGTTTTAAGATTCGAAACTTGTCGTGGCCACCGTCGCCCAAAAGGAGGAAAAAAAAAAGAGGTGCAGCACAAGGACTTCCCAGGAGGTCACCCATCCAAGTACTACTCTCGCCCAAGCACGCTTAACTGCGGAGTTCTGATGCGATCCGGTGCATTAGTGCTAATATGATCACACCTGCAAGTATTAGCGCGAACAAATGCTTTAAGCCATAACGCGTGTCATATCCGTAGTCACCGGATTTGTTTACGTGCTGGGAATGGGTTCGTTACACGAAAGCATGAGCTCCGCCCGTATTTTCCCCAAATTCGATCGATCGGACCCATTTTCCCAGTTTGCGAAGTATTTTCTCCGAGAGCTACTCGGGCTGCGTCCTTACTTTTTTAAGATTATCCGGCGCGAACGGTTTTAAGATTCGAAACTTGTCGTGGCCACCGTCGCCCAAAAGGAGGAAAAAATGAAAGAGGTCCAACACGAGGACTTCCCAGGAGGTCACCCATCCTAGTACTACTCTCGCCCAAGCACGCTTAACTGCGAAGTTCTGATGGGATCCGGTGCATTAGTGCTGGTATGATAGCACCTGCAAGAATTAGCGCGAACAAATGCTTTAAGCCATAACGCATGTCATATCCATAGTCACCGGATTTGTTTACGTGCTGGGAATGGGTTCGCAACACGAAAGCATGAGCTCCGCTCGTATTATCCCCAAATTCGATCGATCGGACCCAATTTCCCAGTTTTAGAAGTATTTTCTCCGAGAGCTACTCGGGCTGCGTCCTTACGTTTTTAAGATTATCCGGCGAGAACGGTTTTAAGATTCGAAACTTGTCGTGGCCACTGTCGCCCAAAACGAGGAATAAAAAATAGAGGTGCAACACAAGGACTTCCCAGGAGGTCACCCATCCTAGTACTACTCTCGCCCAAGCACGCTTAGCTGCGGAGTTCTGATGGGATCCGGTGCATTAGTGCTGGTATGATCGCACCTGCAAGTATTAGCGCAAACAAATGCTTTAAGCCATAACGCGTGTCATATCTGTAGTCACCGGATTTGTTTACGTGCTGAAAATGGGTTCGCAAAACGAAAGCATGAGCTTCGCCCGTATTTTCCCCAAATTCGATCGATCGGACCCATTTTCCCAGTTTTGGAAGTATTTTCTCCGAGAGATACTCGGGCTGCGTCCTTACATTTTTAAGATTATCCGGCGCGAACGGTTTTAAGATTCGAAACTTGTCGTGGTCACCGTCGCCCAAAAGGACGAAAAAAAAGAAAAAAAGAGGTGCAACACGAGGACTTCCTAGGAGGTCACCCATCCTAGTACTACTCTCGCCCAAGCACGCTCAACTGCGGAGTTCTAATGGGATCCGGTGCATTAGTGCTGGTATGATCGCAACTGCAAGTATTAGTGCGAACAAATGCTTTAAGCCATAACGCGTGTCATATCCGTAGTCACCGGATTTGTTTACGTGCTGGGAATGGGTTCGCAACACGAAAGCATGAGCTCCGCCCGTATTTTCCCCAAATTCGATCGATCGGACCCATTTTCCCAGTTTTCAAAGTATTTTCACCGAGAGCTACTCGGGCTGCGTCCTTACGTTTTTAATATTATCCGGCGCGAACGATTTTAAGAATCGAAACTTGTCGTGGCCACCGTCGCCTAAAAGGAGGAAAAAAAAAGAGGTGCAACACGAGGACTTCCCAGGAGGTCACCCATCCTAGTACTACTCTCTCCCAAGCACACTTAAGTGCGGAGTTCTGATGGGATCCGGTGCATTAGTGCTGGTATGATCGCACCTGCAAGTATTAGCGCGAACAAATGCTTTAAGCCATAACGCGTGTCATATCCATAGTCACCGGATTTGTTTACGTGCTGAGAATGGGTTTGCAACACGAAAGCATGAGCTTCGCCCGTATTTTCCCCAAATTCGATCTATCGGACCAATTTTCCCAGTTTTCGAAGTATTTTCTCCGAGAGCTACTCGGGCTGCGTCCTTACGTTCGTTTCAATTATCCGGCGTGAACGGTTTTAAGATTCGAAACTTGTCGTGGCCACCGTCTTCCAAAAGGAGGAAAAAAAAGAAAAGAAGAGGTGCAACACGAGGACTTCCCAGGAAGTCACCCATCCTAGTACTACTCTCGTCCAAGCACGTTTAACTGCGGAGTTCTGATGGGATCCGGTGCATTAATGCTGGTATGATCGCACCTGCAAGTATTAGCGCGAACAAATGCTTTAATCCATAACGCGTGTGATATCCGTAGTCACCGGATTTGTTTACGTGCTGGGAATGGGTTCGCAACACGAAAGCATGAGCTCCACCCGTATTTTCCCCAAATTCGATCGATCGGACCCATTTTCCCAGTTTTCGAAGTATTTTCTCCGAGAGCTACTCGGGCTGCGTCCTTACGTTCGTTTCAATTATCCGGAGCGAACGGTTTTAAGATTCGAAACTTGTCGTTGCCACTGTCGCCCAAAAGGAGGAAAAAAAAGAAAAAAAGAGTTGCAACACGAGGACTTCCTAGGAGGTCACCCATCCTAGTACTACACTCGCCCAAGCACGCTTAACTGCGGAGTTCTGATGGGATCCGGTGCATTAGTGCAGGTATGATCGCACCTGCAAGTATTAGCGCAAACAAATGCTTTAAGCCATAACGCGTGTCATATCCGTAGTCACCGGATTTGTTTACGTGCTGGGAATGGGTTCGCAACACGAAAGCATGAGCTCCGCCCGTATTTTCCCCAAATTCGATCGATCGGACCCATTTTCCCAGTTTTGGAAGTATTTTCTCCGAGAGATACTCGGGCTGCGTCCTTACGTTTTTAAGATTATCCGACGCGAACGGTTTTATGATTCGAAACTTGTCGTGGTCACCGTCGCCCAAAAGGACGAAAAAAAAGAAAAAAAGAGGTGCAACACGAGGACTTCCCAGGAGGTCACCCATCCTAGTACTACTCTCGCCCAAGCACACTTAACTTCGAAGTTCTAATGGGATCCGGTGCATTAGTGCTGGTATGATCGCAACTGGAAGTATTAGTGCGAACAAATGCTTTAAGCCATAACGCGTGTCATATCCGTAGTCACCGGATTTGTTTATGTGCTGGGAATGGGTTCGCAACACGAAAGCATGAGCTCCGCCCGTATTTTCCCCAAATTCGATCGATCGGACCCATTTTCCCAGTTTTCAAAGTATTTTCTCCGAGAGCTACTCGGGCTGCGTCCTTACGTTTTTAAGATTATCCGGCGCGAACGGTTTTAAGATTCGAAACTTGTCGTGGCCACCGTCGCCTAAAAGGAGGAAAAAAAAGAGGTGCAACACGAGGACTTCCCAGGAGGTCACCCATCCTAGTACTACTCTCTCCCAAGCACGCTTAAGTGCGGAGTTCTGATGGGATCCGGTGCATTAGTGCTGGTATGATCGCACCTGCAAGTATTAGCGCGAACAAATGCTTTAAGCCATAACGCGTGTCATATCCATAGTCACCGGATTTGTTTACGTGCTGAGAATGGGTTTGCAACACGAAAGCATGAGCTTCGCCCGTATTTTCCCCAAATTCGATCTATCGGACCAATTTTCCCAGTTTTCGAAGTATTTTCTCCGAGAGCTACTCGGGCTGCGTCCTTACGTTCGTTTCAATTATCCGGCGTGAACGGTTTTAAGATTCGAAACTTGTCGTGGCCACCGTCTCCCAAAAGGAGGAAAAAAAAGAAAAGAAGAGGTGCAACACGAGGGCTTCCCAGGAAGTCACCCATCCTAGTACTACTCTCGTCCAAGCACGTTTAACTGCGGAGTTCTGATGGGATCCGGTGCATTAATGCTGGTATGATCGCACCTGCAAGTATTAGCGCGAACAAATGCTTTAATCCATAACGCGTGTCATATCCGTAGTCACCGGATTTGTTTACGTGCTGGGAATGGGTTCGCAACACGAAAGCATGAGCTCCGCCCGTATTTTCCCCAAATTCGATCGATCGGACCCATTTTCCCAGTTTTCGAAGTATTTTCTCCGAGAGCTACTCGGGCTGCGTCCTTACGTTCGTTTCAATTATCCGGAGCGAACGGTTTTAAGATTCGAAACTTGTCGTTGCCACTGTCGCCCAAAAGGAGGAAAAAAAAGAAAAAAAGAGGTGCAACACGAGGACTTCCCAGGAGGTCACCCATCCTAGTACTACACTCGCCCAAGCACGCTTAACTGCGGAGTTCTGATGGGATCCGGTGCATTAGTGCAGGTATGATCGCACCTGCAAGTATTAGCGCAAACAAATGCTTTAAGCCATAACGCGTGTCATATCCGTAGTCACCGGATTTGTTTACGTGCTGGGAATGGGTTCGCAACACGAAAGCATGAGCTCCGCCCGTATTTTCCCCAAATTCGATCGATCGGACCCATTTTCCCAGTTTTGGAAGTATTTTCTCCGAGAGATACTCGGGCTGCGTCCTTACGTTTTTAAGATTATCCGGCGCGAACGGTTTTATGATTCGAAACTTGTCGTGGTCACCGTCGCCCAAAAGGACGAAAAAAAAGAAAAAAAGAGGTGCAACACGAGGACTTCCCAGGAGGTCACCCATCCTAGTACTACTCTCGCCCAAGCACGCTCAACTGCGGAGTTCTAATGGGATCCGGTGCATTAGTGCTGGTATGATCGCAACTGCAAGTATTAGTGCGAACAAATGCTTTAAGCCATAACGCGTGTCATATCCGTAGTCACCGGATTTGTTTACGTGCTGGGAATGGGTTCGCAACACGAAAGCATGAGCTCCGCCCGTATTTTCCCCAAATTCGATCGATCGGACCCATTTTCCCAGTTTTCAAAGTATTTTCACCGAGAGCTACTCGGGCTGCGTCCTTACGTTTTTAAGATTATCCGGCGCGAACGATTTTAAGAATCGAAACTTGTCGTGGCCACCGTCGCCTAAAAGGAGGAAAAAAAAAGAGGTGCAACACGAGGACTTCCCAGGAGGTCACCCATCCTAGTACTACTCTCGCCCAAGCACGCTTAAGTGCGGAGTTCTGATGGGATCCGGTGCATTAGTGCTGGTATGATCGCACCTACAGGTATTAGCGCGAACAAATGCTTTAAGCCATAACGCGTGTCATATCCATAGTCACCGGATTTGTTTACGTGCTGAGAATGGGTTTGCAACACGAAAGCATGAGCTTCGCCCGTATTTTCCCCAAATTCGATCTATCGGACCCATTTTCCCAGTTTTCGAAGTATTTTCTCCGAGAGCTACTCGGGCTGCGTCCTTACGTTCGTTTCAATTATCCGGCGTGAACGGTTTTAAGATTCGAAACTTGTCGTGGCCACCGTCTCCCAAAAGGAGGAAAAAAAAGAAAAGAAGAGGTGCAACACGAGGACTTCCCAGGAAGTCACCCATCCTAGTACTACTCTCGTCCAAGCACGTTTAACTGCGGAGTTCTGATGGGATCCGGTGCATTAATGCTGGTATGATCGCACCTGCAAGTATTAGCGCGAACAAATGCTTTAATCCATAACGCGTGTGATATCCGTAGTCACCGGATTTGTTTACGTGCTGGGAATGGGTTCGCAACACGAAAGCATGAGCTCCGCCCGTATTTTCCCCAAATTCGATCGATCGGACCCATTTTCCCAGTTTTCGAAGTATTTTCTCCGAGAGCTACTCGGGCTGCGTCCTTACGTTCGTTTCAATTATCCGGAGCGAACGGTTTTAAGATTCGAAACTTGTCGTTGCCACTGTCGCCCAAAAGGAGGAAAAAAAAGAAAAAAAGAGTTGCAACACGAGGACTTCCCAGGAGGTCACCCATCCTAGTACTACACTCGCCCAAGCACGCTTAACTGCGGAGTTCTGATGGGATCCGGTGCATTAGTGCAGGTATGGGTTCGCAACACGAAAGCATGAGCTCCGCCCGTATTTTCCCCAAATTCGATCGATCGGACCCATTTTCCCAGTTTTCGAAGTATTTTCTCCGAGAGCTACTCGGGCTGCGTCCTTACGTTCGTTTCAATTATCCGGAGCGAACGGTTTTAAGATTCGAAACTTGTCGTTGCCACTGTCGCCCAAAAGGAGGAAAAAAAAGAAAAAAAGAGTTGCAACACGAGGACTTCCCAGGAGGTCACCCATCCTAGTACTACACTCGCCCAAGCACGCTTAACTGCGGAGTTCTGATGGGATCCGGTGCATTAGTGCAGGTATGATCGCACCTGCAAGTATTAGCGCAAACAAATGCTTTAAGCCATAACGCGTGTCATATCCGTAGTCACCGGATTTGTTTACGTGCTGGGAATGGGTTCGCAACACGAAAGCATGAGCTCCGCCCGTATTTTCCCCAAATTCGATCGATCGGACCCATTTTCCCAGTTTTGGAAGTATTTTCTCCGAGAGATACTCGGGCTGCGTCCTTACGTTTTTAAGATTATCCGGCGCGAACGGTTTTATGATTCGAAACTTGTCGTGGTCACCGTCGCCCAAAAGGACGAAAAAAAAGAAAAAAAGAGGTGCAACACGAGGACTTCCCAGGAGGTCACCCATCCTAGTACTACTCTCGCCCAAGCACACTTAACTTCGAAGTTCTAATGGGATCCGGTGCATTAGTGCTGGTATGATCGCAACTGGAAGTATTAGTGCGAACAAATGCTTTAAGCCATAACGCGTGTCATATCCGTAGTCACCGGATTTGTTTATGTGCTGGGAATGGGTTCGCAACACGAAAGCATGAGCTCCGCCCGTATTTTCCCCAAATTCGATCGATCGGACCCATTTTCCCAGTTTTCAAAGTATTTTCTCCGAGAGCTACTCGGGCTGCGTCCTTACGTTTTTAAGATTATCCGGCGCGAACGGTTTTAAGATTCGAAACTTGTCGTGGCCACCGTTGCCTAAAAGGAGGAAAAAAAAAGAGGTGCAACACGAGGACTTCCCAGGAGGTCACCCATCCTAGTACTACTCTCTCCCAAGCACGCTTAAGTGCGGAGTTCTGATGGGATCCGGTGCATTAGTGCTGGTATGATCGCACCTGCAAGTATTAGCGCGAACAAATGCTTTAAGCCATAACGCGTGTCATATCCATAGTCACCGGATTTGTTTACGTGCTGAGAATGGGTTTGCAACACGAAAGCATGAGCTTCGCCCGTATTTTCCCCAAATTCGATCTATCGGACCAATTTTCCCAGTTTTCGAAGTATTTTCTCCGAGAGCTACTCGGGCTGCGTCCTTACGTTCGTTTCAATTATCCGGCGTGAACGGTTTTAAGATTCGAAACTTGTCGTGGCCACCGTCTCCCAAAAGGAGGAAAAAAAAGAAAAGAAGAGGTGCAACACGAGGGCTTCCCAGGAAGTCACCCATCCTAGTACTACTCTCGTCCAAGCACGTTTAACTGCGGAGTTCTGATGGGATCCGGTGCATTAATGCTGGTATGATCGCACCTGCAAGTATTAGCGCGAACAAATGCTTTAATCCATAACGCGTGTCATATCCGTAGTCACCGGATTTGTTTACGTGCTGGGAATGGGTTCGCAACACGAAAGCATGAGCTCCGCCCGTATTTTCCCCAAATTCGATCGATCGGACCCATTTTCCCAGTTTTCGAAGTATTTTCTCCGAGAGCTACTCGGGCTGCGTCCTTACGTTCGTTTCAATTATCCGGAGCGAACGGTTTTAAGATTCGAAACTTGTCGTTGCCACTGTCGCCCAAAAGGAGGAAAAAAAAGAAAAAAAGAGGTGCAACACGAGGACATCCCAGGAGGTCACCCATCCTAGTACTACACTCGCCCAAGCACGCTTAACTGCGGAGTTCTGATGGGATCCGGTGCATTAGTGCAGGTATGATCGCACCTGCAAGTATTAGCGCAAACAAATGCTTTAAGCCATAACGCGTGTCATATCCGTAGTCACCGGATTTGTTTACGTGCTGGGAATGGGTTCGCAACACGAAAGCATGAGCTCCGCCCGTATTTTCCCCAAATTCGATCGATCGGACCCATTTTCCCAGTTTTGGAAGTATTTTCTCCGAGAGATACTCGGGCTGCGTCCTTACGTTTTTAAGATTATCCGGCGCGAACGGTTTTATGATTCGAAACTTGTCGTGGTCACCGTCGCCCAAAAGGACGAAAAAAAAGAAAAAAAGAGGTGCAACACGAGGACTTCCCAGGAGGTCACCCATCCTAGTACTACTCTCGCCCAAGCACGCTCAACTGCGGAGTTCTAATGGGATCCGGTGCATTAGTGCTGGTATTATCGCAACTGCAAGTATTAGTGCGAACAAATGCTTTAAGCCATAACGCGTGTCATATCCGTAGTCACCGGATTTGTTTACGTGCTGGGAATGGGTTCGCAACACGAAAGCATGAGCTCCGCCCGTATTTTCCCCAAATTCGATCGATCGGACCCATTTTCCCAGTTTTCAAAGTATTTTCACCGAGAGCTACTCGGGCTGCGTCCTTACGTTTTTAAGATTATCCGGCGCGAACGATTTTAAGAATCGAAACTTGTCGTGGCCACCGTCGCCTAAAAGGAGGAAAAAAAAAGAGGTGCAACACGAGGACTTCCCAGGAGGTCACCCATCCTAGTACTACTCTCGCCCAAGCACGCTTAAGTGCGGAGTTCTGATGGGATCCGGTGCATTAGTGCTGGTATGATCGCACCTACAAGTATTAGCGCGAACAAATGCTTTAAGCCATAACGCGTGTCATATCCATAGTCACCGGATTTGTTTACGTGCTGAGAATGGGTTTGCAACACGAAAGCATGAGCTTCGCCCGTATTTTCCCCAAATTCGATCTATCGGACCCATTTTCCCAGTTTTCGAAGTATTTTCTCCGAGAGCTACTCGGGCTGCGTCCTTACGTTCGTTTCAATTATCCGGCGAGAACGGTTTTAAGATTCGAAACTTGTCGTGGCCACTGTCGCCCAAAAGGAGGAATAAAAAATAGAGGTGCAACACAAGGACTTCCCAGGAGGTCACCCATCCTAGTACTACTCTCGCCCAAGCACGCTTAACTGCGGAGTTCTGATGGGATCCGGTGCATTAGTGCTGGTATGATCGCACCGGCAAGTATTAGCGCGAACAAATGCTTTAAGCCATAACGCGTGTCATATCCGTAGTCACCGGATTTGTTTACGTGCTGGGAATGGGTTCGCAACACGATAGCATGAGCTCCGCCCGTATTTTCCCCAAATTCGATCGATCGGACCCAATTTCCTAGTTTTCGAAGTATTTTCTCCGAGAGCTACTCGGGTTGCGTCCTTACGTTCGTTTTAATTATCCGGCGCGAACGATTTTAAGATTCGAAACTTGTCGTTGCCACCGTCGCCCAAAAGAAGGAAAAAAAAAGAGGTGCAGCACAAGGACTTCCCAGGAGGTCACCCATCCAAGTACTACTCTCGCCCAAGCACGCTTAACTGCGGAGTTCTGATGCGATCCGGTGCATTAGTGCTAGTATGATCGCACCTGCAAGTATTAGCGCGAACAAATGCTTTAAGCCATAACGCGTGTCATATCCGTAGTCACCGGATTTGTTTACGTGCTGGGAATGGGTTCGTTACACAATAGCATGAGCTCCGCCCGTATTTTCCCCAAATTCGATCGATCGGACCCATTTTCCCAGTTTTCGAAGTATTTTCTCCGAGAGCTACTCGGGCTGCGTCCTTACGTTTTTAAGATTATCCGGCGCGAACGGTTTTAAGATTCGAAACTTGTCGTGGCCACCGTCGCCTAAAAGGAGGAAAAAAAAAGAGGTGCAACACGAGGACTTCCCAGGAGGTCACCCATCCTAGTACTACTCTCGCCCAAGCAAGCTTAAGTGCGGAGTTCTGATGGGATCCGGTGCATTAGTGCTGGTATGATCGCACCTGCAAGTATTAGCGCGAACAAATGCTTTAAGCCATAACGCGTGTCATATCCGTAGTCACCGGATTTGTTTACGTGCTGGGAATGGGTTCGCAACACGAAAGCATGAGCTCCGCCCGTATTTTCCCCAAATTCGATCGATCGGACCCATTTTCCCAGTTTTCGAAGTATTTTCTCCGAGAGCTACTCGGGCTGCGTCCTTACGTTCGTTTCAATTATCCGGCGCGAACGGTTTTAAGATTCGAAACTTGTCGTTGCCACCGTCGCCCAAAAGGAGGAAAAAAAAGAAAAAAAGAGGTGCAACACGAGGACTTCCCAGGAGGTCACCCATCCTAGTACTACTCTCGCCCAAGCACGCTTAACTGCAGAGTTCTGATGGGATCCGATGCATTAGTGCTGGTATGATCGCACCTGCAAGTATTAGCGCGAACAAATGCTTTAAGCCATAACGCGTGTCATATCCGTAGTCACCGGATTTGTTTACGTGCTGGGAATGGGTTCGCAACACGAAAGCATGAGCACCGCCCGTATTTTCCCCAAATTCGATCGATCGGACCCATTTTCCCAGTTTTCGAAGTATTTTCTCCGAGAGCTACTCGGGCTGCGTCCTTACGTTCGTTTCAATTATCCGGCGCGAACGGTTTTAAGATTCGAAACTTGTCGTGGCCACTGTCGCCCAAAAGGAGGAATAAAAAATAGAGGTGCAACACAAGGACTTCCCAGGAGGTCACCCATCCTAGTACTACTCTCGCCCAAGCACGCTTAGCTGCGGAGTTCTGATGGGATCCGGTGCATTAGTGCTGGTATGATCGCACCTGCAAGTATTAGCGCAAACAAATGCTTTAAGCCATAACGCGTGTCATATCTGTAGTCACCGGATTTGTTTACGTGCTGGGAATGGGTTCGCAACACGAAAGCATGAGCTTCGCCCGTATTTTCCCCAAATTCGATCGATCGGACCCATTTTCCCAGTTTTGGAAGTATTTTCTCCGAGAGATACTCGGGCTGCGTCCTTACGTTTTTAAGATTATCCGGCGCGAACGGTTTTAAGATTCGAAACTTGTCGTGGTCACCGTCGCCCAAAAGGACGAAAAAAAAGAAAAAAAGAGGTGCAACACGAGGACTTCCCAGGAGGTCACCCATCCTAGTACTACTCTCGCCCAAGCAGGCTCAACTGCGGAGTTCTAATGGGATCCGGTGCATTAGTGCTGGTATGATCGCAACTGCAAGTATTAGTGCGAACAAATGCTTTAAGCCATAACGCGTGTCATATCCGTAGTCACCGGATTTGTTTACGTGCTGGGAATGGGTTCGCAACACGAAAGCATGAGCTCCGCCCGTATTTTCCCCAAATTCGATCGATCGGACCCATTTTCCCAGTTTTCAAAGTATTTTCACCGAGAGCTACTCGGGCTGCGTCCTTACGTTTTTAAGATTATCCGGCGCGAACGATTTTAAGAATCGAAACTTGTCGTGGCCACCGTCGCCTAAAAGGAGGAAAAAAAAAGAGGTGCAACACGAGGACTTCCCAGGAGGTCACCCATCCTAGTACTACTCTCGCCCAAGCACGCTTAAGTGCGGAGTTCTGATGGGATCCGGTGCATTAGTGCTGGTATGATCGCACCTACAAGTATTAGCGCGAACAAATGCTTTAAGCCATAACGCGTGTCATATCCATAGTCACCGGATTTGTTTACGTGCTGAGAATGGGTTTGCAACACGAAAGCATGAGCTTCGCCCGTATTTTCCCCAAATTCGATCTATCGGACCCATTTTCCCAGTTTGCGAAGTATTTTCTCCGAGAGCTACTCGGGCTGCGTCCTTACGTTCGTTTCAATTATCCGGCGAGAACGGTTTTAAGATTCGAAACTTGTCGTGGCCACTGTCGCCCAAAAGGAGGAATAAAAAATAGAGGTGCAACACAAGGACTTCCCAGGAGGTCACCCATCCTAGTACTACTCTCGCCCAAGCACGCTTAACTGCGGAGTTCTGATGGGATCCGGTGCATTAGTGCTGGTATGATCGCACCGGCAAGTATTAGCGCGAACAAATGCTTTAAGCCATAACGCGTGTCATATCCGTAGTCACCGGATTTGTTTACGTGCTGGGAATGGGTTCGCAACACGATAGCATGAGCTCCGCCCGTATTTTCCCCAAATTCGATCGATCGGACCCAATTTCCTAGTTTTCGAAGTATTTTCTCCGAGAACTACTCGGGCTGCGTCCTTACGTTCGTTTTAATTATCCGGCGCGAACGGTTTTAAGATTCGAAACTTGTCGTTGCCACCGTCGCCCAAAAGAAGGAAAAAAAAAGAGGTGCAGCACAAGGACTTCCCAGGAGGTCACCCATCCAAGTACTACTCTCGCCCAAGCACGCTTAACTGCGGAGTTCTGATGCGATCCGGTGCATTAGTGCTAGTATGATCGCACCTGCAAGTATTAGCGCGAACAAATGCTTTAAGCCATAACGCGTGTCATATCCGTAGTCACCGGATTTGTTTACGTGCTGGGAATGGGTTCGTTACACAATAGCATGAGCTCCGCCCGTATTTTCCCCAAATTCGATCGATCGGACCCATTTTCCCAGTTTTCGAAGTATTTTCTCCGAGAGCTACTCGGGCTGCGTCCTTACGTTTTTAAGATTATCCGGCGCGAACGGTTTTAAGATTCGAAACTTGTCGTGGCCACCGTCGCCTAAAAGGAGGAAAAAAAAGAGGTGCAACACGAGGACTTCCCAGGAGGTCACCCATCCTAGTACTACTCTCGCCCAAGCAAGCTTAAGTGCGGAGTTCTGATGGGATCCGGTGCATTAGTGCTGGTATGATCGCACCTGCAAGTATTAGCGCGAACAAATGCTTTAAGCCATAACGCGTGTCATATCCGTAGTCACCGGATTTGTTTACGTGCTGGGAATGGGTTCGCAACACGAAAGCATGAGCTCCGCCCGTATTTTCCCCAAATTCGATCGATCGGACCCATTTTCCCAGTTTTCGAAGTATTTTCTCCGAGAGCTACTCGGGCTGCGTCCTTACGTTCGTTTCAATTATCCGGCGCGAACGGTTTTAAGATTCGAAACTTGTCGTTGCCACCGTCGCCCAAAAGGAGGAAAAAAAAGAAAAAAAGAGGTGCAACACGAGGACTTCCCAGGAGGTCACCCATCCTAGTACTACTCTCGCCCAAGCACGCTTAACTGCAGAGTTCTGATGGGATCCGATGCATCAGTGCTGGTATGATCGCACCTCCAAGTATTAGCGCGAACAAATGCTTTAAGCCATAACGCGTGTCATATCCGTAGTCACCGGATTTGTTTACGTGCTGGGAATGGGTTCGCAACACGAAAGCATGAGCTCCGCCCGTATTTTCCCCAAATTCGATCGATCGGACCCATTTTCCCAGTTTTCGAAGTATTTTCTCCGAGAGCTACTCGGGCTGCGTCCTTACGTTCGTTCCAATTATCCGGCGCGAACGGTTTTAAGATTCGAAACTTGTCGTTGCCACCGTCGCCCAAAAGAAGGAAAAAAAAAGAAAAAAAGAGGTGCAACACGAGGACTTCCCAGGAGGTCACCCATCCTAGTACTACTCTCGCCCAAGCAAGCTTAAGTGCGGAGTTCTGATGGGATCCGGTGCAATAGTGCTGGTATGATCGCACCTGCAAGTATTAGCGCGAACAAATGCTTTAAGCCATAACGCGTGTCATATCCGTAGTCACCGGATTTGTTTACGTGCTGGGAATGGGTTCGCAACACGAAAGCATGAGCTCCGCCCGTATTTTCCCCAAATTCGATCGATCGGACCCATTTTCCCAGTTTTCGAAGTATTTTCTCCGAGAGCTACTCGGGCTGCGTCCTTACGTTCGTTTCAATTATCCGGCGCGAACGGTTTTAAGATTCGAAACTTGTCGTTGCCACCGTCGCCCAGAAGGAGGTAAAAAAAGAAAAAAAGAGGTGCAACACGAGGACTTCCCAGGAGGTCACCCATCCTAGTACTACTCTCGCCCAAGCACGCTTAACTGCAGAGTTCTGATGGGATCCGATGCATCAGTGCTGGTATGATCGCACCTCCAAGTATTAGCGCGAACAAATGCTTTAAGCCATAACGCGTGTCATATCCGTAGTCACCGGATTTGTTTACGTCCTGGGAATGGGTTCGCAACACGAAAGCATGAGCTCCGCCCGTATTTTCCCCAAATTCGATCGATCGGACCCATTTTCCCAGTTTTCGAAGTATTTTCTCCGAGAGCTACTCGGGCTGCGTCCTTACGTTCATTTCAATTATCCGGCGCGAACGGTTTTAAGATTCGAAACTTGTCGTTGCCACCGTCGCCCAAAAGAAGGAAAAAAAAGAAAAAAAGAGGTGCAACACGAGGACTTCCCAGGAGGTCACCCATCCTAGTACTACTCTCGCCCAAGCAAGCTTAAGTGCGGAGTTCTGATGGGATCCGGTGCAATAGTGCTGGTATGATCGCACCTGCAAGTATTAGCGCGAACAAATGCTTTAAGCCATAACGCGTGTCATATCCGTAGTCACCGGATTTGTTTACGTGCTGGGAATGGGTTCGCAACACGAAAGCATGAGCTCCGCCCGTATTTTCCCCAAATTCGATCGATCGGACCCATTTTCCCAGTTTTCGAAGTATTTTCTCCGAGAGCTACTCGGGCTGCGTTCTTACGTTCGTTTCAATTATCCGGCGCGAACGGTTTTAAGATTCGAAACTTGTCGTTGCCACCGTCGCCCAAAAGGAGGTAAAAAAAGAAAAAAAGAGGTGCAACACGAGGACTTCCCAGGAGGTCACCCATCCTAGTACTACTCTCGCCCAAGCACGCTTAACTGCAGAGTTCTGATGGGATCCGATGCATTAGTGCTGGTATGATCGCACCTGCAAGTATTAGCGCGAACAAATGCTTTAAGCCATAACGCGTGTCATATCCGTAGTCACCGGATTTGTTTACGTCCTGGGAATGGGTTCGCAACACGAAAGCATGAGCTCCGCCCGTATTTTCCCCAAATTCGATCGATCGTACCCATTTTCCCAGTTTTCGAAGTATTTTCTCCGAGAGCTACTCGGGCTGCGTCCTTACGTTCTTTTCAATTATCCGGAGCGAACGGTTTTAAGATTCGAAACTTGTCGTTGCCACCGTCGCCCAAAAGGAGGAAAAAAAAAGAAAAAAAGAGGTGCAACACGAGGACTTCCCAGGAGGTCACCCATCCTAGTACTACTCTCGCCCAAGCACGCTTAACTGCGGAGTTCTGATGGGATCCGGTGCATTAGTGCTGGTATGATCGCACCGGCAAGTATTAGCGCGAACAAATGCTTTAAGCCATAACGCGTGTCATATCCGTAGTCACCGGATTTGTTTACGTGGTGGGAATGGGTTCGCAACACGATAGCATGAGCTCCGCCCGTATTTTCCCCAAATTCGATCGATCGGACCCAATTTCCTAGTTTTCGAAGTATATTCTCCGAGAGCTACTCGGGCTGCGTCCTTACGTTTTTAAGATTATCCAGCGCGAACGGTTTTAAGATTCGAAACTTGTCGTGGCCACCGTCGCCCAAAAGGAGGAAAAAAAAAAGAGGTGCAGCACAAGGACTTCCCAGGAGGTCACCTATCCAAGTACTACTCTCGCCCAAGCACGCTTCACTGCGGAGTTCTGATGCGATCCGGTGCATTAGTGCTAATATGATCACACCTGCAAGTATTAGCGCGAACAAATGCTTTAAGCCATAACGCGTGTCATATCCGTAGTCACCGGATTTGTTTACGTGCTGGGAATGGGTTCGTTACACGAAAGCATGAGCTCCGCCCGTATTTTCCCCAAATTCGATCGATCGGACCCATTTTCCCAGTTTGCGAAGTATTTTCTCCGAGAGCTACTCGGGCTGCGTCCTTACTTTTTTAAGATTATCCGGCGCGAACGGTTTTAAGATTCGAAACTTGTCGTGGCCACCGTCGCCCAAAAGGAGGAAAAAATGAAAGAGGTGCAACACGAGGACTTCCCAGGAGGTCACCCATCCTAGTACTACTCTCGCCCAAGCACGCTTAACTGCGAAGTTCTGATGGGATCCGGTGCATTAGTGCTGGTATGATAGCACCTGCAAGTATTAGCGCGAACAAATGCTTTAAGCCATAACGCATGTCATATCCATAGTCACCGGATTTGTTTACGTGCTGGGAATGGGTTCGCAACACGAAAGCATGAGCTCCGCTCGTATTATCCCCAAATTCGATCGATCGGACCCAATTTCCCAGTTTTTGAAGTATTTTCTCCGAGAGCTACTCGGGCTGCGTCCTTACGTTTTTAAGATTATCCGGCGAGAACGGTTTTAAGATTCGAAACTTGTCGTGGCCACTGTCGCCCAAAACGAGGAATAAAAAATAGAGGTGCAACACAAGGACTTCCCAGGAGGTCACCCATCCTAGTACTACTCTCGCCCAAGCACGCTTAGCTGCGGAGTTCTGATGGGATCCGGTGCATTAGTGCTGGTATGATCGCACCTGCAAGTATTAGCGCAAACAAATGCTTTAAGCCATAACGCGTGTCATATCTGTAGTCACCGGATTTGTTTACGTGCTGGAAATGGGTTCGCAAAACGAAAGCATGAGCTCCGCCCGTATTTTCCCCAAATTCGATCGATCGGACCCATTTTCCCAGTTTTGGAAGTATTTTCTCCGAGAGATACTCGGGCTGCGTCCTTACATTTTTAAGATTATCCGGCGCGAACGGTTTTAAGATTCGAAACTTGTCGTGGTCACCGTCGCCAAAAAGGACGAAAAAAAAGAAAAAAAGAGGTGCAACACGAGGACTTCCTAGGAGGTCACCCATCCTAGTACTACTCTCGCCCAAGCACGCTCAACTGCGGAGTTCTAATGGGATCCGGTGCATTAGTGCTGGTATGATCGCAACTGCAAGTATTAGTGCGAACAAATGCTTTAAGCCATAACGCGTGTCATATCCGTAGTCACCGGATTTGTTTACGTGCTGGGAATGGGTTCGCAACACGAAAGCATGAGCTCCGCCCGTATTTTCCCCAAATTCGATCGATCGGACCCATTTTCCCAGTTTTCAAAGTATTTTCACCGAGAGCTACTCGGGCTGCGTCCTTACGTTTTTAAGATTATCCGGCGCGAACGATTTTAAGAATCGAAACTTGTCGTGGCCACCGTCGCCTAAAAGGAGGAAAAAAAAAGAGGTGCAACACGAGGACTTCCCAGGAGGTCACCCATCCTAGTACTACTCTCTCCCAAGCACACTTAAGTGCGGAGTTCTGATGGGATCCGGTGCATTAGTGCTGGTATGATCGCACCTGCAAGTATTAGCGCGAACAAATGCTTTAAGCCATAACGCGTGTCATATCCATAGTCACCGGATTTGTTTACGTGCTGAGAATGGGTTTGCAACACGAAAGCATGAGCTTCGCCCGTATTTTCCCCAAATTCGATCTATCGGACCAATTTTCCCAGTTTTCGAAGTATTTTCTCCGAGAGCTACTCGGGCTGCGTCCTTACGTTCGTTTCAATTATCCGGCGTGAACGGTTTTAAGATTCGAAACTTGTCGTGGCCACCGTCTCCCAAAAGGAGGAAAAAAAAGAAAAGAAGAGGTGCAACACGAGGACTTCCCAGGAAGTCACCCATCCTAGTACTACTCTCGTCCAAGCACGTTTAACTGCGGAGTTCTGATGGGATCCGGTGCATTAATGCTGGTATGATCGCACCTGCAAGTATTAGCGCGAACAAATGCTTTAATCCATAACGCGTGTGATATCCGTAGTCACCGGATTTGTTTACGTGCTGGGAATGGGTTCGCAACACGAAAGCATGAGCTCCGCCCGTATTTTCCCCAAATTCGATCGATCGGACCCATTTTCCCAGTTTTCGAAGTATTTTCTCCGAGAGCTACTCGGGCTGCGTCCTTACGTTCGTTTCAATTATCCGGAGCGAACGGTTTTAAGATTCGAAACTTGTCGTTGCCACTGTCGCCCAAAAGGAGGAAAAAAAAGAAAAAAAGAGTTGCAACACGAGGACTTCCCAGGAGGTCACCCATCCTAGTACTACACTCGCCCAAGCACGCTTAACTGCGGAGTTCTGATGGGATCCGGTGCATTAGTGCAGGTATGATCGCACCTGCAAGTATTAGCGCAAACAAATGCTTTAAGCCATAACGCGTGTCATATCCGTAGTCACCGGATTTGTTTACGTGCTGGGAATGGGTTCGCAACACGAAAGCATGAGCTCCGCCCGTATTTTCCCCAAATTCGATCGATCGGACCCATTTTCCCAGTTTTGGAAGTATTTTCTCCGAGAGATACTCGGGCTGCGTCCTTACGTTTTTAAGATTATCCGGCGCGAACGGTTTTAAGATTCGAAACTTGTCGTGGCCACTGTCGCCCAAAACGAGGAATAAAAAATAGAGGTGCAACACAAGGACTTCCCAGGAGGTCACCCATCCTAGTACTACTCTCGCCCAAGCACGCTTAGCTGCGGAGTTCTGATGGGATCCGGTGCATTAGTGCTGGTATGATCGCACCTGCAAGTATTAGCGCAAACAAATGCTTTAAGCCATAACGCGTGTCATATCTGTAGTCACCGGATTTGTTTACGTGCTGGAAATGGGTTCGCAAAACGAAAGCATGAGCTCCGCCCGTATTTTCCCCAAATTCGATCGATCGGACCCATTTTCCCAGTTTTGGAAGTATTTTCTCCGAGAGATACTCGGGCTGCGTCCTTACATTTTTAAGATTATCCGGCGCGAACGGTTTTAAGATTCGAAACTTGTCGTGGTCACCGTCGCCAAAAAGGACGAAAAAAAAGAAAAAAAGAGGTGCAACACGAGGACTTCCTAGGAGGTCACCCATCCTAGTACTACTCTCGCCCAAGCACGCTCAACTGCGGAGTTCTAATGGGATCCGGTGCATTAGTGCTGGTATGATCGCAACTGCAAGTATTAGTGCGAACAAATGCTTTAAGCCATAACGCGTGTCATATCCGTAGTCACCGGATTTGTTTACGTGCTGGGAATGGGTTCGCAACACGAAAGCATGAGCTCCGCCCGTATTTTCCCCAAATTCGATCGATCGGACCCATTTTCCCAGTTTTCAAAGTATTTTCACCGAGAGCTACTCGGGCTGCGTCCTTACGTTTTTAAGATTATCCGGCGCGAACGATTTTAAGAATCGAAACTTGTCGTGGCCACCGTCGCCTAAAAGGAGGAAAAAAAAAGAGGTGCAACACGAGGACTTCCCAGGAGGTCACCCATCCTAGTACTACTCTCTCCCAAGCACACTTAAGTGCGGAGTTCTGATGGGATCCGGTGCATTAGTGCTGGTATGATCGCACCTGCAAGTATTAGCGCGAACAAATGCTTTAAGCCATAACGCGTGTCATATCCATAGTCACCGGATTTGTTTACGTGCTGAGAATGGGTTTGCAACACGAAAGCATGAGCTTCGCCCGTATTTTCCCCAAATTCGATCTATCGGACCAATTTTCCCAGTTTTCGAAGTATTTTCTCCGAGAGCTACTCGGGCTGCGTCCTTACGTTCGTTTCAATTATCCGGCGTGAACGGTTTTAAGATTCGAAACTTGTCGTGGCCACCGTCTCCCAAAAGGAGGAAAAAAAAGAAAAGAAGAGGTGCAACACGAGGACTTCCCAGGAAGTCACCCATCCTAGTACTACTCTCGTCCAAGCACGTTTAACTGCGGAGTTCTGATGGGATCCGGTGCATTAATGCTGGTATGATCGCACCTGCAAGTATTAGCGCGAACAAATGCTTTAATCCATAACGCGTGTGATATCCGTAGTCACCGGATTTGTTTACGTGCTGGGAATGGGTTCGCAACACGAAAGCATGAGCTCCGCCCGTATTTTCCCCAAATTCGATCGATCGGACCCATTTTCCCAGTTTTCGAAGTATTTTCTCCGAGAGCTACTCGGGCTGCGTCCTTACGTTCGTTTCAATTATCCGGAGCGAACGGTTTTAAGATTCGAAACTTGTCGTTGCCACTGTCGCCCAAAAGGAGGAAAAAAAAGAAAAAAAGAGTTGCAACACGAGGACTTCCCAGGAGGTCACCCATCCTAGTACTACACTCGCCCAAGCACGCTTAACTGCGGAGTTCTGATGGGATCCGGTGCATTAGTGCAGGTATGATCGCACCTGCAAGTATTAGCGCAAACAAATGCTTTAAGCCATAACGC
Source organism: Crotalaria pallida (assembly GCA_037953625.1). NCBI lineage: Eukaryota > Viridiplantae > Streptophyta > Magnoliopsida > Fabales > Fabaceae > Crotalaria > Crotalaria pallida. The sequence goes on along the minus strand of CM075655.1, from coordinate 35,868,647 downwards.
GTGTCATATCCGTAGTCACCGGATTTGTTTACGTGCTGGGAATGGGTTCGCAACACGAAAGCATGAGCTCCGCCCGTATTTTCCCCAAATTCGATCGATCGGACCCATTTTCCCAGTTTTGGAAGTATTTTCTCCGAGAGATACTCGGGCTGCGTCCTTACGTTTTTAAGATTATCCGGCGCGAACGGTTTTATGATTCGAAACTTGTCGTGGTCACCGTCGCCCAAAAGGACGAAAAAAAAGAAAAAAAGAGGTGCAACACGAGGACTTCCCAGGAGGTCACCCATCCTAGTACTACTCTCGCCCAAGCACACTTAACTTCGAAGTTCTAATGGGATCCGGTGCATTAGTGCTGGTATGATCGCAACTGGAAGTATTAGTGCGAACAAATGCTTTAAGCCATAACGCGTGTCATATCCGTAGTCACCGGATTTGTTTATGTGCTGGGAATGGGTTCGCAACACGAAAGCATGAGCTCCGCCCGTATTTTCCCCAAATTCGATCGATCGGACCCATTTTCCCAGTTTTCAAAGTATTTTCTCCGAGAGCTACTCGGGCTGCGTCCTTACGTTTTTAAGATTATCCGGCGCGAACGGTTTTAAGATTCGAAACTTGTCGTGGCCACCGTCGTCTAAAAGGAGGAAAAAAAAAGAGGTGCAACACGAGGACTTCCCAGGAGGTCACCCATCCTAGTACTACTCTCTCCCAAGCACACTTAAGTGCGGAGTTCTGATGGGATCCGGTGCATTAGTGCTGGTATGATCGCACCTGCAAGTATTAGCGCGAACAAATGCTTTAAGCCATAACGCGTGTCATATCCATAGTCACCGGATTTGTTTACGTGCTGAGAATGGGTTTGCAACACGAAAGCATGAGCTTCGCCCGTATTTTCCCCAAATTCGATCTATCGGACCAATTTTCCCAGTTTTCGAAGTATTTTCTCCGAGAGCTACTCGGGCTGCGTCCTTACGTTCGTTTCAATTATCCGGCGTGAACGGTTTTAAGATTCGAAACTTGTCGTGGCCACCGTCTCCCAAAAGGAGGAAAAAAAAGAAAAGAAGAGGTGCAACACGAGGACTTCCCAGGAAGTCACCCATCCTAGTACTACTCTCGTCCAAGCACGTTTAACTGCGGAGTTCTGATGGGATCCGGTGCATTAATGCTGGTATGATCGCACCTGCAAGTATTAGCGCGAACAAATGCTTTAATCCATAACGCGTGTGATATCCGTAGTCACCGGATTTGTTTACGTGCTGGGAATGGGTTCGCAACACGAAAGCATGAGCTCCGCCCGTATTTTCCCCAAATTCGATCGATCGGACCCATTTTCCCAGTTTTCGAAGTATTTTCTCCGAGAGCTACTCGGGCTGCGTCCTTACGTTCGTTTCAATTATCCGGAGCGAACGGTTTTAAGATTCGAAACTTGTCGTTGCCACTGTCGCCCAAAAGGAGGAAAAAAAAGAAAAAAAGAGTTGCAACACGAGGACTTCCCAGGAGGTCACCCATCCTAGTACTACACTCGCCCAAGCACGCTTAACTGCGGAGTTCTGATGGGATCCGGTGCATTAGTGCAGGTATGATCGCACCTGCAAGTATTAGCGCAAACAAATGCTTTAAGCCATAACGCGTGTCATATCCGTAGTCACCGGATTTGTTTACGTGCTGGGAATGGGTTCGCAACACGAAAGCATGAGCTCCGCCCGTATTTTCCCCAAATTCGATCGATCGGACCCATTTTCCCAGTTTTGGAAGTATTTTCTCCGAGAGATACTCGGGCTGCGTCCTTACGTTTTTAAGATTATCCGGCGCGAACGGTTTTATGATTCGAAACTTGTCGTGGTCACCGTCGCCCAAAAGGACGAAAAAAAAGAAAAAAAGAGGTGCAACACGAGGACTTCCCAGGAGGTCACCCATCCTAGTACTACTCTCGCCCAAGCACACTTAACTTCGAAGTTCTAATGGGATCCGGTGCATTAGTGCTGGTATGATCGCAACTGGAAGTATTAGTGCGAACAAATGCTTTAAGCCATAACGCGTGTCATATCCGTAGTCACCGGATTTGTTTATGTGCTGGGAATGGGTTCGCAACACGAAAGCATGAGCTCCGCCCGTATTTTCCCCAAATTCGATCGATCGGACCCATTTTCCCAGTTTTCAAAGTATTTTCTCCGAGAGCTACTCGGGCTGCGTCCTTACGTTTTTAAGATTATCCGGCGCGAACGGTTTTAAGATTCGAAACTTGTCGTGGCCACCGTCGTCTAAAAGGAGGAAAAAAAAAGAGGTGCAACACGAGGACTTCCCAGGAGGTCACCCATCCTAGTACTACTCTCTCCCAAGCACGCTTAAGTGCGGAGTTCTGATGGGATCCGGTGCATTAGTGCTGGTATGATCGCACCTGCAAGTATTAGCGCGAACAAATGCTTTAAGCCATAACGCGTGTCATATCCATAGTCACCGGATTTGTTTACGTGCTGAGAATGGGTTTGCAACACGAAAGCATGAGCTTCGCCCGTATTTTCCCCAAATTCGATCTATCGGACCAATTTTCCCAGTTTTCGAAGTATTTTTTCCGAGAGCTACTCGGGCTGCGTCCTTACGTTCGTTTCAATTATCCGGCGTGAACGGTTTTAAGATTCGAAACTTGTCGTGGCCACCGTCTCCCAAAAGGAGGAAAAAAAAGAAAAGAAGAGGTGCAACACGAGGGCTTCCCAGGAAGTCACCCATCCTAGTACTACTCTCGTCCAAGCACGTTTAACTGCGGAGTTCTGATGGGATCCGGTGCATTAATGCTGGTATGATCGCACCTGCAAGTATTAGCGCGAACAAATGCTTTAATCCATAACGCGTGTCATATCCGTAGTCACCGGATTTGTTTACGTGCTGGGAATGGGTTCGCAACACGAAAGCATGAGCTCCGCCCGTATTTTCCCCAAATTCGATCGATCGGACCCATTTTCCCAGTTTTCGAAGTATTTTCTCCGAGAGCTACTCGGGCTGCGTCCTTACGTTCGTTTCAATTATCCGGAGCGAACGGTTTTAAGATTCGAAACTTGTCGTTGCCACTGTCGCCCAAAAGGAGGAAAAAAAAGAAAAAAAGAGGTGCAACACGAGGACTTCCCAGGAGGTCACCCATCCTAGTACTACACTCGCCCAAGCACGCTTAACTGCGGAGTTCTGATGGGATCCGGTGCATTAGTGCAGGTATGATCGCACCTGCAAGTATTAGCGCAAACAAATGCTTTAAGCCATAACGCGTGTCATATCCGTAGTCACCGGATTTGTTTACGTGCTGGGAATGGGTTCGCAACACGAAAGCATGAGCTCCGCCCGTATTTTCCCCAAATTCGATCGATCGGACCCATTTTCCCAGTTTTGGAAGTATTTTCTCCGAGAGATACTCGGGCTGCGTCCTTACGTTTTTAAGATTATCCGGCGCGAACGGTTTTATGATTCGAAACTTGTCGTGGTCACCGTCGCCCAAAAGGACGAAAAAAAAGAAAAAAAGAGGTGCAACACGAGGACTTCCCAGGAGGTCACCCATCCTAGTACTACTCTCGCCCAAGCACACTTAACTTCGAAGTTCTAATGGGATCCGGAGCATTAGTGCTGGTATGATCGCAACTGGAAGTATTAGTGCGAACAAATGCTTTAAGCCATAACGCGTGTCATATCCGTAGTCACCGGATTTGTTTATGTGCTGGGAATGGGTTCGCAACACGAAAGCATGAGCTCCGCCCGTATTTTCCCCAAATTCGATCGATCGGACCCATTTTCCCAGTTTTCAAAGTATTTTCTCCGAGAGCTACTCGGGCTGCGTCCTTACGTTTTTAAGATTATCCGGCGCGAACGGTTTTAAGATTCGAAACTTGTCGTGGCCACCGTCGCCTAAAAGGAGGAAAAAAAAAGAGGTGCAACACGAGGACTTCCCAGGAGGTCACCCATCCTAGTACTACTCTCGCCCAAGCACGCTTAACTGCGGAGTTCTGATGGGATCCGGTGCATTATTGCTGGTATGATCGCACCTGCAAGTATTAGCGCGAACAAATGCTTTAAGCCATAACGCGTGTCATATCCGTAGTCACCGGATTTGTTTACGTGCTGGGAATGGGTTCTCAACACGAAAGCATGAGCTCCGCCCGTATTTTCCCCAAATTCGATCGATCGGACCCATTTTCCCAGTTTTCAAAGTATTTTCTCCGAGAGCTACTCGGGCTGCGTCCTTACGTTTTTAAGATTATCCGGCGCGAACGGTTTTAAGATTCGAAACTTGTCGTGGCCACCGTCGCCTAAAAGGAGGAAAAAAAAAGAGGTGCAACACGAGGACTTCCCAGGAGGTCACCCATCCTAGTACTACTCTCGCCCAAGCACGCTTAAGTGCGGAGTTCTGATGGGATCCGATGCATTAGTGCTGGTATGATCGCACCTGCAAGTATTAGCGCGAACAAATGCTTTAAGCCATAACGCGTGTCATATCCATAGTCACCGGATTTATTTACGTGCTGAGAATGGGTTCGCAACACGAAAGCATGAGCTTCGCCCGTATTTTCCCCAAATTCGATCGATCGGACCCATTTTCCTAGTTTTCGAAGTATTTTCTCCGAGAGCTACTCGGGCTGCATCCTTACGTTCGTTTCAATAATCCGGCGCGAACGGTTTTAAGATTCGAAACTTGTCGTGGCCACCGTCTCCCAAAAGGAGGAAAAAAAAGAAAAAAAGAGGTGCAACACGAGGACTTCCAAGGAAGTCACCCATCCTAGTACTACTCTCGTCCAAGCACGTTTAACTGCGGAGTTCTGATCGGATCCGGTGCATTAGTGCTGGTATGATCGCACCTGCAAGTATTAGCGCGAACAAATGCTTTAAGCCATAACGCGTGTCATATCCGTAGTCACCGGATTTGTTTACGTGCTGGGAATGGGTTCGCAACACGAAAGCATGAGCTCCGCCCGTATTTTCCCCAAATTCGATCGATCGGACCCATTTTCCCAGTTTTCGAAGTATTTTCTCCGAGAGCTACTCGGGCTGCGTCCTTACGTTCGTTTCAATTATCCGGCGCGAACGGTTTTAAGATTCGAAACTTGTCGTTGCCACCGTCGCCCAAAAGGAGGAAAAAAAAGAAAAAAAGAGGTGCAACACGAGGACTTCCCAGGAGGTCACCCATCCTAGTACTACTCTCGCCCAAGCACGCTTAACTGCAGAGTTCTGATGGGATCCGATGCATTAGTGCTGGTATGATCGCACCTGCAAGTATTAGCGCGAACAAATGCTTTAAGCCATAACGCGTGTCATATCCGTAGTCACCGGATTTGTTTACGTGCTGGGAATGGGTTCGCAACACGAAAGATTCAATTCAGAGATTCAGCGGAAACAATTAACACCTATATTCTTATTGATTACCTAGGTTATGAAAATGATTTTCCTCAAATCAATTTTGCACAATTAAGATTCTATTCAATCAATCATGAAAAATCACTTTTTCTAGGTTTTCAACCAGGAACACAATTAATAACAAGAATTGTAAAGAGTTAAGAGTTTAGAGATACGACACAGTGATTTATCCTGGTTCACTTTCATCCACTTGAAAGCTACTCCAGTCCCCTCTTCAACCAAGAGAGATTCTTCACTATGAGGAATTAGAGTTTCTCAAATTACAAGTAAATGCCTCACAAGACTCCCTTCTTGCTAGCCTACAAGAGATACCACACCCTTGCCTTGTAACCCTATTGATATCTAATCTAACCTCTTCTCTTGCTTGCCGATACCCCACAACAAGACTTCCAATGCTTGCTTCACTACAAGACTTCCAATTGCTTGTTAACACAACAAGGCTTCCAAGTGCTTGATGAAATGCCACACCAAGGCTTCCAATATAACTTTGCTTGATTCACAACCAAGACTTCCAAGTGTTGTAGATAGCTTGCATCTTGCAAAGATTACAACTCAAATGAAAACAAAAATAACAATCCTATGAATCTCTTTCAAAAACTATGAAATATCAACATGAGAGATTCAAGGTTCTTGATCAAAGAATGTAAAAGTTAATGCTTTGATCTTGAGAAAATGAGAGAGAATAGAGTGGCTTTGATTCTTTGTAAAATTGATTATCAAAATGATGGAATGTAATAATAAAGGTTAGAAATAGGTTTATATAGAATACCCAAAAGTTAGGAATGGTTAGAAGTGCTTTTGAAAAGTGAAAAACTCATTTAAAAACAGTAACAGCTCGTGTTACTCGAGTAACAAAGTTACTACTCGAGTAACAAGTGTAAAACTTGTTCACTACTCGAGTATTTACGCAAGGCTGAATAATTCTACTCGAGTAATCAGCCCCTTAATCGAGTAATTGCACAAGACACCCAAAATTCTACTCGAGTAATCAAGTGGCTAATCGAGTAGTTAGTTCAAAAAACACTTAAAAACATGTTTTCTCAAAATCTAAACCTTTTCTTTCAAACCTTTAAGCCACCTATTGATTTTAGGCAAAGTGAATACTCAAAATATGATATAATCATGCAATCAAAAGAGATTCACTACCCTCTAATGACCCTACCCAAACTCATAAACTAAGAGACTTGTGAGGCAAAAGATAAAACAATAAAACACAAACTACCAAACTAAGTCTTCATGAGTTGGCTCTCTCTTCATCACTTGATGTTTGTTGTTGCTTGTTGAGCTTGAACTTGATCAACACATTTAAGCTTGTTCAAAACCTTTTGACATTTATCAAAACATTCTTCATGGATCTTACAATCTCCCCCTTTTTGAAAATGACAAACATGTTTTGAAATTATGAAGTTCATTGAAGTTGTTGATGCTTGAACCATGTTATCACTTGGTGAGACTCTTGCTCCCCCTCAATAAATGTTTTTGACATTTGAAATCCAATTGAGTTAAGCTTGATTCTCCCCCTATCTTCAACAACTTTGCTCAACCTACATAAAAACAACAAAACAAACCTTTCTCCAAACATACCATTTCATTTCATAATATTTCTCCCCTTTTTCAAAACATCATATTTCTCCCCCTTTGGCATAATCAAAAAGAAATATATACCAATTGAAATATAAGATCTAAGCCAAAATAGAGAGATTAATGAGATATAACAACCAAAGCATGAAAATCATCTAATAATTAAAATTAGTATCATTGAGTAATCAATATCAAACAAATTGTATACCAATAGCATGATACCAATTGTAAAACAATCGTAAAAATTTGATACCAATAGTATTTTCTCAATAGTATAAACAATATCACATGATAAGAAATAATACCAATTGAGAGAACTATGTATAATATACCAATTATCCAACAATATCAAATTGAATATACCAATTGTATAATATCGAATGTTACCAATTTGTAGGATTTTCTCCTTAATACCAATTGAAGATGTCCAACAATATCAATTGTGTCAATTTGTAGGACTTTTACTTGAGATTTGAAGAAATGTGTATAGACCTTCATTTGCATCTTCAATCATACCTACAAAAACAATCATGCTTTTCTTTTTGGTATCCAAATGGTTTTGGATCCATTTTTGTTAGTGTAGGGACTCTCACCCTTTTTCATCCAAACAAAATCTCCTTTAGGTATACCATGCACTTTAATATAACACACATTTGAAGTATGTCCATGAGTACCACAATAGAAACATGTTGGTGCATTTGAAAAATCAACTTTAGAAAAATCAACAACATTTCTATGAGACTTACTCTTAGCATTAGTATAACCCAAACCAAACTTGTTTGAATTTTCTCTTTGAAAATTTAACAATGTGCTCAATCTAATATCACCATTTGTTAAACTTGCAAGCTTATTTTTCAAAATAGCATTTTCATCTTTAAGCAACTTGCAATCCTCACAATCAACCACAATATTCAATCTACTAGCACAATCACAAGAAGAACTAGCATATATAAGATCAAGAGTTTCATTTTGAAGATTAAGCTCATCAACTTGTTTTTGAAGTTCTAAAATCTCTTGTTGATGTTTCAAAATGAGCTTCTTCCTTTCAATGTTTTTCAAAGCTAGTTTCTTAAATTGTTCATGCATTTCTTCATAAGCATTATACAACAATTCATATTTGGAAGAAATTTCGGATTTAGTATGACTTACATCGCTTTCCTCGCTTTGATAACTTGATTCATCATTTGAACTTTGTTCTTCATCATCTACTACAGTTATCAAGTTGAGACAAGCGGCATCTTCATCATCCGAAGAACTATTTGATATACTTTTCTTGTCTTTTTCATCATCACTATTCCAAACTTCTTTTGAAGTCTTTGTCTTGTAGTGTGGGGAATTCTTCTCTTTACTTTTGTCCTTGTTCAACCTTCCTTTTCTCCTTAGAATCTTATTGAACTTTCTTAGTAGAAGCTTCATCTCCTCTTCATCAATGTCCGAATCGGTATCTTCATTATCATCATTATCATCATCATCGGAACTCTCTTCCTTTTTATATGACCTTTTAGCTTTAAGAGCAATTCCTTTTCTTTCTTTGTTCTTGTCCGATTCTTCATGCAAATGCAAACGTTCAAGCTCCATTTCATGTTCTTGTAGCTTTCCGAAAAGTGTTGCTAAGTCCATGGTGTCCAAGTCCTTTGATTCAACAATTGCGGTAACCTTAGGTTGCCATTCCCTACTTAGACATCTTAAAACTTTGTTAACAAGTTCACAATTCAAGAAAATTTTACCAAGAGCAATGAGATGATTAACAATATGAGTAAAACGCTTTTGCATAAAACATATAGATTCATTAGGCAACATACGAAACAATTCATATTCATGCATCAAAGAATTTAATCTAGCACGCCTAACTTCACTAGTGCCTTCATGTGTGACTTGCAAGGTGTCCCACATTTCTTTGGCATCACGACATTGGGAGACTCTAAAGAACTCATCATAAGATAGAGCGGAGGTGATGATATTCTTTGCTTTTAAATCATATTGAATTTTATTTTTATCATCATCGGTCCACTTATCTTTGGGAGTAAGTGTAAGCACACCTTCTACATCTTTTGAGGGAATATAAGGACCATTTTCAATGGCTTCCCAAATGTTCACATCTATGGCTTCTATAAAGATTCTCATCCTAATTTTCCAATAACCATAACCCTCTCCACCAAACATAGGAGGGCAATTTATTGAAGCACCTTCACCACCAAAAGGATTCGTAGAACCCATTGTAGTTTCCTCAAGGATCTTAACGAAAAAGCTCTATGCTCGTGTCTTTCGACCGAGCTCTGATACCAATTGTGAGAACCTACAATCGGTAAGTGAAACAACTAGGAAACACTAGGAGAACACCTAGAAGGGAGGGGTTGAATAGGTGTTAGATAAACCTTGAAAGATTTTCGCAAGAAACAAATCAAAACGATTAAAACAAATGATTTTCTTGAAATTCTTTAGCCTTAATCGATTAATGCCTCTGTATATTGAAAAAATCACTTTTCAATCAAATACGAAAATCAATCAATTAACAAGTACAACCAGAGATTCAGTGGAAACAATTAACACCTATATTCTTATTGATTACCTAGGTTATGAAAATGATTTTCCTCAAATCAATTTTGCACAATTAAGATTCAATTCAATCAATCATGAAAAATCACTTTTTCTAGGTTTTCAACCAAGAACACAATTAATAACAAGAATTGTAAAGAGTTAAGATTTTAGAGATACGACACAGTGATTTATCCTGGTTCACTTTCATCCACTTGAAAGCTACTCCAGTCCCCTCTTCAACCAAGAGAGATTCTTCACTATGAGGAATTAGAGTTTCTCAAATTACAAGTAAATGCCTCACAAGACTCCCTTCTTGCTAGCCTACAAGAGATACCACACCCTTGCCTTGTAACCCTATTGATATCTAATCTAACCTCTTCTCTTGCTTGCCGATACCCCACAACAAGACTTCCAATGCTTGCTTCACTACAAGACTTCCAATTGCTTGTTAACACAACAAGGCTTCCAAGTGCTTGATGAAATGCCACACCAAGGCTTCCAATATAACTTTGCTTGATTCACAACCAAGACTTCCAAGTGTTGTAGATAGCTTGCATCTTGCAAAGATTACAACTCAAATGAAAACAAAAATAACAATCCTATGAATCTCTTTCAAAAACTATGAAATATCAACATGAGAGATTCAAGGTTCTTGATCAAAGAATGTAAAAGTTAATGCTTTGATCTTGAGAAAATGAGAGAGAATAGAGTGGCTTTGATTCTTTGTAAAATTGATTATCAAAATGATGGAATGTAATAATAAAGGTTAGAAATAAGTTTATATAGAATACCCAAAAGTTAGGAATGGTTAGAAGTGCTTTTGAGAAGTGAAAAACTCATTTAAAAACAGTAACAGCTCGTGTTACTCGAGTAACAAAGTTACTACTCGAGTAAAGAGTGTAAAACTTGTTCACTACTCGAGTATTTGAGTTACTACTCGAGTATTTACGCAAGGCTGAATAATTCTACTCGAGTAATCAGCCCCTTAATCGAGTAATTGCGCAAGACACCCAAAATTCTACTCGAGTAATCAAGTGGCTAATCGAGTAGTCAGTTCAAAAAACACTTAAAAACTTGTTTTCTCAAAATCTAAACCTTTTCTTTCAAACCTTTAAGCCACCTATTGATTTTAGGCAAAGTGAATACTCAAAATATGATATAATCATGCAATCAAAAGAGATTCACTACCCTCTAATGACCCTACCCAAACTCATAAACTAAGAGACTTGTGAGGCAAAAGATAAAACAATAAAACACAAACTACCAAACTAAGTCTTCATGAGTTGGCTCTCTCTTCATCACTTGATGTTTGTTGTTGCTTGTTGAGCTTGAACTTGATCAACACATTTAAGCTTGTTCAAAACCTTTTGACATTTATCAAAACATTCTTCATGGATCTTACAATTCGGGCTGCGTCCTTACGTTCGTTTCAGTTATCCGGCGCGAACGGTTTTAAGATTCGAAACTTGTCGTGGCCACCGTCGCCCAAAAGGAGGAAAAAAAAGAAAAAAAGAGGTGCAACACGAGGACTTCCCAGGAGGTCACCCATCCTAGTACTACTCTCGCCCAAGCACGCTTAACTGTGGAGTTCTGATGAGATCCGGTGCATTAGTGCTGGTATGATCGCACCTGCAAGTATTAGCGCAAACAAATGCTTTAAGCCACAACGCGTGTCAAATCCGTAGTCACCGGATTTGTTTACGTGCTGGGAATGGGTTCGCAACACCAAAGCATGAGTTCCGCCCGTATTTTCCCCAAATTCAATCGATCGGACCCATTTTCCCAGTTTTCGAAGTATTTTCTTCGAGAGCTACTCGGGCTGCGTCCTTACGTTCGTTTCAATTATCCGGCGCGAACGGTTTTAAGATTCGAAACTTGTCGTGGCCACCGTCAACCAAAAGGAGGAAAAAAAAAGAAAAAAAGGGTGCAACACGAGGACTTCCCAGGAGGTCACCCATCCTAGTACTACTCTCGTCCAAGCACGCTTAACTGCGGAGTTTTGATGAGATCTGGTGCATTAGTGCTGGTATGATCGCACCTGCAAGTATTAGCGCGAACAAATGCTTTAAGCCATAACGCGTGTCATATCCGTAGTCACCGGATTTGTTGACGTGCTGCGAATGGGTTCGCAACACGAAAGCATGAGCTCCGCCCGTATTTTCCCCAAATTCGATCGATCGGACCCATTTTCCCAGTTTTCGAAGTATTTTCTCCGAGAGCTACTCGAGCTGCGTCCTTACATTCGTTTCAATTATCCGGCGCGAACGGTTTTAAGATTCGAAACTTGTCGTTGCCACCGTCGCCCAAAAGGAGGAAAAAAAAAAGAAAATAAGAAGTGAAACACGAGGACTTCCCAGGAGGTCACGAAAGCATGAGTTTCGCCCGTATTTTCCCCATATTCGATCGATCGGACCCATTTTCCCAGTTTTCGAAGTATTTTCTCCGAGAGCTACTCGGGCTGCGTCCTTACATTTTTAAGATTATCCGGCGCGAACGATTTTAAGATTCGAAACTTGTCGTGGCCACCGTCTCCCAAAAGGAGGAAAAAAAAGAAAAAAGGAGGTGCAACACAAGGACCTCCCAGGAGGTCACCCATCCTAGTACTACTCTCGCCCAAGCACGCTTAACTGCGGAGTTCTGATGGGATCCGGTGCATTAGTGCTGGTATGATCGCACCTGCAAGTATTAGCGCGAACAAATGCTTTAAGCCATAACGCGTGTCATATCCGTAGTCATCGGATTTGTTTACGTGCTGGGAATGGGTTCGCAACACGAAAGCATGAGCTCCGCCCGTATTTTCCCCAAATTCGATCGATCGGACCCATTTTCCCAGTTTTCGAAGTATTTTCTCCGAGAGCAACTCGGGCTGCGTCCTTACGTTCGTTTCAATTATCCGACACGAACGGTTTTAAGATTCGAAACTTGTCGTTGCCACCGTCGCCCAAAAGGAGGAAAAAAAAAGAAAAAAAGAAGTGAAACACGAGGACTTCCCAGGAGGTCACGAAAGCATGAGTTCCGCCCGTATTTTCCCCAAATTCGATCGATCGGACCCATTTTCCCAGTTTTCGAAGTATTTTCTCCGAGAGCTACTCGGGCTGCGTCCTTACATTTTTAAGATTATCCGGCGCGAACGGTTTTAAGATTCGAAACTTGTCGTGGCCACCGTCGCCCAAAAGGAGGAAAAAAAAGAAAAAAAGAGGTGCAACACAAGGACTTCCCAGGAGGTCACCCATCCTAGTACTACTCTCGCCCAAGCACGCTTAACTGCAGAGTTCTGATGGGATCCGGTGCATTAGTGCTGGTATGATCGCTCCTGCAAGTATTAGCGCGAACAAATTCTTTAAGCCATAACGCGTGTCATATCCGTAGTCACCAGATTTGTTTACGTGTTGGGAATGGGTTCGCAACACGAAAGCATGAGCTTCGCCCGTATTTTCCCCAAATTCGATCGATCGGACCCATTTTCCCAGTTTTCGAAGTATTTTCTCCGAGAGCTACTCGGGCTGCGTCCTTACGTTCGTTTCAATTATCCGGCGCAAACGGTTTTAAGATTCGAAACATGTCGTGGCCACCGTCGCCCAAAAGGAGGAAAAAAAAAGAAAAAAAGAGGTGCAACACGAGGACTTCCCAGGAGGTCACCCATCCTAGTACTACTCTCGCCCAAGCACGCTTAACTGCGGAGTTCTGATGAGATCCGGTGCATTAGTGCTGGTATGATCACACCTGCAATTATTAGCGTGAACAAATGCTTTAAGCCACAACGCGTGTCATATCCGTAGTCACCGGATTTGTTTACGTGCTGGGAATGGGTTTGCAACACCAAAGCATGAGCTCCGCCCGTATTTTCCCCAAATTTGATCGATTAGACACATTTTCCCAGTTTTCGAAGTATTTTCTCCGAGTGCTACTCGGGCTGCGTCCTTACGTTCGTTTCAATTATCCGGTGCGAACGGTTTTAAGATTCGAAACTTGTCGTGGCCACCGTCGCCCAAAAGGAGGAAAAAAAAGAAAAAAAAGAGGTGCAACACAAGGACTTCCCAGGAGGTCACCCATCCTAGTACTACTCTCGTCCAAGCACGCTTAACTGCGGAGTTTTGATGAGATCTGGTGCATTAGTGCTGGTATGATCGCACCTGCAAGTATTAGCGCGAACAAATGCTTTAAGCCATAACGCGTGTCATATCCGTAGTCACCGGATTTGTTGACGTGCTGTGAATGGGTTCGCAACACGAAAGCATGAGCTCCGCCCGTATTTTCCCCAAATTCGATCGATCGGACCCATTTTCCCAGTTTTCGAAGTATTTTCTCCGAGAGCTACTCGAGCTGCGTCCTTACATTCGTTTCAATTATCCGGCGCGAACGGTTTTAAGATTCGAAACTTGTCGTTGCCACCGTCGCCCAAAAGGAGGAAAAAAAAAGAAAAAAAGAAGTGAAACACGAGGACTTCCCAGGAGGTCACGAAAGCATGAGTTCCGCCCGTATTTTCCCCAAATTCGATCGATCGGACCCATTTTCCCAGTTTTCGAAGTATTTTCTCCGAGAGCTACTCGGGCTGCGTCCTTACATTTTTAAGATTATCCGGCGCGAACGGTTTTAAGATTCGAAACTTGTCGTGGCCACCGTCGCCCAAAAGGAGGAAAAAAAAGAAAAAAAGAGGTGCAACACAAGGACTTCCCAGGAGGTCACCCATCCTAGTACTACTCTCGCCCAAGCACGCTTAATTGCAGAGTTCTGATGGGATCCGGTGCATTAGTGCTGGTATGATCGCTCCTACAAGTATTAGCGCGAACAAATTCTTTAAGCCATAACGCGTGTCATATCCGTAGTCACCGGATTTGTTTACGTGTTGGGAATGGGTTCGCAACACGAAAGCATGAGCTCCGCCCGTATTTTCCCCAAATTCGATCGATCGGACCCATTTTCCCAGTTTTCGAAGTATTTTCTCCGAGAGCTACTCGGGCTGCGTCCTTACGTTCGTTTCAATTATCCAGTGCGAACGGTTTTAAGATTCGAAACTTGTCGTGGCCACTGTCGCCCAAAAGGAGGAAAAAAAAGAAAAAAAAGAGGTGCAACACGAGGACTTCCCAGGAGGTCACCCATCCTAGTACTACTCTCGCCCAAGCACGCTTAACTGCGGAGTTCTGATGGGATCCGGTGCATTAGTGCTGGTATGATCGCACCTGCAAGTATTAGCGCGAACAAATGCTTTAAGCCATAACGCGTGTCATATCCGTAGTCACCGAATTTGTTTACGTGCTGGGAATGGGTTCGCAACACGAAAGCATGAGCTCTTCTCGTATTTTCCCCAAATTCGATCGATCGGACCCATTTTCCCAGTTTTCGAAGTATTTTCTCCAGAGCTACTCGGGCTGCGTCCTTACGTTAGTTTCAATAATCCGGCGCGAACGGTTTTAAGATTCGAAACTTGCGTTGCCACCGTCGCCCAAAAGGAGGAAAAAAAAGAAAAAAAGAGGTGCAACACAAGGACTTCCCAGGAGGTCACCCATCCTAGTACTACTCTCGCCCAAGCACGCTTAGCTGCAGAGTTCTGGTGGGATCCGGTGCATTAGTGCTGGTATGATCGCACCTGCAAGTATTAGCGCGAACAAATGGTTTAAGCCATAACGCGTGTCATATCCGTAGTTACCGGATTTGTTTACATGCTGGGAATGGGTTCGCAACACGAAAGCATCAGCTCCGCCCGTATTTTCCCCAAATTCGATCGATCGGACCCATTTTCCCAGTTTTCGAAGTATTTTCTCCGAGAGCTACTCGAGCTGCGTCCTTACATTCGTTTCAATTATCCGGCGCGAACGGTTTTAAGATTCGAAACTTGTCGTTGCCACCGTCGCCCAAAAGGAGGAAAAAAAAAGAAAATAAGAAGTGAAACACAAGGACTTCCCAGGAGGTCACGAAAGCATGAGTTTCGCCCGTATTTTCCCCATATTCGATCGATCGGACCCATTTTCCCAGTTTTCGAAGTATTTTCTCCGAGAGCTACTCGGGCTGCGTCCTTACATTTTTAAGATTATCCGGCGCGAACGATTTTAAGATTCGAAACTTGTCGTGGCCACCGTCTCCCAAAAGGAGGAAAAAAAAGAAAAAAGGAGGTGCAACACAAGGACCTCCCAGGAGGTCACCCATCCTAGTACTACTCTCGCCCAAGCACGCTTAACTGCGGAGTTCTGATGGGATCCGGTGCATTAGTGCTGGTATGATCGCACCTGCAAGTATTAGCGCGAACAAATGCTTTAAGCCATAACGCGTGTCATATCCGTAGTCATCGGATTTGTTTACGTGCTGGGAATGGGTTCGCAACACGAAAGCATGAGTTCCGCCCGTATTTTCCCCAAATTCGATCGATCGGACCCATTTTCCCAGTTTTCGAAGTATTTTCTCCGAGAGCTACTCGGGCTGCGTCCTTACATTTTTAAGATTATCCGGCGCGAACGGTTTTAAGATTCGAAACTTGTCGTGGCCACCGTCGCCCAAAAGGAGGAAAAAAAAGAAAAAAAGAGGTGCAACACAAGGACCTCCCAGGAGGTCACCAATCCTAGTACTACTCTCGCCCAAGCACGCTTAACTGCGGAGTTCTGATGGGATCCGGTGCATTAGTGCTGGTATGATCGCACCTGCAAGTATTAGCGCGAACAAATGCTTTAAGCCATAACGCGTGTCATATCCGTAGTCATCGGATTTGTTTACGTGCTGGGAATGGGTTCGCAACACGAAAGCATGAGCTCCGCCCGTATTTTCCCCAAATTCGATCGATCGGACCCATTTTCCCAGTTTTCGAAGTATTTTCTCCGAGAGCAACTCGGGCTGCGTCCTTACGTTCGTTTCAATTATCCGACACGAACGGTTTTAAGATTCGAAACTTGTCGTTGCCACCGTCGCCCAAAAGGAGGAAAAAAAAGAAAAAAAGAAGTGAAACACGAGGACTTCCCAGGAGGTCACGAAAGCATGAGTTCCGCCCGTATTTTCCCCAAATTCGATCGATCGGACCCATTTTCCCAGTTTTCGAAGTATTTTCTCCGAGAGCTACTCGGGCTGCGTCCTTACATTTTTAAGATTATCCGGCGCGAACGATTTTAAGATTTGAAACTTGTCGTGGCCACCGTCTCCCAAAAGGAGGAAAAAAAAGAAAAAAGGAGGTGCAACACAAGGACCTCCCAGGAGGTCACCCATCCTAGTACTACTCTCGCCCAAGCACGCTTAACTGCGGAGTTCTGATGGGATCCGGTGCATTAGTGCTGGTATGATCGCACCTGCAAGTATTAGCGCGAACAAATGCTTTAAGCCATAACGCGTGTCATATCCGTAGTCATCGGATTTGTTTACGTGCTGGGAATGGGTTCGCAACACGAAAGCATGAGCTCCGCCCGTATTTTCCCCAAATTCGATCGATCGGACCCATTTTTCCAGTTTTCGAAGTATTTTCTCCGAGAGCAACTCGGGCTGCGTCCTTACGTTCGTTTCAATTATCCGACACGAACGGTTTTAAGATTCGAAACTTGTCGTTGCCACCGTCGCCCAAAAGGAGGAAAAAAAAAGAAAAAAAGAAGTGAAACACGAGGACTTCCCAGGAGGTCACGAAAGCATGAGTTCCGCCCGTATTTTCCCCAAATTCGATCGATCGGACCCATTTTCCCAGTTTTCGAAGTATTTTCTCCGAGAGCTACTCGGGCAGCGTCCTTACATTTTTAAGATTATCCGGCGCGAACGGTTTTAAGATTCGAAACTTGTCGTGGCCACCGTCGCCCAAAATGAGGAAAAAAAAGAAAAAAAGAGGTGCAACACAAGGACTTCCCAGGAGGTCACCCATCCTAGTACTACTCTCGCCCAAGCACGCTTAACTGCAGAGTTCTGATGGGATCCGGTGCATTAGTGCTGGTATGATCGCTCCTGCAAGTATTAGCGCGAACAAATTCTTTAAGCCATAACGCGTGTCATATCCGTAGTCACCGGATTTGTTTACGTGTTGGGAATGGGTTCGCAACACGAAAGCATGAGCTCCGCCCGTATTTTCCCCAAATTCGATCGATCGGACCCATTTTCCCAGTTTTCGAAGTATTTTCTCCGAGAGCTACTCGGGCTGCGTCCTTACGTTCGTTTCAATTATCCGGCGCAAACGGTTTTAAGATTCGAAACATGTCGTGGCCACCGTCGCCCAAAAGGAGGAAAAAAAAAGAAAAAAAGAGGTGCAACACGAGGACTTCCCAGGAGGTCACCCATCCTAGTACTACTCTCGCCCAAGCACGCTTAACTGCGGAGTTCTGATGAGATCCGGTGCATTAGTGCTGGTATGATCACACCTGCAATTATTAGCGTGAACAAATGCTTTCAGCCACAACGCGTGTCATATCCGTAGTCCCCGGATTTGTTTACGTGCTGGGAATGGGTTTGCAACACCAAAGCATGAGCTCCGCCCGTATTTTCCTCAAATTCGATCGATTAGACCCATTTTCCCAGTTTTCGAAGTGTTTTCTCCGAGTGCTACTCGGGCTGCGTCCTTACGTTCGTTTCAATTATCCGGTGCGAACGGTTTTAAGATTCGAAACTTGTCGTGGCCACCGTCGCCCAAAAGGAGGAAAAAAAAGAAAAAAAAGAGGTGCAACACAAGGACTTCCCAGGAGGTCACCCATCCTAGTACTACTCTCGTGCAAGCACGCTTAACTGCGGAGTTCTGATGAGATCCGGTGCATTAGTGCTGGTATGATCACACCTGCAATTATTAGCGTGAACAAATGCTTTAAGCCACAACGCGTGTCGTATCCGTAGTCCCCGGATTTGTTTACGTGCTGGGAATGGGTTTGCAACACCAAAGCATGAGCTCCGCCCGTATTTTCCTCAAATTCGATCGATTAGACCCATTTTCCCAGTTTTCGAAGTATTTTCTCCGAGTGCTACTCGGGCTGCGTCCTTACGTTCGTTTCAATTATCCAGTGCGAACGGTTTTAAGATTCGAAACTTGTCGTGGCCACCGTCGCCCAAAAGGAGGAAAAAAAAGAAAAAAAAGAGGTGCAACACGAGGACTTCCCAGGAGGTCACCCATCCTAGTACTACTCTCGCCCAAGCACGCTTAACTGCGGAGTTCTGATGGGATCCGGTGCATTAGTGCTGGTATGATCGCACCTGCAAGTATTAGCGCGAACAAATGCTTTAAGCCATAACGCGTGTCATATCCGTAGTCACCGAATTTGTTTACGTGCTGGGAATGGGTTCGCAACACGAAAGCATGAGCTCTTCTCGTATTTTCCCCAAATTCGATCGATCGGACCCATTTTCCCAGTTTTCGAAGTATTTTCTCCAGAGCTACTCGGGCTGCGTCCTTACGTTAGTTTCAATAATCCGGCGCGAACGGTTTTAATATTCGAAACTTGTCGTTGCCACCGTCGCCCAAAAGGAGGAAAAAAAAGAAAAAAAGAGGTGCAACACAAGGACTTCCCAGGAGGTCACCCATCCTAGTACTACTCTCGCCCAAGCACGCTTAACTGCAGAGTTCTGGTGGGATCCGGTGCATTACTGCTGGTATGATCGCACCTGCAAGTATTAGCGCGAACAAATGGTTTAAGCCATAACGCGTGTCATATCCGTAGTTACCGGATTTGTTTACATGCTGGGAATGGGTTCGCAACACGAAAGCATCAGCTCCTCCCGTATTTTCCCCAAATTCGATCGATCGGACCCATTTTCCCAGTTTTCGAAGTATTTTCTCCGAGAGCTACTCGGGCTGCGTCCTTACGTTCATTTCAATTATCCGGCGCGAACGGTTTTAAGATTCGAAACTTGTCGTGGCCACCGTCGCCCATAAGGAGGAAAAAAAAGAAAAAAAGAGGCGCAACACGAGGACTTCCCAGGAGGTCACCCATCCTAGTACTACTCCCGCCCAAGCACGCTTAATTGCGGAGTTCTGATGGGATCCGGTGCATTAGTGTTGGTATGATCACACCTGCAAGTATTAGCGCGAACAAATGCTTTAAGCCATAACGCGTGTCATATCCGTAGTCACCGGATTTTTTTACGTGCTGGGAATGGGTTCGCAAAACGAAAGCATGAGCTCCGCCCGTATTTTCCCCAAATTCGATCGATCGGACCCATTTTCCCAGTTTTCGAAGTATTTTCTCCGAGAGCTACTCGGGCTGCGTCCTTACGTTTTTAAGATTATTCGGCGCGAACGGTTTTAAGATTCGAAACTTGTCGTTGCCACCGTCGCCCAAAAGGAGGGAAAAAAAGAAAAAAAGAGGTGCAACACGAGGACTTCCCAGGAGGTCACGAAAGCATGAGCTCCGCCCGTATTTTCCCCAAATTCGATCGATCGGACCCATTTTCCCAGTTTTCGAAGTATTTTCTCCGAGAGCTACTCGGGTTGCGTCCTTATGTTCGTTTCAATTATCCAGTGCGAACGGTTTTAAGATTCGAAACTTGTCGTTGCCACCGTCGCCCAAAAGGAGGAAAAAAAAGAAAAAAAGAGGTGCAACACGAGGACTTCCTAGGAGGTCACGAAAGCATGAGTTCCGCCCGTATTTTCCCCAAATTCGATCGATCGGACCCGTTTTCCCAGTTTTCGAAGTATTTTCTCCGAGAGCTACTCGGGCTGCGTCCTTACGTTTTTAAGATTATCCGGCGCGAACGGTTTTAAGATTCGAAACTTGTCGTGGCCACCGTCGCCCATAAGGAGGAAAAAAGAGAAAAAAAGAGGCGCAACACGAGGACTTCCCAGGAGGTCACCCATCCTAGTACTACTCTCGCCAAAGCACACTTAACTGCGGAGTTCTGATGGGATCCGGTGCATTAGTGCTGGTATGATCGCACCTGCAAGTATTAGCGCGAACAAATGCTTTAAGCCATAACGCGTGTCATATCCGTAGTTACCGGATTTGTTTACGTGCTGGGAATGGGTTCGCATCACGAAAGCATGAGCTCCGCCCGTATTTTCCCCAAATTCGATCGATCGGACCCATTTTCCCAGTTTTCGAAGTATTTTCTCCGAGAGCTACTCGGGCTGCGTCCTTACGTTCGTTTCAATTATCCGGCGCGAACGGTTTTAAGATTCGAAACTTGTCATTGCCACTGTCGCCCAAAAGGAGGAAAAAAAAGAAAAAAAGAGGTGCAACACGAGGACTTCCTAGGAGGTCACGAAAGCATGAGCTCCGCCCGTATTTTCCCCAAATTCGATCGATCGGACCCATTTTCCCAGTTTTCGAAGTATTTTCTCCGAGAGCTACTCGGGCTGCGTCCTTACGTTTTTAAGATTATCCGGCGCGAACGGTTTTAAGATTCGAAACTTGTCGTGGCCACCGTCGCCCATAAGGAGGAAAAAAGAGAAAAAAAGAGGCGTAACACGAGGACTTCCCAAGAGGTCACCCATCCTAGTACTACTCTCGCCCAAGCACGCTTAACTGCGGAGTTCTGATGGGATCCGGTGCATTAGTGCTGGTATGATCGCACCTGCAAGTATTAGCGCGAACAAATGCTTTAAGCCATAACGCGTGTCATATCCGTAGTCACCGGATGTTTTTACGTGCTGGGAATGGGTTCGCAAAACGAAAGCTTGAGCTCCGCCCGTATTTTCCCCAAATTCGATCGATCGGACCCATTTTCCCAGTTTTCGAAGTATTTTCTCCGAGAGCTACTCGGGCTGCGTCCTTACGTTCGTTTCAATTATCCGGCGCGAACGGTTTTAAGATTTGAAACTTGTCGTGACCACCGTCACCCATAAGGAGGAAAAAAGAGAAAAAAAGAGGTGCAACAAGAGGACTTCCCAGGAGGTCACCCATCCTAGTACTACTCTCGTCCAAGCACGCTTAACTGCGGAGTTCTGATGGGATCCGGTGCATTAGTGCCGGTATGATCGCACCTGCAAGTATTAGCGCGAACAAATGTTTTAAGCCATAACGAATATCATATCCATAGTCACCGGATTTGTTTACGTGCTGGGAATGGGTTCGCAACACGAAAGCATGAGCTCCGCCCGTATTTTCCCCAAATTCGATCGATCGGACCCATTTTCCCAGTTTTCGAAGTATTTTCTCTGAGAGCTACTCGGGCTGCGTCCTTACGTTTGTTTCAATTATCCGGCGCGAACGGTTTTAAGATTCGAAACTTGTCGTTGCCACCGTCGCCCAAAAGGAGGAAAAAAAAGAAAAAAAGAGGTGCAACACGAGGACTTCCTAGGAGGTCATGAAAGCATGAGCTCCGCCCGTATTTTCCCCAAATTCGATCGCCGGACCCATTTTCCCAGTTTTCGAAGTATTTTCTCCGAGAGCTACTCTGGCTGCGTCCTTACGTTTTTAAGATTATCCGGCGCGAACGGTTTTAAGATTCGAAACTTGTCGTGGCCACCGTCGCTCATAAGGAGGAAAAAAGAGAAAAAAAGAGGCGCAACACGAGGACTTCCCAAGAGGTCACCCATCCTAGTACTACTCTCGCCCAAGCACACTTAACTGCGGAGTTCTGATGGGATCCGGTGCATTAGTGCTGGTATGATCGCACCTGCAAGTATTATCGCGAACAAATGCTTTAAGCCATAACGCGTGTCATATCCGTAGTTACCGGATTTGTTTACGTGCTGGGAATGGGTTCGCAACACGAAAGCTTGAGCTCCGCCCGTATTTTCCCCAAATTCGATCGATCGGACCCATTTTCCCAGTTTTCGAAGTATTTTCTCCGAGAGCTACTCGGGCTGCGTCCTTACGTTCGTTTCAATTATCCGGCGCGAACGGTTTTAAGATTCGAAACTTGTCGTGGCCACCGTCGCCCATAAGGAGGAAAAAAAAGAAAAAAAGATGCGCAACACGAGGACTTCCCAGGAGGTCACCCATCCTAGTACTACTCCCGCCCAAGCACGCTTAATTGCGGAGTTCTGATGGGATCCGGTGCATTAGTGCTGGTATGATCCCACCTGCATGTATGAGTGCGAACAAATGCTTTAAGCCATAACGCGTGTCATATCCGTAGTCACCGGATTTTTTTACGTGCTGGGAATGGGTTCGCAACACGAAAGCATGAGCTCCGCCCGTATTTTCCCCAAATTCGATCGATCGGACCCATTTTCCCAGTTTTCAAAGTATTTTCTCCGAGAGCTACTCGGGCTGCGTCCTTACGTTCTTTCAATTATCCGGCGCGAACAGTTTTAAGATTCGAAACTTGTCGTTGCCACCGTCGCCCAAAAGGAGGAAAAAAAAGAAAAAAAGAGGTGCAACACGAGGACTTCCCAGGAGGTCACCCTGAAGAGTACATGTGTGCACAACATTGAAGTTCATGAAGTTTGTCAAGCACATGTATTTGAAGCATGGTTTTGATTAAGAAAACATAATGATGAAGACAATAAAGACAAGTGAAGGCAACTTTCCAAAAGAACAAAAAGCAACAAACAAAAAGCAACAAACAAAAAGCATTGGATTGTTCAAAAGAAAAGATCAAGTATAGAAGTGAGTAAATAAGGAAAAGAGAGAAAATGAACTATTCTCAATCAAGCAAGCTCAAGGAGTTTCAAAGTTATATAGTGTAATTTTATTGTTTGCTTTGAGTCCTTAGTTTGTGGGTAGAGTTTAGTATTGGGTAGTGAATCTCAATCAATTAATTTTGAGTTTTTCACACTAATAAATCAATTTTTTAAATTGATGCATTAAAGTTTTACAAAATGTTTTTAAATATTTTTAAATGCATCAATATGTGGCAAAATATTATATCTAAGGTTTAAGGAAAGGTTTTAAAGGTTACATTTTATCAAAACAATTTTTGCTGAAATAGAAAACTAAACTTACAGTTCAGTAACCGGTTAGTAGAGCTCAGTAACCGGTTAGTGACTGTTAAGTTAGTTGGAAAAATCAGTTTTGTGTTTAACTCTTTATGGGTATTCTTTATAAAACCTTTATTACACCTTATTACATATAATATACACGTTTTTACATAAACAAGCCACACTTTCTCTCATAGATTAGAAAAGATCAAAACCTCTCTTTTATATCTTGTTGATACTCTTTTCTTACAAACACAAGAATCTCATAATCAACTTGTTCATTGTTATTTGATTGAGATTCATTAGGTTCTGAATTTCTGTATTTCTATGGTGTTGTAATCATTGCATTCAAGGCAAAATTGTCTACAACAAATTGAAGAAAAAGGAAGTCTTGATTGAGGAACAATCAAGCAAAGGAAGTCTTGATTAAGGAGTAATCAAGCATAGATTGAAGAAGTCTAAGTGGAAGGGATCCACATAGCAAGAGGACTTGGAAGAGGTTCTTTCAAGGAATTAGAATTAGAAGATCAAGGAGGGTTGCATAACAAGAGTGGGTATCTCTTGGTAGTTATCAAGTGAGGAATCTTGAGAGGCTTAGCTTGTAATCAAGGATCTTTAATTCTAGTGAAGAAATCTCTCTTTGTTGAAGAGGGGACTGGATGTAGCTCTCAAGTGGGTGAGAGTGAACCAGGATAAATCTCTTGTGCAGTATCTCTTCCCTAATCTCTTTAATTTCTGCATTGTTCATAGTTATTGCATGAAAACCTAGAAAATTGATTTTCGTATAAATTGAATCAATTAGATAGTAATTGAACAAATTAATTTGGGGAAAACTATTTTCAAACATCTGGGTATATGTTTATAATCTGGGTTTGAATCAATTCCGCTTTATCTCTGAGTTCTTGAGTTAATTTGTCAATTTTCGTTTTCTGTTACAGTTCAGTAACCGGTTAGTGAGAACCAGTAACCGGTTAGTCACTGTGAAATTGGTTAAAGAAATTCTGTTTTAATCAATTCTAATTGGTTTTGAGAAAATTGTTCAAGGTTGATAAAACACCTATTCAACCCCCCCTTCTAGGTGTTTCTCACGTGTTCATACTATACCGATTGTATTCCAACACACCCATCCTAGTACTACTCTCTCCCAAGCACGCTTAGCTGCGGAGTTCTGATGGGATCCGGTGCATTAGTGCTGGTATGATCGCACCTGCAAGTATTAGCGCGAACAAATGCTTTAAGCCATAACGCGTGTCATATCCGTAGTCACCGGATTTGTTTACGTGCTGGGAATGGGTTCGCAACACGAAAGCATGAGCTCCGCCCGTATTTTCACCAAATTCGATCGATCGGACCCATTTTCCCAGTTTTCGAAGTATTTTCTCCGAGAGCTACTCGGGCTTCGTCCTTACGTTCGTTTCAATTATCCGGTGCGAACGGTTTTAAGATTCGAAACTTGTCGTGGCCACCGTCGCCTAAAATGAGGAAAAAAAAGAAAAAAGAAGTGCAACAAGAAGACTTCCCAGGAGGTCACCCATCCTAGTACTACTCTCGTCCAAGCACACTTAACTACGGAGTTCTGATGGGATCCGGTGCATTAGTGCTGGTATGATCGCACCTGCAAGTATTAGCGCGAACAAATGCTTTAAGCCATAACGCGTGTCATATCCATAGTCACCGGATTTGTTTACGTGCTGGGAATGGGTTCGCAAAACGAAAGCATGAGCTCCGCCCGTATTTTCCCCAAATTCGATCGATCGGACCCATTTTCCCAGTTTTCGAAGTATTTTCTCCGAGAGCTACTCGGGCTGCGTCCTTACGTTTTTAAGATTATCCGGCTCGAACGGTTTTAAGATTCGAAACTTGTCGTGGCCACCGTCGCCCATAAGGAGGAAAAAAGAGAAAAAAGAGGCGCAACACGAGGACTTCCCAGGAGGTCACCCATCATAGTACTACTCTCGCCCAAGCACGCTTAACTGCGAAGTTCTGATGGGATCCGGTGCATTAGTGCTGGTATGATCGCACCTGCAAGTATTAGCGCGAACAAATGCTTTAAGCCATAACGCGTGTCATATCCGTAGTTACCGGATTTGTTTACGTGCTGGGAATGGGTTCACAACACGAAAGCATGAGCTCCGCCCGTATTTTCCCCAAATTCGATCGATCGGACCCAATTTCCCAGTTTTCGAAGTATTTTCTCCGAGAGCTACTCGGGCTGCGTCCTTACGTTTTTAAGATTATCCGGCTCGAACGGTTTTAAGATTCGAAACTTGTCGTGGCCACCGTCGCCCATAAGGAGGAAAAAAGAGAAAAAAAGAGGCGCAACACGAGGACTTCCCAGGAGGTCACCCATCATAGTACTACTCTCGCCCAAGCACGCTTAACTGCGAAGTTATGATGGGATCCGGTGCATTAGTGCTGGTATGATCGCACCTGCAAGTATTAGCGCGAACAAATGCTTTAAGCCATAACATGTGTCATATCCGTAGTTACCGGATTTGTTTACGTGCTGGGAATGGGTTCGCAACACGAAAGCATGAGCTCCGCCCGTATTTTCCCCAAATTCGATCGATCGGACCCATTTTCCCAGTTTTCGAAGTATTTTCTCCGAGAGCTACACGGGCTGCGTCCTTACGTTCGTTTCAATTATTCGGCGCAAACGGTTTTAAGATTCGAAACTTGTCGTGGCCACCGTCGCCCATAAGGAGGAAAAAAAAGAAAAAAAGAGGCGCAACACGAGGACTTCCCAGGAGGTCACCCATCCTAGTACTACTCCCACCCAAGCACGCTTAATTGCGGAGTTCTGATGGGATCCGGTGCATTAGTGCTGGTATGATCCCACCTACATGTATTAGCGCGAACAAATGCTTTAAGCCATAACGCGTGTCATATCCGTAGTCACCGGATTTGTTTACGTGCTGGGAATGGGTTCGCAACACGAAAGCATGAGCTCCGCCCGTATTTTCCCCAAATTCGATCGATCGGACCCATTTTCCCAGTTTTAGAAGTATTTTCACCGAGAGCTACTCGGGTTGCGTCATACGTTCATTTCAATTATCCGGCGCGAACGGTTTTAAGATTCGAAACTTGTCGTTGCCCCCGTCGCCCAAAAGGAGGAAAAAAAAGAAAAAAAGAGGTGCAACACGAGGACTTCCCAGGAGGTCACCCATCCTAGTACTACTCTCGCCCAAGCACGCTTAGCTGCGGAGTTCTGATGGGATCCGGTGCATTAGTGCTGGTATGATCGCACCTGCAAGTATTAGCGCGAACAAATGCTTTAAGCCATAACGCGTGTTATATCCGTAGTCACCGGATTTGTTTACGTGCTGGGAATGGGTTCGCAACACGAAAGCATGAGCTCCGCCCGTATTTTCCCCAAATTCGATCGATCGGACCCATTTTCCCAGTTTTCGAAGTATTTTCTCCGAGAGCTACTCGGGCTTCGTCCTTACGTTCGTTTCAATTATCCGGTGCGAACGGTTTTAAGATTCGAAACTTGTCGTGGCCACCGTCGCCTAAAATGAGGAAAGAAAAGAAAAAAAGAGGTGCAACAAGAGGACTTCCCAGGAGGTCACCCATCCTAGTACTACTCTCGTCCAAGCACGCTTAACTACGGAGTTCTGATGGGATCCGGTGCATTAGTGCTGGTATGATCGCACCTGCAAGTATTAGCGGAACAAATGCTTTAAGCCATAACGCGTGTCATATCCGTAGTCACCGGATTTGTTTACGTGCTGGGAATGGGTTCGCAACACGAAAGCATGAGCTCCGCCCGTATTTTCCCCAAATTCGATCGATCGGACCCATTTTCCCAGTTTTCGAAGTATTTTCTCCGAGAGCTACTCGGGCTGCGTCCTTACGTTCGTTTCAATTATCCGGCGCGAACGGTTTTAAGATTCGAAACTTGTCGTTGCCACCGTCGCCCAAAAGGAGGAAAAAAAAGAAAAAAAGAGGTGCAACACGAGGACATCCCAGGAGAGTTCTGATGGGATCCGGTGCATTAGTGCTGGTATGATCGCACCTGCAAGTATTAGCGCGAACAAATGCTTTAAGCCATAACGCGTGTCATATCCGTAGTCACCGGATTTGTTTACGTGCTGGGAATGGGTTCGCAACACGAAAGCATGAGCTCCGCCCGTATTTTCCCCAAATTCGATTGATCGGACCCATTTTCCCAGTTTTTGAAGTATTTTCTCCGAGAGCTACTCGGGCTGCGTCCTTACGTTCGTTTCAATTATCCGGCGCGAACGGTTTTAAGATTCGAAACTTGTCGTTGTCACCGTCGCCCAAAAGGAGGAAAAAAAGAAAAAAAGAGGTGCAACACGAGGACTTCCTAGAAGGTCACGAAAGCATGAGCTCCGCCCGTATTTTCCCCAAATTCGATCGATCGGACCCATTTTCCCAGTTTTTGAAGTATTTTCTCCGAGAGCTACTCGGGCTGCGTCCTTACGTTCGTTTCAATTATCCGGCGCGAACGGTTTTAAGATTCGAAACTTGTCGTTGTCACTGTCGCCCAAAAGGAGGAAAAAAAGAAAAAAAGAGGTGCAACACGAGGACTTCCTAGAAGGTCACGAAAGCATGAGCTCCGCCCGTATTTTCCCCAAATTCTATCGATCGGACCCATTTTCCCAGTTTTCGAAGTATTTTCTCCGAGAGCTACTCGGGCTGCGTCCTTACGTTCATTTCAATTATCCGGCGCGAACGGTTTTAAGATTCGAAACTTGTCGTTGCCCCCATCGCCCAAAAGGAGGAAAAAAAAGAAAAAAAGAGGTGCAACACGAGGACTTCCCAGGAGGTCACCCATCCTAGTACTACTCTCGCCCTAGCACGCTTAACTGCGGAGTTCTGATGGGATCCGGTGCATTATTGCTGGTATGATCGCACCTGCAAGTATTAGCGCGAACAAATACTTTAAGCCATAACGCGTGTCATATCCGTAGTCACCGGATTTGTTTACGTACTGGGAATGGGTTCGCAACACGAAAGCATGAGCTCCGCCCGTATTTTCCCCAAATTCGATCGATCGGACCCATTTTCCCAGTTTTCGAAGTATTTTTTCCGAGAGCTACTCGGGCTTCGTCCTTACGTTCGTTTCAATTATCCGGTGCGAACGGTTTTAAGATTCGAAACTTGTCGTGGCCACCGTCGCCTAAAATGTGGAAAAAAAAGAAAAAAAGAGGTGCAACAAGAGGACTTCCCAGGAGGTCACCCATCCTAGTACTACTCTCGTCCAAGCACGCTTAACTACGGAGTTCTGATGGGATCCGGTGCATTATTGCTGGTATGATCGCACCTGCAAGTATTAGCGCGAACAAATGCTTTAAGCCATAACGCGTGTCATATCCGTAGTCACCGGATTTGTTTACGTGCTGGGAATGGGTTCGCAACACGAAAGCATGAGCTCCGCCCGTATTTTCCCCAAATTCTATCGATCGGACCCATTTTCCCAGTTTTCGAAGTATTTTCTCCGAGAGCTACTCGGGCTGCGTCCTTACGTTCGTTTCAATTATCCGGCGCGAACGGTTTTAAGATTCGAAACTTGTCGTTGCCACCGTCGCCCAAAAGGAGGAAAAAAAAGAAAAAAAGAGGTGCAACACGAGGACTTCCCAGGAGGTCACCCATCCTAGTACTACTCTCGCCCAAGCACGCTTAACTGCGGAGTTCTGACGGGATCCGGTGCATTAGTGCTGGTATGATCGCACCTGCAAGTATTAGCGCGAACAAATGCTTTAAGCCATAACGCGTGTCATATCCGTAGTCACCGGATTTGACTACGTGCTGGGAATGGGTTCGCAACACGAAAGCATGAGCTCCGCCCGTATTTTCCCCAAATTCGATCGATCGGACCCATTTTCCCAGTTTTCGAAGTATTTTCTCCGAGAGCTACTCGGGCTTCGTCCTTACGTTCGTTTCAATTATCCGGTGCGAACGGTTTTAAGATTCGAAACTTGTCGTGGCCACCGTCGCCTAAAATGAGGAAAGAAAAGAAAAAAAGAGGTGCAACAAGAGGACTTCCCAGGAGGTCACCCATCCTAGTACTACTCTCGTCCAAGCACGCTTAACTACGGAGTTCTGATGGGATCCGGTGCATTAGTGCTGGTATGATCGCACCTGCAAGTATTAGCGGAACAAATGCTTTAAGCCATAACGCGTGTCATATCCGTAGTCACCGGATTTGTTTACGTGCTGGGAATGGGTTCGCAACACGAAAGCATGAGCTCCGCCCGTATTTTCCCCAAATTCGATCGATCGGACCCATTTTCCCAGTTTTCGAAGTATTTTCTCCGAGAGCTACTCGGGCTGCGTCCTTACGTTCGTTTCAATTATCCGGCGCGAACGGTTTTAAGATTCGAAACTTGTCGTTGCCACCGTCGCCCAAAAGGAGGAAAAAAAAGAAAAAAAGAGGTGCAACACGAGGACATCCCAGGAGAGTTCTGATGGGATCCGGTGCATTAGTGCTGGTATGATCGCACCTGCAAGTATTAGCGCGAACAAATGCTTTAAGCCATAACGCGTGTCATATCCGTAGTCACCGGATTTGTTTACGTGCTGGGAATGGGTTCGCAACACGAAAGCATGAGCTCCGCCCGTATTTTCCCCAAATTCGATTGATCGGACCCATTTTCCCAGTTTTCGAAGTATTTTTTCCGAGAGCTACTCGGGCTTCGTCCTTACGTTCGTTTCAATTATCCGGTGCGAACGGTTTTAAGATTCGAAACTTGTCGTGGCCACCGTCGCCTAAAATGTGGAAAAAAAAGAAAAAAAGAGGTGCAACAAGAGGACTTCCCAGGAGGTCACCCATCCTAGTACTACTCTCGTCCAAGCACGCTTAACTACGGAGTTCTGATGGGATCCGGTGCATTATTGCTGGTATGATCGCACCTGCAAGTATTAGCGCGAACAAATGCTTTAAGCCATAACGCGTGTCATATCCGTAGTCACCGGATTTGTTTACGTGCTGGGAATGGGTTCGCAACACGAAAGCATGAGCTCCGCCCGTATTTTCCCCAAATTCTATCGATCGGACCCATTTTCCCAGTTTTCGAAGTATTTTCTCCGAGAGCTACTCGGGCTGCGTCCTTACGTTCGTTTCAATTATCCGGCGCGAACGGTTTTAAGATTCGAAACTTGTCGTTGCCACCGTCGCCCAAAAGGAGGAAAAAAAAAGAAAAAAAGAGGTGCAACACGAGGACTTCCCAGGAGGTCACCCATCCTAGTACTACTCTCGCCCAAGCACGCTTAACTGCGGAGTTCTGACGGGATCCGGTGCATTAGTGCTGGTATGATCGCACCTGCAAGTATTAGCGCGAACAAATGCTTTAAGCCATAACGCGTGTCATATCCGTAGTCACCGGATTTGACTACGTGCTGGGAATGGGTTCGCAACACGAAAGCATGAGCTCCGCCCGTATTTTCCCCAAATTCGATCGATCGGACCCATTTTCCCAGTTTTCGAAGTATTTTCTCCGAGAGCTACTCGGGCTTCGTCCTTACGTTCGTTTCAATTATCCGGTGCGAACGGTTTTAAGATTCGAAACTTGTCGTGGCCACCGTCGCCTAAAATGAGGAAAGAAAAGAAAAAAAGAGGTGCAACAAGAGGACTTCCCAGGAGGTCACCCATCCTAGTACTACTCTCGTCCAAGCACGCTTAACTACGGAGTTCTGATGGGATCCGGTGCATTAGTGCTGGTATGATCGCACCTGCAAGTATTAGCGGAACAAATGCTTTAAGCCATAACGCGTGTCATATCCGTAGTCACCGGATTTGTTTACGTGCTGGGAATGGGTTCGCAACACGAAAGCATGAGCTCCGCCCGTATTTTCCCCAAATTCGATCGATCGGACCCATTTTCCCAGTTTTCGAAGTATTTTCTCCGAGAGCTACTCGGGCTGCGTCCTTACGTTCGTTTCAATTATCCGGCGCGAACGGTTTTAAGATTCGAAACTTGTCGTTGCCACCGTCGCCCAAAAGGAGGAAAAAAAAGAAAAAAAGAGGTGCAACACGAGGACATCCCAGGAGAGTTCTGATGGGATCCGGTGCATTAGTGCTGGTATGATCGCACCTGCAAGTATTAGCGCGAACAAATGCTTTAAGCCATAACGCGTGTCATATCCGTAGTCACCGGATTTGTTTACGTGCTGGGAATGGGTTCGCAACACGAAAGCATGAGCTCCGCCCGTATTTTCCCCAAATTCGATTGATCGGACCCATTTTCCCAGTTTTTGAAGTATTTTCTCCGAGAGCTACTCGGGCTGCGTCCTTACGTTCGTTTCAATTATCCGGCGCGAACGGTTTTAAGATTCGAAACTTGTCGTTGTCACCGTCGCCCAAAAGGAGGAAAAAAAGAAAAAAAGAGGTGCAACACGAGGACTTCCTAGAAGGTCACGAAAGCATGAGCTCCGCCCGTATTTTCCCCAAATTCGATCGATCGGACCCATTTTCCCAGTTTTTGAAGTATTTTCTCCGAGAGCTACTCGGGCTGCGTCCTTACGTTCGTTTCAATTATCCGGCGCGAACGGTTTTAAGATTCGAAACTTGTCGTTGTCACCGTCGCCCAAAAGGAGGAAAAAAAGAAAAAAAGAGGTGCAACACGAGGACTTCCTAGAAGGTCACGAAAGCATGAGCTCCGCCCGTATTTTCCCCAAATTCTATCGATCGGACCCATTTTCCCAGTTTTCGAAGTATTTTCTCCGAGAGCTACTCGGGCTGCGTCCTTACGTTCATTTCAATTATCCGGCGCGAACGGTTTTAAGATTCGAAACTTGTCGTTGCCCCCATCGCCCAAAAGGAGGAAAAAAAAGAAAAAAAGAGGTGCAACACGAGGACTTCCCAGGAGGTCACCCATCCTAGTACTACTCTCGCCCTAGCACGCTTAACTGCGGAGTTCTGATGGGATCCGGTGCATTATTGCTGGTATGATCGCACCTGCAAGTATTAGCGCGAACAAATACTTTAAGCCATAACGCGTGTCATATCCGTAGTCACCGGATTTGTTTACGTACTGGGAATGGGTTCGCAACACGAAAGCATGAGCTCCGCCCGTATTTTCCCCAAATTCGATCGATCGGACCCATTTTCCCAGTTTTCGAAGTATTTTTTCCGAGAGCTACTCGGGCTTCGTCCTTACGTTCGTTTCAATTATCCGGTGCGAACGGTTTTAAGATTCGAAACTTGTCGTGGCCACCGTCGCCTAAAATGTGGAAAAAAAAGAAAAAAAGAGGTGCAACAAGAGGACTTCCCAGGAGGTCACCCATCCTAGTACTACTCTCGTCCAAGCACGCTTAACTACGGAGTTCTGATGGGATCCGGTGCATTATTGCTGGTATGATCGCACCTGCAAGTATTAGCGCGAACAAATGCTTTAAGCCATAACGCGTGTCATATCCGTAGTCACCGGATTTGTTTACGTGCTGGGAATGGGTTCGCAACACGAAAGCATGAGCTCCGCCCGTATTTTCCCCAAATTCTATCGATCGGACCCATTTTCCCAGTTTTCGAAGTATTTTCTCCGAGAGCTACTCGGGCTGCGTCCTTACGTTCGTTTCAATTATCCGGCGCGAACGGTTTTAAGATTCGAAACTTGTCGTTGCCACCGTCGCCCAAAAGGAGGAAAAAAAAAGAAAAAAAGAGGTGCAACACGAGGACTTCCCAGGAGGTCACCCATCCTAGTACTACTCTCGCCCAAGCACGCTTAACTGCGGAGTTCTGACGGGATCCGGTGCATTAGTGCTGGTATGATCGCACCTGCAAGTATTAGCGCGAACAAATGCTTTAAGCCATAACGCGTGTCATATCCGTAGTCACCGGATTTGACTACGTGCTGGGAATGGGTTCGCAACACGAAAGCATGAGCTCCGCCCGTATTTTCCCCAAATTCGATCGATCGGACCCATTTTCCCAGTTTTCGAAGTATTTTCTCCGAGAGCTACTCGGGCTTCGTCCTTACGTTCGTTTCAATTATCCGGCGCGAACGGTTTTAAGATTCGAAACTTGTCGTTGCCCCCATCGCCCAAAAGGAGGAAAAAAAAGAAAAAAAGAGGTGCAACACGAGGACTTCCCAGGAGGTCACCCATCCTAGTACTACTCTCGCCCTAGCACGCTTAACTACGGAGTTCTGATGGGATCCGGTGCATTAGTGCTGGTATGATCGCACCTGCAAGTATTAGCGCGAACAAATACTTTAAGCCATAACGCGTGTCATATCCGTAGTCACCGGATTTGTTTACGTGCTGGGAATGGGTTCGCAACACGAAAGCATGAGCTCCGCCCGTATTTTCCCCAAATTCGATCGATCGGACCCATTTTCCCAGTTTTCGAAGTATTTTCTCCGAGAGCTACTCGGGCTGCGTCCTTACGTTTTTAAAATTATCCGGCGCGAACGGTTTTAAGATTCGAAACTTGTCGTGGCCACCGTCGCCCATAAGGAGGAAAAAAAAGAAAAAAAGAGGCGCAACACGAGGACTTCCCAGGAGGTCACCCATCCTAGTACTACTCCAGCCCAAACACGCTTAATTGCGGAGTTCTGATGGGATCCGGTGCATTAGTGCTAGTATGATCGCACCTGCAAGTATTAGCTCAAACAAATGCTTTAAGCCATAACGCGTGTCATATCCGTAGTCACCGGATTTGTTTACGTGCTGGGAATGGGTTCGCAACACGAAAGCATTAGCTCCGCCCGTATTTTCCCCAAATTCGATCGATCGGACCCATTTTCCCAGTTTTCGAAGTATTTTCTCCGAGAGCTACTCGGGCTGCGTCCTTACGTTCCTTTCAATTATCCGGCGCGAACGGTTTTAAGATTCGAAACTTGTCGTTGCCACCGTCGCCCAAAAGGAGGAAAAAAAAGAAAAAAAGAGGTGCAACACGAGGACTTCCCAGGAGGTCACCCATCCTAGTACTACTCTCGCCCAAACACGCTTAGCTGCGGAGTTCTGATGTGATCCGGTGCATTAGTGCTGGTATGATCGCACCTGCAAGTATTAGCGCGAACAAATGCTTTAAGCCATAACGCATGTCATATCCATTGTCACCGGATTTGTTTACGAGCTGCGAATGGGTTCGCAACACGAAAGCATGAGCTCCGCCCGTATTTTCCCCAAATTCGATCGATCGGACCCATTTTCCCAGTTTTCGAAGTATTTTCTCCGAGAGCTACTCGGGCTGCGTCCTTACGTTCCTTTCAATTATCCGGCGAGAACGGTTTTAAGATTCGAAACTTGTCGTTGCCACCGTCGCCCAAAAGGAGGAAAAAAAAGAAAAAAAGAGGTGCAACACGAGGACTTCCCAGGAGGTCACCCATCCTAGTACTACTCTCGCCCAAACACGCTTAGCTGCGGAGTTCTGATGTGATCCGGTGCATTAGTGCTGGTATGATCGCACCTGCAAGTATTAGCGCGAACAAATGCTTTAAGCCATAACGCATGTCATATCCATTGTCACCGGATTTGTTTACGTGTTGCGAATGGGTTCGCAACACGAAAGCATGAGCTCCGCCCTTATTTTCCCCAAATTCGATCGATCGGACCCATTTTCCCAGTTTTCGAAGTATTTTTTCCG
This sequence comes from Crotalaria pallida, assembly GCA_037953625.1. Taxonomy (NCBI): domain Eukaryota; kingdom Viridiplantae; phylum Streptophyta; class Magnoliopsida; order Fabales; family Fabaceae; genus Crotalaria; species Crotalaria pallida. Next base: position 35,833,842 of record CM075655.1, on the reverse strand, counting down.
AGAGCTACTCGGGCTTCGTCCTTACGTTCGTTTCAATTATCCGGTGCGAACGGTTTTAAGATTCGAAACTTGTCGTGGCCACCGTCGCCTAAAATGAGGAAAAAAAAGAAAAAAAGAGGTGCAACAAGAGGACTTCCCAGGAGGTCACCCATCCTAGTACTACTCTCGTCCAAGCACGCTTAACTACGGAGTTCTAATGGGATCCGGTGCATTAGTGCTGGTATGATCGCACCTGCAAGTATTAGCGCGAACAAATGCTTTAAGCCATAACGCGTGTCATATCCGTAGTCACCGGATTTGTTTACGTGCTGGGAATGGGTTCGCAACACGAAAGCATGAGCTCCGCCCGTATTTTCCCCAAATTCTATCGATCGGACCCATTTTCCCAGTTTTCGAAGTATTTTCTCCGAGAGCTACTCGGGCTACGTCCTTACGTTCGTTTCAATTATCCGGCGCGAACGGTTTTAAGATTCGAAACTTGTCGTTGCCACCGTCGCCCAAAAGGAGGAAAAAAAAAGAAAAAAAGAGGTGCAACACGAGGACTTCCCAGGAGGTCACCCATCCTAGTACTACTCTCGCCCAAGCACGCTTAACTGCGGAGTTCTGACGGGATCCGGTGCATTAGTGCTGGTATGATCGCACCTGCAAGTATTAGCGCGAACAAATGCTTTAAGCCATAACGCGTGTCATATCCGTAGTCACCGGATTTGACTACGTGCTGGGAATGGGTTCGCAACACGAAAGCATGAGCTCCGCCCGTATTTTCCCCAAATTCGATCGATCGGACCCATTTTCCCAGTTTTCGAAGTATTTTCTCCGAGAGCTACTCGGGCTGCGTCCTTACGTTCGTTTCAATTATCCGGCGCGAACGGTTTTAAGATTCGAAACTTGTCGTTGCCACCGTCGCCCAAAAGGAGGAAAAAAAAGAAAAAAAGAGGTGCAACACGAGGACTTCCCAGGAGGTCACCCATCCTAGTACTACTCTCGCCCAAGCACGCTTAATTGCGGACTTCTGATGGGATCCGGTGCATTAGTGCTGGTATGATCGCACCTGCAAGTATTAGCGCGAACAAATGCTTTAAGCCATAACGCGTGTCATATCCGTAGTCACCGGATTTGTTTACGTGCTGGGAATGGGTTCGCAACACGAAAGCATGAGCTCCGCCCGTATTTTCCCCAAATTCGATCGATCGGACCCATTTTCCCAGTTTTCGAAGTATTTTCTCCGAGAGCTACTCGGGCTGCGTCCTTGCGTTTTTAAAATTATCCGGCGCGAACGGTTTTAAGATTTGAAACTTGTCGTGGCCACCGTCGCCCATAAGGAGGAAAAAAAAGAGAAAAAGAGGCGCAACACGAGGACTTCCCAGGAGGTCACCCATCCTAGTACTACTCCAGCCCAAGCACGCTTAATTGCGGAGTTCTGATGGGATCCGGTGCATTAGTGCTAGTATGATCGCACCTGCAAGTATTAGCTCAAACAAATGCTTTAAGCCATAACGCGTGTCATATCCGTAGTCACCGGATTTGTTTACGTGCTGGGAATGGGTTCGCAACACGAAAGCATTAGCTCCGCCCGTATTTTCCCCAAATTCGATCGATCGGACACATTTTCCCAGTTTTCGAAGTATTTTCTCCGAGAGCTACTCGGGCTGCGTCCTTACGTTCCTTTCAATTATCCGGCGCGAACGGTTTTAAGATTCGAAACTTGTCGTTGCCACCGTCGCCCAAAAGGAGGAAAAAAAAGAAAAAAAGAGGTGCAACACGAGGACTTCCCAGGAGGTCACCCATCCTAGTACTACTCTCGCCCAAACACGCTTAGCTGCGGAGTTCTGATGTGATCCGGTGCATTAGTGCTGGTATGGTCGCACCTGCAAGTATTAGCGCGAACAAATGCTTTAAGCCATAACGCATGTCATATCCATTGTCACCGGATTTGTTTACGTGCTGCGAATGGGTTCGCAACACGAAAGCATGAGCTCCGCCCGTATTTTCCCCAAATTCGATCGATCGGACCCATTTTCCCAGTTTTCGAAGTATTTTCTCCGAGAGCTACTCGGGCTGCGTCCTTACGTTCCTTTCAATTATCCGGCGAGAACGGTTTTAAGATTCGAAACTTGTCGTTGCCACCGTCGCCCAAAAGGAGGAAAAAAAAGAAAAAAAGAGGTGCAACACGAGGACTTCCCAGGAGGTCACCCATCCTAGTACTACTCTCGCCCAAACACGATTAGCTGCGGAGTTCTGATGTGATCCGGTGCATTAGTGCTGGTATGATCGCACCTGCAAGTATTAGCGCGAACAAATGCTTTAAGCCATAACGCATGTCATATCCATTGTCACCGGATTTGTTTACGTGTTGCGAATGGGTTCGCAACACGAAAGCATGAGCTCCGCCCTTATTTTCCCCAAATTCGATCGATCGGACCCATTTTCGCAGTTTTCGAAGTATTTTTTCCGAGAGCTACTCGGGCTTCGTCCTTACGTTCGTTTCAATTATCCGGTGCGAACGGTTTTAAGATTCGAAACTTGTCGTGGCCACCGTCGCATAAAATGAGGAAAAAAAAGAAAAAAAGAGGTGCAACAAGAGGACTTCCCAGGAGGTCACCCATCCTAGTACTACTCTCGTCCAAGCACGCTTAACTACGGATTTCTAATGGGATCCGGTGCATTAGTGCTGGTATGATCGCACCTGCAAGTATTAGCGCGAACAAATGCTTTAAGCCATAACGCGTGTCATATCCGTAGTCACCGGATTTGTTTACGTGCTGGGAATGGGTTCGCAACACGAAAGCATGAGCTCCGCCCGTATTTTCCCCAAATTCTATCGATCGGACCCATTTTCCCAGTTTTCGAAGTATTTTCTCCGAGAGCTACTCGGGCTGCGTCCTTACGTTCGTTTCAATTATCCGGCGCGAACGGTTTTAAGATTCGAAACTTGTCGTTGCCACCGTCGCTCAAAAGGAGGAAAAAAAAAAGAAAAAAAGAGGTGCAACACGAGGACTTCCCAGGATGGGTGGAGGTCACCCATCCTAGTACTACTCTCGCCCAAGCACGCTTAACTGTGGAGTTCTGATGGGATCCGGTGCATTAGTGCTGGTATGATCGCACCTGCAAGTATTAGCGCGAACAAATGCTTTAAGCCATAACGCGTGTCATATCCGTAGTCACCGGATTTGACTACGTGCTGGGAATGGGTTCGCAACACGAAAGCATGAGCTCCGCCCGTATTTTCCCCAAATTCGATCGATCGGACCCATTTTCCCAGTTTTCGAAGTATTTTCTCCGAGAGCTACTCGGGCTGCGTCCTTACGTTCGTTTCAATTATCCGGCGCGAACGGTTTTAAGATTCGAAACTTGTCGTTGCCACCGTCGCCCAAAAGGAGGAAAAAAAAGAAAAAAAGAGGTGCAACACGAGGACTTCCCAGGAGGTCACCCATCCTAGTACTACTCTCGCCCAAGCACGCTTAACTGTGGACTTCTGATGGGATCCGGTGCATTAGTGCTGGTATGATCGCACCTGCAAGTATTAGCGCGAACAAATGCTTTAAGCCATAACGCGTGTCATATCCGTAGTCACCGGATTTGTTTACGTGCTGGGAATGGGTTCGCAACACGAAAGCATTAGCTCCGCCCGTATTTCCCCAAATTCGATCGATCGGACCCATTTTCCCAGTTTTCGAAGTATTTTCTCCGAGAGCTACTCGGGCTGCGTCCTTACGTTTTTAAAATTATCCGGCGCGAACGGTTTTAAGATTCCAAACTTGTCGTGGCCACCGTCGCCAATAAGGAGGAAAAAAAAGAAAAAAAGAGGCGCAACACGAGGACTTCCCAGGAGGTCACCCATCCTAGTACTACTCCAGCCCAAGCACGCTTAATTGCGGAGTTCTGATGGGATCCGGTGCATTAGTGCTAGTATGATCGCACCTGCAAGTATTAGCTCAAACAAATGCTTTAAGCCATAACGCGTGTCATATCCGTAGTCACCGGATTTGTTTACGTGCTGGGAATGGGTTCGCAACACGAAAGCATTAGCTCCGCCCGTATTTTCCCCAAATTCGATCGATCGGACCCATTTTCCCAGTTTTCGAAGTATTTTCTCCGAGAGCTACTCGGGCTGCGTCCTTACGTTCCTTTCAATTATCCGGCGCGAACGGTTTTAAGATTCGAAACTTGTCGTTGCCACCGTCGCCCAAAAGGAGGAAAAAAAAAGAAAAAAAGAGGTGCAACACGAGGACTTCCCAGGAGGTCACCCATCCTAGTACTACTCTCGCCCAAACACGCTTAGCTGCGGAGTTCTGATGTGATCCGGTGCATTAGTGCTGGTATGGTCGCACCTGCAAGTATTAGCGCGAACAAATGCTTTAAGCCATAACGCATGTCATATCCATTGTCACCGGATTTGTTTACGTGCTGGGAATGGGTTCGCAACACGAAAGCATGAGCTCCGCCCGTATTTTCCCCAAATTCTATCGATCGGACCCATTTTCCCAGTTTTCGAAGTATTTTCTCCGAGAGCTACTCGGGCTACGTCCTTACGTTCGTTTCAATTATCCGGTGCGAACGGTTTTAAGATTCGAAACTTGTCGTTGCCACCGTCGCCCAAAAGGAGGAAAAAAAAAGAAAAAAAGAGGTGCAACACGAGGACTTCCCAGGAGGTCACCCATCCTAGTACTACTCTCGCCCAAGCACGCTTAACTGCGGAGTTCTGACGGGATCCGGTGCATTAGTGCTGGTATGATCGCACCTGCAAGTATTAGCGCGAACAAATGCTTTAAGCCATAACGCATGTCATATCCATTGTCACCGGATTTGTTTACGTGCTGCGAATGGGTTCGCAACACGAAAGCATGAGCTCCGCTCGTATTTTCCCCAAATTCGATCGATCGGACCCATTTTCCCAGTTTTCGAAGTATTTTCTCCGAGAGCTACTCGGGCTTCGTCCTTACGTTCGTTTCAATTATCCGGTGCGAACCGTTTTAAGATTCAAAACTTGTCGTGGCCACCGTCGCCTAAAATGAGGAAAAAAAAGAAAAAAAGAGATGCAACAAGAGGACTTCCCAGTAGGTCACCCATCCTAGTACTACTCTCGTCCAAGCACACTTAACTGCGGAGTTCTGATGGGATCCGGTGCATTAGTGCTGGTATGATCGCACCTGCAAGTATTAGCGCGAACAAATGCTTTAAGCCATAACGCGTGTCATATCCGTAGTCACCGGATTTGACTACGTGCTGGGAATGGGTTCGCAACACGAAAGCATGAGCTCCGCCCGTATTTTCCCCAAATTCGATCGATCGGACCCATTTTCCCAGTTTTCGAAGTATTTTCTCCGAGAGCTACTCGGGCTGCGTCCTTACGTTCGTTTCAATTATCCGGCGCGAACGGTTTTAAGATTCGAAACTTGTCGTTGCCACCGTCGCCCAAAAGGAGGAAAAAAAAGAAAAAAAGAGGTGCAACACGAGGACTTCCCAGGAGGTCACCCATCCTAGTACTACTCTCGCCCAAGCACGCTTAACTGCGGACTTCTGATGGGATCCGGTGCATTAGTGCTGGTATGATCGCACCTGCAAGTATTAGCGCGAACAAATGCTTTAAGCCATAACGCGTGTCATATCCGTAGTCACCGGATTTGTTTACGTGCTGGGAATGGGTTCGCAACACGAAAGCATGAGCTCCGCCCATATTTTCCCCAAATTCGACCGATCGGACCCATTTTCCCAGTTTTCGAAGTATTTTCTCCGAGAGCTACTCGGGCTGCGTCCTTACGTTCGTTTCATTTATCCGGCGCGAACGATTTTAAGATTCGAAACTTGTCGTTGCCACCGTTGCCCAAAAGGAGGTAAAAAAAGAAAAAAAGAGGCGCAACACGAGGACTTCCTAGGAGGTCACGAAAGCATGAGCTCCGCCCGTATTTTCCCCAAATTCGGTCGATCGGACCCATTTTCCCAGTTTTCGAAGTATTTTCTCCGAGAGCTACTTGGGTTGCGTCCTTACGTTTTTAAGATTATCCGGCGCGAACGGTTTTAAGATTCGAAACTTGTCGTGGCCACCGTCGCCCATAAGGAGGAAAAAAAAGAAAAAAAGAGGTGCAACACGAGGACTTCCCAGGAGGTCACCCATCCTAGTACTACTCTCGCCCAAGCACGCTTAATTGCGGAGTTCTGATGGGATCCGGTGCATTAGTGCTGGTATGATCGCACCTGCAAGTATTAGCGCGAACAAATGCTTTAAGCCATAACGCGTGTCATATCCGTAGTCACCGGATTTGTTTACGTTCTGCGAATGGGTTCGCAACACGAAAGCATGAGCGCCGCCCGTATTTTCCCCAAATTCGATCGATCGGACCCATTTTCCCAGTTTTCGAAGTATTTTCTCCGAGAGCTACTCGGGCTTCGTCCTTACGTTCCTTTCAATTATCCGGCGCGAACGGTTTTAAGATTCGAAACTTGTCGTTGCCACCGTCGCCCAAAAGGAGGAAAAAAAAGAAAAAAAGAGGTGCAACACGAGGACTTCCCAGGAGGTCACCCATCCTAGTACTACTCTCGCCCAAACACGCTTAGCTGCGGAGTTCTGATGTGATCCGGTGCATTAGTGCTGGTATGATCGCACCTGCAAGTATTAGCGCGAACAAATGCTTTAAGCCATAACGCGTGTCATATCCGTAGTCACCGGATTTGACTACGTGCTGGGAATGGGTTCGCAACACGAAAGCATGAGCTCCGCCCGTATTTTCCCCAAATTCGATCGATCGGACCCATTTTCCCAGTTTTCGAAGTATTTTCTCCGAGAGCTACTCGGGCTGCGTCCTTACGTTCGTTTCAATTATCCGGCGCGAACGGTTTTAAGATTCGAAACTTGTCGTTGCCACCGTCGCCCAAAAGGAGGAAAAAAAAGAAAAAAAGAGGTGCAACACGAGGACTTCCCAGGAGGTCACCCATCCTAGTACTACTCTCGCCCAAGCACGCTTAACTGCGGACTTCTGATGGGATTCGGTGCATTAGTGCTGGTATGATCGCACCTGCAAGTATTAGCGCGAACAAATGCTTTAAGCCATAACGCGTGTCATATCCGTAGTCACCGGATTTGTTTACGTGCTGGGAATGGGTTCGCAACACGAAAGCATGAGCTCCGCCCGTATTTTCCCCAAATTCGATCGATCGGACCCATTTTCCCAGTTTTCGAAGTATTTTCTCCGAGAGCTACTCGGGCTGCGTCCTTACGTTTTTAAAATTATCCGGCGCGAACGGTTTTAAGATTCGAAACTTGTCGTGGCCACCGTCGCCCATAAGGAGGAAAAAAAAGAAAAAAAGAGGCGCAACACGAGGACTTCCCAGGAGGTCACCCATCCTAGTACTACTCCAGCCCAAGCACGCTTAATTGCGGAGTTCTGATGGGATCCGGTGCATTAGTGCTAGTATGATCGCACCTGCAAGTATTAGCTCAAACAAATGCTTTAAGCCATAACGCGTCATATCCGTAGTCACCGGATTTGTTTACGTGCTGGGAATGGGTTCGCAACACGAAAGCATTAGCTCCGCCCGTATTTTCCCCAAATTCGTTCGATCGGACCCATTTTCCCAGTTTTCGAAGTATTTTCTCCGAGAGCTACTCGGGCTGCGTCCTTACGTTCGTTTCAATTATCCGGTGCGAACCGTTTTAAGATTCGAAACTTGTCGTGGCCACCGTCGCCTAAAATGAGGAAAAAAAAGAAAAAAAGAGATGCAACAAGAGGACTTCCCAGTAGGTCACCCATCCTAGTACTACTCTCGTCCAAGCACACTTAACTGCGGAGTTCTGATGGGATCCGGTGCATTAGTGCTGGTATGATCGCACCTGCAAGTATTAGCGCGAACAAATGCTTTAAGCCATAACGCGTGTCATATCCGTAGTCACCGGATTTGTTTACGTGCTGGGAATGGGTTCGCAACACGAAAGCATGAGCTCCGCCCATATTTTCCCCAAATTCGACCGATCGGACCCATTTTCCCAGTTTTCGAAGTATTTTCTCCGAGAGCTACTCGGGCTGCGTCCTTACGTTCGTTTCATTTATCCGGCGCGAACGATTTTAAGATTCGAAACTTGTCGTTGCCACCATTGCCCAAAAGGAGGTAAAAAAAGAAAAAAAGAGGCGCAACACGAGGACTTCCTAGGAGGTCACGAAAGCATGAGCTCCGCCCGTATTTTCCCCAAATTCGGTCGATCGGACCCATTTTCCCAGTTTTCGAAGTATTTTCTCCGAGAGCTACTCGGGTTGCGTCCTTACGTTTTTAAGATTATCCGACACGAACGGTTTTAAGATTCGAAACTTGTCGTGGCCACCGTCGCCCATAAGGAGGAAAAAAAAAGAAAAAAAGAGGTGCAACACGAGGACTTCCCAGGAGGTCACCCATCCTAGTACTACTCTCGCCCAAGCACGCTTAATTGCGGAGTTCTGATGGGATCCGGTGCATTAGTGCTGGAATGATCGCACCTGCAAGTATTAGCGCGAACAAATGCTTTAAGCCATAACGCGTGTCATATCCGTAGTCACCGGATTTGTTTACGTGCTGCGAATGGGTTCGCAACACGAAAGCATGAGCTCCGCCCGTATTTTCCCCAAATTCGATCGATCGGACCCATTTTCCCAGTTTTCGAAGTATTTTCTCCGAGAGCTACTCGGGCTTCGTCCTTACGTTCCTTTCAATTATCCGGCGCGAACGGTTTTAAGATTCGAAACTTGTCGTTGCCACCGTCGCCCAAAAGGAGGAAAAAAAAGAAAAAAAGAGGTGCAACACGAGGACTTCCCAGGAGGTCACCCATCCTAGTACTACTCTCGCCCAAACACGCTTAGCTGCGGAGTTCTGATGTGATCCGGTGCATTAGTGCTGGTATGATCGCACCTGCAAGTATTAGCGCGAACAAATGCTTTAAGCCATAACGCATGTCATATCCATTGTCACCGGATTTGTTTACGTGCTGCGAATGGGTTCGCAACACGAAAGCATGAGCTCCGCCCGTATTTTCCCCAAATTCGATCGATCGGACCCATTTTCCCAGTTTTCGAAGTATTTTCTCCGAGAGCTACTCGGGCTTCGTCCTTACGTTCGTTTCAATTATCCGGTGCGAACCGTTTTAAGATTCGAAACTTGTCGTGGCCACCGTCGCCTAAAATGAGGAAAAAAAAGAAAAAAAGAGATGCAACAAGAGGACTTCCCAGTAGGTCACCCATCCTAGTACTACTCTCGTCCAAGCACACTTAACTGCGGAGTTCTGATGGGATCCGATGCATTAGTGCTGGTATGATCGCACCTGCAAGTATTAGCGCGAACAAATGCTTTAAGCCATAACGCGTGTCATATCCGTAGTCACCGGATTTGTTTACGTGCTGGGAATGGGTTCGCAACACGAAAGCATGAGCTCCGCCCATATTTTCCCCAAATTCGACCGATCGGACCCATTTTCCCAGTTTTCGAAGTATTTTCTCCGAGAGCTACTCGGGCTGCGTCCTTACGTTCGTTTCATTTATCCGGCGCGAACGATTTTAAGATTCGAAACTTGTCGTTGCCACCGTTGCCCAAAAGGAGGTAAAAAAAGAAAAAAAGAGGCGCAACACGAGGACTTCCTAGGAGGTCACGAAAGCATGAGCTCCGCCCGTATTTTCCCCAAATTCGGTCGATCAGACCCATTTTCCCAGTTTTCGAAGTATTTTCTCCGAGAGCTACTCGGGTTGCGTCCTTACGTTTTTAAGATTATCCGGCGCGAACGGTTTTAAGATTCGAAACTTGTCGTGGCCACCGTCGCCCATAAGGAGGAAAAAAAAGAAAAAAAGAGGTGCAACACGAGGACTTCCCAGGAGGTCACCCATCCTAGTACTACTCTCGCCCAAGCACGCTTAATTGCGGAGTTCTGATGGGATCCGGTGCATTAGTGCTGGTATGATCGCACCTGCAAGTATTAGCGCGAACAAATGCTTTAAGCCATAACGCTTGTCATATCCGTAGTCACCGGATTTGTTTACGTGCTGGGAATGTGTTCGCAACACGAAAGCATGAGCTCCGCCTGTATTTTCCCCTAATTCGATCGATCAGACCCATTTTCCCAGTTTTCGAAGTATTTTCTCCGAGAGCTACTCGGGCTTCGTCCTTACGTTCGTTTCAATTATCCGGTGCGAACGGTTTTAAGATTCGAAACTTGTCGTGGCCACCGTCGCCTATAATGAGGAAAAAAAAGAAAAAAAGAGGTGCAACAAGAGGACTTCCCAGTAGGTCACCCATCCTTGTACTACTCTTGTCCAAGCACGCTTAACTGCGGAGTTCTGATGGGATCCGGTGCATTAGTGCTGGTATGATCGCACCTGCAAGTATTAGCGCGAACAAATGCTTTAAGCCATAACGCATGTCATATCCGTAGTCACCGGATTTGTTTACGTGCTGGGAATGGGTTCGCAACACGGAAGCATGAGCTCCGCCCGTATTTTCCCCAAATTCGATCGATCGGACCCATTTTCCCAGTTTTCGAAGTATTTTCTCCGAGAGCTACTCGGGCTGCGTCCTTACGTTCATTTCAATTATCCGGCGCGAACGGTTTTAAGATTCGAAACTTGTCGTTGCCACCGTCGCCCAAAAGGAGGAAAAAAAGAAAAAAAGAGCTGCAACACGAGGACTTCCCAGGAGGTCACCCATCCTAGTACTACTCTCGCCCAAGCACGCTTAACTGCAGAGTTCTGATGGGATCCGGTGCATTAGTGCTGGTATGATCAAACCTGCAAGTATTAGCGCGAACAAATGCTTTAAGCCATAACGCGTGTCATATCCATAGTCACCAGATTTGTTTACGTGCTGGGAATGGGTTTGCAACACGAAAGCATGAGCTCCGCCCGTATTTTCCCCAAATTCGATCGATCGGACCCATTTTCCAAGTTTTCGAAGTATTTTCTCCGAGAGCTACTCGGGCTGCGTCCTTACGTTCGTTTCAATTATCCGGCGCGAACGGTTTTAAGATTCGAAACTTGTCGTTGCCACCGTCGCCCAAAAGGAGGTAAAAAAAGAAAAAAAGAGGTGCAACACGAGGACTTCCTAGGAGGTCACGAAAGCATGAGCTCCGCCCGTATTTTCCCCAAATTCGATCGATCGGACCCATTTTCCCAGTTTTCGAAGTATTTTCTCCGAGAGCTACTCGGGCTGCGTCCTTACATTTTTAAGATTATCCGGCGCGAACGGTTTTAAGATTCGAAACTTGTCGTGGCCACCGTCGCCCATAAGGAGGAAAAAAAAAGAAAAAAAGAGGTGCAACACGAGGACTTCCCAGGAGGTCACCCATCCTAGTACTACTCTCGCCCAAGCACGCTTAATTGCGGAGTTCTGATGGGATCCGGTGCATTAGTGCTGGTATGATCGCACCTGCAAGTATTAGCGCGAACAAATGCTTTAAGCCATAACGCGTGTCATATCCGTAGTCACCGGATTTGTTTACGTGCTGGGAATGGGTTCGCAACACGAAAGCATGAGCTCCGCCCGTATTTTCCCCAAATTCGATCGATCGGACCCATTTTCCCAGTTTTCGAAGTATTTTCTCCGAGAGCTACTCGGGTTGCGTCCTTACGTTTTTAAGATTATCCGGCGCGAACGATTTTAAAATTCGAAACTTGTCGTGGCCACCGTCGCCGAAAAGGAGGAAAAAAAAAGAGGTGCAACACGAGGACTTCCCAGGAGGTCACCTGTAACATCCCAAAATTTAATTCCAAGTTAATTAAGAAAACCTAAGCTAGAATTTATGATAAGAACTATAAGAAAATCATGGATAGGAGTTAAGGGTAGTGTCTTGGAGTTAGAATTGGCCAAAATAGGAGTTTCCACCAGAATAATCGATTACTTTGTAGGGGTTAATCGATTACTGGGCCTCTGGTGAAAACACTTAAATGTTGCAGCATTGATAATCGATTAACTCATGGAAGTAATCGATTATCTGGTAAAGTAATCGATTACTTTAGGTGGATTAATCGATTACTCCCTCTCTGCTGAATGTACTAGAAAGTGTTGCATCAGGGTATAATCGATTACTTTTGGTCAAGTAATCGATTACAAGGCCTCAGGTTGGAACCCATAAAATGTTGCACTGAAGCAGTAATCGATTATCTGGCTAGGATAATCGATTACCAGTGGGTCTCATCAAAAAAAAAAAGAGAAAGAGAGTATGCGTGGGAGGCTTCATAGCCACACAAAAGGAATCTTTCCCTCCCTCTTTAATTCATATCCACTCATTCCTTTCCCAACCAAAAATAAAAACAAACTCACTCTCCCTCTTCCCTTCAAAAAAACACGATCCCCTCTCTCTCTCATTCCCTCTCTCCCTCGCTTTTCTTCTTCTTTTCCTCATGGAAGATGATCTCCCATGGAAGCTTGGAGCTTCAAAATCATCTCCCCACCAATATCTCTCCCATGTAAAACCCACCTTCTCCTTCATGTTTTCTTCTTCTCTTCCATGCCCATTGTGCTTATCTCTTTCTCTCACCCCCATGGCTCTTTCTCTCTCCTTCACTCCCATCTCCATCAACAACCAACACAAAACCACCAAAAGTCACTCAAAACCCTTCATTCCAAGCCTTTACCATGAGACCCATCTCCTTCTTCAAGCCCTTTCTCACTCGTGGCTCTCATTCTCTCTCTTCAAGGGTTTTTTCTCTCTCCTCCAATCTTGAAGAACGGAGTGGAGATCGGTCAAGAGGATAGGAATCAAGGTAGATCCGGAGTAGATATGGAGTCCCTGGAGCTTTGTGTGGGCTCTCTCCCTCTATAAGGTAAGGGGAGTCTCTTTTTCACACTTTGAGTTAGGGATAGTTGGGGTATATAATAGGATTTGGGCTAAGTAGTTAAATTGGGTTGTGGGTAGTAAAATAGCACTAGTTATAAGTTGGTTTAAGGAGAATGAAAGTAAATTGAATTAATTTAATAATTTAATTTAATTGTCATAGAATTGCTAAAAATCCCTATATGTATGTTGTAAATGTAGGAAGTGAAGAACCCTAGGGAGTTGACTTATATTTAAGCATGCTGAGACATACCTGAGTATGTCGATTGTTTCTGTGAAAATATGTTGTTTGTTGTTCGTTGTTATGTTGCAATGTGTGTAAAACGAATATATAAATGGCTAAGTGTTAACTAATGAGGTAAATTAATAATGTTGGCTATGAGAGGGTAAAAGACTAAATGAATGATGTTAAATTAACTGTTGCCATGTGATGTGAAAATTTGGAATGACGTGAATGCTTGAATGTGAATGATTGTTAATTGTCATAAATGGCTATTTGAAATTGTGTGTTTTTATGATGAATGTGTGTGGATTGAAAAGGACGGTTGAATTGATCATTGGGACATTGGGACACTAGGTGTTCCTGCTAGGTGTACAAACGCCCCATTAGGGCCTAGGTACTCATCAGGCTAAAACGCCCCACTAGGTGTAAATGCCCCGTTAGGAGTCGATGTCCCAAATGATCAATTCAACGAAAACTAAAAGACGGGAAAATGTGAAAAGGACTAAAATATGTAAATTGAATATGCTAAGGAATTTAATGAGTATAAGAAAAGTTTTATATGTATCAGTCCTAACGGGTGAGGCCTAGTGGGTGAAAGTCCTGATGGGTGAATAAAGTCCCTAATGGGTGTACAAACGCCCTAGCAGGAGCAACCAAATTACCTAGTGGTACAAACTAATGGACTAGAGATCAATGAGGACATGAGTCTATGGAAAATATAAGTAAGGGTCCCGGTGCTCACTTAAGCTACGGCAATGTGAGGTCACGGGCAAAGTATAAGGTTGTACCTTGGTGCTCACTTAAGCTACGGCAATGTGAGACCAAGATAAAGTAAAGGAAATGAAAATGATTTTGGGAAAAACATGAAAAGTGAAACATTTTATTATTCATAGCTTGATTTGATTATGATGCTTAAGTTTCTCTTATGTGCTCTTTAACTATATTTTAATTCACTGTGTTGTGAAAAGGTTTCACCCTTATGTGGTTAACATTTTAGGTGAATAAAGAGGAGCTTGAGGATCAGAGAGTGTCGCAGTGGAACTTACGGAAAGAAGGAAATTACTCCCTCCGGTCCTATTTATAAGAACCTTTTGGGGTTTTTATTTTGGTCCTATTTATAAGACCCCTTCTCAATTATCAATACCATTTAATTACTTATTTCCACTAACACCCCTATAAAGTCAACACTTTTTAGACTTCCAATAATAATTATAGGGGTAGTTTTGAAAAAGTATATCAAATTTTCACATTTCCAATGCCACTAACCAATTTATCCACTCTCCTTGGTGGGAGTGAAAAACCCCAAAAGGGTCTTATAAATAGGACCGGAGGGAGTATATGGTTGCGCTACTCATATTGTAATTGAAATACCCAAGTTTATGTGTAAACTTGATTTATGAAAAGAAATTTTAAGTTGCCTATTTTAAATTATTAAACCTTTTGAATAATATTTTTAATTAAAAGCTGGGTGTTACATCACCCATCCTAGTACTACTCTCGCCCAAGCACGCTTAGCTGCGGAGTTCTGATGGGATCCGGTGCATTAGTGCTGGTATGATCGCACCTGCAAGTATTAGCGCGAACAAATGCTTTATGCCATAACGCATGTCATATCCATAGTCACCGGATTTGTTTACGTGCTGGGAATGGGTTCGCAACACGAAAGCATGAGCTCCGCCCGTATTTTCCCCAAATTCGATCGATCGGACCCATTTTCCCAATTTTCGACGTATTTTCTCCGAGAGCTACTCGGGCTGCGTCCTCACGTTCGTTTCAATTATCCGGCGCGAACGGTTTTAAGATTCGAAACTTGTCGTGGCCACCGTCTCCCAAAAGGAGGAAAAAAAAGAAAAAAAGAGGTGCAACACGAGAACTTCCCAGGAGGTCACCTATCCTAGTACTACTCTCGTCCAAGCACGCTTAACTGCAGAGTTCTGATGGGATCCGGTGCATTAGTGCTGGTATGATCGCACCTGCAAGTATTAGCGCGAACAAATGCTTTAAGCCATAACGAGTGTCATATCCGTAGTCACCGGATTTGTTTACGTGCTGGGAATGGGTTCGCAACACGAAAGCATGAGCTCCACCCGTATTTTCCCCAAATTCGATCGATCGGACCCATTTTCCCAGTTTTCGAAGTATTTTCTCCGAGAGCTACTCGGGCTGCGTCCTTACGTTCGTTTCAATTATCCGGCGCGAACGGTTTTAAGATTCGAAACTTGTCGTGGCCACCGTCGCCCAAAAGGAGGAAAAAAAAAGACGTGCAACACGAGGACTTCCCAGGAGGTCACCCATCCTAGTACTACTCTCGCCCAAGCATGCTTAACTGCGGTGTTCTGATGGGATCCGGTGCATTGGTGCTGGTATGATCGCACCTGCAAGTATTAGCGCGAACAAATGCTTTAAGCCATAACGCGTGTCATATCCGTAGTCACCGGATTTGTTTACGTGCTGGGAATGGGTTCGCAAAACGAAAGCATGAGTTCCGCCCGTATTTTCCCCAAATTCGATCGATCGGACCCATTTTCCCAGTTTTCGAAGTATTTTCTCCGAGAGCTACTCGGGCTGCGTCCTTACGTTCGTTTCAATTATCCGGCGCGAACGGTTTTAAGATTCGAAACTTGTCGTGGCCACCGTCTCCCAAAAGGAGGAAAAAAAGAAAAAAAGAGGTGCAACACGAGGACTTCCCAGGAGGTCACCCATCATAGTACTAATCTCATCCAAGCACGCTTAACTGCGGAGTTCTGATGTGATCCGGTGCATTAGTGCTGGTATGATCGCACCTACATGTATTAGCGCGAACTAATGCTTTAAGCCATAACGCGTGTCATATCCGTAGTCACCGGATTTGTTTACGTGCTGGGACTGGGTTCGCAACACGAAAGCATGAGCTCCGCCCGTATTTTCCCCAAATTCGATCGATCGGACCCATTTTCCCAGTTTTCGAAGTATTTTCTCCGAGAGCTACTCGGGCTGCGTCCTTACGTTCGTTTCAATTATCCGGCGCGAACGGTTTTAAGATTCGAAACTTGTCGTTGCCACCGTCGCCCAAAAGGAGGAAAAAAAAGAAAAAAAGAGGTGCAACACGATGACTTCCCAGGAGGTCACCCACCCTAGTACTACTCTCGCACAAGCACGCTTAACTGCGGAGTTCTGATGGGATCCGGTGCATTAGTGCTGGTATGATCGCACCTGCAAGTATTAGCGCGAACAAATTCTTTAAGCCATAACGCGTGTCATATCCGTAGTCACCGGATTTGTTTACGTGATGGGAATGGGTTCGCAACACGAAAGCATGAGCTCCTCCCGTATTTTCCCGAAATTCGATCGATCGGACCCATTTTCCCAGTTTTCGAAGTATTTTCTCCGAGAGCTACTCGGGCTGCGTCCTTACGTTCGTTTCATTTATCCGGCGCGAACGGTTTAAAGATTCGAAACGTGTCGTTGCCACCGTCGCCCAAAAGGAGGAAAAAAACAAAAAAAGAGGTGCAACATGAGGACTTCCCAGGAGGTCACGAAAGCATGAGCTCCGCCCGTATTTTCCCCAAATTCGATTGATCGGACCTATTTTCCCAGTTTTCGAAGTATTTTCTCCGAGAGCTACTCGGGCTGCGTCCTTACGTTTTTAAGATTATCCGGCGCGAACGGTTTTAAGATTCGAAACTTGTCTTGGCCACCGTCGCCCATAAGGAGGAAAAAAAAAGAGGTGCAACACGAGGACTTCCCAGGAGATCACCCATCCTAGTACTACTCTCGCCCAAGCACGCTTAACTGCGGAGTTCTAATGGGATCCGGGGCATTAGTGCTGGTATGATCGCACCTGCAAATATTAGCGCGAACAAATGCTTTAAGCCATAACGCATGTCATATCCATAGTCACCGGATTTGTTTACGTTCTGGGAATGGGTTCGCAACACGAAAGCATGAGCTCCGCCCGTATTTTCCCCAAATTCGATCGATCGGACCCATTTTCCCAGTTTTCGAAGTATTTTCTCCGAGTACTACTCGGGCTGTGTCCTTACGTTCGTTTCAATTATCCGGCGCGAACGGTTTTAAGATTCGAAACTTGTCGTGGCCACCGTCGCCCAAAAGGAAAAAAAAGAAAAAAAGAGGTGCAACACGAGGACTTCCCAGGAGGTCACCCATCCTAGTACTACTCTCGCCCAAGCACGCTTAACTGCGGAGTTCTGATGGGATACGGTGCATTAGTGCTGGTATGATCGCACCTGCCAGTATTAGCGCGAACAAATGCTTTAAGCCATAACGCGTGTCATATCCGTAGTCACCGGATTTGTTTTCGTGCTGGGAATGGGTTCGCAACACGAAAGCATGAGCTCCGCCCGTATTTTCCCCAAATTCGATCGATCGGACCCATTTTCCTAGTTTTCGAAGTATTTTCTCCGAGAGTTACTCGGGCTGCGTCCTTACGTTTTTAAGATTATCCGGCGCGAACGGTTTTAAGATTCGAAACTTTTCGTGGCCACCGTCGCCCAAAAGGAGGAAAAAAAAGTGGTGCAACACAAGGACTTCCCACGAGGTCACCCATCCTAGTACTACTCTCGCCCAAGCACGCTTAACTGGGGTGTTCTGATGGGATCCGGTGCATTAGTGCTGGTATGATCGCACCTGCAAGTATTAGCGCGAACAAATGCTTTAAGCCATAACGCATGTCATATCCATAGTCACCGGATTTTTTACGTGCTGGGAATGGGTTCGCAACACGAAAGCATGAGCTCCGTCCGTATTTTCCCCAAATTCGATCGATCGGACCCATTTTCCCAGTTTTCGAAGTATTTTCTCCGAGAGCTACTCGGGCTGTGTCCTTACGTTCGTTTCAATTATCCGGCGCGAACGGTTTTAAGATTCGAAACTTGTCGTAGCCACCGTCGCCCAAAAGGAGGAAAAAAAGAAAAAAAGAGGTGCAACACGAGGACTTCCCAGGAGGTCACCCATCCTAGTACTACTCTCGCCCAAGCACGCTTAACAGCGAAGTTCTGATGGGATCCGGTGCATTAGTGATGGTATGATCGCACCTGCAAGTATTAGCGTGAACAAATGCTTTAAGCCATAACGCGTGTCATATCCGTAGTCACCGGATTTGTTTACGTGCTGGGAATGGGTTCGCAACACGAAAGCATGAGCTCCGCCCGTATTTTCCCCAAATTCGATCGATCGGACCCATTTTCCCAATTTTCGAAGTATTTTCTCCGAGAGCTACTCGGGCTGCGTCCTTACGTTCGTTTCAATTATCCGGCGCGAATGGTTTTAAGATTCGAAACTTGTCGTTACCACCGTCGCCCAAAAGGAGGAAAAAAAAGACGTGCAACACGAGGACTTCCCAGGAGGTCACCCATCCTAGTACTAGTCTCGCTCAAGCACGCTTAACTGCGGTGTTCTGATGGGATCCGGTGCATTAGTGCTGGTATGATCGCACCTGCAAGTATTAGCGCGAACAAATGCTTTAAGCCATAACGCATGTCATATCTGTAGTCACCGGATTTGTTTACGTGCTGGGAATGGGTTCGCAACACGAAAGCATGAGCTCCGCCCGTATTTTCCCCAAATTCGATCGATCGGACCCATTTTCCCAGTTTTCGAAGTATTTTCTCCGAGTGCTACTCGGGCTGTGTCCTTACGTTCGTTTCAATTATCCGGCGCGAACGGTTTTAAGATTCGAAACTTGTCGTGGCCACCGTCGCCCAAAAGGAAAAAAAAGAAAAAAAGAGGTGCAACACGAGGACTTCCCAGGAGGTCACCCATCCTAGTACTACTCTCGCCCAAGCACGCTTAACTGCGGAGTTCTGATGGGATCCGGTGCATTAGTGCTGGTATGATCGCACCTGCCAGTATTAGCGCGAACAAATGCTTTAAGCCATAACGCGTGTCATATCCGTAGTCACCGGATTTGTTTTCGTGCTGGGAATGGGTTCGCAACACGAAAGCATGAGCTCCGCCCGTATTTTCCCCAAATTCGATCGATCGGACCCATTTTCCTAGTTTTCGAAGTATTTTCTCCGAGAGTTACTCGGGCTGCGTCCTTACGTTTTTAAGATTATCCGGCGCGAACGGTTTTAAGATTCGAAACTTTTCGTGGCCACCGTCGCCCAAAAGGAGGAAAAAAAAGAGGTGCAACACAAGGACTTCCCACGAGGTCACCCATCCTAGTACTACTCTCGCCCAAGCACGCTTAACTGGGGTGTTCTGATGGGATCCGGTGCATTAGTGCTGGTATGATCGCACCTGCAAGTATTAGCGCGAACAAATGCTTTAAGCCATAACGCATGTCATATCCATAGTCACCGGATTTGTTTACGTGCTGGGAATGGGTTCGCAACACGAAAGCAAGAGCTCCGTCCGTATTTTCCCCAAATTCGATCGATCGGACCCATTTTCCCAGTTTTCGAAGTATTTTCTCCGAGAGCTACTCGGGCTGTGTCCTTACGTTAGTTTCAATTATCCGGCGCGAACGGTTTTAAGATTCGAAACTTGTCGTAGCCACCGTCGCCCAAAAGGAGGAAAAAAAGAAAAAAAGAGGTGCAACACGAGGACTTCCCAGGAGGTCACCCATCCTAGTACTACTCTCGCCCAAGCACGCTTAATAGCGAAGTTCTGATGGGATCCGGTGCATTAGTGATGGTATGATCGCACCTGCAAGTATTAGCGTGAACAAATGCTTTAAGCCATAACGCGTGTCATATCCGTAGTCACCGGATTTGTTTACGTGCTGGGAATGGGTTCGCAACACGAAAGCATGAGCTCCGCCCGTATTTTCCCCAAATTCGATCGATCGGACCCATTTTCCCAATTTTCGAAGTATTTTCTCCGAGAGCAACTCGGGCTGCGTCCTTACGTTCGTTTCAATTATCCGGCGCGAATGGTTTTAAGATTCGAAACTTGTCGTTACCACCGTCGCCCAAAAGGAGGAAAAAAAAGACGTGCAACACGAGGACTTCCCAGGAGGTCACCCATCCTAGTACTACTCTCGCTCAAGCACGCTTAACTGCGGTGTTCTGATGGGATCCGGTGCATTAGTGCTGGTATGATCGCACCTGCAAGTATTAGCGCGAACAAATGCTTTAAGCCATAACGCATGTCATATCTATAGTCACCGGATTTGTTTACGTGCTGGGAATGGGTTCGCAACACGAAAGCATGAGCTCCGCCCGTATTTTCCCCAAATTCGATCGATCGGACCCATTTTCCTAGTTTTCGAAGTATTTTCTCCGAGAGCTACTCGGGTTGTGTCCTTACATTCGTTTCAATTATCTGGCGCGAACGGTTTTAAGATTCGAAACTTGTCGTGGCCACCGTTGCCCAAAAGGAGGAAAAAAAAGAAAAAAAGAGGTGCAACACGAGGACTTCCCAGGAGGTCACCCATCCTAGTACTACTCTCGCCCAAGCACGCTTAACTGTGGTGTTCTGATGGGATCCGGTGCATTAGTGCTGGTATGATCGCACCTGCAAGTATTAGCGCGAAAAATGCTTTAAGCCATAACGCATGTCATATCCATAGTCACCGGATTTGTTTACGTGCTGGGAATGGGTTCGCAACACGAAAGCATGAGCTCCGCCCGTATTTTTCCCAAATTCGATCGATCGGACCCATTTTCCCAGTTTTCGAAGTATTTTCTCCGAGAGCTACTCGGGCTGTGTCCTTACGTTAGATTCAATTATCCGGCGCGAACGGTTTTAAGATTCGAAACTTGTCGTGGCCACCGTTGCCCAAAAGGAGGAAAAAAAAGAAAAAAAGTGCTGCAACAAGAGGACTTCCCAGGAGGTCACCCATCCTAGTACTACTCTCGCCCAAGCACGCTTAACTGCGGTGTTCTGATGGGATCCGGTGCATTAGTGCTGTTATGATGGCACCTGCAAGTATTAGCGCGAACAAATGCTTTAAGCCATAACGCGTGTCATATCCATAGTCACCGGATTTGTTTACGTGCTGGGAATGGGTTCGCAACACGAAAGCATGAGCTCCGCCCGTATTTTCCACAAATTCGATCGATCGGACCCATTTTCCCAGTTTTCGAAGTATTTTCTCCGAGAGCTACTCGGGCTGCGTCCTTACGTTCGTTTCAATTATCCGGCGCGAACGGTTTTAAGATTCGAAACTTGTCGTTGCCACCGTCGCCCAAAAGGAGGAAAAAAACAAAAAAAGAGGTGCAACATAAGGACTTCCCAGGAGGTCACGAAAGCATGAGCTCCGCCCGTATTTTCCCCAAATTCGATCGATCGGACCTATTTTCCCAGTTTTCGAAGTATTTTCTCCGAGAGCTACTCGGGCTGCGTCCTTACGTTCGTTTCAATTATCCGGCGCGTTCGTTTCAATTATCCGGCGCGAACGGTTTTAAGATTCGAAACTTGTCGTGGCCACCGTCGCCCAAAAGGAGGAAAAAAAAAGAGGTGCAACACGAGGACTTCCCAGAAGGTCACCCATCCTAGTACTACTCTCGCCCAAGCACGCTGAACTGCGAAGTTCTAATGGGATCCGGTGCATTAGTGCTGGTATGATCGCACCTGCAAGTATTAGCGCGAACAAATGCTTTAAGCCATAACGTATGTCATATCCATAGTCACCGGATTTGTTTACGTGCTGGGAATGGGTTCGCAACATGAAAGCAAGAGCTCCGCCCGTATTTTCCTCAAATTCGATCGATCGGACCCATTTTCCCAGTTTTCGAAGTATTTTCTCCGAGAGCTACTCGAGCTGCGTCTTTACGTTCGTTTCAGTTATCCCGCGCGAACGGTTTTAAGATTCGAAACTTGTCGTGGCCACCGTCGCCCAAAAGGAGGAAAAAAAAGAGGTGCAACACGAGGACTTCCCAGGAGCTCACCCATCCTAGTACTACTCTCGCCCAAGCACACTTAACTGCGGTGTTCTGATGGGATCCGGTGCATTAGTGCTGGTATGCTCGCACCTGCAAGTATTAGCGCGAACAAATGCTTTAAGCCATAACGCATGTCATATCCATAGTCACCGGATTTGTTTACGTGCTGGGAATGGGTTCGCAACACGAAAGCATGAGCTCCGCCCGTATTTTCCCCAAATTCGATCGATCGGGCCCATTTTCCCAGTTTTCGAAGTATTTTCTCCGAGAGCTACTCGGGCTGCGTCCTTACGTTCGTTTCAATTATCCGGCGCGTTCGTTTCAATTATCCGGCGCGAACGGTTTTAAGATTCGAAACTTGTCATGGCCACCGTCGCCCAAAAGGAAAAAAAAAAGAAAAAAAGAGGTGCAACACGAGGACTTCCCAGGAGGTCACCCATCATAGTACTACTCTCGCCCAAGCACGCTTAACTGCGGAGTTCTGATGGGATCCGGTGCATTAGTGCTTGTATGATCGCACCTGCAAGTATTAGCGCGAACAAATGCTTTAAGCCATAACGCATGTCATATCCATAGTCACCGGATTTGTTTACGTGCTGGGAATGGGTTCGCAACACGAAAGCATGAGCTCCGCCCGTATTTTCCCGAAATTCGATCGATCGGACCCATTTTCCCAGTTTTCGAAGTATTTTCTCCGAGAGCTACTCGGGCTGCGTCCTTACGTTCGTTTCAATTATCCGGCGCGAACGGTTTTAAGATTCGAAACTTGTCGTGGCCACCGTCGCCCAAAAGGAGGAAAAAAAAGAGGTGCAACACGAGGACTTCCCAGGAGGTCACCCATCCTAGTACTACTCTCGCCCAAGCACGCTTAACTGCGGAGTTCTGATGGGATCCGGTGCATTAGTGCTGGTATGATCGCACCTGCCAGTATTAGCGCGAACAAATGCTTTAAGCCATAACGCGTGTCATATCCGTAGTCACCGGATTTGTTTACGTGCTGGGAATGGGTTCGCAACACGAAAGCATGAGCTTCGCCCGTATTTTCCCCAAATTCGATCGATCGGACCCATTTTCCCAGTTTTCGAAGTATTTTCTCGAGAGCTACTCGGGTTGCGTCCTTGCGAATTTAAGATTATCCGGCGCGAACGGTTTTAAGATTCGAAACTTGTTGTAGCCAACGTCGCCCAAAAGGAGGAAAAAAAAAGAAAGAGGTGCAACATGAGTACTTCCCAGGAGGTCACCCATCCTAGTATTACTCTCGCCCAAGCACGCTTAACTGCGGAGTTCTGATGGGATCCGGTGCATTAGTGCTGGTATGATCGCACCTGCCAGTATTAGCGCGAACAAATGCTTTAAGCCATAACGCGTGTCATATCCGTAGTCACCGGATTTGTTTTCGTGCTGGGAATGGGTTCGCAACACGAAAGCATGAGCTCCGCCCGTATTTTCCCCAAATTCGATCGATCGGACCCATTTTCCTAGTTTTCGAAGTATTTTCTCCGAGAGTTACTCGGGCTGCGTCCTTACGTTTTTAAGATTATCCGGCGCGAACGGTTTTAAGATTCGAAACTTTTCGTGGCCACCGTCGCCCAAAAGGAGGAAAAAAAAGAGGTGCAACACAAGGACTTCCCACGAGGTCACCCATCCTAGTACTACTCTCGCCCAAGCACGCTTAACTGGGGTGTTCTGATGGGATCCGGTGCATTAGTGCTGGTATGATCGCACCTGCAAGTATTAGCGCGAACAAATGCTTTAAGCCATAACGCATGTCATATCCATAGTCACCGGATTTGTTTACGTGCTGGGAATGGGTTCGCAACACGAAAGCAAGAGCTCCGTCCGTATTTTCCCCAAATTCGATCGATCGGACCCATTTTCCCAGTTTTCGAAGTATTTTCTCCGAGAGCTACTCGGGCTGTGTCCTTACGTTAGTTTCAATTATCCGGCGCGAACGGTTTTAAGATTCGAAACTTGTCGTAGCCACCGTCGCCCAAAAGGAGGAAAAAAAGAAAAAAAGAGGTGCAACACGAGGACTTCCCAGGAGGTCACCCATCCTAGTACTACTCTCGCCCAAGCACGCTTAATAGCGAAGTTCTGATGGGATCCGGTGCATTAGTGATGGTATGATCGCACCTGCAAGTATTAGCGTGAACAAATGCTTTAAGCCATAACGCGTGTCATATCCGTAGTCACCGGATTTGTTTACGTGCTGGGAATGGGTTCGCAACACGAAAGCATGAGCTCCGCCCGTATTTTCCCCAAATTCGATCGATCGGACCCATTTTCCCAATTTTCGAAGTATTTTCTCCGAGAGCTACTCGGGCTGCGTCCTTACGTTCGTTTCAATTATCCGGCGCGAATGGTTTTAAGATTCGAAACTTGTCGTTACCACCGTCGCCCAAAAGGAGGAAAAAAAAGACGTGCAACACGAGGACTTCCCAGGAGGTCACCCATCCTAGTACTACTCTCGCTCAAGCACGCTTAACTGCGGTGTTCTGATGGGATCCGGTGCATTAGTGCTGGTATGATCGCACCTGCAAGTATTAGCGCGAACAAATGCTTTAAGCCATAACGCATGTCATATCTATAGTCACCGGATTTGTTTACGTGCTGGGAATGGGTTCGCAACACGAAAGCATGAGCTCCGCCCGTATTTTCCCCAAATTCGATCGATCGGACCCATTTTCCTAGTTTTCGAAGTATTTTCTCCGAGAGCTACTCGGGTTGTGTCCTTACATTCGTTTCAATTATCTGGCGCGAACGGTTTTAAGATTCGAAACTTGTCGTGGCCACCGTTGCCCGAAAGGAGGAAAAAAAAGAAAAAAAGAGGTGCAACACGAGGACTTCCCAGGAGGTCACCCATCCTAGTACTACTCTCGCCCAAGCACGCTTAACTGTGGTGTTCTGATGGGATCCGGTGCATTAGTGCTGGTATGATCGCACCTGCAAGTATTAGCGCGAAAAATGCTTTAAGCCATAACGCATGTCATATCCATAGTCACCGGATTTGTTTACGTGCTGGGAATGGGTTCGCAACACGAAAGCATGAGCTCCGCCCGTATTTTTCCCAAATTCGATCGATCGGACCCATTTTCCCAGTTTTCGAAGTATTTTCTCCGAGAGCTACTCGGGCTGTGTCCTTACGTTAGATTCAATTATCCGGCGCGAACGGTTTTAAGATTCGAAACTTGTCGTGGCCACCGTTGCCCAAAAGGAGGAAAAAAAAGAAAAAAAGTGCTGCAACAAGAGGACTTCCCAGGAGGTCACCCATCCTAGTACTACTCTCGCCCAAGCACGCTTAACTGCGGTGTTCTGATGGGATCCGGTGCATTAGTGCTGTTATGATGGCACCTGCAAGTATTAGCGCGAACAAATGCTTTAAGCCATAACGCGTGTCATATCCATAGTCACCGGATTTGTTTACGTGCTGGGAATGGGTTCGCAACACGAAAGCATGAGCTCCGCCCGTATTTTCCACAAATTCGATCGATCGGACCCATTTTCCCAGTTTTCGAAGTATTTTCTCCGAGAGCTACTCGGGCTGCGTCCTTACGTTCGTTTCAATTATCCGGCGCGAACGGTTTTAAGATTCGAAACTTGTCGTTGCCACCGTCGCCCAAAAGGAGGAAAAAAACAAAAAAAGAGGTGCAACATAAGGACTTCCCAGGAGGTCACGAAAGCATGAGCTCCGCCCGTATTTTCCCCAAATTCGATCGATCGGACCTATTTTCCCAGTTTTCGAAGTATTTTCTCCGAGAGCTACTCGGGCTGCGTCCTTACGTTCGTTTCAATTATCCGGCGCGTTCGTTTCAATTATCCGGCGCGAACGGTTTTAAGATTCGAAACTTGTCGTGGCCACCGTCGCCCAAAAGGAGGAAAAAAAAAGAGGTGCAACACGAGGACTTCCCAGAAGGTCACCCATCCTAGTACTACTCTCGCCCAAGCACGCTGAACTGCGAAGTTCTAATGGGATCCGGTGCATTAGTGCTGGTATGATCGCACCTGCAAGTATTAGCGCGAACAAATGCTTTAAGCCATAACGTATGTCATATCCATAGTCACCGGATTTGTTTACGTGCTGGGAATGGGTTCGCAACATGAAAGCAAGAGCTCCGCCCGTATTTTCCTCAAATTCGATCGATCGGACCCATTTTCCCAGTTTTCGAAGTATTTTCTCCGAGAGCTACTCGAGCTGCGTCTTTACGTTCGTTTCAGTTATCCCGCGCGAACGGTTTTAAGATTCGAAACTTGTCGTGGCCACCGTCGCCCAAAAGGAGGAAAAAAAAGAGGTGCAACACGAGGACTTCCCAGGAGCTCACCCATCCTAGTACTACTCTCGCCCAAGCACACTTAACTGCGGTGTTCTGATGGGATCCGGTGCATTAGTGCTGGTATGCTCGCACCTGCAAGTATTAGCGCGAACAAATGCTTTAAGCCATAACGCATGTCATATCCATAGTCACCGGATTTGTTTACGTGCTGGGAATGGGTTCGCAACACGAAAGCATGAGCTCCGCCCGTATTTTCCCCAAATTCGATCGATCGGGCCCATTTTCCCAGTTTTCGAAGTATTTTCTCCGAGAGCTACTCGGGCTGCGTCCTTACGTTCGTTTCAATTATCCGGCGCGTTCGTTTCAATTATCCGGCGCGAACGGTTTTAAGATTCGAAACTTGTCATGGCCACCGTCGCCCAAAAGGAAAAAAAAAAGAAAAAAAGAGGTGCAACACGAGGACTTCCCAGGAGGTCACCCATCATAGTACTACTCTCGCCCAAGCACGCTTAACTGCGGAGTTCTGATGGGATCCGGTGCATTAGTGCTTGTATGATCGCACCTGCAAGTATTAGCGCGAACAAATGCTTTAAGCCATAACGCATGTCATATCCATAGTCACCGGATTTGTTTACGTGCTGGGAATGGGTTCGCAACACGAAAGCATGAGCTCCGCCCGTATTTTCCCGAAATTCGATCGATCGGACCCATTTTCCCAGTTTTCGAAGTATTTTCTCCGAGAGCTACTCGGGCTGCGTCCTTACGTTCGTTTCAATTATCCGGCGCGAACGGTTTTAAGATTCGAAACTTGTCGTGGCCACCGTCGCCCAAAAGGAGGAAAAAAAAGAGGTGCAACACGAGGACTTCCCAGGAGGTCACCCATCCTAGTACTACTCTCGCCCAAGCACGCTTAACTGCGGAGTTCTGATGGGATCCGGTGCATTAGTGCTGGTATGATCGCACCTGCCAGTATTAGCGCGAACAAATGCTTTAAGCCATAACGCGTGTCATATCCGTAGTCACCGGATTTGTTTACGTGCTGGGAATGGGTTCGCAACACGAAAGCATGAGCTTCGCCCGTATTTTCCCCAAATTCGATCGATCGGACCCATTTTCCCAGTTTTCGAAGTATTTTCTCGAGAGCTACTCGGGTTGCGTCCTTGCGAATTTAAGATTATCCGGCGCGAACGGTTTTAAGATTCGAAACTTGTTGTAGCCAACGTCGCCCAAAAGGAGGAAAAAAAAAGAAAGAGGTGCAACATGAGTACTTCCCAGGAGGTCACCCATCCTAGTATTACTCTCGCCCAAGCACGCTTAATTGCGGAGTTCTGATGGGATCCGATGCATTAGTGCTGGTATGATCGCACCTGCAAGTATTAGCGTGAACAAATGCTTTAAGCCATAAGGCGTGTCATATCCGTAGTCACCGGATTTGTTTACGTGCTGGGAATGGGTTCGCAACTCGAAAGCACGAGCTCCGCCCGTATTTTCGCCAAATTCGATCGATCGGACCCATTTTCCTAGTTTTCGAAGTATTTTCTCCGAGAGTTACTCGGGCTGCGTCCTTACGTTTTTAAGTTTACCCGGCGCGAACGGTTTTAAGATTCGAAACTTTTCGTGGCCACCGTCGCCCAAAAGGAGGAAAAAAAAAGAGGTGCAACACGAGGACTTCCCACGAGGTCACCCATCCTAGTACTACTCTCGCCCAAGCACGCTTAACTGGGGTGTTCTGATGGGATCCGGTGCATTAGTGCTGGTATGATCGCACCTGCAAGTATTAGCGCGAACAAATGCTTTAAGCCATAACGCATGTCATATACATAGTCACCGGATTTGTTACGTGCTGGGAATGGGTTTGCAACACGAAAGCATGAGCTCCGTTCGTATTTTCCCCAAATTCGATCGATCGGACCCATTTTCCCAGTTTTCGAAGTATTTTCTCCGAGAGCTACTCGGGCTGTGTCCTTACGTTCGTTTCAATTATCCGGCGCGAATGGTTTTAAGATTCGAAACTTGTCGTGGCCACCGTCGCCCAAAAGGAGGAAAAAAAGAAAAAAAGAGGTGCAACACGAGGACTTCCCAGGAGGTCACCCATCCTAGTACTACTCTCGCCCAAGCACGCTTAACAGCGAAGTTCTGATGGGATCCGGTGCATTAGTGATGGTATGATCGCACCTGCAAGTATTAGCGCGAACAAATGCTTTAAGCCATAACGCGTGTCATATCCGTAGTCACCGGATTTGTTTACGTGCTGGGAATGGGTTCGCAACACGAAAGCATGAGCTTCGCCCGTATTTTCCCCAAATTCGATCGATCGGACCCATTTTCCCAGTTTTCGAAGTATTTTCTCGAGAGCTACTCGGGTTGCGTCCTTGCGAATTTAAGATTATCCGGCGCGAACGGTTTTAAGATTCGAAACTTGTTGTAGCCAACGTCGCCCAAAAGGAGGAAAAAAAAAGAAAGAGGTGCAACATGAGGACTTCCCAGGAGGTCACCCATCCTAGTATTACTCTCGCCCAAGCACGCTTAATTGCGGAGTTCTGATGGGATCCGATGCATTAGTGCTGGTATGATCGCACCTGCAAGTATTAGCGTGAACAAATGCTTTAAGCCATAAGGCGTGTCATATCCGTAGTCACCGGATTTGTTTACGTGCTGGGAATGGGTTCGCAACTCGAAAGCACGAGCTCCGCCCGTATTTTCGCCAAATTCGATCGATCGGACCCATTTTCCTAGTTTTCGAAGTATTTTCTCCGAGAGTTACTCGGGCTGCGTCCTTACGTTTTTAAGATTATCCGGCGCGAACGGTTTTAAGATTCGAAACTTTTCGTGGCCACCGTCGCCCAAAAGGAGGAAAAAAAAAGAGGTGCAACACGAGGACTTCCCACGAGGTCACCCATCCTAGTACTACTCTCGCCCAAGCACGCTTAACTGGGGTGTTCTGATGGGATCCGGTGCATTAGTGCTGGTATGATCGCACCTGCAAGTATTAGCGCGAACAAATGCTTTAAGCCATAACGCATGTCATATACATAGTCACCGGATTTGTTACGTGCTGGGAATGGGTTTGCAACACGAAAGCATGAGCTCCGTTCGTATTTTCCCCAAATTCGATCGATCGGACCCATTTTCCCAGTTTTCGAAGTATTTTCTCCGAGAGCTACTCGGGCTGTGTCCTTACGTTCGTTTCAATTATCCGGCGCGAATGGTTTTAAGATTCGAAACTTGTCGTGGCCACCGTCGCCCAAAAGGAGGAAAAAAAGAAAAAAAGAGGTGCAACACGAGGACTTCCCAGGAGGTCACCCATCCTAGTACTACTCTCGCCCAAGCACGCTTGACAGCGAAGTTCTGATGGGATCCGGTGCATTAGTGATGGTATGATCGCACCTGCAAGTATTAGCGCGAACAAATGCTTTAAGCCATAACGCGTGTCATATCCGTAGTCACCGGATTTGTTTACGTGCTGGGAATGGGTTCGCAACACGAAAGCATGAGCTTCGCCCGTATTTTCCCCAAATTCGATCGATCGGACCCATTTTCCCAGTTTTCGAAGTATTTTCTCGAGAGCTACTCGGGTTGCGTCCTTGCGAATTTAAGATTATCCGGCGCGAACGGTTTTAAGATTCGAAACTTGTTGTAGCCAACGTCGCCCAAAAGGAGGAAAAAAAAAGAAAGAGGTGCAACATGAGGACTTCCCAGGAGGTCACCCATCCTAGTATTACTCTCGCCCAAGCACGCTTAATTGCGGAGTTCTGATGGGATCCGATGCATTAGTGCTGGTATGATCGCACCTGCAAGTATTAGCGTGAACAAATGCTTTAAGCCATAAGGCGTGTCATATCCGTAGTCACCGGATTTGTTTACGTGTTGGGAATGGGTTCGCAACTCGAAAGCACTAGCTCCGCCCGTATTTTCGCCAAATTCGATCGATCGGACCCATTTTCCTAGTTTTCGAAGTATTTTCTCCGAGAGTTACTCGGGCTGCGTCCTTACGTTTTTAAGATTATCCGGCGCGAACGGTTTTAAGATTCGAAACTTTTCGTGGCCACCGTCGCCCAAAAGGAGGAAAAAAAAAGAGGTGCAACACGAGGACTTCCCACGAGGTCACCCATCCTAGTACTACTCTCGCCCAAGCACGCTTAACTGGGGTGTTCTGATGGGATCCGGTGCATTAGTGCTGGTATGATCGCACCTGCAAGTATTAGCGCGAACAAATGCTTTAAGCCATAACGCATGTCATATACATAGTCACCGGATTTGTTACGTGCTGGGAATGGGTTTGCAACACGAAAGCATGAGCTTCGTTCGTATTTTCCCCAAATTCGATCGATCGGACCCATTTTCCCAGTTTTCGAAGTATTTTCTCCGAGAGCTACTCGGGCTGTGTCCTTACGTTCGTTTCAATTATCCGGCGCGAATGGTTTTAAGATTCGAAACTTGTCGTGGCCACCGTCGCCCAAAAGGAGGAAAAAAAGAAAAAAAGAGGTGCAACACGAGGACTTCCCAGGAGGTCACCCATCCTAGTACTACTCTCGCCCAAGCACGCTTAACAGCGAAGTTCTGATGGGATCCGGTGCATTAGTGATGGTATGATCGCACCTGCAAGTATTAGCGCGAACAAATGCTTTAAGCCATAACGCGTGTCATATCCGTAGTCACCGGATTTGTTTACGTGCTGGGAATGGGTTCGCAACACGAAAGCATGAGCTTCGCCCGTATTTTCCCCAAATTCGATCGATCGGACCCATTTTCCCAGTTTTCGAAGTATTTTCTCGAGAGCTACTCGGGTTGCGTCCTTGCGAATTTAAGATTATCCGGCGCGAACGGTTTTAAGATTCGAAACTTGTTGTAGCCAACGTCGCCCAAAAGGAGGAAAAAAAAGAAAGAGGTGCAACATGAGGACTTCCCAGGAGGTCACCCATCCTAGTATTACTCTCGCCCAAGAACGCTTAATTGCGGAGTTCTGATGGGATCCGATGCATTAGTGCTGGTATGATCGCACCTGCAAGTATTAGCGTGAACAAATGCTTTAAGCCATAAGGCGTGTCATATCCGTAGTCACCGGATTTGTTTACGTGCTGGGAATGGGTTCGCAACTCGAAAGCACGAGCTCCGCCCGTATTTTCGCCAAATTCGATCGATCGGACCCATTTTCCTAGTTTTCGAAGTATTTTCTCCGAGAGATACTCGGGTTGCGTCCTTACGTTTTTAAGATTATCCGGCGCGAACGGTTTTAAGATTCGAAACTTTTCGTGGCCACCGTCGCCCAAAAGGAGGAAAAAAAGAGAGGTGCAACACGAGGACTTCCCACGAGGTTACCCATCCTAGTACTACTCTCGCCCAAGCACGCTTAACTGAGGTGTTCTGATGGGATCCGGTGCATTATTGCTGGTATGATCGCACCTTCAAGTATTAGCGCGAACAAATGCTTTAAGCCATAACGCATGTCATATACATAGTCACCGGATTTGTTACGTGCTGGGAATGGGTTTGCAACACGAAAGCATGAGCTCCGTTCGTATTTTCCCCAAATTCGATCGATCGGACCCATTTTCCCAGTTTTCGAAGTATTTTCTCCGAGAGCTACTCGGGCTGTGTCCTTACGTTCGTTTCAATTATCCGGCGCGAATGGTTTTAAGATTCGAAACTTGTCGTGGCCACCGTCGCCCAAAAGGAGGAAAAAAAGAAAAAAAGAGGTGCAACACGAGGACTTCCCAAGAGGTCACCCATCCTAGTACTACTCTCGCCCAAGCACGCTTAACAGCGAAGTTCTGATGGGATCCGGTGCATTAGTGATGGTATGATCGCACCTGCAAGTATTAGCGCGAACAAATGCTTTAAGCCATAACGCGTGTCATATCCGTAGTCAACGGATTTGTTTATGTGCTGGGAATGGGTTCGCAACACGAAAGCATGAGCTCCGCCCGTATTTTCCCCAAATTCGATCGATCGGACCCATTTTCCCAGTTTTCGAAGTATTTTCTCCGAGAGCTACTCGGGCTGCGTCCTTACGTTTTTAAGATTATCCGGCGCGAACGGTTTTAAGATTCGAAACTTGTCGTGGCCACCGTCGCCCAAAAGGAGGAAAAAAAAAGAGGTGCAACACGAGGACTTCCCAGGAGGTCACCCATCCTAGTACTACTCTCCCCCAAGCACGCTTAACTGCGAAGTTCTGATGGGATCCGGTGCATTAGTGCTGGTATGATCGCAGCTGCAAATATTAGCGCGAACAAATGCTTTAAGCCATAACGCATGTCATATCCATAGTCACCGGATTTGTTTACGTGCTGGGAATGGGTTCGCAACACGAAAGCATGAGCTCCGCCCGTATTTTCCCCAAATTCGATCGATCGGACCCATTTTCCCAGTATTTTCTCCGAGAGCTACTCGGGTTGTGTCCTTACATTCGTTTCAATTATCTGGCGCGAACGGTTTTAAGATTCGAAACTTGTCGTGGCCACCGTTGCCCAAAAGGAGGAAAAAAAAGAAAAAAAGAGGTGCAACACGAGAACTTCCCAGGAGGTCACCCATCCTAGTACTACTCTCGCCCAAGCACGCTTAACTGCGAAGTTCTGATGGGATCCGGTGCATTAGTGCTGGTATGATCGCACCTGCAAGTATTAGCGCGAACAAATGCTTTAAGCCATAACGCGTGTCATATCTGTAGTCACCAGATTTGTTTACGTGCTGGGAATGAGTTCGCAACACGAAAGCATGAGCTCCGCCCGTATTTTCCCCAAATTCGCTCGATCGGACCCATTTTCCCAGTTTTCGAAGTATTTTATCCGAGAGCTACTCGGGCTGTGTCGTTACATTCGTTTCAATTATCCGGCGCGAACGGTTTTAAGATTCCAAACTTGTCGTGGCCACCATTGCCCAAAAGGAGGAAAAAAAAGAAAAAAAGTGGTGCAACACGAGGACTTCCCAGGAGGTCACCCATCCTAGTACTACTCTCCCCCAAGCACGCTTAACTGCGAAGTTCTGATGGGATCCGGTGCATTAGTGCTGGTATGATCGCAGCTGCAAATATTAGCGCGAACAAATGCTTTAAGCCATAACGCATGTCATATCCATAGTCACCGGATTTGTTTACGTGCTGGGAATGGGTTCGCAACACGAAAGCATGAGCTCCGCCCGTATTTTCCCCAAATTCGATCGATCGGACCCATTTTCCCAGTATTTTCTCCGAGAGCTACTCGGGTTGTGTCCTTACATTCGTTTCAATTATCTGGCGCGAACGGTTTTAAGATTCGAAACTTGTCGTGGCCACCGTTGCCCAAAAGGAGGAAAAAAAAGAAAAAAAGAGGTGCAACACGAGAACTTCCCAGGAGGTCACCCATCCTAGTACTACTCTCGCCCAAGCACGCTTAACTGCGAAGTTCTGATGGGATCCGGTGCATTAGTGCTGGTATGATCGCACCTGCAAGTATTAGCGCGAACAAATGCTTTAAGCCATAACGCGTGTCATATCTGTAGTCACCAGATTTGTTTACGTGCTAGGAATGAGTTCGCAACACGAAAGCATGAGCTCCGCCCGTATTTTCCCCAAATTCGCTCGATCGGACCCATTTTCCCAGTTTTCGAAGTATTTTATCCGAGAGCTACTCGGGCTGTGTCGTTACATTCGTTTCAATTATCCGGCGCGAACGGTTTTAAGATTCCAAACTTGTCGTGGCCACCATTCCCCAAAAGGAGGAAAAAAAAGAAAAAAAGTGGTGCAACACGAGGACTTCCCAGGAGGTCACCCATCCTAGTACTACTCTCGCCCAAGCACGCTTAACTTTGGTGTTCTGATTGGATCCGGTGCATTAGTGCTGGTATGATCGCACCTGCAAGTATTAGCGCGAACAAATGCTTTAAGCCATAACGCATGTCATATCCATAGTCACCGGATTTGTTTACGTGCTGGGAATGGGTTCGCAACACGAAAGCATGAGCTCCGCCCGTATTTTCCCCAAATTCGATCGATCGGACCCATTTTCCCAGTTTTCGAAGTATTTTCTCCGAGAGCTACTCGGGCTGTGTCCTTACGTTCGTTTCAATTATCCGGCGCGAACGGTTTTAAGATTCGAAACTTGTCGTGGCCACCGTTGCCCAAAAGGAGGAAAAAAAGAAAAAAAGAGGTGCAACACGAGGACTTCCCAGGAGGTCACCCATCCTAGTACTACTCTCGCCCAAGCACGCTTAACTGCGAAGTTTTGATGGGATCCGGTGCATTAGTGCTGGTATGATCGCACCTGCAAGTATTAGCGCGAACAAATGCTTTAAGCCATAACGCGTGTCATATCCGTAGTCACCAGATTTGTTTACGTGCTGGGAATGGGTTCGCAACACGAAAGCATGAGCTCTGCCCGTATTTTCCCCAAATTCGATCGATCGGACCCATTTTCCCAGTTTTCGAAGTTATTTCTCCGAGAGCTACTCGGGCTGCGTCCTTACGTTCGTTTCAATTATCCGGCGTGAACGGTTTTAAGATTTGAAACTTGTCGTGGCCACCGTCGCCCAATAGGACGACAAAAAAGAAAAAAAGAGGTGCAACACGAGGACTTCCCAAGAGGTAACCCATCCTAGTACTACTCTCGCCCAAGCACGCTTAACTGCGGAGTTCTGATGGGATGCGGTGCATTAGTGCTGGTATGATCGCACCTGCAAGTATTAGCGCGAACAAATGCTTTAAGCCATAACGCGTGTCATATCCGTAGTCACCGGATTTGTTTACGTGCTGGGAATGGGTTCGCAAAACGAAAGCATGAGCTCCGCCCGTATTTTCACCAATTCGATCGATCGGACCCATTTTCCCAGTTTTCGAAGTATTTTCTCCGAGAGCTACTCGGGCTGCGTCCTTACGTTTTTAAGATTATCCGGCGCGAACGGTTTTAAGATTCGAAACTTGTCGTGGCCACCGTCGCCCAAAAGGAGGAAAAAAAAAAAAGAGGTGCAACACGAGGACATCCCAGGAGGTCACCCATCCTTGTACTACTCTCCCCCAAGCACGCTTAACTGCGAAGTTCTTATGGGATCCGGTGCATTAGTGCTGGTATGATCGCACCTGCAAATATTAGCGCGAACAAATGCTTTAAGCCATAACGCATGTCATATCCATAGTCACCGGATTTGTTTACGTGCTGGGAATGGGTTCGCAACACGAAAGCATGAGCTCCGCCCGTATTTTCCCCAAATTCGATCGATCGGACCCATTTTCCCAGTTTTCGAAGTATTTTCTCCGAGAGCTACTCGGGCTGCGTCCTTACGTTCGTTTAAATTATCCGGCGCGAACGGTTTTAAGATTCGAAACTTGTCGTGGCCACCGTCGCCCAAAAGGAAAAAAAAGAAAAAAAGAGGTGCAACACGAGGACTTCCCAGGAGGTCACCGATCATAGTACTACTCTCGCCCAAGCACGCTTAACTGCGGAGTTCTGATGGGATCCGATGCATTAGTGCTGGTATGATCGCACCTGCCAGTATTATGCCGAACAAATGCTTTAAGCCATAACGTGTGTCATATCCGTAGTCACCGAATTTGTTTACGTGCTGGGAATGGGTTCGCAACACGAAAGCATGAGCTCCGCCCGTATTTTCCCCAAATTCGATCGATCGGACCCATTTTCCCAGTTTTCGAAGTATTTTCTCCGAGAGCTACTCGGGTTGCGTCCTTGCGGTTTTAAGATTATTCGGCGCGAACGGTTTTAAGATTCGAAACTTGTCGTGGCCAACGTCGCCCAAAAGGAGGAAAAAAAAGAAAAAAAGAGGTGCAACACGAGGACTTCCCTGGAGGTCACCCAACCTAGTACTACTCTCGCCCAAGCACGCTTAACTGCGGAGTTCTGATGGGATCCGGTGCATTAGTGTTGGTATGATCGCACCTGCAAGTATTGGCGCGAACAAATGCTTTAAGCCATAACGCGTGTCATATCCTTAGTCACCGGATTTGTTTACGTGCTGGGAATGGGTTCGCAACACGAAAGCATGAGCTCCGCCCGTATTTTCCACAAATTCGATCGATCGGACCCATTTTCCCAGTTTTCGAAGTATTTTCTCCGATAGCTACTCGGGCTGCGTCCTTACGTTCGTTTCAATTATCCGGTGCGAACAGTTTTAAGATTCGAAACTTGTCGTGGCCACCGTCGCCCAAAAGGAGGAAAAAAAAAAGAGGTGCAACACGAGGACTTCCCAGGAGGTCAACCATCCTAGTACTACTCTCGCCCAAGCTCGCTTAACTGCGGTGTTCTGATGGGATCCGGTGCATTAGTGCTGGTATGATCGCACCTGCAAGTATTAGCACGAAAAAATGCTTTAAGCCATAACGCGTGTCATATCCGTAGTCAACGGATATGTTTATGTGCTGGGAATGGGTTCGCAACACGAAAGCATGAGCTCCGCCCGTATTTTCCCCAAATTCGATCGATCGGACCCATTTTCCCAGTTTTCGAAGTATTTTCTCCGAGAGCTACTCGGGCTGCGTCCTTACGTTTTTAAGATTATCCGGCGCGAACGGTTTTAAGATTCGAAACTTGTCGTGGCCACCGTCGCCCAAAAGGGGGAAAAAAAAAGAGGTGCAACACGAGGACTTCCCAGGAGGTCACCCATCCTAGTACTACTCTCGCCCAAGCACGCTTAACTGCGGAGTTCTAATGGGATCCGGTGCATTAGTGCTGGTATGATCGCACCTGCAAGTATTAGCGCGAACAAATGCTTTAAGCCATAACGCATGTCATATCCATAGTCACCGGATTTGTTTACGTGCTGGGAATGGGTTCGCAACACGAAAGCATGAGCTCCGCCCGTATTTTCCCCAAATTCGATCGATCGGACCCATTTTCCCAGTTTTCGAAGTATTTTCTTCGAGAGCTACTCGGGCTGCGTCCTTACGTTCGTTTCATTTATCCCGCGCGAACGGTTTTAAGATTCGAAACTTGTCGTGGCCACCGTCGCCCAAAAGGAGGAAAAAAAAGAGGTGCAACACGAGGACTTCCCAGGAGGTCACCCATCCTAGTACTACTCTCGCCCAAGCACGCTTAACTGCGGTGTTCTGATGGGATCCGGTGCATTAGTGCTGGTATGATCGCACCTGCAAGTATTAGCGCGAACAAATGCTTTAAGCCATAACGCATGTCATATCCGTAGTCAACGGATTTGTTTACGTGCTGGAATGGGTTCGCAACACGAAAGCATGAGCTCCGCCCGTATTTTCCACAAATTCGATCGATCGGACCCATTTTCCCAGTTTTCGAAGTATTTTCTCCGATAGCTACTCGGGCTGCGTCCTTACGTTCGTTTCAATTATCCGGTGCGAACGGTTTTAAGATTCGAAACTTGTCGTGGCCACCGTCGCCCAAAAGGAGGAAAAAAAAAAGAGGTGCAACACGAGGACTTCCCAGGAGGTCAACCATCCTAGTACTACTCTCGCCCAAGCTCGCTTAACTGCGGTGTTCTGATGGGATCCGGTGCATTAGTGCTGGTATGATCGCACCTGCAAGTATTAGCACGAAAAAATGCTTTAAGCCATAACGCGTGTCATATCCGTAGTCAACGGATATGTTTATGTGCTGGGAATGGGTTCGCAACACGAAAGCATGAGCTCCGCCCGTATTTTCCCCAAATTCGATCGATCGGACCCATTTTCCCAGTTTTCGAAGTATTTTCTCCGAGAGCTACTCGGGCTGCGTCCTTACGTTTTTAAGATTATCCGGCGCGAACGGTTTTAAGATTCGAAACTTGTCGTGGCCACCGTCGCCCAAAAGGGGGAAAAAAAAAGAGGTGCAACACGAGGACTTCCCAGGAGGTCACCCATCCTAGTACTACTCTCGCCCAAGCACGCTTAACTGCGGAGTTCTAATGGGATCCGGTGCATTAGTGCTGGTATGATCGCACCTGCAAGTATTAGCGCGAACAAATGCTTTAAGCCATAACGCATGTCATATCCATAGTCACCGGATTTGTTTACGTGCTGGGAATGGGTTCGCAACACGAAAGCATGAGCTCCGCCCGTATTTTCCCCAAATTCGATCGATCGGACCCATTTTCCCAGTTTTCGAAGTATTTTCTTCGAGAGCTACTCGGGCTGCGTCCTTACGTTCGTTTCATTTATCCCGCGCGAACGGTTTTAAGATTCGAAACTTGTCGTGGCCACCGTCGCCCAAAAGGAGGAAAAAAAAGAGGTGCAACACGAGGACTTCCCAGGAGGTCACCCATCCTAGTACTACTCTCGCCCAAGCACGCTTAACTGCGGTGTTCTGATGGGATCCGGTGCATTAGTGCTGGTATGATCGCACCTGCAAGTATTAGCGCGAACAAATGCTTTAAGCCATAACGCATGTCATATCCGTAGTCAACGGATTTGTTTACGTGCTGGAATGGGTTCGCAACACGAAAGCATGAGCTCCGCCCGTATTTTCCCCAAATTCGATCGATCGAACCCATTTTCCCAGTTTTCGAAGTATTTTCTCCGAGAGCTACTCGGGCTTTGTCCTTACGTTCGTTTCAATTATCCAGCGCGAACGGTTTTAAGATTCGAAACTTGTCGTGGCCACCGTCGCCTAAAAGGAGGAAAAAAAAGAAAAAAAGGGGTGCAACACGAGGACTTCCCAGGAGGTCACCCATCCTAGTACTACTCTCACCCAAGCACGCTTAACTGCGGAGTTCTGATGGGATCCGGTGCATTAGTGCTGGTATGATCGCACCTGCAAGTATTAGTGCGAACAAATGCTTTAAGCCATAACGCGTGTCATATCCGTAGTCACTGGATTTGTTTACGTGCTGGGAATGGGTTCGCAAAACGAAAGCATGAGCTCCGCCCGTATTTTCCCCAAATTCGATCGATCGGACCCATTTTCCCAGTTTTCGAAGTATTTTCTCCGAGAGCTACTCGGGCTGCGTCCTTACGTTCGTTTCAATTATCCGGCGCGAACGGTTTTAAGATTCGAAACTTGTCGTGGCCACCATCGCCCAAAATGAAAAAAAAAAAGAAAAAAAGAGGTGCAACACGAGGACTTCCCAGGAGGTCACCCATCCTAGTACTACTCTCGCCCAAGCACGCTAAACTGCGGAGTTCTGATGGGATCCGGTGCATTAGTGATGGTATGATCGCACCTGCAAGTATTAGCGCGAACAAATGCTTTAAGCCATAACGCGTGTCATATCCGTAGTCAACGGATTTGTTTATGTGCTGGGAATGGGTTCGCAACACGAAAGCATGAGCTCCGCCCGTATTTTCCCCAAATTCGATCGATCGGACCCATTTTCCCAGTTTTCGAAGTATTTTCTCCGAGAGCTACTCGGGCTGCGTCCTTACGTTTTTAAGATTATCCGGTGCGAACGGTTTTAAGATTCGAAACTTGTCGTGGCCACCGTCGCCCAAAAGGAGGAAAAAAAAAGAGGTGCAACACGAGGACTTCCCAGGAGGTCACCCATCCTAGTACTACTCTCCCCCAAGCACGCTTAACTGCGAAGTTCTGATGGGATCCGGTGCATTAGTGCTGGTATGATCGCACCTGCAAGTATTAGCGCGAACAAATGCTTTAAGCCATAACGCATGTCATATCCATAGTCACCGGATTTGTTTACGTGCTGGGAATGGGTTCGCAACACGAAAGCATGAGCTCCGCCCGTATTTTCCCCAAATTCGATCGATCGGACCCATTTTCCCAGTTTTCGAAGTATTTTCTCCGAGAGCTACTCAGGCTGTGTCCTTACGTTCGTTTCAATTATCCGGCGCGAATGGTTTTAAGATTCGAAACTTGTCGTGGCCACCGTCGCCCAATAGGACGAAAAAAAAGAAAAAAAGAGGTGCAACACGAGGACTTCCCAGGAGGTCACCCATCCTAGTACAACTCTCGCCCAAGCACGCTTAACTGCGGACTTCTGATGGGATCCGGTGCATTAGTGCTGGTATGATCGCACCTGCAAGTATTAGCGCGAACAAATGCTTTAAGCCATAACGCGTGTCATATCCGTAGTCACCGGATTTGTTTACATGCTGGGAATGGGTTCGCAACACGAAAGCATGAGCTCCGCCCGTATTTTCCCGAAATTCGATCGATCGGACCCATTTTCCCAGTTTTCGTAGTATTTTCTCCGAGAGCTACTCGGGATGCGTCCTTACGTTTTTAAGATTATCCGGCGCGAACGGTTTTAAGATTCGAAACTTGTCGGGGCCACCGTCGCCCAAAAGGAGGAAAAAAAAAGAGGTGCAACACGAGGACTTCCCAAGAGGTCACCCATCCTAGTACTACTCTCGCCCAAGCACACTAAACTGCGGAGTTCTAATGGGATCCGGTGCATTAGTGCTGGTATGATCGCACCTGCAAATATTAGCGCGAACAAATGCTTTAAGCCATAACGCATGTCATATCCATTGTCACCGGATTTGTTTACATGCTGGGAATGGGTTCGCAACACGAAAGCATGAGCTCCGCCCGTATTTTCCCCAAATTCGATCGATCGGACCAATTTCCCCAGTTTTTGAAGTATTTTCTCCGAGAGCTACTCGGGCTGCGTCCTTACATTCGTTTCAATTATCCGGCGCGAACGGTTTTAAGATTCGAAACTTGTTGTTGCCACCGTCACCCAAAAGGAGGAAAAAAAAGAAAAAAAGAGGTGCAACACGAGGACTTCCCAGGAGGTCACGAAAGCATGAGCTCCGCCCGTATTTTCCCCAAATTCGATCGATCGGACCCATTTTCCCAATTTTCGAAGTATTTTCTCCGAGAGCTACTCGGGCTGCGTCCTTACGTTTTTAAGATTATCCGGTGTGCACGATTTTAAGATTCGAAACTTGTCGTGGCCACCGTCGCCCATAAGGAGGAAAAAAAAGAAAAAAAGAGGTGCAACACGAGGACTTCCCAGGAGGTCAACCATCCTAGTACTACTCTCGTCCAAGCACGCTTAACTGCGGAGTTCTGACGGGATCCGGTGCATTAGTGCTGGTATGATCGCACCTGCAAGTATTAGCGCGAACAAATGCTTTAAGCCATCACGCGTGTCATATCCGTAGTCACCGGATTTGTTTACGTGCTGGGAATGGGTTCGCAACACGAAAGCATGAGCTCCGCCCGTATTTTCCCCAAATTCGATCGATCGGACCCATTTTCCCAGTTTTCGAAGTATTTTCTCCGAGAGCTACTCGGGCTGCGTCCTTACATTCGTTTCAATTATCCGGCGCGAACAGTTTTAAGATTCGAAACTTGTCGTTGCCACCGTCACCCAAAAGGAGGAAAAAAAAGAAAAAAAGAGGTGCAACACGAGGACTTCCCAGGAGGTCACGAAAGCATGAGTGATCGAGGCCGTACCCGATACAAATAAAAAACAGTTTAAGTATAGTACTAGGAAGTGACTCCTAGGTCGTCTCCCAAGGAGTATCTTATCAAGCAAAAGGTCGAACACATAGTATGCATAGAAAACAGGGGGGTTTTTGTATTGAATATTGAATAGTTGAAATCAAAACAGAATTAAATTAAAACGAAGAAACAGATAAGGAAAAGCGGATAAACCCCTTTGGCTCGCGTTCACAACTCTATCATCGGTCACAAAAGATCAATTTCTTTCCTCTTCACTGTCCAACTCGTGAGAATTAAATACTAAGCGAAAATTCAATTCTCACCCCAAAACCCAAACCTCTAATTAAGCATTAAAAGCCAAAGCATGGAGTTTTTACGAGTTTGCATAAATTAAGCATTCATACACATGGATTATCTCTATAGAATGGAACTAAGCGAACCATAACATATCAATAAGCATGAAAACAGTGAATAAAAACGAAATAGCATTAAGAACAAAACCTCAAGAGTATGTGATACATTACCAAAGGGATTTAACCTAAGAGTTTAGCCTTCCATGAAGAAAAATACCAAAAACGTGTAGAAAAGGGAAGAGAGAGAAACCCTAGCAGCCACCACAAGCTTGGAGAGCAAAACTAAGCCTTCTCTATGAGAGAGAATGTAAAAAACGTGAATGGAAGGTCTCCCTCGGGTTTACACAAATTTAGCTTTTTAAATCACAAAACGGGCCTAAATCATGGGCCCAAATCCTAAGGAAAGCTTATCTCTAAATTAAATCTAAAAATATCTTATAGATAAAATCTAAATCTTAAAAGATATAACTAAAACTCAACTAATCCTAAAGATAGATTACAATCTTCACTTCATCATATATCTTCTCTTCCAACATTAAATCTTCATTCCCAAAATGTCCAAAAAGCCCTTGTGCCAAATATGACCTGAAAATAGAAATAGAATTAATTAGGCTAAATAATCCCAAATTAAACAATATTCAGAATAGTAGTCCAATAAACTCTAAATCACTAAATCAAGCTAAACAATGTCAAATAGGCAACAAGTATCAATAATAGGAGTAAAATAATGCATGGAAAAATGGAAAATAAAATGCTCATCAAATACCCCCACACTTATCCTTTTGCACTCCTGGGCAAAACTAAGAATTAGGACTGAGAAAATCAATATGCACCAAAGTGAATCATGTAACAAGATTACTAAAACTAATGAATGCAAACCTAAGAGATTACATACTTCACAATGAATTCTAGGAAATGCAAAGAAATGGGCAAAATCGAGCACACGAAGAAAATAAGGACCAAAGAATCAAGGCATTCATGAACATCATCCAATTATTTCAAATATGCAAAGAAAACCAATGACATCAAGAGGGTAGTCACAAAGATGATAGAAACTCACGAGGATCACTCAATAGTGTTTACACTCAAGTGTTTAAGGTTAATCAGTGTTTACACTCAAGGCACATCATGAAAAACAAACACAACCATAGGCTTGACAAGCCTCTAACATCAACAATCAACACACATGCACATTAAGATCAAAAGGTCTTTTCAGGGTTGTAATGGGGCCAAGGACAAGGTAGGATAAAAATATGGGAAATGTAGCTAAAACCCAGGGAATAGAGGAGCAATGGGGAACAAGTAAAAAAAATAAGCACAATCCACCCCAGAATGAAGCAAAAACATGCAAGAAAATGCCCAAAACTTAGCAAAACCTAAAAAATCAAAGCAAAAATATGCAACCTAAACTACTCTCCCCCCCACACTTAAATCACACATTGTCCTCAATGTAAAACAAATAGTAGAATCAGACAGATATAGACAAGTGGAATAAAAGTAGTAAAGAAGGAGAAAAGAAGACTCCCTAAATCATGGTGGGTCAAAAATGGGGTCGACCAATGAGGCTTCCTCCACAGGTGCATCATCCAAAGAAGGGGTAGTGAGGAAAGGCTTGAGTCGGTGACCATTGACTTTGAAGCTCTTGTCTGTGGACTCACTCTTGATCTCCACAGTGCCATAAGGAAACACCTGGGTGACTACAAACGGTCCAATCCATTTAGAGCGGAGCTTTCCACTCATGAGTCCAAGCCTAGAGTTGTAGAGCAACACTTTTTGACCAACCAAGAACTCCTTTCTGCAAATTGAGCTATCATGGAGCTTCTTGGTCTTCTCTTTGTAGAACTTGGAATTCTCATAGGCCTCCAAACGGATCTCATCTAGCTCACTCAACTGCAGCTTCCTCTCCTCACCCGCTTGATCAAGAGCTAAGTTACATTGCTTCACAGCCCAATATGCACGGTGCTCTATCTCCACAGGCAGGTGGCATGCCTTACCAAAAACAACCCGATAAGGTGACATCCCTATGGGTGCCTTGTAAGCAGTCCGATGGGCCCATAGAGCATCCTCCAATCGTGTGCTCCAATCCTTT
This sequence comes from Crotalaria pallida, assembly GCA_037953625.1. NCBI lineage: Eukaryota > Viridiplantae > Streptophyta > Magnoliopsida > Fabales > Fabaceae > Crotalaria > Crotalaria pallida. The sequence goes on along the minus strand of CM075655.1, from coordinate 35,790,022 downwards.
CTATTAGGCTTCACCATCTTCTCCAAAATCCGCTTGATCTCTCTGTTTGAAATCTCAGCTTGCCCATTGGTTTGGGGGTGATATGGTGTAGAAACTTTATGCACAACCCCATACTTCTTGAGCAAAGCTTGCATGGATCTATTGCAGAAGTGTGTGCCTTGATCACTGACTATGGCTCTAGGTATGCCAAACCTGCAAAGGATATTAGACCTGACAAAATCTACAACAACCTGAGCATCATTAGTCCTGGTGGACTTAGCTTCCACCCATTTGGATACATAATCCACAGCAAGTAAGATATAATAAAAACCAAAAGAAACAGGAAAGGGGCCCATGAAATCTATACCCCAGACATCAAACACCTCACAGAACAACATAGGTTGTTGCGGCATCTGTTGCCTCCAAGATAGGGTGCCTCCTGCCCTTTGACATTGCTCACATGAGCTGCAGATTTTGCTTGCATCCTTGAAGATGGTAGGCCAATAAAATCCAGAATCCAGCACCTTTCGTGCTGTCTTTGAGTGCCAAGGTGGCCTCCAACTGGTGAAGCATGGCAAAATTGGAGAACCGATTGGATCTCCTGGTCTGGAATGCACCTGCGAATGACCTGATCATTGCAAAAACGCCACAAATAGGGGTCATCCCATACATAATACTTGGCATCGCTCTTCAATTTGTCTCTTTGAGCTTTGGATGCCATGGGTGGAAAAACAGATGCAACTTTATAATTTACAATATCAGCAAACTAAGGAGTAAGGGGAGGGGGATGTGAAACATGCAAAACTAAAAGCTGCTCATCCGGGAAGTCATCCCGGATAGGAAATGCATCCTCCTCTCTCTCTATTCTGCTCAAGTGGTCTGCGACAAGGTTATGTGCACCACTCCGATCCTGAATCTCAAGATCAAACTCCTGGAGGAGCAACATCCACCTAATCAACCTAGGTTTGGAATCTGTCTTTTTCAAAAGATACTTCAGGGCAGCATGATCAGTATACACCACAACCTTAGAACCTAACAGATATGATCTAAACTTATCAAGTGCAAAGACAATGGCTAACAGCTCTTTTTCAGTTGTGGTGTAATTAACTTGTGCTGAATCTAAAGTCCTAGATGCATAATAAATCACATGAGACAGCTTACCAACCCTTTGGGAGAGAACTACTCCCAAAGCATAATTCGAGGCATCGGTCATGAGCTCAAATGGGAGAGTCCAGTCAGGTGGTTGGATGATGGGAGTGGTGGTGAGTGCTCTCTTTAGCTCATCAAATGCCTTCTTGCATTGGTCTCCAAACTCAAATGTGGTATCCTTTTGAAGCAAGTTGGATAGTGGAAGGGCTATCTTGCTAAAGTTCTGAATAAACCTGCGATAGAAACCTGCATGGCCAAGAAAAGAACGCACCTCTCGCACGCAAGAGGGGTAAGGCAAATGTGATATTACATGCAGCTTAGCAGGGTCAACCTCTATGCCCTTATGCGAAATAATGTGCCCTAAGACTATGCCTTGTTCTACCATAAAATGACATTTTTCAAAATTCAAGACAAGGTTAGTCTCAATGCACCTATTAAGCACCTTAGACAAACTATCAAGACATGCATCAAAAGAGGAACCATATACACTAAAATCATCCATGAAGACCTCTATGCAATGCTCACGTAAGTCATTAAAAATACTCATCATACATCTTTTATAAGTGCCAGGAGCATTGCATAGGCCAAAAGGCATCTTCCTATAAGCAAATGTACCAAAAGGACAGGTAAATGTAGTCTTATGTTGGTCCTCTGGTGCAATACAGATTTGGAAATAACCAGAGAAACCATCTAAGAAGCAATAGTGAGATTTACCTGCCAGGCGCTCCAACATCTGATCAATGAAGGGAAGAGGAAAGTGATCCTTGCGGGTCGCCTGGTTGAGCTTCCTATAATCAATGCAGACTCTCCAACTGTTCTGCACTCTGGTGGGAATCAGCTCATCCTTCTCATTTTTGACAACTGTCACCCCAGACTTCTTGGGAACTACTTGAACCGGGCTTACCCAAGTGCTGTCTGAAATGGGGTAGATAATGCCAGCTTGCAGCAGCTTGGTGACCTCTTTCTTCACCACATCAAGAATCTGGGGGTTCAACCGTCTCTGGGGTTGTCTCACTGGTTTAGCCCCATCCTCCAATAAAATCCGATGCATGCACATGGAGGGGCTAATACCAGGTATGTCTGCCAAAGTCCATCCTATTGCCCTTTTGTTTGCTCTAATCACATCCAGCAGCCGCTTCTCTTGATCAACAGAAAGGGAGGTAGAGATGATCACTGGAAGTTTCTGCTCAGCCTCCAAGTAAGCATATTTGAGATGAGGAGGAAGGGGCTTCAGGTCCAATAAAGGTGCCTGCATCACAGATGGAACTAAAGGAGCAGCATAATTGGATTCTGCCGCCTGCACCTGAACAAGTGAATTAGACTCATGCAAAACAGAAATGGGGTTAGCATGATCTGAATCTATATCATATGAATCAACAGATGCAGTAGCAGAATTTAAAAACTGGTCAATTTCAATGCATGCAGTGCACATTTCGGAATCAGAACATGCAGAACAAGTGAATGAGCTAGTGAAAGATGGCAAATCATAATCATGCAAAAAGTCTAGAACATGCTCATCAATCAGATCATCAATCAAGTCAACATGAAATACAGAGTGGTCATCAGAAAAATGTTTCATAGCATCAAAAATATTGAATCGAACCACACTGTCATCAAATTCCATGGAAAGTGTACCTGCATGCACATCTATCTTGGTTCGGGCTGTTTTCAAAAATGGTCTCCCTAATATGATAGGGACAGCACTACGAGAGGTGTCCTCTTCCATATCAAGAATATAAAAATCAGCAGGAAAGATAAGCTCTTCAACCCGAACCAGGACATCCTCTATCAAACCTGCGGGGTAGGCAGTAGATCTATTTGCCAAGTGAATAACCACACCCGTAGGTTGAAGAGGTCCAAGTGAAAGAGACTTGAAAACAGACATAGGCATAACATTAATAGATGCTCCTAAATCTAGCAAAGCACTCTCAAATTTAGTATTACCTATGATACAAGGCACAGAGAAAGTTCCAGGATCCTTACACTTTTCAGGAATATGAGGGACGGGTTTACCTATAAGAGCAGAGACATTTCTTCCCATGTTGATCCTCTCATTGCCCTTGAGCTTCCGTTTGTGTGTGCATAGATCCTTTAAGAACTTTGCATACCTTGGAATCTGCTTGATTGCATCAAGAAGGGGTATGTTGACTTCCACCTTCCTGAATGTGTCAAGTATCTCTTTGTCAATCTCTTCCATTTCCTTGCTTTGAGTCACCCCCCTTGGTGGGAAAGGAAGAGGAATGGGGGGTGGTTGTTGGGCAGCAGCAGGTGTTGTGCTTGAGGAAGGCTGAGCTGGATGGGATTTTCTGGTACTTGTGTGCTCACTCTCCTCGACCATTTGGGTCTTCTTGTTGGGTGAAACTAGATCATCTTTGTTGAGGTCAGATTCTGGTGTGGGTGTGACAATCTGCTTCCCTGACCTTAGACTAATGGCATTCACATTCTGGTTTGGATTGATCACTGTTTGGGATGGCAACTTGTTAGAATTCTGAGATTGCATAGTGTTGATTGCTGTTGCCATCTGTCCCATCTGATTGGTCAAAGATTGAATGGAGGCCTCTTGTCTTTGAATGGATGCTCTAGTTTCCTGTTGGAATTGGAGATTTTGCATGGTCATCTGTTTCATCAGCTCTTCCAATGAAGGCTGCTGCTCAGTACTAGGAGCTGGTGGTGCAGAATTAGCCTGTTGTTGTCTCTGTTGCTGGACTGGAGGAGGTACATATGGTGGTCTAGAATTGTTCTGAAATTGAACCTGTGAAGGTTGCTGCTGATCAGACCATCTCAGGTTGGGATGGTTCCTCCAACCAGGGTTGTATCTATTGGTAGAGAGATCAAAGTTCTGTGGCTGCTGGTTTCTACTGTTGAAGATGTTGGCGGCATATGCCTCAGGTTGGTCAGCACCAGTCGTGGGCTGCTGCTGCTGCACAGAAGGGCATGCATCTGTGGGGTGCTCAGCGGATGTGCATATGCCACATAATCTAGCAGGCAGAGACAACTTCTTCTGGTTGATGGCCAATTGAGTGACCAAAGTTGTAAGTGAATCTATCTTCTGTTCAAGCTTCTCAACCTTACCAGAACTTGTGCCAACATCATTCACTCCTCTCACTATGATTGCATCGCTGTTGCCCCTTGCATGGAATTGTTGACAATTGGAAGCCATCTTCTCAATCTTGACTCTGGCTTCTAAAGGTGTCATGTCTCCTAGGGCACCACCACTCGCAGCATCAAGCATGTTTCTCTCCATGAGGTTGAGACCTTCATAGAAATATTGAATAAGCAGCTGCTCTGAGATCTGATGGTGGGGGCAGCTCGCACACAGTCTCTTGAATCTCTCCCAATACTCATAGAGACTTTCTCCAACTTGTTGCCTGATGCCTGATATATCCTTTCGGATTGCTGTTGTTCTGCATGCAGGGAAGAATTTCTCCAAAAATGCCCTCTTCAGGTCGTCCCAGACTGTGATAGAACCAGGGGTCAGATCGTACAACCAATCCTTGGCTAGCCCTTCTAGGGAGTGTGGGAATGCCTTAAGACAAACATGATCCTCTTGCACATCATGTGGTTTCATAGTAGCACAAACAATATGGAACTGCTTGAGATGTTTATGAGGATCCTCACCTGCAAGACCATTAAACTTGGGCAACAAATGAATTAGTCCAGACCTTAGCTCATACGGGTCATCGGGATACTGGATGCACAAATCTTCAATAGTGAAATCAGGTGCAGCCAGCTCCCTCAATGTCCTCTCACGTGGTGGAGGTTGAGCCATATTTTCAGAATAATCAGAATAAGAATCAGAATTTATAGGAATAGAAGAAAAAGAAGCAGACTCACTACGTAAAAACTCAATAGACTCACTACCTATGGACTGGTTCCTATTTTGTCTAACTAGTCTGTGATAAGTTCTATCAATTTCAGGGTTATATGGATGCAAGTAGCTTGGGTTGCCCCTAGTCATGTACTGAACAGAACACCATTAAGCATAACAAACTGTCACTAATATACATGACCAGAATAGGCAACAAAATTTTTTATTTTTTTAAAATTTTTTCTTTATTTTTTTCAGCACCCTAAAATCATGAAAACATACCACAAAAAGTTTGAGGACAAAATTCAAAAGGGAACCAAGTCAAACAATTAAATCAGAGACCAAAAACTAAGAAAATAAAACTTGTAAAATAAAAAAGAAATAGTAAAACGGCTTTTTCAGGATCCAGACGAAGGAGTTTTCTAACGAAGTGAGAAAAATCAGATTATTCAGAAAATTCGCTTCGATTTGATATAAAATTCGTCAAATTCCGAGTTACGGGTCAAAAGTTGCGACGATTTGAAGAAAGTGCTGCTAAAACTTGGAAAATTTTTCTGGAACTCACAACCAGTGATGATCTGAGTGATCGTGGTGCCTCAAAACCTTTTTATATGATAAAAGTAGTGTGGATATAAATTTTCGTGCAAAAATTCCACCCACAACTATGTGAACTAGCAACCACAGAATCAATCAAATACACTAATTGCAACAAAATAGCAAAACAACAAACAGTGCAACTTCAACCGGTTATCAGAATTGACTACTAGACCCTGAATCAGACACGACACACTATAATAACTATACTAACTACGGCACTAACTAACTACTAATGACCTTTGGCAAGAACCGATATTCCCCGGCAACGGCGCCAAATTTGATCGAGGCCGTACCCGGTACAAATAAAAAACAGTTTAAGTATAGTACTAGGAAGTGACTCCTAGGTCGTCTCCCAAGGAATATCTTATCAAGCAAAAGGTCGAACACATAGTATGCATAGAAAACAGGGGGGTTTTTGTATTGAATATTGAATAGTTGAAATCAAAACAGAATTAAATTAAAACGAAGAAACAGATAAGGAAAAGCGGATAAACCCCTTTGGCTCGCGTTCACAACTCTATCATCGGTCACAAAAGATCAATTTCTTTCCTCTTCACTGTCCAACTCGTGAGAATTAAATACTAAGCGAAAATTCAATTCTCACCCCAAAACCCAAACCTCTAATTAAGCATTAAAAGCCAAAGCATGGAGTTTTTACGAGTTTGCATAAATTAAGCATTCATACACATGGATTATCTCTATAGAATGGAACTAAGCGAACCATAACATATCAATAAGCATGAAAACAGTGAATAAAAACGAAATAGCATTAAGAACAAAACCTCAAGAGTATGTGATACATTACCAAAGGGATTTAACCTAAGAGTTTAGCCTTCCATGAAGAAAAATACCAAAAACGTGTAGAAAAGGGAAGAGAGAGAAACCCTAGCAGCCACCACAAGCTTGGAGAGCAAAACTAAGCCTTCTCTATGAGAGAGAATGTAAAAAACGTGAATGGAAGGTCTCCCTCGGGTTTACACGAATTTAGCTTTTTAAATCACAAAACGGGCCTAAATCATGGGCCCAAATCCTAAGGAAAGCTTATCTCTAAATTAAATCTAAAAATATCTTATAGATAAAATCTAAATCTTAAAAGATATAACTAAATCTCAACTAATCCTAAAGATAGATTACAATCTTCACTTCATCATATATCTTCTCTTCCAACATTAAATCTTCATTCCCAAAATGTCCAAAAAGCCCTTGTGCCAAATATGACCTGAAAATAGAAATAGAATTAATTAGGCTAAATAATCCCAAATTAAACAATATTCAGAATAGTAGTCCAATAAACTCTAAATCACTAAATCAAGCTAAACAATGTCAAATAGGCAACAAGTATCAATAATAGGAGTAAAATAATGCATGGAAAAATGGGAAATAAAATGCTCATCAATGAGCTCTGCCCGTATTTTCCCCAAATTCGATCGATCGGACCCATTTTCCCAGTTTTCGAAGTATTTTCTCCGAGAGCTACTCGGGCTGCGTCCTTACGTTTTTAAGATTATCCGGCGCGAACGGTTTTAAGATTCGAAACTTGTCGTGGCCACCGTCGCCCAAAAGGAGGAAAAAAAAGGAGGTGCAACACGAGGACTTCCCAGGAGGTCACCCATCCTAGTACTACTCTCGCCCAAGCACGCTTAACTGCGGAGTTCTGATGAGATCCGGTGCATTAGTGCTGGTATGATCGCACCTGCAAGTATTAGCGCGAACAAATGCTTTAAGCCATAACGCATGTCATATCCATAGTCACCGGATTTGTTTACGTGCTGGGAATGGGTTCGCAACACGAAAGCATGAGCTCTGCCCGTATTTTCCCCAAATTCGATCGATCGGACCCATTTTCCCAGTTTTCGAAGTATTTTCTCCGAGAGCTACTCGGGCTGTGTCCTTACGTTCGTTTCAATTATCCGGCGCGAATGGTTTTAAGATTCGAAACTTGTCGTGGCCACCGTCGCCCAAAAGGAGGAAAAAAAGAAAAAAAGAGGTGCAACACGAGGACTTCCCAGGAGGTCACCCATTCTAGTACTACTCTCGTCCAAGCACGCTTAACTGCGGAGTTCTGATGGGATCCGGTGCATTAGTGCTGGTATGATCGCACCTGCAAGTATTAGCGCGAACAAATGCTTTAAGCCATAACGCATGTCATATCCATAGTCACCGAATTTGTTTACGTGCTGGGAATGGGTTCGCAACACGAAAGCATGAGCTCCGCCCGTATTTTCCCCAAATTCGATCGATCAGTCCCATTTTCCCAGTTTTCGAAGTATTTTCTCCGAGAGCTACTCGGGCTGCGTCCTTACGTTCGTTTCAATTATCCGACGCGAACAGTTTTAAGATTCGAAACTTGTCGTTGCCACCGTCCCCAAAAGGAGGAAAAAAAAGAAAAAAAGAGGTGCAACACGAGGACTTCCCAGGAGGTCACGAAAGCATGAGCTCTGCCCGTATTTTCCCCAAATTCGATCGATCGGACCCATTTTCCCAGTTTTCGAAGTATTTTCTCCGAGAGCTACTCGGGCTACGTCCTTACGTTTTTAAGATTATCCGGCGCGAACGGTTTTAAGATTCGAAACTTGTCGTGGCCACCGTCGCCCATAAGGAGGAAAAAAAAGAAAAAAAGAGGTGCAACACGAGGACATCCCAGGAGGTCACCCATCCTAGTACTACTCTCGCCCAAGCACGCTTAACTGCGGAGTTCTGATGGGATCCGGTGCATTAGTGCTGGTATTATCGCACCTGCAAGTATTAGCGCGAACAAATGCTTTAAGCCATAACGCATGTCATATCCGTAGTCACCGGATTTGTTTACGTGCTGGGAATGGGTTCGCAACACGAAAGCATGAGCTCCGCCCGTATTTTCCCCAAATTCGATCGATCGGACCCATCTTCCCAGTTTTCGAAGTATTTTCTCCGAGAGCTACTCTGGCTGCGTCCTTACGTTTTTAAGATTATCCGGCGCGAACGGTTTTAAGATTCGAAACTTGTCGTGGCCACTGTCGCCCAAAAGGAGGAAAAAAAAAGAGGTGCAACACGAGGACTTCCCAGGAGGTCACCCATCCTAGTACTACTCTCGCCCAAGCACGCTTAACTGCGGAGTTCTGATGGGATCCGGTGCATTAGTGCTGGTATGATCGCACCTGCAAGTATTAGCGCGAACAAATGCTTTAAGCCATAACGCATGGCATATCCATAGTCACCGGATTTGGTTACGTGCTGGGAATGGGTTCGCAACACGAAAGCATGAGCTCCGCCCGTATTTTCCCCAAATTCGATCGATCGGACCCATTTTCCCAGTTTTCGAAGTATTTTCTCCGAGAGCTACTCGGGCTGTGTCCTTACGTTCGTTTAAATTATCCAGCGCGAACGGTTTTAAGATTCGAAACTTGTCGTGGCCACCGTCGCCCAAAAGGAGGAAAAAAAAGAAAAAAAGAGGTGCAACACGAGGACTTCCCAAGAGGTCACCAATCCTAGTACTACTCTCGCCCACGCACGCTTAACTGCGGAGTTCTGATGGGATCCGGTGCATTAGTGCTGGTATGATCGCACCTGCAAGTATTAGCGCGAACAAATGCTTTAAGCCATAACGCGTGTCATATCCGTAGTCACCGGATTTGTTTACGTGCTGGGAATGGGTTCGCAACACGAAAGCATGAGCTCCGCCCGTATTTTCCCCAAATTCGATCGATCGAACCCATTTTCCCAGTTTTCGAAGTATTTTCTCCGAGAGCTACTCATGCTGTGTCCTTACGTTCGTTTCAATTATCCGGCGCGAATGGTTTTAAGATTCGAAACTTGTCGTTGCCACCGTTGCCCAAAAGGAGGAAAAAAAAGAAAAAAAGAGGTGCAACACGAGGACTTTCCAAGAGGTCACCCATCCCAGTACTACTCTCGCCCAAGCACGCTTAACTGCGGAGTTCTGTTGGGATCCGGTGCATTAGTGCTGGTATGATCGCACCTGCAACTATAAGCGCGAACAAATGCTTTAAGCCATAACGCGTGTCATATCTGTAGTCACCGGATTTGTTTACGTGCTGGAAATGGGTTCGCAACACGAAAGCATGAGCTCCGCCCTTAGTTTCCCCAAATTCGATCGATCGGACCCATTTTCCAGTTTTCGAAGTATTTTCTCCGAGAGGTACTCGGGCTGCGTCCTTACGTTTTTAAGATTATCCGGCGCGAACGGTTTTAAGATTCGAAACTTGTCATGGCCACCGTCGCCCAAAAGTAGAAAAAAAAAGAGGTGCAACACAAGGACTTCCCAGGAGGTCACCCATCCTAGTACTACTCTCGCCCAAGCACGCTTAACTGCGGAGTTCTGATGGGATCCAGTGCATTAGTGCTGGTATGATCGCACCTGCAAGTATTAGCGCGAACAAATGCTTTAAGCCATAACGCGTGTCATATCCGTAGTCACCGGATTTGTTTACGTGCTGGGATTGGGTTCGCAACACGAAAGCATGAGCTCCGCCCGTATTTTCCCCAAATTCGATCGATCGGACCCATTTTCCCAGTTTTCGAAGTATTTTCTCCGAGAGCTACTCGGGCTGCGTCCTAACGTTCGTTTCAATTATCCGGCGCGAACGGTTTTAAGATTCGAAACTTGTCGTGGCCATCGTCGCCCAAAAGGACGAAAAAAAAGAAAAAAAGAGGTGCAACACGAGGACTTCCCAGGAGGTCACGAAAGCATGAGCTTTGCCCGTATTTTCCCCAAATTCGATCGATCGGACCCATTTTCCCAGTTTTCGAAGTATTTTCTCCAAGAGCTACTCGGGCTGCGTCCTTACATTTTTAAGATTATCCGTTGCGAACGGTTTTAAGAATCGAAACTTGTCGTGGCCACCGTCGCCCATAAGGAGGAAAAAAAAAGAAAAAAAGAGGTGCAACACGAGGACTTCCCAAGAGGTCACCCATCCTAGTACTACTCTCGCCCAAGCACGCTTAACTGCGGAGTTCTGATGGGATCCGGTGCATTAGTGCTGGTATGATCGCACCTGCAAGTATTAGCGCGAACAAATGCTTTAAGCCATAACGCGTGTCATGTCCGTAGTCACCGGATTTGTTTACGTGCTGGGAATGGGTTTGCAACACGAAAGCATGAGCTCCGCCCGTATTTTCCCCAAATTCGATCGATCGAACCCATTTTCCCAGTTTTCGAAGTATTTTCTCCGAGAGCTACTCATGCTGTGTCCTTACGTTCGTTTCAATTATCCGGCGCGAATGGTTTTAAGATTCGAAACTTGTCGTTGCCACCGTTGCCCAAAAGGAGGAAAAAAAAAGAAAAAAAGAGGTGCAACACGAGGACTTTGTTGAAACCAACAAGCGACTCAATATAGTCTAGAGGGGGGGTGAATAGAATATTGAATCCTTATTACAGATTTTTCGTCCACCTAAGAGAATGGTTTTATGAAAATAAGTTTTCTTAAAAATTCAGGTCAGATTACTCGAGTAACTCAAGTCTTCACTCGAGTAATACGCAAGCAAAAATAATTTCACTCGAGTATTCAGCAAATCACTCGAGTATTACGAAAGCTATTTTTAAATCACTCGAGTAACAGAAAACCTACTCGAGTATTGTTCATAAACTGAAAGCAGATTACTCGAGTGACAAGAACTTTACTCGAGTAAACTGGGTAAAATTCAATTAAAACTGAGTTTTCAATGGAGTTCTTCAAGAATAACAATGCTATGATGATTCAACAAATTATGAATGATTAATATGAACAATTTCAAGTAATATTAACATGCAATTTTAGATCAATTGAGTAGAATTAAGAAACCCCCAATTCTAACCTAAAAATGCAATTGTTAATGAATTAATGAAATACAAGGAATGAAAATAAAAGAGACACAAGGATTTATCCTGGTTCACTTTCACCCACTTGAAAGCTACTCCAGTCCCCTCTTAAATCAAGAGAGATTCTTCACTAGAAATCTTCAAATGTAGATTTTACAATGTTTTAAGATGCAACTAGATTCTTAGTTTTCCTATCTTAAAACCAAACTCAAAGTGTGTACCAAACACTTTGATCTAATCTACCCCTTTTGAGAATTCTAGATTTCCTTGCTAATTGATTGAAGATGCTTCCAACCAATTCTCTTTTCTTGCTTTGATTTGATCCTCAAAGTCTTCTTTGTGAGATTCTTCACTTGTGTTGAAATTTCAATAATGCAATCACAAATTGCAAATCTTCAACAACCACTAAGAACAAAAATATGATCTCAAGAATATTTGAACAATGAGAGAAATAGAGTGAAGAATGAAAAAGTTTCTTGTTGAATCTTGATAGCTCTTGAAAGATGTAAAAAAGCTCTTGAATTGCTTTTGAAAGTGTATAGAAAATTGTAAGAATGAATGTAACCATCATGAAAGAGAAAAATTAAGTCCTTTTAAAATTTTCCCAATACTGATTGAATTACTCGAGTAAACCAAATAACTTCACTCGATTAAAACATGTCAGATTAAGTTACTCGAGTGATGTGTAAATCATTACTCGATTAACCTGTAATGACATAAATTACTCGAGTGATCCAATACTCATTACTCGAGTAAACTAATCAGAATCTGAATAAAAACAAAGTTTTTCTAAAATGATTTTCACAAAACTTTTAATAGAGCTATTTAATCAAGATTTAAAATATCTTCACTCTTAATCAAACATTATTTAAATATTCTTAAAATCACCTAAGCTACCCAAACCAATGAGATGCATTGCATAAAATAAAGATTACATTGAAATAGAATTAATAAAAATCCTAATTCTAATCTTCATGTGGTGTAGCTTGCTTGTTGCCAATGTTGTTGCTTGGAGAGAGATTGTTAGCATCAAAACATGAGAATCCTACAAACTCCCCCTTTTTGATGATGACAAACCTCCTTTTCAATTAAGCACTAAGTTTTAACATACTCCCCCTAAATGTAAAACATCTAGGAAAAATATAAAACTTAACCTACAAGAACAACATCAACAAAATATTCTCCCCCTTTTGGCATCATTAAAAAGATATCAAATTTTGAGAAAAGTCCTTTGCCAAAAGTGGAAGGTAAGTAGTTCACAATGGTATAAAAAATATATAAAAATAAAAACAATACCAAAATAAACCACAATAGTGCCATAAAAACGATAATGACAATTAAAAAAAAAACATAGCACCATTAACATAATCAGAGGCGTAATGCTATGCAGCAAAAACATAGTCCAAAACATATCCAAAATAGTCAACAACCATAGTCAGAATATAAACGAAACTAGGCCATATACAATGCCCAAATAACGTCCAAAAGTCATAACATAACAAAGTCAGAACTAAATCATAACAACATCAAACATAAACATAACCAGAAAATAGTCAGAATCATGCATAAAAACAAGTAATGAAAAGCTCCAGTGAACAACATCAATCACATAAACATGGCTAAGAAGCAGATGGAGGAGGAAAGTGATGGGAAAAGAGTCCAGAAATGTAATCCATCAAACGTTGCTCCATAGCCACATTCTTCACATCTTGACGCATCTCCATTTCTGCAAATTGTGCATTAATATGCTCAACTAAAGCCTCATGTGCAGCCTGTGGATCAAACGGAGTGTCCAAATTGTTCAAATCAATAAAATCCTCAAGACGATCCGTATCCATAGGATCACTAGATGGAGGATGAGAAGCAGAACCAGAAGGACCAGCAGAAGAACCAGAAGCTTTGGCAGATTTAGAAGCCTCCTCTAAAGCTGTAATCTGACTTTTCCATAACCAAGTGCGAGTAGGCCTATGCCAAGCAATATTCATGTAGCTAATATGAGAATCATTAAGACACCAATTGTTTTTCTTTTCCTTTTCTGCTGGCTCATCATCAGGGATTGGAACACGATAATATCTCATAATCTTTGTGACATGCATAGGATATGGTAAATACTGTGTAGGAGGAGATTCAGCCGCAGCATGCAATCTAGCAAGAAATGTTTTGTTCCAATTGATCTCATATCTCTTTTTAATTCCATGAAACAATTTGAGATCATCATCTTGAAGTTGTGCATAATTTTGATTACATTTGGGAACCAAACAATAAGTAACAATATACATGAGCAGCCTATCCTCAGCATGTAAAGATGAAACAATCTTAGTAGCCTTACCATTCCACCTCTCACCAGGACGCAAAAGATCAGTATAAATTTTGCCAGTGTCCAATTCCAAATCTAAACAATCATCATCACCAATATATGTGCCCTTATTCTCTAATCCAAACATCAGTGTTAAATCCTCTGGTTTAATCACAAAATGAACACCTCTAACCATAGTCTGATACTCACCATCAATCTTAGTGAAATTTTGATAAAATTGTCGAACTAGCCTAGGGTAATAGTGAGTATTGAATTCCAAAAACCGTTTAACATTCTGAAATTCCAAGTCATCAACAAATTGAAATTGCTCCTTACGCAACCAAGCAAAATTCACATACCGGGTTATACCAAAAGTGCGACGATCAAATTTAGGACCGCGTGAATCCCTCTCTGCTGCAGAAAACCACGGATTATTACGTCCAGCAGCTTGTTTTGCTTTCTTTCGTGGAGGTTGGTTGGAGGAAGTAGACATGATTTCAGAAATTGAGAAGAGAAATTCGGAATATTGGGGTTTTTGGGGTTAGGGTTTTGAAATTGGGATTTTTGGATTTGTGTAGAATTTGGGTGAAATTGATGGTTGATTGATGTAGAATAGGGGTTATTTGGTTGAAATGTGGAAGAATTTAGTGTATAATGGTTGATTTTAGACCATGGAAGATGATTGAATGATGAACAGTAGAGAGAAGAAGAGAGAAATGCGAAGAAGAGAGAGAAAAATGCGTAAAAAATGATTCAGTTCTGCAGTTCAGGTTTTAAATCAACGCCCGTTACTCGAGTGAATTGATACGTTACTCGAGTATTTCGTGCATTAATCGAGTAAAAAGTAGTAAACTCGAGTAAGCCGAAAGATTAAAAATTTTCACTCGAGTGACAGTATCAGTTAATCGAGTAATACGAAAGTGATTTGAAAATTAATCGAGTGACAGACAGAATTACTCGAGTAATACGAAAGAGTATTTAAAATTACTCGAGTGAAATTTCTGTTACTCGAGTGAACTGTCCAGAATTTAAAAAATTTCAATTTTTTATACAAAATCATTTTTCATGCACAATCACATAGTAACACTTAGCATTTAGCAAGTAACACACATACAAATAAAGCAATTAGCATATTATAGAAAACATACACACATAACTACATATCAAAAGAGTTAAGAAACACTGTAACAAAATACAACAACTCAAAATACAAATCACATTGAAATAGGCTTGAAGGTGATTTCTAAAAACATCAAATGCAATTAGCTAATAGTTGATTCATCAAAAATACCAAGTTCTCTTCGAATTTTATAAAATGTGTCCCTTGGTAATGGTATTGTAAAGATATCAGCTAATTGATCCGAAGTTTGAACAAACTCAATAATACAATCACCTTTTTGAACATGATCTCTCAAAAAGTGATGCCTAATTTCAATATGCTTTGTCCTTGAGTGTAATACTGGATTTTTAGTCAAATTAATTGCCGAAGTGTTATCACACTTTATAGGGATTTTTGTCAAATTTAAACCAAAGTCAGATAATTGTTGCTTCATCCATAAAATTTGAGCACAACAACTACCTGCAGCTATGTATTCGGCCTCCGCGGTTGATAAAGCTACACAATTTTGCTTTTTAGAAAACCACGATACAAGTGAACTACCAATTAAATGGCATGTTCCGCTTGTACTTTTTCGCTCAACTTTACAGCCGGCAAAGTCAGAGTCCGAATAACCTATAAGTTTTAGAAAAGCATCCCTAGGATAATAAAGTCCAGTATTCGTTGTACCCTTTAAGTATTTCATTATTCTTTTGACAGCAGTTAGATGCGACTCTTTCGGTTTTGCTTGAAAACGTGCACACATACATACACTAAACATGATGTCAGGCCTAGATGCAGTTAAGTATAACAAACTACCAATAATACCACGATACTTCGTTACCTCTACCGCTTTTCCAGCCTCATCTTGATCTAGGTAGCATGCAACGCTCATTGGTGTAGAAGCGGATTTGCACGAATCCATCCCAAAACGCTTGAGAAGCTCTCTACAATATTTACTCTGATGAATATAAATGCCATCATTAAGCTGCTTTATTTGAAGGCCAAGAAAGAATGTAAGCTCTCCCATCATCGACATTTCGAATTCGCTTTGCATCAAATCTGAAAACTTTTTACACAAGTTATCATTAGTAGCACCAAATAAAATATCGTCAACATATATTTGAACCAATAAAATATCCTTACCGGAACGTTCAATAAAAAGAGTAGTGTCAACAGTGCCTCGTTTAAAACCTTTTTGTAATAAAAAATTGCTTAGACGGTCGTACCAAGCTCTAGGAGCTTGTTTCAAACCGTACAAAGCCTTTTTCAGTTTGAAAACGTAGTCCAGATGCTCAAAACTCTCGAATCCGGGAGGTTGTGACACG
The DNA here is from genome assembly GCA_037953625.1 of Crotalaria pallida. Taxonomy (NCBI): domain Eukaryota; kingdom Viridiplantae; phylum Streptophyta; class Magnoliopsida; order Fabales; family Fabaceae; genus Crotalaria; species Crotalaria pallida. Next base: position 35,773,975 of record CM075655.1, on the reverse strand, counting down.
TAAACTTCCTCTTGAATGTATCCGTTAAGAAAGGCGCTCTTAACATCCATTTGAAACAATTTAAAATTCATAATTGAAGCAAAAGCGAGAAGAATACGAATAGCTTCTAGTCTAGCAACGGGAGCATATGTCTCATCGTAATCGATTCCTTCTTCTTGACTATAACCTTGTGCTACCAACCTAGCTTTATTCCTAACAATAATACCCGATTCATCTAACTTATTCCTATAGACCCACCGAGTACCAATTTCAGGACGATCATTGGGTTTTGGCACAAGCTCCCAAACTTGGTTTCTTTCAAATTGATTTAATTCTTCTTGCATGGCCATAATCCAATGATCATCTTGAAGAGCCTCTTTGATACTCTTAGGTTCTATTTGAGATACAAAGGCAACATAATAACAAAAATTATTTAAAGTGCGTCGGGTTACCACTCCCTTCGCAATGTCACCTAAGATGTTAGAAATCGGATGATTTTTGTTGGACTTCCAAGCTATTGGTAATTGAGGTTGAATCTCTTGTGCTAAGTCTTTATCTTGTGCTTGCACCTCTCTATCTTCAATTTGATTCTCTTCCACTTGTTGTGGTGTTGACTTCTCATGATCCAAAAATGTACCTATATTATCATCATCACAAGAAACAACACAATCTCCTTTCGAAGATTCATCAAATACAACATGCACGGATTCCTCAACGGTTAATGTTCTTTTATTGTAGACTCTATATGCTTTGCTATGGGTTGAATAACCTATGAATATGCCTTCGTCGGCTTTGGAGTCAAACTTGCCGACCGGTTCCTTTCCGTTATTTAAAACAAACACCTTACACCCAAAAACATGAAAATGTGAAATATTTGGCTTTCGCCCTTTTAAAAGTTCATAAGGTGTTTTATTTAAATGCGGACGAATAAGAACCCTATTAAGCACATAGCAAGCGGTGTTTACCGCATCGGCCCAAAAATATTTAGGAACATTTGATTCTTTCAACATAGTACGAGCAAGTTCCACTAATATTCTATTTTTCCTTTCTACAACTCCGTTTTGCTCCGGAGTCCTAGGGGCCGAAAATTGATGATCAATACCAAACTTATCACAAAACGCATCAATCCTAGTGTTTTCAAACTCACCTCCGTGGTCACTTCTAATAGACACAATTTTCAAACTTAGTTGATTTTGGATGAGTTTGGCAAATTTTTTAAAACATTTATAAACTTCACTTTTTGCGGATAAAAATAAAGTCCATGTGAATCTAGTAAAATCATCTACTAAAACAAATCCATAGTAATTGCCACCTAAACTTTTAATTTGTGAAGGGCCAAACAAATCCATATGGATTAGCTCCAAAGGCTTTGTTGAGCTTATCACATTTTTAGGTTTAAAAGAGCTTTTAACTTGCTTGCACTTTTGACAAGAGTCACAAATGCCATCAAGCTTAAAGTTTAGTTTAGGCAAACCAATCACTAAATCTTTTCGCAAAAGTTTGTTTAATTGATTCACATTCACATGAGCAATTCGCCTATGCCAAAGACGAATTTCATCATCAAAAGATTTGTAACATTTTGAAAATAGTGAAGTTATCTCATCCAAATCAATTAAGTAAGTGTTATTAGAGCGACGACCAACAAACTTAACACTATCATCTATAGAAGACTTAATGAAGCATAATTCCGGAGTAAAAGTCACATAATTTCCCATATCGCATAGTTGGCTTATACTAAGCAAATTGTGTTCTAAGCCTTCTACGTATAGGACATTTTCTATGACAAGGTTAGATACGTTACCGATCTTCCCGACTCCTAGAATTTTTCCCTTGTTGTTGTCGCCGTATGTCACAAATCCACCACTTTTCGGAGTAAGTTCCATGAAGTGCGTTTTGTCTCCCGTCATGAGTCTCGAACAGCCACTATCCAAGTACCATTTGCGCTCTTTGGTTCGAAGACACACCTACAAGAAAGATATTGTTAGTTCCATGATGAACATGATGAATATTTTGATAATGACAAAGTGTTTTTGAACAAGCTACAAGTGTTGATCAAGTTTCAAGCTCAACAAGCAACAATAAACATCAAATGAAGAAGAGAGAAAGCAAGCTCATGAAGACCTAAGTTTGAGTGTATTTGTATTTCTTTTATCTTTTGCCTCTCAAGCTTCATAGGTTTTTTATTTGGGTAGATTATTATAGAGGGTAGTGAATCTCATTCATAAGTCATGATTAAATCATAATTTGAGTTTTCACTTAACCTAGAATCAATAGGTGGCTTAAAGGTTTTAAAGGAAAGGTTGGATTTTGAGAAAACAAGTTTTGAACATGTACAGTACCAACTTAATCGATTAAGTGATAACTTAATCGAGTACTACTCGAGTACACGACTTGCTTAATCGATTAAGTACTGCTGAACTGATTTTTAAAATACGTTTTTCACTTCTCAAAATCAGTTTTTAAGTGCTACAACTTTTGGGTATTCTATATAAACCTTTTCCTATTATTTGTGATAAGTAAGAATCATTTTTCATACAAGTTTTACAAAGAATCAAGCCACTCTATTCTCTCTCATTTTCTAAAGATCAAAGTTCTCATATTTTCATATTCTTTGATCAAGAACCTTTGAATCTCTTATGGTGAATTGTCATAACTCTTGATTGAGATTCATAGGATTGTTTTGTGTTTTCTATTGTGTTGTAATCTTTGCAAGAAGGCAAGCCACTACAACAAACAAGAAGTCTTGGTGTGTCGATTTTATCATCAAGCAAGTGCATTCTTATTGAAGAAGAAGAAGAAGTCTTGGTTGTGAATCAAGCAAGTGAAGCCTTGGTGTGTGGTTTATCATCAAGCAATTGAAGACTTGTTGTGTCGATTATCAACAAGGGGTAGAGGTTAGATTAGAGAGAAGATCAATAGGATTACAAGGCAAGGGTGTCGGTTATCTCTTGTAGGCTAGCAAGAAGGGAGTCTTGTGAGGCAATCACTTGTAATTTGAGAACTCTAATTCCTCATAGTGAAGAATCTCTCTTGGTTGAAGAGGGGACTGGATGTAGCTTTCAAGTGGATGAAAGTGAACCAGGATAAATCACTGTGTCGTATCTCTAAACCCTTACTCTTTATATTCAAGTCATTTGATTGCGTTCTTGGTTGAAAACCTAGAAAGATTGATTTTCATAATTGATTGAATTGAATCTTTGATTGTTCAAATTGATAAAGGGAAAATCATTTTCATAACTAGGTTAATCAATAAGAATATAGGTGTTAATCATTTCCGCTGAATCCCTGATCTTGCATGTGAATTGATTGATTTTCGTATTCGAATGAAAATTGATTTTTCTGTTTTCTGTCATATTTAATCGATTAAGTTCAAGCTTAATCGAGTACTACTCGAGTACACGATTTGCTTAATCGATTAAGTACTGTAGAATTTGCAAAAATCATTTGTTTTGATTGTTTCGATTTGTTTCGTTCGAAAATCTTTCAAGGTAGCTTCAACACCTATTCAACCCCCCCTTCTAGGTGTATTCCTAGGGTTCCTTTGTCTCTCCAACCACCAATTGCGATTTCCTCAATTGGTATCAGAGCTCGGTCGAAAGACACGAGCATAAGAGCTTTTTCGTAAAGATCCTTTAAGAAAATCGCAATGGGTTCCATGAATCCCTTTGGTGGTGAAGGTGCTTCAATAAGTCGTCCTCCATTATTTACCGGAGAAGGCTATGCATATTGGAAAGTTAGAATGAAAATCTTTATCCAAGCCATAGATAGTGAAATTTGGAAAGTAGTTGAAAAAGGTCCTCATATCCCCTCTAGTTTAGTTGAAGGTGTAGAACAATTGATTCCCGAGGATAAGTGGAAAGATGATGATAGAAAGAAAGTACAATATGATTATAAAGCAAAGAATATCATTACATCCGCTTTATCCTATGACGAGTTCTTTAGAGTTTCTCAAAGTTCTAGTGCTAAAGAAATGTGGGACACTTTACAAGTGACTCATGAAGGAACTAGTGAGGTTAGGAGAGCTAGATTGAATGCATTAATGCGTGATTATGAATTGTTTCATATGCTTCCAAATGAATCTATAAATGATATGCAAAAGCGTTTTACTCATATTATAAATCATTTACTTGCTCTTGGTAAAACTTTTCTACAAGGTGAACTTTCTAACAAAGTGTTGAGATGTTTAGACAGGAATTGGCAACCAAAAGTAACGGCTATTGTTGAATCTAAAAATTTGGATGCTATGGATCTAGCAACACTTTTCGGAAAGCTTCAAGAACATGAAATGGAGCTTGGACGATTAAGTATCAATGAAGTGTCGGATAAAAACAAAGAAAGAAAGGGACTTGCTCTTAAAGTCAATAGATCATACAAAAAGAAAGATAGTTCCGATGATGATGATAGTGAAGATTCCGATTCAGATGTTGATGAAAAAGACATGAAACTTTTGTTAAAAGAGTTTGACAAGTTTCTAAGGAGAAAAGGAAGGTTGAACAAGGACAAAAGTAAAGAGAAGGATTCCCCACACTACAAGACCAAGACATCAAAAGAAGGTGTAGTTTGCCATGAATGTGGAAAGCCCGGTCATTTCAAGTACTCATGCTCTAGGTATCTCAAGAAGAAGGAGAAAGACAAGAAAAATTCTAAATCTAAAAGAGCATACATAGTTTGGGATAGTGATGAAGATAACAAGAAAAGCACATCAAATAGTTCTTCGGATGATGAAGAAGTTGCTTGTCTCAACTTGATAACTCTAGTAGATGATGAAGAACAAAGTTCAAATGATGAATCAAGTTATCAAAGCGAGAATAGCAATGTAAGTGAATCTAAATCCGAAATTTCTTCTAAATATGAATTGTTACATAATGCTTATGAAGAAATGTATGAACAACTTGAAAAACTAGCTTTGAAAAACATTGAAAGAAAGAAGCTCATTTTGAAACATCAAAAAGAGATTTTAGATCTTCAAAAACAAGTTGATGAGCTTAATCTTGAAAATGAAACTCTTGATCTTATCTATGCTAGTTCTTCTTGTAATTGTGCTAGTAGATTGAATGTTGTGGTTGATTGTGAGAATTGCAAGTTGCTCAAGGATGAAAATGCTATTTTGAAAAATAAGCTTGCAAGTTTCACCATTTGTGATATTAGATTGCGCACATTGTTAAATTTTCAAAGAGAAAATTCAAACAAGTTTGGTTTGGGTTATACTAATGCTAAGAGTAAATCTCATAGAAATGTTGTTGATTTTTCTAAAGTTGATTTTTCAAATCCTCCAACATGTTTCTATTGTGGTACTCATGGACATACTTCAAATGTGTGTTATGTTAAAGTGCATGGTATACCTAAAGGAAATTTTGTTTGGATGAAAAAGGGTGAAAGTCCCTACACTAACAAAAATGGATCCAAAACCATTTGGATACCAAAAAGCAAAGCATGATTGTTTTGTAGGTTTGATTGAAGATGCAAATGAATGACACATGTTCTCAATTGGTCTCAACTATGAATGTCTATATTCACATCTTCAATTGGTATCACACTTGCATCTTAAGTGAATGTCCTACAAAGTGGTAATATTTGATATTGATATATTATCTCAATTGGTATCTTCTCAATTGATATTACTTTTCTAAATGTTTAGTTAATTCAATTTGTATCATTGAGAGATTATTAGTTGATTATCATGTTTTTGTGATTATTGATATTTCTTTACATTGATATCTTCTTTGTTAAGTGATATTATGATCTTTTTAGTTTTCAATTGGTATTATATTTCATTGTTATATTCTCTTACCAATTGATATCACATTTCAAAGTAAAGCTCTATTGTATTTGTTCAATTGGTATCAATGTTGTGAAGAAATGATCATTGATTTCTTACCTTGGCTTAGATGTTATATTTCAATTGGTATATATTACTTTTTGATAATGCCAAAGGGGGAGAAATATTATGTTTTGAGTTGAATGAAATGTTTCTCAAAGAGAGAGAAATGGTATGTTTCAAAACATGAGAGAAATATGATATTATATTTGGAGAAAGGTTGTTTTGTTGTTTTTATGTAGGTTGAGCTAAGTTGTTTAAGATAGGGGGAGAATCAAGCTTCTATCTCAATTGGATTCAAGTGTTATAGCATTGATTGAGAGGGAGAAAGAGTCTTCTCAAGTGATCAAATGTTTCAAGCATCAACAACTTCAAATGATTTCAAAACATGGATTGTCATTTTCAAAAAGGGGGAGATTGTTAGTTCCATGATGAACATGATGAATATTTTGATAATGACAAAGTGTTTTTGAACAAGCTACAAGTGTTGATCAAGTTTCAAGCTCAACAAGCAACAATAAACATCAAATGAAGAAGAGAGAAAGCAAGCTCATGAAGACCTAAGTTTGAGTGTATTTGTATTTCTTTTATCTTTTGCCTCTCAAGCTTCATAGGTTTTTTATTTGGGTAGATTATTATAGAGGGTAGTGAATCTCATTCATAAGTCATGATTAAATCATAATTTGAGTTTTCACTTAACCTAGAATCAATAGGTGGCTTAAAGGTTTTAAAGGAAAGGTTGGATTTTGAGAAAACAAGTTTTGAACATGTACAGTACCAACTTAATCGATTAAGTGATAACTTAATCGAGTACTACTCGAGTACACGACTTGCTTAATCGATTAAGTACTGCTGAACTGATTTTTAAAATACGTTTTTCACTTCTCAAAATCAGTTTTTAAGTGATACAACTTTTGGGTATTCTATATAAACCTTTTCCTATTATTTGTGATAAGTAAGAATCATTTTTCATACAAGTTTTACAAAGAATCAAGCCACTCTATTCTCTCTCATTTTCTAAAGATCAAAGTTCTCATATTTTCATATTCTTTGATCAAGAACCTTTGAATCTCTTATGGTGAATTGTCATAACTCTTGATTGAGATTCATAGGATTGTTTTGTGTTTTCTATTGTGTTGTAATCTTTGCAAGAAGGCAAGCCACTACAACAAACAAGAAGTCTTGGTGTGTCGATTTTATCATCAAGCAAGTGCATTCTTATTGAAGAAGAAGAAGAAGTCTTGGTTGTGAATCAAGCAAGTGAAGCCTTGGTGTGTGGTTTATCATCAAGCAATTGAAGACTTTTTGTGTCGATTATCAACAAGGGGTAGAGGTTAGATTAGAGAGAAGATCAATAGGATTACAAGGCAAGGGTGTCGGTTATCTCTTGTAGGCTAGCAAGAAGGGAGTCTTGTGAGGCAATCACTTGTAATTTGAGAACTCTAATTCCTCATAGTGAAGAATCTCTCTTGGTTGAAGAGGGGACTGGATGTAGCTTTCAAGTGGATGAAAGTGAACCAGGATAAATCACTGTGTCGTATCTCTAAACCCTTACTCTTTATATTCAAGTCATTTGATTGCGTTCTTGGTTGAAAACCTAGAAAGATTGATTTTCATAATTGATTGAATTGAATCTTTGATTGTTCAAATTGATAAAGGGAAAATCATTTTCATAACTAGGTTAATCAATAAGAATATAGGTGTTAATCATTTCCGCTGAATCCCTGATCTTGCATGTGAATTGATTGATTTTCGTATTCGAATGAAAATTGATTTTTCTGTTTTCTGTCATATTTAATCGATTAAGTTCAAGCTTAATCGAGTACTACTCGAGTACACGATTTGCTTAATCGATTAAGTACTGTAGAATTTGCAAAAATAATTTGTTTTGATTGTTTCGATTTGTTTCGTTCGAAAATCTTTCAAGGTAGCTTCAACACCTATTCAACCCCCCCTTCTAGGTGTATTCCTAGGGTTCCTTTGTCTCTCCAACCACCAATTGCGATTTCCTCAGATATCATTTGGTTGACTTAGGTACCCAAGTGGTCTTGGGTCCTTTGTTGTTAGCATGAGGAGAAGTCCCCTTAACAATCCAAATATATTCTCCGCTTGGTATACCAAATTTCTTTATATTACATTTATTCGTGGTATGCCCAAAGATCCCACAATAATGGCAAGTTGGGTTTTTAGACATCTTATTCTTTGAAAATCCACCAACTTTGCGATAATTGCGTTTCTTAGGTTTGGTATAGCCAAGACCGGATCTATTGCTATTGTTCCTTTGAGTTGAAAGCAAATGATCTAATGAAGTATCTCCTTTCATGAGCCTTGCAAGTCGATCATTCAAATTAAAAACTTCTTTTTCCAAAGACTTGCAATTTTCACAAGATGGAGTCTCATTTGATTTCAATTCACAATTGCATGTAGAGTTTGCATAAATGAGTTCAAGAGTTTCATTTTGAAGCTTAAGTTCTTCTAAATCTTTTTGAAGTTCAATTATCTTTTCATGTTGCTTCATTATGAAATTCTTTCTTTCAACATTTATTTTAGCAAGTTTCTTCAACTCTTTATGCATCTCTACATACACATTGTACAATTCATTAAATGAAGGAGAATTAGAACTAGAGCTAGCATCGGAAAGATAATCTACCTCATTGATGTTCTCACTTGATTTAATGCTCGAAGATTCCTCTTCATCAAGCTTCGTCATCAAACATAGATTTGCAAGTTCTTCATCATCCGATGAGCTAGATGTTGATTGACTCTCCACTTCATCCCATACTATGTAAGCCCTTTTTCCTTTAGATGAGTTGAACTTTGAGTTATCACCTTCCGACTTCTTAGAATGAGTTGGACAATTCGATCGATAGTGACCAAGCTTTCCACACCAATGACACTTGATGTGATCCTTGTTAGTCTTATTTCTTGGTTGTGAGTCCTTAGAATCTCTTTGTCTATTTCTATTAAAGTTCCCCTTTTTCTTAAGGAACCTACCAAGCTTTTTAACTAGCAAGCCAAGGGTCTCATCATCTATATCGGAGTCCGAGTCATCCACTTGAGAGTTTTCCTCTTGTGCCTTAAGGGATTTTGAAGTTGATTTAAGAGCTATTCCCTTTTTCTTTCTATCGGCATCTTCATTCATGGATAACCGTCCAAGCTCCATTTCATGCTCTTGAAGCTTTCCGAATAGAGTTGCTAAGTCAATTTGATCCACGTCTCTAGCTTCCATAATGGCCGTCACCTTAGGTTGCCATTCCCTGCTAAGACATCTCAAAATCTTATTAACAACTTCACCATTAGTTATAACTTTTCCAAGTGCAGAAAGATGATTTATGATATGAGTGAACCGCTTTTGCATGTCACCTATATTTTCATTAGGTAACATACGAAAGAGTTCATATTCATGCATGAGTGTATTTAGCCTAGCCCTTCTAACCTCCGAAGTTCCCTCATGTGTGACTTGTAATGTGTCCCACATTTGTTTAGCATCAACACATTGAGATACTCGAAAGAACTCATCATAAGAAAGAGCGGATGTGATGATATTTTTAGCTTTTAAATCAAATGCAACTTTCTTCTTATCATCATTGTCCCAACTCGATTGTGGTTTGATCGAAACAACATCATTTACTTTCGTTTGAGGAACAAAAGGTCCATTCTCTATGGCGTTCCAAATTTCCATATCTATGGCTTGAATAAAAATTTTCATGCGGACCTTCCAATAAGCGTAACCCTCACCATTGAATAGTGGAGGACGATTAATGGAAGTTCCTTCACCACCAAAAGGATTTGAAATTGAGCCCATTGTTTCCAAGTAAAAAGGATCTTTTCGAAAAAGCTTTTTAAGGCTCGGATTTTTCGTCCGAGCTTTGATACCACTTGTTGGAAACCAACAAGCGACTCAATATAGTCTAGAGGGGGGGTGAATATAATATTGAATCCTTATTACAGATTTTTCGTCCACCTAAGAGAATGGTTTTATGAAAATAAGTTTTCTTAAAAATTCAGGTCAGATTACTCGAGTAACTCAAGTCTTCACTCGAGTAATACGCAAGCAAAAATAATTTCACTCGAGTATTCAGCAAATCACTCGAGTATTACGAAAGCTATTTTTAAATCACTCGAGTAACAGAAAACCTACTCGAGTATTGTTCATAAACTGAAAGCAGATTACTCGAGTGACAAGAACTTTACTCGAGTAAACTGGGTAAAATTCAATTAAAACTGAGTTTTCAATGGAGTTCTTCAAGAATAACAATGCTATGATGATTCAACAAATTATGAATGATTAATATGAACAATTTCAAGTAATATTAACATGCAATTTTAGATCAATTGAGTAGAATTAAGAAACCCCCAATTCTAACCTAAAAATGCAATTGTTAATGAATTAATGAAATACAAGGAATGAAAATAAAAGAGACACAAGGATTTATCCTGGTTCACTTTCACCCACTTGAAAGCTACTCCAGTCCCCTCTTAAATCAAGAGAGATTCTTCACTAGAAATCTTCAAATGTAGATTTTACAATGTTTTAAGATGCAACTAGATTCTTAGTTTTCCTATCTTAAAACCAAACTCAAAGTGTGTACCAAACACTTTGATCTAATCTACCCCTTTTGAGAATTCTAGATTTCCTTGCTAATTGATTGAAGATGCTTCCAACCAATTCTCTTTTCTTGCTTTGATTTGATCCTCAAAGTCTTCCTTGTGAGATTCTTCACTTGTGTTGAAATTTCAATAATGCAATCACAAATTGCAAATCTTCAACAACCACTAAGAACAAAAATATGATCTCAAGAATATTTGAACAATGAGAGAAATAGAGTGAAGAATGAAAAAGTTTCTTGTTGAATCTTGATAGCTCTTGAAAGATGTAAAAAAGCTCTTGAATTGCTTTTGAAAGTGTATAGAAAATTGTAAGAATGAATGTAACCATCATGAAAGAGAAAAATTAAGTCCTTTTAAAATTTTCCCAATACTGATTGAATTACTCGAGTAAACCAAATAACTTCACTCGATTAAAACATGTCAGATTAAGTTACTCGAGTGATGTGTAAATCATTACTCGATTAACCTGTAATGACATAAATTACTCGAGTGATCCAATACTCATTACTCGAGTAAACTAATCAGAATCTGAATAAAAACAAAGTTTTTCTAAAATGATTTTCACAAAACTTTTAATAGAGCTATTTAATCAAGATTTAAAATATCTTCACTCTTAATCAAACATTATTTAAATATTCTTAAAATCACCTAAGCTACCCAAACCAATGAGATGCATTGCATAAAATCAAGATTACATTGAAATAGAATTAATAAAAATTCTAATTCTAATCTTCATGTGGTGTAGCTTGCTTGTTGCCAATGTTGTTGCTTGGAGAGAGATTGTTAGCATCAAAACATGAGAATCCTACAGACTTTCCAAGAGGTCACCCATCCTAGTACTACTCTCGCCCAAGCACGCTTAACTGCGGCGTTCTGTTGGGATCCGGTGCATTAGTGCTGGTATGATCGCACCTGCAAGTATAAGCACGAACAAATGCTTTAAGCCATAACGCGTGTCATATCTGTAGTCACCGGATTTGTTTACGTGCTGGAAGTGGGTTCGCAACACGAAAGCATGAGCTCCGCCCTTAGTTTCTCCAAATTCGATCGATCGGACCCATTTTCCCAGTTTTCGAAGTATTTTCTCCGAGAGCTACTCGGGCTGTGTCCTTACGTTCGTTTCAATTATCCGGCGCGAACGGTTTTAAGATTCGAAACTTGTCGTGGCCACCGTCGCCCAAAAGGAGGAAAAAAAAGAAAAAAAGAGGTGCAACACGAGGACTTCCCAGGAGGTCACGAAAGCATGAGCTCCGCCCGTATTTTCCCCAAATTCGATCGATCGGACCCATTTTCCCAGTTTTTGAAGTATTTTCTCCGAGAGCTACTCGGGCTCTGTCCTTACGTTCGTTTCAATTATCCGGCGCGAATGGTTTTAAGATTTGAAACTTGTCGTGGCCACCGTCGCCCAAAAGGAGGAAAGAAAAGAAAAAAAGAGGTGCAACACGAGGACTTCCCAGGAGGTCACCCATTCTAGTATTACTCTCGCCCAAGCACGCTTAACTGCGGAGTTCTGATGGGATCCGGTGCATTAGTGCTGGTATGATCGCACCTGCAAGTATTAGCGCGAACAAATGCTTTAAGCCATAACGCGTGTCATATCCGTAGTCATTGGATTTGTTTACGTGCTGGAAATGGGTTCGCAACACGAAAGCATGAGCTCCGCCCGTATTTTCCCCAAATTCGATCGATCAGACACATTTTCCCAGTTTCGTAGTATTTTCTCCGAGAGCTACTCGGGCTGCGTCCTTACGTTTTTAAGATTATCCGGCGCGAACGGTTTTAAGATTCGAAACTTGTCGTGGCCACCGTCGCCCAAAAGGAGGAAAAAAAAAGAGGTGCAACACGAGGACTTCCCAGGAGGTCACCCATCCTAGTACTACTCTCGCCCAAGCACGCTTAACTGCGGAGTTCTGATGGGATCCGGTGCATTAGTGCTGGTATGATCGCACCTGCAAGTATTAGCGCGAACAAATTCTTTAAGCCATAACGCATGTCATATCCATAGTCACCGGATTTGTTTACGTGCTGGGAATGGGTTCTCAACACTAAAGCATGAGCTCTGCCCGTATTTTCCCCAAATTCGATCGATCGGACCCATTTTCCCAGTTTTCGAAGTATTTTCTCCGAGAGCTACTCGGGCTCTGTCCTTACGTTCGTTTCTATTATCCGGCGCGAATGGTTTTAAGATTCGAAACTTGTCATGGCCACCGTCGCCCAAAAGGAGGAAAAAAAAGAAAAAAAGAGGTGCAACACGAGGACTTCCCAGGAGGTCACCCATCCTAGTACTACTCTCGCCCAAGCACGCTGAACTGCGGAGTTCTGATCGGATCCGGTGCATTAGTGCTGGTATGATCGCACCTGCAAGTATTAGCGCGAACAAATGCTTTAAGCCATAACGCATGTCATATCCATAGTCACCGGATTTGTTTACGTGCTGGGAATGGGTTCTCAACACGAAAGCATGAGCTCCGCCCGTATTTTCCCCAAATTCGATCGATCGGACCCATTTTCCCAGTTTTCGAAGTATTTTCTCCGAGAGCTACTCGGGCTCTGTCCTTACGTTCGTTTCAATTATCCGGCGCGAATGGATTTAAGATTCGAAACTTGTCGTGGCCACCGTCGCCCAAAAGGAGGAAAAAAAAGAAAAAAAGAGGTGCAACACGAGGACTTCCGAGGATGTCACCCATCCTAGTACTACTCTCGCCCAAGCATGCTTAACTGCGGAGTTCTGATGGGATCCGGTGCATTAGTGCTGGTATGATCGCACCTGCAAGTATTAGCGCGAACAAATGCTTTAAGCCATAACGCGTGTCATATCTGTAGTCACCGGATTTGTTTACGTGCTGGGAATGGGTTCGCAACACGAAAGCATGAGCTCCGCCCGTATTTTCCCAAAATTCGATCGATCGGACACATTTTCCCAGTTTTCGAAGTATTTTCACCGAGAGCTACTCGGGCTGCGTCCTTACGTTTTTAAGATTATCCGGCGCGAACGGTTTTAAGATTCGAAACTTGTCGTGGCCACCGTCGCCCAAAAGGAGGAAAAAAAGAAAAAAAGAGGTGCAACACGAGGACTTCCGAGGATGTCACCCATCCTAGTACTACTCTCGCCCAAGCATGCTTAACTGCGGAGTTCTGATGGGATCCGGTGCATTAGTGCTGGTATGATCGCACCTGCAAGTATTAGCGCGAACAAATGCTTTAAGCCATAACGCATGTCATATCCGTAGTCACCGGATTTGTTTACGTGCTGGGAATGGGTTCGCAACACGAAAGCATGAGCTCCGCCCGTATTTTCCCCAAATTCGATCGATCGGACCCATTTTCCCAGTTTTCGAAGTATTTTCTCCGAGAGCTACTCGGGCTGTGTCCTTACGTTCGTTTCAATTATCCGGCGCGAACGGTTTTAAGATTCGAAACTTGTCGTGGCCACCGTCGCCCAAAAGGAGGAAAAAAAAGAAAAAAGGAGGTGCAACACGAGGACTTCCCAAGAGGTCACCCATCCTAGTACTACTCTCGCCCAAGCACGCTTAACTGCGGAGTTCTGATGGGATCCGGTCCATTAGTGCTGGTATGATCGCACCTGCAAGTATTAGCGCGAACAAATGCTTTAAGGCGTGTCATATCCGTAGTCACCGGATTTGTTTACGTGCTGGGAATGGGTTCGCAACAGGAAAGCATGAGCTCCGCCCGTATTTTCCCCAAATTCGATCGATCGGACCCATTTTCCCAGTTTTCGAAGTATTTTCTCCGAGAGCTACCCGGGCTGCGTCCTTACGTTTTTAAGATTATCCGGCGCGAACGGTTTTAAGATTCGAAACTTGTCGTGGCCACCGTCGCCCAAAAGTAGGAAAAAAAAGAAAAAAAGAGGTGCAACATAAGGACTTCCCAGGAGGTCACCCATCCTAGTACTACTCTCACCCAAGCACGCTTAACTGCGGACTTCAGATGGGATACGATGCATTAGTGCTGGTATGATCGCACCTGCAAGTATTAGCGCGAACAAATGCTTTAAGCCATAACGCGTGTCATATCCGCAGTCACCGGATTTGTTTATGTGCTGGGAATGGGTTCGCAACACGAAAGCATGAGCTCCGCCCGTATTTTCCCCAAATTCGATCGATCGGACCCATTTTCCCAGTTTTCGAAGTATTTTCTCCGAGAGCTACTCGTGCTGCGTCCTTACGTTTTTACGATTATCAGGCGCGAACGGTTTTAAGATTCGAAACTTGTCGTGGCAACCGTCGCCCAATAGGAGGAAAAAAAAAAGAAAAAAAGAGGTTCAACACGAGGACTTCCTAGGAGGTCACCCATCCTAGTACTACTCTCGCCCAAGCACGCTTAACTACGGAGTTCTGATGGGATCCGGTGCATTAGTGCTGGTATGATCGCACCTGCAAGTATTAGCGCGAACAAATGCTTTAAGCCATAACGCGTGTCATATCTGTAGTCACCGGATTTGTTTACGTGCTGGGAATGGGTTCGCAACACGAAAGCATGAGCTCCGCCCGTATTTTCCCTAAATTCGATCGATCGGACCCATTTTCCCAGTTTTCGAAGTATTTTCACCGAGAGCTACTCGGGCTGCGTCCTTACGTTTTTAAGATTATCCGGCGCGAATGGTTTTAAGATTCGAAACTTGTCGTGGCCACCGTCGCCCAAAAGGAGGAAAAAAAGAAAAAAAGAGGTGCAACACGAGGACTTCCGAGGATGTCACCCATCCTAGTACTACTCTCGCCCAAGCATGCTTAACTGCGGAGTTCTGATGGGATCCGGTGCATTAGTGCTGGTATGATCGAACCTGCAAGTATTAGCGCGAACAAATGCTTTAAGCCATAACGCATGTCATATCCGTAGTCACCGGATTTGTTTACGTGCTGGGAATGGGTTCGCAACACGAAAGCATGAGCTCCGCCCGTATTTTCCCCAAATTCGATCGATCGGACCCATTTTCCCAGTTTTCGAAGTATTTTCTCCGAGAGCTACTCGGGCTGTGTCCTTACGTTCGTTTCAATTATCCGGCGCGAACGGTTTTAAGATTCGAAACTTGTCGTGGCCACCGTCGCCCAAAAGGAGGAAAAAAAAGAAAAAAGGAGGTGCAACACGAGGACTTCCCAAGAGGTCACCCATCCTAGTACTACTCTCGCCCAAGCACGCTTAACTGCGGAGTTCTGATGGGATCCGGTCCATTAGTGCTGGTATGATCGCACCTGCAAGTATTAGCGCGAACAAATGCTTTAAGGCGTGTCATATCCGTAGTCACCGGATTTGTTTACGTGCTGGGAATGGGTTCGCAACAGGAAAGCATGAGCTCCGCCCGTATTTTCCCCAAATTCGATCGATCGGACCCATTTTCCCAGTTTTCGAAGTATTTTCTCCGAGAGCTACCCGGGCTGCGTCCTTACGTTTTTAAGATTATCCGGCGCGAACGGTTTTAAGATTCGAAACTTGTCGTGGCCACCGTCGCCCAAAAGTAGGAAAAAAAAGAAAAAAAGAGGTGCAACATAAGGACTTCCCAGGAGGTCACCCATCCTAGTACTACTCTCACCCAAGCACGCTTAACTGCGGACTTCTGATGGGATACGATGCATTAGTGCCGGTATGATCGCACCTGCAAGTATTAGCGCGAACAAATGCTTTAAGCCATAACGCGTGTCATATCCGCAGTCACCGGATTTGTTTATGTGCTGGGAATGGGTTCGCAACACGAAAGCATGAGCTCCGCCCGTATTTTCCCCAAATTCGATCGATCGGACCCATTTTCCCAGTTTTCGAAGTATTTTCTCCGAGAGCTACTCGTGCTGCGTCCTTACGTTTTTACGATTATCAGGCGCGAACGGTTTTAAGATTCGAAACTTGTCGTGGCCACTGTCGCCCAATAGGAGGAAAAAAAAGAAAAAAAGAGGTGCAACACGAGGACTTCCTAGGAGGTCACCCATCCTAGTACTACTCTCGCCCAAGCACGCTTAACTACGGAGTTCTGATGGGATCCGGTGCATTAGTGCTGGTATGATCGCACCTGCAAGTATTAGCGCGAACAAATGCTTTAAGCCATAACGCGTGTCATATCTGTAGTCACCGGATTTGTTTACGTGCTGGGAATGGGTTCGCAACACGAAAGCATGAGCTCCGCCCGTATTTTCCCTAAATTCGATCGATCGGACCCATTTTCCCAGTTTTCGAAGTATTTTCACCGAGAGCTACTCGGGCTGCGTCCTTACGTTTTTAAGATTATCCGGCGCGAATGGTTTTAAGATTCGAAACTTGTCGTGGCCACCGTCGCCCAAAAGGAGGAAAAAAAGAAAAAAAAGAGGTGCAACACGAGGACTTCCGAGGATGTCACCCATCCTAGTACTACTCTCGCCCAAGCATGCTTAACTGCGGAGTTCTGATGGGATCCGGTGCATTAGTGCTGGTATGATCGAACCTGCAAGTATTAGCGCGAACAAATGCTTTAAGCCATAACGCATGTCATATCCGTAGTCACCGGATTTGTTTACGTGCTGGGAATGGGTTCGCAACACGAAAGCATGAGCTCCGCCCGTATTTTCCCCAAATTCGATCGATCGGACCCATTTTCCCAGTTTTCGAAGTATTTTCTCCGAGAGCTACTCGGGCTGCGTCCTTACGTTCGTTTCAATTATCCGGCGCAAACGGTTTTAAGATTCGAAACTTGTCGTTGCCACCGTCGCCCAAAAGGAGGAAAAAAAAGAAAAAAAGAAGTGAAACACGAGGACTTCCCACGAGGTCACGAAAGCATGAGTTCCGCTCGTATTTTCTCCAAATTCGATCGATCGGACCCATTTTCCCAGTTTTCGAAGTATTTTCACCGAGAGCTACTCGGGCTGCGCCCTTACGTTTTTAAGATTATCCGGCGCGAATGGTTTTAAGATTCGAAACTTGTCGTGGCCACCGTCGCCCAAAAGGAGGAAAAAAAGAAAAAAAGAGGTGCAACACGAGGACTTCCGAGGAGGTCACCCATCCTAGTACTACTCTCGCCCAAGCATGCTTAACTGCGGAGTTCTGATGGGATCCGATGCATTAGTGCTGGTATGATTGAACCAGCAAGTATTAGCGCGAACAAATGCTTTAAGCCATAACGCATGTCATATCCGTAGTCATCGGATTTGTTTACGTGCTGGGAATGGGTTCGCAACACGAAAGCATGAGCTCCGCCCGTATTTTCCCCAAATTCGATCGATCGGACCCATTTTCCCAGTTTTCGAAGTATTTTCTCCGAGAGCTACTCGGGCTGTGTCCTTACGTTCGTTTCAATTATCCGGCGCGAACGGTTTTAAGATTCGAAACTTGTCGTGGCCACCGTCGCCCAAAAGGAGGAAAAAAAAGAAAAAAGGAGGTGCAACACGAGGACTTCCCAAGAGGTCACCCATCCTAGTACTACTCTCGCCCAAGCACGCTTAACTGCGGAGTTCTGATGGGATCCGGTGCATTAGTGCTGGTATGATCGCACCTGCAAGTATTAGCGCGAACAAATGCTTTAAGGCGTGTCATATCCGTAGTCACCGGATTTGTTTACGTGCTGGGAATGGGTTCGCAACAGGAAAGCATGAGCTCCGCCCGTATTTTCCCCAAATTCGATCGATCGGACCCATTTTCCCAGTTTTCGAAGTATTTTCTCCGAGAGCTACCCGGGCTGCGTCCTTACGTTTTTAAGATTATCCGGCGCGAACGATTTTAAGATTCGAAACTTGTCGTGGCCACCGTCGCCCAAAAGTAGGAAAAAAAAGAAAAAAAGAGGTGCAACAGAAGGACTTCCCAGGAGGTCACCCATCCTAGTACTACTCTCACCCAAGCACGCTTAACTGCGGACTTCTGATGGGATACGGTGCATTAGTGCTGGTATGATCGCACCTGCAAGTATTAGCGCGAACAAATGCTTTAAGCCATAACGCGTGTCATATCCGTAGTCACCGGATTTGTTTACGTGCTGGGAATGGGTTCGCAACACGAAAGCATGAGCTCCGCCCGTATTTTCCCCAAATTCGATCGATCGGACCTATTTTCCCTGTTTTCGAAGTATTTTCTCCGAGAGCTACTCGGGCTACGTCCTTACGTTCGTTTCAATTATCCGGCGCGAACGGTTTTAAGATTCGAAACTTGTCGTGGCCACCGTCGCCCAAAAGAACGAAAAAAAAGAAAAAAAGAGGTGCAACACGAGGACTTCCCAGGAGGTTACCCATCCTAGTACTACTCTTGCCCAAGCACGCTTAACTGCGAAGTTCTGATGGGATCCGGTGCATTAGTGCTGGTATGATCGCACCTGCAAGTATTAGCGCGAACAAATGCTTTAAGCCATAACGCGTGTCATATCCGCAGTCACCGGATTAGTTTATGTGCTGGGAATGGGTTCGCAACACGAAAGCATGAGCTCCGCCCGTATTTTCCCCAAATTCGATCGATCGGACCCATTTTCCCAGTTTTCGAAGTATTTTCTCCGAGAGCTACTCGTGCTGCGTCCTTACGTTTTTACGATTATCAGGCGCGAACGGTTTTAAGATTCGAAACTTGTCGTGGCCACCGTCGCCCAATAGGAGGAAAAAAAAAGAAAAAAAAGGTGCAACACGAGGACTTCCTAGGAGGTCACCCATCCTAGTACTACTCTCGCCCAAGCACGCTTAACTACGGAGTTCTGATGGGATCCGGTGCATTAGTGCTGGTATGATCGCACCTGCAAGTATTAGCGCGAACAAATGCTTTAAGCCATAACGCGTGTCATATCTGTAGTCACCGGATTTGTTTACGTGCTGGGAATGGGTTCGCAACACGAAAGCATGAGCTCCGCCCGTATTTTCCCTAAATTCGATCGATCGGACCCATTTTCCCAGTTTTCGAAGTATTTTCACCGAGAGCTACTCGGGCTGCGTCCTTACGTTTTTAAGATTATCCGGCGCGAATGGTTTTAAGATTCGAAACTTGTCGTGGCCACCGTCGCCCAAAAGGAGGAAAAAAAGAAAAAAAGAGGTGCAACACGAGGACTTCCGAGGAGGTCACCCATCCTAGTACTACTCTCGCCCAAGCATGCTTAACTGCGGAGTTCTGATGGGATACGATGCAATAGTGCTGGTATGATCGAACCTGCAAGTATTAGCGCGAACAAATGCTTTAAGCCATAACGCATGTCATATCCGTAGTCACCGGATTTGTTTACGTGCTGGGAATGGGTTCGCAACACGAAAGCATGAGCTTCGCCCGTATTTTCCCCAAATTCGATCGATCGGACCCATTTTCCCAGTTTTCGAAGTATTTTCTCCGAGAGCTACTCGGGCTGCGTCCTTACGTTCGTTTCAATTATCCGGCGCGAACGGTTTTAAGATTCGAAACTTGTCGTTGCCACCGTCGCCCAAAAGGAGGAAAAAAAAAGAAAAAAAGAAGTGAAACACGAGGACTTCCCACGAGGTCACGAAAGCATGAGTTCCGCTCGTATTTTCCCCAAATTCGATCGATCGGACCCATTTTCCCAGTTTTCGAAGTATTTTCTCCGAGAGCTACTCGGGCTGCGTCCTTACGTTCGTTTCAATTATCCGGCGCGAATGGTTTTAAGATTCGAAACTTGTCGTTGCCACCGTCGCCCAAAAGGAGGAAAAAAAAGAAAAAAAGAAGTGAAACACGAGGACTTCCCACGAGGTCATGAAAGCATGAGTTCCGCCCGTATTTTCCCCAAATTCGATCGATCGGACCCATTTTCCCAGTTTTCGAAGTATTTTCTCCGAGATCTACTCGGGCTGCGTCCTTACGTTCGTTTCAATTATCCGGTGCAAACGGTTTTAAGATTCGAAACTTGTCGTTGCCACCGTCGCCCAAAAGGAGGAAAAAAAAGAAAAAAAGAGGTGCAACACGAGGACTTTCCAGGAGGTCACCCATCCTAGTACTACTCTCGCCCAAGCACGCTTAACTGCGGAGTTCTGATGGGATCCGGTGCATTAGTGCTGGTATGATCGCACCTGCAAGTATTAGCGCGAACAAATGCTTAAAGCCATAACGCGTGTCATATCCGTAGTCACCGGATTTGTTTACGTGCTGGGAATGGGTTCGCAACACAAAAGCATGAGCTCCGCCCGTATTTTCCCCAAATTTGATCGATCGGACCCATTTTCCCTGTTTTCGAAGTATTTTCTCCGAGAGCTACTCGGGATGCGTCCTTATGTTTTTAAGATTATTCGGCGCGAATGGTTTTAAGATTCGAAACTTGTCGTGGCCAACGTCGCCCAAAAGGAGGAAAAAAAAGAAAAAAAGAGGTGCAACACGAGGACTTCCCAGGAGGTCACCCATCCTAGTACTACTCTCGCCCAAGCATGCATAACTGCGAAGTTCTGATGGGATCCGGTGCATTAGTGCTGGTATGGTCGCACCTGCAAGTATAAGCGAACAAATGCTTTAAGCTATAACGCGTGTCATATCCGTAGTCACCGGATTTGTTTACGTGCTGGGAATGGGTTCGCAACACGAAAGCATGAGCTCCGCCCGTGTTTTCCCCAAATTCGATCGATCGGACCCATTTTCCCAGTTTTCGAAGTATTTTCTCCGAGAGCTACTCGGGCTGCGTCCTTACGTTCGTTTCAATTATCCGGCGCGAACGGTTTTAAGATTCGAAACTTGAAGTTGCCACCGTCGCCCAAAAGGAGGAAAAAAAAAGAAAAAAAGAAGTGAAACACGAGGACTTCCCACGAGGTCACGAAAGCATGAGTTCCGCCCGTATTTTCCCCAAATTCGATCGATCGGACCCATTTTCCCAGTTTTCGAAGTATTTTCTCCGAGAGCTACTCGGGCTGCGTCCTTACATTTTTAAGATTATCCGGCGCGAACGGTTTTAAGATTCGAAACTTGTCGTGGCCACCGTCGCCCAAAAGGAGGAAAAAAAAGAAAAAAAGAGGTGCAACACGAGGACTTTCCAGGAGGTCACCCATCCTAGTACTACTCTCGATCAAGCACGCTTAACTGCGGAGTTCTGATGGGATCCGATGCATTAGTGCAGGTATGATCGCACCTGCAAGTATTAGCGCGAACAAATGCTTAAAGCCATAACGCGTGTCATATCCGTAGTCACCGGATTTGTTTACGTGCTGGGAATGGGTTCGCAACACGAAAGCATGAGCTCCGCCCGTATTTTCCCCAAATTCGATCGATCGGACCCATTTTCCCTGTTTTCGAAGTATTTTCTCCGAGATCTACTCGGGATGCGTCCTTAGGTTTTTAAGATTATCCGGTGCGAATGGTTTTAAGATTCGAAACTTGTCGTGGCCAACGTCGCCCAAAAGGAGGAAAAAAAAGAAAAAAAGAGGTGCAACACGAGGACTTCGCAGGAGGTCACCCATCCTAGTACTACTCTCGCGCAAGCACGCTTAACTACGGAGTTCTGATGGGATCCGGTGCATTAGTTCTGGTATGATCGCACCTGATAGTATTAGCGCGAACAAATGCTTTAAGCCATAACGCGTGTCATATCCATAGTCACCGGATTTGTTTACGTGCTGGGAATGGGTTCGCAACACGAAAGCATGAGCTCCACCCGTATTTTCCACAAATTCGATCGATCGGACCTATTTTCCCTGTTTTCGAAGTATTTTCTCCGAGAGCTACTCGGGCTGAGTCCTTACGTTCGTTTCAATTATCCGGCGCGAACGGTTTTAAGATTCGAAACTTGTCGTGGCCACCGTCGCCCAAAAGAAGGAAAAAAAAGAAAAAAGAGGTGCAACACAAGGACTTCCCAGGAGGTCGGTCACCCATCCTAGTACTACTCTCGCCCAAGCACGCTTAACTGCGGAGTTTTGATGGGATACGATGCATTAGTGCTGGTATGATCGCACCTGCAAGTATTAGCGCGAACAAATGCTTTAAGCCATAACGCGTGTCATATCCGTAGTCACCGGATTTGTTTACGTGCTAGGAATGGGTTCGCAACACGAAAGCATGAGCTCCGCCCGTATTTTCCCCAAATTCGATCGATCGGACCCATTTTCCCAGTTTTCGATGTATTTTCTCCGAGAGCTACTCGTGTTGCGTCCTTACGTTTTTAAGATTATCCGGCGCGAACGGTTTTAAGATTCGAAACTTGTCATGGCCACCGTCGCCCAAAAGGAGGAAAAAAGAAAAAAAGAGGTGCAACACAAGGACTTCGCAGGAGGTCACCCATCCTAGTACTACTCTCGCTCAAGCACGCTTAACTACGGAGTTCTAATGGGATCCGGTGCATTAGTTCTGGTATGATCGCACCAGATAGTATTAGCGCGAACAAATGCTTTAAGCCATAACGCGTGTCATATCCATGGTCACCGGATTTGTTTACGTGCTAGGAATGGGTTCGCAACACGAAAGCATGAGCTCCGCCCGTATTTTCCCCAAATTCGATCGATCGGACCTATTTTCCCTGTTTTCGAAGTATTTTCTCCGAGAGCTACTCGGGCTGCGTCCTTACGTTCGTTTCAATTATCCGGCGCGAACGGTTTTAAGATTCGAAACTTGTCGTGGCCACCGTCGCCCAAAAGGAGGAAAAAAAAAAAGAAAAAAAGAGATGCAACACGAGGACTTCCCAGGAGGTCACCTATCCTAGTACTACTCTGGCCCAAGCACGCTTAATTGCGGAGTTCTGATGGGACCCGGTGCATTAGTGCTGGTATGATCGCACCTGCAAGTATTAGCGCGAACAAATGCTTTAAGCCATAACGCGTGTCATATCCGTAGTCACCGGATTTGTTTACGTGCTGGGAATGGGTTCGCAACACGAAAGCATGAGCTCCGCCCGTATTTTCCCCAAATTCGATCGATCGGACCCATTTTCCCAGTTTTCGAAGTATTTTTTTCCGAGAGCTACTCGGGCTACGTCCTTACGTTTTTAAGATTATCCGGCGCGAACGGTTTTAAGATTCGAAACTTGTCGTGGCCACCGTCGCCCATAAGGAGGAAAAAAAAGAAAAAAAGAGGTGCAACACGAGGACATCCCAGGAGGTCGGTCACCCATCCTAGCACTACTCTCGCCCAAGCACGCTTAACTGCGGAGTTCTGATGGGATACGATGCAATAGTGCTGGTATGATCGCACCTGCAAGTATTAGCGCGAACAAATGCTTTAAGCCATAACGCGTGTCATATCCGTAGTCACCGGATATGTTTACGTGCTGGGAATGGGTTCGCAACACGAAAGCATGAGCTCCGCCCGTATTTTCCCCAAATTCGATCAATCGGACCTATTTTCCCTGTTTTCGAAGTATTTTCTCCGAGAGCTACTCGGGCTGCGTCCTTACGTTCGTTTCAATTATCCGGCGCGAACGGTTTTAAGATTCGAAACTTGTCGTGGCCACCGTCGCCCAAAAGAACGAAAAAAAAGGAAAAAAGAGGTGCAACACGAGGACTTCCCAGGAGGTTACCCATCCTAGTACTACTCTTGCCCAAGCACGCTTAACTGCTAAGTTCTGATGGGATCCGATGCATTAGTGCTGGTATGATCGCACCTGCAAGTATTAGCGCGAACAAATGCTTTAAGCCATAACGCGTGTCATATCCGGAGTCACCGGATTTGTTTACGTGCTGGGAATGGGTTCGCAACACGAAACCATGAGCTCCGCCCGTATTTTCCCCAAATTCGATCGATCGGACCCATTTTCCTAGTTTTCGAATTATTTTCTCCGAGAGCTACTCGTGCTGCGTCCTTATGTCTTTAAGATTATCCGGCGCGAACGGTTTTAAGATTCGAAACATGTCATGGCCACCGTCGCCCAAAAGGAGGAAAAAAAAAGAAAAAAAGAGGTGCAACACGAGGACTTCGCAGGAGGTCACCCATCCTTGTACTACTCTCGCCCAAGCATGCTTAACTGCGGAGTTCTAATGGGATCCGGTGCATTAGTGCTGGTATGATCGCACCTGCAAGTATTAGCGCGAACAAATGCTTTAAGCCATAACGCGTGTCATATCCGTAGTCACCGGATATGTTTACGTGCTGGGAATGGGTTCGCAACACGAAAGCATGAGCTCCGCCCGTATTTTCCCCAAATTCGATCAATCGGACCTATTTTCCCTGTTTTCGAAGTATTTTCTCCGAGAGCTACTCGGGTTGCGTCCTTAAGTTCGTTTCAATTATCCGGCGCGAACGGTTTTAAGATTCGAAACTTGTCGTGGCCACCGTCGCCCAAAAGAACGAAAAAAAAGAAAAAAAGAGGTGCAACACGAGGACTTCCCAGTAGGTTACCCATCCTAGTACTACTCTTGCCCAAGCACGCTTAACTGCGAAGTTCTGATGGGATCCGATGCATTAGTGCTGGTATGATCGCACCTGCAAGTATTAGCGCGAACAAATGCTTTAAGCCATAACGCGTGTCATATCCGTAGTCACCGGATTTGTTTACGTGCTGGGAATGGATTCGCAACACGAAAGCATGAGCTCCGCCCGTATTTTCCCCAAATTCGATCGATCGGACCCATTTTCCTAGTTTTCGAAGTATTTTCTCCGAGAGCTACTCGTGCTGCTTCCTTACGTTTTTAAGATTATCCGGCGCGAACGGTTTTAAGATTCGAAACTTGTCGTGGCCACCGTCGCCCAAAAGGAGGAAAAAAAAAGAAAAAAAGAGGTGCAACACGAGGACTTCGCAGGAGGTCACCCATCCTAGTACTACTCTCGCTCAAGCACGCTTAACTACGGAGTTCTGATGGGATCCGGTGCATTAGTTCTGGTATGATCGAACCTGATAGTATTAGCGCGAACAAATGCTTTAAGCCATAACGCGTGTCATATCCATAGTCACCGGATTTGTTTACGTGCTGGGAATGGGTTCGCAACACGAAAGCATGAGCTCCACCCGTATTTTCCCCAAATTCGATCGATCGGACCTATTTTCCCTGTTTTCGAAGTATTTTCTCCGAGAGCTACTCGGGCTGCGTCCTTACGTTCGTTTCAATTATCCGGCGCGAACGGTTTTAAGATTCGAAACTTGTCGTGGCCACCGTCGCCCAAAAGGAGGAAAAAAAAAAAGAAAAAAAGAGATGCAACACGAGGACTTCCCAGGAGGTCACCCATCCTAGTACTACTCTGGCCCAAGCACGCTTAATTGCGGAGTTCTGATGGGACCCGGTGCATTAGTGCTGGTATGATCACACCTGCAAGTATTAGCGCGAACAAATGCTTTAAGCCATAACGCGTGTCATATCCGTAGTCACCGGATTTGTTTACGTGCTGGGAATGGGTTCGCAACACGAAAGCATGAGCTCCGCCCGTATTTTCCCCAAATTCGATCGATCGGACCCATTTTCCCAGTTTTCGAAGTATTTTTTTCCGAGAGCTACTCGGGCTACGTCCTTACGTTTTTAAGATTATCCGGCGCGAACGGTTTTAAGATTCGAAACTTGTCGTGGCCACCGTCGCCCATAAGGAGGAAAAAAAAGAAAAAAAGAGGTGCAACACGAGGACATCCCAGGAGGTCGGTCACCCATCCTAGCACTACTCTCGCCCAAGCACGCTTAACTGCGGAGTTCTGATGGGATACGATGCAATAGTGCTGGTATGATCGCACCTGCAAGTATTAGCGCGAACAAATGCTTTAAGCCATAACGCGTGTCATATCCGTAGTCACCGGATATGTTTACGTGCTGGGAATGGGTTCGCAACACGAAAGCATGAGCTCCGCCCGTATTTTCCCCAAATTCGATCAATCGGACCTATTTTCCCTGTTTTCGAAGTATTTTCTCCGAGAGCTACTCGGGCTGCGTCCTTACGTTCGTTTCAATTATCCGGCGCGAACGTTTTTAAGATTCGAAACTTGTCGTGGCCACCGTCGCCCAAAAGGAGGAAAAAAAAAAGAAAAAAAGAGGTGCAACACGAGGACTTCGCAGGAGGTCACCCATCCTTGTACTACTCTCGCCCAAGCATGCTTAACTGCGGAATTCTGATGGGATCCGGTGCATTAGTGCTGGTATGATCGCACCTGCAAGTATTAGCGCGAACAAATGCTTTAAGCCATAACGCGTGTCATATCCGTAGTCACCGGATATGTTTACGTGCTGGGAATGGGTTCGCAACACGAAAGCATGAGCTCCGCCCGTATTTTCCCCAAATTCGATCAATCGGACCTATTTTCCCTGTTTTTGAAGTATTTTCTCCGAGAGCTACTCGGGCTGCGTCCTTACGTTCGTTTCAATTATCCGGCGCGAACGGTTTTAAGATTCGAAACTTGTCGTGGCCACCGTCGCCCAAAAGAACGAAAAAAAAGAAAAAAAGAGGTGCAACACGAGGACTTCCCAGGAGGTTACCCATCCTAGTACTACTCTTGCCCAAGCACGCTTAATAGCGAAGTTCTGATGGGATCCGATGCATTAGTGCTGGTATGATCGCACCTGCAAGTATTAGCGCGAACAAATGCTTTAAGCCATAACGCGTGTCATATCCGTAGTCACCGGATTTGTTTACGTGCTGGGAATGGGTTCGCAACACGAAAGCATGAGCTCCGCCCGTATTTTCCCCAAATTCGATCGATCGGACCCATTTTCCTAGTTTTCGAAGTATTTTCTCCGAGAGCTACTCGTGCTGCATCCTTACGTTTTTAAGATTATCCGGCGCGAACGGTTTTAAGATTCGAAACTTGTCGTGGCCACCGTCGCCCAAAAGGAGGAAAAAAAAAGAAAAAAAGAGGTGCAACACGAGGACTTCGCAGGAGGTCACCCATCCTAGTACTACTCTCGCTCAAGCACGCTTAACTACGGAGTTCTGATGGGATCCGGTGCATTAGTTCTGCTATGATCGCACCTGATAGTATTAGCGCGAACAAATGCTTTAAGCCATAACGCGTGTCATATCCGTAGTCACCGGATATGTTTACGTGCTGGGAATGGGTTCGCAACACGAAAGCATGAGCTCCGCCCGTATTTTCCCCAAATTCGATCAATCGGACCTATTTTCCCTGTTTTCGAAGTATTTTCTCCGAGAGCTACTCGGGCTGCGTCCTTACGTTCGTTTCAATTATCCGGCGCGAACGGTTTTAAGATTCGAAACTTGTCGTGGCCACCGTCACCCAAAAGAACGAAAAAAAAGGAAAAAAGAGGTGCAACACGAGGACTTCCCAGGAGGTTACCCATCCTAGTACTACTCTTGCCCAAGCACGCTTAACTGCGAAGTTCTGATGGGATCCGATGCATTAGTGCTGGTATGATCGCACCTGCAAGTATTAGCGCGAACAAATGCTTTAAGCCATAACGCGTGTCATATCCGGAGTCACCGGATTTGTTTACGTGCTGGGAATGGGTTCGCAACACGAAACCATGAGCTCCGCCCGTATTTTCCCCAAATTCGATCGATCGGACCCATTTTCCTAGTTTTCGAATTATTTTCTCCGAGAGCTACTCGTGCTGCGTCCTTATGTCTTTAAGATTATCCGGCGCGAACGGTTTTAAGATTCGAAACATGTCATGGCCACCGTCGCCCAAAAGGAGGAAAAAAAAAGAAAAAAAGAGGTGCAACACGAGGACTTCGCAGGAGGTCACCCATCCTTGTACTACTCTCGCCCAAGCATGCTTAACTGCGGAGTTCTAATGGGATCCGGTGCATTAGTGCTGGTATGATCGCACCTGCAAGTATTAGCGCGAACAAATGCTTTAAGCCATAACGCGTGTCATATCCGTAGTCACCGGATATGTTTACGTGCTGGGAATGGGTTCGCAACACGAAAGCATGAGCTCCGCCCGTATTTTCCCCAAATTCGATCAATCGGACCTATTTTCCCTGTTTTCGAAGTATTTTCTCCGAGAGCTACTCGGGCTGCGTCCTTAAGTTCGTTTCAATTATCCGGTGCGAACGGTTTTAAGATTCGAAACTTGTCGTGGCCACCGTCGCCCAAAAGAACGAAAAAAAAGAAAAAAAGAGGTGCAACACGAGGACTTCCCAGTAGGTTAACCATCCTAGTACTACTCTTGCCCAAACACGCTTAACTGCGAAGTTCTGATGGGATCCGATGCATTAGTGCTGGTATGATCGCACCTGCAAGTATTAGCGCGAACAAATGCTTTAAGCCATAACGCGTGTCATATCCGTAGTCACCGGATTTGTTTACGTGCTGGGAATGGGTTCGCAACACGAAAGCATGAGCTCCGCCCGTATTTTCCCCAAATTCGATCGATCGGACCCATTTTCCTAGTTTTCGAAGTATTTTCTCCGAGAGCTACTCGTGCTGCTTCCTTACGTTTTTAAGATTATCCGGCGCGAACGGTTTTAAGATTCGAAACTTGTCGTGGCCACCGTCGCCCAAAAGGAGGAAAAAAAAAGAAAAAAAGAGGTGCAACACGAGGACTTCGCAGGAGGTCACCCATCCTAGTACTACTCTCGCTCAAGCACGCTTAACTACGGAGTTCTGATGGGATCCGGTGCATTAGTTCTGGTATGATCGAACCTGATAGTATTAGCGCGAACAAATGCTTTAAGCCATAACGCGTGTCATATCCATAGTCACCGGATTTGTTTACGTGCTGGGAATGGGTTCGCAACACGAAAGCATGAGCTCCACCCGTATTTTCCCCAAAATCGATCGATTGGACCCATTTTCCCAATTTTCGAAGTATTTTCTCCGAGAGCTACTCGGGCTGCGTCCTTACGTTCCTTTCAATTATCCGGCGCGAACGGTTTTAAGATTCGAAACTTGTCGTGGCCACCGTCGCCCAAAAGGAGGAAAAAAAAGAAAAAAAGAGGTGCAACACGAGGACTTCCCAGGAGGTCACCCATCCTAGTACTACTGTCGGCCAAGCACGCTTAACTGCGGAGTTCTGATGGGACCCGGTGCATTAGTGCTGGTATGATCACACCTGCAAGTATTAGCGCGAACAAATGCTTTAAGCCATAACGCGTGTCATATCCGTAGTCACCGGATTTGTTTACGTGTTGGGAATGGGTTCGCAACACGAAAGCATGAGCTTCGCCCGTATTTTCCCCAAATTCGATCGATCGGACCCATTTTCCCAGTTTTCGAAGTATTTTTTTCCGAGAGCTACTCGGGCTACGTCCTTACGTTTTTAAGACTATCCGGCGCGAACGGTTTTAAGATTCGAAATTTGTCGTGGTCACCGTCGCCCAAAAGTAGGAAAAAAGAGAAAAAAAGAGGTGCAACACAAGGACTTCCCAGGAGGTCGGTCACCCATCCTAGCACTACTCTCGCCCAAGCACGCTTAACTGCGGAGTTCTGATGGGATACGATGCAATAGTGCTGGTATGATCGCACCTGCAAGTATTAGCGCGAACAAATGCTTTAAGCCATAACGCGTGTCATATCCGTAGTCACCGGATATGTTTACGTGCTGGGAATGGGTTCGCAACACGAAAGCATGAGCTCCGCCCGTATTTTCCCCAAATTCGATCAATCGGACCTATTTTCCCTGTTTTCGAAGTATTTTCTCCGAGAGCTACTCGGGCTGCGTCCTTACGTTCGTTTCAATTATCCGGCGCGAACGGTTTTAAGATTCGAAACTTGTCGTGGCCACCGTCGCCCAAAAGAACGAAAAAAAAAGAAAAAAAGAGGTGCAACACGAGGACTTCCCAGGAGGTTACCCATCCTAGTACTACTCTTGCCCAAGCACGCTTAATTGCGAAGTTCTGATGGGATCCGATGCATTAGTGCTGGTATGATCGCACCTGCAAGTATTAGCGCGAACAAATGCTTTAAGCCATAACGCGTGTCATATCCGTAGTCACCGGATTTGTTTACGTGCTGGGAATGGGTTCGCAACACGAAAGCATGAGCTCCGCCCGTATTTTCCCCAAATTCGATCGATCGGACCCATTTTCCTAGTTTTCGAAGTATTTTCTCCGAGAGCTACTCGTGCTGCGTCCTTACGTTTTTAAGATTATCCGGCGCGAACGGTTTTAAGATTCGAAACTTGTCGTGGCCACCGTCGCCCAAAAGGAGGAAAAAAAAAGAAAAAAAGAGGTGCAACACGAGGACTTCGCAGGAGGTCACCCATCCTAGTACTACTCTCGCTCAAGCACGCTTAACTACGGAGTTCTGATGGGATACGGTGCATTAGTTCTGCTATGATCGCACCTGATAGTATTAGCGCGAACAAATGCTTTAAGCCATAACGCGTGTCATATTCATAGTCACCGGATTTGTTTACGTGCTGGGAATGGGTTCGCAACACGAAAGCATGAGCTCCACCCTTATTTTCCCCAAAATCGATCGATTGGACCCATTTTCCCAGTTTTCGAAGTATTTTCTCCGAGAGCTACTCGGGCTGCGTCCTTACGTTCGTTTCAATTATCCGGCGCGAACCGTTTTAAGATTCGAAACTTGTCGTGGCCACCGTCGCCCAAAAGGAGGAAAAAAAAGAAAAAAAGAGGTGCAGCACGAGGACTTCCCAGGTGGTCACCCATCCTAGTACTACTCTCGGCCAAGCACGCTTAACTGCGGAGTTCTGATGGGACCCGATGCATTAGTGCTGGTATGATCGCACCTGCAAGTATTAGCGCGAACAAATGCTTTAAGCCATAACGCGTGTCATATCCGTAGTCACCGGATTTGTTTACGTGCTGGGAATGGGTTCGCAACACGAAAGCATGAGCTCCGCCCGTATTTTCCCCAAATTCGATCGATCGGACCCATTTTCCCAGTTTTCGAAGTATTTTCTCCGAGAGCTACTCGGGTTGCGTCCTTACGTTTTTAAGATTATCTGGCGCGAATGGTTTTAAGATTCGAAACTTGTCGTGGCCACCGTCGCCCAAAAGGAGGAAAATAAAGAAAAAAAGAGGTGCAACACGAGGACTTCGCAGGAGGTCACCCATCCTAGTACTACTCTCGCTCAAGCATGCTTAACTGCGGAGTTCTAATGGGATACGGTGCATTAGTTCTGCTATGATCGCACCTGATAGTATTAGCGCGAACAAATGCTTTAAGCCATAACGCGTGTCATATTCATAGTCACCGGATTTGTTTACGTGCTGGGAATGGGTTCGCAACACGAAAGCATGAGCTCCACCCTTATTTTCCCCAAAATCGATCGATTGGACCCATTTTCCCAGTTTTCGAAGTATTTTCTCCGAGAGCTACTCGGGCTGCGTCCTTACGTTCGTTTCAATTATCCGGCGCGAACCGTTTTAAGATTCGAAACTTGTCGTGGCCACCGTCGCCCAAAAGGAGGAAAAAAAAGAAAAAAAGAGGTGCAGCACGAGGACTTCCCAGGTGGTCACCCATCCTAGTACTACTCTCGGCCAAGCACGCTTAACTGCGGAGTTCTGATGGGACCCGATGCATTAGTGCTGGTATGATCGCACCTGCAAGTATTAGCGCGAACAAATGCTTTAAGCCATAACGCGTGTCATATCCGTAGTCACCGGATTTGTTTACGTGCTGGGAATGGGTTCGCAACACGAAAGCATGAGCTCCGCCCGTATTTTCCCCATATTCGATCGATCGGACCCATTTTCCCAGTTTTCGAAGTATTTTCTCCGAGAGCTACTCGGGTTGCGTCCTTACGTTTTTAAGATTATCCGGCGCGAATGGTTTTAAGATTCGAAACTTGTCGTGGCCACCGTCGCCCAAAAGGAGGAAAAAAAAAGAAAAAAAGAGGTGCAACACGAGGACTTCCGAGGAGGTCACCCATCCTAGTACTACTCTCGCCCAAGCATGCTTAACTGTGGAGTTCTAATGGGATCCGGTGCATTAGTGCTGGTATGATCGCACCTGCAAGTATTAGCGCGAACAAATGCTTTAAGCCATAACGCGTGTCATATCCGTAGTCACCGGATTTGTTTACGTGCTGGGAATGGGTTCGCAACACGAAAGCATGAGCTCTGCCCGTATTTTCCCCAAATTCGATCGATCGGACCCATTTTCCCAGTTTTCGAAGTATTTTCTCCGAGAGCTACTCGGGCTGCGTCCTTACGTTCGTTTCAATTATCCGGCGCGAACGGTTTTAAGATTCGAAACTTGTCGTTGCCACCGTCGCCCAAAAGGAGGAAAAAAAAAGAAAAAAAGAAGTGAAACACGAGGACTTCCCACGAGGTCACGAAAGCATGAGTTCCGCCCGTATTTTCCCCAAATTCGATCGATCGGACCCATTTTCCCAGTTTTCGAAGTATTTTCTCCGAGAGCTACTCGGGCTGCGTCCTTACATTTTTAAGATTATCCGGCGCAAACGGTTTTATGATTCGAAACTTGTCGTGGCCACCGTCGCCCAAAAGGAGGAAAAAAAAAAGAAAAAAAGAGGTGCAACACGAGGACTTCCCAGGAGGTCACCCATCCTAGTACTACTCTCGCCAAGCACGCTTAACTGCGGAGTTCTGATGGGATCCGGTGCATTGGTGCTGGTATGATCGAACCTGCAAGTATTAGCGCGCACAAATGCTTTAAGCCATAACCCGCGTCATATCCGTAGTCACCGGATTTGTTTACGTGCTGGGAATGGGTTCGCAACACGAAAGGATGAGCTCCGCCCATATTTTCCCCAAATCCGATCGATCGGACCCATTTTCCCAGTTTTCGAAGTATTTTCTCCGAGAGCTACTCGGGCTGCGTCCTTACGTTCGTTTCAATTATCCGGCGCGAACGGTTTGAAGATTCGAAACTTGTCGTTGCCACCGTCGCCCAAAAGGAAGAAAAAAAAGAGGTGCAACACGAGGACTTCCCAGGAGGTCTTGAAAGCATGAGCTCAGCCCGTATTTTCCCCAAATTCGATCGATCGGACCCATTTTCCCAGTTTTCGAAGTATTTTCTCCGAGAGCTACTCGGGCTGCGTCCTTACCTTTTTAAGATTATCCGGCGCGAACGGTTTTAAGATTCGAAACTTGTCGTGGCCACCGTCGCCCAAAAGGAGGAAAAAAAAGAAAAAAAGAGGTGCAACACGAGGACTTCCCAGGAGGTCACCCATCCTAGTACTAGGATGGGCCAAGCACGCTTAACTGCGGAGTTCTGATGGGATCCGGTGCATTAGTGCTGGTATGATCGCACCTGCAAGTATTAGCGCGAACAAATGCTTTAAGCCATAACGCGTGTCATATCCGTAGTCACCGGATTTGTTTACGTGCTGGGAATGTGTTCGCAACACGAAGGCATGAGCTCCGCCCGTATTTTCCCCAAATTCGATCGATCGGACCCATTTTCCCAGTTTTCGAAGTATTTTCTCTGAGAGCTACTCGGGCTGCGTCCTTACGTTTTTAAGATTATCCGGACGAACGGTTTTAAGATTCGAAACTTGTTGTGGCCAACGTCGCCCAAAAGGAGGAAAAAAAAGAAAAAAAGAGGTGCAAAACGGGGACTTCCCAAGAGGTCACCCATCCTAGTACTACTCTCGCCCAAGCACGCTTAACTGCAAAGTTCTGATGGGATCCGGTGCATTAGTGCTGGTATGATCGCACCTGCAAGTATTAGCGCGAAAAAATGCTTTAAGCCATAACGCGTGTCATATCCATAGTCACCGGATTTGTTTACGTGCTGGGAATGGGTTCGCAACACCAAAGCATGAGCTCCGCCCGTATTTTCCCCAAGTTCGATCGATCGGACCCATTTTCCCAGTTTTCGAAGTATTTTCTCCGAGAGCTACTCGGGCTGCGTCCTTACGTTCGTTTCAATTATCCGCGCGCGAACGGTTTTAAGATTCGAAACTTGTCGTGGCCACCGTCGCCCAATAGGAGGAAAAAAAAAGAAAAAAAAGAGGTGCAACACGAGGACTTCCCAGGAGGTAACCCATCCTAGTACTACTCTCGTCCAAGCACGCTTAACTGCGGAGTTCTGTGGGATCCGGTGCATTAGTGCTGGTATGATCGCACCTGCAAGTATTAGCGCGAACAAATTCTTTAAGCCATAACGCGTGTCATATCCGTTGTCACCGGATTTGTTTACGTGCTGGGAATGTGTTCGCAACACGAAAGCATGAGCTCCGCCCGTATTTTCCCCAAATTCGATCGATCGGACCCATTTTCCCAGTTTTCGAAGTATTTTCTCCGAGAGCTACTCGGGCTGCGTCCTTACCTTTTTAAGATTATCCGGCACGAACGGTTTTAAGATTCGAAACTTGTCGTGGCCACCGTCGCCCAAAAGGAGGAAAAAAAAGAAAAAAAGAGGTGCAACACGAGGACTTCCCAAGAGGTCACCCATCCTAGTACTACTCTCGCCCAAGCACGCTTAACTGCGGAGTTCTGATGGGATCCGGTGCATTAGTGCTGGTATGATCGCACCTGCAAGTATTAGCGCGAACAAATGCTTTAAGCCATAACGCGTGTCATATCCATAGTCACCGGATTTGTTTACGTGCTGGGAATGGGTTCGCAACACGAAAGCATGAGCTCCGCCCGTATTTTCCCCAAGTTCGATCGATCGGACCCATTTTCCCAGTTTTCGAAGTATTTTCTCCGAGAGCTACTCGGGCTGCGTCCTTACGTGCGTTTCAATTATCCGGCGCGAACGGTTTTAAGATTCGAAACTTGTCGTGGCCACCGTCTCCCAAAAGGAGGAAAAAAAAGAAAAAAAAGAGGTGCAACACAAGGACTTCCCAGGAGGTCACCCATCCCAGTACTACTCTCGTCCAAGCACGCTTAACTGCGGAGTTCTGATGGGATCCGGTGCATTAGTGCTGGTATGATCGTACCTGCCAGTATTAGCGCGAACAAATGCTTTAAGCCATAACGCGTGTCATATCCGTAGTCACCGGATTTGTTTAAGTGCTGGGAATGGGTTCGCAACACGAAAGCATGAGCTCTGCCTGCATTTTCCCCAAATATGATCGGTCGGACCCATTTTCCCAGTTTTCGAAGTATTTTCTCCGAGAGCTACTCGGGCTGCATCCTTACGTTTTTAAGATTATCCGGCGCGAACGGTTTTAAGATTCGAAACTTGTCGTGGCCAACGTCGCCCAAAAGGAGGAAAAAAAAGAAAAAAAGAGGTGCAACACGAGGACTTCCCAAGAGGTCACCCATCCTAGTACTACTCTCACCAAAGCAAGCTTAACTGCGGAGTTCTGATGGGATCCGGTGCATTAGTGCTGGTATGATCGCACCTGCAAGTATTAGCGCGAACAAATGCTTTAAGCCATAACGCGTGTCATATCCATAGTCACCGGATTTGTTTACGTGCTGGGAATGGGTTCGCAACACGAAAGCATGAGCTCCGCCCGTATTTTCCCCAAGTTCGATCGATCGGACCCATTTTCCCAGTTTTCGAAGTATTTTCTCCGAGAGCTATTCGGGCTGCGTCCTTACGTTCGTTTCAATTATCCGCGCGCGAACGGTTTTAAGATTCGAAACTTGTCGTGGCCACCGTCGCCCAAAAGGAGGAAAAAAAAAGAAAAAAAAGAGGTGCAACACGAGGACTTCCCAAGAGGTCACCCATCCTAGTACTACTCTCGTCCAAGCACGCTTAACTGCGGAGTTCGGATGGGATCCGGTGCATTAGTGCTGGTATGATCGCACCTGCCAGTATTAGCGCGAACAAATGCTTTAAGCCATAACGCGTGTCATATCCGTAGTCACCGAATTTGTTTACGTGCTGGGAATGGGTTCGCAACACGAAAGCATGAGCTCCGCCCGTATTTTCCCCAAATTCGATCGATCAGACCCATTTTCCCAGTTTTCGAAGTATTTTCTCCGAGAGCTACTCGGGCTGCGTCCTTACGTTCGTTTCAATTATCCGGCGCGAACGGTTTTAAGATTCGAAACTTGTCGTGGCCACCGTCACCCAAAAGGAGGAAAAAAAAGAAAAAAAGAGGTGCAACACGAGGACTTCCCAGGAGGTCACCCATCCTAGTACTACTCTCGTCCAAGCGCGCTTAACTGCGGAGTTCTGATGGGATCCGGTGCATTAGTGCTGGTATGATCGCACCTGGAAGTATTAGCGCGAACAAATTCTTGAAGCCATAACGCGTGTCATATCCGTAGTCACCGGATTTGTTTACGTGCTGGGAATGGGTTCGCAACACGAAAGCATGAGCTCCGCCTGTATTTTCCCCAAATTCGATCGATCGGACCCATTTTCCCAGTTTTCGAAGTATT
Organism: Crotalaria pallida; assembly: GCA_037953625.1. NCBI lineage: Eukaryota > Viridiplantae > Streptophyta > Magnoliopsida > Fabales > Fabaceae > Crotalaria > Crotalaria pallida. The sequence continues at coordinate 35,737,608 of CM075655.1, read as the reverse complement.
TTCTCCGAGAGCTACTCGGGCTGCGTCCTTACGTTTTTAAGATTATCCGGCGTGAATGGTTTTAAGATTCGAAACTTGTCGTGGCCAACGTCGCCCAAAAGGAGGAAAAAAAAGAAAAAAAGAGGTGCAACACGAGGACTTCCCAGGAGGTCAACCATCCTAGTACTACTCTCGCCCAAGCACGCTTAACTGCGGAGTTCTGATGGGATCCGGTGCATTAGTGCTGGTATGATCGCACCTGCAAGTATTAGCGCGAACAAATGCTTTAAGCCATAACGCGTGTCATATCCATAGTCACCGGATTTTTTACGTGCTGGGAATGGGTTCGCAACACGAAAGCATGAGCTCCGCCCGTATTTTCCCCAAGTTCGATCGATCGGACCCATTTTCCCAGTTTTCGAAGTATTTTCTCCGAGAGCTACTCGGGCTGCGTCCTTACGTTTTTAAGATTATCCGGCGCGAACGGTTTTAAGATTCGAAACTTGTCGTGGCCAACGTCGCCCAAAAGGAGGAAAAAAAAGAAAAAAAGAGGTGCAACACGAGGACTTCCCAGGAGGTCACCCATCCTAGTACTACTCTCGCACAAGCACGCTTAACTGTGGAGTTCTGATGGGATCCGGTGCATTAGTGCTGGTATGATCGCACATGCAAGTATTAGCGCGAACAAATGCTTTAAGCCAAAACGCGTGTCATATCCATAGTCACCAGATTTGTTTACGTGCTGGGAATGGGTTCGCAACACGAAAGCATGAGCTCCGCCCGTATTTTCCCCAAGTTTGATCGATCGGACCCATTTTCCCAGTTTTCGAAGTATTTTCTCCGAGAGCTACTCGGGCTGCGTCCTTACGTTCGTTTCAATTATCCGCGCGCAAACGGATTTAAGATTCGAAACTTGTCGTCGCCACCGTCGCCCAAAAGGAGGAAAAAAAAAGAAAAAAAGAGGTGCAACACGAGGACTTCCCAGGAGGTCACCCATCCTAGTACTACTCTCGTCCAAGCACGCTTAACTGCGGAGTTCGGATGGGATCCGGTGCATTAGTGCTGGTATGATCGCACCTGCCAGTATTAGCGCGAACAAATGCTTTAAGCCTAAACGCGTGTCATATCCGTAGTCACCGAATTTGTTTTAGTGCTGGGAATGGGTTCGCAACACGAAAGCATGAGCTCCGCCCGTATTTTCCCCAAATTCGATCGATCGGACCCATTTTCCCAGTTTTCGAAGTATTTTCTCCGAGAGCTACTCGGGCTGCGTCCTTACGTTCGTTTCAATTATCCGGTGCGAACGGTTTTAAGATTCGAAACTTGTCGTGGCCACCGTCACCCAAAAGGAGGAAAAAAAAGAAAAAAAGAGGTGCAACACGAGGACTTCCCAGGAGGTCACCCATCCTAGTACTACTCTCGTCCAAGCGTTCGTTTCAATTATCCGGTGCGAACGGTTTTAAGATTCGAAACTTGTCGTGGCCACCGTCACCCAAAAGGAGGAAAAAAAAGAAAAAAAGAGGTGCAACACGAGGACTTCCCAGGAGGTCACCCATCCTAGTACTACTCTCGTCCAAGCGCGCTTAACTGCGGAGTTCTGATGGGATCCGGTGCATTAGTGCTGGTATGATCGCACCTGCAAGTATTAGCGCGAACAAAATCTTTAAGCCATAACGCGTGTCATATCCGTAGTCACCGAATTTGTTTACGTGCTGGGAATGGGTTCGCAACACGAAAGCATGAGCTCCGCCTGTATTTTCCCCAAATTCGATCGATCGGACCCATTTTCCCAGTTTTCGAAGTATTTTCTCCGAGAGCTACTCGGGCTGCGTCCTTACGTTTTTAAGATTATCCGGCGCGAACGGTTTTAAGATTCGAAACTTGTCGTGGCCAACGTCGCCCAAAAGGAAGAAAAAAAAGAAAAAAAGAGGTGCAACACGAGGACTTCCCAGGAGGTCACCCATGCTAGTACTACTCTCGCCCAAGCACGCTTAACTGCGGAGTTCTGATGGGATCCGGTGCATTAGTGCTGGTATGATCGCATCTACAAGTATTAGCGCGAACAAATGATTTAAGCCATAACGCGTGTCATATCCATAGTCACCGGATTTGTTTACGTGCTGGGAATGGGTTCGCAACACGAAAGCATGAGCTCCGCCCGTATTTTCCCCAAGTTCGATCGATCGGACCCATTTTCCCAGTTTTCGAAGTATTTTCTCTGAGAGCTACTCGGGCTGCGTCCTTACGTTCGTTTCAATTATCCGGCGCGAACGGTTTTAAGATTCGAAACTTGTCGTGGCCACCGTCGCCCAAAAGGAGGAAAAAAAAGAAATAAAAGAGGTGCAACACGAGGACTTCCCAGGAGGTCACCCATCCTAGTACTACTCTCGTCCAAGCATGCTTAACTGCGGAGTTCGGATGGGATCCGGTGCATTAGTGCTGGTATGATCGCACCTGCCAGTATTAGCGCGAACAAATGCATTAAGCCATAACACGTGTCATATCCGTAGTCACCGGATTTGTTTACGTGCTGGGAATGGGTTCGCAACACGAAAGCATGAGCTCCGCCCGTGTTTTCCCCAAATTCGATCGATCGGACCCATTTTCCCAGTTTTCGAAGTATTTTCTCCGAGAGCTACTCGGGCTGCGTCCTTACTTTTTTAAGATTATCCGGCGCGAACGGTTTTAAGATTCGAAACTTGTCGTGGCCACCGTCTCCCAATAGGAGGAACAAAAAGAAAAAAAGAGGTGCAACACAAGGACTTCCCAGGAGGTCACCCATCCTAGTACTACTCTGGCCCAAGCACGCTTCACTGCGGAGTTCTGATGGGATCCGGTGCATTAGTGCTGGTATGATCGCACTTGCAAGTATTAGCGCGAACAAATACTTTAAGCCATAACGCATGTCATATCCGTAGTCACCGGATTTGTTTGCATGCTGGGAATGGGTTCATAACACGAAAGCATGAGCTCCGCCCGTATTTTCCCCAAATTCGATCGATCGGACCCATTTTCCCAGTTTTCGAAGTATTTTCTCCGAGAGCTACTCGGGCTGCGTCCTTACGTTCGTTTCAATTATCCGGCGCGAACGGTTTTAAGATTCGAAACTTGTCGTTGCCACCGTCGCCCAAAAGGAGGAAAAAAAAGAAAAAAAGAGGTGCAACACGAGGACTTCCCAGGAGGTCACCCATCCTAGTACTACTCTCGCCCAAGCACGCTTAACTGCGGAGTACTGATGGTATCCGGTGCATTAGTGCTGGTATGATCGCACCTGCCAGTATTAGCGCGAACAAATGCTTTAAGCCAAAACGCGTGTCATATCCGTAGTCACCGAATTTGTTTACGTGCTGGGAATGGGTTCGCAACACGAAAGCATGAGCTCCGCCCGTATTTTCCCCAAATTCGATCGATCGGACCCATTTTCCCAGTTTTCGAAGTATTTTCTCTGAGAGCTACTCGGGCTGCGTCCTTACGTTCGTTTCAATTATCCGGCGCGAACGGTTTTAAGATTCGAAACTTGTCGTGGCCACCGTCGCCCAAAAGGAGGAAAAAAAAGAAATAAAAGAGGTGCAACACGAGGACTTCCCAGGAGGTCACCCATCCTAGTACTACTCTCGTCCAAGCATGCTTAACTGCGGAGTTCGGATGGGATCCGGTGCATTAGTGCTGGTATGATCGCACCTGCCAGTATTAGCGCGAACAAATGCTTTAAGCCATAACGCGTGTCATATCTGTAGTCACCGGATTTGTTTACTTGCTGGGAATGGGTTCCCAACACGAAAGCATGAGCTCCGCCCGTGTTTTCCCCAAATTCGATCGATCAGACCCATTTTACCAGTTTTCGAAGTATTTTGTCCGAGAGCTACTCGGGCTGCGTCCTTACTTTTTTAAGATTATCCGGCGCGAACGGTTTTAAGATTCGAAACTTGTCGTGGCCACCGTCTCCCAATAGGAGGAACAAAAAGAAAAAAAGAGGTGCAACACAAGGACTTCCCAAGAGGTCACCCATCCTAGTACTACTCTCGCCCAAGCACGCTTAACTGCGGAGTTCTGATGGGATCCGGTGCATTAGTGTTGGTATGATCGCACCTGCAAGTATTAGCGCGAACAAATGCTTTAAGCCATAACGCGTGTCATATCCATAGTCACCGGATTTGTTTACGTGCTGGGAATGGGTTCGCAACACGAAAGCATGAGCTCCGCCCGTATTTTCCCCAAGTTTGATCGATCGGACCCATTTTCCCAGTTTTCGAAGTATTTTCTCCGAGAGCTACTCGGGCTGCGTCCTTACGTTCGTTTCAATTATCCGCGCGCGAACGGATTTAAGATTCGAAACTTGTCGTCGCCACCGTCGCCCAAAAGGAGGAAAAAAAAAGAAAAAAAGAGGTGCAACACGAGGACTTCCCAGGAGGTCACCCATCCTAGTACTACTCTCGTCCAAGCACGCTTAATTGCGGAGTTCGGATGGGATCCGGTGCATTAGTGCTCGTATGATCGCACCTGCCAGTATTAGCGCGAACAAATGCTTTAAGCCAAAACGCGTGTCATATCCGTAGTCACCGAATTTGTTTACGTGCTGGGAATGGGTTCGCAACACGAAAGCATGAGCTCCGCCCGTATTTTCCCCAAATTCGATCGATCGGACCCATTTTCCCAGTTTTCGAAGTATTTTCTCCGAGAGCTACTCGGGCTGCGTCCTTACGTTCGTTTCAATTATCCGGTGCGAACGGTTTTAAGATTCGAAACTTGTCGTGGCCACCGTCACCCAAAAGGAGGAAAAAAAAGAAAAAAAGAGGTGCAACACGAGGACTTCCCAGGAGGTCACCCATCCTAGTACTACTCTCGTCCAAGCGCGCTTAACTGCGGAGTTCTGATGGGATCCGGTGCATTAGTGCTGGTATGATCGCACCTGCAAGTATTAGCGCGAACAAAATCTTTAAGCCATAACGCGTGTCATATCCGTAGTCACTGGATTTGTTTACGTGCTGGGAATGGGTTCGCAACACGAAAGCATGAGCTCCGCCTGTATTTTCCCCAAATTCGATCGATCGGACCCATTTTCCCAGTTTTCGAAGTATTTTCTCCGAGAGCTACTCGGGCTGCGTCCTTACGTTTTTAAGATTATCCGGCGCGAACGGTTTTAAGATTCGAAACTTGTCGTGGCCAACGTCGCCCAAAAGGAAAAAAAAAAAGAAAAAAAGAGGTGCAACACGAGGACTTCCCAGGAGGTCACCCATGCTAGTACTACTCTCGCCCAAGCACGCTTAACTGCGGAGTTCTGATGGGATCCGGTGCATTAGTGCTGGTATGATCGCATCTACAAGTATTAGCGCGAACAAATGATTTAAGCCATAACGCGTGTCATATCCATATTCACCGGATTTGTTTACGTGCTGGGAATGGGTTCGCAACACGAAAGCATGAGCTCCGCCCGTATTTTCCCCAAGTTCGATCGATCGGACCCATTTTCCCAGTTTACGAAGTATTTTCTCTGAGAGCTACTCGGGCTGCGTCCTTACGTTCGTTTCAATTATCCGGCGCGAACGGTTTTAAGATTCGAAACTTGTCGTGGCCACCGTCGCCCAATAGGAGGAACAAAAAGAAAAAAAGAGGTGCAACACAAGGACTTCCTAGGAGGTCACCCATCCTAGTACTACTCTCGTCCAAGCACGCTTAACTGCGGAGTTCTGATGGGATCCGGTGCATTAGTGCTGGTATGATCGCACCTGCCAGTATTAGCGCGAACAAATGCATTAAGCCATAACGCGTGTCATATCCGTAGTCACCGGATTTGTTTACGTGCTAGGAATGGGTTTGCAACACGAAAGCATGAGCTCCGCCCGTGTTTTCCCCAAATTCGATCGATCGGACCCATTTTCCCAGTTTTCGAAGTATTTTCTCCGAGAGCTACTCGGGCTGCGTCCCTACTTTTTTAAGATTATCCGACGCGAACGGTTTTAAGATTCGAAACTTGTCGTGGCCACCGTCTCCCAATAGGAGGAACAAAAAGAAAAAAAGAGGTGCAACACAAGGACTTCCCAGGAGGTCACCCATCCTAGTACTACTCTGGCCCAAGCACGCTTAACTGCGGAGTTCTGATGGGATCCGGTGCATTAGTGCTGGTATGATCGCACCTGCCAGTATTAGCGCGAACAAATGCATTAAGCCATAACGCGTGTCATATCCGTAGTCACCGGATTTGTTTACGTGCTGGGAATGGGTTTGCAACACGAAAGCATGAGCTCCGCCCGTGTTTTCCCCAAATTCGATCGATCGGACCCATTTTCCCAGTTTTCGAAGTATTTTCTTCGAGAGCTACTCGGGCTGCGTCCTTAGTAGTCACCGGATTTGTTTACGTGCTGGGAATGGGTTTGCAACACGAAAGCATGAGCTCCGCCCGTGTTTTCCCCAAATTCGATCGATCGGACCCATTTTCCCAGTTTTCGAAGTATTTTCTCCGAGAGCTACTCGGGCTGCGTCCTTACTTTTTTAAGATTATCCGGCGCGAACGGTTTTAAGATTCGAAACTTGTCGTGGCCACCGTCTCCCAATAGGAGGAACAAAAAGAAAAAAAGAGGTGCAACACAAGGACTTCCCAGGAGGTCACCCATCCTAGTACTACTCTAGCCCAAGCACGCTTAACTGCGGAGTTCTGATGGGATCCGGTGCATTAGTGCTGGTATGATCGCACCTGCAAGTATTAGCGCGAACAAATACTTTAAGCCATAACGCATGTCATATCCGTAGTCACCGGATTTGTTTACATGCTGGGAATGGGTTCATAACACGAAAGCATGAGCTCCGCCCGTATTTTCCCCAAATTCGATCGATCGGACCCATTTTCCCAGTTTTCGAAGTATTTTCTCCGAGAGCTACTCGGGCTGCGTCCTTACGTTCGTTTCAATTATCCGGCGCGAACGGTTTTAAGATTCGAAACTTGTCGTTGCCACCGTCGCCCAAAAGGAGGAAAAAAAAAGAAAAAAAGAGGTGCAACACGAGGACTTCCCAGGAGGTCACCCATCCTAGTACTACTCTCGCCCAAGCACGCTTAACTGCGGAGTACTGATGGTATCCGGTGCATTAGTGCTGGTATGATCGCACCTGCCAGTATTAGCGCGAACAAATGCTTTAAGCCATAACGCGTGTCATATCTGTAGTCACCGGATTTGTTTACTTGCTGGGAATGGGTTCGCAACAGGAAAGCATGAGCTCCGCCCGTGTTTTCCCCAAATTCGATCGATCGGACCCATTTTACCAGTTTTCGAAGTATTTTGTCCGAGAGCTACTCGGGCTGCGTCCTTAGTTTTTTAAGATTATCCGGCGCGAACGGTTTTAAGATTCGAAACTTGTCGTGGCCACCGTCTCCCAATAGGAGGAACAAAAAGAAAAAAAGAGGTGCAACACAAGGACTTCCCAGGAGGTCACCCATCCTAGTACTACTCTCGCCCAAGCACGCTTAACTGAGGAGTTCTGATGGGATCCGGTGCATTAGTGCTGGTATGATCGCACCTGCAAGTATTAGCGCGAACAAATGCTTTAAGCCATAACGCATGTCATATCCGTAGTCACCGGATTTGTTTACATGCTGGGAATGGGTTCATAACACGAAAGCACGAGCTCCGCCCGTATTTTCCCCAAATTCGATCGATCGGACCCATTTTCCCAGTTTTCGAAGTATTTTCTCCGAGAGCTACTCGGGCTGCGTCCTTACGTTCGTTTCAATTATCCGGCGCGAACGGTTTTAAGATTCGAAACTTGTCGTTGCCACCGTCGCCCAAAAGGAGGAAAAAAAAGCAAAAAAGAGGTGCAACACGAGGACTTTCCAGGAGGTCACCCATCCTAGTACTAGTCTCGCCCAAGCACGCTTAACTGCGGAGTTCTGATGGGATCCGGTGCATTAGTGCTGGTATGATCGCACCTGCAAGTATTAGCGCGAACAAATACTTTAAGCCATAACGCATGTCATATCCGTAGTCACCGGATTTGTTTACATGCTGGGAATGGGTTCATAACACGAAAGCATGAGCTCCGCCCGTATTTTCCCCAAATTCGATCGATCGGACCCATTTTCCCAGTTTTCGAAGTATTTTCTCCGAGAGCTACTCGGGCTGCGTCCTTACGTTCGTTTCAATTATCCGGCGCGAACGGTTTTAAGATTCGAAACTTGTCGTTGCCACCGTCGCCCAAAAGGAGGAAAAAAAAAGAAAAAAAGAGGTGCAACACGAGGACTTCCCAGGAGGTCACCCATCCTAGTACTACTCTCGCCCAAGCACGCTTAACTGCGGAGTACTGATGGTATCCGGTGCATTAGTGCTGGTATGATCGCACCTGCCAGTATTAGCGCGAACAAATGCTTTAAGCCATAACGCGTGTCATATCTGTAGTCACCGGATTTGTTTACTTGCTGGGAATGGGTTCGCAACAGGAAAGCATGAGCTCCGCCCGTGTTTTCCCCAAATTCGATCGATCGGACCCATTTTACCAGTTTTCGAAGTATTTTGTCCGAGAGCTACTCGGGCTGCGTCCTTAGTTTTTTAAGATTATCCGGCGCGAACGGTTTTAAGATTCGAAACTTGTCGTGGCCACCGTCTCCCAATAGGAGGAACAAAAAGAAAAAAAGAGGTGCAACACAAGGACTTCCCAGGAGGTCACCCATCCTAGTACTACTCTCGCCCAAGCACGCTTAACTGCGGAGTTGTGATGGGATCCGGTGCATTAGTGCTGGTATGATCGCACCTGCAAGTATTAGCGCGAACAAATGCTTTAAGCCATAACGCATGTCATATCCGTAGTCACCGGATTTGTTTACATGCTGGGAATGGGTTCATAACACGAAAGCACGAGCTCCGCCCGTATTTTCCCCAAATTCGATCGATCAGACCCATTTTCCCAGTTTTCGAAGTATTTTCTCCGAGAGCTACTCGGGCTGCGTCCTTACGTTCGTTTCAATTATCCGGCGCGAACGGTTTTAAGATTCGAAACTTGTCGTTGCCACCGTCGCCCAAAAGGAGGAAAAAAAAGAAAAAAAGAGGTGCAACACGAGGACTTTCCAGGAGGTCACCCATCCTAGTACTAGTCTCGCCCTAGCACGCTTAACTGCGGAGTTCTGATGGGATCCGGTGCATTAGTGCTGGTATGATCGCACCTGCAAGTATTAGCGCGAACAAATACTTTAAGCCATAACGCATGTCATATCCGTAGTCACCGGATTTGTTTACATGCTGGGAATGGGTTCATAACACGAAAGCATGAGCTCCGCCCGTATTTTCCCCAAATTCGATCGATCGGACCCATTTTCCCAGTTTTCGAAGTATTTTCTCCGAGAGCTACTCGGGCTGCGTCCTTACGTTCGTTTCAATTATCCGGCGCGAACGGTTTTAAGATTCGAAACTTGTCGTTGCCACCGTCGCCCAAAAGGAGGAAAAAAAAGAAAAAAAGAGGTGCAACACGAGGACTTCCCAGGAGGTCACCCATCCTAGTACTACTCTCGCCCAAGCACGCTTAACTGCGGAGTACTGATGGTATCCGGTGCATTAGTGCTGGTATGATCGCACCTGCCAGTATTAGCGCGAACAAATGCTTTAAGCCATAACGCGTGTCATATCTGTAGTCACCGGATTTGTTTACTTGTTGGGAATGGGTTCGCAACAGGAAAGCATGAGCTCCGCCCGTGTTTTCCCCAAATTCGATCGATCGGACCCATTTTACCAGTTTTCGAAGTATTTTGTCCGAGAGCTACTCGGGCTGCGTCCTTAGTTTTTTAAGATTATCCGGCGCGAACGGTTTTAAGATTCGAAACTTGTCGTGGCCACCGTCGCCCAAAAGGAGGAAAAAAAAGAAAAAAAGAGGTGCAACACGAGGACTTTCCAGGAGGTCACCCATCCTAGTACTAGTCTCGCCCAAGCACGCTTAACTGCGGAGTTCTGATGGGATCCGGTGCATTAGTGCTGGTATGATCGCACCTGCAAGTATTAGCGCGAACAAATACTTTAAGCCATAACGCATGTCATATCCGTAGTCACCGGATTTGTTTACATGCTGGGAATGGGTTCATAACACGAAAGCATGAGCTCCGCCCGTATTTTCCCCAAATTCGATCGATCGGACCCATTTTCCCAGTTTTCGAAGTATTTTCTCCGAGAGCTACTCGGGCTGCGTCCTTACGTTCGTGTCAATTATCCGGCGCGAACGGTTTTAAGATTCGAAACTTGTCGTTGCCACCGTCGCCCAAAAGGAGGAAAAAAAAGAAAAAAAGAGGTGCAACACGAGGACTTCCCAGGAGGTCACCCATCCTAGTACTACTCTCGCCCAAGCACGCTTAACTGCGGAGTACTGATGGTATCCGGTGCATTAGTGCTGGTATGATCGCACCTGCCAGTATTAGCGCGAACAAATGCTTTAAGCCATAACGCGTGTCATATCTGTAGTCACCGGATTTGTTTACTTGCTGGGAATGGGTTCGCAACAGGAAAGCATGAGCTCCGCCCGTGTTTTCCCAAAATTCGATCGATCGGACCCATTTTACCAGTTTTCGAAGTATTTTGTCCGAGAGCTACTCGGTCTGCGTCCTTAGTTTTTTAAGATTATCCGGCGCGAACGGTTTTAAGATTCGAAACTTGTCGTGGCCACCGTCTCCCAATAGGAGGAACAAAAAGAAAAAAAGAGGTGCAACACAAGGACTTCCCAGGAGGTCACCCATCCTAGTACTACTCTCGCCCAAGCACGCTTAACTGCGGAGTTCTGATGGGATCCGGTGCATTAGTGCTGGTATGATCGCACCTGCAAGTATTAGCGCGAACAAATGCTTTAAGCCATAACGCATGTCATATCCGTAGTCACCGGATTTGTTTACATGCTGGGAATGGGTTCATAACACGAAAGCACGAGCTCCGCCCGTATTTTCCCCAAATTCGATCGATCGGACCCATTTTCCCAGTTTTCGAAGTATTTTCTCCGAGAGCTACTCGGGCTGCGTCCTTACGTTCGTTTCAATTATCCGGCGCGAACGGTTTTAAGATTCGAAACTTGTCGTGGCCATCGTCGCCCAAAAGGAGGAAAAAAAAGAAAAAAAGAGGTGCAACACGAGGACTTTCCAGGAGGTCACCCATCCTAGTACTAGTCTCGCCCAAGCACGCTTAACTGCGGAGTTCGGATGGGATCCGGTGCATTAGTGCTGGTATGATCGCACCTGCAAGTATTAGCGCGAACAAATGCTTTAAGCCATAACGCGTGTCATATCCGTAGTCACCGGATTTGTTTACGTGCTGGGAATGGGTTCACAACACGAAAGCATGGCCTCCGCCCGTATTTCCCCAAATTCGATCGATCGGACCCATTTTTCCAGTTTTCAAAGTATTTTCTCCGAGATGACTTAGCTCATCAACGAATCGGATGGGCTAACTATGACTGTAAGTTCGCCACATGAACTGTTTCTTTCTAGCAAGGAGTATATATAAATATATGATCCCTCATTCTGTCTAAAATGTTAAAATGCTGCATAGGTTCCTTGGCTGTGAATGTCTCTGTGACTACAAGCAAGGATGAGTACATCAGTGCCGGAAAAGTGAGTTCCAGCAGCTCGCTGATAGGCGGTAACCTCTCCAAGTTACTACCTGTAACCATTATGGTTCTCTCTATGCACATACTAATGTCCATGACGATGACCCCATTTTTGTAATTTAAATCCATTCAAAGGCTCATCATTCTTTTTCACCCCACTAAACCTACTTGAGTTAACACTTCTCATATTTGGACAGGGAGTTGTGGCTGTTCCTATTCTATAAATATTCTAATTGGCATGCTTGCAAAAGGGATGCCTTCCACTCATTTGATGAAAATGAGAATCTCATTGTAAAGGGACTCTTGAGAATTGGCAAAATGTATATTATCTATGAAGTTGATTGCATTTGCTATTTATATCTGAGGGCAGATCCCTGGAGTTTCGATATGTGTATATGTTAATGGTGTATCATGGATTGTATTCAGGGAATTTTATGATTTACAAGTGTTAAAATTATCACCCTTGTGTGAATGGTGAATATCTTTCCGACTTCAGAGCAATATATTTTCAAGTCACATTGTTTAGTGGAAGAAACTTGTCAATCTGTTATTAACATAAAAGAATTTATGCCTACTTGATAATTCAATATACAACTCGGTGATATATTATAGCAAGAGTCAGGATTCGTTTACCAGGTGTAAGTGTCAAAAAACTTTTATATATTATGAAATTAGTTAATTTCATCGTTGAGTTCAAAGTTGTAATCAAGTAAATCAAATTTACAAGTTTTCATTGAATATAAAAATTAGTTGATGTTTTATCACATTGTAACACATAATATGTTATTTTTAATATGAGAAGATTCGTTGACACCTTCAAATAATTTTTTAAAGATTATGAAATTAATTAATCCTGTTGAGTTATATCATCATATTATCATGATTGTTATACATATCAAATTTTAGATCATTTGAGAATTCATAAGTATGTAATCTAGTAATAGACATTTACATAATATATTATTTGTTAAAGTAAAGTAATGCAACGAAGAATCAACTAATTTTTATATTCGATGAAAATTTAAAGATTTAATCAACTTGATTAGAATTTTGAACCCAATGATCGGATTGGTGGAAAAAGTGATTATGTTTTTCCACTATGTTGTTTCCACCAAAATAAATAAACAAAATTATAAGTTGCCATAGTAATCCATAAAAAAAATTATATAATCTGAAATAAGATAAATAATACTACCCGACAGACAGTAACTTAGGGAACAACAAAAACTCTCCAAATTATTAAACACAACCAGAAACAATAAAAACACTTGTTCTTCAATAACAGGGGTTTTGAAGACAGAACAAACAGAAAACTAAGTCATTGAAATTAAATATTAGTAATGAATCTACTCAGCAACATTTTTCTTCTTGGGCATTCTGTATCCACCAACAACACAAGCATGGTCCCGCTCATATGGCTCGAGGGTTACTTGCTCTTTAGGCTTAAATTGATCTGCAATCAACTTGTTGACTTCACCCTTAAAAACTTGCTCAGCAGAGATTGTGGAGTCTATGCAGTTAGCCTAACATGAAATTAGATGAAAATTGATTATTAATTCATTAATGAACAATAGATAACTATGCTAGAAGACCATCACTGAACTTTATCGACAAAAGAACCAACAAAAAAATCAGCAATTAAACATTTAACTAAAAATATGTTCTCAATAAGAATCAAGGAGTACCAATCTAGTTTCAATATCAATACCAAATTAGTAGTAGATGTTTCTGCATACTTAACACCTTTTGTTGAGATTAAAAAAAAAATAATAGAAGTCTATTAAAGCATGATTAGATTTCTAAACCTTGATTGAATAAACAAAATGGCCTCCTGTTTTGAGATAATAAGAAGCATTCAGAGCTAAAATCCTTGCCTGCAATAACCACCAAAAAAAAAAAATAAACAAAACTGATCCCTGATTGATGTTTCAATTCAAGCATATCAATATCCAGGCAACATCATCCCGATGTCTTGAAGGAGAATCTGAATAACTCATCACATGCACAAATCATCATATATGCAACACAGTATACATTCAAGCATATAAACAAATACTACAACATACAAAAAAATTAGATGCAGCCATGCAAGAATGGAAATGCCCTAAGATTATAGCAATTAGAACAAAACAAAATAAATGAAAACAAAATCAAACTAAAAGCCTTTTAAGAATAACTTCACGTAAAAGTGAAAACAAAATAAATATAAAAAAATATACAAATGCAGTGAAATGCTTCTCATTGTAATGAGCATAAGGGAAAAGCGAAGAAATAGTAAAAAGCATCATTGAAATTGAGAACGAAAATGAAAGAAACACTTGCTTTAAGGGCATCAAAAGGTTAAAAAATAAAGGATAAATTTGACAGACAGAACCTGAAAGAAAAGAATAAAAACATAGATGTCATAATTAAAAAACCAATAGGAATCACAACCACAATTGATGCCTCAAATTAAAACAAAAATACAATGAAACAGAAAGTAATGCTTGTGTAGCTTACCCAAAAAAAAATAAAGCAATGCTTGTATCATTTTTTTTATTTTTAAATGGAAGAGCAACCGCAATAGACACGCCTCAACATTATGATTTTAGTGGAATTTGCACACAGCAAAAAGTGATTGCATCATCTACATTTAACCCACTGTAGCAAGAAAAGTAACATAACAAAGAACCACAAGTCCACAACCTTCAATTTAAACTCAAACTTTAACATTATTAATAACATAAAAAGTCAAATGAACAAAAAATAGATAAAAATCTTATGCAAGTGTCGATCTTGAAAAGAAAAGGGTCCCTGACCACAATTGATGCCTCAATAAAATGGTAACGCAATTGGGTTGCAATGGCCACATTTACTCGCAATTATGAGAAACACAACATACTTGCAACCACAACCGCAACAGTGACCACAATTTAAAACCTCGACAACTTACATTATTATTTTGAAAGATGAGGTAAATATCATAATCAAAAGGATTTTTGAGATAAATTTGTTACAGAAAATGAAACCACTGTAACACCCCGATTTGGCAACTTGAAAACTTCCATTAAATGTAGTGAAAATTAGGGCCATTTTTTTTTAAACACAGGTGTTGCACAAGATGAGAACATTCGGATTTCCAAAACACCGTTACAATTAAAACTCATGCCCTCATTTTGCACAACCCCCTTCAAGCTCCAAACCGAGGTGTCACGGGACACCGCACTTTGAAACTCGTTTTCAAAAACGTCATTTAAATCATTGCTCGTTTTCTGGTTTCAAATATCAGTGTTAAATAAATCATTTGCCGGGGTACAGTTTAGTAGAGCTAAGTAACTAAGTACTTACAGTGGAATACAATGCTCTGGGGAAGACCCTAGCCTCTAGTTATGCGACCTACGACTCCCTATTCGACTCCAACTCTTGATAGATTCCACTCATAGTTCTCCAATAGTGTTGTCCTCATTTGCTGCCCCGTAGGTTTCTCCACCGAGTCGTCTCCTTTCAACGGAGGTGCTCCTACCTCCCGAATAAGCTGGATCTGGAACCTCAATCTCTCTCGCAGCTAATGGTTGTACAAATTTCCCAGAGAAGAAGAGAAGCAGAAGGACAGAAGAAGAAGAGAGAGTAAGCTACCCAGACAGTTATGTCGACTGTGTGGAATTACAATAGGCAAATACTAAGGAAAAACAATAAACAACATAAGCAACAACATCAATCTCAAGCACACATATATTCACACATAATTTTATACCTAGCTTTTCACAATCACGTTCTCATAAACTTTCTTATCAACTTCCACAATTTCTCTTGATTCTTCATCATGGTCTTTCCAAACTCATCACTCATTCCAGGAATCCTTTTTTGTGCGCATCTTATAGTCTTAGAATTTCTCTTTTGGTGCTGGGTATTTTATTGCATAACTCTTTAAAACCTCTTTGTGCTTTATGTTTTATTATGTCGGATAGCATCAATGATGAGGGGGAGACATCATTGAGCTCACACACGTCTACATCTCCTCGGTACACCACCCAACCTAGTCGGAAGCCAACAGGAGTACAGGACCTTTACCACGCGAGCACGACAGCTGTCACACACAAGTGGTCCCAGACCAGGAGGCTCAGCCTCAAATCATAATCATATCAAAGCACGCCCTCGGCGGCAAACACAAATGCCCCGTTCCAGTCCCTCTCACTGTTGTAGACTTGCATCGAGGGGGCGACAGTATAATTTCTAGTTCGCGATGCGGAACTTACCATGGTATTGGACCCAGTCCCCACCACGTTAGTGCACCACTTATGGGATTCGTTCTGCCTAGAAATATACTCTAGACTTCTTGACGTTTCACCGTCATCGTCCTCCCCTCCTGCAATCCCCACCTGAGTATCCGCAGATACCCATAGTATCTTCCTCTCCACTACTTCGATACGACTCTCATACCTCACCGCATTTATAAATGTCTTTTAATATTTGTTAATGTTTTCAGGGTTAAACGGCTTATTCCTAACAGTCGGCTCGTCCTTGGTGCATCCCTTCAACGAAGCCCGACCACTAAGCGCAACTCTATCCCCCTAAAATCTCAAGGGCCTCAAGCCACAAATCAAACTCATCTCAATATTACATTCTCGTCAGCTCATGCTCAGCATCATTCTTTCCAACTTCCTCTGAGCTCATTCCCTCTTCTTTTCTCAAAAACTCTTTTCGCAAAACCTTTTCAAAAAGATGACTTTATAAAATCTTTTCAAACGTTTCTTTTCAAAAATTGTTTTCAAAAATCATATTTTTGGGTGAGTGTTAGTGGAGGAGCAAGCTCAACTCAACACTAAGCTTCTTCCCAAAAACATGTATGAGGGAACACATCTTTACTCCACCACTTTTCACTTCCATAATCACGTTCTCTTTCAACTCTTTATCTTTTTCCTTTGCTCACACCACCTTTATCTCTTTTTCATTCGTTTCTCATAACTTTCTCTCAAATATATTCACAATTCCTCATTATTCTTAATCGCATTTACTTTCTTTTTCAATCTCACTTCCTCATTATTATTTCAGACCTCAGGGTGAAATGAAACATCTTTTAATAGCTTAAATAAATTACTTCACATACTAAGCTAACCAACAACTCATGCATAGTAAATATCATATCATTTCAACAAACATATTAACTATAGACAACACTTCGGTCTCAGCGACTTGTAGGGATAGTTCACACAAACAAGCAAACAAACACTCACTATCCCTCTTCCTCGCCTTAACGAGACCGGGTCCAATCTTTGAGATGATTGGACGCCTTAATATGTTGCCTAATACCACGGCGTCTTAAGGGGAGCTTCTCTCTCACCTGGATGGCGACACATCCGAAAGCGTTCCAAGATTCCCTGTTGCTAGCTTTTCCACGTTCCCGTTGCGCCCGACACCCGAACTGAACATTTTTCCCGTGCGTTAGAACGGTCTATGTGGATTATTAATTTCGTTTTGAAAACTCATTAAGACCATTTTCTTTTCTTGAAAACTCGTTACTAATGTCCAAAGATTTTTTTTTTTTAAAATCCAAATTAAACAAAAAGGCTTTTAAGAAAACTTTGAGATGATTAAAACAATTTCTTTCTGGCTTAGATAAAAACATTGCGGTTATAAAATCAATGTCTTTATACTTTAAAACAGAATATGAAAACCTAAGAAAATAAAATTTCAAACAACACATTGAAAATCTTTTAAGACTCAAAAGTAAAATTTTTAAATTAATTTGAGTCATTTAAATTACATTGTTGAATAAAACGATTTTAATTTCTTTGAAATAAAAACATGGATTTTCACAAATAAGTTCACAAACTGTAAAACAAATTCAACATCACAGCAGCACACACACACATAATTACCTAAGCACACACACGCCATCTCATATGAGGCAAACCACACTCCAATCATTCAAAACCAATCAATTGAATCTTAATGAATTAACTAGATTACATTTAAGAAAATGATTTAAATTAGTTTCTTAATTATCCTACCAAAACCGAATTAAGCATGGAAACTAAAACCAGCATACAAATTCCTTTTTACATAATCAGATCAAATCATTTTATTTCTAAAATCAAAAGACAAAAGAAAGGTACACACATCATTATTTTCACCAAACATACAGTATCATACACAGAGGACATAGCTATATTCAAGGTTATTCCATGAAAATAATTTCCGATTACATGTATATGCTTTTTGGCCGAAGTATGCATACATGGTTTTGCAAAGGTTTAATTCTCAACTAAAAACATGAGATCATGAAATCGTTTCCCCTCTTTTGACCTAGGACCCGTGAGCATACCATTAGGGAAATTATTAATTTTAATTTCATCTTACATCAAGACAATAAATTAGATCACAAAATATACCAAAGATGCACATACATTTTTCTTTCCAAAAACCTTATCATGGCATGCAAACACTTTTTAAACTCTTGTATTCACTTAGTCTTATGATGCATGCACCCTAATTGAGGGACAAATCTAGCTCCCTAGTTCTCCCTAGGATGGTCGAATCTAATGATGCAAGGAAACAAGATTTTCATAAATTTTTCAACATGCATGGATCACAAAAGTCAAAGCACATCATGTAAGGGTTTCAAACAACACACCACTTCTCAAGTTCAAGTTCATGATTCTTCTCAAAATAAAAACTAAGTTTTAACTTCACGAAAATAACATGCATGAGCCTTTTATAAAATAAAAAGCATAGATTTTATTATGTATGGAACATGGCCATATGGTCCTAAAACAAATATGCACACCACTTAATTCAATTAACATTTATACTTAAATCATGTTAAAGCTTGATTCCTTTATATTTTTCTAAAGACCGAATTCTACATAAAAGAAATATGATTCTTCCCCTTAAAGTTAACATGCATATATTAAAAGTACTAGATCTAGTCACCAAGCAAACATGCATCAAGCTTTTACCAAAAGAAGACATGGATCCTAAACAACCAAACATGGCCGAATGGCCTTTCACACAATATCGAATACTTGATCAATTCGTTTAAATGAGAAATAACTTTAGTTATTCAAAATCAAACAATAACACACAAGGGAAATGAAAATTATCTAAGAAAGATTGGTTCCTAAAACCGAATGGGACATGAAAATTGTCTTCAAGTTTTTAATCAAAAATTTGGACTTTTCTATACTTGAAATCTATAGATCCATTCATAAATCATACATGCTAAGCAAATGAAACTAATTTGATTTTTTTTTTCTTTTTAAAGGCAAGGACCGTGAAAGAGAAAAGGTATAAATCAAAGATCAAAGCTTTCCAAACACACACATTCATGATCAAGGCATACACACAACATGCAAGCCATTTAATTTCACACACACATATCACGGTCTAGAAGAGGAATCAAAGCAAATACACAAACTCGAACACAACTCCTACATAAACCGTGAAGAGGGAAATTAAAAATCAAGGCTTCTCAAGCATCAACATTCAAGATCATTACATAAAAATAACATGCAAGCTATTCAAACTTATACAAGTTCACGGTCTAGGAAGGAAAAATGGACATGCAAGAGGATCTATCCTAGTTTTCACAAAAACTTTAGTTTTTCTTTTAGATCTTTAAGATTTAATTTAGAAAACATATAGATTTACCAAAGAAAAATCCAACCGAAACATCAAGCCTAATTTAACATATTACAAATTAGTCTCAAGTCTATAGAGTCCAAAATCAAGAGATCAACATACAAGTTCACATAGAATGAATATGCAAGGAGGAATTTAAGCTAGATCTACAAATTAAAAGAAAAGAAGCTAAACTATTACAATCTTCATCAAAATCTTCAAGTCCTACCATGAAGAATTGGTCTTCTAATTCTCCTAGTACTTGAATCTTCAAGGGTGAAAGGTGGATCAAGCTCCTAAGTCTCTCCTTCCTCTTCCTAAGTTTCGGCCTCTTCTCTTTCTCTAAGGGTCTCAAGAGCTTGATGTGCTCTTGGACCAAAGTGTTTATGTTTGGGTGGAAAAGAAATGAATGAAGGGAATGAAATGTGAACCAAGGCCATCATATACCCACACGGCTTATGTAGGCAAGGATCAAGAGTTTGAAACTTTCCTTTTCTAACCTTAAGGGAAAGGGGCGTTTTTGGACTTCTAAAGGTTTGCATGGATGAGGTTTGTAAAGTCAAGGGGACAAAATGGAAGAGACTAGGAATCTAGGGGTCACTTAGGCTTAAGTATTAGTTAGCAACTAGTTAAGGTTTGTCTCTTGGTTTGGTCCATGTTTAGTTAGATGACTAACTTGGTTCCCTTGGTTTCCACCTTCTTAATCCCTAAGCTTCTAAAAACTTAGTCTTAGCTTATGCATGCCATACACACGTGTAGCACCCATAACACACACACATATTCACTTGCATGCATTCAGTAAAGGTGGCACCTTCATGCACACACACATATAACACACATATGCTCACACACACGTAGCACACACATACATGCACATGTTTCTCATTTTATTTTCCATTTCTATTTCTAACTCATGCAACAATTAAATTAATTCTAGGAAATCATATTTTATAGCCATCTTCATGCATCACACGGTTAAGCATACACACACATTTCTATCTTCATATATACACGTATAGCACACATGCATGCATACATACTCATAAATGAAATGCACACCTTATACACATACATATTCATTTTATATTTTTATCTTCTTATCACATTTACCATAATGCAATTAATTCACAGCACATTTCAAGCCAATGTCTTTCCTTCAAATACAAGATTCATATCCAACAATCATCTTCATAAATCATCTTTTGAGTAACATCACCATTTAGCAAGCCATT
The DNA here is from genome assembly GCA_037953625.1 of Crotalaria pallida. Classification (NCBI taxonomy): domain Eukaryota; kingdom Viridiplantae; phylum Streptophyta; class Magnoliopsida; order Fabales; family Fabaceae; genus Crotalaria; species Crotalaria pallida. The sequence goes on along the minus strand of CM075655.1, from coordinate 35,717,239 downwards.
AACAAAATCATTCACTTTTATTTTAGAAGAACACTTTGTTTATAAAAATCCATAAATTACTTTCTGAAAATTCCTTATAAAACCGAATTCCAGGGTTCATTTTAACAAATTCCGTTCACGCACGTACGGGAAAAATGCGGGGTGTTACAACCACAACTGATCAAAGTGGGCAACAAGAATACCAAGAAACAGAAAGTAATGCTAGTGTCATTTTTTTATTTTTAAATGGAAGAGAAACCGCAATTGACACCTCAACATTATGATTTTAGAGGAATTTGCAACCGCAAACAGCAAAAAGTGATTGCATCATCTACATTTAACCCACCATAGCAAGAAAAGCAACATAACATAGAGCCACAACCTTAATTTTAAACTCAAACTTTAACATTATTACTAACATAAAAGTCATATGAATAAAAAAATAGATAAAAATCTTATGCAAGTGTCGATTTTAAAAAAAAAAAGGGTCCCTGACCACTATTGATGCCTCAATAAAATGGTAATGCAATTGGGTTGTGATGGCCACATTTTCTCACAACTATGAGAAATGCAACATACTTGCGACCACAACCGCAACAGTGACCACAATTTAAAATCTTGACAACTTACATTATTAGTTTGAAAGATGAGGTAAATATCATAATCAAAAGTATAACTGTTATTTTTGAGATAGATTTGTTACAGAAAATGAAACCACAACTGATCAAAGTGGGCAACAATAGAAAGTGCCTCAACATCATTGTAGTGTAAATGTAGTGTACTCAACCAAGATCCACCTTGAAGCTATGGGAAAAGCCTCGAAGCGTGATCCCAGTAAAGAGATTAATGTAGGACTCTTAGGATTTCTGAATATCCAGTTGGGATAACCAGGTTCTCCCTAGTCAACAAAGTGTGTGCTGGTGTCAACTTAGGGATGAGAAGACGTACCTTAGCCCCTATAGCATGGTGGTTCTTATAGGGGATTACCTACGTGTGTTGGGCCGTTCTGATAAGTCTCCTGAAGAGTAAGAATGCAAGTAGGATTCGTAGAGGACATGATAAGATTATATCCATAAATCCTGTAAGTGATAAACTTTATCCAATGCTGTTTTATCTAACCAAGAGTCGTGGGAATCTAGGAGTAGTCACGGTTTGATGAGGCTGTAAACGATAAGGATAAGGACGAAAGTCCTGTGCTCGGAGTTAGTCTCATCGGTATGTGACCTCCCTGTAGAAACCCAGTTTGCTTGGTGTAAGTCTCCGATCATTTGTCTTGTTCCAGCGTCGCATTAGTCGGAGTAAGATGGCTTTGGTCGATTAACGCTCGGTCTACTATAGGTCCACTACATAAGCCCCCCAAGCTCGGTTGGGTGATTTGAGCCCTGCCGAGTTAATTAGGCGAGTGAATTATTTTCCGACCGATCCTTTGTTGAAGGAGAGAGATATCTGTCCATCCGAGTAATCTTACTGGAGCTGTCATTTGATTGACCCAGACGTGACTCTTCAATTCTTCCTGCGCCTTCACGTGTCCTTCGCTTTACTGGGAAATGGAACGTTATGATTTCAAATTTACTGAAGGCGCCACGTGTTTTATTTTCATCGTAAATGGGCTTTTTCTGACTTAGGCCCAAGTCTTTTGAGATAGTGGAGGGAAGTTTGGAGACGAATTTCAAAGGGCGGTTTCTCACAATTCATTCTAACAGAACTTCAGAAACTTCAGAAACCTCTCAAACTCTCTTTCTCCTTTGTTCATCGTTTTTCTGAGATCTTGATCATCAAAGCCAGATTTCTTCAAAGGCGTTCTTGTTGCCATTTCAGTTTTCTTCTCTACATTGAGTTCGTTTCTTCGGTTTCTTGGTTATTCATCGATAGCAGGTAACAAACTTCTCCTTTTCTCTGACTATTTTCTCTTTCTTCTTTGCTTGCTTAAGATTCTTTGCATGCAATTGTTTCTACCATCTGCTGTGTGTATGTACTTAGAACTTTCCTTTTTATGCATCAACTCTGGTCCTTCTTCTTTGATTTTGAAAAGATTTTCCTAGGGTTCGAACAAACCCCAAATTACTGTTGTAGTACACCCATTTGCCTTTCGAAGTTCTTTATCCCCGATTATCGTTTACTGAGCGATCGCCGTAGCATCTCTAATGTTTGTTTCACGTTTTGCTGTACTTAACTTCTTAGGGTTGGTACTGAAGCTGCGTTAACCATGAGTGAGGAGTCTGTAAATTCTGATGTACCAAGAACACATAAAGGAGGAAACCCAGAAATTTGTGTTAAACCGATAGCCATGCGTTTTCCTCGGACTTTGAAAGAGTTCAGACAGGGTGTGATTCACTCTAGGATTGCCGAGAGGGTAGAACAGAGGAGGTTAAGGAAGCAACAGAGAGGTATTAGACATTTCTGTTGGTTTGGGGAAATTCTGCCCAGAAAGGGAGGTGTTCCCCAACCGACCGTAACCGTAAGTATTTGATCCGACATAATCAAGTTTTTCTGCTTCTGACTCCAAGTGTGCCCCCTTTTCCTCAGGTATGAAGAGAAAGTGTATCACTAATCCTGAACTCTACCCACTTCCACCAGATGAAGCTGAATACGATTGGGTGGACCGAGAGGTTCTCAGTATTCAGTTCGAGCTCACAACAGAAAGGTCACTAGAACAAACTCGGGCTATAATTTTACCATGTCCTGGAGATAATGCTGGGAATCTCTATTCTGTTAGTCTAGTGGGTTTGAACGAGAGGGTTTGCACCAAAATTTCAGAGGGTAGCTTTGGTTTTTATTTTTATGAAGAAGTTGTTACTCGGTTAGGGATTAGGATGCCCTTCACTGATTTTGAAATAGGTGTCTTGAGTACTTTGAGAGTGGCCCCTTCCCAACTGCATCCAAATGCTTGGGCTTTTGTGAGGGGCTTCCAGCAAGTTTGTTCGGCCATGGAGTGGTCTTGTACTCTTCCGATTTTTTTCTATCTATTTGCCCCACAATGCAACACTTTTGAGAAAGGTTCAGTAAGACGACCCTGGGTTTCGTTGAAGTCCCGCAATGGCTATGCTCTTTTCACCAAGTATTCTGAATCTTGGAAGGGGTTTAAACCTTTTTTCTTCAAATATAATTTTGTCGGCAGTGGTGCCTGCTGGTTCACCCGTCCTGGTGAAACCCGACCAATTCCTCGGTTTCCTCTTCAGTGGAATGCGAGATTTTTTAACCGAACAATCGCATCATACGCATCAGATTGGAAAGAACTTGCTGAATATGAGAAAGAGGTGTGCCGAGCAGTTGAGATGCAACTCATGTGACACCACCAGCAAACACTGAAAGGGTCACGACCTCTACTATGATTCCTCAAGATGATGCCGAAAAATGGGAACTCTTGGAATCACTAGCTGCAAAGGTGAAATTAATTGAAGGAAGCAAATCATAAGGGTTGAAAGATACTATTGATATGTGTCTGGTCCCAGATTTGGTGGTACCCCATGACTTCAAGGTGCCAAATTTTGAGAAATATCAAGGTTTGACTTGCCCTGATCAGCATCTGACCATGTACACAAGAAAGATGACCAACTACGCCAAGGATCACCAAATGATGATTCACTTTTTCCAAGACAGTCTTGTAGGGGCTGCGTCTAGTTGGTATATGAGATTGGAAAAGATCAAGATCAAGACCTTTGATGACTTAAAGGAGGCCTTTGTTAAACAGTATAGGTTCAACTTGGACATTGCACCAACCCGAACTCAGCTACAAAATATGTTTAAGAAGAACAATGAAAGCTTCCGAGACTATGCTCTGAGGTGGAGGGCACTAGCAGCTCAAGTGGATCCCCCACTTCTTGACAAGGAAATGATTACCATGTTTCTAGATACTTTGCAAAACACTTACTACTCTGCAATGATTGGACAAGTTTCTGTTGACTTTGGAGTTTTAATGACTATAGGAGAAAGGATTGAAGGAGGAATGAGAACCAGAAAGATTCAAGATGGACAAGGAGGGACTTCTAACAACCAAAAGCCAGGATTTGCTAGAAAGAAAGATGGTGAAGCTAATGCCGTAATAACTGAAAATCCAAACAAGCCATACCACCAAGTAAAGCCCGCAAGTCAAAAGAGCCCATATATGCCCCATAATCATTCCTCACCAATCATAACTCTCACCAATAATGGACAAGAAAAACCAAAGAGGAAGTTTGATCCTGTACCCATGACCTACACTGAACTCTATGGATTTTTATTGGGGCAAGGTGTAATAGAACCACGCCTATGAAAACCTCCATCACTTACTCCCCACCTTCGTGGTATAACCCTGAGTTGTGTTGTGCTTATCACCTAGACATCGTGGGGCATTCATTGGAAGGATGTTTGGCTTTTAAGCATGAAGTTCAGAATCTGATTGATCGTGGTTTGTTGAGTTTCAAAACTGATGTTGCTGATGGAAACAACGACCCTCTGCCTGAACACAAAGGTTAAATCATCATGAATTGAGTAACCTCTATTGCTATGCCCAAGGATCTAGGATATTTCAATAGTGGGCACCAGTATGTAATGCTATCTTTGTTGTTCTGCCCAAGGCTTTAGGGATATAAAATAAATGGGCACCCATGTTTCCGTTTTCACCGTCAATAAATGAAGGTCATGTTCGACCATTTGCTCTAGAAAATGTAAAGATTGTTTTTCTTTGTTGTGTATATTTTTAATAAGCTTATATTATTGCATTGATCATTTGAACTTACCATCTCATATTTCGTTCCACATGAAATAACCAAAAAAAGATCCAAAAAAATCCCAAATAAAATTAGTTCATGCATTAATTTGAGATATTTGACTCAATAATAAAAATAAGGAGGTTGGTGTAAGTGTAAAACCTAAAGTCGTGTGGACTCTCAAGAAGGTCATTCCAGTGATACAAGGCGTCATTCAATTCCCAAACACTATGGAGATATCCCTAGTCACCCGATTGAGCTTAGATATTTTGAAAGGAGATCATTTCTTTTAACCTATAACATGTGTATGACCTGGGGCGGGTAGTTTTTCAAATAATTTTTGCCAATTACTCAAATATCAAAGAGGATTACTTTTTCTTTCATAAATCCAAACACATTTCATCCATTGTTCACCCCGTTTTGGCTCCAATAGAAAATTTTCTTCTTAAAACCACAAAAACATTTTTACCCGAGCAATAATGAGGATCTAATACAAAGAAAGATATTTATGTGATCAAAGTGCAAGCCAATATCTCACCAGTATCCCAAGTAAAGTATCGTCAAATAACCGAAAGCAAAGGCACAAAAATTAAAAATGGTTAGCTGGGAATTCGTGATTTATGTAAAGTCATGAGTAAAAGCCCAATAAAAATTGTCGGTGATAAATGTACTTGCAAAGATCTCACTAAGGAATCACTACAATCCAAATGGAAGATTCTCATTAAAACTTAACATCAATTTGGGCATTTATATCCATTCTTTCATAAGCCACATTATCACCCCACTGACCACGTTACAACCCTTGGAAAATCCTCTTGATAATTTGAATATTGAGCAAAATTTGTTTGAAAAAAGGATCTAGAAGATAATGGAGAAAGGAAAGGGTGGGAAACACAAAAATCTTTGAGCCTTATCCTTTTATTTCACAGCCCTAGCAAAGCCACGTTACAAGCTTAAAAAGACCTCGTTGAGGATTTTTTTCTTGAGGTACACACCTGAGCGGAGAAACACTTACTCTACTGAATCTTATGAAATTTTGACAAAAAATATCTCATCTTTAATGCATAAATTAATTTCCATTCATGTCCATCATCATTACAGTACCATTCATAACCTAAACACAATTCGTATTCAAATAATCATTGTATTAGTATAATTTTTTAAAGATGTATGCAAAGAAGAAATGAATTGTCACCAAGAATAGAGTAGAGGAACAAATAGTTTGAAAAATTCTTACACTAGGGCAGTTTTTGGAAAGTCCAGAATAGATAAATTGGGACAGTTTTTAGAAAGAATGGTCCCTAATTCATGAGATGAAAACAGCTGATTCTGGGAGAGTTTTGAATTGATTATACTGGGGCAGATTTTTGAATTTAACCCAATTAATATTTTATCCCCTAAAGATATTGATGCAGCAAAACCGGTGGTATACTGGGACAGTTTTTTTGAAAAAAAACTTCATTTATGCAACTCATTTACAACCCATTATTCAAGTTGAGATCTTGTTCGCTAATGGTGCTGAAGAGTAAAAGTGGCAAAATAAATATCCATCACATACATCTGTAACTATGTTGTTACAATAAATTGACATGCATACATCAGGATAGCACCAAACATATCATCATTGTAAATAGCATAACATTGCATAGCATATCATTGTAAATAGTATCACATAGCATTGAATATACCATTTGTGAATAGCATAGTATTAAAAGATTTATAATATCACATCACGTTAATCATAGCATCACATAACATCGAATTAACATCATCCATTATTTCAAACATGTCATCAAGATAGCATAGCATTCAAGTAGCATAATCAAACATAGCATTTTTGTAAATAACACCATTGCAAAACATGTGACGGTCTAGACATTGGACCACACATTCTTTCCCCTCGGTTGAACTCTATTGGAAATCATTATCTTCAAAATATGCATATAGCAATCATCATAATCTTCCTCGACACAGCGGTCAATCCGTGATATCAGTCTTTTTTCGGCACGGCGGTCAATCCGTGAAATCAATCTTTTCTCGGCACGACGGCCAATTCGTGATATGTTACTTGGCACGACGGGCAATTCGTGATATATTTCTCGGCACGGCGATCAATCCGTGATATCTGTCTTTTTTCGGCACGGCGGTCAATCCGTGATATCAATCTTTTCTCGGCACGACGGGCAATTCGTGATATGTTACTCGGCACGACGACAATTCGTGATATCTTTCTCGGCACGACGGGCAATTCGTGATATCTTTCTCGGCACGACGGGCAATTCATGATATAGTACTCGGAACGACGGGCAATTCGTGATATCTTTCTCCGCACGACAGACAATTCGTGATATCTTTCTCGGCATGACGGGCAATTCGTGATATCTTTCTCGGCACGACGGGCAATTCGTGATATGTTACTCGGCACGACGGGCAATTCGTGATATCTTTCTCGGCATGGTGATCAATCCGTGATATCTTTCTCGGCACGACGGGCAATTCGTGATATGATACTCGGCACGACGGGCAATTCGTGATATCTTTCTCGGCACGACGGGCAAATCGTGATATGATACTCGGCACGGCAGACAATCCGTGATATCTCCTCATCATTCGTTTAAGTGACTGATCCAAAGTCATCTATCTCCAACAAAATTGATACCTATTTCTTTACCCATTCCTTACAATGATAATTTGTGAAACTCTTTGAATCACATGTTATCAAGTAAGCAATAGGTAAAGAGGGGCAGCTGTAGATACCCAATTTTGTCCCCCCTAAACAAAAATAAATATAAAAAATATAAAAAATGTTTTAAAAAATGATAAAAAAAATAAAAATGAAAAAATACAAATATTTTGAAAAAGTATATTTTGTAAAAAAATAAAAAAAAGGAAAATAAAAAAAAGATAAGATAAAAATGTGTTTTGGTAAAAGATTTGTGTTAATTTTTGTGAGGATAAAAATAAAAGAACTATTTTGTTAAAAAGATTTGTTTTTTTTAAAGGATTATTATCAAATTTGTTTTAAAAAAATTGAGAGTTTATCTTTAACAAAGTTTGAAGGATTTGATTAAGGAATAAACCAAGGAACATTCCACTGGGCTCTCAAAGCCTGTTGGAGAAACCCTATTTTTTCTTAACCTATCTTTTTCCTATAAATATAGCTCTCTTCCTCACAATTTCAAGAACAGAATTTTACACACACTATTTTGAAAACACAATTTTAGAGATACAAAATATTAGAGAAAACGATACACAAAAAATTTCTTAGACTGCACAGAGTCTAAAAATCCCGTCCCGTATGTGCTCTCTGGACCGCATGGTTTTTTACTTTCATCACTTTTCACTTCCCTAAGTTCCTCGATTATATGCTGCTGGTTTGTTTCCTCCGTGCAGGTTCTTATTTTATTTTTTTGTTTATTTGTTTTCTTTTTAATGTTTTTCATTTTAAGCAACAAATAATTACATACAAATAAAATAAAATGTAGTACTTTTGCAGTTGAGGTTTTAATTGTTAATTTTTTATGAATCCTTTTTGGTTGCAGAATAATAATTATTTTGTATCAAAATACAGATTTGATATTTAAATTCTAATCTTATCCTTCAATCAATGTATTTGTATTTTAGGATATGTTATGAATTTAATTGTTAAATTTAAATTAAATAATTTGGGATCATAAATTTTAATAATTAAATCTCTTTTTTTTTTTAAGATTATTGGATATACTTTGGCAAGCCGGTTTTTCTCATCCATTTAGTGGAGGGATCTCTCGGACTTTCCTCTTTGTATTCAACATGATAAACATTCTTTTTATTATTAAGTTTTATTTTTTTAAAAAAATAAATAAATCAAATTTTATAAAGTTTAATAATTTTTACTAATTAAGAATTCAAATGTGTTTTGGAAATCCACCTTTCCTTGGCTAAATGTTAAGGTCTTGTGCATATTTCCTCTACGCATAAAATATATTTTAAAAAATATAATAACATTAAAAATTAATTTAGAACTACGTAGCCTTGATTCCTCATTTTATGAGGGTACGTAGGACCAGGGGTAACCTTGTCAGGCACAACAATAAAAAACAAATAATTTTGGCAAACCAATTTATTTAGGCCTTTTAATTAAAATTAATCAATGGTACCATTTTCGAATGGGCGAACGGGGTGCTAATACCTTCCCCGGTTCGTAACCGACTCCCGAACTCAGAATCTATTTAGTTCGAAAACAATCTTTATCCTTTTTAATTAATAATTATTCTGTTTCCGCGTTTTTGTAACAAATGCGGTGGCGACTCCAAATCGGGTCAGTCGACCCCCACTCGTAGGCGAGGCCCCGAGGGTGACCCGGGACCCCGGCCGCGACAAATGGTTTACTCACTTAAGGGATTAAGGGTTATCAAATTGAATAATAAACTGTAATTGCACAAGAGGGATCTAGTAATTACTACCTTAGGAATTTGTTCTTGATTTAGGGAAAAACAGAGATTCATGATAAATAAACAACGTCTACAATGAAACCATGTTCCTAACTAGTTTTCTTAATTTGCTCACAGCTTTTATTTAATTTCTGTTTTTATTTTATTTCAATTTAATTTTAATTAGTTAATTACAAACCTATAGATCTCACTTCTAACTACTTTACCTATAGATCTCACTTCTAACTACTTTTTAGTGAAAACAAATTGAATAATTTGCAATCCCTATGGGACGATAACTGGTCTTACCGACTGTATTACTTGATGACCCGGTATACTTGCCGGTGATCCAACAAGTTTTTGGCGCCATTGCCGGGAATTGAAATTCGTTTCAATTCGTTTTAGATACTTAGTAGTAGTTTTAGGTGAAATTTATTTTTTTTAGTGTTCTTGTCTCAACAGATGCTGCGTAATCTTTTTGTTGTTTTTGTGCTCTGCAGGAAGCATTATCTATTTGAGTGCAAAGAGAAAGAAGAAACTAGCACAAGAGGGGAAGGAACAAACTTAGAAGATGGTTGAAGGAGGAGGGACTCACAGATCCTCTCCGCCTCTTCCTTCCCGAAAGACCTTGGCGGAATATGCAACCGTGGACCTGGATTTCTGTACTTCCAGCATAGTCCGGCCAGCCATCACTGCGACTGCATTCGCGATCGATCCACGATACATCCACCTAATCATGCAGGACCAATTCAATGGTGCGTCGCATCAAGATCCCAGGGATCATATCGCCAACTTTCTGGGTATGCTCGAATTCTTCAAGATCGAGGGTGCTACGGAGGAGGCCATCAGAATGAGAACGTTCCCTCTCTCGCTGAGGGGCGAGGCGCTAACGTGGGTGAACAACCAAGCACTAGGGAGTCTTTCTAGCTGGAAAATACTTGTCTCCAAATTCATGGATAAGTTCCTTCCAGCTGGGAAGCAAGCAAAGCTGAGACAGGATGTTCACTCATTCATGCAAGAGGACGACGAACCGTTGCATGAAGCTTGGCAGCGCTACAACCAGCTGTTGAGGAAGTGCCCAACATATATGCAACTCTGGCAGCAGATTCAATCGTTCTATAATGGGCTCAACAGATTCAATCAAAGTGTAACACCCCGATTTGGCAACTTGAAACCATAATCACTTTAAATAAAATATAGTGAAAATTTGGGCCTTTTTTTTTCAAAACAAGTGTTACATACTCATGAGAACATTTTCGTTTCAAAACGTAATTATGAAGAAAATTCAGTGTTCTCAGGTGCATGAAACTTTTCAAGTTCCAAACCGAGATGTCACAAGACACCGCACTTTGAAACTCGTTTTTCTACAATCATCATTTAAACAAAATAGCCCATCCGTTTTAACTTCAAAACATCAACACTTGAAATAAACTTGTTTGGGGTTACAACATGATTTAGCCAGGATGCTAAGAACTTGAGGTGGAATACATTACTCAAAAGGGGATTACCTAATCTCTAGTCATAAACCCATACGAAGGCTTGCCACATAATACTGATCTTGTCATTCATCCTCTTCCTCTGCCAGAAGATCCTCAGAGTTCGGGCACTAGTCCTCATCACTGAGACACTTCTCCGAGTCAGCCTCAGACCAAGTATCGGGATCCTCCTCCTCTGCCTCCTCAGCAATCTCCACCGTAGAGTCGTCCGACACGCTATCGGTCTCCATCTCCGGGGCTGCAATCCTCTCGACGAGCTCTGCCCTTCTGCGCTTGATCTCTATGAAAAACATCACGTAAGCAGACATGGTGATGTTATCTCCTCTCATTGGAGATGCTCCTATCTCTCTGATCAGCTGATATCTTGCAATGTTGTCCATCTAGGATTCATATGATTTATACAGGATATAACAGAAATGCGAGAGAGAGTGAGCTACCCAAAACGGCAATGTCGACTATGTGGGATTACATCAGGTAAATATTAAGACGAAACGACGATAACATGTTAAATCAAACAACCACATAATTTAATCGAAACAACGCATGATTGCCAACAGAATATAAACATAAGTAAACAATTAATCATTCACCATACTATTTTCAAGATTTCTTCGATATCACCCTCTCAACTTTGGCGCTTCGCTTCCCTTCCTTATTCTCGCATTCCACGAATGCTTCAGAGTGGTCATATCACAAATAAATCGTCCGCCTTATTCCTTACTTAATATTATTATTATCATCATAATTATCGCTGCACTTATCTTAGAATATCTTGGTTCTTTAAGTCTTATCGTTCCGATTAGCCTCAATGATGTGGGGGAAACATCATTGAGCTTGCACACACGTCTGCATCTCCTCGGTCAACCACCCAACCTAGTCGGAAGCAAACAGGAGTACAGGACATTTACCACGCGGGCACGACAGCTGTCTCAACAATAATTGGTCCCAGACCAGGAGGACTTCGGCCTCAAATCAATTCAATTCATTCAATATCATTAATCAACGCTCACTGTATCATAGTGGCCAATCACAATGCCCCGTTCCAGTCCCTCTCACTGTTCAAGATTTGCAATCTAGGGGGCGACAGTACTATTCTAGTTTCGAATGCAGAACTTTCCACGGCATTGGACCCAGTCCCTACCACGTTCGTACGCCACATGTGGGATTCGTTCCGCTTAGAAAGTACTCTAGACTTCTTGACGTATCACCGTCATTGTCCTCCCCTAATGCAATCTCCTCCTGAGTATCCGCAGATACCCATGGTTCCTTCCTCTCCACTACTTCGATATCACTCTCATACCTCACCGAATTATTCATATCTTTTAAAGTCTTTTAAGGTTATTAGAGAATTTTAATTACGGCTTAGCCCTAATGGTCGGCTCATTCTTAGTGCATCCCTTCAACGAGTCCCGACCGCTAATCGTTCGCATCTAATCCCCCAAGAAACTCATATACAAATACTCGAGTCATCACAACATCTTTGCATCATCTTCATTTCTCACGTATCTCGTCAGTTCTGGCTCAACAACATCATCATAGTCCTCTTCGTCGGCTGTGATTCAGCAGCATCCTCCGAGTCCTCCGCGTCCTCCCCGTCACTATGGCTCAGCAGCTTCATTAGCTCCACTCATCATCACCACGCTTCCGCTCGCCTCGTCGGGTATTTCTGATCGTCATCTTAGCATCATCTCCTCGTCTCAATTCTCTCTCTCATATATTCTCATCCTTCTTATCCACCATTCTTTTCTTTTGTTTTTATTCTTAGTTAATTACTTCCCTAATTTTATTATTAACGCTCACTCAAACAGTCTCAACCACATTATCATCATTAAACAAGTAATTTAAAAACATTTAATCAAACCACTCATGCATAATACTAATAATAGATTATACCATGAAACACTCAATCAAATAAACTGATCCCAGTCGTTCGAGTGGATAGCCAAACAGCAAACAACAAACCACAGACAAATAACTGCTATCTCACTACTTCGCTAAATGAGATCGGGGTCCAATCTTTGAGATGATTGGATGCCTTAATATGTTACCTAATTACCACGACGTCTTAAGGGAAAGCCCCTCTCTCACCTCGATGACGAAACGTCCCTAAGCTCTCCAAGACTTCCCGGTCGTTGTCCTCGCCTCATTTCCTTCGCGTCCGTCGCTCGAACTAAGACATTGTTCCCGTGCGTTAGAAACGATTTCGATGTATTCGTTTAATTCGTTTTTGAAAACAATTTCTCTTTTGAAAACTCATTGTCATTATCCAAGGTTTTCAAATTCAATTCAAATCCATGATTAAAACAGTTTTCGAGAAAAACTTGAAAACAATTTAAAATACTCTCTTTTATTCAAATAAACTCCCTTTTATTATTAAAACTTAATTTAAAACATTTATCCAACAGAGTACAAAATTCAAAAAGATAAAATTCTAGAATTACTCTAAACTAATTTATTTAAAAGTCCAAAGCATTTACCACTCACCTTATGCAAGACACTCTTAAGCTTATTCCAGATAATCAAGCAAATAAAATCATCAATGCACAAACTCAATCACACATAAGAAAATAATTCAAACTTAACCTCTTAATTAATCATGACAAAACCGAATTACTCATGATTAATGTAACAACCCAATTTTCGTAAACCAAAATATGTACTTAAGGTTGCAAAAATTGAGGCCATATTTTTTTTTTATTTATTTTTTTTTGTAAGCACATTGTTGTAAGGTCATTGTTGCATTTAAAAGTCCTTTTACTGAAAACCGAGTTGTTACTAATAACATTTATTTTCATAAAACCTTCGGTTTCATAAAAAGACTTATTTCCAATTTATCATGATATACTTTCAAAAGATTACAATGTTCGATTTTCCAAAAAGAAGTAGACCTCAATACCGATGTAAAAACTTAGCTTGAGTACAAGAGTGGCACATTGCTTGGTAATCCTTGACACAATTCCTGTCCTAAACTAAATTTGCTACTACTGCTTCCGCTGCGTTATTCTGATGAAGACCACCGGATGGAGCTTCCCTTCTCTTTGTCCCGTTCCTTCGTCCCCGAAAGTGAAGTCACCTTGCTGAACTCCAGCCTCACTTCATTTAGGGTGATGAACTCCACGTGAGGCTCCATCTGCCCGTTGCGATATCAGCAGCACCAATAGAACAACGAACAGGAGAGAGTAAGCATCCCCAACGCGTAGCGTCGACGGTGTGGAATTACGGTAGGCAAGATAATAGGACACACATGCAACACACAACATGCACACACAATAACAAGCAAACATACTATCATCATTAATCATATTCTACATTAATCCTTCATGCTCTTCCACTCTCATTTCCACTCTCTTTCGTAGAACTCACCCATACCCTTCCTTACTTCCCACACTTTTCAACTCTCACTCATATAACTCTTTTCTTAAAATGCTTTATTGAATTATAACCCTCGATAATCAGGGGAGTTAAAGGATCATCGAGGTACGCATTCTTTCGTAGTTAGCACTCTCGTTTCAAGCCTACATCTCCTCGGCTAACCATCCGCCTAGTTGGAAGCAAACAGGAGTACAAGACCTTTACCGTGCGGGCACGACAGCTGTCAAACACAAATGGTCCCAGACCAGGAGGCTCAGCCTCAATACATAATAACATGGCACACTGCCTCGCAGTGGCAAACAATTGCCCCACTCCAGTCCCTCTCACTGTTCCTGAACTGCCATAGGGGTGACAGCACTATTCCGGTCCCGGGTGCGGAACTTACCACGACATTAGACCCAGTCCCTACCACGTTAGTACGCCACATGTGGGGTTCATTCCGGCCAGAATAGTACTCAAGGCAACGTGACGTTTTACCGCCCGAGCCTACCCTAATGCATTCATCAACCCGAATATCCCAGATATCCGGGGTACCTTCCTCTCCACTACTTCGCACTCTCATACCTCACCGTATTCGATGTTAATGTCTTTTAAAATCTTTTATTTAATTAACCTATTGGTCGGCTCACCCTTCGCGCATCCCTTCAGTGAGTCCCGACCACTATCTTTGCACAATCTCTCTCCTTCTCAAGACGCACATAGCACAGAGTTGGGGTCAACCCTTCGAGTCACATCTCATTTCTCAAACTCACTTTAGTCACACCCTCCTTTCTCAAATCTTCCTTTCTCAAACTTTTCAAAAATACTCTTTCCACATTTTCCCAAAACCCATTTCTCACCAAAATTATCATTCCCATAGACTTTTCCTCAAAAGGTTCCTGCGTAAAACTTTTTCAAAAACGTGGTTCCAAATCATCCTTTCATAAAACTTCTTTTCACAAAGATCATTTTATAAAACTCATTTGAAAATATTGTTTCACAAACTTCCTCAAAAATCCCATCTCAAAAATCTTTTTCAAAAATTTCAGTTTACAAACCTTTTTCAAAAGTTGTTTCCACAAATCAAAATTTCCTTTTCAAAACTCTTTTTCAAACACCTTTGTGCTGAGCACTAGTGGAGGAGCAAGCCCAGCTCAACACTAGCTCCCAGACTAAAACCAAGAACGGAGGAGCTCAGCTCAACTCGGTTCACTTCTCATTTCAACAATTCACATCACACTCCCCAGCTCTGGCTCTTTCTCAACAGTATTCTCAACTTCCTTTCCAGTCAACTCATATCTCTCTTTTCCACTTAATCTCTTATTCTCATTCTTATTCCTTATTGCACTATCACTTCCAACCTCATACCTTCTCGACTCTTTCATTTTATTTTCATTCTCTTATTTAAGGACACCACATCGTCCAACATTCGTCCACCCATCATGACAATAAGCATCGTAAATGAATAATTTAAACAACCAAGCATACTATCACACATCACATCACACAATAATATTGTGGTCTTTGTCACCTTCATATAAGTGGCCATACACAAGGCAAACAATTGCCACTTATACTACTGACTCCAACCACTTCGTTCCGATCTTTGAGATGATGCGGAACGTCCTAATAAATCACCTAGCTACCACTATGTCTTAGGGAAGGCTTCTCTCTCACCTGGGGTCCAGCTGTTGATTGTGTGCTCTTTTC
This sequence comes from Crotalaria pallida, assembly GCA_037953625.1. NCBI lineage: Eukaryota > Viridiplantae > Streptophyta > Magnoliopsida > Fabales > Fabaceae > Crotalaria > Crotalaria pallida. The sequence continues at coordinate 35,701,603 of CM075655.1, read as the reverse complement.
GAATCCGTGTGCTGCCATCTGTCCCAACCTCTTTCCTTTATCATTCCTCATATTAAATAAAACATTTTACGTTATTAACTCATTTGAGAAAATCTTTTCTTAGATTAATACTTGTCCTTTCTTTGTTGGGAAAACTTTGAAAATATAACCAAAATCATTCATCACTTGAAACTTGGCTTTAAATCATATGAAAACATTTTTAAACATGAAAGGCACGTCCAAGTAATTCTGGACGGCAAACATGGTTTTACAAAATTACTTTAATAAAATTCTGAAAACATTGTAAAAACACTTTCATTTTAAATAACTCTTTCTTCAAAATTAGTGCTGAAAACTCAAACCTTTTCGTAAAACAATTTTGGGACAGCCATGAACACAATTAAAATTCTCAAGTCAGTCAAATCAATTCTTTTCAAAATCGTTCATAAACTCAGTTATCTTAAAACATAGCTAATCATGCAACCCTAATATTATTCCAAACAAATCAAGCCATATTAACATCAAGCACATATTTTAGTCAACGTTAGAACGATTATGTAGCTCACACAAAATTTATTAACATAAAACACTTAATCATGCAAGAAGCCATAACCAAATTGAATCAAATTTCAAACCAAAAACATCAATATTTATTTTCCTTACTTTAAACAATTCGGGTTCTCCTCAAAATCCTCATGCATATTTCATTTCAAGCAATTAAACTCCCTAGACCTATTTAGACCACTCAACCGAATAAGAGCAAGAAGAATAAATCAAACATCATAATTTAAATCACATGAATCAACTTGGTTTATTTTAAACACCTAAATTCTACTTTCTTTTAATCTAACCGAAACACATGAGCACACACTCACACATAAATTCATTTAAACATAACACCCATTCGATTTATTTACTTCCTTTGTTTCCAAGTAAAGAACCGAATAGGAAATACAAATCCACAACACAAGTTCCAACAATTTATTTTAGCACCATTTCTTAAAACATACTTATCCCTTTTTTTTAAATCATTTCATTGAAAAGATATCCTAGGCTAGCTAACACATATAGACCGAATGGCATCATGGTATAGCAAGGCTTTATTTTTTTCATGCATGCATATGAATCATGGATCAAAGTGGAGATCATTTTCTACAAGCTTGTTTTCTAATTTTCTTTGTAAGAACCGTGAGCTCCACACTAATTTTGGCAAACAAACATTTAACTTATCACACAATAAAATCAAGGATTATGTCATGGCCCTTATCCTTTAAAACAAACACATGCATGCACCTACAATTTCTAGGTGAGGCAATTTTCAACATGCATGTAGACAAAATGATGATCTAGTATGATTCCCTACTCTACCTAGCCTTTGGCCGAATGATGTCATTCAAAAAGGCAAGGTCTCACAATTTTATTTTCACATGCAAATGCCTAAGCTCATGGAAAACATAGAAGCATCATCTTACCCCTTTTTAATTATCAACCGAGTCATCATCATCACTTACATACACAAGATCTTGATTCAATTTCCTTTTTGTACCAAAAAGTATTTTTAAAGCTTGTTAAACTCATTTTCTTTGAAAAACCGTGACATGCACACAAGAAATCAAGACTCCATGTTCAATTTTCCACGCACAAAATTCAAGCTCCATGTTTTTCTTAAATTAGCCATAGATCAAAACACACCAAAAGAAAATCAAAGCAAAACTTGAACTTAAACTCAAGTCTTCAAACAAACCATGAAAATAAGCTAGAAAATAACATAGAAGTAGCGTGAAATCACTTAGATCAAAGTAGAACAAGACCTAAAATTTCTACTCATGGCCGAATCATTTAATTCTTTAATTTGGTGATTTATGAACTTATTCATTCATAAAAATTCATGATCAAAATATAAGAAGGACATGCAAAGGAAGACAAGGATCATCAAACCACCAAGCCATCATGCATGAGAAGATCAAAGTAATCCATAAGTTTTAAACACAATTTCAAACTAAACCGTGGCAAAGGAAATTTACAAGTAAGGAATCAAAACTTTTAACAACAACATTCAAGATCAAAGCATAAAAATAACATGCATGGCCTTTAAATCTCAAGATCACTTAAAAATTATTACATGCACCTCAAAATTTAAACATAGTCCATCAAAGTCCTTTACACATGAAACCATTAAATCAAAACTCTTTCTACCTTAACCCTAACTTAAAACTTTAACTCTCTTCTTCTCCTCCTCCTGGGTTTGCCTCGGTCTCCTTCTTCTAAGGTTGAGGGATAGGTTTCTCCTTGAGCTTTGATGAAGAAGGTGGTTAGGAAAAAGGGTCGAAGAAGTTTGGGCTAAAGATTTTGGGGTTTTACTCTTCTTTCTCTCCTCTCCTTCTCACGGGTTTTACTCTTCCTCTCTAAGTCTTCAAGAGCTTGATGGTGCTCTTGAAGGAAAAATGTGTTTGTGTTGGTGTTTGTTGTGGAGATGAAAAATGAGTGAAGAAAATGAAGAGGTACTAGTCCAACACAACTCACTCCCACGGATTTGAGAGCAAGCGCAAGGGTGTGGAAGTTTTCCTTTTTAGCCTTGGCTTAATGAGTTGAAGGAAGGGTGATTTGGGTCAACTTATTTGTTGCATGGGAGAGGCCACTTCGGTGGAGGCAAGGAGGAAGGAAAGTCTTCCTAGGTTTATGACTCATCTCTCCTAGTTCCTCCCTAGGCTTCATGAGTCACTTGCCCTACTTCTCCTCTCATTTCTATTTGAATTTCATTTTCTTAATGCATAAGGAGAAGGGCTCCTACTTAGTCTTTTCTAGTCCTAACGTGGCCGAACCACACACACACACACATGACCTCATTTTCACTTAATCACATAGCAACACATAACATGACCGCATGGCTAATGTATATACTTAACACACATATAAGCATCACACCTTATTCATGCATCTATGCACATACATATATTCACATGCCTTATGTTAAATTCTCATATAGTCTTAAGCATGCATACCAAAACCGTATACACACACATGTTTAGCAAGCAATCCTTTTTCATCACATAATACAACATTTTATAAAATCATTAAATATGTAAACTTTTCAAAAGCTTAATTTCTAAACTTTGGACATTGCTTTAAAAATCATTTCTCTAAAAATCATTCATTGCCTTGAAAACGTGAGTTGAAGAAAATCATTTAAGAAAATACTCTTTCAAAACAATTTTCCCAAAAATAAATTTCTTTAGTGTTTTAATTTTAATATGAGGAATTTACGGGGCGTTACATTCTCCCCAACTTAAGGATTTTTCGTCCCCGAGAAATACAGTGTAGATTAGGCAGCCGGGCAACAACATTCTCATGTCGTTCTGGTGTTCCTCTTTAACTGCTTCCAGATGGAGAGTTTCAATTCGTTCCGCTGTTCGAGTGTTGAGTCGGGTTAAGTCCAGCTGACTAACCGAAGAAGATGTCATCCTCTCATTGGGTCGTCGTTACAAAAGTCCGACCAGAGGTACGAACTTTGGGGAAATCAAACAATCAAACATACACGCATCTCCAAAACAAGGATTCTAACTAAAAATCCTTAATTACCCACTACACTCTATCTAATCCGTCTCTCCTATGATTCTTTTCCAATCCTAGGATTTTCATCTAGCCTTTCTAGCTTAAAGGAGATACTATTACCATCTAAGCTTTACTCAAAATCTCTTCTAATGACTGGTAACATATGCTTCTTTTCCTCCTTGTGACTCCCCAACTTTGGTTCAACTTATAACTATCTCACGGTGATCTTACAGTTTTACTTTACTTAAACTACTTTTCCTTCCTCAATCATTCAAGTCTAATTTATTTGGGGTAGGTACGATACTTCCAACTTCGAAATTTGGGCTAGGGAAACCGTAAATCAAATCAGAAAGATCACAAGGTAATAAGAGTTCATGAAGAAAAGGGTCCAAATCTTAGTAACAAGAATGTGTTGTCGAAGCAATTCAACAAACACGGAAATTAGAAGATAATAATCCTATATCCTCAAAGGTCGTGACTATCCCTGTATAAAGGTACGCTAAGGTTAATCAATCCTAAGTCCAACAATCACTTTTGAAACACTAGGGGTATGGAGTCTCAGTCTCATAATCTATTTAGGGTCTACTCTGATAGGGTCAAAGGTTCCTTAAACTAATACGGTCGGTGCTAAGCTACAAACCAGTTTCATGTCCTGGGAGACAAAAGCTTATCTTCATATTCCTACTCAAACACTATCAAGCACACAGAGTTACACAAACAAAGCAGGAAGCCCATGCTTAAGGCCACTAAGGATTACCATAAGCTCTGATACCATTCTGTAACAGCCCAATTTTCGTAAACCAAAATATGTACTTAAGGTTGCAAAAATTGAGGCCATATTTTTTTTGTAAGCACATTGTTGTAAGGTCATTGTTGCATTTAAAAGTCCTTTTACTGAAAACCGAGTTGTTACTAATAACATTTATTTTCATAAAACCTTCGGTTTCATAAAAAGACTTATTTCCAATTTATCATGAAATACTTTCAAAAGATTATATTGTTCGATTTTCCAAAAAGAAGTAGACCTCAATACCGATGTAAAAACTTAGCTTGAGTACAAGAGTGGCACATTGCTTGGTAATCCTTGACACAATTCCTGTCCTAAACTAAATTTGCTACTACTGCTTCCGCTGCGTTATTCTGATGAAGACCACCGGATGGAGCTTCCCTTCTCTTTGTCACGTTCCTTCGTCCCCGAAAGTGAAGTCACCTTGCTGAACTCCATCCTCACTTCATTTAGGGTGATGAACTCCACGTGAGGCTCCATCTGCCCGTTGCGATATCAGCAGCACCAATAGAACAACGAACAGGAGAGAGTAAGCATCCCCAACGCGTAGCGTCGACGGTGTGGAATTACGGTAGGCAAGATAATAGGACACACATGCAACACACAACATGCACACACAATAACAAGCAAACATACTATCATCATTAATCATATTCTACATTAATCCTTCATGCTCTTCCACTCTCATTTCCACTCTCTTTCGTAGAACTCACCCATACCCTTCCTTACTTCCCACACTTTTCAACTCTCACTCATATAACTCTTTTCTTAAAATGCTTTATTGAATTATAACCCTCGATAATCAGGGGAGTTAAAGGATCATCGAGGTACGCATTCTTTCGTAGTTAGCACTCTCGTTTCAAGCCTACATCTCCTCGGCTAACCATCCGCCTAGTTGGAAGCAAACAGGAGTACAAGACCTTTACCGTGCGGGCACGACAGCTGTCAAACACAAATGGTCCCAGACCAGGAGGCTCAGCCTCAATACATAATAACATGGCACACTGCCTCGCAGTGGCAAACAATTGCCCCACTCCAGTCCCTCTCACTGTTCCTGAACTGCCATAGGGGTGACAGCACTATTCCGGTCCCGGGTGCGGAACTTACCACGGCATTAGACCCAGTCCCTACCACGTTAGTACGCCACATGTGGGGTTCATTCCGCCCAGAATAGTACTCAAGGCAACGTGACGTTTTACCGCCCGTGCCTACCCTAATGCATTCATCAACCCGAATATCCCTGATATCCGGGGTACCTTCCTCTCCACTACTTCGCACTCTCATACCTCACCTTATTCGATGTTAATGTCTTTTAAAATCTTTTATTTAATTAACCTATTGGTCGGCTCACCCTTCGCGCATCCCTTCAGTGAGTCCCGACCACTATCTTTGCACAATCTCTCTCCTTCTCAAGACGCACATAGCACAGAGCTGGGGTCAACCCTTCGAGTCACATCTCATTTCTCAAACTCACTTTAGTTACACCCTCCTTTCTCAAATCTTCCTTTCTCAAACTTTTCAAAAATACTCTTTCCACATTTTCCCAAAACCCATTTCTCACCAAAATTATCATTCCCATAGACTTTTCCTCAAAAGGTTCCTGCGTAAAACTTTTTCAAAAACGTGGTTCCAAATCATCCTTTCATAAAACTTCTTTTCACAAAGATCATTTTATAAAACTCATTTGAAAATATTGTTTCACAAACTTCCTCAAAAATCCCATCTCAAAAATCTTTTTCAAAAATTTCAGTTTACAAACCTTTTTCAAAAGTTGTTTCCACAAATCAAAATTTCCTTTTCAAAACTCTTTTTCAAACACCTTTGTGCTGAGCACTAGTGGAGGAGCAAGCCTAGCTCAACACTAGCTCCCAGACTAAAACCAAGAACGGAGGAGCTCAGCTCAACTCGGTTCACTTCTCATTTCAACAATTCACATCACACTCCCCAGCTCTGGCTCTTTCTCAACAGTATTCTCAACTTCCTTTCCAGTCAACTCATATCTCTCTTTTCCACTTAATCTCTTATTCTCATTCTTATTCCTTATTGCACTATCACTTCCAACCTCATACCTTCTCGACTCTTTCATTTTATTTTCATTCTCTTATTTAAGGACACCACATCGTCCAACATTCGTCCACCCATCATGACAATAAGCATCGTAAATGAATAATTTAAACAACCAAGCATACTATCACACATCACATCACACAATAATATTGTGGTCTTTGTCACCTTCATATAAGTGGCCATACACAAGGCAAACAATTGCCACTTATACTACTGACTCCAACCACTTCGTTCCGATCTTTGAGATGATGCGGAACGTCCTAATAAATCACCTAGCTACCACTATGTCTTAGGGAAGGCTTCTCTCTCACCTGGGGTCCAGCTGTTGATTGTGTGCTCTTTTCGAATCCGTGTGCTGCCATCTGTCCCAACCTCTTTCCTTTATCATTCCTCATATTAAATAAAACATTTTACGTTATTAACTCATTTGAGAAAATCTTTTCTTAGATTAATACTTGTCCTTTCTTTGTTGGGAAAACTTTGAAAATATAACCAAAATCATTCATCACTTGAAACTTGGCTTTAAATCATATGAAAACATTTTTAAACATGAAAGGCACGTCCAAGTAATTCTGGACGGCAAACATGGTTTTACAAAATTAGTTTAATAAAATTCTGAAAACATTGTAAAAACACTTTCATTTTAAATAACTCTTTCATCAAAATTAGTGCTGAAAACTCAAACCTTTTCGTAAAACAATTTTTGGACAGCATGAACACAATTAAAATTCTCAAGTAAGTCAAATCAATTCTTTTCAAAATCGTTCATAAACTCAGTTATCTTAAAACATAGCTAATCATGCAACCCTAATATTATTCCAAACAAATCAAGCCATATTAACATCAAGCACATATTTTAGTCAACGTTAGAACGATTATGCAGCTCACACAAAATTTATTAACATAAAACACTTAATCATGCAAGAAGCCATAACCAAATTGAATCAAATTTCAAACCAAAAACATCAATATTTATTTTCCTTACTTTAAACAATTCGGGTTCTCCTCAAAATCCTCATGCATATTTCATTTCAAGCAATTAAACTCCCTAGACCTATTTAGACCACTCAACCGAATAAGAGCAAGAAGAATAAATCAAACATCATAATTTAAATCACATGAATCAACTTGGTTTATTTTAAACACCTAAATTCTACTTTCTTTTAATCTAACCGAAACACATGAGCACACACTCACACATAAATTCATTTAAACATAACACCCATTCGATTTATTTACTTCCTTTGTTTCCAAGTAAAGAACCGAATAGGAAATACAAATCCACAACACAAGTTCCAACAATTTATTTTAGCACCATTTCTTAAAACATACTTATCCCTTTTTTTTTAAATCATTTCATTGAAAAGATATCCTAGGCTAGCTAACACATATAGACCGAATGGCATCATGGTATAGCAAGGCTTTATTTTTATCATGCATGCATATGAATCATGGATCAAAGTGGAGATCATTTTCTACAAGCTTGTTTTCTAATTTTCTTTGTAAGAACCGTGAGCTCCACACTAATTTTGGCAAACAAACATTTAACTTATCATACAATAAAATCAAGGATTATGTCATGGCCCTTATCCTTTAAAACAAACACATGCATGCACCTACAATTTCTAGGTGAGGCAATTTTCAACATGCATGTAGACAAAATGATGATCTAGTATGATTCCTTACTCTACCTAGCCTTTGGCCGAATGATGTCATGCAAAAAGGCAAGGTCTCACAATTTTATTTTCACATGCAAATGCCTAAGCTCATGGAAAACATAGAAGCATCATCTTACCCCTTTTTAATCATCAACCGAGTCATCATCATCACTTACATACACAAGATCTTGATTCAATTTCCTTTTTGTACCAAAAAGTATTTTTAAAGCTTGTTAAACTCATTTTCTTTGAAAAACCGTGACATGCACACAAGAAATCAAGACTCCATGTTCAATTTTCCACGCACAAAATTCAAGCTCCATGTTTTTCTTAAATTAGCCATAGATCAAAACACACCAAAAGAAAATCAAAGCAAAACTTGAACTTAAACTCAAGTATTCAAACAAACCATGAAAATAAGCTAGAAAATAACATAGAAGTAGCGTGAAATCACTTAGATCAAAGTAGAACAAGACCTAAAATTTCTACTCATGGCCGAATCATTTAATTCTTTAATTTGGTGATTTATGAACTTATTCATTCATAAAAATTCATGATCAAAATATAAGAAGGACATGCAAAGGAAGACAAGGATCATCAAACCACCAAGCCATCATGCATGAGAAGATCAAAGTAATCCATAAGTTTTAAACACAATTTCAAACTAAACCGTGGCAAAGGAAATTTACAAGTAAGGAATCAAAACTTTTAACAACAACATTCAAGATCAAAGCATAAAAATAACATGCATGGCCTTTAAATCTCAAGATCACTTAAAAATTATTACATGCACCTCAAAATTTAAACATAGTCCATCAAAGTCCTTTACACATGAAACCATTAAATCAAAACTCTTTCTACCTTAACCCTAACTTAAAACTTTAACTCTCTTCTTCTCCTCCTCCTGGGTTTGCCTCGGTCTCCTTCTTCTAAGGTTGAGGGATAGGTTTCTCCTTGAGCTTTGATGAAGAAGGTGGTTAGGAAAAAGGGTCGAAGAAGTTTGGGCTAAAGATTTTGGGGTTTTACTCTTCTTTCTCTCCTCTCCTTCTCACGGGTTTTACTCTTCCTCTCTAAGTCTTCAAGAGCTTGATGGTGCTCTTGAAGGAAAAATGTGTTTGTGTTGGTGTTTGTTGTGGAGATGAAAAATGAGTGAAGAAAATGAAGAGGTACTAGTCCAACACAACTCACTCCCACGGATTTGAGAGCAAGCGCAAGGGTGTGGAAGTTTTCCTTTTTAGCCTTGGCTTAATGAGTTGAAGGAAGGGTGATTTGGGTCAACTTATTTGTTGCATGGGAGAGGCCACTTCGGTGGAGGCAAGGAGGAAGGAAAGTCTTCCTAGGTTTATGACTCATCTCTCCTAGTTCCTCCCTAGGCTTTATGAGTCACTTGCCCTACTTCTCCTCCCATTTCTATTTGAATTTCATTTTCTTAATGCATAAGGAGAAGGGCTCCTACTTAGTCTTTTCTAGTCCTAACGTGGCCGAACCACACACACACACACACGACCTCATTTTCACTTAATCACATAGCAACACATAACATGACCTCATGGCTAATGTATATACTTAACACACATATAAGCATCACACCTTATTCATGCATCTATGCACATACATATATTCACATGCCTTATGTTAAATTCTCATATAGTCTTAAGCATGCATACCAAAACCGTATACACACACATGTTTAGCAAGCAATCCTTTTTCATCACATAATAAATTACAACATTTTATAAAATCATTAAATATGTAAACTTTTCAAAAGCTTAATTTCTAAACTTTGGACATTGAATCATTTCTCTAAAAATCATTCTTTGCCTTGAAAACGTGAGTTGAAGAAAATCATTTAAGAAAATACTCTTTCAAAACAATTTTCCCAAAAATAAATTTCTTTAGTGTTTTAATTTTAATATGAGGAATTTACGGGGCGTTACAATTAACATTTCCTAATTACCAATAAATTCTAAACCTTGAGGTCATGGAATTAACATCATGAAAATTTATTCAATCAATTTTATTTATTTTCAGTCCTAAAAACCGAAAAGAAGAAAGGGATTTAACACATCATTTCATCAAACATAGAATAGCATACACATAGAACATAGTCACTCTCATTAGTCATTTCAAAAAGAAGATTCTTCTAATCACCTAAACATGCATTGGCCGAAACATCTAGGTGAAATCTTGCAAAGATATAAAATAATGAAATTATTCTATTTCTTTCAAGACTAAAACCGTGAGCATCATAGGAAAACTTAACACTTCAATTTCATCTTCTTAACTTAAATCAAGACAACAATCAAAGCCGCAAATCATTTCAAAGTTTTATTTTTTATTTTCTTTTAAATTGGTCATTTCATACATGCACCTCTATGCTCTCAAATTAAGCTAATCTTAGTCTACATGCAACCTAAATGATGATCAACACAATTCCCTATTCTCCTAGCTCATAACTGAATATCATCATACATAGTACAAGAATTTTAGTCCACTTTTCATTATACTAAAGACAATTAATCAAAGCAAAGCATGTAGATTTCAAAGCAAGTCTTTCCAAACACCTCACATCATCATTTATTCACATCAACATGCATGGATCATTATTATTATTATGAGATTTTCTTAGACCTTTTCATTAAAATTCCAACTCATAATGTCCTAAAAAAAATTTGAATTATAACTTGAACTTCTAAAAAGGATAACATGCATGAACTTAAAATCACTAAATCCACTCATAATACATATATGCACCAAATAATCAAACATCCAGACACCTTCATCACTTATGGCCGAATGGCCTTCACACCAACACAACATATATAAAGCAAATCTTTAAATCAAATTAGACTCATATTAAAAAGAATTATTTTAAAGATTATTACCCTACTCATTTCCTCTAGGCCGTAACACACATAAAGGGAAAACTTAATCTTTTTACTTGAAAACTTAACATGCAACCTCAAAGTCCTAACTTTTAATTAACAATCATAGATCATCACATGCACATATAAAGATTAACCAAAATCATCACAAAATCAACATGCAAAGCTAAAAAGCCCTACTTTCTTCTCAAACAAGTTTAGATCATGTAATGGTTTTTCAAACATTCACATAGATGCACATAGATCACGGTTTAAGCAAAAGAAATTAACATGCAAGACTTAAAATCCTCACTTTATCACAATCAAACTTAGATCATGTATTATTTATCAAATCCTTTCATAAAAACTCTATAGGTCATGGTTTAAGAGAAGAAATCCAACATGCAAAGAATTTCATTTTAGTTTTCACAAAGATTTCAAGTAAATAATTTAGATCTTTTGAAAGTTTGTTTAGAAAATCATCGATATTTACCTAGAGAGCCATAACCGAGGCATAGAGTCCATGAGTTCACATATTACAAACCACTTTAAACTTTAAAAGTCCATAGTTAAGTCTAAGCCACACTTGCACTCATCTTTCATGCTATAAAAATAAACATGCAAAGAAAAGAAAAGGAGAAGTTACAAAACCAAAAGAAAAGCCTAACTATCATATTCTCCCTCTTGATCTTCAAATGACCTACCAAATAAAATTGATCTTCTAACTTCAAATGTTCTTGATCTCCAAAGAAAATCCAAGGTCTTGATCTAACTCTCCTTCTTCTCCCTTCTTGCTTCCCACGGCCACACTCTCTTTCTCTTTCTCTCTTTTCTCTTCTAAGGGTTTGATGATCCCTTAGAAAGTGTTTGGGTGTAAGTGAAGGAAATGGAAATGGAGTGTATGAAATGAACTATGGCTATGTATATTTAAGGGCAACCAAATTGGTCCTCTTTGCCCTTGGATTTTGGTTCGGCCTAAGCATCAAATGGAAGGGCAATTTTGGGTTTCTAAAAGTTTGCATGGGAGGGGTCAAGTCTAAGGAGACAAATTGGAGTAGGCTAGGGCACCATGGTCATCACTTGAATGATTACTCCTACTTCCTTAAGTCTTTTCCATTAAATCTCATCTCACCAAATTTCCAAATGGTTCCACTCATCCTATGGTTTCTTTGTCCTAAAAAAAATAAAAGCTTAAACCTACTCATGCATATATACACCGTAGCACATACACACACATACACACACATCTTATATTTTTCTAATCATATTCACTTAAGGCACTATGATCATTAATTCACATAAATATTTAAACACTTCCAAAGAATCACATTCACACATAATCATTTTCAAGCAACATTCACATATTAAAACAAACACATGTCACATTAAACATATATCATAAATTAATTTCATGTCATGGCAATTGATTTAATTTCCTACAAGAACACATTTCATTATAAAGAAAATTTAAACTCTTTCAAAGTAAAACAATTATCTACATATAATACACATAATTAAGATCTCCTAAAAATCAAGCTTTTCATACAAATAAGAAATTTTCAAAAGACAAATTTATTTAAAGTTATTAACTTTCAAAAATCATGGTTTCTTAAAAATTCTTCCTTCACAATTTTCAGAAATAAATTTTGTAAATCAATCCAAAAATTCTAAAAATTACATTTTCAAAGTTTACAAATCAAAAATGCAAATTTGTTCCATAAAGAAATCACTCTTTAATAAAATCATAAATCCTCAAATCATTTTAAACTCAACAAAAATCATTCATTTCTTATCATAAAACACTTTGTTTACAAAAATCCACACTTATTTATCACACACGAAAAAAAAATCCTCTTTAGAAAAAAATCCTTTTGAAAACAAAAAACTCAAGGTTTATTTTTAACGAATTCGTTTACGCACGTGCGGGAAAATGCGGGGCATTACATTCTCCCCAACTTGGAGATTTATCGTCCTCGAGAAATGCTGTGTAGAGCGAGTCTGATCTATGGACGCGTAGTTCCTTTGAACAATCCCGTCATTCTTGATCTGCAGCAATCGTCGCAAACATCCGCGGTCGTGCACTGTCTATCTGCCATCCTTGCGAGCAAATCAAACGGATTACTTGCAAAAGTAATCTCTCGGGGTACTTTTTAACAGAAAACGAAATGGGATACAGACAATACAGTTTTACGAAAAGCAAAAGATTATAGGGGTTCAAGATATCCGAGCAACATCCAGGCATAACAGGGTTAGACTCGTTTGGGTCAAGACTCTACTACTTCATAGGGTTAAATTCTTCCTCATCGGTTCAAGCCTAGTCAAGCTATTTCCTAGAATTTCATATCTCCACTTGCTCCCCAACTTTAATAGATCATATCTCCATACACAACCTTTTTGATCACACTTAACCTCTAAAACTCTCACCCTTCATCACACCTCGATCTGTTTGACACAATCTCTCACCACCTAACCCCAATCTAACCTTTTATTGTCTTACACTTCATCCATTAGTCGCCCCTATCCAACTTCTAGGGTCACTATCTCATCTTCCCCTTTTTCCCTAACTGCCACTAATCCTCAAGAAATACGCACTATTTCATTCCCTATTCCTACATACTTAATCATACAACTTAAACATTCTAAACCTTTTGCCAACTTTTCTATTTATCACGGGTTCTACACCATCAACATTGCTTCAGTTCAGAGACCTATTATTCCTCAAAACGTCAGGTCTTAACTCTCCAGCCTAACTTTGGGTCACACCTAAGGGTTCTAATCACAAGTTCCACCACTTTACTAATTCAACCTTACCATATTATCACCTATTCTCCTCTATTTAACCACTCTTCTTCCTTAAATCAAGACACTTAGGACCTCAGGTTCTGGATAGTTTCTCAAATTCCTCCTTATCCTACCATCATCTAGACCAACATTTGGACCAATTCGCCTGCAAAATTCTAACTCCTACTTATTTTACATAACTCACCACCTTCCTACGACTCTAAAGGGTACTCCTATCTTCTCCAAGGCTCACACTTTTGTCATTCATGTCATCCAATCCTTAGTTTCCTTGATACTTACAATTCTTGCCTCACGACACTTTGTAACACCCCGTGAATTCCTCATATTAAATTAAAACATTAAAGAGATTATTTTTGAGAAGAGTTTTGAAAGAGTATTTTCCTAAATGATTTTCTAAAGTAATTTTCTAAAATGATACCTAAGGTTTAGAAATTTAATTCTTTTTGAAAAAGTTTATGTGCTTAATGTTTTATAAAATGTTTGAGATTTATCTAGTAATTGTATGAATCATTTTGTAATGAACTAGAATCATTTCCTAAGGATATATATATATACATACGGTTTTGGTATGTTTAGGATAATGTGAGAACTTAATTATTAGAAATAATGTATGTGAGAATGCGTGTGAATGTGTATGTGCATATGAACATGATGTAGGAATGCGTGAATTTATGTGTATATATATATGTGTCGTGTTAATTGTGCATGCCTATGGGTGTGAATGTGTGATGCCTATATGTGTGTTAAGAGTATGCATGAATGCATGTTGCGTGTTGATGAAAATAAAATCCTATGTGCATGTGTGTGTGGTTCGGCTATTGTTAGGAATAGAAGGATCAAGTAGGAACCCTTTTCCTTAAGCATTAAGAAAAGGAAATTTGAATAGAAAACAAGAAGAGAAGTGGGAGTGGTGACTCATGAAGCCTAGGAAGGGATGAGTCATGACCCTAGAGAAGACTTTCCCCACCCTTGCCTCCACCGAAAAGACTCACCCCATGCAACAATTAGGTTAGTCCAAATTACCCTTAGACTTCCACTTTGCACCAAGGTTAGAAAAGGAATTTTTGTCCCCCTTTGCCCTTGCTCTTGAACCCGTATGAAGGAGTGGGTGCTAGACTAATTCATTTCCATCTTCATTCCACATCCTTCCAACACAAACACACCAAGTCTAAGAGTAAAATCATACTCTTGAGACACTTAGAGAGAAAGAATGCAACCGTGAGAGAAGGAAAAGAGAAAAGAGAGTGAAACCTCAATGCCTAATCCAAACTTCTTTGATTTCCTTTCTTAACCATCTTCTTCATCCAAGCTCAAGGAGAAAACCGTCAACCCTAGAAGTAGAAGAAGAAACCGAGGCAAACCTTTTAGAAAAAAGGGAGAGAAGGCTTGAAGATTTAAGACTAGGATTAAGGTAGATAGAGTTCAAATTAAATGATTTTGTGTTGTAAAGGACTTTTATGGACTTTGATTTAATTTTGATGATGCATGTAATTATTTTTAGATGATCTTGAAGCCTAAGTGTCTTACATGTCATTTTGTGCTTTGATCTCTTACTTGTGAATGATCTTTGTCACGGTTTTGTTGAGATTGTGTTTAGAATCCATAGATTTCTTGATCTCCTCATGCATGTTGATCCTTGTTTGCTTTGCATGTTTTCCTTATGTTTTGATCTTGGATTTTTGGAACCAAATGAACTCATAAAACCACCAAATCAAGAGCTAAATGATTCGGCCATGTGTAGAAAAGTCGGTCTTGATGTTCTTGACTTGATCTTAGTAATTTCATGATTTATTGTGTTAAATTCTAGCTTGTTCCTTACGGTTTAATTGAAGATTTAAGTTTAAAGTTTATGATTTTGTTTTGATTTTTGCATGTCTTGATCCATGAATGATTTTTAAGAAAACACGAAGCTTGAATTTTATATACCTAATTTGAATAAGAAGTCTTGGTTTCTTGGGTGCATGCCACGGTTTTCACAACAAAATATGCCTAACAAGCTTCAAAAATAAATTTTTGTATAAAAAGAGTTTGAACCAAGGATTATGTATGTGTGACAATGATTCGGTTGCTGATTTGATGTTTCTATATTTTACATGACATGATCCATGAAGTTTAGACATTTGCATGTAGAAAATGAATTATAAGATTTTATTTCCTTGCATAAAATCATTCGGTCTAGGCTAAGGGACATAGGAAACCATGCTAAGTCATCATTTACTTACATAATTTACCTCACCTAAAGAGTTGTAGATGCATGCATGTGTTTTTCCTTAAAAGGATAAAATACCTTAACACAATTCTTGATTTTATTATGTTAAGGAATTGAATTATTATTTGCTAAATCTCTTGAGAAGCTCACGGTTTTTGTAAAAAAGAATGGGTAAACAAGTTTGTAGAAAATGACTCTTGCATTAGACCATGATCTATATGCATACATGTTGAATATTTGATGTTTGCCTTACTATGATGCTATTCGGTCTACCCACGTGTTAGCAAGCCTAGGATCTCTTTTCAATGAAACAACTTAAAAAGGGGTAAACATGCTTTTAGGGAATTGTGCTAAAATGATTGCTTGAAATTGGATGGTGAACATGTGTTTTCAAATCGGGTCTTTGTGTAGAATGGAATGAAATAAATAAATTAAATTAATTTAGTGTTGTGATTGAATAAATATATATATATATGTATGTGCTTATGTGTAATCGGTTAAGGTTAAGAGGAAGTAGGATTTAAATGCCTAAAAGGAAATAAATTGATTTATGTAATTCGAATTGTGATGTTTGATTTATTTTCTTTCGATTCCATTCGGTTATGTGATCTAAGTAGGTTTAGGGAGTTTAATTGCATGAAATAAAATGTGCATGGTAGATCTTGAGAAGGATGTAAATTGTTTAAAAGTAAAATCTTGATGTGTTTGGCTTAAAAGTTTAATTTGTGAAATCCTTGTATGCCTAAGAGTTTTGTGGTGAAAATGAAGTATGAGAGTTGCATGATTTTCTTGATTAAATCGTTTAGACGCTTCCACTAAACATTAAGTGTTGTTTGTTGTTATGTGGTGTGAATTGTTTGAATGCCATGGCTGTCCTAAGTTGTTTTTATGATAAAACTTGGATTTCTAAAGTGTTAATTTTTAGGTTAAAAAGTCTTTGAAGTAAAGAGTGTTTTCATAATATTTTCGGAGTTTTATTCAAGTAATTTTGTAAAATCATTTTGCTGTCCAGAAAGTACTAGGATGTGCTTTTTATGCTTAAAAATGTTTACATATGATTTAGAGCGAAGTTTTTAAAGTGGAAATTGATTTAAGAAAAGCTGGATCAAGAATAAATATATTTTCAAAGTTTTCTGATGAAGAAAAGACAAGTATTAATCTAAGAAAAGATTTTTCTCAAATGAGTTAATAACGTAAAATGTTTCATTTAATATGAGGAATAATAAAGAAAAGAGAGATTGAGGCAGATGGCAGCACAAGGTTGCAAGGAGAACACGCATTCAACAGCTGGGCCTCAGGTGAGAGAGAAGTTTTCCCTAAGACACCGTGGTAGCTAGGTAATTAGTAGGACGTTCCGCATCATCTCAAAGATCGGAACGAAGTGGTTAGCGTCAGTAGTATAAGTGGTAATTGCTTGCCTTGTGTGGCCACTTATATGAAGGTGACAAAGACCACAATGCTTTTGTATGACGTTGTGCATTTCTTATGTGTTTATTTATTTAATTATGCTTGGTACTGCTTATTGCTGTTAAATGTGAGGAGTAAAGGACTGAGGATTGTTGAATAAGAAAAATGGAATTGAAAGAAATAATTGAAGGGGGGGAGAAATTTGAAAGTAATGAGATAATAGAAAAGGGGGGATCAGGAAAGATAAGAGTTGAGTGGAAAAGAGAAATAAGAATTGACTGGAAAGGAAAATTGAAAGTGATAATGAGAACGAGCCAGAGCTGGGGAAAGTGATGTGAGTTGTTGGAATGGGAGACGGACTGAGTTGAGCTGAGCTCCTCTGTTCTTGGTTTTAGTCTGGGAGCTAGTGTTGAGCTGGGCTTGCTCCTCCACTAGCGCTCAGCACCCAATTTATTTTGAACAAGAGTTTTGAAAAAGAAACTTTTGTGAAAACAATTTTTGAAACAGGTTTGTAAACCGAAATTTTCGGATACGGTTTTAGAAATGGGATTTTTGAAGAAGCTTGCGAAACAATATTTTCAAGGGATTTCTTTTACTCTATGAAAGGGTCTCTTTTGAAGAAGTTTTATGAAAAAAACGTTTTGGAACAATGTTTTTGGAGAAAAGTTTTACGAAATGAGAAAAGCTTGTGAGAGTTGGTTAAGGGGGAAAGTTTTGTAAAAAGTTTTGGGAAAGAGGGTTTGTGAAATGTTTGAGAAATACGGTTTCGGAAAGTTGTGAGGTTATATTTGGAGAAGGATGGTAAAAAGGAAAATTTGGAGGAAATAGTGAGAATGTGACTGAGCTTGAGAAATGTGATGTGATTCGATTGAGGAACTCCCAGCTCTGAGTACGTGTGATTTGAAAGTACAAAGATAGTGGTCGGGACTCACTGAAGGGATGCACTAAGGGTGAGCAGATCGTTAGGTTAATAATTAAAAGATTTTAAAAGACATTAATAGCGAACGTGGTGAGTTATGAGAGTTAACCTGAAGTAGTGGAGAGGAAGATACTATGGGTATCTTCGGATACTCAGGTGGGGATTGCAGGAGGGGAGGACGATGACGGTGAAACGTCAAGAAGTCTAGAGTATTGTTGTAGACAGAACGAATTCCATAAGTGGTGCACTAACGTGGTGGGGACTGGGTCCAATACCGTGGTAAGTTCTGTGCGCGCACTACAACAATATTGTCGCCCCCTCGATGCAAGTCTACAACAGTGGAGAGGGACTGGAACGGGGCAATGTATTTTGATTATATGAGATGTTTTGAAGCTGAGACCTCCTGACTTGGAGCCATTGTTGAGACAGCTGTCATGCCCGCGTGGTAAAGGTCCTGTACTCCTGTTGGCTTCCGACTAGGTGGATGGTGGCCGAGGAGATGTAGGCTGGAAAGGAGAGTGCTAACTACGAAAGGACACGCGTACCTCGATGACTTCTTAATCCCCGATCATCGATGGTCATAAATCAATAAAACATTATAAGGAAATAATTATGTAAGTAAGAGGTTGGAAAGGAATGTGGGAAAAGAAAGTATTCTTATGATGGAAAGGAAAAATAAAAGTGGAGAGTCAATAAGAAATTAATAACAAATAAAAATGAAGTGGTATGGTAATAATATGTTCAGGTTGCTCTATATGTGCTATGTGTTATTGTATGTGTGTCCTATTATTTACCTACCGTAATTCCACCCCGTCGACACTACGCGTCCGGAACGCTTACTCTCTCCTGTTCGTTGGCGTATCGGTACCGCCGACATTTCAACGGGCAGATGGAATGCTGCATGGATGTTGCCACATGGAGTAAATATGGAAGAGGATGGAAGCGAACCGCAAGGGGTTGGGTATGGATTGGTCATGCTCAGATCGTGATACCCGATCCGGAGCATCAACTGAGCGGAGCTGATTTAGGACCACTTCCGAGACAAGTCACCGTGCGAGGCTATAGGAACTATGCAGAGAAGTTTCGGTACGAGGTCCGGAGGCATTCTTCCTTACTTAGGAAACGGAGCTGGAATCCATTAGCAATGAGGGGACATCAACTGTAAGGACATCATCTTCAGGAGCAAAGAGCGGACGCAAGAAGAAGAAGGAGGACCTTCACCCAATAGTCTTCAAGAGAGTAGTTTAAGACTAGTGGGGTTAGTTTAGATTATGGTAATTGTTTTGATTTAAGGATTACCGAAGCCATGAGCCATTTATGTAATTGAACTAAGTTTTAATTTGACTTGTGGAACCTATTGTTATGCCAAGTTAACCCATGTAAAGCTTTTTTGAAAACTGTCAAGATGATTTGAAACCAAGTTCTTTTATGGAAACAAATGTTGCATGAAAAGAGAGGTTTTAGTAGCACTCCGTTTCGAACAAAGAAATTTTAAGAACGTCACAAGACATTAAATGATTTTCCCTAGTACACTGCAACGATGTTTTAAAAAAAATGGCCCTATTTTTGCAACATTAATGAATGAAAGACCATTGTTTTGGTTTTCGAAAATCGGGCTGTTACAGAATGGTATCAGAGCTTATGGTAATCCTTAGTGGCCTTAGGCATGGGCTTCATGCTTTGCTTGTGTGACTCTGTGTGTTTGCTAGTGTTTGAGTAGGAATAGGAGAATAAGTTTTGTTTCTTAGGACATAAGACTAGTCTGTAGTTTAGCATCGACCGTGTTAGTTTAAGAAACCTTTTAACCCTATAAGAGTAGACCATAAATAGATCATGAGATTAAGATCCGATTTCCCTGATATTTCATTAGTGATTGCTAAACTTAAGTTTGATTCACCTTAGCATACCTTAATGTAGAGATAGTTAGAACCTTTTGAAGATGTAGGTTGTTATTCCTTAATTCCAATGTTTGTTGAATTGCTTCAGCAAAACGTTCTTGCTGACCGGATTCGAACCCTTTTCTTCATGAACTCCTAACATGTTGTGGCCTTACCAATTTCATATACAATCTTTTAAGTCCGAATCGCGAAATTGGGAAGTACCCTACCCACCCCAAATAATATAGACTTGAGTGACCGGGAAGGAGAGACCATCTAAGTTAATTAGAGCTTAAGATCACCATGGGGTAATGATAAGTGAAATCAAAGTTGGGGAGTCACAAGGAGAGAAAGGAGCATACAATATCCATCATTAGAGGAGACTTTGATTAGAGAAAGAATATATTTATAGAATTTCCTTTAGCCCGAGGAGCATAGATGCAAACCCCAGAATTAGAAAGAGAGTCATAGGGGAGACGGATTAGATAGAGAGTAGTGAATATTTAAGGATTTTTAGGGTAAAATCCTCGCTTTCGGAGATGTGTGAATGTTTGTTTGTTTGATTTCCCTTAAGTCCGTACCTATGGTAGGACTTTTATGATGACAACCGGCTAAAGGAAGCGGCATCTTCTCCGATTGGTCTGCTGGATTTCACCCGACTCGACACGACAGTAATGGTACGAGTAGAACCTCTCCACCTGAAAGCGGTTAACGAGGAACATCAGAATGATATAAGAATGTTGTTGCCCTACTGCCCAATCTCCAATGTATTTCTCGAGGACGAGAAATCCTTAAGTTGGGGAGAATGTAACACCCCGTGAATTCCTCATATTAAATTAAAACATTAAAGAGATTATTTTTGAGAAGAGAGTTTTGAAAGAGTATTTTCCTAAATGATTTTCTAAAGTGATTTTCTAAAATGATACCTAAGGTTTAGAAATTTAATTCTTTTTGAAAAAGTTTATGTGCTTAATGTTTTATAAAATGTTTGAGATTTATCTAGTAATTGTATGAATCATTTTGTAATGAACTAGAATCATTTCCTAAGGATATATATATATATATACATACGGTTTTGGTATGTTTAGGATAATGTGAGAACTTAATTATTAGAAATAATGTATGTGAGAATGCGTGTGAATGTGTATGTGCATATGAACATGATGTAGGAATGCGTGAATTTATGTGTATATATATATGTGTCGTGTTAATTGTGCATGCCTATGGGTGTGAATGTGTGATGCCTATATGTGTGTTAAGAGTATGCATGAATGCATGTTGTGTGTTGATGAAAATAAAATCCTATGTGCATGTGTGTGTGGTTCGGCTATTGTTAGGAATAGAAGGATCAAGTAGGAACCCTTTTCCTTAAGCATAAAGAAAAGGAAATTTGAATAGAAAACAAGAAGAGAAGTGGGAGTGGTGACTCATGAAGCCTAGGAAGGGATGAGTCATGACCCTAGAGAAGACTTTCCCCACCCTTGCCTCCACCGAAAAGACTCACCCCATGCAACAATTAGGTTAGTCCAAATTACCCTTAGACTTCCACTTTGCACCAAGGTTAGAAAAGGAATTGTCCCCCCTTTCCCTTGCTCTTGAACCCGTATGAAGGAGTGAGTGCTAGACTAATTCATTTCCATCTTCATTCCACATCCTTCCAACACAAACACACCAAGTCTAAGAGTAACATCATACTCTTGAGACACTTAGAGAGAAAGAATGCAACCGTGAGAGAAGGAAAAGAGAAAAGAGAGTGAAACCTCAATGCCTAATCCAAACTTCTTTGATTTCCTTTCTTAACCATCTTCTTCATCCAAGCTCAAGGAGAAAACCGTCAACCCTAGAAGTAGAAGAAGAAACCGAGGCAAACCTTTTAGAAAAAAGGGAGAGAAGGCTTGAAGATTTAAGACTAGGATTAAGGTAGATAGAGTTCTAATTAAATGATTTTGTGTTGTAAAGGACTTTTATGGACTTTGATTTAATTTTGATGATGCATGTAATTATTTTTAGATGATCTTGAAGCCTAAGTGTCTTACATGTCATTTTGTGCTTTGATCTCTTACTTGTGAATGATCTTTGTCACGGTTTTGTTGAGATTGTGTTTAGAATCCATAGATTGCATGATCTCCTCATGCATGTTGATCCTTGTTTGCTTTGCATGTTTTCCTTATGTTTTGATCTTGGATTTTTGGAACCAAATGAACTCATAAAACCACCAAATCAAGAGCTAAATGATTCGGCCATGTGTAGAAAAGTCGATCTTGATGTTCTTGACTTGATCTTAGTAATTTCATGATTTATTGTGTTAAATTCTAGCTTGTTCCTTACGGTTTAATTGAAGATTTAAGTTTAAAGTTTATGATTTTGTTTTGATTTTTGCATGTCTTGATCCATGAATGATTTTTAAGAAAACACGAAGCTTGAATTTTATATACCTAATTTGAATAAGAAGTCTTGGTTTCTTGGGTGCATGCCACGGTTTTCACAACAAAATATGCCTAACAAGCTTCAAAAATAAATTTTTGTATAAAAAGAGTTTGAACCAAGGATTATGTATGTGTGACAATGATTCGGTTGCTGATTTGATGTTTCTATATTTTACATGACATGATCCATGAAGTTTAGACATTTGCATGTAGAAAATGAATTATAAGATTTTATTTCCTTGCATAAAATCATTCGGTTTAGGCTAAGGGACATAGGAAACCATGCTAAGTCATCATTTACTTACATAATTTACCTCACCTAAAGAGTTGTAGATGCATGCATGTGTTTTTCCTTAAAAGGATAAAAGACCTTAACACAATTCTTGATTTTATTATGTTAAGGAATTGAATTATTATTTGCTAAATCTCTTGAGAAGCTCACGGTTTTTGTAAAAAAGAATGGGTAAACAAGTTTTTAGAAAATGACTCTTGCATTAGACCATGATCTATATGCATACATGTTGAATATTTGATGTTTGCCTTACTATGATGTTATTCGGTCTACCCACGTGTTAGCAAGCCTAGGATCTCTTTTCAATGAAACAACTTAAAAAGGGGTAAACATGCTTTTAGGGAATTGTGCTAAAATGATTGCTTGAAATTGGATGGTGAACATGTGTTTTCAAATCGGGTCTTTGTGTAGAATGGAATGAAATAAATAAATTAAATTAATTTAGTGTTGTGATTGAATAAATATATATATATATATATGTATGTGCTTATGTGTAATCGGTTAAGGTTAAAAGGAAGTAGGATTTAAATGCCTAAAAGGAAATAAATTGATTTATGTAATTCGAATTGTGATGTTTGATTTATTTTCTTTCGATTCCATTCGGTTATGTGATCTAAGTAGGTTTAGGGAGTTTAATTGCATGAAATAAAATGTGCATGGTAGATCTTGAGAAGGATGTAAATTGTTTAAAAGTAAAATCTTGATGTGTTTGGCTTAAAAGTTTAATTTGTGAAATCCTTGTACGCCTAAGAGTTTTGTGGTGAAAATGAAGTATGAGAGTTGCATGATTTTCTTGATTAAATCGTTTAGACGCTTCCACTAAACATTAAGTGTTGTTTGTTGTTATGTGGTGTGAATTGTTTGAATGCCATGGCTGTCCTAAGTTGTTTTTATGATAAAACTTGGATTTCTAAAGTGTTAATTTTTAGGTTAAAAAGTCTTTGAAGTAAAGAGTGTTTTCATAATATTTTCGGAGTTTTATTCAAGTAATTTTGTAAAATCATTTTGCTGTCCATAAAGTACTAGGATGTGCTTTTCGTGCTTAAAAATGTTTACATATGATTTAGAGCGAAGTATTTAAAGTGGAAATTGATTTAAGAAAAGCTGGATCAAGAATAAATATATTTTCAAAGTTTTCTGATGAAGAAAAGACAAGTATTAATCTAAGAAAAGATTTTTCTCAAATGAGTTAATAACGTAAAATGTTTCATTTAATATGAGGAATAATAAAGAAAAGAGAGATTGAGGCAGATGGCAGCACAAGGTTGCAAGGAGAACACGCATTCAACAGCTGGGCCTCAGGTGAGAGAGAAGTTTTCCCTAAGACACCGTGGTAGCTAGGTAATTAGTATGACGTTCCGCGTCATCTCAAAGATCGGAACGAAGTGGTTAGCGTCAGTAGTATAAGTGGTAATTGCTTGCCTTGTGTGGCCACTTATATGAAGGTGACAAAGACCACAATGCTTTTGTATGACGTTGTGCATTTCTTATGTGTTTATTTATTTAATTATGCCTGGTACTGCTTATTGCTGTTAAATGTGAGGAGTAAAGGACTGAGGATTGTTGAATAAGAAAAATGGAATTGAAAGAAATAATTGAAGGGGGGGGGAGAAATTTGAAAGTAATGAGATAATAGAAAAGGGGGGATCAGGAAAGATAAGAGTTGAGTGGAAAAGAGAAATAAGAATTGACTGGAAAGGAAAATTGAAAGTGATAATGAGAACGAGCCAGAGCTGGGGAAAGTGATGTGAGTTGTTGGAATGGGAGACGGACTGAGTTGAGCTGAGCTCCTCTGTTCTTGGTTTTAGTCTGGGAGCTAGTGTTGAGCTGGGCTTGCTCCTCCACCAGCGCTCAGCACCCAATTTATTTTGAACAAGAGTTTTGAAAAAGAAACTTTTGTGAAAACAATTTTTGAAACAGGTTTGTAAACCGAAATTTTCGGATAAGGTTTTAGAAATGGGATTTTTGAAGAAGGGATTTCTTTTACTCTATGAAAGGGTCTCTTTTGAAGAAGTTTTATGAAAAAAACGTTTTGGAACAATGTTTTTGGAGAGTTACGAAATGAGAAAAGCTTGTGAGAGTTGGTTAAGGGGGAAAGTTTTGTAAAAAGTTTTGGGAAAGAGGGTTTGTGAAATGTTTGAGAAATACGGTTTCGGAAAGTTGTGAGGTTATATTTGGAGAAGGATGGTAAAAAGGAAGATTTAGAGGAAATAGTGAGAATGTGACTGAGCTTGAGAAATGTGATGTGATTCGATTGAGGAACTCACTGAAGGGATGCACTAAGGGTGAGCCGACTGTTAGGTTAATAATTAAAAGATTTTAAAAGACATTAATAGCGAACGTGGTGAGTTATGAGAGTTAACCTGAAGTAGTGGAGAGGAAGATACTATGGGTATCTTCGGATACTCAGGTGTGGATTGCAGGAGGGGAGGACGATGACGGTGAAACGTCAAGAAGTCTAGAGTATTGCTGTAGACAGAACGAATTCCATAAGTGGTGCACTAACGTGGTGGGGACTGGGTCCAATACCGTGGTAAGTTCTGTGCGCGCACTACAACAATACTGTCGCCCCCTCGATGCAAGTCTACAACAGTGGAGAGGGACTGGGACGGGGCAATGTATTTTGATTATATGAGATGTTTTGAGGCTGAGACCTCCTGGCTTGGAGCCATTGTTGAGACAGCTGTCATGCCCGCGTGGTAAAGGTCCTGTACCTGTTGGCTTCCGACTAGGTGGATGGTGGCCGAGGAGATGTAGGCTGGAAAGGAGAGTGCTAACTACGAAAGGACACGCGTACCTCGATGACTTCTTAATCCCCGATCATCGATGGTCATAAATCAATAAAACATTATAAGGAAAGAATTATGTAAGTAAGAGGTTGGAAAGGAATGTGGGAAAAGAAAGTATTCTTATGATGGAAAGGAAAAATAAAAGTGGAGAGTCAATAAGAAATTAATAACAAATAAAAATGAAGTGGTATGGTAATAATATGTTCAGGTTTCTCTATATGTGCTATGTGTTATTGTATGTGTGTCCTATTATTTACCTACCGTAATTCCACCCCGTCGACGCTACGCGTCCGGAACGCTTACTCTCTCCTGTTCGTTGGCGTATCGGTACCACCGGCATTTGAACGGGCAGATGGAATGCTGCATGGATGTTGCCACATTGAGTAAATATGGAAGAGGATGGAAGCGAACCGCAAGGGGTTGGGTATGGATTGGTCATGCTCAGATCGTGATACCCGACCCAGAGCATCAACTGAGTGGAGCTGATTTTGGACCACTTCCGAGACAAGTCACCGTGCGAGGCTATAGGAACTATGCAGAGAAGTTTCGGTACGAGGTCCGGAGGCATTCTTCCTTTCTTGAGGAAACGGAGCTGGAATCCATTAGCAATGAGGGGACATCAACAGTAAGGACATCATCTTCAGGAGCAAAGAGCGGACGCAAGAAGAAGAAGGAGGACTTTCACCCAATAGTCTTCAAGAGAGTAGTTTAAGATTAGTGGGGTTAGTTTAGATTATGGTAATTGTTTTGATTTAAGGATTACCGAAGCCATGAGCCATTTATGTAATTGAACTAAGTTTTAATTTGACTTGTGGAACCTATTGTTATGCCAAGTTAACCCATGTAAAGCTTTTTTGAAAACTGTCAAGATGATTTGAAACCAAGTTCTTTTATGGAAACAAATGTTGCATGAAAAGAGAGGTTTTAGTAGCACTCCGTTTCGAACAAAGAAATTTTAAGAACGTCACAAGACATTAAATGATTTTCCCTAGAACACTGCAACGATGTTTTAAAAAAAATGGCCCTATTTTTGCAACATTAATGAATGAAAGATCATTGTTTTGGTTTTCGAAAATCGGGCTGTTACACACTTCACCATCCACTGTCTAATCTAAGAACACCTGTATGACGGATGTCGGATACCAGGGTTTAATATTCTCACTAAAGCTTTCGAAAAGAACAAATATTTTATCAAGGTCAAAGAGAAAACTTTGGGTTCGTCAATGTTCACAGAAATTTATCAAGTTTCTTTGGCAGAACAAGGGTTAAAATTTTCTGAAAAAGGCTCTTTCAAACGTCTTGCCAAAGCAATTTGGCAAAACCCATGATTTTCCTAAGAAAGTCTTCTATCATGAAAAGAGAGTTCTAGTCACAAGACAAGATCTCAGATTAATAGCTCAAAGGTTATTTCAAACAAAAGGAGTTCTCATCAAAAGGAGTTCAACAAAGAAGGTTTTGAATCACGGGTTAACGTCACAGGACGGCACCGAACACTGCTCCCGGATTCTATTGCGGACGAAGACTAACACCTTCCAGAAATACGTCGACACATTCCTGGCGTTCCTATTCTTACCTAATGCTATCTTGCTACTAGCGCACACTCAGAGTCACATGGTAGAGTATGTAAGTCCACACACAAAAATTCTTAGATCAACCATTGCTCTGATACCACAACTGTAACACCCCGATTTGGCAACTTGAAACCATAATCACTTTAAATAAAATATAGTGAAAATTTGGGCCATTTTTTTTTCAAAACAAGTGTTACATACTCATGAGAACATTTTCGTTTCGAAACGTAATTATGAAGAAAATTCAGTGTTCTCAGGTGCATGAAACTTTTCAAGTTCCAAACCGAGATGTCACAAGACACCGCACTTTGAAACTCGTTTTTCTACGATCATCATTTAAACAAAATAGCCCATCCGTTTTAACTTCAAAACATCAACACTTGAAATAAACTTGTTTGGGGTTACAGCATGATTTAGCCAGGATGCTAAGAACTTGAGGTGGAATACATTACTCAAAAGGGGATTACCTAATCTCTAGTCATAAACCCATACGAAGGCTTGCCACATAATACTGATCTTGTCATTCATCCTCTTCCTCTGCCAGAAGATCCTCAGAGTTCGGGCACCAGTCCTCATCACTGAGACACTCCTCCGAGTCAGCCTCAGACCAAGTATCGGGATCCTCCTCCTCTGCCTCCTCAGCAATCTCCACCGTAGAGTCGTCCGACACGCTATCGGTCTCCATCTCTGGGGCTGCAATCCTCTCGACGAGCTCTGCCCTTCTGCGCTTGATCTCTATGAAAAACATCACGTAAGCAAACATGGTGATGTTATCTCCTCTCATTGGAGATGCTCCTATCTATCTGATCAGCTGATATCTTGCAATGTTGTCCATCTAGGATTCATATGATTTATATAGGATATAACAGAAATGCGAGAGAGAGTGAGCTACCCAAAACGGCAATGTCGACTATGTGGGATTACATCAGGTAAATATTAAGACGAAACGACGATAACATGTTAAATCAAACAACCACATAATTTAATCGAATAAACGCATGATTGCCAACAGAATATAAACATAAGTAAACAATTAATCATTCACCATACTATTTTCAAGATTTCTTCGATATCACCCTCTCAACTTTGGCGCTTCGCTTCCCTTCCTTATTCTCGCATTCCACGAATGCTTCAGAGTGCTCATATCACAAATAACTCGCCCGCCTTATTCCTTACTTAATATTATTATTATCATCATAATTATCGCTGCACTTATCTTAGAATATCTTTGTTCTTTAAGTCTTATCGTTCCGATTAGCCTCAATGATGTGGGGGAAACATCATTGAGCTTGCACACACGTCTGCATCTCCTCGGTCAACCACCCAACCTAGTCGGAAGCAAACAGGAGTACAGGACATTTACCACGCGAGCACGACAGCTGTCTCAACAATAATTGGTCCCAGACCAGGAGGACTTCGGCCTCAAATCAATTCAATTCATTCAATATCATTAATCAACGCTCACTGTATCACAGTGGCCAATCACAATGCCCCGTTCCAGTCCCTCTCACTGTTCAAGATTTGCAATCTAGGGGGCGACAGTACTATTCTAGTTTCGAATGCAGAACTTTCCACGGCATTGGACCTAGTCCCTACCACGTTCGTACGCCACATGTGGGATTCGTTCCACCTAGAAAGTACTCTAGACTTCTTGACGTATCACCATCATTGTCCTCCCCTAATGCAATCTCCTCCTGAGTATCCGCAGATACCCATGGTTCCTTCCTCTCCACTACTTCGATATCACTCTCATACCTCACTGAATTATTCATATCTTTTAAAGTATTTTAAGGTTATTAGAGAATTTTAATTACGGCTTAGCCCTAATGGTTGGCTCATTCTTAGTGCATCCCTTCAACGAGTCCCGACCGCTAATCGTTCGCATCTAATCCCCCAAGAAACTCATATACAAATACTCGAGTCATCACAACATCTTTGCATCATCTTCATTTCTCACGTATCTCGTCAGTTCTGGCTCAACAACATCATCATAGTCTTCTTCGTCGGCTGTGATTCAGCAGCATCCTCCGAGTCCTCCGCGTCACTATGACTCAGCAGCTTCATTAGCTCCACTCATCATCACCACGCTTCCGCTCGCCTCGTCGGGTATTTCTGATCGTCATCGTAGCATCATCTCCTCGTCTCAATTCTCTCTCTCAAATATTCTCATCCTTCTTATCCACCATTCTTTTCTTTTGTTTTTATTCTTAGTTAATTACTTCCCTAATTTTATTATTAACGCCCACTCAAACAGTCTCAACCACATTATCATCATTAAACAAGTAATTTCAAAACATTTAATCAAACCACTCATGCATAATACTAATAATAGATTATACCATCAAACACTCAATCAAATAAACCGATCCCAGTCGTTCGAGTGGATATCCAAACAGCAAACAACAAACCACAGACAAATAACTGCTATCTCACTACTTCGCTAAATGAGATCGGGGTCCAATCTTTGAGATGATTGGATGCCTTAATATGTTACCTAATTACCATGGCGTCTTAAGGGAAAGCCCCTCTCTCACCTCGATGACGAAACGTCCCTAAGCTCTCCAAGATTTCCCGGTCGTTGTCCTCACCTCATTTCCTTCGCGTCCGTCGCTCGAACTAAGACATTGTTCCCGTGCGTTAGAAACGATTTCGATGTATTCGTTTAATTCGTTTTTGAAAACAATTTCTCTTTTGAAAATTCGTTGTCATTATCCAAGGTTTTCAAATTCAATTCAAATCCATGATTAAAACAGTTTTCGAGAAAAACTTGAAAACAATTTAAAATACTCTCTTTTATTCAAATAAACTCCCTTTTATTATTAAAACTTAATTTAAAACATTTATCCAACAGAGTACAAAATTCAAAAAGATAAAATTCTAGAATTACTCTAAACTAATTTATTTAAAAGTCCAAAGCATTTACCACTCACCTTATGCAAGACACTCTTAAGCTTATTCCAGATAATCAAGCAAATAAAATCATCAATGCACAAACTCAATCACACATAAGAAAATAATTCAAACTTAACCTCTTAATTAATCATGACAAAACCGAATTACTCATGATTAACATTTCCTAATTACCATTAAATTCTAAACCTTGAGGTCATGGAATTAACATCATGAAAATTTATTCAATCAATTTTATTTATTTTCAGTCCTAAAAACCGAAAAGAAGAAAGGGATTTAACACATCATTTCATCAAACATAGAATAGCATACACATAGAACATAGTCACTCTCGTTAGTCATTTCAAAAATAAGATTCTTCTAATCACCTAAACATGCATTGGCCGAAACATCTAGGTGAAATCTTGCAAAGATATGACACACAATCAAAGATATAAAATAATGAAATTATTCTATTTCTTTCAAGACTAAAACCGTGAGCTTCATAGGAAAACTTAACACTTCAATTTCATCTTCTTAACTTAAATCAAGACAACAATCAAAGCCACAAATCATTTCAAAGTTTTATTTTTTTTTTTAAATTGGTCATTTCATACATGCACCTCTATGCTCTCAAATTAAGCTAATCTTAGTCTACATGCAACCTAAATGATGATCAACACAATTCCCTATTCTCCTAGCTCATAACCGAATATCATCTTACATAGTACAAGAATTTTAGTCCACTTTTCATTATACTAAAGACAATTAATCAAAGCAAAGCATGTTGATTTCAAAGCAAGTCTTTCCAAACACCTCACATCATTATTTATTCACATCAACATGCATGGATCATTATTATTATTATTATGAGATTTTCTTAGACCTTTTCATTAAAATTCCAACTCATAATTTCCTAAAAAAAAATTTGAATTATAACTTGAACTTCTAAAAAGGATAACATGCATGAACTTAAAATCACTAAATCCACTCATAATACATATATGCACCAAATAATCAAACATCCAGACACCTTCATCACTTATGGCCGAATGGCCTTCACACCAACACAATATATATAAAGCAAATCTTTAAATCAAATTAGACTCATATTAAAAGGAATTATTTTAAAGATTATTACCCTACTCATTTCCTCTATGCCGTAACACACATAAAGGGAAAACTTAATCTTTTTACTTGAAAACTTAACATGCAACCTCAAAGTCCTAACTTTTAATTAACAATCATAGATCATCACATGCACATATAAAGATTAACCAACATCATCACAAAATCAACATGCAAAGCTAAAAAGCTCTACTTTCTTCTCAAACAAGTTTAGATCATGTAATGGTTTTTCAAACATTCACATAGATGCACATAGATCACGGTTTAAGCAAAAGAAATTAACATGCAAGACTTAAAATCCTCACTTTATCACAATCAAACTTAGATCATGTATTATTTATCAAATCCTTTCATAAAAACTCTATAGGTCATGGTTTAAGAGAAGAAATCCAACATGCAAAGAATTTCATTTTAGTTTTCACAAAGATTTCAAGTAAATAATTTAGATCTTTTGAAAGTTTGTTTAGAAAATCATCGATATTTACCTAGAGAGCCATAACCGAGGCATAGAGTCCATGAGTTCACATATTACAAACCACTTTAAACTTTAAAAGTCCATAGTTAAGTCTAAGCCACACTTGCACTCATCTTTCATGCTATAAAAATAAACATGCAAAGAAAAGAAAAGGAGAAGTTACAAAACCAAAAGAAAAGCCTAACTATCATATTCTCCCTCTTGATCTTCAAATGACCTACCAAAGAAAATTGATCTTCTAACTTCAAATGTTCTTGATCTCCAAAGAAAATCCAAGGTCTTGATCTAACTCTCCTTCTTCTCCCTTCTTGCTTCCCACGACCACACTCTCTTTCTCTTTCTCTCTTTTCTCTTCTAAGGGTTTGATGATCCCTTAGAAAGTGTTTGGGTGTAAGTGAAGGAAATGGAAATGGAGTGTATGAAATGAACTATGGCTATGTATATTTAAGGGCAACCGAATTGGTCCTCTTTGCCCTTGGATTTTGGTTCGGCCTAAGCATCAAATGGAAGGGCAATTTTGGGTTTCTAAAAGTTTGCATGGGAGGGGTCAAGTCTAAGGAGACAAATTGGAGTAGGCTAGGGCACCATGGTCATCACTTGAATGATTACTCCTACTTCCTTAAGTCTTTTCCATTAAATCTCATCTCACCAAATTTCCAAATGGTTCCACTCATCCTATGGTTTCTTTGTCCTAAAAAAAATAAAAGCTTAAACCTACTCATGCATATATACACCGTAGCACATACACACACGCATCTTATATTTTTCTAATCATATTCACTTAAGGCACTATGATCATTAATTCACATAAATATGCAAACACTTCCAAAGAATCACATTCACACATAATCATTTTCCAGCTACATTCACATATTAAAACAAACACATGTCACATTAAACATATATCATAAATTAATTTCATGTCATGGCAATTGATTTAATTTCCTACAAGAACACATTTCATTATAAAGAAAATTTAAACTCTTTCAAAGTAAAACAATTATCTACATATAATACACATAATTAAGATCTCCTAAAAATCAAGCTTTTCATACAAATAAGAAATTTTCAAAAGACAAATTTATTTAAATTTATTAGCTTTCAAAAATCATGGTTTCTTAAAAATTCTTCCTTCACAATTTTCAGAAATAAATTTTGTAAATCAATCCAAAAATTCTAAAAATTACATTTTCAAAGTTTACAAATCAAAAATGCAAATTTGTTCCATAAAGAAATCACTCTTTAATAAAATCATAAATCCTCAAATCATTTTAAACTCAACAAAAATCATTCATTTCTTATCAAAAAACACTTTGTTTACAAAAATCCACACTTATTTATCACACACGAAAAAAAAATCCTCTTTAGAAAAAAATCCTTTTGAAAACAAAAAACTCAAGGTTTATTTTTAACGAATTTGTTTACGCACGTGTGGGAAAAATGCGGGGCGTTACACAAAGCATGATTGATGCAGCAGCTGGTGGATCGCTGATGAAGAAGACTGTTGAAGTGGCCAAGGAAATTATTGCAAACATGGCATTCAGCAGCAGCCAGGGACTAAGGACCCAGGAAAGAGAAAAGTGTTCTGAAGAGGTATGATCTGGACTCTACTCAAGCCTAGATCTTAATCAAGCAGAAAAAGCAAATGCAGCAGCAGATTGCTGCATTAATGAAGAAGATGGGCCAGATTAATATGTCGGTTGCATTTACTACTCTGAGGTGCGACTTTTGTGGGGGAAGTCACTGGAATGGTGATTGTGCTTTCGAAGTCAGAAAGGGTCAGACAACTATTGAGGAGCAGACTAATTTTGTGGGTAGCGGAGTACTTAAAAACAATAAGTACTCCAACACCTGCAATTCGGGGCCAAAAAATCAGTCCAATACTTCATGGTACAGCCCAACACCCAGTACACCAAAGCCACAGAAGCAGAATTGGGAGAAGGTGATTGACGTATTAGTTAACTCAACCACTAGCTTGACAGGAGCAACCAAAACCTTCATGACCAAAACCAGAACTTTCATGACCGAAACCAGAGCCAACATTCATAACTTGGAGGTACGAGTGGACCAATTGACCAATCAGATGTCAGAGATCAGAACCAACTCCAAGGAGCGATGCATGGCAGTCACCCTTCGAAGTGGAAAGTCTTATGAGGAGCCACTAAAGAAGGGTGATGCAACTGAGGTTGAGAAGAAGGAAGAGGGGCAAAAGCAACCAAGAGGAGGAGGCTCAACTGCAATGCAACAGACGCAGGATCTACCTGCGGATCACGAGGAAGAGAAAGGCACACCCAAACTAGCACCACTACCTCTAAGGATTCCTTATCCTCAGAGGTTGAAGAAAGATGACGACCAGAAGCAATTTTCCAAATTCTTGGAGATGCTACGGAAGGTGCAGATCAACATCCCGTTTGCAGAGGCTCTCGCACAAATGCCTCTATATGCGAGATTCATGAAGGAGTTGCTGACGAAGAAGAAGCAGATGCTCACTGAGGAGACATTCCCGATAGCAGAGAAGTGCAGCAGCATCATCAAATCCAACCTTTCACCAAAGCTGAAGGATCCAGGTAGCTTCACCATTTCAATTAGCATAGGCAAGAAGTACTCAGGTAAGGCTCTCTATGACTTAGGAGCTAGCGTAAACATTATGTCATTGTTTGTCTATGAAGCATTAAATTTAGGAGAGGTTAAGCCTACCCCGGCATTACTTCAATTAGCTGATAGAACCACCCTCCGCCCATATGGAGTGGTGGAAGATATTCTGGTAAAGGTGAAAGATTTTATCCTACCCTTGGATTTCATGATCTTAGATATAGAAGAGGATGAAAATATTCCTCTAATTTTTGGAAGGCCATTCTTGGCCACAGCAAGGGCAGTGATTGATGTTCCTAGGGGAGAAGTAATTCTTCGAGTAATGGTGAGCAAACTACAATTAAAATTTTTGAAAAACCACCAATCACCGCAGAGGACTTCACCCCTCTCATGTGCATTCAACACTCGAATGGAGAGAGTGTTGGAAAGAAGTTGAAAAGCAATGTGCCACCCTTGAAAGGATCTTGGCAACCACCCTAACCTCTGAAAAGAGGTGACCCGTCAGGCACGTGACGTTAAACAAGCGCTTGTTGGGAGACAACCCAATGTTAAGTAGTTCCCTTAGATTGTATTTTTTTAGGGTAGTTTAGTTTTAGGTAGTTTTATAAAAAAAAATGAAGTCACAGGTCAAACCACGCCCAGGTGTGGAGAGGGTGCAGAATCTAAGTTTGGGGGTGTGACCCCATTTGCTCCCATTAGTTCCCAATATGTCACCCCAGACCTTGTACTTCGCAAAAATATTGTCTTGTTTTTCTAGGTAGTTTTTAATTTTTATTTTGTAGTTTTATTTTAGATTAGTTTGCTTGAGGACAAGCCAACCTCTAAGTTTGGGGGAGTGGACAAAATAAAAATTTTCACATCTGAATTTTTCTCCCATTTTTGGTGTTGGTTTGTGTCCTTGGTAGGAGTAGGTAATTATTCTAGGCTTAGGACTGTTTTTCTGATGATAGGTGTAAATACTTAGTTTAAGATTAGACTCATTGATTTATGATACTGATTTGATTGAGCTGTAAATATTTTTGAAATCTGGTTATTTTGACAAACTTTTTGAGAATTTCTGATTAGTGAACTGAACTTTAGCCCAGTGAGATTTTGAGCCTAAACATTGAAGGGGTATGTATTATTGAATTATTTGTGATTTGAGACCCCTATTTCTTTCATGAGTGTTGTTCACTTTGGCTTTGTGTTCTAGAACTTGACCTGTGACCATTTCAAGATTATTTTTGTTTACATGCATGGAAATGATTAAGGCACTTAGGATGTGTTTTTGTGGCCTTAAGATGTTTTGCATTGATAATATTCCCTTTAGTTGCCCATTTTGAGCCTAACGAAATTACTATTTTTCTTTGGTACCCTGCATTGATTGCATAATTTTTGTGAGCACCTTAGGAATTTTGAATGAGCAATTGAGAGGAATGATTTAATAAGAAAAAGTGAATGAATGGTACAAAGTGTTGTGAGTATACTTCTCTTCAATGAAAAAAAAGAAAATAAATAAAAAGAAATTTGGAAGAGAGTAGAGAAGAAAAAATGAAAAGAAAAAAGAATGAAATTGATTGTGAGTTGAGTTGTGCTTATGTAGTATTCATTGCTCATTCATGATTTTTGAGGGAAATTTGTTTTTGCATTTTAGCCCTTAGTTTTATCCTTTCTTTCTTTTATCCCACCTGACAATTTTAGCCATGGCCTCATTACAACCTATTTAAGACCTTTTGATTGGTGCATGTTTTCAATACTTTCAGTGACGATTTTGGTCTATGGTCAAGCTTATGGTAACACTTTGTCATTGCATGAACTTGTGTGCATTATTTATATATGACCCTTGATACACATGAAAGATACACACTGTGAAGTTGAGAGTGTTCACTAGTCTTGAGTTCTTGTGGAGTTTGTTTCTCTAACCAGGTTTTAATTGTATGAATTGCTTGTGAAAATGAGTGTTTGAGTCTGTGAGTCGAAGTCCTAGATTAGGTGTGTACATTTTGATTTAGGAGGTAGTCTTGTGTTCTAGTGTTTTTATTTTACTTTTTCCTGGGACATGCAAAATACTAAGTTTGGGGGAGTGATTTGGGTCTAATATATGATGTTTTGAGCATGATTTAGACTCCCTTTTACTATGGATTTGGCTTGTTTCTCTTGTAAACTTATGACTTTTTGTATAGTTTTAGGATATTGTTATTAGTTTAGAATCCCTTGAACGTTTTGATCCATTTTGGGTATGTTTCGAGTACTTTTGGAGCTTGATTGAAGAAAATAATTATGAAGCTGCAAAGAGGACGAAAGGACCTTGAAAATGGCGCAAGAACGGAGTGAAACGGAGCCGGAGCAGGGCTGGCACACCCAGGCGCCCAGGCTGGGGAGCCCAGGCGTGCAGCCCGCGTTAACCATCAGCAGATCAGCTGGGCGCGCCCAGGCATGGAGCCTGAGGCGCCCAGGCGCGCGAGCCCCGTCCAGGCCCTGTTGGGCCAATTTTTGATGCGTTTTTGAGGGATTTGTTTAGGTTTTGTAATTATATGTTTATTCTAGGATTAGAATTAGATTTAGCAGCTTTTGAGAGAGGGAGATTACATGATTTTGGAGAGCTTTAGAGGAGAAGAAGATCGAAGATTGGAAGATTGAAGATCTCTTCGCGGTAATCCTAATTGTCTATGATTATGGATTACTCTTCTACTGTTTCTGTTCTTATTTTCTTAATGTGTAACTAAAACCCTCGTGTTAGGAATTGGTGGATTTGTATGGATTAGTTTATTGATTTCATGAATTGATGTTTTTCCGTTTCTAAATCAAGTGTTTGATTGTATTTTCACTGTTATGCATGGAAGTAGCTAATCTATGTTTTGGATCTCTAATTCTTCAATTGGGAGATTAGGAATTAGAATAGGCCTTCAATCAAACAATATAATTGCTCAACTTGTAGGGATACTTTTGGGGATTATATAACTTGTTATAAATTCCACTGTTCTTAATTAATGGTTATTCAATGGTTTAATCACTTAAGGGATTAAGGGTTATCAAATTGAATAATAAACAATAATTGCACAAGAGGGATCTAGTAATTACTACCTTAGGAATTTGTTCTTGATTTAGGGAAAAACAGAGATTCATGCTAAATAAACAACGCCTACAATGAAACCATGTTCCTAACTAGTTTTCTTAATTTGCTCACAGCTTTTATTTAATTTCTGTTTTTATTTTATTTCAATTCAATTTTAATTAGTAAATTACAAACCTATAGATTTCGCTTCTAACTACTTTTTGGTGAAAACTAATTGAACAATTTGCAATCCCTGTGGGACGATAACTAGTCTTACCGACTGTATTACTTGATGACCCGGTATACTTGCCGGTGATCCAACACTTGCCATTTCCACTGTCACTGAGCCTGAACACTATGAGAAAGCGGTTTTAGATGATTGTTGGGTAAAGGCAATTAGAGCTGAATTGCTTGCTCTTTAGAAAAATAAGACTTGGATCCTTACACAATTACCTCATGGAAAGAAACCTATTAGATGCAAATGGGTATTCAAAATCAAACACAAGTCAGATGGATCAATAGAGAGATACAAGGCTAGACTTGTTGCCCAAGGATTCACACAGACAGAAGGTCTTGACTATCTAGAGACTTTTAGTCTAGTAGTGAAGATGAGAACCATAAGAACACTACTCTCATTTGCGTCTACTTTCAATTGGCACCTTCATCACTTAGATGTGAACACTGGTTTCTTACATGGAGATTTACAAGAAGAAGTCTATATGAAAGTGCCTAAAGGATTAGAGGTAAATGATTCCAGAATTGTCTGCAAATTGCAGATATCCTTATATGGCCTCAAACAAGCTAGAAGACAATGGCATGCCAAGTTAACTCGAGTTTTGTTAATTGCAGAAGAAGTTTGGTGTTCTACGCTATCATATTGTTAATGCCAAGTGAGAGTAGTACAATATGTAGTTATCATATTGTAATCTAGGCTGTAGAATTATTAGTTAGTTGTATGAGTCTTAATTTAGATCAAGAGCTACCATTATATATTAGCTTGGTCTTTGAACATTTATAATAATATAATAGAAGAAATCATTTCTTCTACTTCTCTCTAGTTCTTATTTTTTTCAACACAAAAAGTTTGGTGTATTATTCCTCTTCTAGCATTGAATTCTTTGAGTAAAAACTCTTTGTCGTTGTCACTCCTTATACTTTTGATTTTAGATTGAAATTGTGTTTCAACCATTGTAGTAAATGATTGTATAGCAACAGCAGTTTCAAATTTCAATTTCATGAAATAAATCCATGTATATCTGGATTTATCATCTACTATAGTAAAAAAAATACCTTTGACCAAAAGTAGAACGAGTAGAAATAGGACCCCAAATGTCCATGTGAACTAAATCAAAGATTGAATCAGAAATAGTGTAACTCTCATTGAATGACAACCTTTTCTGTTTTGCCAAATGACAGACTTCACATGGATCAACAGTTTTGATTGATTTTGTAGTACAAGCAACTTGGTATGAGAGGGATGACCTAGCCTAAGATGCCAAAGGTTTGAGTCATATGAAGTGAAATGGTTTATTTTTTGAGGTTTGGGAAGATTCTAAGTAGGATTTATCAGTGCATACAACCCTGTCTTCAATTCAGCTGCACCAATCATCCTCAGTGATTGCATATCCTGGATTTCACATTTATTGTTTGAAAATGTTAACTTGCAAGATGGATTAGATGTCAATTTGGAAACAGAAATTTAATTATAAGTGAACGCAAGTACGTATAAGACATCAGTAAGATACAATAAATTTGAAAATATGACTGAACCTGAAATGGTAGCTACAACTTTACTACCATCTGGTAAATTTATTGGTAATGGTTTGATATGTTTGAAAGATTGAAAATTGGATAAAGAGTAACAAACATTGTATGTTGCTCCTGTGTCCAATATCTAGTATGATGGTTTGGCTTTAAAAGATAGAATGCAAGGTTGTATACCTGAGGGTTCAGTGTTAAGGAAAGCTGAGGGATTGGTTGAGATTTGATTAGTAATATGAGTATTTCGGTTTGCTGATTGTTGAAGTAATGTCGTGAGAGCTTTATGTTGTTCAGGAGTAAAACCAAGCTTGTTGCTTTTAGTGTTTGCAGCAGAAGAGTGATGGTTCTCATCATAAGTATCACTCACATCAACCTTTTCATCATGTGTTGCAGCAGAACAATGGTTTACTATTTTTTAGTTCTGAAAATATTCAGGAGGAAACTCATGCTTCCTGTAGCATACATCTTGTGTGTCTCCAGTTTTGATATAGTAATTGCATATTTTGGAGGTGTTCCTATTGCTAGGATATTGGTCAGATGAGGAACCTCTTCGCCTCTCCCTCTAGATCTATCTCTGCCATTTGAGAAGTTGTTGTGTATCCTGGTATTCTCGGTGGTATTCATTAAGACTTTTGTTTCCTCAATCGGTGAATGAAATTGCCTTTCTTGTTGGATTAACATAGAAAAGGCCTTATTAACAGTTGGCAGTGGATCCATAAGCATAATCTGGGATATAACATGAGAGTATTGATAATTTAAGCCTCTCAAGAAACAAATCACATGATCATGTTCCCTATAAGCTCTAATAGTGGAAATTAGTGAACAGGTACATGTAACTTGGCAGCGACAGGTGGGTATAGGTCTAAAATTACTTAACTCTTGCCATAGTCCTTTCAAATGAGTAAAGTATGCAGCAATTGACATATCCCCCCTGGTTGAAATTATAAACTTCACCTAGTAATTCAGAGATTCAAAAGATATCTCCTTGATAATACCTTTCTTTTAGGTCTTCCCAAATTTCCAATGCAGTTTCCATCCAGAGGATGCTTTGGACGATGGAAGGATCAATTGATTGGTTCAACCAAGAAACAACCAAAGTATTGCACCTATCCAAGGCTGCAAAGAGAGGATTATCAGGTGGAGGTTTTGGAAGTGAGCCATGAACAAACAATAGTTTATTCTTTGATTTTAGCGTCGTTTGCATTGCGCGTGACCAAGGGTGATAATTGGAGCCATTGAGAATGGTAGAAACAAGAATGGCACCAGGATTCTCATTTGGATGTAAGAAGTAAGGGCTGGAAGGATCAAGGATTGGATTGACCGCAGCCATTTAAATGAAATTTTTTGAAGAGGAAAGTAAGTGAAAAGGAGGGCAGAGAAGAAAAACATAATGTAGCTCCTGATACCATGTTGAAAAAAATAAGAACTAGAGAGAAGTAGAAGGAATGATTTCTTCTATTATATTATTATAAATGTACAAAGATCAAGCTAATATATAATGGTAGCTTGTGATCTAAATTAAGACTCATTCAACTAACTAATAATTCTACAACCTAGATTACAATATGATATTTACATACAACCTAGACTACAATAGGATTAACAAATAAAAGAATGAGTCATAATACAATTTAGAATAAATATAGCTAAGCCATAATTGATTACGTTGAAGTTCCTTTAATTGTTAACTAACTAACTAATTCAACAATCTCCTCTAAAACCATTCATATCATCTAATACACTTCATCTACTCCAAAACCCTTAACCTTTATTAATTCAATCTATATTACACTTACTCCACACATTTATTGTTCAAAAGGATTTGTTCATAGTCAAACGTGTAAGATCCATGAAGAATGTTTTGATAAATGTCAAAAAGTTTTGAACAAGCTACAAATGTGTTGATCAAGTTCAAGATCAACAAGCAACAACAAACATCAAGTTAAGAAGAGAGAGCCAACTCATGAAGACTTAGTTTGGTAGTTTGTGTTTTATTGTTTTATCTTTCGCCTCACAAGTCTTTTAGTTTATGAGTTTGGGTAGAGTTATTAGAGGGTAGTGAATCTCTTTTGAATGCATGATTATGTCATATTTTGAGTATTCACTTTTCATAAAATCAATAGGTGGCTTAAAGGTTTTAAAGAAAAGGTTTAGTTTTTGAGAAAACAAGTTTTTTAGTGATTTTTATGCTGATTACTCGAGTAACACATATTTCACTCGAGTAAAATTTATTAAGCTTGCGGCTTACTCGAGTAACACTCATTTCACTCGAGTAAAATGTTTTCAGCTTTCGGCTTACTCGAGTAACACTCATTTCACTCGAGTAACTTGATCAGATATGGTTTTTTAAATACGTTTTTCACTTCTCAAAAGCTATTCTAAGTGCTCCAACTTTTGGGTATTCTATATAAACCTTTTCCTAATCATTTCTATCATTGAGAATTAACTAGAATCATTTTGATATACAATTTTACAAAGAATCAAAGCCACACTATTCTCTCTCACTCTCTCAAGATCAAAGTTCTCATTTTTATATTCTTTGATCAAGAACCTTGAATCTCTCATGTTGATCTTTTCATATCTTTTGAAAGAGATTCATAGGATTATTATTTTGTTTTCATTTTGTGTTGTAATCATTGCAAGAGGCAAACATTCTACAACAAAGGAAGCCTTGATTTTGTGAATCAAGCAAAGTTTATTGAAAGTCTTGAAGAAGCATTTCATCAAGCATTTGGAAGGCACTTTGAAGAATCTCAAAGTACTTGGAAGTCTTGTGAGTAAAGCAAGGAAAGAAGACTTGTTGTGGGGTTATCAACAAGCAAGTGGAGGTTAGATTAGATATCAATAGGATTACAAGGCAAGGGTGTGGTATCTCTTGTAGGCTAGCAAGAAGGAGTCTTGTGAGGCATTTACTTGTAATTTGAGAAACTCTAATTCCTCATAGTGAAGAATCTCTCTTGGTTGAAGAGGGGACTGGAGTAGCTTTCAAGTGGATGAAAGTGAACCAGGATAAATCACTGTGTCGTATCTCTAAACTCTCAACTCTTTACAATTCTTGTTATTCATATTGTTCTTGATTGAAAACCTAGAAAAAGTGATTTTTCTATATTTGATTGAATTAAATCTTTATTGTGCAAAATTGATAAAGGGAAAATCATTTTCATAACCTAGGTGAATCAATAAGAATATTGGTGTTGATTGTTTCCGCTTAATCTCTGATATAATATTTGTTAATTGATTGATTTTCATTGGTTTTAATCGTTTAGATTTGTTTCTTGCGAAAATCTTTCAAAGTTTCTTAAACACCTATTCAACCCCCCTTCTAGGTGTTCTCCTAGTGTGTCCTAGTTGTTTCACCCACCGAGTCTAGTTTTCCCAACAAGTGGTATCAGAGCTCGGTCGAAAGACACGAGCATAGAGCTTTTTCGTTAAGATCCTTAAGGAAACTACAATGGGTTCTACGAATCCTTTTGGTGGTGAAGGTGCTTCAATTAATCGCCCTCCTATGTTTGGTGGAGAGGGTTATGGTTATTGGAAAATTAGGATGAGAATCTTTATAGAAGCCATAGATGTGAACATTTGGGAAGCCATTGAAAATGGTCCTCATATTCCCTCAAAAGATGTAGAAGGTGTGCTTA
Organism: Crotalaria pallida; assembly: GCA_037953625.1. Classification (NCBI taxonomy): domain Eukaryota; kingdom Viridiplantae; phylum Streptophyta; class Magnoliopsida; order Fabales; family Fabaceae; genus Crotalaria; species Crotalaria pallida. The sequence continues at coordinate 35,658,887 of CM075655.1, read as the reverse complement.
CACTAACTCCCAAAGATAAGTGGACTGATGATGATAAAAGGAAAATTCAATATGATTTAAAAGCAAAAAATATCATCACCTCCGCTTTATCTTATGATGAGTTCTTTAGAGTCTCCCAATGTAAAGATGCCAAAGAAATGTGGGACACCTTGCTAGTCACACATGAAGGCACTAGTGAAGTTAGGCGTGCTAGATTGAATTCTTTGATGCATGAATATGAATTGTTTCATATGTTGCCTAATGAATCTATATGTTTTATGCAAAAACGTTTTACTCATATTGTTAATCATATCATTGCTCTTGGTAAAACTTTCATGAATTGTGAACTTGTTAACAAAGTTTTAAGATGTCTAAGTAGGGAATGGCAACCTAAGGTTACCGCAATTGTTGAATCAAAGGACTTGGACACCATGGACTTAGCAACACTTTTCGGAAAGCTACAAGAACATGAAATGGAGCTTGAACGTTTGCATATACATGAAGAATCGGACAAGAACAAAGAGAGAAAAGGAATTGCTCTTAAAGCTCAAAGGTCATATAAAAAGGAAGAGAGTTCCGATGATGATGATAATGTAGATTCCGATTCGGACATTGATGAAGAGGAGATGAAGCTTCTACTAAGAAAGTTCAATAAGATTCTAAGGAGAAAAAGAAGGTTGAACAAAGACAAAAGTAAAGAGAAGGATTCCCCACACTACAAGACCAAGACTTCAAAAGAAGGAATAGTTTGCCATGAATGTGGAAAGCCTGGTCATCTCAAGTACTCATGCTCTAAGTATCTCAAGAAGAAGGAGAAAGAGAAGAAAAAATGCAAAACACAAAAGGGCATACATAGTTTGGAATAGTGATGATGAACAAGACAAGAAAAGCACAACTAGTAGTTCTTCGGATGATGAACATGCCGCTTGTCTCAACTTGATAGCTCTAGTACATGAAGAAGAAAGTTCAAATGATGAATCAAGTGAACAAAGTGACGAAAGCGATGTAAGTCTTACTAAATCCGAAATTTCTTCAAATTATGAAATGTTATATAATGCTTATGAAGAAATGCATGAACAATTCAAGAAACTAGCTTTGAAAAACATTGAAAGGAAGAAGCTCATTTTGAAACATCAACAAGAGATTTTAGAACTTCAAAAGCAAGTTGATGAGCTTAATCTTCAAAATGAAACTCTTGATCTTATATATGCTAATTCTTCTTGTGATTGTGCTAGTAGAGTGAATATTTTGGTTGATTGTGAGAATTGCAAGTTGCTTAAAGATGAAAATGCTATTTTGAAAAATAAGCTTGCAAGTTTCTCAAATGGTGATATTAGATTGCGCACATTGTTAAATTTTCAAAGAGAAAATTCAAACAAGTTTGGTTTGGGTTATACTAATGCTAAGAGTAAAACTCATAGAAATGTTGTTGATTTTTCAAAGGTTGATTTTTCAAATGCACCAACATGTTTCTATTGTGGTACTCATGGACATACTTCAAATGTGTGTTATATTAAAGTGCATGGTATACCTAAAGGAGATTTTGTTTGGATGAAAAAGGGTGAGAGTCCCTACACTAACAAAAATGGATCCAAAACCATTTGGATACCAAAAAGCAAAGCATGATTTTTTTGTAGGTATGATTGAAGAGCAAAAAGGACTTTCATGTGATATTCATTCATTTGCTACTTCAATTGGTATCAAGGAGAAAATTCTACAAATTGGTGTTATTCTATCCATGCTTTGGTTATATTTTTTCTATTTTGGCTTAGATCTTATTTTAATTGGTATATATTTCTTTTTGATAATGCCAAAGGGGGAGAAATATGATGTTTTGAAAAGGGAGAGAAATATTATCATTTTGTTAAATGAAATGGTATATATGTTTGGAGAAAGGTTGTTTTGTTGTTTTTATGTAGGTTGAGCAAAGTTGTTGGAGATAGGGGGAGAATCAAGCTTAACTCAATTGGATTTCAAATGTCAAAAGCATTAATTGAGGGGGAGCAAGAGTCTCACCAAGTGATCAAATGTTTCAAGCATCAACAGCTTCAATGAACTTCATAATTTCAAAACATGTTTGTCATTTTCAAAAAGGGGGAGATTGTAAGATCCATGAAGAATGTTTTGATAAATGTCAAAAAGTTTTGAACAAGCTACAAATGTGTTGATCAAGTTCAAGCTCAACAAGCAACAACAAACATCAAGTTAAGAAGAGAGAGCCAACTCATGAAGACTTAGTTTGGTAGTTTGTGTTTTATTGTTTTATCTTTCGCCTCACAAGTCTTTTAGTTTATGAGTTTGGGTAGAGTTATTAGAGGGTAGTGAATCTCTTTTGAATGCATGATTATATCATATTTTGAGTATTCACTTTTCATAAAATCAATAGGTGGCTTAAAGGTTTTAAAGAAAAGGTTTAGTTTTTGAGAAAACAAGTTTTTTAGTGATTTTTATGCTGATTACTCGAGTAACACATATTTCACTCGAGTAAAATTTATTAAGCTTGCGGCTTACTCGAGTAACACTCATTTCACTCGAGTAAAATGTTTTCAGCTTTCGGCTTACTCGAGTAACACTCATTTCACTCGAGTAACTTGATCAGATATGGTTTTTTAAATACGTTTTTCACTTCTCAAAAGCTATTCTAAGTGCTCCAACTTTTGGGTATTCTATATAAACCTTTTCCTAATCATTTCTATCATTGAGAATTAACTAGAATCATTTTGATATACAATTTTACAAAGAATCAAAGCCACACTATTCTCTCTCACTCTCTCAAGATCAAAGTTCTCATTTTTATATTCTTTGATCAAGAACCTTGAATCTCTCATGTTGATCTTTTCATATCTTTTGAAAGAGATTCATAGGATTATTATTTTGTTTTCATTTTGTGTTGTAATCATTGCAAGAGGCAAACATTCTACAACAAAGGAAGCCTTGATTTTGTGAATCAAGCAAAGTTTATTGAAAGTCTTGAAGAAGCATTTCATCAAGCATTTGGAAGGCACTTTGAAGAATCTCAAAGTACTTGGAAGTCTTGTGAGTAAAGCAAGCAAAGAAGACTTGTTGTGGGGTTATCAACAAGCAAGTGGAGGTTAGATTAGATATCAATAGGATTACAAGGCAAGGGTGTGGTATCTCTTGTAGGCTAGCAAGAAGGAGTCTTGTGAGGCATTTACTTGTAATTTGAGAAACTCTAATTCCTCATAGTGAAGAATCTCTCTTGGTTGAAGAGGGGACTGGAGTAGCTTTCAAGTGGATGAAAGTGAACCAGGATAAATCACTGTGTCGTATCTCTAAACTCTCAACTCTTTACAATTCTTGTTATTCATATTGTTCTTGATTGAAAACCTAGAAAAAGTGATTTTTCTATATTTGATTGAATTAAATCTTTATTGTGCAAAATTGATAAAGGGAAAATCATTTTCATAACCTAGGTGAATCAATAAGAATATTGGTGTTGATTGTTTCCGCTTAATCTCTGATATAATATTTGTTAATTGATTGATTTTCATTGGTTTTAATCGTTTAGATTTGTTTCTTGCGAAAATCTTTCAAAGTTTCTTAAACACCTATTCAACCCCCCTTCTAGGTGTTCTCCTAGTGTGTCCTAGTTGTTTCACCCACCGAGTCTAGTTTTCCCAACAAAACGAATATTAGCAACCTGTAGGGTCTGCCGACCGTAAAAGGACTCAAGTCTTATTTAAGGGACTCTTCAAGGTCCCTTCCCTCGGTTTACTCAGCGCAAACATCCCTCGCTCGGACTCGTTGGCTCCGAGCGAAAAAAAGGACCACGTTCGGACTTGATGGGGCCGAGCCTTACAAACGGTCTTCCACTCATCAGGCTCGGGACTCTAGGGCCGAGACATACCGTCGGCTTGTGGGAAGACTCAGACTCATTCAAGCTTCTTATCCCCTCCGCAAATCTCTCCTAGATTCTCGCTAACAGCCTAGACATGAGATCTTGAGCTGATCCTATCCAGATTCTAAGAGTATAAACCTCCTATATTATCTCACAGAATCCTGGTTCAGCTCAACCCTGATACAGGGCCCATACGACCCATATCAGCCTCCTCCAAACCCTATAAATAGCTCATAGCAGCTAGGGTTTCAGGTACGTACTCTCATCCCTAAGTTGACACTCTGCACACACTTGTTGACTGGGGAGACCCTGCTTTTCCCAACTGGAACTGCAGAAACACCATAAAGTCACATATTAACACTTGATCCTCTCTTGGGCTCCTGGTTCCATAATCTGGAGCACTTAGAGGGTTAAGGACATAGTGTTCAAGGACACTACATTGGCGCCATCTGTGGGGATCGAATAACCAGTATTCCCACCCACTGATCTCATGGCAAACAACAATAATGACGGTAATCAAGAAGATCTCCGCCGTCGCCTCCGTGGGAGGCCACCCAAGACTGGGAGAAACGTGAGGGACAGAATTGCTCCGGGAGCACCAACTGGAGGTAATCAGGCTGACGTTCAGACAATTCTGCCAGTTCCAACGGCGGATCAGGCACAAGCCACGGTTCCTCCAGTTGGTCAAGTTCTCGGTGAGGGCGGCGGAGGGCAGTCTAACCCTCATACCGTCCCTAATGGCCACGTTTTAGAATGGCGTGACACGGCTGATTCTGGACGTCAGTCTCGTCGGGCTGCTGATGGCTCACGAACTGATGAGGATCGGCGAGTTGAGCGGGCTGATCGACGTGATCATTCCAGGGCTGACAGGTCCAATAGGGAGATACCTCATTTGACTAGAGGTCATTTTGGAACCCTTCAAGGTGGTCAGCGTTCTGAAACGGAAGGCAGATCTTACATGACTACTTCTTCGGCACGAAGGAGAGAAGAGTCGATCATGGAGATTTTGAGGACTCAGACTTCTTTAATTGAGAAGCAAAACCAAGCCATTGCTGCTCTTCAACAGCAGAGCATGGCAAGGATTGCCGAGGAAGGCCCTTACGCGGCCTATGGTAATCCGAGCAATCTTCCCCCACCTCCACTCCTCAACCCAAGCTTAACCCTAGAACGTATCACTAGGGAACCCCATCCTGGACACCCTTTCACACCTGAGATTATGGCTTTCCAAACCCCGCAGACTTATGTGGGTCATCAGAATATTCCTCGGTACAATGGAACAACTGACCCGATGGACCACATAGCTGCCTACGAGTCCTCCATGATGTTTTATGGAGGAGGGGATTTTATGAAGTGCCGAGCTTTCTCAATGACTCTGGGCTCGGCGCCTTTGAGATGGTTCAATTCTCTACCCGCCAATTCGATCCGATCGTGGGCCGAGCTTAGACAAGCATTCATAAACAGGTACACGGCCAGTATGTCACAGCCCAAATCAGACCACTCACTAGCTGGAGTTGCACAAAGACCCGACGAGTCTCTACGCGACTACCTAGCTCGGTACCAGCAAGAGGCCAGTGGTATATCAGGCCTACAATCAGGAGTATCTGTTCTTTTGCTCACTCAAGGATTGCAGGATGGAGATTTTAAGGATTGCTTGATTGGGGAACCACCCAAGAACATGGCCGAACTTAGGGAAAGGTCCAGGAAATACGTTAATCTAGAGGAATTCCGTAGGATCAGTACTGCAGCAAGGGGTGGCGAAGGACGACATGAGCAACGTCCTCGTCAAAACGACGTTCGTCAGAATGATCGTTTTCGAGATAGGGGCAGAAAAGACAAAAGAGAAAGAGAGAGAGGGGAAAAATTGCCTCCAAAAGGCAAGTATGATGAATATACCCAGTTGACAGTCCCGAGGAGTCAAATCCTTCGTGAGACTATGCATACAGAGATGCGTAACATCACTCGGCCACCAGCTTTAAGGAAGGTAGCTCAAAAGGATAAGACAAAGTATTGCGATCATCACGGTGGATAGGGGCATACCACCGACCAGTGTACTTAGTTGAAGGACTTAATCGAGGAGATGGTAAGGGATGGTAAGCTTCAACAATATATTGGCGAAGCGTTGCGCAAACGCTCCAGGGGAAAGAGTCCGTCACCACCCAAAACCGAACAGAAAAGAACTAGAAGCCCTTCACCACCTGCAGGGGGAGCCTCTACCCAACCATCCGAGAAGGAAAAGAATGGCTTTCTCATTGGCACCATTGCTGGAGGATTTGCAGGTGGAGGAGAAAAGAAATGTGATCGCAAGAAGTATGTGGGACAATTTCTTTCGGTGGCCAGCCGACCAATCCAAAAGCCCAGGAAGAAAAACATAGTCATCAGCTTTAGTGATGAGGATTTTGAGGACATATTACAAGACCATAATGACCCAATGGTAGTTACAGCCAGGCTCGGCAATTACGAAGTCAGAAGGATTCTTGTCGATTAGGGAAGTTCGGCAGACATCATGTTTCTGGATCTGTTTGAGAAATTGAAGTTGAGAAGATCTGATCTCACCCCATTCGAGGGAAGTTTGATTGGCTTCACGGGACATTCAATTGTTCCCTTAGGCCACATCCATCTCCCAGTGACTATGGGGGAACCACCTTCTGCTCGGACTGAAATGGTAAAATGGCTAGTTGTCCAGGCCCCCTCGGCATACAACGCCATCTTTGGCCGAACTGCACTCCAATCTTTTGGTGCTGTTGTATCGACGGTCCACTTGGCCATGAAATTCCCAGGGTCTGATGACAAGGTAGTAACAGTGCGGTCCAAACAGGAGTTGGCTCAGAAATGTTATAATATCAGCCTGGGCAAGTTGAAGCTTGATGATGAGAAGATCATGCAAGAGCCGCTTAACAAAGGAAGTGTCAACTTAGCAGATCTTGACGTAAGAGGGGAGGATGAAACTAGGCCGACCCCTCAAGGGGACTTCAAAAAGGTGATTTTAGGCCCCGATCCTTCTCGTTGCGTCAAGATGGGGGTTGGCCTTTCTGAGGAATTGGAAAAAGAACTGACTGAATTGCTGGTGGAAAACAAGGACTTGTTTGCCTGGACCTCGGCAGATATGCCAGGAATCGATCCGAACTTCATCTGCCACAGGTTGAGCGTGTATCCTGGAGCCAAGCCAGTTTGTCAGAAGAAAAGAAGAGTCAGAGTTGAGAAGGCACAGGCAACAGATGAGAAGGTAGCCGAGCTACTAGAAGCAGGATTTATCAGGGAGGTGGTGTATACTGATTGGTTGGCCAATCCCGTGCTAGTAAAGAAGTCCAATGGGAAATGGAGGATGTGTGTGGACTACACAGACTTGAACAAAGTTTGTCCTAAGGATCAATACCCACTTCCCTGCATCGATAAACTTGTGGATAGCTCGGCGGGTTATCAAAGGCTTTCATTTATGGATGCTTATTCGGGGTACAATCAGATCCCAATGTATCCCCCAGATCAGGTGAAGACTTCATTTATCACAAAAAAGGCCACATATTGTTACAATGTGATGCCATTTGGATTGAAAAACACTGGGGCAACTTACCAGCGGATGATGAACAAGGTGTTCGGCCCCTTGATTGGGCCGATAATGGAGGTATATATAGATGATATGATTGCAAAGAGCTTGAAAGAAGAAGATCACGCTAAGGATTTGAAGGTAATTTTGGGAAGGATCCGATAGTTCAACATGAGGTTGAACCCGGAAAAATGCACGTTTGGAGTTCCAGCAGGGGCCTTCCTCGGATTCATGCTTACCGAGCGCGGAATTGAGGCAAATCCAGAAAAGTGTCGAGTCATTCTTGATATGAAGAGTCCGTCAGATGTCAAGGGTGTCCAACAATTGACAGGTCGGGTTGCGGCTCTCTCGAGGTTTCTGTCTCAGTCAGCTAGGAAGGCCCTCCCCTGGTACAAACTGCTGAGGAAAGAAAAGGAAGAGACATTTGAATGGGACGAGACATGTGAAAAGGCCTTTACTGACCTTAAGCAGTACTTGGCATCTCCCCCGATCTTGTCAAGTCCGGTAAATGGAGAAATTTTGTTCCTTTACTTGTCGGTGGGTGATTCTGTAGTTAGCTCGGCTTTGGTCCGAGAGGAATCTGGCAAAGAATCCCCCATCTATTTCGTCAGCCGAGCTCTTCAGGGACCAGAGTTGAGGTATCAGAAAGTGGAGAAATTGGCTTTTTGTCTGGTTATCACAGCTAGACGATTACGTCAATACTTCCAGAGCCACCATATCATAGTCAGAACAGCTCAACCGATCCGTCAAATACTTCAGAAACCTGATCTGGCAGGAAGAATGGTGACGTGGGCCATTGAGCTTTCCGAGTTTGAAATCACTTTCGAACCGAGGAAGGCAATGAAATCTCAGGCCTTAGCTGATTTTCTCACCGAGTTTACTGAGCCATTGACGAGCTCAAACTTGGATTGGAATATTTATGTTGATGGATCAAGTAACAAACTCGGGGCTGGTGCAGGAATAATCTTGGAGAACTCCGAGGGGGTCACCCTCGAATATTCTTTGAAGTTTGGATTTTCAACTTCGAACAATCAGGCGGAGTATGAAGCCGTATTGGCCGGGCTAAGAATGGCAAAAGATGTAGGGGCTCGAGAAGTGAAAATTCTCAGCGATTCTCAGTTGGTAATTTCACAAGTCAAGGGCGAGTACCAGGCTAAGGAACCAATCCTTCAAAAGTATTTGGAGAAGGTGAAGTTCCTATCCTCGGAGTTTGCTAAGGTTGAATTCTGCCACATCCCAAGGGAGAGTAACAGCCGAGTGGATATTCTCTCCAAGCTCGCTTCGACAAAGAGTCTTGAGAACAATAGAACGTTGATCCAAGAAATGGTGCATGGACCTAGCGTTGTCCTCTCTATTTCGCTGGATCCGAGCTGGATTGCTCCGATAACGGGCTACTTGGAACAAGGGGTTCTTCCAAGTAATCCAACAGAGGCCAAGAAACTCGTCAGAAAAGCTTCACAGTTTGCCTTAGTTGATGGAGTCTTGTTTCGCCGAGGGGTCAGCGGTCCAATGCTTAGATGTCTAGATCCTGCCGAAGCAAAACAGGCTTTGGAGGAAGTTCACGGGGGCATTGGAAGTCATCATGTTGGGGGGAAGTCACTGGCTAAAAAGGTTTTAAGGGCAGGATACTACTGGCCGACTCTTCAACAGGATGCAATCAACCATGTGAAGAGGTGCGACAAGTGTCAATTTCACAGTGATGTGTATCAGAAACCGGCTGAGGAACTCCATTCACTTTCATCTCCCTGTCCCTTCTATCAATGGGGAATGGATCTGATTGGACAGTTCCCCACCGCTCCAAGAAAGCTAAAGTGGGTGATAGTGGCCATTGACTATTTTACTAAGTGGGTAGAAGCCGAGCCTCTTGCAACCATCTCCTCGGCCAAGGTGCAGAAGTTCTTTGAAAGGCAGGTTGTGGCTCGGTTTGGAGTACCACAAGTGCTGGTGACTGACAACGGAACCCAATTTGCGGCAAAGGCGTTCCAAGACTTAGTCAATGCTTTGAGCATAAAACATTACTTTTCCTCGGTCGAACACCCTCAGACTAATGGCCAAGTAGAATCTGTAAATCGATCTATCTGTTGGAAACCAACAAGCGGCTCAATATAGTCTAGAGGGGGGGTGAATAGAATATTGAAGCCTTATTACAGATTTTTCGTCCACCTAAGAGAATGATTTTATGAAAATAAGTTTTCTTAAAAATTCAAGTCAGATTACTCGAGTAACTCAAGTCTTCACTCGAGTAATACGCAAGCAAAAATAATTTCACTCGAGTATTCAGCAAATCACTCGAGTATTACGAAAACTATTTTTAAATCACTCGAGTAACAGAAAAACCTACTCGAGTATTGTTCATAAACTGAAAGTAGATTACTCGAGTGACAAGAACTTTACTCGAGTAAACTGGGTAAAATTCAATTAAAACTCAGTTTTCAATGGAGTTCTTCAAGAATAACAATGCTATGATGATTCAACAAATCATGAATGATTAATATGAACAATTTCAAGAAATATTAACATACAATTTTAGATCAATTGAGTAGAATTAAGAAAGCCCCAATTCTAACCTAAAAATGCAATTGTTAATGAATTAATGCAATACAAGGAATGAAAATAAAAGAGACACAAGGATTTATCCTGGTTCACTTTCACCCACTTGAAAGCTACTCCAGTCCCCTCTTGAATCAAGAGAGATTCTTCACTAGAAATCTTCAAATGTAGATTTTACAATGTTTTAAGATGCAACTAGATTCTTAGTTCTCCTATCTTAAAACCCAACTCAAAGTGTGTACCAAACACTTTGATCTAATCTACCCCTTTTGAGAATTCTAGATTTCCTTGCTAATTGATTGAAGATGCTTCCAACCAATCCTCTTTTCTTGCTTTGATTTGATCCTCAAAGTCTTCCTTGTGAGATTCTTCACTTGTGTTGAAACTTCAATGATGCAATCACAAATTGCAAATCTTCAACAACCACTAAGAACAAAATTATGATCTCAAGAATATTTGAACAATGAGAGAAATAAAGTGAAGAATGAAAAGTTTCTTGTTGAATCTTGATAGCTCTTGAAAGATGTAAAATAGCTCTTGAATTGCTTTTCAAAGTGTATAGAAAATTGTAAGAATGAATGTATCCACATGTGAAAAAGAAAATTAAGTCCTTTTAAAATTTTTCAAACACTGATTGAATTACTCGAGTAAACCATATAACTTCACTCGATTAAAACATGTCAGATTAAGTTACTCGAGTGATGTGTAAACCATTACTCGATTAACCTGTCATGACATAAATTACTCGAGTGATCCAATACTCATTACTCGAGTAAACTGATCAGAATCAGAATAAAAACAAAGTTTTTCTAAAAGGATTTTCACAAAACTTTTAATAGAGCTATTTAATCAAGATTTAAAGTATCTTCTCAATTGATATTACTTTTCTAAATGTTTAGTTAATTCAATTGGTATCATTGAGTTGATTAAATCATGATGATCATATAATTGAAATCTTATTAAAGTATGATGCTTTGGTGTTATATTTCTTTACATTGATATCTTCTTTGTTAAGTGATATTATGATCTTTTTAGTTCTCAATTGGTATTATATTTCATTGTTATATTCTCTTACCAATTGATATCACATTTCAAAGTATAGCTCTGTTGTATTTGTTCAATTGGTATCAATGTTGTGAAGAAATGATCATTGATTTCTTACCTTGGCTTAGATCTTATATTTCAATTGGTATATATTACTTTTTGATAATGCCAAAGGGGGAGAAATATGATGTTTTGAATTGAATGAAATGTTTCTCAAAGGGGGAGAAATGGTATGTTTTGAAACATGGGAGAAATATGATATTATATTTGGAGAAAGGTTGTTTTGTTGTTTTTATGTAGGTTGAGCTAAGTTGTTTAAGATAGGGGGAGAATCAAGCTTCTATCTCAATTGCATTCAAGTGTTAAATCATTGATTGAGGGGGAGAAAGAGTCTTCTCAAGTGATCAAATGTTTCAAGCATCAACAACTTCAAGCGATTTCAAAACATGGGTTGTCATTTTCAAAAAGGGGGAGATTGTTAGTTCCATGATGAACATGATGAATGTTTTGATAATGACAAAGTGTTTTTTGAACAAGCTACAAGTGTTGATCAAGTTTCAAGCTCAACAAGCAACAACAAACATCAAATGAAGAAGAGAGAAAGCAAGCTCATGAAGACCTAAGTTTGAGTGTATTTGTATTTCTTTTATCTTTTGCCTCTCAAGCTTCATAGGTTTTTTTATTTGGGTAGATTATTATAGAGGGTAGTGAATCTCATTCATAAGTCATGATTTAATCATAATTTGAGTTTTCACTTAACCTAGAATCAATAGGTGGCTTAAAGGTTTTAAAGGAAAGGTTGGATTTTGAGAAAACAAGTTTTGAACATGTGCAGTACCAACTTAATCGATTAAGTGACTAACTTAATCGAGTACTACTCGAGTAGTCTGCAACTTAATCGATTAAGTACTGCTGAACTGATTTTTAAAATACGTTTTTCACTTCTCAAAATCAGTTTTCAAGTGCTACAACTTTTGGGTATTCTATATAAACCTTTTCCTATTATTTGTGATCAATTAGAATCATTTTCATACAAGTTTTATTTTATCATCAAGCCACTCTATTCTCTCTCATTTTCTAAAGATCAAAGTTCTCATATTTTCATATTCTTTGATCAAGAATCTTTGAATCTCTTATGGTGAATTGTCATAACTCTTGATTGAGATTCATAGGATTGTTTTGTGTTTTCTATTGTGTTGTAATCTTTGCAAGAAGGCAAGCCACTACAACAAACAAGAAGCCTTGGTGTGTCGATTTTATCATCAAGCAAGTGCATTCTTATTGAAGAAGAAGAAGAAGTCTTGGTTGTGAATCAAGCAAGGAGAAGCCTTGGTGTGTGGTTTATCATCAAGCAATTGAAGACTTGTTGTGTCGATTATCAACAAGGGGTAGAGGTTAGATTAGAGAGAAGATCAATAGGATTACAAGGCAAGGGTGTCGGTTATCTCTTGTAGGCTAGCAAGAAGGAAGTCTTGTGAGGCAATCACTTGTAATTTGAGAACTCTAATTCCTCATAGTGAAGAATCTCTCTTGGTTGAAGAGGGGACTGGATGTAGCTTTCAAGCGGATGAAAGTGAACCAGGATAAATCACTGTGTTGTATCTCTAAACCCTTACTCTTTATATTCAAGTCATTTGATTGCGTTCTTGGTTGAAAACCTAGAAAGATTGATTTTCATAATTGATTGAATTGAATCTTTAATTGTTCAAATTGATAAAGGGAAAATCATTTTCATAACTAGGTTAATCAATAAGAATATAGGTGTTAATCATTTCCGTTGAATCTCTGATCTTTCGTGTGAATTGATTGATTTTCGTATGCGAATGAAAACTTGATTTTTCTGGTTTCTGCAAGTAATACTCGAGTACACGACTTGCTTAATCGAGTAAGTAATTTTGATCTCTCAGACTTAATCGATTAAGTTGCAGATTAATCGATTAAGTTATTGAAAATTTGCAAAAATCATTTGTTTTGATTGTTTCGATTTGTTTCATTCGAAAATCTTTCAAGGTAGCTTCAACACCTATTCAACCCCCCCTTCTAGGTGTTTTCCTAGGGTTCCTAAGTCTCTCCAACCACCAATTGCGGTTTCCTCAATTGGTATCAGAGCTCGGTCGAAAGACACGAGCATAAGAGCTTTTTCGTAAAGATCCTTTAAGAAAATCGCAATGGGTTCTACGAATCCCTTTGGTGGTGAAGGTTATTCAATAAGTCGTCATCCATTGTTTACCGGAGAAGGCTATGCATATTGGAAAGTTAGAATGAAAATCTTTATCCAAGCCATAGATAGTGAAATTTGGAAAGTAGTTGAAAAAGGTCCTCATATCCCCTCTAGTTTAGTTGAAGGTGTAGAACAATTGATCCCCGAGGATAAGTGGAAGGATGATGATAGAAAGAAAGTACAATATGATTATAAAGCAAAGAATATCATTACCTCCGCTTTATCCTATGACGAGTTCTTTAGAGTTTCTCAATGTTCTAGTGCTAAGGAAATGTGGGACACTTTACAAGTGACTCATGAAGGAACTAGTGAGGTTAGGAGAGCTAGATTGAATGCTTTGATGCGTGAATATGAGTTATTTACTATGCTTCCAAATGAATCTATAAATGATATGCAAAAGCGTTTTACTCATATTATTAACCATTTACTTGCTCTTGGTAAGACTTTCTTACAAGGTGAACTTTCTAACAAAGTGTTGAGATGTTTAGACAGGAATTGGCAACCAAAAGTAACGGCTATTGTTGAATCTAAAAATTTGGATGCTATGGATCTAGCAACACTTTTCGGAAAGCTTCAAGAACATGAAATGGAGCTTGGACGATTAAGTATCAATGAAGAGTCGGATAAGAACAAATCAAGGAAAGGACTTGCTCTTAGAGTCAAAAGTGCATATAAAAAGAAAGAGAGTTCCGATGATGATGATAGTGAAGATTCCGATTCCGATGTTGATGAAAAAGACATGAAACTTTTGTTAAAAGAGTTTGACAAGTTTCTAAGGAGAAAAGGAAGGTTGAACAAGGACAAAAGTAAAGAGAAGGATTCCCCACACTACAAGACCAAAACTTCAAAAGAAGGTGTAGTTTGCCATGAATGTGGAAAGCCCGGACATCTCAAGTATTCATGCTCTAGATATCTCAAGAAGAATTCTAAATCTAAAAGAGCATACATAGTTTGGGATAGTGATGTAGAAGATGACAAGAAAAGCACATCAAGTAGTTCATTGGATAATGAAGAAGCCGCTTGTCTCAACTTGATAACTCTAGTAGATGATGAAGAACAAAGTTCAAATGATGAATCAAGTTATCAAAGCGAGGATAGCAATGTAAGTGAATCTAAATCCGAAATTTCTTCTAAATATGAATTGTTACATAATGCTTATGAAGAAATGTATGAACAACTTGAAAAACTAGCTTTGAAAAACATTGAAATAAAGAAGCTCATTTTGAAACATCAAAAAGAGATTTTAGATCTTCAAAAACAAGTTGATGAGCTTAATCTTGAAAATGAAACTCTTGATCTTATATATGCTAGTTCTTCTTGTGATTGTGCTAGTAGAGTGAATATTGTGGTTGATTGTGAGAATTGCAAGTTGCTTAAAGATGAAAATGCTATTTTGAAAAATAAGCTTGCAAGTTTCTCAAGTGGTGATATTAGATTGCGCACATTGTTAAATTTTCAAAGAGAAAATTCAAACAAGTTTGGTTTGGGTTATACTAATGCTAAGAGTAAATCTCATAGAAATGTTGTTGATTTTTCTAAAGTTGATTTTTCAAATGCACCAACATGTTTCTATTGTGGTACTCATGGACATACTTCAAATGTGTGTTATATTAAAGTGCATGGTATACCTAAAGGAGATTTTGTTTGGATGAAAAAGGGTGAAAGTCCCTACACTAACAAAAATGGATCCAAAACCATTTGGATACCAAAAAGCAAAGCATGATTGTTTTGTAGGTTTGATTGAAGATGCAAATGAATGACACATGCTCTCAATTGGTCTCAACTATGAATGTCTATATTCACATCTTCAATTGATATCACATTTGTTTCTCAAGTGAATGTCCTACAAAGTGGTAATATTTGATATTGATATATTATCTCAATTGGTATCTTCTCAATTGATATTACTTTTATAAATGTTTAGTTAATTCAATTGGTATCATTGAGTTGATTAAATCATGATGATCATATAATTGAAATCTTATTAAAGTATGATGCTTTGGTGTTATATTTCTTTACATTGATATCTTCTTTGTTAAGTGATATTATGATCTTTTTAGTTCTCAATTGGTATTATATTTCATTGTTATATTCTCTTACCAATTGATATCACATTTCAAAGTATAGCTCTGTTGTATTTGTTCAATTGGTATCAATGTTGTGAAGAAATGATCATTGATTTCTTACCTTGGCTTAGATCTTATATTTCAATTGGTATATATTACTTTTTGATAATGCCAAAGGGGGAGAAATATGATGTTTTGAATTGAATGAAATGTTTCTCAAAGGGGGAGAAATGGTATGTTTTGAAACATGGGAGAAATATGATATTATATTTGGAGAAAGGTTGTTTTGTTGTTTTTATGTAGGTTGAGCTAAGTTGTTTAAGATAGGGGGAGAATCAAGCTTCTATCTCAATTGCATTCAAGTGTTAAATCATTGATTGAGGGGGAGAAAGAGTCTTCTCAAGTGATCAAATGTTTCAAGCATCAACAACTTCAAGCGATTTCAAAACATGGGTTGTCATTTTCAAAAAGGGGGAGATTGTTAGTTCCATGATGAACATGATGAATGTTTTGATAATGACAAAGTGTTTTTTGAACAAGCTACAAGTGTTGATCAAGTTTCAAGCTCAACAAGCAACAACAAACATCAAATGAAGAAGAGAGAAAGCAAGCTCATGAAGACCTAAGTTTGAGTGTATTTGTATTTCTTTTATCTTTTGCCTCTCAAGCTTCATAGGTTTTTTTATTTGGGTAGATTATTATAGAGGGTAGTGAATCTCATTCATAAGTCATGATTTAATCATAATTTGAGTTTTCACTTAACCTAGAATCAATAGGTGGCTTAAAGGTTTTAAAGGAAAGGTTGGATTTTGAGAAAACAAGTTTTGAACATGTGCAGTACCAACTTAATCGATTAAGTGACTAACTTAATCGAGTACTACTCGAGTAGTCTGCAACTTAATCGATTAAGTACTGCTGAACTGATTTTTAAAATACGTTTTTCACTTCTCAAAATCAGTTTTCAAGTGCTACAACTTTTGGGTATTCTATATAAACCTTTTCCTATTATTTGTGATCAATTAGAATCATTTTCATACAAGTTTTATTTTATCATCAAGCCACTCTATTCTCTCTCATTTTCTAAAGATCAAAGTTCTCATATTTTCATATTCTTTGATCAAGAATCTTTGAATCTCTTATGGTGAATTGTCATAACTCTTTATTGAGATTCATAGGATTGTTTTGTGTTTTCTATTGTGTTGTAATCTTTGCAAGAAGGCAAGCCACTACAACAAACAAGAAGCCTTGGTGTGTTGATTTTATCATCAAGCAAGTGCATTCTTATTGAAGAAGAAGAAGAAGTCTTGGTTGTGAATCAAGCAAGGAGAAGCCTTGGTGTGTGGTTTATCATCAAGCAATTGAAGACATGTTGTGTCGATTATCAACAAGGGGTAGAGGTTGGATTAGAGAGAAGATCAATAGGATTACAAGGCAAGGGTGTCGGTTATCTCTTGTAGGCTAGCAAGAAGGAAGTCTTGTGAGGCAATCACTTGTAATTTGAGAACTCTAATTCCTCATAGTGAAGAATCTCTCTTGGTTGAAGAGGGGACTGGATGTAGCTTTCAAGCGGATGAAAGTGAACCAGGATAAATCACTGTGTCGTATCTCTAAACCCTTACTCTTTATATTCAAGTCATTTGATTGCGTTCTTGGTTGAAAACCTAGAAAGATTGATTTTCATAATTGATTGAATTGAATCTTTAATTGTTCAAATTGATAAAGGGAAAATCATTTTCATAACTAGGTTAATCAATAAGAATATAGGTGTTAATCATTTCCGTTGAATCTCTGGTCTTTCGTGTGAATTGATTGATTTTCGTATGCGAATGAAAACTTGATTTTTCTGGTTTCTGCAAGTAATACTCGAGTACACGACTTGCTTAATCGAGTAAGTAATTTTGATCTCTCAGACTTAATCGATTAAGTTGCAGATTAATCGATTAAGTTAGTGAAAATTTGCAAAAATCATTTGTTTTGATTGTTTCGATTTGTTTCATTCGAAAATCTTTCAAGGTAGCTTCAACACCTATTCAACCCCCCCTTCTAGGTGTTTTCCTAGGGTTCCTAAGTCTCTCCAACCACCAATTGCGGTTTCCTCAATACTCTTAATCAAACATTATTTAAATACTCTTAAAATCACCTAAGCTACCCACACCAATGAGATGCATTGCATAAAATACAGATTACATTGAAATAGAATTAATAAAAATCCTAATTCTAATCTTCATGTGGTGTAGCTTGCTTGTTGCCAATGTTGTTGCTTGGAGAGAGATTGTTAGCATCAAAACATGAGAATCCTACACTATCATCCAGGGGATCAAGAAAAGACTCGAAGGAGCGAAAGGGAATTGGTTGGAAAACTTGCACGAAGTGCTTTGGTCGTATCGCACCACCATACAAACTTCAACAGGAGAGACACCATATCGGCTCGCTTATGGTTGCGACGCAGTCATCCCCATTGAGAAGATCATCCCTTCTTTCCGAGCTATGCAACAACCGAATCCCCTCAACAACACTTTATTGTGTGAGGATCTTGTTTTTTCGGAAGAAGTTAGGGATTTAGCGGCCGAACGAGAAAAGCATGCTAAGATTATGCAAGCAAAAGGGTATAATCGCTCGGTCGTATCCAGAGAGTTCGAGGTAGGCGATCTTGTCTTGAGGAGAGCTGACATTGGTCTCAAAAATGCAAAGAACGGAAAACTGGCCCAAAGCTGGAAAGGACCATACCGAGTTGCCTCCAAGACTGGAACAGGAGCCTACAAGCTTGAAACTCTCTCGGGTGCCCTCATCAACAACACATGGAACGTGGCGAAACTTCGAGCTTACTATAGTTAGTTTTTTATTGTTTCAGTTTCGTTTTCAATAGTTTTAGTTGTTTCATTACATTTGCTTTTTGAATTATTTATTTTTAATGGTGTACGCTCGGTGAAACTCCGAGCCCATTGTAATTTGCTTCAAATGAATAAAAGTTCTCGTTATTGAATTCATTGTATCACGCACTTTTCCTCGTAACCGATTAGCCACCGATTATGACGCGAACGATTATAAACAGCTCTAGCAAGAACTTATAACTCGTCAAGTACTTTAAATAAGATTCCCGATTAAATCATGATTTCATAAAATCATTTTATATCGCAGATAGAGGAACCCACCTCGGCTAAAGTGCTGGAGTTCCGAGGTCTTAACACTTGAATTCTTAACAAAGAGCGTAAAAAGAAGCATAACACGATTACGGATATTATAAAATATTCCAAACGAAACACAACAATAAAAGTTTAAACCCATTTACTGGGGCAATTACAAAAGGGAAAGCAAAATGATAAGCTACTCTAAATCGGACAGTACAATGCCGTCGGCGTCAAATCTATCTTCTTCTTCTTCACCCTCGGCATCCTCGGCATCGTCCCCCTCGGAATCCTCAGCCAAATGATCAGGCAGATCGGCGCTGTTCAGATCTATGGGAGCCCCAGTTGGGCCGACAATTCGACCATTTTTCACAGAAAAATTAGGATCAGCACCCTTGGTCAAGAGCCCAGGATTCAGAACGCGGAGTTGCTCGGCAGTATTGTAGAAGGAATCCTCAACCCCATGATCCCAGTTGTATAGGTGCTCCTGGGCTGCTTTCTTGTGCTTGAGAGCTTTTGCTCTCATCTTCTCCAAAGAAGTTCGGAGCCCCAGAATCTCATCCTTGGCATACTCATGCCGCTCCTGAGCCACGGCAGCAGCCTACTCCGCTTTCTGAGCTTTCTCTATCGCCGCTCGAAGAGCAGCAGAGTCTTCCTCAGCCTTTTTCAGGACCTCTTCCGAGCGCTTTATCCTCTCTTCGGCCCCCTGGAGTGTCTCCTCGGCCCTAACCTTGGCACCTTCAGCATCTTGTGCCACCTTTTTCAACCGTTCGTTTTCAGCTGCCAAGGTTTGCAACTTCTTGTTAAGACCTTCAACTTGAAGTTGTAAATAATCCTCGCGCTCGGCTGCCTCGGTCCTTTTCTTCTTTTCCTCGGGGGCCATCCCAGCATGAGCGTCGTCTCCATGATGACCAAGATGATGGAGTATGCTTGCACCCCTCAGGAGACTCTTCACCAACGACTTACAGTTGTTTTCCCAAGTACCAGGGGTCCAGGCCTCAATCACTTCAGCATTCTCGGGAGGAAAGACAATAGCAACAAGTGTATCAGTCATCTTTCGATGCCACACTGTCTTGGCAGCAGCTTCCTCCTTTCCTTCAGGAATCTCTACCCCTTTATGTGACTTACTCAAATTAAGCCAATCTCCAGCAAGGCCTTTTCCTTTTTCCAGTCGAGACCTCTTGAGGGGACGCTCGGGAGTACCTTGAGCAGTTGTTTGAGCCTCCACTTCGATGTTTACAGCGTCGGTGATACGATCCCCTTTGATCACCGGCTCAACACCTTTGATCCTAACAGTCGGAGTGGTGTTGGGGATAATGGTCGGACTTTCAGAAGGGGTTGGTTCAGAGGATTGACTCATGTTTGGGGAGCCAGAGGCAGCTTTAATTGCAGCCAACTGTGATACTCTAGCTGCTCGGGCTTCGCTTTTCTTAGCCTTGGTTGCTTTCTTCCCCATTGTTTCTGTAAGAAAAAATGGATCAGTACAAAAAAAAAATTTATATATAGTACCCATCTCAGCCTTCACTTCGTCTCGTGTTTCTTTCAACAAGATTCATTTGGTATCAATTTGACCATTTGCTTGAAGGTATTCCCAAACATGGTCGCATAATCGCCTTTCGGCTTTTGTCAAATCCGCCTTAAAGTCGAATTGATACAAGGAGGGTCCTCGGTTATAAATGTTAGTCGTCCAACCCAGAGGAAACCAAGGCACGACCTTGATCACTCCACCTTCTTCAACTCGTTCCATGAACCAACATACTCCGGCCCCAGTGTACTCATATTGGAAGAAGAGAGGTTTGAAAGATTTCCAAGAATCAGTCACCTTGGCGAAAAGGGCATGCCCCCTCCGAGCCTTTAGGGACACCCAAAGACCCTTGGAATCACCAAACTTATTTACTTGGGGAGCATATAACCAAAAAAAGGATCGTACTGTTGCGACTAAGTTTTCAACGTCACAGAATTGCTGGAAGGCTCGGATGAAAGCCCACCCACTTGGATGCAGTTGGCTAGGAGCTATTCCTAGATGAGTGAGGACTTCGATCTCGAAGGTGGAAAAGGGCAAGCGGATACCGACTTTAGTTGCTATTTCTTCGTAGAAATAAAAATATTGACGATTTTCCTGTACTTGGAAGCATATCCGGTCGTCGATTCCCAAAGGTCTCAATACGAATTCTGAGGCATTTCCATCGGCGCTCGGAGGTGTTAACATTGGCCGAAGATGGTTAAGACTATCTGTTGTCAACAATGAAGGTCTCGTCCCTAGTACTTCTCGATCAAAAACGGCGTCGTACTGCGCATGATTGGGCGGCGGAGGATATTCTTCAGGGTTGGTAACACACCTGCGCTCCACCATATCTGGGGAAAAAGCAAAAGGCTCGGCGTTAGGATTTTTTACAGCACATGTTTTCATTCTAAAATTAAGGCCGAGCCTTGGACTTTTTCCCCCCTCCCTCGGTGGTTCTCCTAAAGTTTCTTCCTCTACGGTATGACGATCGGGGCTTATCCTAACTTGAGCCCGACGCTCGGCGAACCTATACGCTAGTAACCACTTATTCTCATCTGCGGGATTCGACGGGTACTCTACAACTAACGGTTTTGCCTCGGTGGATCGTTGGCCAGAAGGGGGAGTAGAAGGGTGTATAGAATCGTCAATATCAGAGTTTCCCTCATCCCCAGAATTCCCAGAAGAACTTGAAGAATCACTATCACTAGAAGGTTCCTCTCCTAATCTCCTGCAGAGTTCATGATAAACTCTCCTCAAATGCCTCCACCCTTTCATGGTCTAAAAGTAAAGGATCCTAAACACAGCTTGCCCAGAACAAAAATCCAGAACCCAGAAATCCCCTAAAATCCAAACTCCCTGCAAATCCCAGAACCTAGAAATCCCCTAAAATTCAAACTCCCTGCAAAACCCAGAACCAAAACCCCTTTACAAAAAGCAGAAATCGCACAAAAAGAGGAAATCGCAGAAATGGAAATAAGAAGAGTAGAGGAAGTTACCTGCTTTCAGTTGCTGGAAAGGATGATGGGAGAAGGTTGTGGATTCGAAGGCGGAGACGGTGGAAAGGAGATTGGAAAGAGAATAATGGGATTGTGATTTGAGAAGATTCGGGAGTGAGGAAAGGAAAAATGAATGTGGGTAGTAAGAGATTGAAAGGATTCGAACTAATGAAGGAAACTTTTCAGTTTCCCTCCATGTTACGCATTTGGGCCGAAAGCCCATCAACCCATGCAACCACTCGCTGAATGAGACGTGGCGGTTTCAACAAGTACTTTTTCAAATTTCGAAAATTGCAATGATTTGGCACAACTTACAAGAGAACGCGTCGTACCTAGAGAAACCAAAACGTCACCTCGGACAGCTATCACACATTCGAACTAAGACATCTAGAAGGTCCAACCCTAAACACATGCTACCTCGTCACAGACTTTATAAAGTCTTACGAGCTGGGGGGCTTGTAGGGTCTGCCGGCCGTATAAGGATTTCAAGTCTTATTTAAGGGACTCTTCAAGGTCCCTTCCCTCGGTTTACTCAGCGCAAACATCCCTCGCTCGGACTCGTTGGCTCCGAGCAAACAAAAGGACCAGGCTCGGACTTGATGGGGCCGAGCCTTACAAACGGTCTTCCACTCATCAGGCTCGGGACTCTAGGGCCGAGACATACCGTCGGCTTGTGGGAAGACTCAGACTCATTCAAGCTTCTTATCCCCTCCGCAAATCTCTCCTAGATTCTCGCTAACAGCCTAGACATGAGATCTTGAGCTGATCCTATCCAGATTCTAAGAGTATAAACCTCCGATATTATCTCACAGAATCCTGGTTCAGCTCAACCCTGATACAGGGCCCATATCAGCCTCCTCCAAACCCTATAAATAGCTCATAGCAGCTAGGGTTTCAGGTACATACTCTCATCCCTAAGTTGACACTCTGCACACACTTGTTGACTGGGGAGACCCTGCTTTTCCCAACTGAAACTGCAGAAACACCATAAAGTCACATATTAACACTTGATCCTCTCTTGGGCTCCTGGTTCCATATTCTGGAGCACTTAGAGGGTTAAGGACATAGTGTTCAAGGACACTACACAACCCTAAATGCATTCCGAAATATGTAGGATTCGAGATTTGATTGTTGCTAGTCTTTTATTTGAGGGTCAAGTTCTTAGTTTTTACTCTATATGCGTGACATATGTTCTTGTGGCCATTGGGGTGTGAAATCATAAGGTTGTGAGCATCCCACATGATCCAATCTTTAAATTTCTTTAAAACACATAAAGCTTGAGTCATGAACACCCTTACTCAACCTTTAAGTTTTTTAAAAAAAACACATTAAGCATGAGTCGTGAATTGGTTTCATGACATCCCTTATGATCCAACTTTTAAGTTTAAAAAAAACGCATTCACGAATTCGATCCTCAATAACTACTTTTTGCTTGAAAATATAAAATTTACAACTCTTTATAGTTATATCATCGAAAAATAAGAAAATTTTTACAGAAATGACAAGTTCGAGATTCAAACTTGAAATTGAGGAGACATAGATCCAATGCTTTGCTACCAAGGCACAATCACTGTTAAGTTAGGAAGCTTAAATATATACTATTAGTATTAAGTAACTTTAACTACTAGGCTGTCTCATCAAGTGACCTCATGATTGATTAATAGTATGTTTGGATCTGCGTTTGGAGGCCTCCAAACGTGAAAGCTGTGAGGGGGGAGTTTCTGGCAAACACACATTTACCTCTCCACTGCCCAACCAAACACCCTCTAAGAGTGCACGAAATTGAAATTGTGTCGTGTGTTAATATAATCTAAGAAAAAAAACAACAACAAAATTGTTGTTTTTCTTTTGTTTTGAGGTTAAATATTTTTTTAGTCCTTTATCATATTTTTAGGTTTAACTTGATTTTTTATTTTAAAAAGAGTCGATTAGTCTTCTATGTTTCTAACTTTTATCAATTTGATCCTTTCATCATAACGTTGTTAGATTTTCACCAAAATATACTAATTTTGTTGAATATACCTTTACCAATCATTAGAATCTACATTTTATTTTCAAAATTTGCATTAAAAAAAGCAGATATTGGGAACCAGGAAAGAAACGAGATACATAGTAAAATCTAACATTGCTGTAGCAATAAGTTGAAATTGACAAACCTTAGAACATATAAAATTAAAATGACTTTTTTAAATATAAATGACCAATTGAAACCTGTCAATAAGATGAAAGATAAAAGAAAAAAATAGGCTTATCTATGTCTTTAATTCTTGAAAGTTGGAAGTGTTTTGGTTTTGGTTTCTGGAAGATTTTTTGACCTAAACTCATCCTTAATTATTTCGAAATTTTGGTTTTAATCTCTGCCATCAAGAAAAATCCGTTAAGTGATGACGTGGATAACAGAATGTCACATCAACTTACACGTGCATTTGTGGATCGGGCTTTAACCCTTTTGTTCCTGCGAGTTCGTATCATCCTTGTCGTTCGACCGGTAACACGCAATACTTGCACACGTATACACGTGTATGTTGACGTCACATTCTGTTAGCCTTAGCGGTTAACAGATTTTCCCAAATTTTCAAAACAATTAAATGATCAAAAAATCGTCTAAGAACTAAAATCAAAACACCCTCAACTCTCAACTTTCAAGGACTAAAACATAAAAAAAACTTTCTTATTTATGTTTTAGTCCTTGAAAGTTGGAGTGTTTTGATTTTAGTCCTAAAAAGTTTTTTCACCTTGATTTATTCTTAATTATTTTGAAAATTTGGTTTTAATCCTTATCGGCTCATGTGTTTGTGAATTGGGTTTTAACCCTTTGACTCCTACATGTCCGGATCATCCACCTCATCCCACTAGTGCCACCCAATACTTGCTCAACAGTGGTGTGACATTTCATCAGCCACATAAGCAGTTAACAGATTTTTCTTAACGACATGAATAAAAACCAAAATTTCAAAAGAATTAAGGATAAGTCAAGTAAAAAAAACTTCCAAAAATCAAAATCAAAATACTCCCAACTTCTAAGTTCTAACGACTAAATACATAAATAAACCAATAAGAAATTAAATAAATAAAAAAAGTATTTCAGCCTTCTTTTGACATAAAACCAGATATATCGAAGGGTCCAAGTTGTCGCGGCAGGGAGCTGCAGAGGGGTTAGTTTTGCGTTCCGCATCCCAAACAATACATACACCGCACATAGGAAGCTTATGAGTCTGAAATCAGAACCAATACCCATTTTTTTCAATTTCCAAGCCACGAATTGGGACACCCAATCTTTCAAATTAGGGGCAAAAGATAACAGCTTGTTCAAATATCTGTCGCAAGTGAGGTATTACTGTTTCCCTTTTTCATTCCTCCCTTTTCTACATCTTTTACTAAATGTTTGGATTTTGTTAGTTCTTTTTTTGTTTTTATGCTTCCAATGCATTGTAGATTTCACAGTTCTGTTTGAAACTGAAGGGATTTTGAATGTTTTTGTGTTTTGTTATAACCGTAATGGTGTGATGTTGCGTCCGAAATTTACCTCAGTGATATTATTTACGGCTCTGCAATTCAAAACATTTTTTTTTTATAATTATTACTTGTTCTTGTTTTAAGGTATTAATTATTACTTCTTGAACAATACAAGGTTTAGATTGTTGGTCAGAATGGCAAGAAGTTTGGTTCGACTCAAATAAGGTCTTAGGTTTGAGTATTGTGATTAGAAAAATTAGGAGATAAGAGAGTTTTGTCCCTTTAAATGGCCCTTCCTCTTCCCGGCTTGACTCGGGTTAGTTGGACAAAGTGATTTTTCGTGATTTTCGGATACCTAGAGTCTCACAATTTATTTTACTTTTGAAGTTTGACAGATTCTATTAACCAGCTAAGGACTTACGTGTAGGAAAATATTACTAAATTGTGTGGGTACATTTGATAAAAATATTTATATTTGGCATTTTGATTTCTAGATGCATCATTAATTTAATCAAACAAGTAGGAAAGTATTGCCAAATTGTTTGGGTGCATTTGATAAAAATATTTATGTTTGGCATTTTGATTTGTAGAAGCATGATTTATTTATTTGTAGAAGCATGATTTATTTAATCAACATGTAGGAAAGTATTGCCAAATTGTTTGGGTACATTTGATAAAAATATCATTGTTTGGCATTTTGATTTGTAGATGCATAATTAATTTAATAAATGGTTAAGGAAAGTATGATGAGGAAGGTGGGAGGTATCCTAGGACAGAAAATTATGATGAGATATTGATGGGAACCTCATATCGGTAAGGTTTGTTCCAGAGCACGAGACATAGAATTCTGTCATGTGGCAGATATGTAAGAGCAGGTCTGTAGGGAGAGTATCAGTTAGGAGCAGTTATGTAGGAGTTATTGTATTGTGTATTTACGTGTAGGAGTTATTGTATTGTGTATTTACGTTTTTTTATGTACTATGGCAGTAATTAAGTGTGTATTTGGTAGTTTTCTGAGCAGAGATATTCTCTGTAGGAGTTCTTGGAACCCTGGGCCAGTAAGTGATTCCTGTATTGTGTGAGTGGTAGGAGACTTGGGTTTCTTAATAAAATTATTCAGTTTAAGTATGGTGTTCTATCAATTTTGTCCTACTTGCCGGATTGAAAGGAGGGCAGTTCAAGGCTGGTGTTAGAGTGGTTTAGCCATGAATCGTATGACAACACATGGATCTGTTGGAGGACAGAATTGAGGCAAGAAGAAAAGATGGGGCATTTGAACTAGCGGCCTTTAATGGAGATTACCCTGTAGGATGCATCACAAGAACCGAAACCTACTTTGGAGTGCAGAATATGGCGGAGGATGTGAGTATCAAGTTAGCCAACTTGAGCATGGAAGGTTCAACCATACATTGGTTCAATCTGTTTTGGGAAATGGAAGTCCATCTCACTTGGGATACATTGAAGCATTTTAACTGATCTCCTCTCAAGTACAGCGGTTACCTGAGGAGAAATACTTGGGGTACCTCATTGGTGGCCTTCAACCAGAGATTAAACACCAGATTCATACTTTTAACCCAATGTTGCACTCAAGCCATGCAATTGACTAGAGATATAGAAGTGGAGTTGGCTAAATTGCACATAGGCAGTGGCGATTACAAATGACAGAATAATAATTGGCAACAGGGTGAATAGGGGAGTTGTTACATCAGGATGGGAGTCACATACTATAACTGTTTTAACTAAACCAAATGTAGGATGGAGTAGTCAGCAGATCGAAACAATCATGGGTCAAGTATGGCTTGCTTTACGCCAAACCGTGGTGGGTCCTTTTCTAAGTGGGAGAAGGTTGGAATCCTGCTGAGGAAATAGAGGATTGCAACATTTAAAGTATAAAGAAATGATGGAGAGAAAAAAAATAAGGGTCTGTGTTTTAGGTGCCGGGAAAATTTTCACCCAATGGAACAATGCAAGGAAAAACAATTTAGGGTGGTGATTTTAGGAGATAATGAAACTATAAATGAAGAGGGTGAAGTTATTGTCATTGAAGTTGATGAAGAAAATGAATAGAACAACATAGAGAGTCATGCATGCACCAGAAGTGTTCTGGACAAGTAGCATGTGTTAGCATATGTTAAAACTATGAAAATGGAGGGAAAGAACAATGGGGTGCATATGTCATGTTAATAGATAGTGGTACAACCACAATCTCATCAATTCCCAGGTTCCTTTGGCCTTGGAACTTGAAGTATAGATAAACAAATGAGCTTGGGGTGATATTAGAAAATGGTCATCGAGTGAAGACAAGGAAAATGTATTGGGTTGATGGTGCAATTAGGGAATATTGATATTATAGTGATGCTTATGAGTTAGATTTGAGGGGTGTAGATGTGATACTTGGAATTGCATGGCTAGAAACATTGGTTAGTGATGTCTATGACTTTCAGTTGTGATGAATAAAAGGTGAATTTGCAAGGGAATGAACCAAACCTTCCTGCTGATTCAAAACCTCAACTGGGTGATGCGGTGCATCCAAAACAATATTAGGTACCAAAAAAATTGAAAACAGAGGTGAAACAGTCAAACAGTTTTGCCGGTCCAAGGGCCACTTGGAAGCAGGAGTCTATCATGAAGAGTCGATTTCATGCATTCAACCTTGAGGACAAAGCTGATCTTCTAGGGATAGAAAATGATGGGAACCTCATATCTGGAAGGTTTATTCCAGAGCATAAGACATAGATTTCTGCCATGTGGCTGATTTGTAAGTGTGGGTCTGTAGGGACGGATCTGTTAGAAGCAATTATGCATTTAAGGTACACTTATGTAGTACTCCCTACGTTCCATATAGTGTTCATAGAGTTTTTCCCTCTAGTTTCATATATATTGTTCTTTTACAAACCCAATGCATAATTAATATTGCTTTCCCCAACTTTACCCTTATTTATGGCAACCTCTTTTACACCTCCCATATCTTTCTCTCTTTTCAATAATGATCACATAGGGGTATTATAGTCAAGATACCCCATATTCTTACATCATTTAACAATTTCTTAAAACGCATGCATAACCTTAAAACACACTGTATATTAAACGGAGGGAGTAGTTACTATGCATTTTTGTTTTTTTATGTATTGTGGTAGGTTTGACAGTTATTGTGTATTTGGTAGTTTTCTGGGTAGAGATATTCTGTGTAGGAGTTATTGGAACTCTGGGACAGATTGTGTGTGTGGCAAGAGAAGTCTCTAGGACAGCAAGTATACTGTTGTATTGTCTTAAATTGATGTGTTTACTAATTATTCAACTTAATCTGGTGATCTATCAGAAATGGAGATATCAAAGACCAGGTTAATCTATATAGTTCTAATTATGAGCATCTTATGTGGACTAATGGGAAATTATGTCATTCAAAAAAGAACACCATGGACTAAACAGTTTTGAAAGTCATACAGAATAAATGTTTTTTTTTTTTTTTTAAATTGCATTCAAGTTCTTTTTTCTTTGCATGGACAAGTTCAATTTTCTCAGATAGAGGGATTTAGCAGCAATTACTATTTGATGTTTTTCTTATGATATTAAGGTTTGTAAGAGTTTCTGACAATTAAATTGAATTGTTCTTCAAGTTTTGTTGGCCACACTGTCTGAATATGGGTGAACTGGAGCAAAGCGTGGGAAATAACACAGAGGCATTGATGGAGCAGCTTGCTCAGGCATTTCTTGAATTAGAAGCTCAGAAGGGGGATTTCGAGAACAAGATTCAGTGGGTGGAAATTAAGCAACATTTCCTTGACCTTGAGGCGACAACGAAGAAGCAACTTGAAGAGGTGGAAGCCAAAGAGAGAGTGTATGAAGAGAAACAAATAGAAATGGATACAATAGTCGCAGAGAGAAAGGCTGCGGTTGATTCTAAAGAGCAAGACCTCCTTGATCGGCTGCAGGAGCTTAAAGATGCTGCCGTTGCTTCCATTGCAGAGGCGCGTGCCATTCATCAGACTGCAACATTGGGGTCTGTATATGATGGGGAGAACAATGATAACGAGGTAAGCAACTCTCTTGGTGATGCAAGTTCCCCAGAGGAGGATTTTCCTCGTAAATCAGGTGAAAACCCTGACAGTCTGGCCATTGAGTTTAGGCCACTTCCTGAGCTGACACATTTTTGTGTGCAAATGGATGTGAAAGGCCTTCTGAATTATATTGAGGAGAATAAAAAAAATCTGTCTGTCATTCGGGAAGTAATTTCTGTTGCATTAGAAAGTGCAACTGATCCGGCACATTTGGTGCTGGATTCTGTGAAGGGGTTTTACCCCACCAATGAAACTACCAAACCAAAAGATAAAATGGATGCTGCCCTTCATGGCTTGCGCAAGTCCTGTATTATAATTTTGGAAGCCTTAGCCACCTTATTGGCCAGGGCTGACCCAGGTGCAGATGACTTTCTGAACCCTGAAACCAAGCGGCAAGCCAAAGCAATTGCTGATGAGTGGAGGCCCAAGTTAGCTAGAGCAGACATTGATAGTGCCAATGGAAATTCATTGGAAGCAGAGGCATTCTTGCAAATTCTTTCAACTTTTAGGCTTGCTTCAGAGTTTGATGAAGAAGAACTCTGCAAGCTTGTACTTGCAGTTGCTCAGCGTAAGCGGGCACCTGAGCTCTGCCGCTCTGTTGGGTTAATTCACAAAGTGCCAGGTTGGTGCCCTTTAAATAAACTGACTTGTGAAGTCTGCAGTGAACGATAGTCCTGTTAGATATCATCCCTACACTAGATGAATACTTTCTTTAGGGCATTTTAGTTCTATTACCTTTCCAGATGTAGACATGTGGGACATATATTCTGCTCCTTTTGTTTTGATTTTACATGCTAATGGGCAATTGAAGTTACGAGATTATCAGATGTTCATGATCCTAATTTTCACTATTTATGCAGCTATTGTTGATTCATTAATCGATAATGGGAAACAAATCGCTGCTGTACATTTCATTCATGCCTTCCAGCTTCAAGGAAGCTTCGACTCTGTGGCCCTTTTGAAGGTATACCTCAAGAACCAAAGGAGAGATTCACAAGTTAAGACTGGACGTGTGGCTAATGTTGTTAGAGCAAAGGTATGACTTTTGCTTGGTTGAAGTTCAAATCGAGTGATTCTCTTCATTGTGGATTTTTCTTGTGTTCTGCATTGCTTATAGTGTTATATTTTACATTGTAATTTTTGTTTTCCAGAATGATGCCAATGCACGAGAACTTGGAGCACTGAAGGCTGTAATTAAGTGTATTGAAGAGTATCGGCTTCACTCCGACTATCCACTCGATACACTTCAAAAAAGGGTAGGTCAACTACAGCGTTCGAAACCAGATAGAAAGAGAAGCGGTGAGTTTAATAAACATCCGCAGTCGAAGAGGCCAAGGGCTAACGAGCGACATTCTTCATCACGTTCATTTGGCGGCGCCTCTGCTTCAGGTGGGGCAATGGGTAGGCACATTCCCCCTGTTAGGACAGCATATGCAGGAACTCCTGATAGGTATTCTCTTGCTGGTGCAATTGCATATGATTATCAAGTTCCTGGCCAAACTATACACGCTCAAGCAGCTAATGCTCCTCCTCCTCCTTCTAATTATGCTCACTATAGTTTGCATTCCTCACACCAGCCTTACATGTTGTGATTTTTACATTTAAGCATTATTGACATTAGCATGCGGTTAACCAAATTAGTGGTTCTACTTATGCTGCGTTTGAAAAATGTGACTTTTGTTTTGGTTTTCTTTCTGAGCTTCTAATGACGCTTAAGGACACGTGTATTCTTATATTTCTCTATCCAATGATAACTTATGTTAAATTAGGTGCCTGTATTACTATTTCCTTCATTTTTCAATTTTCATACTTCCCTTCTCTCACTGAGGAGTGTACCTTGGGCGTATCAAGGGTTAACAATATTAGTATTTTTTAAAAGCAATCACTGAAGAATGAAGATTCTCGAACCTTTAACCCTTTTTAAGATTAGTACGTAGTCAAATATCTTTTCTATTTTTTGGCCATGAATGATAAGATTGTCATATTAAAATGAAGAGTTTCATTTACCAAAAAAAATAAAATAGTTTCAACAACTCCAAAAGACAAAATAACTTGAGTAATATGTGAAATTAGTTCATAATTTTGTGAGCACCAGTTAAATTAGTTTTTGTGATTATTAAAATTTTAAATTAGTTCTCGAGATTAGAAAACATGGGTTACATTACTCCTTGTCCTTAGTAGTTCACAAATTCAGGCTAATTGGACTGATGCTCATAATTGTTGGGAAAGATAACTAAAATAAATAATAAATATGGTACTACCAGGATCAAAATTTTTCTCAGCATTGTGTAGGTAAAATGCGCAAAAATTGTTTTTATGTATTTCACTATGGAAAATTGACAAGAATACAATAATAGTCTCACCAAACTAAGGTGGCTCAACTCTTTCTTTCGATTTTATCTCTCAAGAGACTTTCTTCTTTCTCTCACTTTTTCAAACTTATTAAATTTGGATTTATATTCTGAGATGATTACAAATGAAAAACTCTCGATGTCTTTTATACAAAAACTATTTACTAATTATAATTATTACTATAATTAGTTTATCTCTCTCCACCACGATCTTTGTTCTTTTCTTAGCAATGTAATTACATTAATTTCTCTTTACTTCTATTTTCTTTCATTTGTTGTACTATTATTTCTTGTTTCTCTTCTCCACAAAATGAGGGAATAATCCATCAATCTCCCCCTCCCGAATTAAGTGGAGAACTCCAACAGTCTAGCTGCTTCTCTGCAAAACTCGTACTTGTCCTTAGGTAAGGACTTAGTCATCATATCTGAGCTATTGTCATCGGTATGAATTTTTTCAAGCTGTAATTACTTATACTCCAACACTTCACGTATCCAGTGATATCGTACGTCAATATGCTTTGACCTCGAGTGGAAACTCGGATTCTTGCTCAAATGGATCGCACTTTGACTATCGCAATGAAAAATGTATTTGTGTTACTTTTTGCCTAATTCTTGTAAGAATAGCTTCATCCAGAGCATTTCTTTGCATGCTTCAGTAGCTGCTATAAACTCTGCCTCTGTAGTTGATAGAGCAACACATTTCTGTAACTTTGATTGCCATGAAATTGCTCCTCTTGAAAAAGTAATCAAGTATCCTGAAGTAGATTTTCTGAAATCAAGATCTCCTGTCATGTCTGCATCTGTGTAGCCAGTCAATTCAGGTTTTCCACCTCCAAAGCATAAACTCATTTTGGAGATTCCCCGGAGATACTTGAGAATCCATTTCACCGCGTTCCAATGCTTTCTGCCTGGTTTGGACAGGAATCTGCTTACAACTCCAACTGTGTGTATTATGTCTGGCCTTGTGCAAATCATTGCATACATTAGAATACCTACAAATGTTTTCTTTTTTCTTCTCACTTGTAGGACTCTACTTTGAACTAAGCTTGAAATGATTAGGAAATGGATTGGAAATTGGTTTCGCTTTATCCATGTTAAACCGCTTTAGCACCTTCTCGATATAACTTTCTTGTGATAATCTCAACTTTCGATTTTTCCTATCACAGGATATGTCCATACCAAGGATTCTTTTTGTGGGTCCTAAGTCTTTCATTGCAAAAGACTTGCTTAACTCTTTCTTCAGCTTTCCAATCTTTTCATTGTTTTGTCCTACAATCAACATGTCATCGACATAGAGAAAAAAGTGTGATGAATTCACCATCATCAAATCTTTTCACAAATACACAATGATCTGAAGCAATTCTCTGATATCCATGATCAATCATGAAGGAATCAAACTTCTTATACCATTGTCGAGGTGCCTACTTAAGTCCGTACAAGCTCTTCTTCAAACGACATACCAAATCTTTTCCTTTGGCTTTGAAATCTTCTGGCTGCTCCATGTAAATTCTTCTTGAAGATCTCCGTGAAGGAAAGCCATCTTCGCACCTAGTTGTTCGATCTCGAGATCCAAGCTAGCAGCCAAACCGAGTACTACCCGTATGGATGACATCTTCACTACGGGTGAGAAAATCTCTTCAAAGTCAATTCCTTTCTTCTGATAAAAACCTTTCACAACTAGCTTTGCCTTACATCTGGGCTTTGAGTTGTTTTCTTCCGTCTTCAATCGGTACACCCATTTGTTCTTTAGTGCTTTTCTACCTTTTGGTCTTTTGGTAAGTCCACCAAATCATATGTGTGGTTCTCATGCAGAGATTGCATCTCTTCATGCATAGCTTTTAACCACTCATCTTATTGATCATAAGTCAACGCTTCTTCATAATAATCTGGTTCTCCCTTATCTATTAGGAGAATGTAATCACTTGGAAGATACCTATCAGAAGGCCTCCACTTCCTAGTCGACCTTCTTGGTTGGAATTCGATTACCGACTCTTCATTGGCTTGTGCCTCTAGCCTCTCATCAACTATACCATTAGTTGTATGACCATCACCTGTGTCAGCATCAACTGATTCATTTATAACCAAATCATTAGTTCCATTGGGTTCATCTCGCTCGTCATTATCCTCCAATGGAGAAGGAACTGTATCTAAGTTCGCTCGATATTCTTTTTGATGGTTAGGCTTATCACCTCTTTGAATGTCTTCAATATTTTGATCTTCAAATAAGACAACATCTCTACTTCTGATAATCTTTTTAGTTACAGGATCTCATAACCTGTAACTGAATTCTTCATTACCATATCCCACGAAGATACATTCTTTTGACTTCACATCGAGCTTGGATCTTTCATCTTTAGGAATATGAACTAAAGCTCTACAACCAAAAACTTTCAAGTGATTGTAGGAAACATCTTTTTCTGACCATAATTTGTTCGAAACATCACTATTCAAGGGTGCTGAAGGAGAAAAATTTATTAGATAAACCGCAGTCATTAGGGCTTTATCCCAAAAACTTATGGATAACTTAGCATGAGACAACATTGTTCTTATTCTTTCAACAATTGTTCTGTTCATTCTCCCAGCTATGCCATTATGCTGAGGCGTCCTCGGAACAGATCGTTCATGTAAGACCCACAATCTTACCCAATTTATTTGTGAAATTATATTTGAATTTAAATTATTTTAATTGATTTTTAATTATTTTATGATAATTCATGATACCTTGATTTATTTGAAGTTGTATGTTTATATATATATATATACACGTGGGGTATATACATATACGCATACGAATGTTTTCTTTGATGTATTTAAATTGTATTCCTAGCATGAAAATATTTTAAGGTATAGTATTTTATTAAAATGATATTAGAATGTGAAATGATTTTGAAGGATTATAGTGTTCTATCTTCAAAAATTCATATATTTTTAACCGTAAGTTCAAAAATTACAAATTATATGTCAAAACGATCGTATCGAAATGTAGATTATGAAAATGCAAAGTTTTGGATTTAGTTCTGGAGTTTTCGAATTTTTATTTCTGATACAGTATAGTACGAGTTTTATGTTCTAAAACTTGCAAATGTTATTTAAGAGCAATTAATGACTTTTTGGACTTAGATGTATTTTATTATATATATATATATATATATACACATTTCTGAAATTCCTATTGGACCACCGTCCAAAATTATTTATTTTGCTTGAATTTTAAATTAGAAGAAATTGTTTGATTGGTTGAAATTGTGGTGACATAAATCACGTTGAATGCAATTTTTTTTCTCCCTCCTGTACTCATTGCACCGTCCAAAACCAAGAAGAAAAAGGGGAAGTATTATGATTTTCATCATGTGTGTATCTGGGAATTGCAATGTGCATGGAACTTGTAGAATTAGAATAATTGAAGTGGGACTCTCCTAGACTATCATTAAGTGCCTAAACAAATTTTTTGAACCCATTTACTCCCTCTTGGCCATGTATGTCAATAGAGAAAGGGGTGGGAAGACCTAATTTTCTTATCCTATAAATAAGAGCTTTCCAAAGCCTTAGTTAACTCTTACACTCAACCAAAATCTAAGAGAAAAAAATTGAAGAACCCTAGCAACTAGAAGGAGGAGGCGTGAGGAAGGAGAGGAATATCAGAGAAGTCTTTTTCATTTTTCACTGTTTAGAAGAAAGATATTCCTATTAACTGATAATCTATTTCTTTTGGTTTAGTTTTAAAGCTTTTGTGTTAAGATCTTTCTTCAAATAGTAAGCTTTTGTGCTTGAAGTTCTTTTTCCATTTTATGAACACTGAGATGAAAAGTTTTAAAATTATTTTAAGTGTTTGTAAGGTTTTGCTCATGGCCATATGAAAAAGGATTTACAAGGGACTTACAGTGAAGTTTAAAGAAACAAGTTTACACTTTTAAACCTAATGATGACCGAATTCTTTGAGCATAAAATAAGGGAATGAAAAATTTTATTTGAGTCATATGAAATGATTTAAGAGATTTTTGTGGTTTGAGAATGATAAATATTTGATGTTTTATTATGAAATCCTAAAGAAAATAATCAGTTGATGCATGAAATTGTATTTAGAAGTTACTGTAAAGTATTTTTTTTACTGATATAGGCGTGAGACCTATATGGTCAAAAAGAAAATTTATTTGATAATTGTTTGATGTTTGTATACAGGATTCATGCTTTGTTATTTCAATTTGTGAATGATTATAAAGATTATTGTGTGTATATGTTAAAAACAAAATTTTTGGTTACTGTTCTTATTTTTGTACTGGCCAAATTATACAGATAAGGATATAGGTGTTGTGTTTTGAATCCTAAATGTCTATGTGTGTATATGATGTTTAAATTTTTTTAAATCTTTGTGATTCCATGAAATAACAATTGAACAGATGAAATTTTATGAAGTTTAATTATTCTAGAAAAATTTTATTTTGGATACTGTAAAAATAAAGTAATAAGGCCTAAAGTCCTAAAAGTATTTTTTTTATGTGAGTAATTGTGAAGTGTTTATATGTATATGTTTAGTAAATTGTTTAATGTGGAAAACACAAGTTTTTTTTACAGTGAATAAAATTATTATTTTTATGGAAGTTAAGGTTGTTGTCCAAAATTAACATGATTAGAAAATAAGGTTGTTTTTCTAAGTTAAGTCTATTTTCGAGTTACTGATTATAAACTTTAGTGTATTAGTGTCAGAACTTGAAAAATATTGATTTTTAGAGTGAATGAAACTTTATTTTGTGGCTGCCCAACAAGCTTGTTTTGTTTATATAAATCAAACCTTATGATCTTTTTATAATAGAGCTTGTGATTAAGCTATAGGAAAAAGCGGCATGATTGTTAAATTAACCGTTTAGGAGAAAAGTGATTTTCAAAATTGAAAACTCATGCTGTACAAGAATTTCGATTTGATTGTACTAATCTTAGAAATCGTTTTAATATTTGTGATTTAAGTGTTTGAAATAGTATGTGTATCTGATACTTGAAAAAGTGATTTTATTTATGCTGTGTAGAACCTGTAAGGAGTAGCAACAACTCTAAAATTTATTGAGTTTAGTAATGCATAAATTTATATGTCATGTTAATTGTGTATGCAGAACAAGTTATTTACTGCCTAAGAATTTTCTAAAGTGCTGCATCAAAGGCAAGTACTTCTGACTCATGCTGTATGAATAGTCTGACAACGTAGTTGTTATAAGGCGTTTAAAAATCGATTTTCGAATAACGGAAAATATGGGATCTATTGTAACACCCTCACTTTTAATTTGTTAAAATAAGTTTAATTAAAAATGGTACTTGAAAATTTCGACAAAATCCGACAGAGTTTCCTCTGTTTTTCGGACTTTCCCAAAATTTCCTGTTTGTACCTGTTCAGACCAGATTGATTTTTAAGCATAAAATTTAATAGTACTACAACCAAGATAAACCTATCGCCCGATTAATACAAATTTTGGGGCATACACTAATACATATTTTAAATTCCAAAATAACAAGTCTTTATTATTAACTACAGTGTGCTCGCGTATCATAAACACACTCCACATAAATAGGGGAGAGTATCCTGCTCAGCCTGCAACAGTGTAAGCTCCGCTTCCGTACCTGTGGAAAAAATAGCAAGAAGGGCAACTTAGGAAATAACATCTAAGAGGTCATAGTAATAACCAAGCCTAACATTATTATTAACATACAACATCAAAGTCATTCATACAATCAATCTCTTTTATTTCTCAATCTAACTCTTTTAATTTTCTTATTTATATTTCCGCATTTTGTTCACTTTACATTTCTCTTATTCTCACATTTCTTTTCATTCTTAGTTCTATATCTTTTCCTTTTTATCATTTGGCCATAGGGTCTCACAACCATCCTGTGCCGGTTACCTTTTATTATTTGGCCACAGGGTCTCACAACCATCCTGCGTCGTTTACCTTTTATTATTTGGCCATAGGGTCTCACAACCATCCTACGCCGTTTACCTTTTTATTATTTGGCCTGTTTATTAATTGGCCACAGGGTCTCACAACCATCCTGCGCCGTTTACCTTTTATTATTTGGCCATAGGGTCTCGCAACCATCCTGCGCCGTTTACCTTTTATTATTTGGCCACAGGATCTCACAACCATCCTGCGCCGTTTACCTTTTTATTATTTGGCCAAAGGGTCTCACAACCATCCTGCGCTCGTCTGTTATTTCTTTCTCATTATTGACTTGTCTTTTCTCTTCGTTTTTAGTTCCTTAGTTTTCTTTCTATCTTTTAATTTCTTGGCTCTTAGGTTTCTATTAATTATTCACTTCTCTCATTCCTTTCCTTAGTGACTTACTATCATTTTCCTTTCATCCCCTTTGAGGGTTAACAAACCATTCATTCATGTATTACATACAGAAACATACCCTATTCATCCCCTGCCTTGTGATACTTATTATTTTACCATATCCTAAATTCATTTTTCAAATCCAACCCCACATACACTTCACATACATACATATTGATCATACACATACAAGAGGTTTCATTAACCTCATTTTCTTACTTAACCTATTATTAACATTTCTATTATATTTCCACATTTACACACATCAGCATACAACACATATATTCACAACATGCAATTAGTTTCATTTTTCCTTATTTCCATTATTAACTTATTGACAATATCAACATGACCATTAGCTTTACACCAACCCTAAGTCCAATTCAAATTCCAACCCCTCATACACATCATTACACATAACAAATATCATCATCCATCCCATGTATTCACAACATTCAATTTATTTTCATCCCTAACTTATTGGCAACGTTAACTACCCTATTGTTCATCATCCTAACTAATCTTTTCTATTCCTAGCCATCCCTATAAACAACCTAGAGATCATGTCCTAAATAGAGGTAACACAACCCTCTTACCTTAACCTTGTAGAGAGAGAAGGGAATACCAAACCCTAACCCTTTGAACCACAATAAAATAGCCACCAATTTGTAGTGAGGGAGAGGAAAATAGCTTGACTCCAAAGCCTTAAGTATAGAGAGAGAAAGCTCCAAGTTATGGAGGAAAGAGAATAAGCCATAGAGCAAAAGAAGTGAAATTAGTTAGAGATTATGGGGAAAATTCGTATAACATGAAGGAAATGAGGAGGAAAGCTTGAATCTCACTTACTTTGAGCTTGAAATGGTGGAAATCAAAAGTGAGTGTTGAAGCTTTTGAAACCCCAACTCATACCCATGACTTGAGAGAGAACAATAGGAAAGATTAATGGAGGATTGAGTGTATGTGAGTGGTGGGGATTGGTTTTTAAGGGTTTATCATGGATGTATTTGATGATTTGAGGTGGGATTTAGAGAGAGAAAGAGAAGAAATTCGTGGCCCTAGGAGAGAGAAACAATGGGGAAGTGAATGAGGAAGAAGGCCCAATGTGTTTTATGCTGATTCTGAGCGAAGTATCTGGATACTTTGGCTGATATCCGGATACTTTTACCAGATGCGTGATTCTGGCACGCGGGAGTCTGTTGACTTCGCATTGACTACGCCACAACTCCTTCGTTAACCGTCGAATCGTTCTTAAATTTTGAGACAAGCTTCCTAAGACCCTTCTCTTCACATCCAACGGTGGAATTTTTATTTGAAGTTGTAGATATTTTATTTTTAATTTCTTCATGAAGGGTGTTTTAACACCAAAAATATCGTTTTTAACTCTCGTTTTGTCTTCGTTAGTTTTTCTACTTAATGCCCAAGCTTCCCAACCATTTTATGGCACTCAAGGGAAATCTAGTCTATCACCTTAAATTATTTTTTGGCATAATTATTATTTCCAGATCTTATTATTATTCTAATTATTATAAGAATTAAAATTTTAGGATGTTACATCTATTCTTAAGGTGCTATAATTAAGCTCTAAAAAAAGTTTTACGTTTGGAAAAGGTTTTCATGATTTATAAAATTAAAAACGAAAAGCATTTTTTTTACTGAAACTGTGACACCCTTTCTTAAAACCAAGTAATTAATGTACTAATTATACTATTTTTCGGAAAGATATGGACTTGTTAGTGTTTAGAAAATGTGGAAAACAAAAACTTTCTTTTCATTTTCTATCTGTCGGGTGCACAAACCAAAACATGGTATTCTTTGAGTATATAATCCATATCGTTTTAAACACTGTATTGAATTCGGCATTCGCTAAGACCATAAAACCTTTTCATAATTCAGATAGCATTGATACTTTTGAAAACGTATTTACATAGTAAGATTAAGCGATGCTATCCATTTGTTTCTTTCGCGGAACTGAAATCATTTTTAAATAACATAGCCGAGTTCTTTTAAATAACCTTTATCAGAGTAGGCGAAAATTATAGGACTATGTAGCCAATAGAAATATGAACATAGATTTTATATATAGAAAGAGTCATGTGATACATAGTCCAAGCATAAAAGTCTCCAAGATCCCAGTACAAGCCCATAATATAATATGTACATCAAAAGTAGACCATAGCTCTAAAGTTCTCCAAGGATATATATACAATATATACATATCAAAATATAAACTCTAGAGGTGGTCACATAGATCTGATAACAGCAGTGGTAGTAGTAGTAGCCTCCAGATAATAGAAGTAGTAAACATCATCAGTCATCATCAACAGCAGTAGTAGTACTCACTACAAGAAAACTGGTCAATGGCAACGACAATAGTCGTTGCTAAAAATCAAAAGTCGTTGCCATAAACATTTTTGGCAACGACAGCGCGAAAGGGTAACGCAACAACAGGAAAGTGTAACGCAACGACATACTGTCGTTGCAAAAAATGTGTTTTGCAACGACAAAAGTCGTTACGATTGTAATGTCGTTGCGAAACATGGGAATATGTTATATGAACCAGTCTTTATCACAACGACTTTTGTCGTTGCGGTAAACATGTCTCTTTGGCAACGAATTTTGTCATTGCGATTGTAATGTCGTTGCGAAACATGGGAATATGTTAGATGAACCAGTCTTTATCACAACGACTTTTGTCGTTGCGGTAAACATGTCTCTTTGGCAACGATTTTGTCGTTGCGGTAAACTGATATTTTGGCAACGACAAAATCTCTTTGGCAACGATTTTGTCGTTGCGGTAAACTGATGTTTTGGCAACGAATTTTGTCGTTGCGGTAGTTTTTTTTATTAAAAAAAATATTTAATCGTCATATAGTTATTATACGAAACAATTATCATTATAGGTTGGGAAAAGAATTGTGAAAAACAATAATCATATAACTAAAATTATTGTAACCGGCTATGGATCTCTAAGAGATCAAATGTTGAAACTCAAGCAAATATAAAGTGCTTCCATACTAAAAAAGATAAATTTCATAGATCTTTTACAGTTGGTAGAAAATACAACCAACTTCATGACTAGACAATTACATGTGATATCTAGATACCAATGTAAAAGACCATCAGACCAAGATGGCTAGACCAGAAACAAAGATTTCATAAATTCATCAACAACACTAAGCATCTCTATGGGCTCCAAATGCAATATAAATATATATGTTCCACAGCTGAGCACATCTTAAGATACTGTTCTGCACTCTAGCTGATACACTTTGGCTGACAGCAGTGCTGAGTGCTCATGGCCTCATGGGGCAACACAAGTCATCATATTATTTCACTCTTCTTCCTTCCCTAAATAAATGCGATAAAGCATACATAAGTCATTATATTATTGAATCTTAATGAATTAAAGCAAACATAAGTTATCATATTATTTAGTCTTAATGCGACGAAGCAATCATGAGAAAAAGGAATGCAAATAAATAATATATTGGTCTCATCAATAAGACAAAAAAAGT
Source organism: Crotalaria pallida (assembly GCA_037953625.1). Taxonomy (NCBI): domain Eukaryota; kingdom Viridiplantae; phylum Streptophyta; class Magnoliopsida; order Fabales; family Fabaceae; genus Crotalaria; species Crotalaria pallida. The sequence goes on along the minus strand of CM075655.1, from coordinate 35,617,802 downwards.
CATTATACTGGAATTACGAGTGATATTCTAAAATATGGAACTTATAGTTTGGTCTCATAAATAAGCACTCGATAATGTTATCATCAAATTGCTGCATATCGTCCCATGCATGGTCCATCTCCAACTCTAACCAAAATAATTGAGAGGATAGTGACTGAAAATCAGAGTTGCTCCACATAAAAAGACTGATAAAATAATCAAATAGCACAAGACTACAACAGAAATTACGGTACCTTGAAGCAGTGATAAAACTAATAGTTGCTTTTGTTCTTGTGGATTAAGCTTTTCACATGGTGTACCAGGATTTCTGGAAACCTAAAGGAAAAAAATATTATAAATAAATGAGAAGAGAAATAGGAAAAAGACAGTTAAATCATGAAATTAAAAGAAATCAATGGGATAAAATAAAAAGATAAAAGGGTGTAAGTCATGAAAAAATAGTATCTTATGAGCTGGTGTATCAATGCTTTAGGGTAGACAGGACTTACTTTTCTCTCTAGAGTTAAGGTTGTCATCTAGCATCAACCTAGCATCATTTTCCTCACCCCCTTTCTACTTTACTATCATTCTAGCACCAATCAACTATCAAAATTATAGTTCAACAAAAAAACATTAGATGCCAAAACAATAGTATGAATATAAATTTGAATATCTTCAGATTTAGTAGTATACCTGTAACACCCTAAAATTTTAATCCCTGATTAATGAAATGTTGATTATTAGATGTAATATATCATTTTCAAAATAATTTATTTATCTATTATTTTAAATTTAATTTGGTAAAATACAATTTATGTTTTTTAATCAAGATTATGGAAAGGAGGAAATATGACATTTCTTATCTGGTTTTAAATATAGCTTATTTGATGTTATAATTTTAACAACATTGTTAGAAAATGGACAATATCAATGGTTTCAATTTCATCTAGATTATTAATTTGAAATATTTTTACTTAATTTTTTTTGAAATACTCTAAATTAAATATTTGAATAGGATTGATGAGATTATTGATTCTAAATAATGCAATAATTTATCGTATATATATCGCACTCATGTATGTATTATTCCATATGTCATATCATTTGATTGGTTAAAAAAATTGACTTTAAAAATTACTTTATTTAAAAAAAATAATTTTTTTTACCTATCAAATGCAAGAGATATAAAGTGGCATAAATTATAATACATCGAATGTTATCCTCGCGTATGATATGATATATTTGAAGAGTAAGAGGGAACTCACACAATTTATATGCTTTTCCCTTAAAAAAAAGGTAAGCATAAGCCTAAGATTTAGTAGGATGGATGCAGGTTCCTTTGAAAAAGAAAGTTGTGGTGGACTCGGCTAGGCCGAACTCCCCATAACCCACACCAAAGACCTAAGGACAATTCAAGGAGCCTTCTGAACGCTTGGCCGAGCTCAAAGCTCAACGGCCGAACAGACACCAGATACAGGCCGACCTCGTGCTCCTACTTAGGTCCGATGTCCAAGTCCGATACCTTCCCAAGTCCGACACCTCCCCAAAGATTCCGATACCAAGAGCATGATGACGTATTCCCATCTTATCCACAAGGACAACTCATCCAATCCTTATCCACAAGGACAGCTCACCCCTCACAGCTCATTACAGGCTGGCCCTACTTGGGCCCCAAGCAAGCCCATTAGGGCAACCAGCTCTCCCCTATAAGTAGCTCAGTACTACATGGGGCAAAGGTACGTCCTCTAACCCTAATCGTCACTCTCACACACACCAGTGATTAGGGTTACCCCCTTTGGCTCTCATCTTGGCCACCAGAGGACTCCCACCAAACATCACACATCAACCCTAGATAGAGGCTTCTCTAAGGCTCATTTCCTTACCTTGGAGGACCTCACCATCTAGGACATCACATTGGCGCCATCTGTGGGGAAAAGATAAACTTCATTCCCAGAAATTCTACCATGCCTAAGATACGACCGATTCAGAAGAGGAGAAGGGGGCCTCCGGAGAGGGTATCGTCAACGAAGGACCTGCACCCACGCCTTTTGCTCAATAGGGCAGCAGGATCCCCCCCACCACCCCCCCTTCAAACAGAGATCATAGAACAGCAAGACCATGCTATTCCACAACCTCAGTCCTTCCCAATACTGCCCTTCGCGGAACCAATCGTTGTCCAAACTCAACTCCCACAGGGTGTCGTTTTACGAAACCTGGGTAAACCAACGGAGAATCCCCGAGTTCACACAATCTTGGGAGATTTCGCCGGTGGTGGGGAGACGAAATCGGAAAGGAAAAAGTACATCAATCAAATATTAGCGATTCGCCACAAACTGATATGTAAAACCACCTCGGAGCATCCCCATCAGCTTCTCCGAACAGGATCTGGAAGGCATCGCTCCCGATCACAATGACCCAATGGTGATCGCGGCGATGATTGCCAACTTCGAAGTCGCCCGAGTCCTCATCGATCAAGGCAGTTCGACCGATATTCTTTTTCTGCACGCTTTCCAAGCATTGAAACTAAGAACAACCGACCTTAGGGAATTTGAAGGTAATCTCATCAGCTTCACAGGTAAGGCAATTCGCCCCTTAGGAGCCATTCATCTCCCGGTGACCTTAGGCGAGCAGCTTTCGGCCCGAACGGAGATCATCAAATTCTTAGTGGTTGATTCCGACTCCCCCTATAACGCAATTCTGGGAAGAATCTGTTTGCAAGCTTTTGGAGCAGTGGTCTCAACTGTCCATTTAGCCATGAAGTTCATCGGTTCGGACGATAACCTTGTCACCGTCAAAGCTGACCAGATCAAAGCCCGACTCTGCTATAACACGAGTCTACGGGAAATTAGGAAAAAACTAGAGGAACTCACTAGTCCAGCATTGGCCAAAGGGAAGGTCCTTTTAGCCGAGTTGGACGTCCGGGCCGAACAAGATGATCTCCGGCCGTCTCCTCAAGGAGAATGGTCGGTAATTCCCCTTGATCCTTCGGACCCCAGCAAAACCGTCAGAGTTGGTGCCGACCTCCCTCCGGAGATCCGAGACGAAATGATCAATCTACTACGAGCTAATTCAGATTTGTTTGCGTGGACCTCGTCCGACATGCCAGGAATTGACCCAAACTTTATCTGTCACAAGCTCAGTGTAGACCCAAAGGCAAGGCCGGTTGCACAAAAAATGAGACGAGTGGGGACTGAGAAGACAAAAGTTATTCAGGAAAAGGTATCCGAGCTGCTATAAGCAGGGTTCATTAGAGAAGTGCCATACGCCGAATGGGTGGCAAATACCGTGCTGGTTAAAAAGGCTAACGGCAGTTGGAGGATGTGTGTAGACTACACCGACCTCAACAAAGCCTTCCCAAAGGATCAGTATCCACTGCCGATTATTGACCAACTCGTCGATAACTCAGCAGGATACCAGTTATTATCGTTCACTGACGCTTACTCGGGATACAACCAGATCCCTATGTATCCGCCAGATCAGGATAAAACCACGTTTACAACCGGAAGGGCAACCTACTGCTATACGGTTATGCCCTTCGGTTTGAAGAATGCTGGGGCAACCTACCAAAGAATGATGAACAAAGTTTTCGATGGAATCGTTGGTACCACCATGGATGTATATATTGACGACATGATCACAAAAAGCAAGAAAAAGGAGGATCATGTCCGAGATCTCACAATGGTTCTGGAAAGGGTGAGAGCTCATAAGATGAGGCTGAATCCAGAAAAGTGCACCTTTGGAGTCCCGGCAGGGGCTTTCCTCGGATTCATGCTTTCCGAGAGAGGAATTGAAGCAAACCCCGATAAGTGCCGAGCTATATTAGAGATGAAGAGCCCCGCCGACCTCAGAGGAGTCCAGCAGTTAACAGGCAGGATGGCGGCACTATCGAGATTCCTCCCTCAGGCCGCAAAAAAGGCCTTACCCTGGTACAAACTGCTGAAAAAAGGTACAAATTTTCATTGGGATCAAGATTGTGAAACTTCCTTCCTGGCACTTAAGGAATACCTCTCTTCCCCGCCAGTCCTCTCTAGCCCTCTGCAGGGAGAGAGTCTTTTTATTTACCTTTCTGTTGGCGATTCCGCACTCAGCTCGGTATTGGTCCGAGAAGAGGGCCGAACTGAGTTCCCAGTCTATTTCATAAGCCGAGCTCTGCAAGGTTCCGAGCTCCGGTATTCCAAGATTGAGAAATTTGCATTTTGTTTAATCCTGGCTGCACGGCGACTGCGACAATACTTTCAGAGTCACCCTATTGTCGTAAGGACCGCCCAGCCCATTAAACAAGTTCTTCAGAAGCCCGACCTCGCCGGGAGAATGATGGCATGGGCGATCGAACTGTCCGAGTTCGACATCTCCTACGAACCGAGGAAGGCAATCAAATCACAAGCATTGGCCGATTTTGTATCCGAGTTCACAAAGCCCCACCATAGCTCTAGCTCGGACACATGGGTAATATACGTGGACGGGTCGAGCAATCAAAAGGGGGCAGGAGCCGGGGTTATTCTGGAGAATGCGGAAGGGCTCAGCATCGAATACTCCCTGAAATTCGAGTTCTTAACCTCGAATAATCAGGCCGAGTACGAAGCGGTCATCGCCGGCCTCCGCATGGCTAAAGAACTCGGTGCGTCCGAAGTCCAAATTTTAAGCGACTCTCAGTTGGTTGTCTCCCAAGTTACAGGAGATTACCAAGCAAAAGAACCTATTTTTCAAAAATACCTTGACAAAGTCAAAACTCTGGCTCTTGATTTTTCAAAATTTTCAATCACCCACATCCCCCGCTGTTCCAATTCCCGAGCCGACGTCCTTTCCAAGCTGGCAAGCACGAAAGGCGGAGGGAACAATAAAAGCCTCATTCAAGAACAAATCTCGGCCCCAAGTGTCATAATGGCCATTTCTATCTCACCCACATGGATGGATCCGATAAGATCTTATCTGGAACATGGTATACTCCCTGCTGATCAAAAGGAAGGAAGAGCACTAAAAAGGAAGGCGGCGGAGTATGTTATCATAGATGAGATCCTTTATAGAATAGGAATGTCATCCACTCCCCTCCGATGTCTCACCTCCGAGGAAGCTCAGGAGGCCTTGAACGAGGTTCACGGAGGACTCGGGAGCCACCACGTTGGAGGTAAATCCTTGGCAAGGAAGATTCTGAGGGCGGGATATTTCTGGCCAACCTTAGTAGCAGATTCCATTGACCATGTTCGGCGATGCCCTCAATGCCAATTCTTCAGTGATGTTTATCAAAAACCATCCGAGGAACTCCACTCTTTGGCTTCCCCCTGGCCCTTCAGCATGTGGGGAATGGACATTGTAGGACAGTTCCCAACAGCCCCTGGCCAGCTTAAATTCATAGTGGTAGCAATAGATTACTTCACCAAATGGATTGAAGCCGAACCAATAGCTACCATCACCTCGGCCAGAATCCAGAAGTTTTTTATGAAGCAAGTCGTTTCCCGCTTTGGGCTTCCACTTACGCTAATCACGGACAATGGCAGCCAATTTGCGGCCAACAATTTCCAAATCCTGGCGGAAAACCTTGGAATTTCTCATCGTTTCTCCTCGGTCGAACACCCCCAGACCAATGGACAAGCTGAGGCTGCCAACCGAGCTATTGTGGACGGCCTCAAGAAGAGGATTACAGAGGCCAAGGGAGTATGGGCGAAACTGCTTCCCGAGGTCCTGTGGTCGATCAGAACCACGGTTCAAACCTCAACAGGAGAAACCCCCTTCAGACTCACCTACGGCTGTGACGCGGTCATCCCCATCGAACGAAGAATTCATACCTTCCGAATGAGGGATAGACCCGAGGAAGAAAACGAAAACTTGATCAAAGAAAACCTAATATTGGCCGAAGAGATCTGAGACGCTGCATCGATCCGGGAAAGGAAAGAAAATGAGAGGCAAGCCAAGCAGTATAACAAATCAGTCCTACCCAGATCGTTTGAGGTCGGAGATCTCGTGCTCCGAAGAGCCGATATCGGCCTTAAGAACCGAAGAGACGGGAAATTTGCCCAAAATTGGGAGGGCCCCTACAGAGTCATTTCGAAAACAAACTCTGGGGCATATAGGCTGGAGACTCTCGAAGGGGCCACACTCAAAAACTCGTGGAATGTCTCAAAATTGAGAACCTATTTCAGTTAGGTTCACCTCGGGTAATCATCGGAAGTCACTGACACTCACAGCTAAGAGTTTGAGCATATGTTAGCTCCTGTTTTTACTTGCCCCACTCCACTGGGATATATACTTTTTCAAATTTCATGATAAGCAATGTACTTATGTGATGATCAATGGAAAATGCAAACTTGCTCCTTTCTCAAGTGCTACAGTCTTATATACATACGTACTAGCTTCTCATTTAGCACTAGCCACCTAAATGTTGCATGGCGCTATGCACAGCCTACATCTCCTAAATGAGATCGGCTCGTATGCACAATGTACAAGGGACGCCCGATGAAGTACAGCTTGCAGTGAAATGTTCTCACATCACTTCACTCAGCAACCTCTTCTACATCGGGGATGAGGATACCCACCTCGGCTAAGGTGGGTAGATCCGAGATTCCTACCGTATGCACTTATATATAGTACCTCTTTTCAGAGGAAAACTTATAAGATTACTGCACTCACTGAGTCATCCGAGCTTAGCCTCATTACTCACGTTCAAGTCCGATCACGTGTTCTTATTACGACCTTTTTGGGTCCGGTCAATTCCGAATATAACAAGTAAAAGCAGCAGGACTTATATCCTCAGAAACAATTTACTTGGTTATCTAAAAAGCAACAAGTCTCAAACACTTGCATTTTTAAGTAACCCACGCTTATGTGGTGGACTCGGCTAGGCCGAACTCCCCATAACCCACGCCAAAGACCTAAGGACCCTTCAAGGAGCCTTCTGAACGCTTGGCCGAGCTCAAAGCTCAACGGCCGAACAGACACCAGATACAGGCCGACCTCGTGCTCCTACTTAGGTCCGATGTCCAAGTCCGATACCTTCCCAAGTCCGACACCTCCCCAAAGATTCCGATACCAAGAGCATGATGACGTCTTCCCATCTTATCCACAAGGACAACTCATCCAATCCTTATCCACAAGGACAGCTCACCCCTCACAGCTCATTATAGGCTGGCCCTACTTGAGCCCCAAGCAAGCCCATTAGGGCAACCAGCTCTCCCCTATAAGTAGCTCAGTACTACATGGGGCAAAGGTACGTCCTCTAACCCTAATCGTCACTCTTACACACACCAGTGATTAGGGTTACCCCCTTTGGCTCTCATCTTGGCCACCAGAGGACTCCCACCAAACATCACACATCAACCCTAGATAGAGGCTTCTCTAAGGCTCATTTCCTTACCTTGGAGGATCTCACCATCTAGGACATCACAAAAGTCAGGATGAATGTAGGCAATAAGGAAAACAGCTCTAAAATATATGGATACTTTTAAAATGTTAAATGTAGGCAAATTTTTAAAATTTTAACTCATGGTTATAATTAAAAATTATATTTTCAAATAAACACAAAAACAAAAACATCATCATGTTTTTGTGATTAAAAGAAGTGTGATAAAAAAAAATCAAAAACACCATCTTATTCCTAAATCCTAAATTGAGAAAATTAAACGTCAAATAAAAACAAAACCTAATCATCGACCAAAACATAAAAAAACCCCTAAGTTGAAACAAAAGACAAAACCTCATCTTCTTCGCTTTTTTGAATGCAATTTCAAATCAGTACGTGACAGGATTCTTTTTCCATATTTTTTTGGTTACAATATGCTCGGTTCAAATTTTTTACTGCTTCGAGAAGAAGCTTTTCAATGATTACAATTAAGAAAAAATTATTAACATGCGATTTGCTATTTGTAAAGCACTCTAGGATCTATTACAAGATGAAACCCCTCTTCATATTTAGCTTTTTTTTTAGTCAATTTAGTATTTAGAATAAGATGATGTAGTATATTATTAGATCAGGATTTTTTTTTTAATTTTGAAAAGTAAGTTTTTAATTAAAACTATGATTGAGTTAAATTATTTATAAATTTGCAAAAGACACGTAATCGAACACCTCATGACAACCGAAAACTAGCTATGTACACTTGTCATATGTGTCGCACTAGGTTTGATATATTTAAAAATGGCACGAATGACTTTTAAAACTTAAGTGGCACCAAAGCAAAACCCTTATAATAAGAAAGTGATATGTGTCATTTATTAATCCATTAATAATAAGCAAGTGATACATATTATTTTTTTTATGGTGTAGGCTTATTGTAGGTTAATTTTGTAAGCTTATCAATCATTTTTGTACCAATAATATTATTTTTATTTTATGTTAATGTCATAATCAATCTCTTATCCATATATCTTGACTTATTTTAAGCCTCAACATCTAATCATAAGATACTCATATTCTATTTTAATGCCAAAATTATTTCTTTATACAATTTTTCTTTATATTTATTTATAAAATTTGACCCATATCCCAGTTTTTTAGAAATATTAAAATAATAAATTTAGTTTCATAAAAACTAAATGAAATAATAAAATACTCTCACCCGTGTCTCATTCCCAAGATTTCAGTTGGGGCCTTACACCAACTGAACCAAACCCGTGGGTAATAATAGTAACATGCTTAATCCTTTTGATTGATGAGCTTGAATTTTTTTCATAAAAAGATGCAGAAGAGAGTAATATTGAGTTGAGTGTACGCACGTAACTTGGTGAGTAACAATGAGGGAATAGAAGGATATGCAATGAGGAGGGAGGGAGAGGGAGAGGGAGGGAGGGAGGGAGGGAGGGAGAGAGAGAGAGAGAGTACCTGAAAGCGCCAAAGGAGGTCAGCGCAGGGTTTGACGTTGAAGCGGTTGTGATAGAAATGGAGACGAGCTGCTTCCACCTCTTCTCTCTCCTCTGCTGTCCCTGCTTCTGGATCATATTCCCATGTCTGCCTCCCTACGAAGTTGTTTGTGCTGAATATGTATTGCTCTTTCTCTTTGTCTTTGCCTCCTTCAGCTATCTTCAGCCTCCACATTTTTTCTTTTTTCTTTCTCCTCTTCTACTTGCTTCTTACTTTCAACCAACTCCAATTCAAGCTAAGTAGTGCTCTGCTCTATCTGCTCTTCAATTCCTCCTACTTTTTATAACTATTATATTATATTATCTGACCGACCCACAATTAATTACGACAAATTCCATATATATCTATGAATATATATATATATGCCATTTCACTCACGCAAGCACTACTTGAGTCTCAACAAACACGTTTCTGAAGGTAAGCTACAACTCCTGTAAGCCTCACACGCACGCTGCTTTTCACTTCAGAATGTAGAGAGAGAGCGAGAGAAGGGTCGATCATTCCAATTTGCTCCTACTCGTATCCTATATTTATATATGCATTTTTTCATGATACATTAAATTTTATTTTTAGGATTTGTTTGGAGAAAGAATCCTAAAGTCGCATATGATCTTGTAATTTTTTCTGGGCTTGTGCCCCGTTGATTATAAAAAAAAAATTACATAATATCAACGAGTAATTATTTTGAGTATTAAGAACCCCGCTGAGACACCTTCGTCGACACAAGAGTAATATAAAACTAAAGAAAATTTTTGATTTTTCAAAAGAGTTTGTAAAATTTTTTGGAAAATTACTTGAAATAAAGCTTTTTAATAAGTTACTTTATTATTCTTATTTAATTTAAGAGTTAATAGTTACATAGGTCCCCGAAAGATACCCGTGGAATCAGTTAGGTCCCTGAAAGATTTGTTGAATCTCTTAAACCCCCAAAGATCAATTTGGCGTCACGTTAGTCCTTTATAAAAATACTTTGAAATTAATTATATTGAGAATATAAAATTTATTAATTTTTTTGGCTTAATTACATTTTTAGTCCTTTATTTTATTTTCAAGATTCACTTTGGTCCTTAATCTTTATTTTGACTTATTTTGGTCCTTTATCTTTTTTCGAAAAATTTAATATGGTCCTTATGTAACAATAATATTAGTTTTACTTGTAATATTCACACTTATTACATTTCATTGGTAGAATATAACAAATATTTTTACGGCTCCATCTCGACAGAGCTCCTAATACCATCTTCATTCAAATCTTTATCACCTTGTCATCTGTATCCATATGACCATATCAATCAATTATATTGTCTGTTAGATTGTTCTATCATTTGCGAAGTAGTATCACTATTTCTATTCTTATCAGGTGTGACCTGTAATATTTTCAAATTTCGGCAAAATTTGCGAAGTAGGACCAAAATGAATCTTGAAAATAAGATAAAAGACTAAAAATATAATTAAGCCAATTTTTTTTATTTTAATATTTGAGACTAACGTAGGTATTTTTTTATAGGTATGTTTTTCTTATTATATTAGACATGTTGTTCTTTTTTTTTTTTAATATTAGACACTGAAAAAAAAAATATTGAGTTTTGCTAAATGTGTTTTAAGGGTACTTGTTAAGGTTATTAGAAGTAGTAAAACAATTATAAATTAACATTAATTACTCTCTCGAGAACTCCAAAAATCAAATCTTTTTATAACAATATACTACTTTTAGTTTCTTAATAAGTTAATAAGATTAGTGTGCGTGTTTGGTATAACCGATAAAAATGAGATTATAATTTTTTCTGTGAGAAACTTATCGATTTTGATTATTTTTTTAAGAATATAAATTAATATTATAATCTCTATTACAAACAAATACATCAACTTATAATTATTTTTGAAAAAATAAGCTAAAGAAAATAATTTCAGCTCAACCATTCTGCACCGGTCATTTATTAATTCATGACACCTCCGTTTTAGAATGGTCTACTAAGGATAAAAGCGTAATAACAATGCTGGCGGAAACCTGGTGATAATAATTATCACAAACCTGGAGTAGCCAGCCAGTGACAAGAATAATATTGAAACTCCCCCATTAATTAATCAAAGCCCCACCACCATGAGATGGATGTACCCTACTCAGTACTCATACAAAATGAATTAATAAATCATTTTAGGAGAAGAAAAAAATGCAATTTCCCAGTGTCACTTTCCATTTTTTTATTTGCAGCGAGCATAGCGTGGAACGATGCTGCATTTTTCTTTTTTAAAAAATGCGACACGAGCCTAGCGTGGTCAATGAACGGTGGACGATTGTAAATCCGCATGTCCACCTTACTACAATTTTTTTATTTTTTTCTAAGAAGAAAATTAAAGTAACGTAACCATACAACAATTTGTTAACCTCAATTGTTTTATCACATACAACTACTTTAGTTTGCTCAATTAATTACAACCTATTTTCATTATTTTAGTAACCATACTAAAAGTCTTAGAGTGTGTTTGGTATGAGAAACTTATAGCTTATTTAGTAGCTTTTAACTTATCGATTTGGTCAATAAACTACTAGAGCTGTTTGGTGAACAAAAAATAAAAAAGCTTATAGCTTTCAAAAAGGAAGCTTATAGCTTTTGAAAGCTAGCTTTTAGAAAGTTACATTAGGTAGCTTTGAGAAAAAAATAAGAGCTTTCAATAAATCATATCTCAATTTTACCCTTTTTTTATTAAATTATATTATTATTTATTCTGACCCAAATTAATATTACCTGCCAAATTTTTTACTTTTTTCCTTCAAACCCAAAAACCTAGAATCCTTCTATATATTCAACATATGTACGCACCACATCAAAACTACTCATAAAAAAAAGAGAAAATAGTCTATTTGGTCCCCCAAAGATACATCGGGCATCAGCTTAGTCCCCCAAAGATTTTAGGCATCAATTTAGTCCCCCAAAGATCAAAATGGGCATCACATTAGTCCCACCGTTAAAAAATCCGTTAATATTATTTAAAAAATAATAAAAAATTCCAAAAAAATTCATAAAATCTTTATAAAAATATGTAAAATATTTTTAAAAAATACTGAATTTTTTTTATATGTTAAAAATTAATAAAAAATTCTGAAATTTTTTAAAAAAAAAATTATGAAAAAGTTTATTTCTGTTTTTTAAATATTTATAAAATAATAAAAAAAACTATGAAAATAAAAAAGTCAGAAAAATTTTAAAAAACATGCAAAATATTTTTTTAAAAATTCTGAAAATAATTAAAATTTCATCAAAATATTTTTAAAAAATAGGTAAAATATTTTTAAAAAAAAATATGAATTATATTTATTTTTAAAAATTTTATAAACTAAATCTGCTTTCACACAAGGGTTATATGAGTTAGAACATTACCATTTAAGAATTTTCAGAAAAAATTCAGAATTTTTAGAAAATTAAAAAATATAAGAAAGTTACTGTAAAATAATAAATTAAATTTTAAACATTTCTGATTTTTTATTTATTTTTCCGAATTTTCAATAATCTTTTACTACTTTCCGATTTTTTATCATTTTTACGAATTTTCTATTACTTTTTAGAATATTTAAAAACGAAAAAATAAATTTTCAAATTTTTTTAAAAAATATTTTACCGCTTTTTTCAAAATATATTTATGAATTTTTTTTATTTTATAAATATTTAAAAAATAGAAAGACACCTTTTTTCATAATTTTTTAAAATATTTTATAGATTTCATAATTTTTTTTTAATTTTTTTTAATTTTCTAAATTTTTTATTATTTATCAGAATTTTTTTTATTTTCTACGAATTTTCTATTACTTTTTAGAAAATTTAAAAACGAAAAAAAAAATTTCAAATATATTTATGAATTTTTTATTATTTAATAAATATTTTTTTAAAAAAAGAAAGACCCTTTCTTCATAATTTTTAAAATATTTTACAGATTTATAAATTTTTTTATATTTTTTATTACTTAATCAATTTTTTATTATTTTTCCAAATTTTTTATTATTTTTTAATAAAATTAACAGATTTTTTAACGGTAGGACTAACTTGATGCCCATTTTGATCTTTGAGGGACTAAATTGATGCTCAAAATCTTTCGGGAACTAAGCTGATGCCTAGTGTATCTTTGGGGGACCAAATAGACAATTTTCTCTAAAAGAAATCCTAAATTTAACTATTGATTCAGGAGACATAAAGGTATGTGATATTTATTTCAACATTGATCATCAAATTTCTCTTTCATTTTTTTGTTATCCTCAATTTTTATTTTTTTTTGTTAATTTTGTGAATTTGGTTCAGATTGGATTTGTGTGATTTTGTGATGGCAGTATGTCTAATCAATAGGCTAAAAGTTTTGTCCTTCTTTCGTGTCATTGTTAATAAAGATACCGTGACATTTTTATAAAAATAATAAAAATGTTTAAAGTGCAGTAGTACTTAGTAATAATTATTATGAATGTTATAATTTTTTTATCATTTATATCTATATGAATGAAGTATATGCCTTTCTCTATAAGCTACTAGTGTAGTATTATCGTCATTGAAACATGAATGTCAATGTTAATTATTATTCTACATGTCATGTACTTTTCAGTCATTTAACATGTTTAAATTAGTTGCACAGCTAGTTTTGTCAAACAGCTCTAGTTCAATAAGCTAGCTATACAACTATAAGCTCACAGCTATAATCCCACATCTATAAGTTAGGTTCACAGCTATCAGCTAGTTTTGCCAAACAGACTCTTAATCAGATTGTAATAGAGTCATTATTATTGTTGTCAAGTGGGATATTAGAAAGTAACCATACAACAATTTGTTAACATCTTTTGTTTTATCACATACAACTACTTTAGTTTGCTCAATTAATTACAACCTGTTTTCTTTATTTTGATAACCATACTAAAAGTCTTAATCAAATTGTAACAGAGTCATGATTATTGTTGTCGTGAGGGATATTAGAAAAAACGGATCACACAAAAGGCTGCAATATAATCTTAAATACGATAACTGTTTTAAATCAAAGTATGAATGGAACATTGTGCATTATAATCACTGTTGTTACATCAACTCCCAATATTGCTCATTCCTTCATTCTTTTGTCATTTTCTCTTATATTCTTCCTTTATTCTTGAACATATTAAGTATTTTCCTGATAAGCAATTACCTGTTTTCTAGGGGGTATTTTATTGCTCATTTATTTATTCATTTATATATATATATATATATATATATATATATATATATATATATATATGGAATCAGAAGAGGGATAGAGGGAATCAATTTGCCATTTTATGTTCAATAACATCACTTTTACACCTTTGAAGAAATATCTTCCCAAATGCGCCATTCACATTCCAAATGGTACCAAAAATATATAACATTATGAGAGTATGCCAAAAAAAATAATATTTCATTAGGCTCAAAATGAGAAACTAACATAATAGTGTTTATCAAAATTGTTGAAGGACAACAAAAATAGTCTTAGGTGTCTTAATTATTTTCATGCAAACAATATCAATCTCAAAAGGTAGTAGATAGGGCAAGCTCTAGAATGCACAGTTAAAGTGAAAATCACTTAAATATCATGAAAGAGATAGGGGTTAGAATTAATCATGATGTTTAAATCCCTATAAGTATCAAACCTCACATTTAGTAACTATTTTAATGAAGAGCAAGAATTACAATGAGTTTTAACCAATTATCAACATCTAATGGTTACTCATGCAACCTTTCTTCCTGGCCAATAGATTCTCACAGGCTATGTCACTATCACAAATAATTTTCATAGCAAGAAAGTGTATTCTGTAACACCCTACCTTATTTATACTCTAATTCCCAATTAAGCTTTGGTTACTTAAAAAAAGTTTCTTTTAAAACTCTTAGTTTCTCATGAAAATTCTCCGTAAAATTTGACGGAGTTTACTTTGCTTTAGGGACATTCCTAAAATTTAGTGTTTCCTGTGAACCTGTTATATACAATAATCGTTTAATTCAGAAAAGCCAACTGGGCATAGTGCATTAGTGCATCTGTACATTCATATCATTTCAGAAATATTCACAAGTCTTGGAACTAGTCTGAGTTGCCAAAATATAAACCCCTTCCCAAAAGATTAAGTAGTCCTGGGCCAACCTAGTGCCACCTTCTAGCACCCAAAATAATATTTACATTTTATACAAAAGTACAACATCATGTTCAAGACATCTGGCCCAGGACATACACCAAGTCCTACTATCTACAACCTACTCTCCCTGGGAGGGAGAGTACTCCTGCTCGGCCTGTAAAGGTGTATGCTCAGTCTCAGTACCTGTGTAAAAATAGCAAGGAGGTGAGCATTACACAATACTTAGAAAATAATTTCTAAATAGCTATAGTAATAAACTAAGCCCACTACACTTATAATATAGTACTTCAACGCAACAATAACATTCATATTCTCGATTATATTCTCATTTACTTTCCTTGTCTTTCCTTTTACATCCTGTCACAATTTATCACTTTTCTCCTTCTTACTCTTTTCCTTATTTTCACTTAGCCCTTTCCTTTCTTTTCATCTTTATTCTTTTTCCCATTAGGACTATCGCACATGTCAGCCATTTACACCCACTAGGAATTTTTCACCCATTAGGAGATTCCCACCCAACAGGAATTTGTCCACCCAACAGGAATTTCCCACCCATTAGGACACACCTGTTAGGATTTTAATATATACATTTACTAATCATTTCTTATTCATTCTTTTTCTTCTATTTCCTCTTATATGTTTTAACAAACTTTTAATCCTTTTAGTTGCGCATAATGATCCGTGGGTACACCCTTTACCTAACGGGCATTTCCACCTGAAGGGCCTTTCCACCTAGGGGCGTTTCCACCTAACAGTGCATTTCGCCTAATGGGGCAGTGTCACCCATACGGATCATTAGTCAGCGCATCGGTATTTCAAGCCCTCAATGGCCACATTCATTTTATTTTCATTAGTTACTTATCATTATTCTCTTTTTATCATCCCAAGTTTCATATTAACATTCAAAGTACTTTTGTATTATTCCAATCATCAACTACTCACACATTTAACATATGCACAAACATTTCCAGCTTATCTTTTACTTTATAACAACCAACTTATTTACACGTATCAACACAAACATCTTCATTCAAGTATTACACATTTATCATCTTTAACTTATATTTCTTTCTTTGTCCAAGGTTATTAAATTAACCCTAGATTATTCTCAACAAATCATTTATCACACACTCAAACATCTTCAATTCATCCCCTAAGTTTATGATAGCCCTTACCTTTAGGTATTTATGTTCATTTTACATCCCCATCCCTTCATACACATCAACACAACCACATCATTACATAGCAACATATAATATCCATATAAATTCACAACATCATAAGTGATTTCATCTTATTTACTATCATACTTAATTCATTATCATCATCCACTACCCTAAGGTTCCTTAACTTATATCTATATACATGTACCCCTCTAATCTTAGCTACCACTATAGTCACCCTAGAACTTATCCTCTAAATAAGGGTAATACCCCCTCCTTACCTCTATAAAGAGAGAGAGAAACCAAAACCCTAGCTTTTCCTTAGCTTTATGAACCCTAGAACTTGAACCTCTTAAGTCTAGCTTGCTACCTAAGTATAGCCACCAAGATGTGAGTAGGAATGATCTCGTGATGAGAGTTATATGAGGGGAGAGAGTTTTCCTTCACTGGAGAAGATTGAGGCATGAGGGAGTAAGTTCTTCCATGGCTATGTTGAAAGAGAACTCAAGGGAAGTGATGATGATGGTGGCGTGTAGTGGGGTTGGTGGGGGATGATGTTCTTGCTCTCCTTAGCTCTTGATTTAGGGTTTAATGCTGGTGGTGAGATGATGATACACGTGTGATGATGATGAGAAGTATGGAACTCTTGAGCTTGGTTAAAGTGTTTAGGGCTTGATGATCTCCATGAAGATGAGTGTTTTTGATGATGATAAGTGTTGGTGATGGTGGGTGTTCTTGGAGTATAGGGTTTATGAGATGATGATGCTCTTAAGTTCCCTGAAAGAAGAAGAAGAAATGAATGAATTGTTGTTGTGTTTGCTTTGTTTTATTTTGCTTGGAAATGGTTTGTGTGGCTATTACACAATGGCTTCATGAGGAAGCCACCTTTGTGTAGTTGAGAGGGAATAGCTTCTTGGAGAAGCCTCCTTTAATTGGCCTCCAAGTCCCCAATGTAGAACAAAAACTTAAGAGGAAAAAAAATAAAAATAAAAGTGGAAAGATCTCAACGTACTAAGATTGTGGAGGAATTGCACGAAAAATCTTGCTTAAATCACCCTTGTGCAATATAGTTGGAATGAATGGAGATAGAGAATGGTAGATTGAAGTCTTGGAGAAGGTAAATTCGGTTATGGTATTTAGAAGGGGAGTATGAGATGTGGATATAGTGGAAGCTTGAGGTAGAGGGTGATAATGGTGGATTTGGGAGTTAGGGTTCATATGAGGGGAAGAAGAGGAATGAATATTTTGGATGTGTGATTTGTTGGGTCTGATATGTTGGGGAGTATGAAGGGGTATTGGGGGAATGGGGTGGGGTGGGGTGGGGGGGGGTTAGTGTTGGAAGTCAAGCTAGTGTTGGAAGGCATGCTTCAAACTCTCTTATGGACTTCAAGTATAATTCAAGATGATGTTTTGATGATAACAAACCAACTCAAGTTCAAGCTCTCAAGTGTCATCCATATTCAAGATTGAAGAATCAAGCAAGGCATAGATTAGAAACCTTTTCCTTAGATCAATTGTAAGGTAATGGAGTTCTATTTCTTTACGAGTTAACAAAAGCCAATAAGTTTTTCATTTTAAAAGAGAGAAGAAGAAAAATGTGTTTTTCATGAAAAAGTGTTTTCTATTTTAAATCTTTGTGAAAATACCTGATGTTACAAAACTCTGTATATTTTTATGTATGCAAGAGAGAGTAATCGATTAGCTGCTCAAGATAATCGATTAACTTTGTTGCATCATAGAAAAATCAGAGAGGTTGTAATCGATTAAATGAATCTTGTTAATCAATTACTTTCTTATGGGAGTAATCGATTACCTGGCTCAAGTAATCGATTATAATTGTTGCATCATATATTTTTCAGAGGCTTAGTAATCGACTACAAGCTCTGTAGTAATCTGTAACACCCCGATTTGGCAACTTGAAGACTCATTTCATTTTTGTACAAAACAAGGTAAAATATGGGCCAATATTTTTTTTTTACATGTAGCATGGTTGAGTAGCATGAGTATGAGAATCGTTAAGTTTTCAAAAACTCTTTTATAATGAAAAGTAATATTCTCACCACCTCATGCTAAGCTTCAAGTTCCAAACCGAAGTGTCACATGACACCGCATTTTGCAACTTGACTCTTATCAACTCAATTATCATAGCCCATTTCTTTTTCATAATCAGAGTCAGTGGTGCCCAATTGAAAATAACATTAATCAACATAATTTGGGGGATTACATCATGGTACTGCGGATCTAGCTTTAGGTAAATACAAGGAACATAATACTTCAAAGAAAAGAGACTACCAACGGGCTCATTAAGCTGAAGACGATGGATCAACGGGAGGTGCCTCGCTCGGGTCGATCTCAATCACATCCGCATCCGGAAATTCTTCCTCAATGTCCTCCTCTGGGTCTTCCTCGGGTTCACTCTCTTCCATGGCCTCGAATGCCTCGTCCGGAAGATCGTTCAGAGCTTCGTCCAGTTCCTCCAGCTCCTCAGCCTCCGGGTCAATCATGGCCGGCAAAGGCATTGGGTGCCCACCATGATAGTCAGCCGGTCCACCGGTCTGTAGATCCGAAAGCACAAAGCGACAAGTGCGAGTATCGGGTGCCGTTCCTCGAAGGGTATGGTTGGGATCGAAGATGCGAACCTCGGTGACTCCACGCCACTCCCAACCTCGGTAGTTCACTTCCCATCTACCTTCGTCGCGGATGTCGAACGTAAACTTAACCGGATCCATGGACTAAGGGTTGACAACATAGGGAGAGATACATAGACATAGACAGAAGAATTTGAGAGAGTAAGTATTCCCAGACATGCTATGCCAACAGTGTGGAATTACAGTAGGTAAGATATTAAGAAGGAACAAAACATATAAACAAACAACTTATAAAGCAATCATGTTTATTCATACCTCTAACATACCACGCTTATTCTATTCCATTACATTCCTCTTCTTAATACCTTAGGCAGATTTACATCGCCTTCCATAAATTGCTTCCGGTGCGCAACTCTGATTTCATCACCATACAAGCTCCTCCTCGTTTGCCATGCATTACCCAGGGATTATTCTTACTGCGGTTATATATATATATAATTTTTTCTTTTCTTATTTAAGTTTTATGAATTCGAATCCATCAATGATGCGGGGGATTTTAATCATCATTGAGGAAAATCGCTCTCCAGTTAGCACACACATCTACATCTCCTCGGTCATCCACCCAACCTAGTCGGAAGCAAACAGGAGTACAGGACCTTTACCGTGCGGGCACGACAGCTGTCTCAGAACAATTGGTCCCAAACCAGGAGGACTACAGCCTCAATTCAAATCATATCAATTCATAAATATTCATGGCACACTGTCTCACAGTGGCAATCAAAATGCCCCACTCCAGTCCCTCTCACTGTTCTAGATTTGCAATCTAGGGGGCGACAGTACTAATTCTAGTTTGCAAAGCAGAACTCACCACGACATTGGACCCAGTCCCTACCACGTTCGTACGCCACATGTGGGATCGTTCCGCCTAGAACGTACTCTAGACTTCTTGACGTTTCACCGTCATCGTCCTCCCCTAATGCAATCTCCTCCTCAGTATCCGTAGATACTTATGGTTTCTTCCTCTCCACTACTTCGGGTCACTCATAGCTCACCGCGTTAATACATGTCTTTTAAAAGTCTTTTAATAATTTAATTAAAGGCTTAACCCTATTGGTCGTCTCATCCTTGGTGCATCCCTTCAACGAGTCCCGACCACTAATCTTCTCAAAACATCTCTTATCTTAACACCGCACAGAGCTGGGTTTTCCTTGACAGTCAAACCTCTCTTCTCATCATCCGGCTCAAAAATCTTATTTCCTTCTCATCTTGAAAATATCTTTTCAAAAATAAGGTTTCATAAACTCCTTTTAAAAATAACGTTTCACCAACCCCTTTCACAAATAATGTTTCACAAACCTCTTTCAAAAATAATATTTCACAAACCATTTTCAAAAATAATATTTCACAAACCATTTTTCCAAAAATAATATTTCACAAACCATTTTCAAAAATAATATTCCACAAAACCTTTTTCCAAAAATAGAGTTTCACCAAAGTCCTTTCGAAAATAATGTTTCATAAACTCTTTTCAAAATATCCTTTCGTAAAAACTTTCTTTTTCAAAAACATTATATTTCCTTGGCAACCTCCACGTTCTATCCCCTCGTAGCTCGACCTCAGAAAGCAATTATATCAGCATTGTTTCCCCAAGCTCTGGCTTAACTCATCACTTTCATCACTTGGTCTCTTTCCCGACAACGCCTTATATCTTTTCTCTTACTTATCTCGCATGTCTTATATTCTTCTTATTATTCATTATTATTCACAGCATTATCGTAATCCACAACAGATCAGATCTTATCATGCATAGACAATTTATAAATAAGCAAATAAATAACATGCTAACATTCAGACACCCTCAAATAAACTAATTACCTACTCACAATGAATCAGTACACTACGTTTCGACTTTTGAGATGGTCGAAACACTTAATATGTTACCTAAATACCACGGTGTTTGGGGGAAACTTCTCTCTCACCTCGACTGACGATAATTCACACGATACGCTCCTTGGTTCCCGACGTAACGCCCGTAACTGCTTCCCTTTTTTTTTACTGGAACTCAAATAATTCTTTCTTATTAAAAACCGTTCTTAAAAAAATCATTTTGAAAACAAGACATCATCACCAAAACTTCTTATTTGAAAATCACTTTTGATTTTGATTCATAATCAAGTAAAAACATTTATTTAACCACATGCTTAAGGATTTAAAACCCACAACATTCATTTCAAATTCTTGCTGAATAATTCATTGGCTTTCAAAAAGGCCACATTTATCTTAAGGTTTTCCTTATAAAAATCATTTGTTAAATTAAAAACCATGAACTTCAGAAATCATTTGAAAAATCTTTTCTAAACAATACTTTTCAATTAATCAAATCATTTGACTCACTTTATTTTCTTTAAAACCGAATTAAATCAAAAGAAACAACACCAAGATTAAATCAAAAATCCCTTTAAAAAAACATTAAGCATTCAAATTATTCAAACATACACAAACAAACATAATATCACAAACCCTTCATCATTCATGCACATAAAACAAAATCAAACATATGCACCTAATTTCTTTGCATGGCCGAATCTCATCCTACATGAGACAAGGTTTATATTCAAATCTAATGATTACTAACACATGCCATATGACAACTACATCATCCTACTTCTTAAACATCACATTCTAGATAATGATTTAAAGGAAAGAACACACTTAGAATAATGCTAGCATGATTCAAATCAACAAATCAATTTATTTCTTTTATTTTCATACCAAGACCGAATGGAACATACAAGGGAAATCACTCAATACAACCATCAAATCAACTTCATTCATACAAGATTAACTCAAACAATGACACATAAGGCAATAAAAATAGCTTGAATAAGATTTGTTCCAAAACCGAATGGAATCATGAAAAATCATTTCTAAGTTTTTAATCAAATATTTCAAACTCTTATAAATCAAAGTTCATAAATTCATCAAATAAACACACATGCAAAGCAAAATGGACTATCTTAGACATTTGCCAATACAAAACCGTGAGCTTCACATAAAAATTTATCAAACTTTAATTTTATTTCATCATAATAAAAATTAAGGAACATATCAAGAATCTTCATCTTTCAAGCCTTAAATAATTTCATGCATGTGCCAAAAATCTTTGAATAGGACAAATTTCATTATGCATGTAACTAAGATAATGAACTAACATGGTTTTCTTTTCTCCCTAGACTAGACAGAATGATGACATGCAAAAAGGAAAAATCTCTAAATTCTACTTTCACATGTAAAGATCAAACTCAGGATCAATTCATGCAAAACAACATTTTTCTTTCTTAAAACACTCACCGAATCATCATCATCACACACACATAATTTTGATTCAATTTCTTTTTACACAAAAATTATTTCTAAAGCTTGTTATGTTTATTTTCTTTTGAAAACCGTAACATGCATACAAGGAAAATAAAGATTTGCACTCAAAACAAACATACAACTCAAACTTCATGTTTTCTCAAAGATCAATCATAGATCAAGACATGCAAAAGAAGATCAAAGCAAGAACATAAACCTACATTCAAATCCTAGACAAAACCGTGAAGAACAAATTAAGAATTAGAGCATCCAAGTACAAATATTCAAGATCAAGTCATAAAATTAACATGCAAGGCATTCAAACTTCAAGATCATAAGAAAATAAACACATGCACCACAAAAATTAAACTTAAACAATGTCCATAATAAAGTCCTTTACAAAACCAAAATTATTACATCAAAATTTCTTTAAACCACTACCTTAAACAAAATCCTAATCTTCAAGCTTCAAATCCTCCTCTTCTCCTCCTAGGGTTTGCTTCGGCCTTCTCCTCTTAGGGTTGATGGGTGGTTTTCTTCTTGATCCTTGAAGAGAATGTGGTTGAGAAAGAAATCAAGGATGTTTGGGTTAAGGGCTTTGGGTTTTTCACTCTTCTTTCTCTCTTCTCTCTCACGGCCAAACTCTCTTTTCTCTCTAAGTCTCAAGAGCTTGATGTGCTCTTGGACTAAGTGTTTAGAATTGTGAAAAAATGGGAATGAACTAGCCAACACTCACACACTCATACGGTTTTAAGGGCAAAACAAGGGTGGGTCATTTTCCTCTTTTGTCCTTGGTTCAAAGGCTTGGTTCATGGGCAATTTGGTCTACTCAAAAGTTTGCATGGGAGAGGTCATATCACAAAGGAGACAAGGTGGAAAGGAAGTCTTCCTAGGCATCATGAGTCACACACCCTAGTTTCCTACTTAATTTCTATTTGAATTTCTAATTTCTTAATGCATAAGAAAATTGCATCCTACTTGATCCCTTGGTTCTAAATGGCCGATCAACACACATACATACATGAAGGAAATAAGTTTCTTTTTATCATAATCATGCATACACTTAACACATATTTAAACATGCATATAACACTTTAACATATCATGTTTCCTACTCAAACACACGACACACACATACATTAGGTATACATTCACACAAATCATACATTCATTCATCCCAATTCAATTTTGCATGCAATTTATTTTACTTCTTAAGATAACACATATTCATACACTCAAAAATTTCAAAGATACAAACTTTAAAGAAAATCAATCAACCGTACCAATCTAATTACAAAATAAGCCTTACTTAATTTTGAAATAAAACCATATTTTCACATAAATAAAAAATCTTCAAAAGAGACCATTTATTTAAATCCTTAAATCATTTTGATAAAAAGAAAATTCGTTTCTCAAATAAAAATCGTTTGCTAAAACATTTAGCTGAAAATCTTTCTTAAATTCTGAAAATTCACTCTTAAATAAAATATTATTGATTTATTTGAGTCCAGAAAATGCGGGATGTTACATTCTCCCCAACTTGAAGATTTCTCGTCCTCGAGAAATGATGCGCGACACTGTCTCGTTCAAGGGTGTGTAGCTCCTCGTAGCAATCCTCTTCCTCGTTCTCAAACAGACTGACTGTTGCGACGCAACGCTCAATCGCTGTTCTTAAAAAGAATTCTGAATCAGGCTTATCGAAACAATCTCTGGGGTCATTCCATTGTCAAATACAATGGTGCATAACAACAAGGTTTTGCTAAATGAATTAAATTCTCAAGGTTGTCCTGTCGTGTCCTTAACCAAGATCAACCTTAAAGCTATGGAAGAGCTTTGAAGAATGATCTCAGCCAAGATGTTAATGTAGGACTCTTTAGGATTTCTGAATATCCAGTTGGGATAATCAGGATCTCCCTAGTCAACAATTTGTGTGCTAGTGTCAACTTAGGGATGAGAAGACGTACCTTAGCCCCTATAGCCTGGTGGTTCTTATAGGGGAATACCTGTGTACTGTGGGCCGTCTTGATAAGGCTTCTAAAGAGGAAGAATTCAACTAGGATTTGTAAAGGATACGATAAGATAATATCCATAAACCCTGTAAGTGATAAACTCTATCCAATACTGTTTTATCTAACCAAGAGTCATGGGAATCTAGGAGTAGTTACGGCTAGATGAGGCTGTAAACGATAAGGATCAGATTGAGAATCCTGTGCTCGGTGGTAACCTCATCAGTGCGTACCCTACACATAACAACCCAGTTTGCTCAGTGTAAGTGTCCGACCGTTTACCCTGTTGTAGTATCATACCAATCGTAGCAATGAGGCTTCGGTCGGTCAACGCTCGGTTTACTACAAGTCCACTACATAAGCCCCCCAAGCTCGGTCGGGTGATTTGAGCCCTGCCGAGCTTATGAGACGAACGGATCTTTTTCCGACTGAACTTTTGATGATTGAAAGAGAGGTCCGAGCATTTTTGCACTTTGATCAAGGCTGTCGTTTGATTGACCCCAGAGTGACCTTCCGCTTCTCCCTGTGCTTACACGTGTCCTTAACTTTATTGGAAAATGTAACGTTATGATTTCAAATCCATCAGAGGTGCCACGTACTCCATTTTCAACGCTAAACGGGCTTTTTCCGCTTTAGGCCCAAACCTTTTGAGATAGTGGAGGGAAGTTTTAGAAAGAATATCAAAGGGCGGTTTTCTCACTTACTCATTTCTTCAAGCATTTTTCGAACTCTCTTTCTTCTTGTTTCTTCATTTCTCTGAAATCTTTGTCAAACAAAACCAGAAACTTCCAAGGACGTTCTTGTTGCTTCGTTTCTCTTCAGCATACCGAGTGCACTTCCCGGTGTTGACTTGATACTTCTTGGCTAACAGGTACCGTACTCTTTCTTCTTCTGATTAATTTTCTTTTCTGAATGTTGTCTTGCATGTTCTTCTTTCAGTGATGTTTTGCATGTGATTGCTTTTGCTTTCTTACTGTGCTTATGTAGGATTTTGTTTTTCAAGTATTTTATCGGCCCTTTTTCTTTGATTTTCTGAAAAGATCGTTCTTGGGTTCTTCATTTTTGGGTTTACTCATTTTTCAGGGTTTATTGAGTTTGTCCACTTTTCTGGGTCTTGTGGGTGCTATTTGTTTTTCTGTGTTTTGCGGGATTGTTCTGGGGTTTGTTTTCTGGGGTTTGTTTTCTGGGTTTAGTGAAAACCCCAAATCGTTGCTGTTGCTGGTGTTGCTGTGATCCCCCACTTGCCCTTCACAATTCTTTATTTGCTTTACCACCTATTGAGTGATCGTTGTAGTATTTCTTAGGCTTGCTTTATACTTTTCTGCACTTAACTTCATAGGGTTTGTATTGGAGCGTCATTTACCATGAGTGAGGAATCCGTAAACTCTGATGTGCCAAGAACATATAAAGAAGGGAAACCAGAAATTTGTGTTAAACCAATATCCGTGCATTTCCCTCAGACTTTGAGAGAGTTCAGGCAGGGTGTGATTCACTATAGGATCGCCGAGAGAGTAGAACAGCGGAAGTTAAGGAGGCAGCATAGAGGTATTAGACATTTCACCTGGTTTGGGGAAATTCTGCCCAGAAAGGGAGGTGTTTCCCAACCGATCATAAGTATTTGATCAGACATAATCAAGTTTTTGTAGTTCTGACTCCAAATGTGCCCCCTTTTCCTCAGGTATGAAGAGGAAGTGTGTTACTAATCCTGATCTCTACCCACTTCCGACAGATTGGGCTGAGTATGATTAGGTGGATCGAGAGGTTCTTGGTACACAATCTGAGCTTACGACACAACGATCACTCGATCAAACTCGAGCCATAGTTTTGCCATGTCCAGGAGACGATACTGGGAATTTGTATTCCATTACTCCAGTGAGTGAGAATGAGAGAGTTTGTACAAAAATTTCGGACGGTAGTACAGCTTTCTACTTTTATGAAGAAGTAATTACTCGGCTTGGGATAAGAATGCCTTTTACCGATTTTGAAATGGGCGTTCTGAATTTCTTAAGAGTGGCTCCTTCTCAACTTCATCCAAATGGTTGGGCGTTTGTGAAAGCATTTGAACAAGTCTGCTCGGCAATGAATTGGAGTTGCAACCTTAATATCTTTTTCCACATTTTTGCTCCTCAGTGTAATTCCTTCGAGAAAGGTTCGGCAAAGAAACCCTGGGTTTCTCTGAAATCTCGTAGGGGATATGCTCTTTTCACAAAATATTCTGAATCTTGGAAGGGCTTTAAACCTTTTTTCTTTAAGTATAATTTTACTGGTAATGGCGTCTGCTGGTTCACTCGGCCGGGGGGAAAGACGGCCACTTCCTCGATTTCCTCTTCAATGGAGTGCTAGCTTCTTTAACCGATCGATTTCTTCATACTCATCAGACTGGAAAGAACTTGCTGAGTATGAAAAGAATGTGTGTCGAGAGGTTGAAAGGTATTTGCAGAAAGTTGGCATGATAGAGACGAGGGATATTGTGAACATCCCCTCTTCGGACGTTAAGACCGAGCTTGGTATAGTGCTTTATCTTTGCTTTTATATTTGTAATTTGATCAGCTCTAATGTCTCTTTGTTTCCTTTGCAGAAAAAATGGCTGATCGTATGGCAGCTCTTGTTCAAGGCGGCAAGAAGAGGAAGACAACTGCTACTTCAGGATCTTCGAGTCTGAGCACTCCAAGCCTGAGTGTTTCCACCCCTACTCGTTCTGCTTCGGCTCCTGAGGCTTCTCCTCACCAAGCCACAAACGTGGTTGCTGTTGCTTCTACTATTTCAGTGGCCCCCAGTGGTCAAGTTCAAGCTACTTCTCCTCTCCAACCTTTATTACGTCGCCGACGGCTGGATAAAGGGAAAGAGAAAGTTCCGGAGGGTGCCAACCCAAGAGCTGAGGGACCAAGTGTCCGAACTACTGCTACTCCTACTGATGTTGCTCCAACTTCTGCTGCGATCCCTCGGGAAACATCCATATGGGATCAACAGTTTGATGAGAGGTTTGGGAATTATATCTTATCTGAGGCTGACTGTTCTAAGTTTGGAAATTTGAGTGCTGAAGAATGGTCTCGTTGCAATATGACCTTTGCAAAATATTTTCTTCGAGGTGCCAATCTCGCCTATTTTTTGGCCAAGCACCCGGAGGGACTCTTTTCTGGTTACAATGTAGACCAAAAGGAAGCTCGCGAGGTAGCAGCTGCTCAAGAGGCTAGTCTCTCGGATGAGTTGATCCGAGTGAAGAATGAACTGGAGAATCTGAAGGCCGACAAGGGGGAATTGATTAAGGAGAGAGATTCCTTAAAGGTTTCTCAAAAAGCAGCTGAAGTTAAGAAGAAGGAAGCCGAGGAGACTCTGAAGAAAGAACTCCAGGTGCATCAGCAGAAGTTGGATGAACTAAAATCTGAGGTTGAAAAGTCTGCAGCAACTGCTCAGAAGTTGAGGGAGAAAGCACTTTCCCACAAGAAGAAGGCAGCAACTAACTTCTACAATTGGGGAAAAGCAGTGGATGACTCCTTTGTCTCGGCCATCAAACAAGTTCAATTTTTGAACCCTGAATTAGAGTTCTAGGTGGTCGGGGCTCATCCATTTCATGCTGTTCAGGATGGGAAGCTGATCGACCTTGAGACCAGGGCCGAGGTAGATCTGCAGGCAGAAGTTCTTTCCAATCCCTTGAGGAGTTGACTGAGGCGCCAAATTTTGATGATTCAAACGTAGTTTTATCTGATATTGAGGAATGATGTTGAACTTTTTTAATCTTCGCTGTTTTGTTGATCTTCCTTTTGCTTGCTGTTTTCAGAGCATTTTTATCTTGCTAGTGATGCAACAACTTGTCTTTAATCTTTTGTTACGCTGAACAATTTGCTATGTCTTTCGATTGCTCGTGTTATTCGAGCGTCATTTTGAACAGTTTAAATCAACTTGCGATTTATGATAATGAC
This sequence comes from Crotalaria pallida, assembly GCA_037953625.1. NCBI lineage: Eukaryota > Viridiplantae > Streptophyta > Magnoliopsida > Fabales > Fabaceae > Crotalaria > Crotalaria pallida. The sequence goes on along the minus strand of CM075655.1, from coordinate 35,589,820 downwards.
ATCTTTATTTGACGTGTTATCATTGCTTTTGGTTTCGTTCGTCACGCTTCCAGTGTTTGCCCATAGTAAAATAAGTTTTGAGAATTTATAAATATACAATTCATTGTGAGTAGAACTTGGATCGCTAACTTTAGCCGAAGTGGGATCCTCGGACCGCGAAATAAGGAAAGTAGTTTCCTGGATTCGGGTGTTCTATAAGTACGTTGCTGAACTCTTGTTAGGAGTTGTAATTCGATTTGGCTCGGTGGCTAGCCAAAGCAAATGAGTCGCGTGTTACTTCACAATGTTCAAACGAGGATTTTGAATACATTGATGCATTTATTGATAAACAAAAAATGAAGTTGCTCATCTGTTAACAAATTCTTATCAATCTAATTCCTAACAATTGTCACTAATCTAAGAAGGATGCTACTCTTCGCTTATTCGACCTAAGCATTACTGAGCAATAAATTTACCTATCTATAAAAAGTGAAAACAAAGTATGAGCTTAACTGTAATAAGCTCTGAGTTTGGCCGTTCCATGTGTTACTGATTTCCATGCCCGAGAGAGACTCCAACTTATATGCCCCATATCCGGATTTAGCCTTTACTCGATATGGTCCTTCCCATTTTGGCTGAAGTTTTCCGACTCCAGCACTTCCTTTGCCAATGTCAGCACGACGAAGGACTAAGTCACCAACTTCAAAGCTTCTTGGATGAACCCTTTTGTTGTATTCCCGAGCCTGCCGCTCCTTTATTTTTCTTTCATGGGCTGCTGCATTTTTTCGAACCTCTTCCAATAGAACAAGGTCCTCACTGATCAAATGGTCATTTGTCTCTGAAGGACGTTCAAGTGTCCTGAAGGTAGGAATTCTTTTTTCGATTGGAATGACTGCGTCACAGCCGTATGTCAAACGAAAAGGAGTTTCACCATTGGACAAGTGTATTGTTGTCCTGTGTGACCATAGGACACTCAGAAGTTATCTTCCCAAGTGCCAGCAGCATTTCCGAGCTTCTTTTTGATCCCATCCAAGATGGTTCTGTTGGCTGCTTCGGCTAAACCATTTGTTTGTGGATGTTCAACAGAGCTAAAATAGTGAGTGATGTTTAGGTCGGCTGCTAATTGTTGGAAGTGAGATGCTGCAAACTGTGATCCATTGTCTGTGACTATCGCATGTGGAACTCCGCATCGAGAAATTACTTCTTTGACGAAGAAAGACTGAATCCGAGCTGTTGAGATTGTTGCTAATGGTATTGCTTCGATCCACTTGGTAAAGTAATCAATCGCTACTACTGCAAACTTAAATTGGCCTGGTGCAGTGGGGAATTTTCCGATGATGTCCATGCCCCATTGGTAAAAGGGCCAAGGTGCACCGAGAGAGTGCAACTCTTCAGCAGGTTTTTGATAGATGTCACTATGAAATTGGCACTGAGTACATTTCTTGACATGTTCAATAGCATCTTTCTGCAGAGTAGGCCAAAAATAGCCCGCTCGGATTAATTTTCTTGCCAAGGACTTTCCTCCCATGTGGTGACTGCAAATTCCCCCGTGAATCTCCTCCAATATTTCCTCAGCTTGGGATGGGTTGACACATCTGAGCATGGGAGTTCCAAAGCCTCTCTTGTACAGGATTCCATTTAGAACTGTGTACTGAGCGGCCTTTTTAACCAATTTCCGAGCCTCAGACTGATCTTGGGGGATGAACCCATGTTGCAAATAAGTAAGAATTGGGTCCATCCATGACTGAGATAATGAGACCGTTAGAATGACACTAGGTCGGGGAATGGTTTCCTGTATCAGCGTTTTGTTATTTTCCGACCCTTTTGTACTTGCCAATTTGGATAGAATGTCGGCTCTGGAATTTGAATCTCTCGGCACATGTGAAATGTTAAATTCTGAAAAGTTTGAGATGATTCGCTTTACCTCTTCAAGATATTTTTGTAAAATGGGCTCCTTTGCCAAGTACTGACCTTTGATCTGAGAAACTACCAGTTGTGAATCGCTGAAAACTGATACTTGCTCTGCTCCGAACTCATGAACCATCTTGAGGCCTGCAAGAACTGCCTCGTATTCTGCTTGATTGTTCGATGTTTGGAATTCAAATTTCAGTGAGTATTCCATGCACAATCCCTCGGGGTTCTCAATGATGACTCCGGCCCCTGCGCCTTTTCTGTTGCTTGATCCGTCCACATAAACTGACCAAAGATTTTGAGAGTTGTCCGAAGGGTTATCAGTGAACTCAGTAACAAAATCAGCAAGCACTTGAGATTTCATTTCTTTCCTTGGCTCGTAGGTAATGTCGAATTCAGAAAGTTCGATAGACCATGAGACCATTCTGCCGGCTAGGTCGGGTTTGTGAAGAACTTGCCTGAGAGGTTGAGCGGTTCTTACCAATATTCTATGTGCCTGAAAATACTGTCTCAATCTCCGAGCTGACGTGACCAAACAATATGCAAGTTTTTCCAGCTTCTGATACCTCAATTCCGATCCTTGAAGGGCTCGGCTAACGAAATATATTGGAGCTTCAGTTCCTGAATTATCTCGTACCAAAACCGAACTAACCGCCGCTTCGGCTATTGACATGTATAGAATGAGGTTCTCGCCAGGAAGAGGACTGTGGAGGACCGGTGGGCTGGAAAGATACTCTTTTAACTGAATAAAAGCTTGCTCACATTGTTGGTCCCAAAGGAAATCCTTGTTTTTCCTAAGGAGCTGGTACCACGGCAAGGCTTTCCGAGTGGCATGGGACAGGAACCTGGAGAGTGCCGCCACTCGGCCCGTGAGTTGTTGAACTTCTTTAAGATTAGCTGGGCTCCTCATGTCTAGGATTGCTTTGCATTTATCAGGATTGGCCTCAATTCCTCTCTCGGTTAACATAAAACCGAGGAAAGAATCGGCTGGGACTCCGAATACACACTTCTCCGGATTCAACCTCATGGAGTATTTTCTCACTCGGTCAAGTATTATTGTGAGGTCTTTGGTATGATTTTCTTGTTGTCTACTTTTTGCAATGATGTCATCTATGTACACCTCCATGTTCGAGCCGATCATACCTTGAAAAATCTTGTTCATCATCCTCTGATAAGTAGCTCCCGCGTTTTTCAACCCAAAGGGCATAACATTGTAACAGTAAGTTGCCCTATCGGTGATAAATGCAGTTTTGTCCTGGTCGGCAGGGAACATTGGAATCTGGTTGTAGCCAGAGTAAGCATCCATAAAATAAGAGTTGGTAACCAGCTGAACTGTTGACGAGTTTGTCAATAACAGGGAGTGGGTATTGATCTTTAGGATAGACTTTGTTCAAGTCTGTGTAGTCAACACACATTCTCCACTTTCCATTGGGTTTTTTGACTAAGACGGTGTTAGCTAACCAGTCTGTATAGTCAATTTCCCTAATGAAACCCGCTCGGAGTAGTTCAGCGACTTTTTCCTCAATTGCTACGGCCTTTTCCGCACTAACTTTCAACCCCGGAATGATGCTTAACTTGTGACAAATAAAATTGGGGTCGATTCCTGGCATATCGGCTGATGTCCAAGCGAACAAATCTTTATTCGCGATTAATAGTGCGGCCAATTCTTTTTTAACGCATGCGGGCAAATCAGAACCGATTTTCACTTGCCTGAGGGGGTCGTCAGATAGTGTCAAGAACTCCCATTGTCCCTTTGGGGTCGGTCTATTTCTATCGGATTGATCTCGCATATCCAAGTCCGCCAGGTTAACATTTCCCTTTCCCAAAGAAACTCTTTCCAGATTGCTCGGATCCTTGCTTTTCACCTTCCCCAGGCTGGCATTGTAACATTTCCTTGCTGCATCCTGTTCGGCTTTGACCGTTACCACTCTGTCATCAGTTCCGAAGAATTTCATAGCCAAATGAATCGTTGATACAACTGCCCCAAATGCTTGCAAAGAAGTTCTCCCCAGTATGGCATTATATGCTGCTGGACAATCAACCACCAAAAACTTGACTATCTCGGTTCTAGCCGAAGGTTGTTGTCCGAGAGTTACAGGAAGTTGGATGTAGCCCTTCGGCTCAACGGTGTCTCCGGTAAAACCAATTAGCTCTCCCTCAAAGGGAGTGAGATTACACTCTCTGAGTTTTAAAGATTTGAACAATGGGAAGAACATTATATCCGCCGAGCTACCTTGATCAATAAAAACTCGTTTTACCTCGTAATTGCCAATCAGAGCAGTTATCACCATGGGGTCGTTATGGCCCGGAAGGATTCCTTCCAAATCTTCGTCGTCAAAAATGATGGGAATGTTTTTTGTTGATCTTTTGGCAATCGGTTTCTGTAACATCCCAAACTTTATTTTAAATTAGATTATTAATAAAAAACCTAAGAAAAATTGGAATAATGACTTAACGAATTTTAGTGGATAGGTGAGTGGTAATTATAAGTCCAAGGGGCTGTATAGAAAGCAATTGTGGCTTCGGGCAAAGTCATATAAGCGAAATCGGGAGTTAAATCGGCGTTTTCGATGTTAGAAATCGACCGAAAAGAGAAAATTAGAAATTTATTATAGGATGCCAAGAAAATAAATTCCACCGTTGGATATGAAGTTTATGGGTTGAAGAAGCTTGTCTAAAAATTTGGGCCCGATCCGACGATTGACGAAAAAGTTACGGCAAATCGAAGTTTCAAGTTCCTGGTGCACGCCCAGGCGCACCGGTGCACGCCCAGGCGCACCAGGGTGCAATTGGTGCACCAACTCAGGGAGCTAGACGCTCAGGCGCGCCCTGTGCGCACCAGTCGCACCAGCCAAGGGAAAATGGCGCACCAGCACGCCCCACCAGCACCAGCACGCGCGCCAGCTCGCATCAACAGCACCAACTGGTGCGTGACCGCGCTCAGGCGCGCGCGACACCAGATCAGATCTGGTGCGTTGGATTCAGCTTGGGCACCAAGTTGGCCCATCTCAGCCACCCGATTTCCTTCTTCTTGGCCAGAAACATATAAACAACAACAAAAACACACAACACCACCATTCTAACAATCATCCTCACTAATTCCACTTGGTTCCCAAGAACCCAACTTCACCATCATCAACTTCACCCCTTCTTCCTCACCAATTCCCTTAAACCCAAGAGCAAGATTCCATCATCCTCTTCTCATACACTTGATTTTTGAGCAAATCAAACTCAAAATCACTAAACCTCCTCCTAGCTAGCATCAAGGAATAGGTTGAAGCTCTTCTCTCTTCCTCCCTCTACCACACGAATTGCTTCTTCTTTTTCCCTCTTGGATTTCAAGTTCTACCAACACTTGGGGTAAGTAGAGGCTTAAGTCATGATAATAATTCCTTTCCAATTCTTTCTAGCTCATTAAAATTGTATTTAATCTCCTCTAGGGCTCAAGCTATTCTCATTCCAAGTGGATCAAGCTTCAAGGTCACCATCAACCTCTCAATTCTAAGCTAAGGAACCAACACATAGGACCTCCCTTACCTCAAGGAACTCTTACATTTTCTGGATTTGAGGTAAGAAGGGAAGTGTTACCTCTACTTAGGGGGTATTTTCTAGCTTGCATATAGGGGGAATTAAGGGCAGGAAATAAAATAGAAAAGAGGAACCTTAGGGTAAATGATGGAATTAAAATATGGTACAATTGAACTAAGAATTTGAATTTAGGAATATGCTTTATTATATATGTAATTGTGGTTGCTTTAACAAAAACTGGGTTTAATGATGATGATGATACAAAATGGCATGGCTTGAGGATTAACAGTGAACATAGTGATTAGAAAGTTGATTATGTTATTAATTCTAGAGTTTGGAATGGAATTGCAATTAACATGAGACAATTGAGAATATCGATGATGGATGTAGATTAAATTCTGGTTGGAAGGTCAATATTGAACGTAGTGATTAGGAAGTTGATCACATTATTAATTTTAATGATTAGAATGGATTTGGAATGAATATGAATGATGAAGGAGTGTAAAATGCAGTTAATGGAATTATAAAGGAAAATGGTTGAATGACAAAGAAATCAAGAAAAGGATTAAGGGATTGAGAAAGAGGTAATTAGATGGTATGACTGATTGATTACGATATCGAATATTATTATGACCCTCCAGATGGAGAGGATTACATTTATGACCCTCCCTACGCGGAGCGGGAAGTTATATTTTCATGACCCTCCATGTAGGAGCGGAACTTATAAATTATGTTTTCATGACCCTCCGAAAGGAGTGGATATTTTCAGGACCCTCCGTGAAGGAGTGGATGTTTTCATGACCCTCCGAAAGGAGTGGATATTTTCAGGACCCTCCGTGAAGGAGTGGATGTTTTCATGACCCTCCGAAAGGAGTGGATATTTTCAGGACCCTCCGTGAAGGAGTGGATGTTTTCATGACCCTTCGAAAGGAGTGGATATTTTCAGGACCCTCCGTGAAGGAGTGGATGTTTTCATGACCCTCCGAAAGGAGTGGATATTTTCAGGACCCTCCGTGAAGGAGTGGATGTTTTTATGACCCTCCGAAAGGAGTGGATATTTTATAGAATTGTACGAGCAATAACATGACCCTTCTTAGGGAGTGAATAGTATCAGGACCCCTCTGTAGAGGAATGGAACATATTATATGAATGAGACTTCCGTTAGGAGTGAGTATTGAATGAGACTAAAAGGACAGGTAGACAAGTGTGTAAATGTTAGAAAGAAATGATAGAAATCAAGAAAGGTTAAGGAAATAGTCGGAAGGAATAAGAGATGAATATGGACAACAAAGGGGTATTAAGGAAGCATGGGAAATTGAAATAGAAAATATAACTCAAGTGATAACGGGGTAGTAATCTCTTAGTTGTTCTCTAGGTCTCTTTAGAATGTATTTTCTAAGTTCTGTGTAATGCTACCCTTCTTGATATATTTTTACAGGTGAAGGTGGAGCTTACACGTGCATGGCCGAGCAGGATCACATTCCACAACGTGGAATGTGAAGATAGTTGGGAAACTAATGTTGGACCGGAGTCTTATTTTTGGAAACATTAAATATTTTGTTGATGTAACTAAACCTAGTAGCTGTTTTTGTGGAAAAACTAAAGTATTTTAAGACTTGTGTATATGTTTATAAACCTGATGTAATGGTGCTATGGCACACTATTTATATTTTGTCCTGCTGGCAACTGAAATGAGGTGAATGAATATTTTGAACAGGTTGAAAGAGAAACAAATTTTTGGAAAAGTCCAATAAACAAACGAAACTCCGTCCGTTTGACGGCAGAATTTTTATAAGTTAAAAAGAAAATTTCAAATTCACTATTTTTAATAAGGGTAATTAGGATTAAATAATCAGGGTGTTACATTTATGGTATCAAAGCAGTTTCCCTCGGCCTTTGGAGTTATGAGCTACTCCAGTGATTACTCACCGAGCGAGTAATCGAGGATTATAGTTTAGAGTCTAGACTCTCTTTATAGGATGTTTATACCTTTAAATCAATTTATTAATCATTAATTGTCGGTCTTGTTCATGACTGAACAGTATGGCTGGTAGACGAGTCGATAATGATGGAATCCGAGCTATTCTGGAACAAATGGTGCAAATGCAGCAGAATATTGGGAATAACCTAGCAGCAGCAGCTGTAGCAGCAGCTGTAGCAGCAGCGACAGCAGCAGTGGCAGCAATGAATCCTCAACCACCAGCTCTGGTTGCGATCGATTGGTTGGCGCGATTCAGAAAGAATGGACCGTTGAAGTTCGAAGGCGGATTCAATCCCGATGGGGCACAGCTTTGGTTGCAGGAGATTGAAAAGATCCTGAATACCATGGCACCACCGGAGGAACAAAAGGTTCTGCTGGCACAATACATGTTGACTGGTGAAGCAGAACACTGGTGGCAACAAATGCGAAGGGGTTTGGAGGCGAACAATCAGGCAATCACTTGGGATTTATTTAAGAATAGTTTTCTGGGTAAGTATTTTCCCGAGGATGTTCGTAGAGAGAAGGAGATAACCTTTCTGCAGCTCGTGCAAGGGGACATGAGTGTTGGTGAGTACGCTGCCAGATTTGAGGACTTGATCCGATATGCAGGGAGTTATAGAGATGCTGATGAAAGGACCAAGTGCATCAAGTTCGAAACCGGACTTCGTTCGGAGATTAGGATGGCCTTTGAGTATCAAAATATTGCAAATTTGTCCCAACTGGTTAATATGACCAGTACTTATGAAAAGAGTAGGGAGCGTAGGGCGGAGGAGAAAAGAAACAAGAAGGTACAGAAAGTTGGGGGTCCGATTCGGGGAAAAGAACCAGTTTTGGAATCAAAACCTTATGTCCAGCACGATGTAGCTCCAGCACGATGTAGCTCCAGCAGCTCCCGGGGTTAAGAGTAAGAATGGGAATGCTATGGGAACTTATCCACTTTGCTCACACTGTGGAAAGAAGCATGAGGGAGAATGCTGGTATCGGAATCAAACTAGGGGGAATTTCACTTGTTTTCTGTGCGGACAACCAGGGCATTTTGCTTCAACTTGTCCCACAAAGGTTCCGAAGAAAGAAGTCAATACTACAAAGGTGCAGCAAGCGGGAATGAATCAACCTGCTTCTAAGGGGAAAACTTTACACCATGAACAGGGAGGAGGTCGATCTAGCTGACGTAGTCGCAGGTATAGATTGTTTAGTAATGCCGTGCAGTATCCTATTAGTTTTAATATCACATAATTGATTTTTCCTCCTTAGAAGTTATTTGGAAATATCATGTTCTTTAAGATAGAACCATCCTGTGAATCTTTAACTCACTCATCCAATCTATGCTTCTTAGTAGCATGGTAGAAACAATTAGAAGAAATGTCAAGCTGTAGAATTCAACTCCAAACTAACCAAGCCCAGTGATAATGTTGTTATTTAACACTATATAAGATTAGAATTGATCACTCTAATTCTTGCATATGTTGAGTAATGATATTATCAATAAGCCCAACAATGGGATCACTATTAGTAGATGGAAGATTGAAACTGATCATTTTGATTTATCCACCTACCAGTAGTTGATGTCATTGCTGAGTCTCATATCCAAAATTGTACCAAACGAGCTTAGCATCAGAAATTTTACTCCTTGTTTAGTGCGAAGCCCTAGTAGTAAGCAGAATCTAAGTGGGGGAGTAAAACCAAGAGGAAATAGTAGCACAACCAAAGAACCTTGCGATTGGGATGATTCTCCAATTGAAGGAATTGAACGAAATTTCGGGGACGAAATTCTAATAAGTGGGGGAGAATTGTAACATCCCAAACTTTATTTTAAATTAGATTATTAATAAAAAAACCTAAGAAAAATTGGAATAATGACTTAACGAATTTTAGTGGATAGGTGAGTGGTAATTATAAGTCCAAGGAGCTGTATAGAAGGCAATTGTGGCTTCGGGCAAAGTCATATAAGCGAAATCGGGAGTTAAATCGGCGTTTTCGATGTTAGAAATCGATCGAAAAGAGAAAATTAGAAATTTATTATAGGATACCAAGAAAATAAATTCCACCGTTGGATATGAAGTTTATGGGTTGAAGAAGCTTGTCTAAAAATTTGGGCCCGATCCGACGATTGACGAAAAAGTTACGGCAAATCGAAGTTTCAAGTTCCTGGTGCACGCCCAGGCGCACCAGGGTGCAATTGGTGCACCAACTCAGGGAGCTAGACGCTCAGGCGCGCCCCGTGCGCACCAGTCGCACCAGCCAAGGGAAAATGGCGCACCAGCACGCGCGCCAGCTCGCATCAACAGCACCAACTGGTGCGTGACCGCGCTCAGGCGCGTCTGAACCGCGCTCAGGCGCGCGCGACACCAGATCAGATCTGGTGCGTTGGATTCATCTTGGGCACCAAGTTGGCCCATCTCAGCCACCCGATTTCCTTCTTCTTGGCCAGAAACATATAAACAACAACAAAAACACACAACACCACCATTCTAACAATCATCCTCACTAATTCCACTTGGTTCCCAAGAACCCAACTTCACCATCATCAACTTCACCCCTTCTTCCTCACCAATTCCCTTAAACCCAAGAGCAAGATTCCATCATCCTCTTCTCATACACTTGATTTTTGAGCAAATCAAACTCAAAATCACTAAACCTCCTCCTAGCTAGCATCAAGGAATAGGTTGAAGCTCTTCTCTCTTCCTCCCTCTACCACACGAATTGCTTCTTCTTTTTCCCTCTTGGATTTCAAGTTCTACCAACACTTGGGGTAAGTAGAGGCTTAAGTCATGATAATAATTCCTTTCCAATTCTTTCTAGCTCATTAAAATTGTATTTAATCTCCTCTAGGGCTCAAGCTATTCTCATTCCAAGTGGATCAAGCTTCAAGGTCACCATCAACCTCTCAATTCTAAGCTAAGGAACCAACACATAGGACCTCCCTCACCTCAAGGAACTCTTACATTTTCTGGATTTGAGGTAAGAAGGGAAGTGTTACCTCTACTTAGGGGGTATTTTCTAGCTTGCATATAGGGGGAATTAAGGGCAGGAAATAAAATAGAAAAGAGAAACCTTAGGGTAAATGATGGAATTAAAATATGGTACAATTGAACTAAGAATTTGAATTTAGGAATATGCTTGATTATATATGTAATAGTGGTTGCTTTAACAAAAACTGGGTTTAATGATGATGATGGTACAAAATGGCATGGCTTGAGGATTAACAGTGAACATAGTGATTAGAAAGTTGATTATGTTATTAATTCTAGAGTTTCGAATGGAATTGCAATTAACATGAGACAATTGAGAATATCGATGATGGATGTAGATTAAATTCTGGTTGGAAGGTCAATATTGAACGTAGTGATTAGGAAGTTGATCACATTATTAATTTTAATGATTAGAATGGATTTGGAGTGAATATGAATGATGAAGGAGTGTAAAATGCAGTTAATGGAATTATAAAGGAAAATGGTTGAATGACAAAGAAATCAAGAAAAGGATTAAGGGATTGAGAAAGAGGTAATTAGATGGTATGACTGATTGATTACGATATCGAATATTATTATGACCCTCCAGATGGAGAGGATTACATTTATGACCCTTCCTACGCGGAGCGGGAAGTTATATTTTCATGACCCTCCATGTAGGAGCGGAACTTATAAATTATGTTTTCATGACCCTCCGAAAGGAGTGGATATTTTCAGGACCCTCCGTGAAGGAGTGGATGTTTTCATGACCCTCCGAAAGGAGTGGATATTTTCAGGACCCTCCGTGAAGGAGTGGATGTTTTCATGACCCTCCGAAAGGAGTGGATATTTTCAGGACCCTCCGTGAAGGAGTGGATGTTTTCATGACCCTCCGAAAGGAGTGGATATTTTCAGGACCCTCCGTGAAGGAGTGGATGTTTTTATGACCCTCCGAAAGGAGTGGATATTTTATAGAATTGTACGAGCAATAACATGACCCTTCTTAGGGAGTGAATAGTATCAGGACCCCTCTGTAGAGGAATGGAACATATTATATGAATGAGACTTCCGTTAGGAGTGAGTATTGAATGAGACTAAAAGGACAGGTAGACAAGTGTGTAAATGTTAGAAAGAAATGATAGAAATCAAGAAAGGTTAAGGAAATAGTCGGAAGGAATAAGAGATGAATATGGACAACAAAGGGGTATTAAGGAAGCATGGGAAATTGAAATAGAAAATATAACTCAAGTGATAACGGGGTAGTAATCTCTTAGTTGTTCTCTATGTCTCTTTAGAATGTATTTTCTAAGTTCTGTGTAATGCTACCCTTCTTGATATATTTTTACAGGTGAAGGTGGAGCTTACACGTGCATGGCCGAGCAGGATCACATTCCACAACGTGGAATGTGAAGATAGTTGGGAAACTAATGTTGGACCGGAGTCTTATTTTTGGAAACATTAAATATTTTGTTGATGTAACTAAACCTAGTAGCTGTTTTTGTGGAAAAACTAAAGTGTTTTAAGACTTGTGTATATGTTTATAAACCTGATGTAATGGTGCTATGGCACACTGTTTATATTTTGCCCTGCTGGCAACTGAAATGAGGTGAATGAATATTTTGAACAGGTTGAAAGAGAAACAAATTTTTGGAAAAGTCCAATAAACAAACGAAACTCCGTCCGTTTGACGGCAGAATTTTTATAAGTTAAAAAGAAAATTTCAAATTCACTATTTTTAATAAGGGTAATTAGGATTAAATAATCAGGGTGTTTCAGTTTCTGGCTAACTTCCAAGATTTGGTTGATGTACTTCTTCCTGTCAGCTTTCTTCTCTCCTCCTCCGGCAAAACCTCCTGCAATAGTGTTGACCAAGAATTCATTTTTGCTAGCGTTTGCGTCAGGTACTGGAGCGGATTCGGTTTTCTGTCTTCCTGCGTTTCTATCATCTGGTGACCTACTTCTCTAGCGTTTAGATTTTACTGGGGATTGAGATCTGTTTCTGCTTCTTCGGCCAGCTGCATCTCTGATGTATTGCTGTAACTTGCCATCTCTGATCATCTCCTCGATCAGATCTCGCAGCCAGATGCATTCGTCGGTGGTATGGCCATAGCCCCTGTGGAAGTCACAGTATTTCGACCTATCACGCTGGGCGCCCTTTCGTAAAGACGGCGGTCTTTGGGCAGAGCGTAAGTCAGTCTGCATAGTTTCCCTTAAAATCTGACTCCTCGGAACCGTTAGAGGAGTGTAATCTTGAAACTTATTCCTCGGGGGAACCCGTCGGTCCCGATCATTTCTATCTCTGTCTTGTTTTCCACCAAAACGTTCGTCACGTTTTTGTTTGTTCTGTCCTTGGGTATCGGCTCGTTGTCTATCTTCTCTGAACTTCTGTCCCTTGTGAAACTCCTCCAAATTGATGAACTTATTCGACCGTTGTCTCAACTCGGCCATATCCCTTGGAGGTTTACCAATCAGAGATTTTCTGAAATCTCCAGACTGCAAACCTTGTGTGAATAGTAGCACTGCTACTCCTGGCTCTAACCGTGGGACGGAACTTGCTTCCGCGTGGAAGCGCGATAAGTAATCTTTCAGTGGTTCATCCGGCCTTTGTGTAACAGATGCCAAGGTATGATCGGATTTGGGTTGAATGCAACTAGCAGTATATCTGTTAAGAAATACACGCTTCATTTCCTCCCAGGAATTAATGGAGTTAGGAGGGAGGGAAGAATACCACCTTAGAACCGAGGGCTCGAGTGTCATTGAAAACGCTCGGCATTTCATTTGTTCACCGCCCCCATAATAGTTCATTGCCCCTTCATAAGACACAATATGGTCCACTGGGTCAGTTAGACCGTTATAATGTGGCACATTAGAGGGGCCCAAGTATCCTTGAGGGGTATCAAATGCCATTATATATTGAGTGAAAGGATGACCAGGGTGGAAACTGTCCTGATCTTGATTTGTGGAGGGGTTAACATGAAAATTTGGTGGGGGTAGTTGCATTATTGGGGCTGGTTGTGGGTCCATGGTTGGTTGGTTTTGTGGTGGAATAGAGGTTGATTGATTTTGAGCAAATCTCGCCATAGCTTGTTGCTGAAGGTCGGCAATAGCACGTCCTTGTTGTTCAATTAAAGTGGTCTGCCTATTAAGAATATTGATCATCTCTTGTTCCCGAGCCCGAGCGGAGGCAGTAGTTGCATAGGACCTGCTGATGGAATGGCTATGACGAGAGTTTCCCGGAGCCGATCTACTTGGATTCAATCTGGTTCTAGGTGTTGTACTTATATGATCAGGTTTATGTGGGATAGGAGGGGTACGTTGGGTGTTTCGCCCATGGTGTGCTCGGGTTCCAGTGGTCCTAGAAGTGTTTCGTGTGGTAGGGGCTGTGCTACTTGAATCACCATGGGTAGAGGGAGGTGGTGTTGGAGGAGGTGGTGGTGGTGGTGGAGGCTGTATGGTACGTAAAACCTGAAGGGGTTGGGGATTGCTCCCAGCCCTAGGATGGGAAGATTGTGGTGTTTGGGGGTGCGGAGCATGAGTTCCACTACGGTTTTGGCTTTGGTTTGGCGGTGGTTGGCCTTGCGAATGGTTTTGTGGCTGGGGGTTATTCCCTGGTCCAGAATGAGATCTTCGTGGTGGTTGCCCATTATTTCCATGATTATGGTTGAGGACGTCATGCAGATCGCCCGCAGAATAAGGTTGTGGCTCATTATTATTAGTATTCCTGGGCCTGCCACGGGTGCGTGCGATGCGTTCACGGAGATCACCTACCTGACTTCTGGTAGTGACCATGGTGGTGGTGGGAATGATTTGTTATTCAGTTCCCCACAGACGGCGCCAATGTCGTGTCTTTAACCAAGATCAACCTTAAAGCTATGGAAGAGCTTTGAAGAATGATCTCAGCCAAGATGTTAATGTAGGACTCTTTAGGATTTCTGAATATCCAGTTGGGATAATCAGGATCTCCCTAGTCAACAATGTGTGTGCTAGTGTCAACTTAGGGATGAGAAGACGTACCTTAGCCCCTATAGCCTGGTTGTTCTTATAGGGGATTACCTGTGTACTGTGGGCCGTCTTGATAAGGCTTCTAAAGAGGAAGAATTCAACTAGGATTTGTATAGGATACGATAAGATAATATCCATAAACCCTGTAAGTGATAAACTCTATCCAATGCTGTTTTATCTAACCAAGAGTCATGGGAATCTAGGAGTAGTTACGGCTAGATGAGGCTGTAAACGATAAGGATCAGATTGAGAATCCTATGCTCGGTGGTAACCTCATCAGTGCGTACCCTACACATAACAACCCAGTTTGCTCGGTGTAAGTGTCCGACCGTTTACCCTGTTGTAGTATCATACCAATCGTAGCAATGAGGCTTCGGTCGGTCAACGCTCGGTTTACTACAAGTCCACTACATGTCCAATGTTTCTGAAACAAATAGCAACTCGAAAGGAAAAGAATGTAATGCTTATGCCAATCCGGACAAAACACTACCATCACCTTTCCTAGTAATTTCCAGCCTAATCAGGTCACCTTAAAACCTCAAGTCTATATCTACTCCCCAACTTTAATGACTCTTACCACTTCATAAACCCAACTCCCAACAAACTCTCAATCCTTATCGTTCTCTTTAGATTCAACTAAATATTCACCCTTATATCTTCATCTTATTCATAACTAGTCCTTCCTTTCTTCAGACGACTTCTAATCGTCAGGAAACACATGCTTCGCTTCACTCCTCCTATCACCTACTGATCATAATAACTTAAGCATCCTAACTCCTTTTTCCATCCTTCAGGTTTCATCTTAGGGTCTAAATCCATTGAATCTTCTTCAATCCTAGAATTATCCGGCTAACAAAAGATCTTCACTCCCATTTGGACTACTCTAATCCACGATTCACTGTCACCCTTTATCGACTAAGACAACACACTCTCATAATTCATCCTGACTTAATCAATACATAGGGGTCCTAATTGTAAAATCCTTCGCTTCTTCTACCTGATTCCCCACCATTAACAGCAATTCGCACTCAGCCATATCATTCACCCTTTCTCCGATTCCAACTCTATGACTACTAACTCTTCCTACTCCCTCTGACTTCCTAGTGCCTCGATACTAACTAGTCCAAAATCCAGATACATTCGAACTTAATTCTAGCTGCCTCCTACGATCCTTCATCTTACCTAAAACTTTAAGACATCCCTACCCTACACCATGGCCAACACACCTCCTCCTTTTCATTCATCCTAGTCTTTACCCTTTTCAAATACTACTAATTTCCCTTAACAACACTTCACAATCTACTCCTAGTGCAGGGATAACTACTTGACTGGCATAAGTCATCACCAAAGTTTTGGGAGTCAAATGGCTTGATAATAGGGAAAGTTTGCAAATCGAATTTCACGAATTGGGTTTAATTAAGTCAAAAGGGCACAAGGTCACTTCAAAGGTTGGTATAGGGGACAAACAACATGAAATAGCCGCAAGGTCTAAATTGAATCAAGAGTTCAAAGGTTATTCTGAAACAGAAGGGCTCACAACAAACATGGGTTCCAATCAAAGAATGATAAGTTAAAAAAAAAATAGGCTTCACTACGGTTCTGAGTTGCGCGTTCTACGGCAAATCTCGGCACATCCCAACGATCATTCGCACACTCTCGATGCCTCTACCTCTAATCGTCCTAGCCTAATGCACAAGACGCGCTATGAAGTATACATCCAATGTATTCACCACTTAAAGCTAAACCATTGCTCTGATACCACAACTGTAACACCCCGATTTGGCAACTTGAAGACTCATTTCATTTTTGTACAAAACAAAAATGAAATGTACAAAAATGAAATGAAGTACATCAAGAGAGTTCATTTTATGTTTGTTTATTTTTTTTTAATACATGTATATGAAGTATATAGGAAATATAGGAGATGTAAATGGCTTTTTTCCGTAGGGTTATTTTCCTAACTATTTACTAATATTGAGCTATTTAGAAGCTATTATTCACCTATAGGATAGTCAGCAAAAGTTTTTACCAACGTAGGGTAATTAAAGTCCACTTGGTTTTTTTAATGCCACGACATTGGTTGAGTCACTTGTGCTCCCACAACCCGTACGCCATGTAGCAAATCGTGGTTAGAATTTTTTGCCACTGGCTACAAGCCGCTTATGCGTATCTTAGTCGTGGGTGAAAGTTTCGGAAGAGTATATTGTTTTTCATTAATAGAATAATTGCTTTTATTGTACACAGGCTAAGTCGGTACAGCCACCTTAACTCCTACCTTATTGGAACTAAGGGGCGTTCCCGTATCCCGTCTCTCCTCGAATCCAAGTGACAAGTTCAGTCCTGCTAGTGTTTTACACAGTATTGTTGTCAAGCTGACAACTTGTATCCCAGGGATTTATCCAGTGCTGAGAAGAATTATTTGAAAATGATAAGCATTAATTAGTTTGATTTAAAGTGTATTGTGTTGAGAGTTAGTTGTTTAGTTTTAATTTGTGGTAGAAGTTTAACCTTGTTAGTTTGGCTTGTGCTTCTCTCAGCCTTTGCATTGTTTTGTTATTGGTAATCAATCATATTTATATATATATATATATATATATATATATATATATATATATACTATCTTTATATAAAAAGACGCATATTCGAGGCATCACGTATGTGGAGAAATTTTCGAGGCACCACGTTTGTTGTTGAAGTTTTCCTCTCACCAGAGTATTTGTAGGTAGATAATCATTATCTCCAAACAAAATCACAATTTGAAATTAAATAACTTATTAAAATTTATTTAATTATTATCTTATCTGCATGTGAAATCATTATCCTCAATTTTACAAGTTTATCATTATCCTCAATTTTACAAGTTTATCATTATCCTAAATTTTACAAGTTTACCATTATACTCAATTTTACAAGTTTTCCAGATCATTATATATAACTTGAGTATTTTTTCTTTTTTCATCTTTGCATTCATCTTTATTCTTTTTTTTTCGTTCTATTTTTCCGTTCTATCTTTCTTGAATATTTATCATGCATATACTTTATATTTTTGTAAATTTAACCAATAAAAAATTGTCTAGCTTAATTTCTTTTTACGAGACTTGCTTATGTTATTACGTAACTTATTGAGTGTTTAAAATTTTTAATTGAATTAGATTAGTCATTCTTCAGTTTTCAAAGCATTGCTTAATAATATCATGGAGGAAAGTCGGAGTGACACTATCAAAGAAAGCTATTGCAAAATATGAAGGTAAACAACAACCTCCTAATTATATTCATGCTCAATCTTTGCATTTTTTGGTCATTAAATCTCTTTAATTATTATAATTCTCCCTCATCTTAATTTATATTATTTAATTATTAAGTTTCTCTCTCTCTAATTGCTTACTTCAATTCAATATGTTTATTCACGTAAACAACAATCTCCCAATCATGTCAATCTTCAATTTTTGCATTTTTTGTTCCGTCATTAAATCTCTCTAATTCTAATATTTCTCACTCATCTTAATTTATATTGTATGATTCTTAAGTTCCTCTTTAATCTTATTTTTAGTTCAGTATTTTGAAGACGTTATGTGGTAAAAGACTGCATCTTCTCGAGGGCCCTAAGTTTTAATTTCAGAAGACTTCATCTACGACTGCTGCAATTCCTTCGATAATATATTTTGTTTTTGGAATAGATAAAAATCATTATATATTTTGATTTTATACTTGATCTAAATATTATTTTAAAATTTTTTGTACAAGAGAATTAAAACTATAATTTGAAATCATTATCGCAACCAAAATACTACAATTTGAAATTAGATAGATTATTCATGTTTTTCAAATCATTAATTTATTTTAGATAAACACATATTAAATAAGTTGAATTTGTTATTAATTTTGGATAAATCTTTATGGGTAAATAATCATTATCTCTAACCAAAATATTATGATTTGTAATTAAATAAATTATTCAAATTTTCTAAATCATTAACCCCATTGAAGATATTACTGTAAGAACAACAATAGGTGGGTGAATTAACTAGAGAACACCTAGAAGAAGGGTTGAATAGGTGTTTAATAAACCTTGAAAGATTTTCGAACGAAACAAATCGAAACGATTAAAACGAATGATTTTTACAAAATTTTCATCTGATAATCGATTATGATAGTGTGATAATCGATTATGACCTGACAGCAAATATGATAATCGATTATAAAGGCCAGATAATCGATTATGATCTGGAAAAACCGAATCACTTTTTCAATCAAATACGAAAATCAATCAATTAACACATAAGATCAGAGATAAAGCGGAATTGATTAACACCAATATTCTTAATGATTACCTAGGTTATGAAAATGATTTTTCCCAAATCAATTTGCACAATTAATACCTAATTCATTCAATTATGGAAAATCAAACTTTTCTAGGTTTTCAATCAAGAACAATATGAAATGAAAAAAACTAAAGAGTTAAGGGAAGAGAAGCTTGCTCAGGGATTTATACTGGTTCACTCACAACCACCGTGAGCTACATCCACTCCCCTCTTATCACAAGAGAGAGTTTCTTCAATAAGGAATTAGAATTCTCAAATTACAAGTAATCTGCCTCTCAAGACTCCCTTATTGATAGCCTCCAAGAGATACCTCACTCTTGTATTGCAATCCTATTGAAATCCAATCTAACCTTCTTCCCTTGCTTGTTGATAACCCCACAACAAGACTTTCACTTGCTTGTTAACACAACAAGACTTCCAACTTGATTTGCTTGATGAACAATCATCAAGACTTCCTTTGTTGTAGATAGTTTGCCTTCTTTGCAATGATTACAACCCAATACAAAACAATAACAATCCTATGGATCTCTTTCAAGAACTATGAAAATATCAACACAAGAGATTCAAAGATTCTTGATCAAAGAATATGAAAATGAAAGCTTTGATCTTGAGAGAGAATGTTGAGAGAAAATAGAATAGTGTGGCTTTTGATCCTTTTAGAAAATGATATGAAAGTGAAATTGGTTTGTTCTAATGATTCACAATGAATAGAAAAAGGTTTATATAGAATACCCAAAAGTTAGGAAACTTAAAAACTGATTTCGAGAAGTGAAAAACGTATTTTAAAAACTAGTACAGCTGCTGATAATCGATTATGACACTTGGATAATCGATTATTCACTTGCAATCAATAGATAATCGATTATGACCCTTGATAATTGATTATGAGCTGATGCAAAACTTGATAATCGATTATTACCTGAAAAACACTTCCAAAAACTTGTTTTCTCAAATCTAAACCTTTTCTTTCAAACCTTTAAGCCACCTATTGATTTAGGTTAAGTGAAATACTCAAATTATAATATGATCATGCACTTGATAGAGATTCACTACCCTCTAATAAACTCTACCCAAACTCATCAAACTCTAAGACTCAAAATAAAGATATTACAATATACACAAAATGAATCTTCATGAGCTTGCTCTCTATTTATCATAGTTGTTTGTTGTGCTTTTGGTGAACTTCTTCATAACTTGAACTTGATCAAAACATTTATCATTATCAAAACCATTAAACCATGCATTTGCACAATAGATCTCACAATCTTCACATGCACATGCCTTCTAGATCTAACAATTACAATTTGAAATTAAATAGATAATAAATAAATAGATTATTTATTTTGGATAAATATAACTTAAATCTATAAAATTTGTTAAGGTAATTAACCAAACACGTGGCCAAAGATAAACTGCATACAAATTCCATAATTTAAGGAAATATAGAAAAATCGGTAAGATAAAGTTGAAAAAATAAATAATTTTTTATTGTAACACCAAGATTCAACTTTCCTTCTCAAAATAAACAAGAGACATCCTGCTCATAATACCATCAAACAAAATTCTGATTTAATTTTGATTTATCACAATAAATGTAGATAATCATATAAAAATATTAATTTATTCATCAAATAAATAGAGAATATCTCAGATAAAAAGTGTTATATTTGATTTTTATGGGGAAGTAAAAAATTTATCAACAAAATCATTTAGATCAATTTTATTTCGTTGTACAGTTTGGTTTGAACTCCTACCATTTTATATAATTATTTTTGGTTGTTGCTAATAATAATCTTTAATTTATAATATTTAATATAAAAAAATTAAAATATCAACAACCCGAGCATTGCACGGGGTAAGAGCTAGTATATATATATATATATATAGTATTTATATATAAAACGACGCATATTTGAGGCACCACGTTTGTTCACTCAAGGAATACTCGCACCAGAGCGATTTTAGGAAGATAATCATTATCTATCTATGAAATAATTATCCTCAGTTGTCGAAAACTAAATAAATAATTCAAATTTATTTAATCTTATTTGACGATGGCCGATATACCCAGTCCTACTGTTTCATCTTCTTTAGAGATTCAACATTTAATTAAGAAGACATTATTTATGACTACTGCAATATAATAATAGGATTTTATTTTTCTTCTATAATATATTTTGTCTATTTTAATATAATATATAAAAATCGTCCTATATAAAATAGGATTTGATTTTATGCTTGATGTAAATATTTTTTTTGTTTTTTTATGGTGACAAGAAAATTAAAACTATTAATAACAGACTAAATGTTTTTAACAATATTATCTTTCTATTTTTTTCTCATATGATATGGACCATTAGTCCGAGAACAATTAATAATTTTATTTATCAATTGTGAAAAAACTAAAAATTACATTAATAAACTAAATTTATGTTTAATCACTCACACCCCTACTAAGATTTATATTATTAAATCTTTTCAATGTTATGTTGTTGTTGATTTTTATATTAATTTTTCTTTATATTGTTGAATTCCAGAAAAATAGTCTTCCTCATGCACCTATTCTTCTATTCCTAAGCTTCAATGACAAATATGTAATTGCTCACTAATAGATGACATCATCTTTGTAGAAGAAATTTGAATCAAAATGATTAGAACAATAAGAATAAAATTTTTAGGATTCAATCTTATTATTAACTTGAGTTAAGATAATCGATGAAAAAGATAAAAATATTTAATTATGATTAATAAGAATAAATGTGATAATCATATTTAAAAAAAGTAATTGTAAAAAAAACTACTCCATCCATCACATAAATATAAGATTTCTCTCATAACATCATCAAACAAAAAAGATCAGAATGTTTAATTCTGATTTAATTTTGATTTATCATAATAAAGTCGATAATCATATATAAAAATGTCAATTTCTGCACAAGATAAATAAGGAATATATGAGATAAAAAGTGTTACATTTTAATTCATATGAAGAAGTATAAAATTTATCAACGAGATCACCTACATTAATTTTTTTTAAGTGTGAGGTTTGGTTTGAACTTCTACCTTTTTATATAATTATTTTTTGTTGTTGTTTAATAATAATCTTTATTTTATAATAAAAATAATAATAATTTTTAATTTAAAATATTTAATTAAAAAAATTAAAATATCAATAAACCGTGCATAGCACGGGATAAGAGCCAGTATATATATATGCGCGCCCAGCCGCGCACTCTATTTACATAAATGGTGAGTCTTCATGGTAAAGCAAAAATGAATTAAAAGTGATCCAATTATTTTACAGCTTTGCATCTCATTAGGTTGATTTGTTGATCAACTACATTATTGTAGGCCTAAATCTTTAATAGTAATGACTGTAATGTTTGGAAGGGTTGACATTAAAGATTTATACATATATACCTGCATACACTATCACTATTTGTGCTCTCAATCTATAACCACGAGAGTTGTATATATGATCGAGAGCCTGCCACTAACGTACATGAACTATTGTTTAACATTTCCTGCATTCTTATTCCATTTGGAGTTATACATCATTCCTTTTATAAAAGATAACATTGAAGACCATATATTGAGGTCAAGATGAAATAAAAATACCCTATTATACGTAGAAATTAAATATATAGGCAAGAGCAAACTAGGTAAGCTTGATTCCATAACTTGATAAATTTTTATTCGCTTTTTTATTGTTATGGCTTTCTCTTATCGCTATACGAACTTTTCAAATTAAACTAGCTAGAGTCGAAGGTAATGGAACCCGCCTACGATATTCAGCTAGAGCCCACATCGGATAAATATCTCTGTACATTGGATAATGGAGCATACAATTCTTCATGAATACTCCTGTGATTTCCTGCCATAAATATTTCGCCAAAAAGAATAGAAACTCAATTTCGAATCATCATTTTCAATTATGTTACAAAACAATTAATAATAGGTCAAGATGGAATTGTTTAATCTACTTCTAAAAATTCATTTGGATTATCTATGAAAATAAATTATTCCCATAATCGATTATATTCAATTGATTATTTTTATATTTTTATAATATATTATAATTGAATTAGTTTTATCTTTGAATATTTTTGTTGAAAATCATTATTCTGTATGGGTTTAATTAGAAAGAAAATAATCAAACAATCATTTTTAAAATAATGCTCTAATTTAGCGAATTTTGTCCCCTTGCTTTTAATTTGGCGAATTTAATCCTTCAATTGTTAATTTGTGGCGATTTCAGTCCTTCTGTGTCTAACAGAAAAACACGTGTCAGCACCTAAGCAATTTTGTTAGACACAAAAGGACTAAAATTAACACAAATTAATAATTGAATGACTAAATTCGTCAAATTAAAACTAGGAGAACTAAATTTGCCAAATTAATAAAATTGAGGGACCAAAAGTGCAATTAACCCTATTTTATAAAGGTGTTTTACCAAACAAATTACATGAAAGTCAAAACAAAGAAATTATTTTTTGGTGCACATTTGATTTGAATTTAACAAACTAAAAAATAGAAATCATTTTCATTTATGCAATTGATAACATGACCCAGCTTTAATTTTATTTTTTTTTAGCATTTGATTATACAACATTATTAGGAAGCATCCAGATTTTTAAATTCAAACATAATTTAAAAAATGACATAAAAATAAAATATTTTAAATTTTAAATAAAGATGAGGGAAATTTAAAATTAAAATTAATATTTTTAATTAGGAATAACTAATTTATTACATTTATATTTCAGTAAATAGTAATGATTATTTTTATTAATTATTACTTTAAGCATATTTGCTTATAAAATCCCTACTATGAATATCAATAGATTTTGGTACCTGTTGAGGCCAATCACCGTCTTCCAGTTGAGAATTGATTATCAATTTCGCTGCACGGTGAAGCGGAATTGGATCTCTATCCGCCTGGATATATACATACATATAATAAATAAATAAGTATGTTTTTAACTTTCAAAAATTAAGTTTTGTTGAGTTTTAAGAAGGGATAAAGTTGGCCAATAGCCATATATATAAGCATATTCTTAATGCAATAATGTAATGTGCATACTCAAAAAATTCAAACCTGGCCAGCATGAATTAGACCCATTAAAGCCCATGCTGTATGTACAACATTTGACCGACTTCCTTCAAGGGGTACATATATCTGCATAATCAGTTATTTCCATTCATTAAGTTAAGGCGTTATTATTCATAACTAATACGATGTTTGAGTTGAAGAACAAGGGTATAACATATACTCCCTCTTTCCAGTAAGTTATGTCTTTTTAATTATTTTGTTTTGTTTCATAAGTTATGTTCTTTTAGAAACCTCGTACATACTCATTTATACTTCTTTTTCGAAGCATGCTCTATTTATTATATCATTTTTTTCATCATCTATCACTCCATCTCTTTTCAATATAATCTTCATACATTTATTATTACTTTCTCTCCTATTATTAAATGGAGATATTTTAATCTAAACATATCAAATTCTTACATCATTTACTTATTTCTTAATCTACGTAAAATTTCTAAA
This sequence comes from Crotalaria pallida, assembly GCA_037953625.1. Classification (NCBI taxonomy): domain Eukaryota; kingdom Viridiplantae; phylum Streptophyta; class Magnoliopsida; order Fabales; family Fabaceae; genus Crotalaria; species Crotalaria pallida. Next base: position 35,565,592 of record CM075655.1, on the reverse strand, counting down.
TTAAAAAGACTAATTAACTTATGAGAAGGAGGGAATAAATACTACTAGTATGCTATAATATAATATATAATATTATTTCAATCATCACAAACCTTTTTTGGGCTTGAAAGATAACTCTCTCCCCATCCACCATCCTCTCTCTGTGTTGTGAGTAGAAATTTAACAGCTTTGCGAATGGCAGCGCAATTGGTGTAAGTCTTGCCAGCAGCTGCTAGACCACCAAGGGCAAACCATGTTCCATAAGTGAAGCAAACTCCCCAATTTCCATACCATGAACCATCATCAGTTTGTGTATCTTCAAGAAATCGAACTGCGTTAGCAATGAAATTCTCTATCTCTTTCTTTCTATGCCCAGGATATAATTTCTTGAACAACACTAAAGCCCCAATTGATGATCCGGTGCATTCAACATATTCATGTTCAACTACTATATCAGCAAAAAACTCCGTGGGATTGAGCAACTGAAAAATACAAAGGAAGGTTAATTATTAAATAATATATTAACTAACAGATAGTATATACCCTTTATTTATTTATTTTTTTATAGGAAAAGAGGAAATTCATTCAGCCGAGTGAAGAGTAAAAGACATACTCAAAAACACCCCATGTAGTACAAATAATAAAAGTCATTACGGCCACACATAAAACCATGGAAACACAAAAAGATGAAAACAGAAAGCAACTCCAAGTCATAACACAACCATAAGAAACTAGATTCCCCAACCCAAAATAAAACGTACAATGTAAAATTTAATAATATACCCTTAAAATAAAATTGGCTTAAATATCAAAATGGTCCCTATAATTGTTGCTCATTTTGAAATTGGTCCCTATAAAAAAATTTCTTTGGTTTTGGTCCCTAACATTATTTATTGTTTTGATTTTAGTCCCCTACATTTAAATTGGATGGAAATCGTTAACATGGCCTAACGGAATGGTGGTCAAGAGGCTGCTACGGCTGGGAATGGTGGTCAAGAGGCTACTACTACTAGGAATAATCATTCGTCTACACAACCTGCACAGTCATGTAGAAAGAGGCTTTATCAATTGATCTAGCATTCTTTCTACACAACTGTGCAGGTTGTGCAGGTGGTTGCTCGTTCATAGTAGGAACAACCTCTTGACCATCATTCCCAGTAGCAACAACCTCTTGACCAACATTGTGGTAGGTCACATCAGTGATTTCCATCCAATTTAAACATGGGGGACTAAAACCAAAACAATAAATAATGTCAGGGACCAAAACCAAAGAAAATTTTTTATAGGGACTAATTTCAAAATGAGCAACAATTATAGGGACCATTTTCATATTTAAGCCTATAAAATTTAATAATATACCCTTAATAAAACGTACAATGTAAAACGTACAATGTAAACTTGAAGATAAACAAACAAATTTGCAGGGACAACTTTAATAATTTAAAGATGAGAACCTGTAAAATGTCCTAACCTTTAATAATTTAATAATATACCCTTTATCAATTACTCTTTCCGTTCCTTCCTTAATATAAGTTTTTTTAAAGAAAAGATAGATTACCGGAAAAAATTCAACATTTATTTTTTTGAAATTATATTCTTAATTATCAATAGACAGATAATGAGTGAGATTTATAAAAAGTTAGTAAATGACAAACCAAGAAAAAGATAAATTAAACTTAAATTGACATATTAATTAGATTCGTTAGTTTATATCTCATAGTCATAATCTTGAAAAAGTTATATTCTCTCAAATCTTGTATATAAGAGTATCTTCACCCATAAATGTAAAATTCAATTCGTTCATAAATGGATCCCACACAATGTTTTATTATTCTTCACATTTTTCCATACTTTAAGAACCACTATGAATTTCAACCACATTTTCACTCCACCCATGAACCTACTTTTCGTTCATAAATAGGTCCCATTACCTACCTCACACTCCTAATATTTTATTATAAATATAACCACCATCAACTAACCAAAATATTTATTCAAAATATTTTTCTACACATATTCGTACACAGATTTATTAGAATATGTCAATTTTGAATACAGTTTGTACTCAATATAATTTTTTTGAGCAGAGATTAAAAAAAAATTAATCCAAATCATAAAAACTAGTGCATACCAGTGAAAAAGAATACACATAGATTATTTTTGAATTAACTACATTTGAAAACAAGAAAAAAAATTTAGCCTTTGCAGAGAGCACATATTAAAAAAAAATAAATCCGAATAACAAAAAAAATTATATATTTGTGAAAATAAAAATATATAGGATATTTTTTTAATTGACTAAATTTGAAATGAAAAAAAAAGAAAATTATGTGTTTTTTATTGATATTTCTATCTCTTCTCCTCCTTATGAACGTTACCTAGTTAGTTAACAATTCTGAAAATGGGACGAACATGCAAAATGCCCCACCGGTTATGAACGTGAAAGGACGTTCATTGAGCAATGAACGAACGACTTTTTAAGCCGCTGGAGGAGCTCTAAGTTTTTTTTTTGGAAAAATTACGTTTATCAAGAAAGTAAATTAAGGTTGCTAATGATATTGAAAAGGTAAACATTTAATATACTTTTTTTTAAAATTACTCATATAATTATTATTGGAATTCCAGAAAGTGATGATTTAATAAGCTATTTTTGGAAAGAAATAATTAAGTATTATTAAAATAGGGTCTTACAAGTAAAACTAATTAGAATAAGAAGAAATGAGAAATGAAAATATAAACAATATTTCATTATTAGTTAATTCAAACACTTACTTCCAACCAATCTTGAGCACCCGCTGGCTCCCATGCTGATAAACCACCTTTCTTACTCTACAATAACCAAAAAACAATTTGTATCAAAATTGAATCATGTTCGAGAAAATTATACACTAATTTACTTTCGGCAGTTCTTCGCTTTCTTTTTCCACGTTATACCATATACGTGATGAAAACAAAAATTACCATGAAGGAAAGGCCAATGATTAAAAAATCACGTATTTAATTCCAACAACATGACTATAATTTCCGTAATGTTTTTTGAACATTCATATTTGATATCTGGATTTAACATTTAACTTGTCAAAATTGCATATAAGATAAACTAAATATTAAATCCAAATGTCAAATCTGAATGTACACGTAACATTACTCAAATTTAATACTTACCTGAAGCGATAATAAGACATTGACAGAATCATATAACCGTTCAGGTTCCATCTTTTCCCCCACAATCTCTGGTGGTAGCATTGATAAAAGTAGACAACACTGAAGCACATGAAAGTTGATTAGAAAGGTGAACATATTATATTTATCGGAGTTACTAACATGTAATCCAAAATTGGATGGTTGCTATGCAACCTTTTCTTAAACCAATAAGAAGTTGTCACCTATGTCATGTCATTATTTAAAGTAATTAAAATTAGTTTTTTTGCAATTTAGTCCAATATAAAAAAATAAATTAAAAATTTAGTCCTTTATAGACAAATTATAACTTTTAATTTTAAAAAACATTATTAAAAAAAATTAAAGTTGTTTGCAGCAACGTGAAGAAGATGAAGAAGGGACAGTTCTCATCCTAATACAAACAACTTTAAATTTTTTTTTATAATGTTTTTTAAAATTAAAAGTTATAATTTGTCTATAGGTACAAAAGACTAATTTTTAATTTACTTTTTATGTTGGACTAAATTGCAAAAAACTAATTTTATCTACTTCAAATAATTGCAAAAAACTAATTTTATCTACTTCAAATAATGATATGGTATAGATGGCAACTTCTTATTGGTTTAAGAAAAGGTTGCATAGCAACCATCCAATTTTGGATTGCATGATAGAAAAATTCTATATTTATTAGTAAAGTTTAGAGTAAAAACATAGGCAAATGCTAGTTAAGAAAGTTAGGTGAGTGTATTTAATTTTCTCAAATTCATAAATATATATATAGCTACTTTAGAAAAATTGCATTTGAAATGAAATAAAAATTAAATAAAATCACTACTTTCTAGAAATATTTTAGGAATAATTGTATTAGGAATAGAAAGTTAATTAGTTAACTTTTTCTTATATCTAAGAAAAAACGATAAGAATGTCTTTTTTTCTTATATTAGAGACCGGAGGAATTAGTCAATTATAGTAATAACTAATATAAAAATATGATTTTTTGTATTATCGAAATATGGAAAAATACATAATTATGATTATTTTTTCCAATACTTGAAACTCTGAAACATGGGTACTCTTAAACTGCTGACGTACCCGTACCGGGTACACCTTGGGTATCGGTACACATACTGTACTCCTGGGTACTTGTTACTGGTATATTAAGGTATATTTTAGGTGTGAATCGTACCAATAATATAATTTTTGCCTCAGAATTTATATTTTAATGTTATAATCAATCTTTCGGCCTTATATATCTTGACTTATTATGAATATCAACATCTAATTTTACGATACTTATATGCTATTTCAATGTCAAAATCGTTTATTTGCACCTTGTTTATATATATTTATTTATAAAATTAGAATTTATATTGTCGTACATGTACCCTGGTTTTTTAAAAGATGTTGTACCCCGTACACGATAGTGTACCTGTATCCGGTACCGTACCGTATTAGTGCAACATAGCTTGAAACCTTAATAATAGTGTCAGCAAGACCAAAAAAAATATTTTGTTAGTTTTTGGAAGATACTCGTTATGTTTCAAACTATAAGACTTTTAAGATTGTGCCATATAGGTTAAAAAGTATAATTAATAGATAATGATTGAGAGACATACATAAAGAGACCTATTCATAAGCTTACACATTAGGATCTTAACATTTGTTATTTAAGTTCTTTTATTTATTTATTTTTTAACTTGAAAATAACAAGTGTCATAATTTAGTTTCGTAAACTTGTAAGTCTCTAAATTATTTTTCTAATTTTAATATATCATTTTGTATTAATTTTTTATTTTTTTTCCTTTTTAATCCTTTACTATCTCTCTATAATTAATTTCTCCCTCATTATCTTTATATAATAATTAAAGGTGAAATTTTAAAAAACATAATTAAGGTAGCATTGGTTTTGTAAAATTTACTGTATGTTGTAAAACAAAAAAAAATATCTTTAAACAAAAATTTATGATACGGAGAGAATATTTTACTTACAATTTAGTGTTTCGAAGACAAAATATTTTTGATAAGATATCTAGAGATGTAAGCAATTCTGAATCAGACCGCAAGATCACTAGGGTTGAACCGAATGAGATCAAAAAATGTAGTTCGGTCTGGTCTCATAATTTGGTCCGATCTCAATTTTTCTAAGATCATTACTTTATGACTCGGTCCATGATTAGATAATTTTTTAGATCATCCAGACTGAACCAATTACTCAATTCTTTTTCCAAGCATTGTTACCTAATAACTAATAAGTGTTATTTTCAATTTTAATTTTATTTTTTGGTCAAGTAGCATTAAAAATAAGTAAGAAAACACGTTTGGTATCAGTATCTGTTTTGTCAGTGATAAAAATGTTTGTTTCGGAAACAGAAACATTTTAGTGTAACATTTATCCAAAATCCTTATCACAAAACAAAAATATCATAAGCGAATATTTTCATATTGGCATGCTAATATGAATTTCCCATATTGGAATTTGGCATATTATTTGGAATTTCACAAATTCAGTGTCTATAAATTTCAGCATTTTTAAGGAAGCATACCGTTTTGAGTATCTATGAATTTTCACAAGTAAAAAATAGTATTTTAAATTTTAAATAAATGTTATAGGAGGATCATTGGACTGGATCGAACCGAACCATTTATGGATGATCCGGTCCGACCCAATCTTTATAAATAAAATTATATATATTTCTTGGGCGAAAACAAATTCTACGGTGATTGTGGACAAATAAAATTATTTATGATCTAAGAAGAGCAAAAATTTTTATAGGTGTGATTTGGACGTACGTGTTTGTTGGCTGAATTCAAGAGAATTTATATTATTTTCAATAACGATGAGGTTGATATTCCAGGTTGGGTTGATGTAATTAAGATTAAATCTTGGTTTTAATTCTTGTGCTTGAGCTGCCTAGTTATTTCTTTCTCTGATTGATGCATGACACCCATACAATAACGTATAGATAGAGTTGGTTAATTGTGTTGTATTGTGATTCACAAGGAGGGTTTGCTATGATTTCCTATACTCTTTTTTTTTCCTTTGTTTAGGATTTTTCCACTGGGTTTTTTCTATCAAGGTTTTTAAGACGGTAGGGATCCCAGTAATGACTTGTTAGGTAGTGTTGGGGTTTTTTGTTTCTATTGCTTTAGAGTTGTAATTATTGCTTCACATTCAAGTAGACTCATGTATTTCGCTCTTGGTTGGTTTTGGTCTATTTGAGCACATGATTGTGTTCTCATCTTCAAACCCTTCATATAAGGTAGGTTTCAAGAGTACTAGGATGCTGCTTAGATAGATCCCTTGTGTTGGAATAAAATATTTATTTGCTTATAAAAAAAATAGTTACCTTCAAACCTTCGGCAGTGCAATCAGAAACTTGCCATCCATGATCTTGATCAGAGAAGGTCCATGACCCTTTAGAAATATGACGATACATACTCTTAAAATCTCCCATAGGGTTGTCTGTAACCTAGTGAATAAAAAGAGAATGTTAATGCATTTCGGCTAGGTCTAGCCCACTTAGCATTCAATTATATCATAACAATAACTTACTTGTATCAGTCAAGATTATACGATATATTATTTATTAACGAGGCCTAATATGATTGTAATAGATATGTTTAATATTAGTTTTTAAATAGTTAATTCAGTAATTAGTCGTCCCATTTTCATTTAGTAGGTTATAAATATGGTATAAGAGTCCCTAAATATTACCACACTTTTCTCTCCTTAATCCTTATGATTAATTTTATTAAACCAAGAGATTTGAGACTCTATCATGAGTTTATATATATATATATCGTGAAAGTGTAGCAGACCTGAGATTTTTTGATGAAGTCGTGTCCTTTGGCAAGCGTGGGGCCAACTTCGTCAATTAGATTAGTGGCAAGCAAAGCTTGAACAGCAAAGCCGGCATCCCATTCCTGACTGCCAAAACTCTGCATTATGTAAAAAAAGTGCATTTAAATTTTTTGGACAAGACTAAAAAAGTGCATTAGGTAATATACTTCTATTTTTACGAGTTAGGAAGGGAGAAGGGCTGCCAGGATTCAAACCCAAACATGCTTATACTATATGTCTCGCTTCTCTATTTGCTAAATTAATTCTTAGGAACAAAAGAAACTACTAATAATTAGTTTGTATTGAAACACGACCAAGCAATATTTAGACCTGCATGGTCATTCCATCTTCTGAAACCCATAAGTAATCTGGTATCCTTGCAAGATGCTTCTTGAAAGCATCACCATTCGGATCTTCTGCCCAACAAGCAAGCATGCATAAAACCTGCCAAATATATATGCGTTAATGACATATTTATTTCATTGGTTTCACTTAGTACAGGAAAATATTATTGTTAATTGATTTCACTTTCATAGATTATTGTGTTGTTGTGATGTAAATAATTACCTTTTCCACACATCCAATGGTTATATATCGACTAGTTTCATCTTCATAATGGATATGTTTCATTGTTACTTGAAGCGCCTTTTCTCTGACCAACTTATTAAAAGGCCAACGTGTAAGAAATGGCTCGGTGAATATGTATAGACTATCCCATATTAAATCTTGTATCAATGGATGAGGATAGTAAAGATCTTCCTGAAATACATATATAAAATTTTCGATTATCATGTGATAAAGAGGATATGTATATATGTGTAACTTTTGATTAATAAAAGACAAGAACTCTTACCTTTGCACATTGGTGACGCACATTTTTCCAATTAATTTTTTCATAAGGTTGAGTAAATAGTTCTTCTCTCAATTGTAAGATGAGTGGTGTGATTGGCCCCACAAATCTCTTTCCATATAAGTAAGACATGGGCATGTATACCAATCGACAATAACACCACATTTTAGCTGCGTTAATCAAGAGGTAAAAATGAGCATAATAAATAATCCCTCCATCTTATAAGATAATAAAAAATACCAAATTTTTGTCCCAAACTATAATTTAAGTAATTAATGAAAAAATTTAGAAATTACAAATTTTGAATGTGATTGGTTGATTAATGCAAAATGTATTAAATTAGTTATTTGATAATTGATTGATATATTAGACAAATCAATAAATACATGTTTACTTAATTTTTTTTTTTTACTTTTGTGATTTTCACCATCATTTTTGGACAGAAGAAATAGGATTTTCCTTTGACACCCTTTTAAAAGAAAGGATTGTTGTACATTTTCTAATTAATCCAATAAAATGATGATATGTTGATTATGATGTGCTGAGGATGCACATCAAATGTGTTCATTTAAAAAAAAATAAACTTTACAATCGAATACTAAAATCTTTTTTAAAATCAACATTTTGATAAAAAAGAAAAACCCGAAAATCAAAATCAAAAGCACACAGGTGACGAGCAGAGAAAAAGATGAGAAAGAAAAGACACAAATGTAGCATAAAGGAAGAAAAGAAAACGCACAAAGATTTTTTTTCTTCATATTTTTCAATAAAAATAATGATACATATTAAAAACGATGCGATAAACATCGTTGGCATCAAGTTTTTGGTTTACAGGCAGAGCTTTCAGTTTTTGGTTTTGGGTTCATACCCAATTATCCTATTTTCAACTTTTTGAAAAAAAATTCTGGTCTCAAAAGAAGAGTGATCGTTGATTGAAAGACAAAAACTGCCTTGTTGATGAATGATGATAGTTTCTAAATTCGGGAAAGATCAAGTTCTTAGTCTGATTTTAGAAGTTTTAGTGCATGTTTGGTTTTGCGGTGAGTTAGCTCAGAATCAATTTTGGAATGAGAACGCTACTAATAGTTGTTTATGCTCCAACGTGATTTTGGGGTCAGAATTGATTTTTCCACTCATTACCAAACATGCTATTAATCAAATTGTTATTTCGAAAAATCCTAATAACTCAATTGCAAAATATATGTTTTTTAAATAAACAGTTCGGTGTAACATTTTAGTCCATATATTACATTATATTTTTATTTTATAAATTTAAGAGGGTACGACAACTTTCGTGGGTACCAAAACATTACCCTAATAAATATGCAATTCAAAAATCAAGGATTGTATATTCATTGATTCATATTAAAAAAACATATTGATTTCATAATATAAGCATTTTTGAGAGAGTTTTGTTTTGTTTTGTTTTTTTTTTTTTGGTTTCGAGAGAGTTTTGTTTTTGTTAGGCAAAACTATTCATTTAATCTTTTAAATTTATTGTTTTTCTCACTCTGAACCTTTAAATTTTTTTTTCTCAAATTGATCCCTTAAATTTATTTTCGTTTGTATCGTTAGTCCTAATGCCTATTTATATATTAATTGAATAAACAATAATTTTTACTTAGAATTTTCCATTAATTTATTTACTTTAAAGAAAAATTTTAACGATGTTAGAAAAAAAAATTGACATTAGGATTAACATAGTAAAGAGAAATGAACTTGAGGACCAATTTTTAAAAAAAAAAAATTAAAGGGCTAAAATGAGTCAAACATTTAATCTGAATTCAAATGATTAGTTTTGTCTTTTTTTAGTTTAAAAAAAATGAAGAAAGAATTAATAACCTTTTCAGTTTCATCTTTAATTTAATCTTTGGATGATATTGAATTTTTGTCGAATGAGATAAGCAAGCATTAATGGAGTGGTGTATAACTTAAGTCAAATATAATTATATTTCTCAAAGTCATAGAAAAACTAAAAATTCTTAATTTTAGTAAAAAAAAAAATTAAATGATATATGTCTACAAACAAATAAATTATTATTATAGTGAGAGTAATAAAGCAAAATTATTTAATTCAACCTGGATGCATAGGAAGGAATGAAGGAAGGATCCAAAACTCAGGGGGCATTGGGTTGCTTCCACACCAATCAAATAAACCAAGTATCTGCAGGTAGAGGATTCATTCAAGTCATTAACATAGATCAGTGTGTATATATATATGTGTGTATAATTTATTTTAGAAAAAAGAATCATACCGAAAGCCAAGTTTTTCCCCATGAAGGTATATGTGTTACACTACCATGATCATGAATCCACTTCCTTGCTCTAGCACAAGCATTGTCTAGACCTTCATTAGGCCCTACTCCCAGAATGCGCATACATATGTAGTTGAGCGTAGTGCAGAACATGGTACTATGACCTTCTATGTGTAGTCCCCATCCGCCGTCTTCATTCTTGATATAAATATAGATAGATAGATCATGCATGGTCAATATTAATTAATTGTTCATTGTTGCCATGAAGAACATACGAATTTCAGAATTAATGGTTTACTAAGGTACTACTTCAGTTGTTAAGAACTTAAGATAGAGTTAAAAACATGCATTGAGTTGTTGCTTGTGAGTTCAATCCCTACAATTACTACTCATTCTTAGCTTAGCTTGTCCCCCGCCCACTCCCCATCAGGGCCCAGACATCTTGGTGCTCACTGTCAAACCCATAGGAGGGTAGGTCGAACCCTTATTACCCAAATAAAAATGTAAGTAACACAATGTTATTAATTATTAGTGATACAGTACTTTAGACAAAATCACATACAAGAGCGTGGAAAGAATTGCAACACTTTATTCATTTATAAGCAGCAAGATAAATTGGACTTCATGTATTTCTTGGAATAGAAATGTACCTGATGACAATATATATAACGAAGAATCTCTTTGCGATACTCATCAGGGAATACAGACTCAAGATGCCCTGTAATATACATACAAAAGACCTGAAATGTTGAGCAGAAAATTATTGTTGATTAGTACTCCCTTTTCATATAGAGATAATCTTAATTGTTTTATGAGAAAGTTGTCATATTTAGTTATACAAATAACATCATTGTTTCATTTAAATATGATTGCTTCATATTTGGTTAAATTTGTAAGAATTTAGCTATTAATTCTAATACTGCAGTGCCCAGTCTGCAATATGTCACAGCCTCACAAGTCTGTACTAGCATGGGCATAGTGATCAAGAAGCTCAGTAGTATTTGTTTTTGTAATCGTGCACCAAATTAAATTGCAGATACACAAGGGATCGGAGCTAAAGTCACAGTTTTTGGGTTCCCCTGCTTTAACCTTAGACTTGGGAGCGTCGTTCTTATAGTGTTATAGATTGGAAGCTTAGCTAGTAGGTGTGTTACGTTGAATTACTGTCATAGTCTGATCTTATGTAACTCCGAGCCGGAATGGATAGGTGTGTAAGGTCTTTATCTATAAGAATATAATTTAAAATAATTTTATATATATACCAACAAGTGGTTGCATCGGATGGTGTAATGTCCGTCTCAATTTAAAAATGAGATTATCTCACATGAAGGGTAGTGATAGTTGAACGAAAAATAAGTTTATTTATGTTTACTTTATACTTTATTTAATATTCCTTTGTGTTGCGAAGGAGCATCAAAGTTTTGTTTACTAAGAGTGAATTTGTATCCCTTCTGATAGATATATGGAAAAAAGGAAAATATGATAGATTGAATATGTTTGTTACAAGATAAAGGTCCTATATATAGGATTAATACATATCATAACAAAGACTAAAATAACCTTAACTAAATATCTTACTTATAACCTATATATTCTAATATCCCCCTTAAACTCAAGTGGACGAAGATCGATTGGAGTTTGCAAACCAAAGTTGAACGGTCAGATTGCATCCGAGATAGAACTATATTACATCTGAACGGAAACGAGTAAATTAAACCATATGACCAGACTGCATCCGGGATGGGACCTTACTGCATCTGGGATGGAATCACACGAAGATAACTCTAGGACCAGGCAAAACCGATCAAAGACAACATTGGGATCAGGCGAAACGGATCAAAAGGCAACAGAGGTGAGCAAACTCAACGGACATCTTCGACAAAAAAACCAAAATTGAATTTTCGGGGCAGAATTAGCATAAATAGAGTGGAAAAACGGAAAGAACATGTCGGAAAACCATAGGAGTAGTCTGGTCAGGTCAAAATTCTAGTTAGACGGGTTGGACTGGTTCATTGAGTAGATCGGTTGCTGTCTGGACCGGTTCATTGGTTGAACCAGTTTTTTTGCTGAACCAAATGAGGGAACTAGGCTGGGCCAAAGAAATGAAGCAGGTCAAAGAGCTGGACTGGGCTGTTGATGCGGGTTTGGACCAGAAACGGATTGACCTAACCCCTTTTCTGGTTGGGGAACGTAGGAAACAGAACAGGAGCCGTGGCAACGTGCTTCGTGATTCCGGCCGAACTACGGACGGCAAAGTCGATGGTGGTGGTGGTGTGTTCTGGCGGTGATCGGAAGGTGACGGATAGGACGGAGCAGAGATGGACACGGAAGGAGAAAGTATCGGTGGTGGCTGGCGCTTAACGCAACGGCTAAACGGAATGGACCTAGATCTCTGGTCATTGAGTCGAAGAAGGCAAAGGAGCAGTGGTGGCTCACGACACCGAGCAACAATATTGCTGCCATGGTTCGCGATGTTGATGGCAATGATGGCTAGGGATTCAGACCGGGATTGAGGCGTAGAGGTGACGGGTTGAGGGCCGAGGTTGGAGGCATAGTGGTGACGAATTGATTGTTTTGAAAATTTGGTTTTAGTCTAAGCCGTTAGGAAAAATCCATTAACTGTTGATATGGCTAATGAGACGCCACATCAACATTCACGTATGCAAGTATTGTATACCACCGGTAGGATGAAATGGATGATCTGGACTCAGGAGCAAAAAGGCCAAAGACCAACCCAAATAATGAATTTGTAGATTGGACTTTGACCCTTTTGCTCCTACAGATCTGAATCATCCATGTCATCTTATCAATAGCACGCAATACTTTCACGTGTATGCTAATGTGGTATTCTGTTAATCACGTAAGCAGTTACGGATTTTTCCTAACGATGGAGACTAAAACCAAATTTTCAAAATAATTTAAGGAGAATGAGTCAAAGTAAAAAAAAAAAAAACTTCCATTAACCAAAATCAAAACATTTCAAATTTTCACGACTAAAAACATAAATAATCCTTTATTATTTAACGGGGGTATATTCTTTTTCTTTCATGCGTTGGATTTGTATCATTGGATGTACAATGTGGTTGGTTTTGCTTACTACTTACGAAAAGCAATGTTAAAAATTCCCTGTACGATGCACGGGCACAAGCTGCCAGTAAAATTCACAAACTTTGAATTTCTGTTATTCCATAATACGAATGGTTAAAAAAAAGTAAAATATTCTTCAATGATATAGTGGCTATTAAATTAGTTTTTCAAAACCAACATGGGTTGGGACGAGTGGTAAGCGGCTCGGTCTCGCTTAAGCAAGGTTTCGAGTTCGAGTCCTTGTGAATGCAAAAAATTCATGTTGGGAGACTCACCTGCCATAGCCAGGCACGCGACCCGGGTCGGATCCGGATGTACCTAGGTAGTACTTAGGGAACCGGGTGGGCAACCAAAAAAAAAAAATTAGTTTTTCAAATGAAATGATGATCAAATAAGTTTTAAACAATTTAAATAACCATCACGCATTGATTTTTTTTAAAAAACTAACTTGGCGGTCACAAAAATATTTGAAGATAAAAATTTATATTACGTGTTAATCATTTAAATTTTCAAGAATTTATTTTATGATAATTCTTTTTAAGAACTAAATTGTTGGTTACGAGAACATTCTTGGAAGACCAATATAACATTTTATATATTATATTATATTATATAATATATATATATATATATATCATGATTTTTTTTTTAATTTTTGTTTCATTCGCATGTATTGGGTCCGAGAAATATTGGCAATTAATTGAGATGTGTACATTTAGTTGTTGTTGTTGTTTTTTTTCGAGGGATTGCATTTGATACTACAATTCTTCCCTTAAATTTTCAACCATTAAATAAGATTATTTTAGTTATGGGTCTTTCTAACCTTTGTAACTCATTCTTTAATTCCAGATCAACAGATCTATTGAGAAACTAATAGCAAGTTGAGTTAACTAATATTATGAAATACTTTTATATATTTTATAAATGATAATAAACATGTTTTAATTATATTATGGAGTAATGATTAAGTACTAACCAAGGGAGGAAGGAAAAAGAGAGGTCCAGCAATTTGAGCAGGCCAATGTCCATCCCTAGTTTGCAATGCTGATAAGTGATGTGCTGCCCTTCTCAACGCGGTGGTTGCTTTCTCAAATGTAATCTCCTCACCATCTTCAATCTTAACACTTGGTATTGTTTGCTTGAAATTATTTTCTCTCAAAACCTGCACATGCCCGATTACAAAACATGGAAAATAAGTTTTAAGGTTATAGATTAGATGAGAAAAAGAAAATTACATCACTAGACCTTATATGTTCAATTATATTGATTTTCCTACCTAATAAATCATGGAGAAGATTTTGTATTTTTCTTTAAAAGTAATTATTCACAGAACTCGAATCCGAAATTTTTAGTTAAGATAAAACAACTTTTCATCGATTGATCTGCACATTTGATAAGAGAGGAAATTTTGAATAAAAAATTAAAAAGTGACGAAAAATAAAAATAAACACATATACAATGTGCTAAAAAAATTTAAACATGATTTTCGTTCTAGATCTTATATCTTACTATTATACTTATACTAGTATAACTATAAATGGGAAATGAGTAAAGTTTTAATGTTTTAAATGTTACTTTTTCCAGTTTTTATCATAGGACATTTTTTTAAATATTTTCTTGAATTTAATTATAAGTCACTTTATATATTTTATACATCATTTATTGTTTTTTTCTCTTTTCTTACCTTTATTAAATATTTGGACTATCTATGTAAAATTGTAATATTAGAATATACTACTCTCATAGAATTTCGAAAACTAATTATTTTCTTTAATGCGTATAATTAGGTTAAATATGTCCTACAATAAGAACAAGACATAATACGATATATTTGTTCCGGATTTTTCCAAAAAGTTTGAAAAGACAAAAAATTATGAGAGCTAATGTAGTAATGCATTAATTTCAAATAAATATTACACACATTATAATTATTGTTCTCTTTTATAATTAATAAATCACATAATAATTTAGCAGGTACTTCCTTAATTACTCAATTATAGATGTAATATATCATTTTCAAAATAATTTATTTATTTATTATTTTAAATTTATTTTGGTAAAATACAATTTATGTTTTTTAATCAAGATTATGGAAAGGAGGAAATATGACATTTCTTATCTGGTTTTAAATATAGCTTATTTGATGTTATAATTTTAACAACATTGTTAGAAAATGGACAATATCAATGGTTTCAATTTCATCTAGATTATTAACTTGAAATATTTTTACTTAATTTTTTTTGAAATACTCTAAATTAAATATTTGAATAGGATTGATGAGATTATTGATTCTAAATAATGCAATAATTTATCGTATATATATCGCACTCATGTATGTATTATTCCATATGTCATATCATTTGATTGGTTAAAAAAATTGACTTTAAAAATTACTTTATTTAAAAAAAAAAAATTTTTTTACCTATCAAATGCAAGAGATATAAAGTGGCATAAATTATAATACATCGAATGTTATCCTCGCGTATGATATGATATATTTGAAGAGTAAGAGGGAGCTCACACAATTTATATGCTTTTCCCTTAAAAAAAGGTAAGCATAAGCCTAAGATTTAGTAGGATGGATGCAGGTTCCTTTAAAAAAGAAAGTCAGGATGAATGTAGGCAATAAGGAAAACAGCTCTGAAATATATGGATACTTTTAAAATGTTGAATGTAGGCAAATTTTTAAAATTTTAACTCATGGTTATAATTAAAAATTATATTTTCAAATAAACACAAAAACAAAAACATCATCATGTTTTTGTGATTAAAAGAAGTGTGATAAAAAAAAATCAAAAACACCATCTTATTCCTAAATCCTAAATTGAGAAAATTAAACGTCAAATAAAAACAAAACCTAATCATCGACCAAAACATAAAAAATACCCCTAAGTTGAAACAAAAGACAAAACCTCATCTTCTTCGCTTTTTTTAATGCAATTTCAAATCAGTACGTGACAGGATTCTTTTTCCATATTTTTTTGGTTACAATATGCTCGGTTCAAATTTTTTACTGCTTCGAGAAGAAGCTTTTCAATGATTGCAATTAAGAAAAAATTATTAACATGCGATTTGCTATTTGTAAAGCACTCTAGGATCTATTACAAGATGAAACCCCTCTTCATATTTAGCTTTTTTTTTTAGTCAATTTAGTATTTAGAATAAGATGATGTAGTATATTATTAGATCAGGATTTTTTTTTTAAATTTTGAAAAGTAAGTTTTTAATTAAAACTATGATTGAGTTAAATTATTTATAAATTTGCAAAAGACACATAATCGAACACCTCATGACAACCGAAAACTAGCTATGTACACTTGTCATATGTGTCGCACTAGGTTTGATATATTTAAAAATGGCACGAATGACTTTTAAAACTTAAGTGACACCAAAGCAAAACCCTTATAATAAGAAAGTGACATGTGTCATTTATTAATCCAGTAATAATAAGCAAGTGATACATATTATTTTTTTTATGGTGTAGGCTTATTGTAGGTTAATTTTGTAAGCTTATCAATCATTTTTGTACCAATAATATTATTTTTATTTTATTTTATGTTAATGTCATAATCAATCTCTCATCCTTATATCTTGACTTATTTTAAGCCTCAACATCTAATCATAAGATACTCATATTCTATTTTAATGCCAAAATTATTTCTTTGTACAATTTTTCTTTATATTTATTTATAAAATTTGACCCATATCCCAGTTTTTTAGAAATATTAAAATAATAAATTTAGTTTCATAAAAACTAAATGAAATAATAAAATTACTCTCACCCGTGTCCCATTCCCAAGATTTCAGTTGGGGCCTTACACCAACTGAACCAAACCCGTGGGTAATAATAGTAACATGCTTAATCCTTTTGATTGATGAGCTTGAATTTTTTCAAAAAAAGATGCAGAAGAGAGTAACATTGACCATGGATATGCAATGAGAAGATGCAGAAGAGAGTAACATTGACCAAGGATATGCAATGAGAGAGAGAGAGAGAGAGAGAGAGGGGGAGGGGGGGGGGGAGGGGGAGGGAGAGGGAGAGGGAGAGGGTACCTGAAAGCGCCAAAGGAGGTCAGCGCAGGGTTTGACGTTGAAGCGGTTGTGATAGAAATGGAGACGAGCTGCTTCCACCTCTTCTCTCTCCTCTGCTGTCCCTGCTTCTGGATCATATTCCCATGTCTGCCTCCCTACGAAGTTGTTTGTGCTGAATATGTATTGCTCTTTCTCTTTGTCTTTGCCTCCTTCAGCTATCTTCAGCCTCCACATTTTTTCTTTTTTCTTTCTCCTCTTCTTCTACTTGCTTCTTGCTTTTAACCAACTCCAATTCAAGCTAAGTAGTGCTCTGCTCTATCTGCTCTTCAATTCCTCCTACTTTTTATAACTATTATATTATATTATCTGACCGACCCACAATTAATTACGACAAATTCCATATATATCTATGAATATATATATATATATATATGGCATTTCACTCACGCAAGCACTACTTGAGTCTCAACAAACACGTTTCTGAAGGTAAGCTACAACTCCTGTAAGCCTCACACGCACGCTGCTTTTCACTTCAGAATGTAGAGAGAGAGAGAGAGAGAGAAGGGTCGGTCATTCCAATTTGCTCCTACTCGTATCCTATATTTATATATGCATTTTTTCATGATACATTAAATTTTATTTTTAGGATTTGTTTGGAGAAAGAATCCTAAAGTTGCATATAATCTTGTTATTTTTTCTGGGCTTGTGCCCCGTTGATTATAAAAAAAAATGACATAATATCAACGAGTAATTATTTTGAGTATTAAGAACCCCGCTGAGGCACCTTCGTCAACACAAGAGTAATATAAAACTAAAGAAAATTTGTGATTTTTCAAAAGAGTTTGTAAAATTTTTTGGAAAATTACTTGAAATAAAGCTTTTTAATAAGTTACTTTATTATTCTTATTTAATTTAAGAGTTAATAGTTACATAGGTCCCCGAAAGATACCCGTGGAATCAGTTAGGTCCATGAAAGATTTGTTGAATCTCTTAAACCCCAAAGATCAATTTGGCGTCACGTTAGTCCTTTATAAAAATACTTTGAAATTAATTATATTGAGAATATAAAATTTATTAATTTTTTTGGCTTAATTACATTTTTAGTCATTTATTTTATTTTCAAGATTCACTTTGGTCCTTAATCTTTATTTTGACTTATTTTGGTCCTTTAGCTTTTTTCGAAAAATTTAATATGGTCCTTATGTAACAATAATATTAGTTTTACTTGTAATATTCACACTTACTACATTTCATTGGTAGAATATAACAAATATTTTTACGGCTCCATATCGACGAGCTCCTAATACCATCTTCATTCAAATCTTTATCACCTTCTCATCTGTATCCATATGACCATATCAATCAATTATATTGTCTGTTAGATTGTTCTATCATTTGCGAAGTAGTATCACTATTTCTATTCTTATCATGTGTGACCTGGAATATTTTCAAATTTCGGCAAAATTTGCGAAGTAGGACCAAAATGAATCTTGAAAATAAGATAAAAGACTAAAAATATAATTAAGCCAATTTTTTTTATTTTAATATTTGAGACTAACGTAGGTATTTTTTTTTATAGGTATGTTTTTTTATTATATTAGACATGTTCTTTTTTTTTTTTAATATTAGACACTGAAAAAAAATATTGAGTTTTGCGAAATGTGTTTTAAGGGTACTTGTTAAGGTTATTAGAAGTAGTAAAACAATTATAAATTAACATTAATTACTCTCTCGAGAACTCCAAAAATCAAATCTTTTTATAAAAATATACTACTTTTAGTTTCTTAATAAGTTAATAAGATTAGTGTGCGTGTTTGGTATAACCGATAAAAATGAGATTATAATTTTTTTCTGTGAGAAACTTATCGATTTTGATTATTTTTTAAGAATATAAGTTAAGATTATAATCTGTACTAGCTCTCACCCCGTGCAATGCACGGGTTATTAATAATTTAATTTTTTATATTAAATATTTTAAAGTAAAGATTGCTTTTATTTTAAAGTAAAGATTATTATTACACAACAATAAAAAAATTATACAAAAAGGCAGAGACTTAAATCAAGCACTATACTTAAAAAAAAATTAATTTAAATGAGTTTGTTGAGAAATATTATACTTACTTGTATAAATAAAAAGTATATCTTCCTTATTTATTTAAAAGATAAATTAACATTTTTATATGATTATCAACTTTATTTTAAAGAATGAAAAGTAAATCATATTTAAATATTTTTCATCTTTTTTGTTTGGTGGTATTATAACTAATTTAAGGATAAATTAGAATATTCTGTATTTCATAGGACATGAAGACGACATTAAACTTGTTATTCTTGACTGTCTTAATTAATTAACACATTACATTTTATAAGGAATATAATGACCGCTCTTTTTTTTATATATTTTTAATATTATATTTGTTTATGTATAGATGGGTATTAAATTAATGTATTTCTTATTTAGTTGATCGATGAAGTAACATTTTTTATATATCATTATTACGTTTATTATGATATTATGATTAATTAGAGTGGAATCAAAATTAAACTTTTTTTTAATATTTTTTTGTTTGATGGTATTATGAGTATATTTAAGGATAAATCAAAATATTTCTTATTTCATGGGACATGATAATTTAGTATTTTTTGAATATAAATTATCATCTTTTTAATATGATTATCACATTTATTATTATTATTATTATTATTATTATTATTATTCATATTTAAATATTTTGATATTTTTCATCGTTTATCTTATATCAAATTAATCATAAGATTTGATCCGAAAAAATCTTTATCCTAATTGTTCTAATCATCTTGAATTTTTTTTTTTCAATTTCTGAAATGTATTTACCTTTGTTTTTAATCTGTTACAGTTTTTTTTAGAGATTATAACAATTAAAGTATTTATCCATTGCAAACTTTTTACAAAATGATAATCATTATATTTAATCATATATCCATATTTTTTGTAATGTTTGAAAAAATATAAACTTTATTAGTATTTAATTTGTTTTACTTTTAAAAAAAATATTGGAATATTCTCAATTTCGATATTGCAATACTGATAAAATATTGTTTGGTTTAAAAATTGTCTCAGGTAAAATTAAAAAATGAGCTCATAATAATAAATAATATAAAATTATGTAGAAAAAATTTGTCATTTTTATAAGATAATCTACCTTTATTATATTTTTTATTATAATTATCATTTAAATTTTAAATATATATTTTTTTCTTGTTTGGCTTTAGAGTTGACGTATTGTGCCAAATATTAAGGGAAGTTTGTGAGCTATGATGTATACTCCAAACCCATCCACCTATACAGATTTATGATCTCTCCATGGATTACGTGGAAATTTCTAGATGAGACATGCAAATTCTTTTTCTTATATGTTTTATAAGTATTGAATCTATCTCCTTTTTGTAATTTGTGGATAGCATCAAAAATTTTTATTCCCGAATATCCTAACCAATAATCCCTAAGTTTTTTTTATAGATTAATCCCTCAGTTTTTTAATATAACACTTTTTATATTAATTATTATTTTTTCATAATTATTGTGATAAAAAAACAAACGATAATACATTTAGATAAAGTGGTTACCGAAAAAGTAGGAAGAGATTTAGATTGAATTTCGCTATTTTTATCTTTGGGTATGTAGTTTGTATCTTATTTTTTTTTTTTTAATGTTGTTATCTTTTAATATACATTTAGATAATGTTGTTTTTTTTAATGTTGTTGTTGTTCATCTAGTTCCTTGCCTCATGTTATCATTATCATGTTATTTCTCTTTAGTATGTGACAGAAATATTGTCACTCCTCTGTCATTGCCTTCAATTTATCTCATACCTCTGATTGAGCGTTATTTTCATAAAATGAATTTGGGTCCTATTAAATTTGACACGTCTTTTCCTTTTAATTGCCTATGTGGAATTTATGTTTGATTTACTTGCACTGTTTTACTTAATCGAGGATTATATGATTATTGAAGGGAGTTCGTTTACCCAAAATCGAGTATTAATCGAGTTTTTTTTTAATGTTGTTTTTATCTTTTAATATATTATGAGACTTATTTATAGGATTTTAATTTTAATTTAATTATTAAATAGAATTAATGATATTTTAATGTTGTTGGAAGAATGATGTAGAAAATTTGAATAATCTATTTAACTTAATTTTTTCAGGTACCAAATTATCGTGAAAGCAAGATTTTCAAATATTATTTTAAAAATAATGAATTATGTTTTGGGGTCTTCAATTGACACAAACAATTTAACAAACAGACAATTTAACATACAGATACTGTGCATCTTCTAATAATTAGTGCGGAAATGTATAACTTATTCCCCCAAATAACTTCACTTCCAAATACTGGACCTTACCCCAAATATGAAGCAATGACTAAATCAGATGCTCATGCGCCAAAGTACTCTTCAGGGACATGAAATTTTAAACCAATGGCCTGAAATCATTGAAAACAAATAAATATATCAAGGAACGTAACATGAAAATTTTAAGATCAAACTATTCCTTAATCAAGATCAAATTATTGGCATCAAATATTAGAGAGAGGATATGCAGTTTAGAAAAATAATATCTACAACAGGATAAATTATAAACCCATAAATTTTCAATGGTAATGACAGAAAGATCGTCTCGAAGAGTGCGTCAAGGATATTGTTCATTTAGGCATAAGAAAAATGACAGTTTTCCTACTGGTGCTTGAATCAGTCTAGAACCTGAATCCTTAAGTATATATCAGACATAAAAAAATAATGATAAGAGATAATTCTTCATGGCTAACATTGTTTAGCTACCTCTGCAAATTTAATATTAGCATCACTGTGATCTGATTTTCTCCCAGCTGCATCACCGACATAAAAGGATCTGTAACATACAAAATGAGTACTTAACATTCTCATCCCTTCAAGGGAGAGATAACTACGATATGATCTTGTTTGGGTCCGTCGAAGCTAAGCATGAAAATACGAAGAGTTGGATGTGAGTGAGTGTGACATTGTCAGAGTGAAAAACATTATTTACATAATATTATTATTATTATTATTATTATTATCATTATCATTATCATTATCATTATCATTATCATTATCATTATCATTATCATTATCATTGCTCTCTTATGCTACAAACACACAACAAAAATCAAATATAAAATAAGAAATAAATAATTAGGAACATAAAATACGAAATAATAAAATTAGGGAATTCATGGAAGTAAAGAGATATGAAGAAAGTTAAAGAATGAAGGTGAGATCATGTTATATATAGTGATTTTTTTAAAATACTTTTTTTTAAGGATAATGATTATTTCTTTTTTCAACAAACTGAGGATGATGATTTCACATACAGATAATGTTCAAGCATCATCTCTTTGTGTTTATCGATTTTTTGAGGATAATGATTTTTTTTTTAACAAAATGAGGACAATGATTCAACACATTCCATATATAGATAATTTATTTAATTTTAAATATTGATTTTGAACATAAAATTTATTTATTTTAAATTATAATTTTGATTAAAGACGATACTATCTACCTACAAATGCTCTTGTGCGAGTATTCCTTAAACGAACAAACGTGGTGCCTCGAAAAGGGATGTTTTTATATAAGTATATAGTAGATTACAAATAAATACATCAACTTATAATTATTTTTGAAAAAATAAGCTAAAGAAAATAATTTCAGCTCAACCATTCTGCACCGGTCATTTATTAATTCATGACACCTCCGTTTTAGAATGGTCTACTAAGGATAAAAGCGTAATAACAATGCTGGCGGAAACCTGGTGATAATAATTATCACAAACCTGGAGTAGCCAGCCAGTGACAAGAATAATATTGAAACTCACCCATTAATTAATCAAAGCCCCACCACCATGAGATGGATGTACCCTACTCAGTACTCATATACAAAATGAATTAATAAATCACTTTAGGAGAAGAAAAAAATGCAATTTCCCAGTGTCACTTTCCATTTTTTTATTTGCAGCGAGTATAGCGTAGGGGTGAGCATGGGATGGGTTGGGACGGGTTGGGCTTGACCCTTACCCGTCCCGAAATGTTGCACGGGTCATTTTTTCAACCCGAACCCGTCCCTAATTGGAGAGGGACAAGATAAGGACGGGTCCTAATAGGGACGGGTCCGAGTTCACCCGGGGGACGGATCAATCACATTAAAAAAATCTCAAACCATTCAAATTTTGAAATTTTTATAATCTTTCTAAAATTCTATAACTAGCCACATGAAGTATAATAATAGTAATATAATTCCTTCAACAACAAAAAAGTATAAACTATAATTCGTTACTCACCGAAGAATTCGCCTTTGTTGATCGATCCTACACCATGCATATTCCGCCCATCCTTTTTAGTAAAGAATCAACAAATCCATTTATCAGTACTTTTCCGAACCTAAGCAATCAATTCATGACACAGAATAATATAAGTGTGTATTCACTATCATTATTGATAAAATAAAACTCAATAAATGGAACAAAAATAAAGCCTTATCAGAATGAATTCCTATTCAAGATGATAATAACGAGTTTGTTGATCTATGGACAAATCATTGACATGTAAATCTTTCTTAACAGTTTCGCTTGTGGTGTTTCTTGGTCTCCCTCTGCCTCTAGTGACTGTGCTACCCTCCATATGATCTACTCTTCTTATGGAAGCTTCTATATATCTTCTCAAAACATGCCCAAAATACCTAAAGCTACTTTCTCTCTAATGCATATCCAGTCAACACATCATTCTCATCTATGTTTTATTACATTTTATTACTTTCTGAATAAAAGGAAATGAAATTGCCAGTGAATTCCAATGCTTGTGAATAGCATCCCACATAACCAATTGGAAATATTATCTGATTTAATTATCAAGAAAATAACTATTGAAGTTCAATTTCTTGCGACAAGAAATCCCTGATTCAACACCTGATACTAGTGTTTTAATAACTACTAAGTAATCAGTATTAAAGTCCAGAGTACTCCATAGAAACCATTAAACCAATACTTCTCTAACTACCATGTACCAGAAAAACTGAGGAATTACCAAAGATACCACCTTCATGGAAAGTCTACATAAAATTCAGTTCTGCTAAACAGAAGCCAGTAGGCATATGCATCTCTTATCTCTTTTAATAAAATGTAAGAACACAACTTTGTGATATTAATTAACTTTCCTGATAACAGAACACACATGAAAACTTCTACTATGGATTTAAAATGGTAATAGTAAAGTTTTATTTTATCTCAATGCACCACATGCATAAACTGTACAGCATGACATCTCAAGAAATGAACAAGGCACAACCAGCACAATATAACAACAAGCAAAAATCGCCCCCTTTCCTATGTTTTAAATTGAAGTATGCAATTGTGGTTTTAGAGGGTTTAGGAACTACAATACAACTACAATTGCAGCTGCAGCTGCAAGAACAATATTTTCCTGTAATTGCAATTCAATTACAATTGCGACTGAATGCAACTTCACTTTTGTACAATATTATTATTGAAGAAAGTCTAAGGTTCACTAAATTTGGAACAACATCAGCATATATAAAGCTCGCACCTTTGAGTGAAATTAATCAAATTATTACAAGTTAAAGCTACCCTATAAAAATCACCTAATCCATCTTCTCAAGAAGATAATTAGATACTAAATTCCATCTTACCAGAATGAACCGAACAGCGAGTCAGCGACGACCTTGCGGGAAGAACAGGGACGACCTCACAGCGGCGACGTCTTCTCCTCTGCGACGAGATCGAACAGCAGTACCTCTTCTCCTCTGACCTCTGCGACGAGCGAGCGAACAGCAGCCAGCGGCCACGAGCGACGATCGAACAGCAGCAAGCAGCCACGAGCGACGGCCAGATGGTGGCGCTGTCGGGTGAGAGTGTGGCGCCGTCGGGGAGAGTGTGAGAGAGTAAAAAGTGATAGGGGATTCGGGTAGAGAGACTGCATTTTATTTGCAGTCACTTTCCATTTTTTTATTTGCAGCGAGTATAGCGTGGAACATGCTGCATTTTTCTTTTTTAAAAAATGCGACACGAGCCTAGCGTGGTCAATGAACGGTGGACGATTGTAAATCCGTATGTCCACCTTACTACAATTTTTTTATTTTTTCTAAGAAGGAAATTAAAGTACCGTAACCATACAACAATTTGTTAACCTCAATTGTTTTATCACATACAATTACTTTAGTTTGCTCAATTAATTACAACCTGTTTTCTTTATTTAAGTAACCATACTAAAAGTCTTAGAGTGTGTTTGGTATGAGAAACTTATAGCTTATTTAGTAGCTTTTAGCTTATCGATTTGGTCAATAAGTTACTAGAGCTGTTTGGTGAACAAAAAATAAAAGAAACTTATAGCTTTCAAAAAGAAAGCTTATAGCTTTTGAAAGTTAGCTTTTAGAAAACTACATCAGGTAGCTTTGAGAAAAAAATAAGAGCTTTCAATAAATCATATCTCAATTTTACCCTTTTTTTATTAAATTATATTATTATTTATTCTGACCCAAATTAATATTACCCGCCAATTTTTTTACTTTTTTCCTTCAAACCCAAAATCCTAGAACCTTCTATATATTCAACATATGTACGCACCACACCAAAACTACTCATAAAAAAAATCCTAAATTTAACTATTGACTCAGGAGACATAAAGGTATGTGATATTTATTTCAACATTGATCATCAAATTTCTCTTTCACTTTTTTGTTATCCTCAATTTTTATTTTTTTTTAATTTTGTGAATTTGGTTCAGATTGGATTTGTGTGATTTTGTGATGGCAGTATGTCTAATCAATAGGCTAAAAGTTTTGTCCTTCTTTCGTGTCATTGTTAATAAAGATACCGTGGCATTTTTATAAAAATAATAAAAATGTTTAAAGCGCAGTAGTACTTAGTAATGATTATTATGAATGTTATAATTTTTTATCATTTATATCTATATGAATGAAGTACATGCCTTTCTCTATAAGCTACTAGTGTAGTATTATCGTCATTGAAACATGAATGTCAATGTTAATTATTATTCTACATGTCATGTACTTTTCAGTCATTTAACATGTTTAAATTAGTTGCACAGCTAATTTTGCCAAACAGCTCTAGTTCAATAAGCTAGCTATACAACTATAAACTCACAGCTATAATCCCACATCTATAAGCTAGATTCACAGCTATCAGCTATAAACTCACAGCTATCAGCTACAAGCTCACAACTATAAGTTAGTTTTGCCAAACAGACCCTTAATCAGATTGTAATAGAGTCATTATTATTGTTGTCAAGTGGGATATTAGAAAGTAACCATACAACAATTTGTTAACATCTTTTGTTTTATCACATACAACTACTTTAGTTTGCTCAATTAACTGTTTTCTTTATTTTGATAACCATACTAAAAGTCTTAATCAAATTGTAAAAGAGTCATGATTATTGTTGTCGAGGGGGATATTAGAAAAAACGGATCACACAAAAGGCTGCAATATAATCTTAAATACGATAACTGTTTTAAATCAAAGTATGAATGGAACATTGTGCATTATAATCACTGTTGTTACATCAACTCCCAATATTGCTCATTCCTTCATTCTTTTGTCATTTTCTCTTATATTCTTCCTTTATTCTTGAACATATTAAGTATTTTCCTGATAAGCAATTACCTGTTTTCTAGGGGGTATTTTATTGCTCATTTATTTATTCATTTATATATATATATATATGGAATCAGAAGAGGGATAGAGGGAATCAATTTGCCATTTTATGTTCAATAACATCACTTTTACACCTTTGAAGAAATATCTTCCCAAATGCGCCATTCACATTCCAAATGGTACCAAAAATATATAACATTATGAGAGTATGCCAAAAAAAAAAATAATTCATTAGTCTTAATAGTGTTTAAGACTAACATAATAGTGTTTATCAAAATTGTTGAAGGACAACAAAAATAGTCTTAGGTGTCTTAATTATTTTCATGCAAACAATATCAATCTCGAAAGGTAGTAGATAGGGCAAGCTCTAGAATGCACAGTTAAAGTGAAAATCACTTAAATATCATGAAAGAGATAAGGGTTAGAATTAATCATGATGTTTAAATCCCTATAAGTCTCAAACCTCACATTTAGTAACTATTTTAATGAAGAGCAAGAATTACAATGAGTTTTAGCCAATTATCAACATCTAATGGTTACTCATGCAACCTTTCTTCCTGGCCAATAGATCCTCACAGGCTATGCCACTATCACAAATAATTTTCATAGCAAGAAAGTGTATTCTGTAACACCCTACCTTATTTATACTCTAATTCCCAATTAAGCTTTGGTTACTTAAAAAAAGTTTCTTTTAAAACTCTTAGTTTCTCATGAAAATTCTCCGTAAAATTTGACGGAGTTTACTTTGCTTTAGGGACATTCCCAAAATTTAGTGTTTCCTGTGAACCTGTTATATACACAATAATCGTTTAATTCAGAAAAGCCAACTGGGCATAGTGCATTAGTGCATCTGTACATTCATATCATTTCAGAAATATTCACAAGTCTTGGAACTAGTCTGAGTTGCCAAAATATAAACCCCTTCCCAAAAGATTAAGTAGTCCTGGGCCAACCTAGTGCCACCTTCTAGCACCCAAAATAATATTTACATTTTATACAAAATTACTACATCATGTTCAAGACATCTGGCCCAGGACATACACCAAGTCCTACTATCTACAACCTACTCTAGCTGGGAGGGAGAGTACTCCTGCTCGGCCTGTAAAGGTGTATGCTCAGTCTCAGTACCTGTGTAAAAATAGCAAGGAGGTGAGCATTACACAATACTTAGAAAATAATTTCTAAATAGCTATAGTAATAAACTAAGCCCACTACACTTATAATATAGTACTTCAACGCAACAATAACATTCATATTCCCGATTATATTCTCATTTACTTTCCTTGTCTTTCCTTTTACATCCTGTCACAATTTATCACTTTTCTCCTTCTTACTCTTTTCCTTATTTTCACTTAGCCCTTTCCTTTCTTTTCATCTTTATTCTTTTTCCCATTAGGACTATCGCACATGTCAGCCATTTACACCCACTAGGAATTTTTCACCCATGAGGAGATTCCCACCCAACAGGAATTTGTCCACCCAACAGGAATTTCCCACCCATTAGGACACACCTGTTAGGAATTTCATATATACATTTACTAATCATTTCCTATTCATTCTTTTTCTTCTATTTCCTCTTATATGTTTTGACAAACTTTTAATCCTTTTAGTTGCGCATAATGATCCGTGGGTACACCCTTTACCTAACGGGCATTTCCACCTGAAGGGCCTTTCCACCTGAAGGGCCTTTCCACCTAGGGGCGTTTCCACCTAACAGTGCATTTCGCCTAATGGGGCAGTGTCACCCATACGGATCATTAGTCAGCGCATCAGTATTTCAGGCCCTCAATGGCCACATTCATTTTATTTTCATTAGTTACTTATCATTATTC
Source organism: Crotalaria pallida (assembly GCA_037953625.1). NCBI lineage: Eukaryota > Viridiplantae > Streptophyta > Magnoliopsida > Fabales > Fabaceae > Crotalaria > Crotalaria pallida. Next base: position 35,536,870 of record CM075655.1, on the reverse strand, counting down.
TCTTTTTATCATCCCAAGTTTCATATTATCATTCAAAGTACTTTTATATTATTCCAATCATCAACTACTCACACATTTAACATATGCACAAACATTTCCAGCTTATCTTTTACTTTATAACAACCAACTTATTTACATGTATCAACACAAACATCTTCATTCAAGTATTACACATTTATCATCTTTAACTTATATTTCTTTCTTTGTCCAAGGTTATTAAATTAACCCTAGATTATTCTCAACAAATCATTTATCACACACTCAAACATCTTCAATTCATCCCCTAAGTTTATGATAGCCCTTACCTTTAGGTATTTATGTTCATTTTACTTCCTCATCCCTTCATACACATCAACACAACCACATCATTATCCAATCATTACATAGCAACATATAATATCCATATAAATTCACAACATCATAAGTGAGTTCATCTTATTTACTATCATATTAATTCATTATCATCATCCACTACCCTAAGGTTCCTTAACTTATATCTATATACATGTACCCCTCTAATCTTAGCTACCACTATAGTCACCCTAGAACTTATCCTCTAAATAAGGGTAATACCCCCTCCTTACCTCTATAAAGAGAGAGAGAAACCAAAACCCTAGCTTTTCCTTAGCTTTATGAACCCTAGAACTTGAACCTCTTAAGTCTAGCTTGCTACCTAAGTATAGCCACCAAGATGTGAGTAGGAATGATCTCGTGATGAGAGTTATATGAGGGGAGAGAGTTTTCCTTCACTGGAGAAGATTGAGGCATGAGGGAGTAAGTTCCTCCATGGCTATGTTGAAAGAGAACTCAAGGGAAGTGATGATGATGGTGGCGTGTAGTGGGGTTGGTGGGGGATGATGTTCTTGCTCTCCTTAGCTCTTGATTTAGGGTTTAATGCTGGTGGTGAGATGATGATACACGTGTGATGATGATGAGAAGTATGGAACTCTTGAGCTTGGTTAAAGTGTTTAGGTCTTGATGATCTCCATGAAGATGAGCGTTTTTGATGATGATAAGTGTTGGTGATGGTGGGTGTTCTTGGAGTATAGGGTTTATGAGATGATGATGCGCTTAAGTTCCATGAAAGAAGAAGAAGAAATGAATGAATTGTTGTTGTGTTTGCTTTGTTTTATTTTGCTTGGAAATGGTTTGTGTGGCTATTACACAATGGCTTCATGAGGAAGCCACCTTTGTGTAGTTGAGAGGGAATAGCTTCTTGGAGAAGCCTCCTTTAATTGGCCTCCAAGTCATTATTTTTTCTAGAGAACACGAGTGGTAATCAATTACATCCTTAAATTCCTAATCATTTGATTGCCCACAGAATGTCAGTAATCGATTATCTCCCCCAAGGTAATCAATTACTTCTTTTAATTCAAATTTAGAGTTTTCCACATAATGATTTTAATCGATTATCTCCCCGAGGTAATCGATTACATCACCTAATTTTCATATATTGATGGTTTCTAACTCTAAAGTATTCCTCTTAGCTCCTATACATGATTTACTCTTGATTCTTTCATTAATCCTAATCTTATGCTTATTCTGATTAAGCTTGGGGTTAGAAATCGGGATATTACATATTCAGTGCATACCACAACAGATATAAGGTAACTTACTACCTGGAGGGTGAGTTGGTTAAATGCATTCAAAATGAATAAAAATATAATTTATTTGTTTTTTATATGCATATGAATAATTAAAAAAATGCATGATGAATGAAAAATATATTAAATGATCGTAATTAAATGCAAATGTGAATGCACTCCCCAAGCTTAAATTCTACATTGTCCCCAATGTAGAACAAAAACTTAAGAGGAAAAAAAATAAAAATAAAATTGGAAAGATCTCAACGTACTAAGATTGTGGAGGAATTGCACGAAAAATCTTGCTTAAATCACCCTTGTGCAATATAGTTGGAATGAATGGAGATAGAGAATGGTAGATTGAAGTCTTGGAGAAGGTAAATTCGGTTATGGTATTTAGAAGGGGAGTACGAGATGTGGATATAGTGGAAGCTTGAGGTAGAGGGTGATAATGGTGGATTTGGGAGTTAGGGTTCATATGAGGGGAAGAAGAGGAATGAATATTTTGGATGTGTGATTTGTTGGGTCTGATATGTTGGGGAGTATGAAGGGGTATTGGGGGAATGGGGTGGGGTGGGGGTGGGGGGTTAGTGTTGGAAGTCAAGCTAGTGTTGGAAGGCATGCTTCAAACTCTCTTATGGACTTCAAGTATAATTCAAGATGATGTTTTGATGATAACAAACCAACTCAAGTTCAAGCTCTCAAGTGTCATCCATATTCAAGATTGAAGAATCAAGCAAGGCATAGATTAGAAACCTGTTCCTTAGATCATTTGTAAGGTAATGGAGTTCTATTTCTTTACGAGTTTACAAAAGCCAATAAGTTTTTCATTTTAAAAGAGAGAAGAAGAAAAATGTGTTTTTCATGAAAAAGTGTTTTCTATTTTAAATCTTTGTGAAAATACCTGATGTTACAAAACTCTGTATATTTTTATGTATGCAAGAGAGAGTAATCGATTAGTTGCTCAAGATAATCGATTAACTTTGTTGCATCATAGAAAAATCAGAGAGGTTGTAATCGATTAAATGAATCTTGGTAATCAATTACTTTCTTATGGGAGTAATCGATTACCTGGCTCAAGTAATCGATTATAATTGTTGCATCATATATTTTTCAGAGGCTTAGTAATCGACTACAAGCTCTGTAGTAATCTGTAACACCCCGATTTGGCAACTTGAAGACTCATTTCATTTTTGTACAAAACAAGGTAAAATATGGGCCTATTTTTTTTTTTTACATGTAGCATGGTTGAGTAGCATGAGTATGAGAATCGTTAAGTTTTCAAAAACCCTTTTATAATGAAAAGTAATATTCTCACCACCTCATGCTAAGCTTCAAGTTCCAAACCGAAGTGTCACATGACACCGCATTTTGCAACTTGACTCTTATCAACTCAATTATCATAGCCCATTTCTTTTTCATAATCAGAGTCAGTGGTGCCCAATTGAAAATAACATTAATCAACATAATTTGGGGGATTACATCATGGTACTGCGGATCTAGCTTTAGGTAAATACAAGGAACATAATACTTCAAAGAAAAGAGACTACCAACGGGCTCATTAAGCTGAAGACGATGGATCAACGGGAGGTGCCTCGCTCGGGTCGATCTCAATCACATCCGCATCCGGAAATTCTTCCTCAATGTCCTCCTCTGGGTCTTCCTCGGGTTCACTCTCTTCCATGGCCTCGAATGCCTCGTCCGGAAGATCGTTCAGAGCTTCGTCCAGTTCCTCCAGCTCCTCAGCCTCCGGGTCAATCCTAGCCGGCAAAGGCATTGGGTGCCCACCATGATAGTCAGCCGGTCCATCGGTCTGTAGATACGAAAGCACAAAGCGACAAGTGCGAGTATCGGGTGCCGTTCCTCTAAGGGTATGGTCGGGATCGAAGATGCGAACCTCGGTGACTCCACGCCACTCCCAACCTCGGTAGTTCACTTCCCATCTACCTTCGTCGCGGATGTCGAACGTAAACTTAACCGGATCCATGGACTAAGGGTTGACAACATAGGGACAGATACATAGACATAGACAGAAGAATTTGAGAGAGTAAGTATTCCCAGACATGTTATGCAACAGTGTGGAATTACAGTAGGTAAGATATTAAGAAGGAACAAAACATATAAACAAACAACTTATAAAGCAATCATGTTTATTCATACCTCTAACATACCACGCTTATTCTATTCCATTACCTTCCTCTTCTTTATACCTTAGGCAGATTTACATCGCCTTCCATAAATTGCTTCCGTTGCGCAACTCTGATTTCAATACCATACAAGCTCCTCCTCGTTTGCCATGCATTACCCAGGGATTATTCTTACTACGGTTATATATATATAATTCTTTCTTTTCTTATTTAAGTTTTATGAATTCGAATCCATCAATGATGCGGGGGATTTTAATCATCATTGAGGAAAATCGCTCTCTAGTTAGCACACACGTCTACATCTCCTCGGTCATCCACCCAACCTAGTCGGAAGCAAACAGGAGTACAAGACCTTTACCGTGCGGGCACGACAGCTGTCTCACAACAATTGGTCCCAGACCAGGAGGACTACAGCCTCAATTCAAATCATATCAATTCATAAATATTCATTGTTGGAAACGAATAAGCGGGCTTAGCAATTACTAGAGGGGGGTGAATAGTAATCTGAATGCAACAGTGGCTAATTTTCGAATGCAATAAAGGTATAATTGATTTTGTGTAGATTTTACTGAAACAGAGCAAGAACACTCGAGTCTTTTTCAGATTACTCGAGTAAAATAGCAAGAACACTCGAGTCTTCTGAAGAACACTCGAGTAAATCGTGCAGAGGTAGAAAACAGTTTCTGAGAAATTTGCACTTTAAATCAATACGAATTAAACCAGTCCAGAGCAGATTAATAGATGAGTAGTAAGCAATTAAGTAAAGCTAAAACAACTTAAAAACAACCTAATTGCTGCGGAATTACTACTCTAATTAAAAAGCCCCTTTTGAGAAACTTGGTATGGTTTTAACTTGAAAGTAAAGAAAACAATAAAAAGAGGACACCACCAATTTTATACTGGTTCACTCTCTTTTAAGAGAGCTAATCCAGTCCCCCTAAGAACCTTAGGAGTGTCTACTAAAATCAAATTGTTAGAAATATTACAAGGGATATTGAGATGCCTCACTCAACCTAACCCTTCCAAGAGTGTACCAAACTCTTGAATTTCTACCCCAATTTGAAGTTTGGTGATGAAGACTCCTTCTTCTCAAGCTCCTTGAAACCTTCAAGAGCTCCACCAAGCTAAGAACCTCTTAGACTTTGCTTGAGAACCTCTCAAGACTTGGATGAACCTAAGACCCACTTAGGTACACTTGGTTATCAACCAAGATTTTTGGAACAAGACATGAAAGTGTTTGTGGAGAAATACAACAACTGATTTCTACAACAATTAAGCACAATCTCTAACTGTTTGGACAAAATAATAACAATGAATGAATATAATAGTTGAGTTAGAGAGAATTTTTCACTTGAGAGAGAGAATGAGCAAAGAGAATGTTAGGCTTATGTCTTGTCTATAATATGTTCTTGTTTTTTAGTACAAAGGCAAATAGAATGGGATATATGGAAGAGGGAATGAGAGAGTGAAAACAAAGTAAAATCTCATTCTTGTCCTCTTCCAACGGTTAAAAAATTTGCTGTCAGGACCAAAATACTCGAGTCTTTTTGACTATACTCGAGTCTTTTGCCCATCTTTCAATACAAATGCCCATGTACTAAACTAACGGTCATATCTCTGATTTGAGGCAGAAATACTCGAGTCTTTTGGAAATTACTCGAGTCTTTTGATACTCGAGTATTTTTCAGACTCCTCGAGTCTTTTGCCCAGAGATGATAAAAATTAAGTTTTTCAACAATTAATTTTAATTCTCTTCTCTGTAAGATCCATGAAGAATGTTTTGATAAATGCCAAAAGGTTTTGAACAAGCTACAAATGTGTTGATCAAGTTCAAGCTCAACAAGCAACAACAAACATCAAGTTACGAAGAGAGAACCAACTCATGAAGACTTAGTTTGGTAGTTTGTGTTTTAATGTTTTATCTTTAGCCTCACAAGTCTTTTAGTTTATGAGTTTGGGTAGCGTTTATTACAGGGTAGTGAATCTCTTTTGATTGCATGATTTTATCATATTTTGAGTATTCACTTTGCCTAAAATCAATAGGTGGCTTAAAGGTTTTAAAGAAAAGGTTTAGTTTTTGAGAAAACAAGTTTTTAGTGATTTTTATGCTGATTACTCGAGTAACACATATTTCACTCGAGTAAAATTTATCAAGCTTGCGGCTTACTCGAGTAACACTCATTTCACTCGAGTAAAATGTTTTCAGCTTTCGGCTTACTCGAGTAACACTCATTTCACTCGAGTAACTTGATCAGATATGGTTTTTTAAATACGTTTTTCACTTCTCAAAAGCCATTCTAAGTGCTCCAACTTTTGGGTATTCTATATAAACCTTTTCCTAATCATTTCTATCAACTAGAATCATTTTGATACACAATTTTACAAAGAATCAAAGCCACACTATTCTCTCTCACTCTCTCAAGATCAAAGCTCTCATTTTTATATTCTTTGATCAAGAACCTTGAATCTCTCATGTTGATATTTCATAGCTTTTGAAAGAGATTCATAGGATTGTTATTGTTTTTCATTTGAGTTGTAATCTTTGCAAAAGGCAAGCTATCTACAACAAAGGAAGACTTGATTTTGTGAATCAAGCAAGTTTCATTGGAAGCCTTGGTGAGGCATTTCATCAAGCACTTGGAAGCCTTGTTGAAGAACAAGCATTTGGAAGTCTTGTGAGTGAAGCAAGCAATTGGAAGTCTTGTTGTGGGGTATCGGCAAGCAAGAGAAGAGGTTAGATTAGATATCAATAGGGTTACAAGGCAAGGGTGTGGTATCTCTTGTAGGCTAGCAAGAAGGAAGTCTTGTGAGGCATTTACTTGTAATTTGAGAAACTCTAATTCCTCATAGTGAAGAATCTCTCTTGGTTGAAGAGGGGACTGGATGTAGCTTTCAAGTGGATGAAAGTGAACCAGGATAAATCACTGTGTCGTATCTCTAAACTCTCTACTCTTTACAATTCTTGTTATTAATTGTGTTCTTGATTGAAAACCTAGAAAAAGTGATTTTTCTATATTTGATTGAATTGAATCTTTATTGTTCAAATTAATTTGAGGAAAATCATTTTCATAACTAGGTGAATCAATAAGAATATTGGTGTTGATTGTTTCCGCTTAATCTCTGATATAATATTTGTTAATTGATTGATTTTCATTGGTTTTAATCGTTTAGATTTGTTTCTTGCGAAAATCTTTCAAAGTTTCTATAACACCTATTCAACCCCCCCTTCTAGGTGTTCTCCTAGTGTTCCTATTTGTTTCAACCACCGATTGTAGGTTTCCAACATTCTCAAGGAATAATTTTATGTAATCCCAACCTTTTTCATGCATTAAAATTATTTATCCTAGGATGAGATTACTTCCTAAGCTACCCACTCTCAAATATAGAAATAAAATTACAATTAAAATAAAATAGAGAATGACTAGCTAATTTGATGCACTTGATCTTCTTGACTTGGTGAGCTTGAATTCTTCCTTTAAATCCATGATCTAATTATATTGTCATCATCAAAATAAATCCACCTCATTGGAGACTTGATTCTACATTCATGGCACACTGTCTCACAGTGGCAATCAAAATGCCCCACTCCAGTCCCTCTCACTGTTCTAGATTTGCAATCTAGGGGGCGACAGTACTAATTCTAGTTTGCAAAGCAGAACTCACCACGACATTTGACTCAGTCCCTACCACGTTCGTACGCCACATGTGGGATTCGTTCCGCCTAGAACGTACTCTAGACTTCTTGACGTTTCACCGTCATCGTCCTCCCCTAATGCAATCTCCTCCTAAGTATCCGTAGATAATTATGGTTTCTTCCTCTCCACTACTTCGCGTTACTCATAGCTCACCGCGTTAATACATGTCTTTTAAAAGTCTTTTAATAATTTAATTAAAGGCTTAACCCTATTGGTCGGCTCATCCTTGGTGCATCCCTTCAACGAGTCCCGACCACTAATCTTCTCAAAATATCTCTTATCTTAACACCGCACAGAGCTGGGTTTTCCTTGACAGCCAAACCTTTCTTCTCATCATCCGGCTCAAAAATCTTATTTCCTTCTCATCTTGAAAAAACCTTTTCAAAAATAAGGTTTCATAAACTCCTTTTAAAAATAACGTTTCACCAATCCCTTTCACAAATAATGTTTCACAAACCTCTTTCAAAAATAATATTTCACAAACCATTTTCAAAAATAATATTTCACAAACCATTTTCAAATATAATATTCCACAAATCCTTTTTCCAAAAATAGAGTTTCACCAAAGTCCTTTCGAAAATAATGTTTCATAAACTCTTTTCAAAATATCCTTTCGTAAAAACTTTCTTTTTCAAAAACATTATTTTTCCTTGGCAACCTCCACGTTCTATCCCCTCGTAGCTCGACCTCAGAAAGCAATTATATCAGCATTGTTTCCCCAAGCTTTGGCTTAACTCATCACTTTCATCACTTGGTCTCTTTCTCGACAACGCCTTATATCTTTTCTCTTACTTATCTCGCATGTCTTATATTCTTCTTATTATTCATTATTATTCACAGCATTATCGTAATCCACAACAGATCAGATCTTATCATGCATAGATAATTTATAAATAAGCAAATAAATAACATGCTAACATTCAGACACCCTCAAATAAACTAATTACCTACTCACAATGACTCAGTACACTACGTTTCGACTTTTGAGATGGTCGAAACACTTAATATATTACCTAAATACCACGGTGTTTGGGGGAAACTTCTCTCTCACCTCGACTGACGATAATTCACACAATACGCTCCTTGGTTCCCGACGTGACGCCCGTAACTGCTTCCCGATTGTTACTGGAACTCAAATAATTCTTTCTTATTAAAAACCGTTCTTAAAAAAATCATTTTGAAAACAAGACATCATCACCAAAACTTCTTATTTGAAAATCACTTTTGATTTTGATTCATAATCAAGTAAAAACATTTATTTAACCACATGCTTAAGGATTTAAAACCCACAACATTCATTTCAAATTCTTGCTGAATAATTCATTGGCTTTCAAAAAGGCCACATTTATCTTAAGGTTTTCCTTATAAAAATCGTTTGTTAAATTAAAAACCATGAACTTCAGAAATCATTTGAAAAATCTCAGAGAACTCGAGAGCTTACCAAAATTCGAATCCAAAGTAAGCTCCAGAACAAGGTTTGACAGCAACAAGCTCCACTTCCAAGCTTCAATTCTTCCTTCACACTCACTCTTAGCTCATGAATTTGGTGTCTATACAAAGCTCGAGATGTGAGCTTTGTATTAGTGTATGGTTTGTTACTCGAATCAACACACGGAGGGAGAATCGATGGATTGAACTCAGAAACCCTAGAACATGCAAACCTTCAACAAATTGGCCAAATGCCTCTCAATTCGGGTTTGATTGGCTTTTATAGACATAGGACGAGTTCATGCAAGTCGACACGACGACTATGGACGTGTTTGGAGGGTGATTTCGTGTCAACAAAACGAAATCGTTGGTGGTGACTCACCAAACGCACTAACTCGTGCAACTCAGGCCAGAACACTCGAGTCTTTTCAAAAACACTCGAGTGTTTTGACCAGTTTTTGAAAAATAATAATTTTATTTACTTTCCCTCCAAAATCATTCCTATAATTACTTCTAGGTCCCAACTTAGGGACTAATATGCAAAAATGTTTATTTTATGCATAAATATACTTACCAAATAAATGCACACATATTCCCTAATTACATAAACACAGATTTTTAATCAAAGATTAAAAATAGAAATAATTAATTATAATAAAATTTATAATTAACATTTCATTAATCAGGGATTAAAATTTTGGGGTGTTACAGAAACAGTGATCTGTTTTGATTTTTATAAAAAGTGTTAAGTTATTGATACTGGTTGTGTTTTAAATTTTGCTAAGTACCTTAAAAAGGAATTATTTATTTAAGTTAGTAGATTTTCATGGTGTTAATTAGTCCGTTGAATTTTGGTTATCTTTGATAAAGGTTCGAGGGAATCAAATTCAGAAAGTCAGCATCATTTGTCTTAAGCTTCAAGTTCAGGTGAGAGAGAAGCTTTCCTAAGACATAATGGCCCTTTGGGTATCATTGGGATGTTCTCGATCATCTCAAAGATCAGAACTCCGCAGTTATCCGTCAAAATGTATAACGAAAATCGTTTGATTGTTTGGTCGTTTTACGTGGAGATGATAACTATTCTATTTGCTGAAATCGGTGAGTTGTTTGTATTTTGTAATGAGTTAATTACTGTACAGTTATGATGAAATGAAATAGCATGATTTTACTAGATGTGAATCGTATTTTGCTGAGGTTATCCTGTGATAATTATTTATCTGTTAAGATGAGAATTATCTGTCAATAAAAAAATTATACAAAAGTTATGGAATTATTGAAAGTATGTTAAAGACCTTATAGGTATAAGGCAGCAAAGTTATGAAACCTGGATTAGTGTACAATGAAGGTGCATGAAGAACAAATAATGATTTGATGTATATCCCTGAATCGCATTGTCTTTGGGACATGCTTGATTTAAAGTAGCTGGCCACGTGAATGACGTGTCGCGGTTGCGAGCAATTGTGGAATCCACTGTACTTAGGGAGGTGTTTGTTTCGTTTTTTTTTCCTTAGAGGTCGAGGCCTGTTAGAAGCAAGGCTTAGAATGGGTCGACCAATGTTAGGATGTTTGTTCACTCTCTAGAAAGTATACTAGATCGCAAAGTAATATAGTCAATAAGACCAGATATCGTCCCTCAGGGATTGCAAATTGTTCAATTAATTCTCACCAAAGAGTAGTTAAAAGTAAAATCTATAAGTTTCTAACTAATTAATTAAGATTGAATAAAAACAGAAAATAAATTAAAAACAGAAAATAAATAGAAGTTGTGAACAATTTGAAAAAGATGTTAGGAACATGGTTTCATTGTATGGCGTTGTTTATTTATCATGAATCTCTGTTTTTCCCTAAATCATGAACAAATTTCTAAATTGGTAACTATTATATCCCTCTTGTATAATTACCGTTTCTTATTCAAATAGATAATTCTTAATTTCTTAACAGATTAAACCATTGAATAATCTTAATTAAGAACAAGGAATTAATCATGTTATATAATTACCCAATTGTATCCCTACTTGTTGAATAACTATATTGTTTGAAGGCATGACCTATTCTAATTCCTAATCTCTCAATTGAAGAATTGGAGATCCAAAACAAGACATAAATTGGCCACATCTATGAATTGGAAATAAAACGTAATCAAACACATGATTTAGAAACGAAAAAACATCAATTCATAAAATCAATAAACTAATCCATACAAATCCACCAATTCCTAACACAAGGGTTTTAGTTACACATCATGAAAATAAGAACAAAAGCAATAGAAGAATGCATGATTACCATGGAAAAGCCTTGGATCTTCCTGTAGAATCAAGTCTCCAATGAGGTGGATTTATTTTGATGATGACAATATAATTAGATCATGGATTTAAAGGAAGAATTCAAGCTCACCAAGTCAAGAAGATCAAGTGCATCATTTAGCTAGTCATTCTCTTTTGTACTTTAAATGTAATTTTATTTATTTTATTGAGAGTGGGTAGCTTAGGAAGTAATCTCACCCTTAGGATAAATAATTTTAAATGCATGAAAAAGGTTGGGGTTACATAAAATTATTCCTTGAAGAGAGAATTGAAATTAATTGTTGAAAAACTTAATTTTTATCATCTCTGGGCAAAATACTCGAGTAAGCTGAATTATACTCGAGTATCACAAGACTCGAGTAAGTAAAATGTACTCGAGTATCAAAACACTCGAGTACTTCCCAGAATACTCGAGTATTTCAGCCTCAAGTCAGAGATTTGACCGTTAGTTCAATACATGGGCATTTCTATTGAAAGATGGGCAAAAGACTCGAGTAGTCTCAAAAACACTCGAGTATTTTGCCTCTGACAGCAAATTTTTTAACCGTTGGAAGAGGGAAAAAATGGGAGAAAAGAATTACTCTCACTCTCTCATTCCCTCTTCCATATATCAGAAATGAATGCCATTGAACTAACTAACAAGAACATTAAAAGTCTATTGTGCTAAACATTCATTTTGATCATTCTCTCTCTCAAGTGAAAAATACTCTAACTCAATCTATTCATTCACCATTATTATTTGTTCTAAGAGTTAGGGTTTGTGCTTAATTGTTGTGGAAATCATATGTTGGATTTCTCCACATACACATACACTTCTTGTTCTAAAAATCTTGGTTGGTAACCAAGTGTACCTAAGTGGGTCTTAGGTTCATTCAAGACATGGGAGGTTCTCAAGCAATGGCTAAGAGGTTCTTAGCTTTGGTGGAGCTCTTGAAGGTTTCAAGGAGCTTGAAGAAGAAGGAGTCTTCATCACCAACATCAAATTGGGGTAGAAATTCAAGAGTTTGGTACACTCTTGGAAGGGATAGATTGAGTGAGGCATCTCAATACCCTTTGTAATATTTCTAACAATTTGATTTTAGTAGACACTCCTAAGGTTCTTAGGGGGACTGGACTAGCTCTCTAAATAGAGAGTGAACCAGTATAAAATTGTTGGTGTTGATCTTTTATAGCTTTCTTTAACTTCAAGCAAAAAACAAACCTAAGTTGCTCAAAAGGGGGTTATTAATTAGAGTAGTAATTCCGCAGCAATTAAGTGATTTTCAAGTTGTTATAGCTTTATTTAATTGCTTTCTACTCTATTATTAATCTGCCCTGGACTGGATTAATTCATATTGATTAAAGTGCATATAATTCAGAAACTGTTTTTCTGCTAACTGCACGATTTACTCGAGTATTCTTAAGAAGACTCGAGTGTTCTTGTGATTTTACTCGAGTAGTCTTAAAAACACTCGAGTGTTCTTGCTCTGTTTCTGAAAAATCTGCATGTGATCAATTATACTTAATTGCATTCGAAAATTAGTCACTGTTGCATTCAGATTACTATTCACCCCCCCTCTAGTAATTGCTAAGCCCGCTTGTTGGTTTCCAACAAGTGGTATCAGAGCTCGGTCGAAAGATCGAGCGTAAAAGCTTTTTCGAAAAGATCCTTTGGAAACTATGGGCTCTAGCAATTATCAAGAAGGATCCTCTTCAATAAACCGCCCACCATTCTTTAATGGTGAAGGGTATGCTTATTGGAAGGTTCGGATGAGAGTTTTTATTGAAGCAATAGACACCGATATTTGGGATGCAATAGAGGATGGTCCATATATTCCTAGACATATGATAAATGGGGAAGTCATTGAAATTCCTAGGAAAAGTTGGAATGATGATGATAAAAAGAAAGTATCCTTTGATTTAAAAGCTAAAAACATCATCTTTTCCGCTTTATCCCATGATGAATTTTATCGAGTTTCTCAATGCAAGTCGGCTAAGGAGATGTGGGACACTTTGGAAGTCACACATGAAGGAACAAGTGAAGTAAGAAATGCTAGATTAAATTCTTTAACACATGAATATGAATTATTTCACATGTTCCCGAATGAATCTATTGATGACTTACAAAAGAGGTTTTCACATATCATTAGTCACTTGATTTCTCTAGGAAAGCAATTTCGTGATGGTGAAACTACTCACAAAATTTTGAGATGCCTTGATAGAAAATGGCAACCAAAGGTCACCGCCATCAAGGAGTCCAAGGATTTGAACACTATGGACTTGGCAACCTTGTTTGGGAAGCTCAAGGAACATGAGATTGATCTATCAAGACTTAGCTCACATGAGGAGTCGGACAAAAAGAAGAAGAGCATCTCTCTCAAGGCCTCAACCAAAGTTGTAAAAGAGGTTGAAGATGACTCTACAAGTGAGAACTCCGATCATGCACTCAATGAGGAGGAAATTGGATTATTTGCGAAAAGATTCAATAAATTCCTCAAGGGTAAGAAGAGTGGCTCATCATCAAGAGATAGAAGACCCAAGGAGCAAAAATCAAAGAACAAGACTTCAAGTGATGTAGTGAAGTGTCATGAATGTGGAGGCATTGGACATATAAGGATGGAATGTCCTACATACTTGAGAAAGAGTGAAAAGAAGACCCAAGAGGGGAAAGGCAAGAGAGCTTACATTGTGTGGGATGCACCGGAGAAGGAAGCAAACTCATCATCAAGTAGCTCGGATGATGAAGTTGCAAATCTATGTCTCATGGCTAGAAGCAACAATGAAGCCTCAAGTGCCAAGAGTGAAAATGAGGATGAGGTATCATCTCAAAGTTCTAGCTTTTCCTCTTCCTCTATTCCTTATGATGATTTGCTCAATGAGTATAATGAAATGTTAACACAATTTGAAAAACTAGCTAAGGTTAACAAGGAAAAAGGAAAGAAAATTTTGGAGTATCAAAAAGAAATCAATAAATTGGAAAAATACATAAATGATTTGAAACTCCAAAATGCATCCTTAGAACTTGCTAGCTCTAGTCATGTTTGTGATTGTGCAAATCCTAAGGAAACTATCACTCATTGTGAGAAGTGTGGTGAACTTGAAAATGAAGTTAAAGAATTGAAAAGCAAACTCAACACACTCTCCAATAGTGATAGAAACCTAGACCGGATAATTAATTCTCAAAGAAATTATTCAAACAAAACCGGTTTAGGATATGTCCATAAGAAAAAGAACAATAAAAAGGTTGGTTCATTTTCTAAAATTGATTATACAAAGAAACCAACTTGCTTTTATTGTGGAAAGTTTGGACATACAAACAATAGGTGCCACATAAAACATTTTGAAATTCAAAAGGGCACTTATGTTTGGATTAAAAAGGAAGAAGCACCAAAAGCTAACCCAAAGGGACCCAACATAATTTGGGTACCCAAAATGAGCAAATGATTTTGTTTTGTAGGTGTGCCTTAGAACCGAAAAGAAACCGTGGTATCTTGATAGTGGATGTTCAAGGCACATGACGGGAGATAAGCGGAACTTCATAGAGCTTACTCCTCAAGAAGGTGGATATGTCACTTATGGAGACAACAACAAAGGCAAAATTCTTGGGATTGGTAAAGTCGGTAATTCTTCCAACTTGGTTATTGATAATGTACTTTATGTTCAAGGATTAGAACACAATCTTTTGAGCATTAGTCAACTATGTGATATTGGTAACCATGTATTATTTACCTCTACCCAATGTCTCATAAAAAGTGACAAAGATGAAACTATCAAATTTGTTGGCAAAAGGTCTAATAATACTTACTTGGTTGAATTGAACAATATCACCTCTTTGGTTTCTACTTGTCTAGTTAGCAAAGAGAGTGACACTTGGTTATGGCACCGTAGGACCGCTCACATTAATGTAAATCAATTAAAGAAACTACAATCAAAAGACTTAGTAGTTGGATTACCAAAGCTAGATTTTAAAATTGAAGGTGATTGTACTCCTTGTAAGAAGTGCAAACACACCAAAAACCATTTTGGTTCTAAAAATGATGTGTCCACAACAAGACCATTAGAAATGCTTCATATGGACTTGTTTGGACCTTCTCAAGTAAAAAGATTTGGTGGCAACTACTATGGTTTGGTGATTGTTGATGACTTTTCTAGATTTACATGGACATTATTTTTAAGTGCAAAGAGTGAGACCTACAAATCTTTTAAACGCCATGTTAAACTTGTGCAAAACCAAGTAAACCAAAAAGTAATTACTATTAGAACCGACCATGGTGGTGAATTTGAAAACTACAAGTTCGATAGATTTTGTGATAAACATGGTATTGAACACCAATATTCCGCACCAAGAACTCCGGATCAAAATGGAGTGGTAGAGCGGAAAAATAGGGTGTTAGAGGAACTTGCAAGAACCATGCTAAATGATTCTCAAGTACCTCATTATTTTTGGGCCGATGCCGTTAATACGGCTTGCTATGTCATGAATAGAATTCTAATTAGGACCATGCTCAAGAAAACCCCCTATGAGCTTTACAAAGGAAGAAAACCAAATATATCCCATTTTCATGTTTTTGGATGAAAAGTTTATGTTTTAAACAATGGAAAAGATCAACTTGGAAAATTTGACTCCAAATCCGATGAGGGAATATTTTTGGGTTATTCTTCACATAGTAAAGCATATAGAATTTTTAATAAAAGAACTATGACTATTGAAGAATCTATTAATGTGGTTTTTAATGAGTCTTCGAAAGAAGATGGTGTTTTAAGTGATGGTTGTGATGAAGGTTTTGAGTTTTCAAAAGAGGAAAAAAGGAAGGAGATTTTAAAGGATGAAGGAGAAGTTATAAATGATCATGATCCGGCTTGGAAAACGGTGAAAGCTCACCCTATTTACAATGTCATAGGAGACCTTTCAAAGGGAGTATTAACTCGTAGGACAATTCAAAATATTTGTCATTTTGTTTCCTTTGTTTCTCAAATCGAACCAAATTCAATTAAGGAAGCAATTTTGGATGAACATTGGGTTATGGCCATGCAAGAAGAACTAAATCAATTTGTTAGAAATGATGTTTGGGAATTAGTGCCTATACCCGATGATCATACCATAATTGGTTTAAAATGGATTTATAGAAATAAACTTGATGAATCCGGTTTGATTATAAGAAACAAAGCGAGACTTGTTGCCCAAGGGTACAACCAAGAGGAAGGTGTTGATTATGATGAGACCTTTGCTCCGGTTGCACGCCTTGAGGCAATCCGAATCTTGCTTGCCTTTGAATCAATTATGAAATTTACTCTTTATCAAATGGATGTCAAGAGTGCTTTCTTGAATGGTTTCATAAATGAAGAAGTGTATGTTAAGCAACCACCCGGTTTTGAAAGTCATGAATTTCCAAACCATGTTTATAAATTGAAAAAGGCACTTTATGGATTAAAACAAGCTCCTAGAGCTTGGTATGATCGATTAAGTACCTTTTTATTAGAAAATGACTTTCAAAGAGGAAAGGTTGATAATACCCTATTCATCTATAAAACCAAAAAGGACATTTTGTTAGTGCAAATATATGTAGATGATATTATCTTTGGTGCCACTAACGTGTCCTTGTGTAGCAAGTTCTCTAATTTGATGAAAAAGGAATTTGAAATGTCCATGATGGGGGAGCTCAAGTTCTTCCTAGGACTTCAAATCAAGCAAGTCAAAGAGGGGATTTTTGTGCATCAAGGAAAATATTGCAAGGAGCTCATTGGAAAATTCGGAATGGACAAATGCAAAGAAGCTTACACTCCCATGAGCACATCATGCTACCTAGACAAGGATGAACAAGGTACACCGGTTGATGTTAGTAAATATAGAGGCATGATAGGTAGTCTTCTATATCTTACCGCATCTAGACCGGATATTATGTTTAGTGTATGCATGTGTGCCCGTTTTCAAGCTAATCCTAAGGAATCACACCTATCCGCGGTCAAACATATTTTTAAATATCTTAAAGGAACAATTAACACCGGATTATGGCACCCTAGTGATACTAGTCTTAGTTTGGTTGGTTATTCGGATTCCGACTTTGCGGGATGCAAGCTTGATCGCAAAAGCACTAGTGGTACTTGCCATTTATTGGGAAGTTCACTAGTGTCATGGTTTTCTAAAAAGCAAGCTTGTGTTGCTCTTTCCACCGCCGAAGCGGAATATATCGCCGCCGGTAGTTGTTGTGCTCAACTCTTGTGGATGAAACAACAATTATTGGATTTTGGTTTGAAACTTGAAAATATTCCTATTAAATGCGATAACACGAGTGCAATCAACTTAACTAAGAATCTGGTGTATCACTCAAGGACTAAACACATTGAAATTAGACATCATTTCCTAAGGGATCATGTACAAAAAGGTGATTGCACTATTGAATTTGTAAGTACCACAAACCAATTAGCGGACATTTTTACAAAACCATTGCCAAGAGATACCTTTTATCATATAAGAGGAGAACTTGAAATTTTAGATGAGTCAAGCATTAGCTAATTGATTTGTGTTTGTGAAAAATCACCAAGTATGTATCATTTCATGTGTATTGGTATTTGATGAACAATTGGACCTTGAGATACTGTGAAATATATGATTTTGATTGTGAGTGATTTTAATTCAAAATCTGTGTTGATGTTAAATATGTTGGATTTGTGAAATTGTGTTCAAAATGCTGTTAAAACTGTCTGTCTGTCAAATTTACTCGAGTGTTTTTCTTTTTACTCGAGTATTTTAATTCCAAAATTAAATCATTTGAAAATTGAAAAAGTTTTTGGCCATGTCTGATGCTTTCACTCGAGTGTTTTAAATTTTACTCGAGTAATTTCATTTTTACTCGAGTCTTTCAAATTTTACTCGCGTGAATTTCAGTCCAGTAACTTCCAACTTTTTGGACTGGGCTTTTTACTCGAGTACTTTCAACAATACTCGAGTATCAGGCTTAGAACACTCGAGTGTTTTTAAAAACACTCGAGTAATGCGACAAGTTTAAAGCCAGCAGTAGCGTTTCAGCACCTCACTTTTCACGAACCCTCTCTCTCTTCATTCGAGTTCTGTCACCCTCCATCATCAAAAACACGATTTTAACTCAAATTTTTCACAGATTTCAACTCCAAATCATCTTCTCATCATTATTCTTCACTTATTTCACTTCAAATCACCATTTTTTTCCTCAAATCCTCAAATCCCTTTTCAAACCCTAACTCCCCCAACTTCAAAATTCTTCAATTTTTTCTCAAAATTGTGTGCAAATGTCTACTTCTCGTGCTGCCCTACGTCCAAGGAAGAAAAGGAGGGAGCCCACTCCTCCTCCTTCATCATCTTCAGAGGAAGAAGTGGAATTCTTCTCTCCAAATGAGTGTGCTAGGAGGGAGGCATTGTTTGTGACTCATGCATACGGTGTGCAAAGCTGGACCACTGAGGAATTCCTTGAGGGTAATGGCTTTACATTTGTTCAAAAGCTTAGAGATCAGCACCTTATGCAATTTATCTCTTTTCATGGTCCTATTTATCTTAGGCTTGTGCGACAATTTTATGCAAATTTTAAGGAGATAGATAGGACTACCTATGAAACCAGTGTAGAAGGCACCCATTTTCAGATTAGGCCTAGGGATTTAGAGACCGTTTTTGGCATAACACAAACGGGGCAGAACAATTTCAATACTGACACTGATGATATTTTTAGAAACCTGCTTCGTCCCGATCGTGTTTATGACGGAAACGAGAAGAAAGCTGTGCATATGACCACATCAAACCGCATACTTCATCATATATTTTGTCATATACTCTTGCCCCAAACCTCTCCAAATTACTCAAAGCCCACCAAATTAGAGCTTCAACTCACTGATGCCATTCTTAATGATAATATGCTGAATTGGGCTGCGATTGTTCTTTCTCGGATGGTCAAAGCGGGGAGCTCTAAAGCCACCCAAAACTTGCCTTATCCGATGCATGTGAGTAGACTCCTCCAGCACTTCAATGTGCCTATTCCTGTCGGTGAGGATTCCTTTGATCCTCCTGAGGAGTTGCATGCGCTTCATGACGGGCTGCTTCGTCAAATGAAGATGAGGAAGCGTGGTGGGAGGTGGTACTGGATGGATGAGGTGGCAGCCATGGAGTCTCAGGAGGCCGCTGAGCGTGCTTCAGCTCAGCAAGGAGTAGATGCTGAGCAGTTGGCTGAGGAGCAGGCTCAGTTTGATCAGGCTGATGGTGGTGGTGCTGGTGGTGGTGCAGATGATCCGGTTGATAATATTGATTTTGGCAATCTTGCATTTGGGACATATCAGACTCACTTCGATGCTCGCTTTGATCAGTTTGACAGCCGTATGGATAGTATTGAGCATCGGATGACGGAGCAGCAGGACAACATTAGCCGCCTTGAGTTACAGATGGGAGTTCAGTCCGCTATGCTTTACTCGCGGTTGGACCAGCATTCGGTTCAGATGAATGCTCGGTTCGACGACATGATGACTGCCTTCGGACGCTTCTTTCCTCCGCAGGACCCTCCTGCACCAGACATGTTCTAGCTTTGTGGACATTGCACTCTGTTTTCTCTGTTTTTCGATCTTTTCTGTTTTATGTCATGTATTTCCAGGATTTCTAGTTTTCATTTTCCTTTGGAGTTAGTTTGATTTCGGTAACCCCTGCGTAGGTATTTCTTCGCTTTTATGATATTGACCTTGTCATGACTCTGATTTCGTTTTTATGCCATTTTATGTTATGATCTCTTTTATGCTCTGATTTCTCTTGATTTACACGTGCTTTAAGTTCTCCGATACTCATGATTTTGTATATTGCTTATCTTTAGGGGGAGTTTTCACTATTGGTATCCTTCTTATCTCCTCCGTTTCCAAATAATATCTTTTTGATTATGACAAAAAGGGGGAGAAAAGAGGCATGAGAAGAGCAAGCACATTTTTTTTACTCTGATATTATTTTTTGCTCTCGCTCTGATACCAATCACATATTGTGCACTTGACTATGATTACTATGATATTATGCTGTGCTTGGAATTCTCTGGATTGACAGGTTTATAGGTTCCTATATTGAGGGGGAGCTCTCAAAAGAGAAGGAACGGTTTAATTATTTTGTCATCATCAAAAAGGGGGAGATTGTAGAATCAAGTCTCCAATGAGGTGGATTTATTTTGATGATGACAATATAATTAGATCATGGATTTAAAGGAAGAATTCAAGCTCACCAAGTCAAGAAGATCAAGTGCATCATTTAGTTAGTCATTCTCTTTTGTACTTTAAATGTAATTTTATTTATTTTATTGAGAGTGGGTAGCTTAGGAAGTAATCTCACCCTTAGGATAAATAATTTTAAATGCATGAAAAAGGTTGGGGTTACATAAAATTATTCCTTGAAGAGAGAATTGAAATTAATTGTTGAAAAACTTAATTTTTATCATCTCTGGGCAAAATACTCGAGTAAGCTGAATTATACTCGAGTATCACAAGACTCGAGTAAGTAAAATGTACTCGAGTATCAAAACACTCGAGTACTTCCCAGAATACTCGAGTATTTCAGCCTCAAGTCAGAGATTTGACCGTTAGTTCAATACATGGGCATTTCTATTGAAAGATGGGCAAAAGACTCGAGTAGTCTCAAAAACACTCGAGTATTTTGCCTCTGACAGCAAATTTTTTAACCGTTGGAAGAGGGAAAAAATGGGAGAAAAGAATTACTCTCACTCTCTCATTCCCTCTTCCATATATCAGAAATGAGTGCCATTGAACTAACTAACAAGAACATTAAAAGTCTATTGTGCTAAACATTCATTTTGATCATTCTCTCTCTCAAGTGAAAAATACTCTAACTCAATCTATTCATTCATCATTATTATTTGTTCTAAGAGTTAGAGTTTGTGCTTAATTGTTGTGGAAATCATTTGTTGGATTTCTCCACATACACATACACTTCTTGTTCTAAAAATCTTGGTTGGTAACCAAGTGTACCTAAGTGGGTCTTAGGTTCATTCAAGACTTGGGAGGTTCTCAAGCAATGGCTAAGAGGTTCTTAGCTTTGGTGGAGCTCTTGAAGGTTTCAAGGAGCTTGAAGAAGAAGGAGTCTTCATCACCAACATCAAATTGGGGTAGAAATTCAAGAGTTTGGTACACTCTTGGAAGGGATAGGTTGAGTGAGGCATCTCAATACCCTTTGTAATATTTCTAACAATTTTATTTTAGTAGACACTCCTAAGGTTCTTAGGGGGACTGGACTAGCTCTCTAAATAGA
Source organism: Crotalaria pallida (assembly GCA_037953625.1). Taxonomy (NCBI): domain Eukaryota; kingdom Viridiplantae; phylum Streptophyta; class Magnoliopsida; order Fabales; family Fabaceae; genus Crotalaria; species Crotalaria pallida. The sequence continues at coordinate 35,515,480 of CM075655.1, read as the reverse complement.
GAGTGAACCAGTATAAAATTGTTGGTGTTGATCTTTTATAGCTTTCTTTAACTTCAAGCAAAAAACAAACCTAAGTTGCTCAAAAGGGGGTTATTAATTAGAGTAGTAATTCCGCAACAATTAAGTGATTTTGAAGTTGTTATAGCTTTATTTAATTGCTTTCCACTCTATTATTAATCTGCCCTGGACTGGATCAATTCATATTGATTAAAGTGCATATAATTCAGAAACTGTTTTTCTGCTAACTGCACGATTTACTCGAGTATTCTTAAGAAGACTCGAGTGTTCTTGTGATTTTACTCGAGTAGTCTTAAAAACACTCGAGTGTTCTTGCTCTATTTCTGAAAAATCTGCACGTGATCAATTATACTTAATTGCATTCGAAAATTAGTCACTATTGCATTCAGATTACTATTCACCCCCCTCTAGTAATTGCTAAGCCCGCTTGTTGGTTTCCAACACTTCCAATCATTGATCTTCTCCTCTTCTAAAACTCTCTAAAATTATGTAATCTCCATCTCTAAAAGCTGCCTAACCTAGTTCTAAAACCTATATTTAAAAGCTAAAACGAAATCCTAATTAATCCCCTGAAAAACGCATCAGAAATCAGTCCATTGGGCCTCTTCGACGTTCGCGCGCCTGGGCGCGCTAGGTCTTATGGTCCCTTAATCACCGCTGCATGCGCGCCTGGGCGCGCCATCCACATGTCTGGGCGTGCAACTTTACTTCTAGCTCCATTTCTCTCCGTTCTTGTGCCATTTTCAAGCTCCTCTAATCCTCTTTCATGCTCCAATAATATTTTCTTCAATTAAGCTCCGAAAGTACTTGAAACAAACCCAAAACGGATCAAAACGTTCAAAGGATTCTAAATTACCTAACTTTCTAAAAACTATACAAAAAATCCTAAATTTACAAGAGAAACAAGTCAAATCCATAGTAAAAGGAAGTCTAATTCATGCTCAAAACATCATATATTAGACCCAAATCACTCCCCCAAACTTAGTATTTTGCATATCCCAGGCAAAAGTAAAATAAATATTCTAAAACACAAGACTACCTCCTAAATCAAAATGTACACACTTAATCTAAGACTTCGACTCACAGACTCATACACTTTTTATCACAAGCAGTTTATACAATTGAAACCTGATTAGAGAAACAAACTCAATAAGAACTAATGATTAGTGAACACTCTCAACCTCATAGTGTGTATCTCTCATGTGTATCAAGGGTTATACAATTCACTCAAGTTCATACAATGACAATGTGTTACCATAAGCTTGACCATAGACCCAAATCTACACTGAAATTATTGAATACATGCAAAAATCAAAAGGCTTTAATTTTGGTTGTAATGAGGCCATGACTAAAAGTGTAAGGCGGGATAAAAGAAAGAAGGGCTGAAACTAAGGGCTAAAATGCAAAAACAAATTTCCCTCTAAAAATTATGAATGAAAAATGAATACTACATAAACACAACTCAATTTTCAATCAATTTCATACTTCTTTTCTTTTTCACTATTTTTCCTTTTATTCTCTTCCTTTCACATTTATTTATTTTTCAATTTTTTTTTCTTGGAAGAGAAATAGAACTCATAACACTTTTCACCAATTACTTTCACTTTTCTTATTCATTCCTCCCAATTGCTCATTCAAAATTTTCAAGGTACTCACAAAAATATTTCAATAGATGCAGGGTACCAAAGAAAAATCATAATATCTCATAAGGCTCAAAATGGGCAACTAAGGGAATATTTATCAATTCAAATCATCTGAAGGCAACAAAAACACAACCTAAGTGCCTTAATCATCTTAATGCATGCAAACAATTATCAATTTTGAAAGGGTCAGGTCAAGTTCTAGAACACAAAGTCAAAATGAACACACTCATGAAAGAAATAGGGGTCTCAAATCAGAATAATTCAATAAATCATACCCCATCAGTGTATAGGCTCAAAAACTCACAGGCTAAACAGTCAGTTCACTAATCACAACTTCTCAAAAAGTTTGTCAAAATAACCAGATTTCAAAAATATTCACAGCTCAATCAAATCAATATCAAAAATCAATGAGTCTAATCCTAAACTAAGTATTTACACCTATCATCAGAAAAACAGTCCTTAGTCTAGAATAATCATCTACTCCTACAAAAGACACAAACCAACACTAAAAATGGGAGAACAATTCAGATCTGAAAAATTTAATTTTTATTTTGTCCACTCCCCAAAACTTAGAGGTTGGCTTGTCCTCAAGCAAACTAAACTAAACTAAACTACAAAATAAAAATTAAAACTACCTAGAAAAATAGGACATTATTTTTGCGAAGTACAAGGTCTGGGGTGACATATAGGGAACTAATGGGAACAAATGGGGTCATACCCCCAAACTTGAATACTGCACCCTCCTGCCACGCCTGGGCGTGGCTGGACCTGTACCACTTTTTTTTATATAATAAAAATAAAAGCTAACTAATAACTAATTACCGAAAAATAAAACCTAAGGGAAAATACCTAACATTGGGTTGCCTCCCAACTAGCGCTTGTTTAACGTCACGAGCCTGACGGGTCACCTCATTTCAGAGGTTAGGGTGGTTGCCAAGATCCCTTCAAGGGTGGCACCTTGCTTTTCAGCCTCTTCTCAACACTCACTCCATTCGAGTGCTGAATGCACATGAGAGGAGCAAAGTTCTCCGCGGTGATTGGTGGTTTTTCAAAAATTTTAATTATAGTTTGGTCACCATTCACTCGAAGAATTACTACTCCTCTAGGCACATCAATCACTGCCCCTGCTATGGCCAAGAATGGCCGTCCAAAAATTAGAAGAATATTTTTATCCTCTTCTACATCTAAGATCATGAAATCTAAGGGCAGGATAAAATCTTTCACCTTAACCAGAATATCTTCCACCACTGCATATGGGCAGAGGGTGGTTCTATCAGCTAACTGAAGTAATGTTGGGGTAGGCTTAATCTCTCCTAAGTTTAATGGTTCACAAATAGACAATGACATAATATTAACACTAGCTCCTAAGTCATAGAGAGCCTTACCTGAGTACTCCTTGCCTATGCTAATTGGTAGAGTGAAGCTACCTGGGTCCTTAAGCTTTGGTGGAAGGTTGGATTTGATGATACTGCTACACTTCTCTGCTATCAGGAATGTCTCGTCAGTGAGCATCCGCTTCTTCTTTGTCAGCAACTCCTTTATGAATCTCGCGTACAAAGGCATTTGTGAGAGAGCCTCTGCAAACGGGATGTTGATCTCCACCTTCCGTAGCATCTCCAAGAACTTGGAGAATTGCTTCTGGTCATCCTCTTTCTTCAACCTCTGAGGATAAGGAATCCTCGGAGGTAGTGGTGCTGGTTTGGGTGTGCCTTGCTCTTTCTCTTGATCCGCAGGTGGATCCTGCGTCTGTTGCCTTGAATTTGAGCCTCTTCCACTTGGTTGCTTTGGCCCCTCATCCTTCTTCTCAAGCTCAGTTGCATTACCCTTCTTCTGTGGCTCCTCATATGATGTGCCACTTCGAAGGGTGACCGCCATGCATCGCTCCTTGTAGTTGGTTGCGATCTCTGATATCCAATTGTTTATTTGAGCCACTTTGATCGAGGCCGTACCCGATACAAATAAAAACAGTTTAAGTATAGTACTAAGAAGTGACTCCTAGGTCGTCTCCCAAGGAATATCTTATCAAGCAAAAGGTCGAACACATAGTATGCATAGAAAACAGGGGGGGGGGGTTTATATTGAATATTGAATAATTGAAATCAAAACAGAATTAAATCAAAACGAAGAAACAGATAAGGAAAAGCGGATAAACCCCTTTGGCTCGCGTTCACAACTCTATCATCGGTCACAAAAGATCAATTTCTTTCCTCTTCACTGTCCAACTCGTGAGAATTAAATACTAAGCGAAAATTCAATTCTCACCCCAAAACCCAAACCTCTAATTAAGCATTAAAAGCCAAAGCATGGAGTTTTTACGAGTTTGCATAAATTAAGCATTCATACACATGGATTATCTCTATATAATGGAACTAAGCGAACCATAACATATCAATAAGCATGAAAACAGTGAATAAAAACGAAATAGCATTAAGAACAAAACCTCAAGAGTATGTGATACATTACCAAAGGGATTTAACCTAAGAGTTTAGCCTTCCATGATGAAATAAGTCAAAAACGTGTAGAAAAAGGGAAGAGAGAGAAACCCTAGCAGCCACCACAAGCTTGGAGAGCAAAACTAAGCCTTCTCTATGAGAGAGAATGTAAAAAAACGTGAATGGAAGCTCTCCCCAGGGTTTACACGAATTTGGCTTTTTAAATCACAAAACGGGCCTAAATCATGGGCCCAAATCCTAAGGAAAGCTTATCTCTAAATTAAATCTAAAAAATATCTTATAGATAAAATCTAAATCTTAAAAGATATAACTAAATCTCAACTAATCCTAAAGATAGATTACAATCTTCACTTCATCATATATCTTCTCTTCCAAAATTAAATCTTCACTCCCAAAATTAAATCTTCACTCCCAAAATGTCCAAAAAGCCCTTGTGCCAAATATGACCTGAAAATAGAAATATAATTAATTAGGCTAAATAATCACAAATTAAACAATATTCAGAATATTAGTCCAATAAACTCTAAATCACTAAATCAAGCTAAACAATGTCAAATAGGCAACAAGTATCAATAATAGGAGTAAAATAATGCAAGGAATAATGGGAAATAAAATGCTCATCAAATACCCCCACACTTATCCTTTTGCACTCCTGGGCAAAACTAAGAATTAGGACTGAGAAGATCAATATGCACCAAAGTGAATCATGCAACAAGATTACTACAACTAAAGAATGCAAACCTAAGAGATTACATACTTCACAATGAATTCTAGGAAATGCAAAGAAATGGGCAAAATCGAGCACACGAAGAAAATAAGGACCAAAGAGTCAAGGCATTCATGAACATCATCCAATTATTTCAAATATGCAAAGAAAACCAATGACATCAAGAGGGTAGTCACAAAGATGATAGAAACTCACAAGGATCACTCAATAGTGTTTACACTCAAGGCACATCATGAAAAACAAACACAACCATAGGCTTGACAAGCCTCTAACATCAACAATCAACACACATGCACATTAAGATCAAAAGGTCTTTTCAGGGTTGTAATGGGGCCAAGGACAAGGTAGGATAAAAATATGGGAAATGTAGCTAAAACCCAGGGAATAGAGGAGCAATGGGGAACAAGTAAAAAAAAAAATAATCACAATCCACCCCAGAATGAAATGGTAAACATAACAACAACCTCTAATTCCAATCCTCCATGCCTCAATCAACCTTTTATTCCATTTTTTTCTTCTTCTTCTTTTTCTTTCTTTTTTCTTTTTTTTTCTTTTTTTTTCTTTTTTTTTTTGAATTGCATTACATCGCAGAACTTCATGAACGAAAGAAAAGAAGAAACAATAAAAATGGCATAATGAGATAAAGCCATAATTACATCACCGACCATAAAGGCAAAACCCAGAACTCACAAGAGATGAAGAACAAAGCACCCTCGCTTACTTAATACCCATTCCCAAAACAATTCCAAAGCTCCAACATTCCCTAAGGTTAGGACAATCATGGTTTTTCAGTCATAGGCTTGTAATGAGCTAAAGAACAAAGAAAAGGGATATAAAGGCTCAAAGGGGCTATCAAAGGATAAATTCATTCAAGGTAGGCTCATATGGCTAGTGGCTTATTCAAGAAAAAAAACAATGCCTAAATTATTTCAAAATGTGCATGGGAATATCAAGTATCAACAAGAGTCAAGTCAAGTTCTAGAGTGAAAGTAATCCAGAGTGCAATCACACATGAAAGAAAAATTAGGTGGCATATATAGCAATCCACCCACAATTAAGGCTCAAATCCTCACAAAAGGGACAATTCTATCACAGTGTTACCACCTCTTAATTATCAAAAGCAACTTTACACACAGAAATGCATGAATTCAGACACAAGATACCAAGACTCTACTAAAATGAAGCAAAAACATGCAAGAAAATGCCCAAAACTTAGCAAAACCTAAAAAAATCAAAGCAAAAATATGCAACCTAAACTACTCTCCCCCCCACACTTAAATCACACATTGTCCTCAATGGAACACAAATAGCAGAATCAGACAGATATAGACAAGTGCAATAAAAAGAGTAAGGAAGGAGAAAAGAAGACTCCCGAAATCATGGTGGGTCAAAAATGGGGTCGACCAATGAGGCCTCCTCCACAGGTGCATCATCCAAAGAAGGGGAGGTTAGGAAAGGCTTGAGTCGGTGGCCATTGACTTTGAAGCTCTTGTCTGTGGACTCACTCTTGATCTCCACAGTGCCATAAGGAAACACCTGGGTGACTACAAACGGTCCAATCCATTTAGAGCGGAGCTTTCCACTCATGAGTCCAAGCCTAGAGTTGTAGAGCAACACTTTTTGACCAACCAAGAACTCCTTTATGCAAATTGAGCTATCATGGAGCTTCTTGGTCTTCTCTTTGTAGAACTTGGAATTCTCATAGGCCTCCAAACGGATCTCATCTAGCTCACTCAACTGCAGCTTCCTCTCCTCACCCGCTTGATCAAGAGCTAAGTTACATTGCTTCACAGCCCAATATGCACGGTGCTCTATCTCCACAGGCAGGTGGCATGCCTTACCAAAGACAACCCGATAGGGTGACATCCCTATGGGTGCCTTGTAAACAGTCCGATGGGCCCATAGAGCATCCTCCAATCGTGTGCTCCAATCCTTTCTATTAGGCTTCACCATCTTCTCCAAAATCCGCTTGATCTCTCTGTTTGAAATCTCAGCTTGCCCATTGGTTTGGGGGTGATATGGTGTAGAAACTTTGTGCACAACCCCATACTTCTTGAGCAAAGCTTTCATGGATCTATTGCAGAAGTGTGTGCCTTGATCACTGACTATGGCTCTAGGTATGCCAAACCTGCAAAGGATATTAGACCTGACAAAATCTACAACAACTTGAGCATCATTAGTCCTGGTGGCCTTAGCTTCCACCCATTTGGATACATAATCCACAACAAGTAAGATATAATAAAAACCAAAAGAAACAGGAAAGGGGCCCATGAAATCTATACCCCAAACATCAAACACCTCACAGAACAACATAGGTTGTTGCGGCATCCGTTGCCTCCTAGATAGGGTGCCTCCTGCCCTTTGACATTGCTCACATGAGCTGTAGATTTTGCTTGCATCCTTGAAGATGGTAGGCCAATAAAATCCAAAATCCAGCACCTTTCGTGCTGTCCTTTGAGTGCCAAGGTGGCCTCCAACTGGTGAAGCATGGCAAAATTGGAGAACCGATTGGATCTCCTGGTCTGGAATGCACCTGCGAATGACCTGATCACTGCAAAAACGCCACAAATAGGGGTCATCCCATACATAATACTTGGCATCGCTCTTCAATTTGTCTCTTTGAGCTTTGGATGCCAAGGGTGGAAAAACAGATGCAACTATATAATTTACAATATCAGCAAACCAAGGAATAAGGGGAGGGGGATGTGAAACATGCAAAACTAAAAGCTGCTCATCCGGGAAGTCATCCCGGATAGGAAATGCATCCTCCTCTCTCTCTATTCTACTCAAGTGGTCTGCGACAAGGTTATGTGCACCACTCCGATCCTGAATCTCAAGATCAAACTCCTGGAGGAGCAACATCCATCTAATCAACCTAGGTTTGGAATCTGTCTTTTTCAAAAGATACTTCAGAGCAGCATGATCAGTATACACCACAACCTTAGAACCTAACAGATATGATCTAAACTTATCAAGTGCAAAGACAATGGCTAACAACTCTTTTTCAGTTGTGGTGTAATTAACTTGTGCTGAATCTAAAGTCCTAGATGCATAATAAATCACATGAGACATATTACCAACCCTTTGGGAGAGAACTGCTCCCAAAGCATAATTCGAGGCATCGGTCATGAGCTCAAATGGGAGAGTCCAGGCAGGTGGTTGGATGATGGGAGTGGTGGTGAGTGCTCTCTTTAACTCATCAAATGCTTTCTTGCATTGGTCTCCAAACTCAAATGCGGTATCCTTTTGAAGCAAGTTGGATAGTGGAAGGGCTATCTTGCTAAAGTTCTGAATAAACCTGCGATAGAAACCTGCATGGCCAAGAAAAGAACGCACCTCTCGCACGCAAGAGGGGTAAGGCAAATGTGATATTACATGCAGCTTAGCAGGGTCAACCTCTATGCCGTTATGCGAAATAATGTGCCCTAAGACTATGCCTTGTTCTACCATAAAATGACATTTTTCAAAATTCAAGACAAGGTTAGTCTCAATGCACCTATTAAGCACCTTAGACAAACTATCAAGACATGCATCAAAAGAGGAACCATATACACTAAAATCATCCATGAAGACCTCTATGCAATGCTCAAGTAAGTCATTAAAAATACTCATCATACATCTTTGAAAAGTGCCAGGAGCATTGCATAGGCCAAAAGGCATCTTCCTATAAGCAAATGTACCAAAAGGACAGGTAAATGTAGTCTTATGTTGGTCCTCTGGTGCAATACAGATTTGGAAATAACCAGAGAAACCATCTAAGAAGCAATAGTGAGATTTACCTGCCAGGCGCTCCAACATCTGATCAATGAAGGGAAGAGGAAAGTGATCCTTGCGGGTCGCCTGGTTGAGCTTCCTATAATCAATGCAGACTCTCCAACTGTTCTGCACTCTAGTGGGAATCAGCTCATCCTTCTCATTTTTGACAACTGTCACCCCAGACTTCTTGGGAACTACTTGAACCGGGCTTACCCAAGTGCTGTCTGAAATGGGGTAGATAATGCCAGCTTGCAGCAGCTTGGTGACCTCTTTCTTCACCACATCAAGAATCTGGGGGTTCAACCGTCTCTGGGGTTGTCTCACTGGTTTAGCCCCATCCTCCAATAAAATCCGATGCATGCACATGGAGGGGCTAATACCAGGTATGTCTGCCAAAGTCCATCCTATTGCCCTTTTGTTTGCTCTAATCACATCCAGCAGCTGCTTCTCTTGATCAACAGAAAGGGAGGTAGAGATGATCACTAGAAGTTTCTGCTCAGCCTCCAAGTAAGCATATTTGAGATGAGGAGGAAGGGGCTTCAGGTCCAATAAAGGTGCCTGCATCACAGATGGAACTAAAGGAGCAGCAGAATTGGATTCTGCCGCCTGCACCTGAACAAGTGAATTAGACTCATGCAAAACAGAAATGGGGTTAGCATGATCTGAATCTATATCATATGAATCAACAGATGCAGTAGCAGAATTTAAAAACTGGTCAATTTCAATGCATGCAGTGCACATTTCGGAATCAGAACATGCAGAACAAGTAAATGAGCTAGTGAAAGATGGCAAATCATAATCATGCAAAAAGTCTAGAACATGCTCATCAATCAGATCACCAATCAAGTCAACATGAAAAACAGAGTGGTCATCAGAAAAATGTTTCATAGCATCAAAAATATTGAATCGAACCACACTGTCATCAAATTCCATGGAAAGTGTACCTGCATGCACATCTATCTTGGTTCGGGCTATTTTCAAAAATGGTCTCCCTAATATGATAGGGACAGCACTACGAGAGGTGTCCTCTTCCATATCAAGAATATAAAAATCAGCAGGAAAGATAAGCTCTTCAACCCGAACCAGGACATCCTCTATCAAACCTGCGGGGTAGGCAGTAGATCTATTTGCCAAATGAATAACCACACCCGTAGGTTGAAGAGGTCCAAGTGAAAGAGACTTGAAAACAGACATAGGCATAACATTAATAGATGCTCCTAAATCTAGCAAAGCATTCTCAAATTTAGTATTACCTATGATACAAGGCACAGAGAAAGTTCCAGGATCCTTACACTTTTCAGGAATATGAGGGACGGGTTTACCTATAAGAGCAGAGACATTTCTTCCCATGTTGATCCTCTCATTGCCCTTGAGCTTCCGTTTGTGTGTGCATAGATCCTTCAAGAACTTTGCATACCTTGGAATCTGCTTGATTGCATCAAGAAGGGGTATGTTGACTTCCACCTTCCTGAATGTGTCAAGTATCTCTTTGTCGATCTCTTCCATTTTCTTGCTTTGAGTCACCCCCCTTGGTGGGAAAGGAAGAGGAATGGGGGGTGGTTGTTGGGCAGCAGCAGGTGTTGTGCTTGTGGAAGGCTGAGCTGGATGGGATTTTCTGGTACTTGTGTGCTCACTCTCCTCGACCATTTAGCTCTTCTTGTTGGTTGAAACTAGATCATCTTTGTTGAGGTCAGATTCTGGTGTGGGTGTGACAATCTGCTTCCCTGACCTTAGACTAATGGCATTCACATTCTGGTTTGGATTGATCACTGTTTGGGATGGCAACTTGTTAGAATTCTGAGATTGCATAGTGTTGATTGTTGTTGCCATCTGTCCCATCTGATTGGTCAAAGATTGAATTGAGGCCTCTTGTCTTTGAATGGATGCTCTAGTTTCCTGTTGGAATTGGAGATTTTGCATGGTCATCTGTTTCATCAGCTCTTCCAATGAAGGCTGCTGCTCAGTACTAGGAGCTGGTGGTGCAGAATTAGCCTGTTGTTGTCTCTGTTGCTGGACTGGAGGAGGTACATATGGTGGTCTAGAATTGTTCTGAAATTGAACCTGTGAAGGTTGCTGCTGATCAGACCATCTCAGGTTGGGATGGTTCCTCCAACCAGGGTTGTATCTATTGGTAGAGAGATCAAAGTTCTGTGGCTGCTGATTTCTACTGTTGAAGATGTTGGCGGCATATGCCTCAGGTTGGTCAGCACCAGTCGTTGGTTGCTGCTGCACAGAAGGGCATGCATCTGTGGGGTGCTCAGCGGATGTGCATATGCCACATAATCTAGCAGGCAGAGACAACTTCTTCTGGTTGATGGCCAATTGAGTGACCAAAGTTGTAAGTGAATCTATCTTCTGTTCAAACTTCTCAACCTTACCAGAACTTGTGCCAACATCATTCACTCCTCTCACTATGATTGCATCGCTGTTGCCCCTTGCATGGAATTGTTGACAATTGGAAGCCATCTTCTCAATCTTGACTCTGGCTTCTAAAGGTGTCATGTCTCCTAGGGCACCACCACTGGAAGCATCAAGCATGTTTCTCTCCATGAGGTTGAGACCTTCATAGAAATATTGAATAAGCAACTGCTCTGAGATCTGATGGTGGGGGCAGCTCGCACACAGTCTCTTGAATCTCTCCCAATACTCATAGAGACTTTCTCCACTTTGTTGCCTGATGCCTGATATATCCTTTCGGATTGCTGTTGTTCTGCATGCAGGGAAGAATTTCTCCAAAAATGCCCTCTTCAGGTCATCCCAGACTGTGATAGAACCAGGGGCCAGATCGTACAACCAATCCTTGGCTAGCCCCTCTAGGGAGTGTGGGAATGCCTTAAGACAAACATGATCCTCTTGCACATCATGTGGTTTCATAGTAGCACAGACAATATGGAACTGCTTGAGATGTTTATGAGGATCCTCACCTGCAAGACCATTAAACTTGGGCAACAAATGAATTAGTCCAGACCTTAGCTCATACGGGTCATCGGGATACTGGATGCACAAATCTTCAATAGTGAAATCAGGTGCAGCTAGCTCCCTCAATGTCCTCTCACGTGGTGGAGGTTGAGCCATATTTTCAGAATAATCAGAATAAGAATCAGAATTTATAGGAATAGAAGAAAAAGAAGCAGACTCACTATGTAAAGACTCAATAGACTCACTTATGGACTGGTTCCTATTTTGTCTAACTAGTCTGTGATAAGTTCTATCAATTTCAGGGTTATATGGATGAAAGTAGCTTGGGTTGCCCCTAGTCATGTACTGAACAGAACACCATGTAGCATAGCAAACTGTCACTAATATACATGACCAAAGTAAGCAACAAAATTTTTTATTTTTTAAAATTTTTTATTTATTTTTTTCAGCACCCTAAAATCATGAAAACATACCACAAAAAGTTTGAGGACAAAATTCAAAAGGGAACCAAGGCAAACAATTAAATCAGAGACCAAAAACTAAGAAAATAAAACTTGTAAAATAAAAAAGAAATAGTAAAACGGCTTTTTCAGGATCCAGACGAAGGAGTTTTTTGACAAAGTGAGAAAAATCAGATTATTCAGAAAATTCCCTTCGATTTGATATAAAATTCGTCAAATTCCGAGTTACGGGTCAAAAGTTGCGACGATTTGAAGAAAGTGCTGCTAAAACTTGGAAAATTTTTCTGGAACTCACAATCAGTGGTGATTTGAGTGATCGTGGTGCCTCAAAACCTTTTTATATGATAAAAGTAGTGTGGATATAAATTTTCGTGCAAAAATTCCACCCACAACTATGTGAACTAGCAACCACAGAATCAATCAAATACACTAATTGCAACAAAATAGCAAAACAGCAAACAGTGCAACTTCAACCGGTTATCAGAATTGACTACTAGACCCTAAATCAGACACGACACACTATAATAACTATACTAACTACGACACTAACTAACTACTAATGACCTTTGGCAAGAACCGATACTCCCCGGCAACGGCGCCAAATTTGATCGAAGCCGTACCCGATACAAATAAAAACAGTTTAAGTATAGTACTAGGAAGTGACTCCTAGGTCGTCTCCCAAGGAATATCTTATCAAGCAAAAGGTCGAACACATAGTATGCATAGAAAACAGGGGGGGTTTTTTTATATTGAATATTGAATAATTGAAATCAAAACAGAATTAAATCAAAACGAAGAAACAGATAAGGAAAAGCGGATAAACCCCTTTGGCTCGCGTTCACAACTCTATCATCGGTCACAAAAGATCAATTTCTTTCCTCTTCACTGTCCAACTCGTGAGAATTAAATACTAAGCGAAAATTCAATTCTCACCCCAAAACCCAAACCTCTAATTAAGCATTAAAAGCCAAAGCATGGAGTTTTTACGAGTTTGCATAAATTAAGCATTCATACACATGGATTATCTCTATATAATGGAACTAAGCGAACCATAACATATCAATAAGCATGAAAACAGTGAATAAAAACGAAATAGCATTAAGAACAAAACCTCAAGAGTATGTGATACATTACCAAAGGGATTTAACCTAAGAGTTTAGCCTTCCATGATGAAATAAGTCAAAAACGTGTAGAAAAAGGGAAGAGAGAGAAACCCTAGCAGCCACCACAAGCTTGGAGAGCAAAACTAAGCCTTCTCTATGAGAGAGAATGTAAAAAAACGTGAATGGAAGCTCTCCCCAGGGTTTACACGAATTTGGCTTTTTAAATCACAAAACGGGCCTAAATCATGGGCCCAAATCCTAAGGAAAGCTTATCTCTAAATTAAATCTAAAAAATATCTTATAGATAAAATCTAAATCTTAAAAGATATAACTAAATCTCAACTAATCCTAAAGATAGATTACAATCTTCACTTCATCATATATCTTCTCTTCCAAAATTAAATCTTCACTCCCAAAATTAAATCTTCACTCCCAAAATGTCCAAAAAGCCCTTGTGCCAAATATGACCTGAAAATAGAAATAGAATTAATTAGGCTAAATAATCCCAAATTAAACAATATTCAGAATATTAGTCCAATAAACTCTAAATCACTAAATCAAGCTAAACAATGTCAAATAGGCAACAAGTATCAATAATAGGAGTAAAATAATGCAAGGAATAATGGGAAATAAAATGCTCATCACACTTGCACTTCTAGGTTATGAATGCTGACTTCTTGATTGGCGAAATTCGCCCTTGCTTCTTCCATTAATGTATTGGTTGTGGTAGCCATTGCTTCGAGTGCTTTCTCCCAGCCTTGCTTCTGTGGCGGTGATGGATTGGGTGCTGGGCTGGACCATGAGGTGTGAGACTGACTGATTTGCCCCGGATTGTGGATATGGAGTACATGTTATTTTTAGGTACTCCATTACCCACAAACTTGGCCTGCTCCTCAATGGTGGTTGGACCCTTTCTGACTTCGAATGCACAATCACCATTCCGATGACCTCCCCCACAAAAGTCACACTTCAGAGTGCTTGATGCAACAGTGATCTGGCTTATCTGCTTCGTCAATGCAGCTATCTGCTGCTGCATTTGCTTGTTCTGCTCGATTAAGATCTTGACTTGACTAGAATCCAGATCATTGCTCTTCAGGACGCTCTGCTCCACTTGGGTCCTCAATCCTTGACTACTGCTGAATGCCATATTTGCTATAACTTCCTTGGCCTCTTCAACAGTCATCTTCATCAGCGATCCACCAGCTGCTGCATAACCATACTTTGATTGAATCGGTTGAGCCCATTATAGAACAATTGAATCTGCTGCCAGTCTTGCATAAATGTTGGGCACTTCCTCAGTAGCTGGTTGTAACGCTGCCAAGCTTCATGCAACGGCTCGTTGTCCTCTTGCATTAAGGAGTGAACGTCTTGCCTCAGCTTCGCTTGCATCCCAGCTGGAAGAAACTTATCCATGAATTTGGAGACAAGTAATTTCCAGCTGGACAAACTCCCTGGTGCCTGGTTGTTCACCCAAGTTAGCACCTCGCCCCTCAGTGAGAGAGGGAACATCCTCATTCTGATGGCCTCGTCCGTAGCACCCTCGATCTTGAAGAATCCGAGCATGCCCAGGAAGTTGGCGAAATGATCCCTGCGGTCTTGATTCGGCGCACCACTGAACTGATCCTGCATGATGAGGTGGATGTATTGTGGATCAATTGCGACTGCAATTGCAGTGATGGCTGGCCGGACTATGCTAGAAGCAAGGAAGTCCGGGTCCACAGTTGCATATTCCGCCAAGGTCTTCCTCGGAGGAGGAGGCGGAGAGGATCCGTGAGATCCTCCTCTTCCAGCCAACTTCAAAGTTGTTATTTCCCCTCTCCTAGTGCTGAATTTTTCTCCTCTTTGCACTTAAATTGATATAAATTCCTGCACAGCACAAAAACAAAAGAAAAATTACGCAGCACCTGTTGAGACAAGAAACTAACTCAAAAAATAAATTTCACCTAAAACTACTACTAAGTACCGAAAATTAATTGAAACGAAATTCAATCCTCGGCAACGGTGCAAAAAACTTGTTCACTCTCTAGCAAGTATACTAGATCGCAAAGTGATATAGTCAATAAGACCAGATATCATCCCTCAGGGATTGAAAATTGTTCAATTAATTCTCACCAAAGAGTAGTTAAAAGTAAAATCTATAAGTTTATAACTAATTAATTAAGATTGAATAAAAACATAAAATAAATTAAAAACAGAAAATAAATAGAAGTTGTGAACAATTTGAGAAAGATGTTAGGAACATGGTTTCATTGTATGGCGTTGTTTATTTATCATGAATCTCTGTTTTTCCTTAAATCATGAACAAATTCCTAAATTGGTAACTATTAGATCGCTCTTGTATAATTACCGTTTCTTATTCAATTAGATAATTCTTAATTCCTTAAGAGATTAAACCATTGAATAATCTTAATTAAGAACAGGGAATTAATCATGTTATATAATTACCCGATTGTATCCCTACTTGATGAATAACTATATTGTTTGAAGGCATGGCCTATTCTAATTCCTAATCTCTCAATTGAAGAATTAGAGATCCAAAACAAGACATAAATTGGCCAGATCTATGAATTGGAAATAAAACTCAATCAAACACATGATTTAGAAACGGAAAAACATCAATTCATAAAATCAATAAACTAATCCATACAAAATCCACCAATTCCTAACACAAGGGTTTTACTTACACATCATGAAAATAAGAACAAAAGCAATAGAAGAATGCATGATTGCCATGGAAAAGCCTTGGATCTTCCAATCCTTGATCTTCTCCTCTTCTAAAACCCTCTAAAATTATGTAATCTCCCTCTCTAAAAGCTGCATAACCTAGTTCTAAAACCTATATTTAAAAGCTAAAATGAAATCCTGATTAATCCCATGAAAAACGCATCAGAAATTAGCCCAATTGGGCCTCTTCGACGTTGGCACGCCAGGCCACACGCCTGGGCGCGCCAAGTCTGATGGTCCCTTAATCACCGCTGCATGCGCGCCTGGGCGCGCCATCCACTCGCCTGGGCGTGCAACTTTACTTCTAGCTCCGTTTCTCTCTGTTCTTGTGCCATTTTCAAGGTCCTTTAATCCTCTTTCAAGCTCCAATAATATTTTCTTCAATTAAGCTCTGAAAGTACCTGAAACAAACCCAAAACGGATCAAAACGTTCAAAGGATGCTAAATTACCTAACTTTCTAAAAACTATACAAAAAATCCTAAATTTACAAGAGAAACAAGCCAAATCCATAGTAAAAGGGAGTTTAATTCATGCTCAAAACATCATATATTAGACCCAAATCAATGTTGGAACTAAATCTTTTTTCAAAAGACTTAAAATTCTTAAAAGACTTAAAAGCTTTAATCCTTTCCTAACTCTGCGTTGAGAGAGAAGTAGTGGAGAGGAAAGATACAATATAATTGGAGACCGGTGTATCTTCGAGTGGTGATTGTGATAAGGGAGGGCAAGGACGGTGAAATGTCAAGAAGCCTTGAGCACTTCCTTAGGCGGGACAACGTTACAATGATCAAGGTCACCTGTTGGGCATTGATCGTAGCAAGGACTGCAACGCAAACTAGGGATAGGGTTGTCGCCCCCTTGAGCAAATCGGAGATGGTGAGAGGGAATCCAATCGAGGCTAAAGGTCATTGTTTTTATATATCGACCAACAGAGCGTGGTCCACTTGTTATTTTTGCTGGCCAACAGAGCGTGGTTGCAGCTGGTACGTACCCTCTAACACTTGATGCCTGTGTGGTTAGGATTCCTGTGCGTCCCATATGCTTTCCGAACTAGGTTGTGGTTGGATATTGAGGAGGAGATGTATCGCGTGTGCTAACTTACCCCTTCGCCTCAATGATTTTCCTCCCTAAATCATTGACGACTATGTTATGATTCCAGATAAGAGAATTGAGAATATTTCCTAAAGTTATAATGAAACACATTTTGCAGTAAAGTGGAAGAACTATGAGAATGATGTTATGAGATGATCATGATATGATATGGAATTGTTTACTATCTGTGTACTTATGTTAAATGTGCATGTTATATCTTAATGTGACCCCTTAGAGTAAGTCCATGTCGTCGACGATTTATTCGTTCGGATCACTTACTCTCTCTTCTCTTCTTTCTTGTCTACCTTCATTTCTGTAATGAACGATTAGATGGAGGAGCACCATGTGAGGCTGGTTATGTCACCTCTCATGGGGGGACAATGGACCAGGACCGCTAGAGGATGGATTTGGGAAGGACCTACTAGACTCAGAATTGAAGATGTAGATCACATCTTGCGAGGAGTAGCTAATGATCGTGTAGAGGGCCAGTTTGTTCTTTGTGACTTGATGCCTGGAGGAGCTGCTGATCTTCATGAGGCACAGGTAGCACCACCGGCAGGAGCAGAGGAGAACCCTAGCGATGATGAGTAGTTGCGTGTGGGTGTGTTGTAGTCTTAGTTTTGTAAGGAGTCTAGTATGGCAACCTTCTGAGAAACTGATGTAATCCCTAAGTTGAACGGGAATTTTATTCTATTAAAGTTATGTTCCTGTTGGATAATGACCATGTTGATCAAGACAAGTTTAATTTAATGAGAATGACAATTTTTATTCCGCAATTATAACTGTCATACTTTTGGAAATGTGATGTGACGTGACACTTCTGTTTGGAAAAGAATTTTTTTTAGGTCAAGTGGAAGAATCAAACTTTTTACAAGTTAAATGATAAGAACCTTTTTGATAAATGACGTTAACAACGAAATTATTGTTTAAAAAAAATGGCACAAATTTTTAAAAATTCTACGTCCAAATTGGGGTGTTACATTTAGTGGTATCAAAGCGATGGTTGTCTTTAGTGGCCTTAAGCATAGCCTTATATGCTTTCCATGCGTGACTCTGTTTGACCTTGTGTCAAAATTAGACCTAAGTTAGATCGTTGGGGGTGCAAGTCTCTACTTAATATAGATTTGATTCTACGCATGTGACAGGATAGCAATGGCTCGTCGACAAGCTAATGAACCTCAGAATGATCAAGCTGCGATAATGGCTCAGATGGCTACATTCACTACAACATTTTTAATTTTCTGTAACGACATAAAACCGTTGCTTAAAGCACAAAAACCGTTGCTGAAAGTATAGGCAACGATTATCAAACTGTTCTCTAGGTGAGTGTTGCCTATTGTCTAAGGCAACGGTTTTTTGTATTTGGCAACAGTTTTTAGAAAACCGTTGCCCTTTGACTGATAAACAACAACGGATTCTTGGTACATAATATGCAATGGTTTTACTATAAACAGCAACAATTTGTTTATTTAGAATATGCAACAATTTTGGTAAGAAAACCGTTGCCTTTGCCTTTTAAACATCAATGGTTTTTTCATTTATAGCATATGCAACACTGATAAAACCGTTGCATTATATTTCAGGCAAAAGTTTCTATGTCTGTATTAAGCAACGGTTTTTTGAGTTGAGAGTTTACACAATACGGATATAACCGTTGCAATACACTTTAACCATAATTATTTAATTGTTGGCCATTTTACATAGGCAACAATTATTTTTCTTTTGCTTTTATAGACAACACTTGTTTACTTGTAGACAAACAGTATAGGAAACGATTAAATAAACATAATTGTGCATGAATATATATATATATATATATATATATATATATATAAAGCGATAAATACATTGTTGAATTCTCTTTCGGAGAAGACGAATTTTATTTATGTAACAGGGAAGTATAAGATATACTACCCGCAAACAATTACAAACATAACTTCAAATTGTTCAGTACACAAGATGTATATAAAAACACCCTAGCACCTAAAAAATAGTAAATATATAAAATGAAAAATCTTGCAGAGCTGTAGCTTGTAAAACAACACTTTCTATTATCTACAATTCTACCATCAGTTTCACATTCTGCAGTACCACAATCCAGTAATATCAAGCCCCTCACATTGTCAGTATAGAGTGATGAATGGGAAAGCTGCAAAAACAAAACAAAACAAATCAAAACATTCATATAATAAATTTACTCACGCCTCAAGATGCATTCTCAGGTACTATAAGAACCAATATAAACAGCCAAACCTGCATAAACTCAGGAAGAGGGATGCTATGTTTATCGAAGTGAACTAAAATAAAAAACTTATCCTGTAGTATGTTGAAAAGTCACATCCAAGAAATTAGCAAGGAAACAACTTTCTTCTTTATCTTTACAAATATTAAATTTAACAAGTGTGTGATAGGCTGATAGCAATTCTAGTACAAAACTGGAAGAATATGAAAGTTAATAGCTACTTTTGTAATATAATTCTGGTACATTGCTAGTTGTAACTACAGTTCACTAGGACTTACAGTGCACACACATTTTACTGACTCGGCAAGAGGTGTCTAAGTTAGTTAGGTTTACTATCACGTATATAAACCTGAAGCAATGTACCTGAAGCTAAAACCAAAGTTTATATTTCAACTATCTTATATGCAGATACAGCATGCAATAGACAATACAAAAGCTGGTATCAGCAAAAACTAGAAACAGATACAAAAGGATTTACAAAAGGATTTGCAAAAACCAGAAACTAGAAACACAAACATAACCGATCAAAAAATATGAAAGATATGAACAGAGTACATACAGTTTTAATTGTTTTCACATGAGGTTCAGCCCATTTTCCAGCTTGTGCCTTTTTCTCTACAACCTATGATAAGTAGCAACAACATTACATTTAAGAAGCTAATAGCACTTGTTTGTAACTATGAAAAACAGAAACATGGAACCTACACCAGATTATAGTGTCAGAAGAAATACCAA
Source organism: Crotalaria pallida (assembly GCA_037953625.1). Lineage (NCBI taxonomy): Eukaryota > Viridiplantae > Streptophyta > Magnoliopsida > Fabales > Fabaceae > Crotalaria > Crotalaria pallida. Next base: position 35,495,606 of record CM075655.1, on the reverse strand, counting down.
GAAAGATTGATAGCCATAATATAAATCAATAGAGTACCTTCTGAGTAACCACTTCCAAAGCAGGTTTCCCATGTTCATTCCAATGTTTTTCAACCAAGGACTAGCAAAAAAAATGTGACACCCTTCCGGTTTATCCAAATGTAAACTAATATTTAAGCTATTATATTGGATAATAGATGGACTTGTGAGTGTTAAGAAAATATGGAAAATAAAATTTTCTTTTTAAACGGGTGCACAAATCGTCATTTGGAATTCTTGGAGAATAAACTTTAAACCATTTCAAAACATTTGTATCGAGTTCGGCGATCTCTAAAACCTTTTCACAAATAGGGTAACATTCGCTCTTTTGATATGTATTTGTATCATACAAGTCATTAAAGTTACCCTTGCTTTGTTTGATAAATCTGATACCATCAAATAATGTTTATAGCCGAGCTCTTAAAGGGATCAAATCAGAGTAAGCGGAAATTATCAGACTATGCAGTCACTAGTAATATAAACATAGGTTTTATATATATTTAAAGTCATAGATACATAGTCTCATCATCATGTCTCCAAGATCTCAAAATACAAGTCCATAATCTGATCTACATAGTGATATGACCAAAGCCCTAGAGTACCCCAAAAGTATATCTACAATATGTGTACATAATCAAAATATAAACTCCAAGGGTGGTCACGTAGATCTGGCCTCATCAGACACAGTAGTAGTGATAGCAGCAATCTCAAAGAAACATAAGTAGTAAGGTAGTAGCATCATCATCAACACAGCAGCAGCAGCAAGTCTCCTCCACAGCCTCCACACATCGGATCCACAGATCCACATCATACACCATATGCATGTACCTAGGGATCATCATCCCTCCAGTCACTCCCAGTAGAATGCACGACAGGCTCGCTCCCACTCTCGTCCTCCACCGGATCCTCCTCGATCTCGTCCGAGGGAGAGTGTACCCTACCACTGGGTACCGGGTCAGGGGATGGTGAAACCCTGACTGGGCTCCTCGGATCCGAAGGGGGAGTCTCCTCGCGGACGACTCTCGAAGTAAAAGGGTGAGAGCGGGTAGGTCGAAAACGAAAACTATGGTAAGAGCGAGCTGGTCGCGTGGGAGGTGGTCCATGGTAAGTGTAAAACGGGGGTACATGCATAGTGTATATGATGGGAATCCTAAATCTACGAGGACGGAATCGTATCAGCGGGTTCGGGTGGTAGAAGGTAATCTCTACCTCACCCTCGAACACCGCGCGATGGTCCTCATAGATCCATGTGCCACTAGGAAGTGGCCGGATCTCGATGCAAGCAATGTAACGAGACATCACCTACAAGGGCATAGGGGTAAGCAATTCTATACACATAACCAATAGAGAATAAATTGTGCAATGTGAATATGTAAACATGCATCAAATAACAACAATCACATATAACACTTAGCAGTTAGTGAATGCACATAGGATGCTCACACTTATTTCATTTATCATCATTAATTTAAATGAGTGGCATGATGCATGACTTTAGCTCTCAAGCCTATCTCCATCATACTATGTCACTCTCTGACGTCCATCCCTGACAACCCAGCACTCAACAGTGCGTTGTATTCCTAGGTATACAACAATTCGTACATTCACCTAGAATGTACACGACAAGCTTGGTATCCATGCCACCCGAGCATATCCCGTCATCCAAACGGACCGTCATCCAAACGGTATAACCATATCGGCATTCCCTCAGCCGACCACGTCGACGACGTGTCATCAAGCAAGCGTATTGGCACTCCCAGAGGCCCTCCACATGTTTACCAAAAACATGATATACGTCCTACCAACCAAACTCCAGAATGAATGCATTACCTTACTTAAAAGAGATTGATTGATGTTTTATCCTTTTATTAATACATTACATGCCTCCCGAGCAACGTATCATTATTCAAACGAAAACATCATAACGTCAATCAATTTCCTCTAAGTCCAGGATCACTTGGTTTATTGTCCCCTAAGAGTTACAAAATGACTTAGAATTGAAAATGGTATTTTTAAGTATCTGACTAAAAATACTCGAGTTTTTCCCAACATACTCGAGTAGTTTATCATTTTCCAGATTCTACTCGAGTTGTTCATAATTATACTCGAGTCGTTCATGTCTTTTCAGAGATTTAGGGTTTCAGGTCTTCATAAATATACTCGAGTAATTCATGAGATACTCGAGTATTCCATTACCCAGAATACTCGAGTAGTTCATACATTACTCGAGTGTTCAATCTAATTCCCAAGTTGGTGCGCCAATTTTCACTCTGGTGCACCACGAAATACTCGAGTATTAAGCCAAATACTCGAGTATCTGCAGACAGAACAGAGTGAAACTTGGTTTTTACATACCATTTCAATTTCTAAACATTTTTAACCCAAAACAGTGATCACAAAAGTTCATATACCACATATTGAACATGTTAACATACTCATTTCATATCAAATAACCAATTTGACAGAGAATCAATCCATTATGCATGAAATATACAATTTAGCAACTCAACACTTCAAATTGCAAAATAAGCACAATATTCATGAAACAAAGTTCATTTAAGCTTGCATGCATGATATAGAACTTGCTCATCACAGTCATAGAGCATGGATTGGTCTCCAAACCAAAGTTCCTATTCAAACTAAGCCCTTAGAGCCTCTTGGTGGCTCTCTAACACAATTAATGAAATTTAAACTCTATCTAGTGAATATAATTACTTCCCCTTACCTCTCAGATGTTTTCCAAACAAGGATTGACAAGAAAATGGCTCCACAACTTCTAGACCAACTTCAAATGCCACATGCAGAGCATTTTGAGTACCACACCAAAATGGAATTGGTTTGTACATGAAACAGAAGATTAAATTGGGGAAATTAGATTTTCTGGACTCTATGCAACATAATCTAACTAAAGGAATCGAATTTGAGACTCAAGAATTCGTGAGCTTACCAGAAGTCAAGATCAAAGTAAGCTCCAGACACAAGCTTGGCCAAGAACAGCTTCACTTCCAATCTCCAATTCTCCCAACACACTCCCTCAATCCTCACGATTTTGGTGTTTATACAAAGCTCGAGATGTGAGCTTTGTATTCGTGTATAGATTATCACTCAATTCAACTCACAGAAGAAGAATCGAAGAGCACAAACTCAGAACCCTAACTTCTTCAACAAAGCAATTTGATCCAAAATCTTCAACTAAGGGATGTTGATGAGTTTAAATAGAAGCAGAGATAGCTCATGCACGTCGACACGCCACCCATGGCGTTGGCAAGAAGGTGTTTTCGTGGCGAGAGAAGAGAATCGTTCGTGGTGACTCACCAAACGCACTCACTCGTGCAGTTTGACCCAGAATACTCGAGTTTTTCAGAAAATACTCGAGTATTTTTCCCAATTTTTGAAAAATAATTATTTTATTTACTTTCCCTCCAAAATCTTTCCTATAATTACCTCTAGGTCCCAACCCAGGGACTAATATGCAAAATACTCATCTTAGGCATTTATTATATTTATTAAATCAATTCACACATATACCAACTATATAAATACATATTTTAATCAAAGATTAATATGGAAATAATTAATTATAATTAATTTATAATTAACATTTCATTAATCGGGGATTAAAATTTTGGGGTGTTACAAAAAAAATCTCAGAACTTGTGACCTAGACTGTTCTAACAAACATTAGAGCGAAAACAACATAAACTTACTTTACTATAAATATAGTGTACAGCAAGCCAAGGTGGAAGCCAAGCACCATGAACCTAATCATCGACATCAATATGCATCAATTAAGTACATCACTGATATAGATCATTATAATGAATGCAAGCACACATACACGAATCAAATATGAATAGATTTACCTAGGACCACCACATCATGAACTTTTGTAGCATTGAGAAGCTAGGTTGTACTATAAATCACCATTAATAATTAACCAAACAAAATATGCTAGTTAAAATTAACAACCAGATATCAATATGTAAACTAGAATCACCATTACATATGCATCCATGGAAAGCAGAGTTTAGCACAACATATCGCAAGGATTTTAATCCATACTCGCTAACTTTATGCTCTACCATTTCACTTACCTCTTAATGATATATAACTACACTAAATTGTTGAACCACCTTGAACCACCCCTTAAAACCTGAATTTTTTAAGCCAATGTATATACCAATCTAGTTTTTTTTTTGTTAAGTAAACTAAAACAGTGCAGTTAGTAATTACTTATAAAATACAATTCAGATCATTGCAGTTTAAATTAAAGTGGACAAGTTAAAATTTCAAAGAAATAAAACAAACATATTTAATAAATCTTATCTTCATGAAAGAATCAAATATATGTATATCTACAAAAAAAAAACAACTTCAAGAGCTTCCCTTGAAACTCAAGCAGGACCTTATCAGACACTACAGATCTACTATCTATGTCATAGCCGAATCAAGCAAAGCAGCCCATCCAAATTTTAAAAAAAACAAAACTTCACTCCTAGCCAATACCAAATCAGACAATGCATGACCAAAAAGACTTAGGATTGGAAAACCATTCAAATGATGAAATGATACTGCTTCAGTATAATACTTGAAGAAATGAAAAACTATAATATAAATACACTGTATACATTTCATAATACCATCACTTGGATTAAATGCATAACATGGCAGTTGAAGATTTCAACTAAACATTGCATCAGTTTCATATTCTGCATGCCACACATACACATGAATTCCATAGCTAAAATGCATTGCATCAGTTTCACAAATTAATATATTAACCTTTAATTAAAAACAGATAACATAACATAAAGTAACATAATCATAAACAAATCTCAGAAATTTCCAAGAAATAGATTAATTTCTTAAGCTAGTGAGACCTAAATGACATGAACAAGCTCAAGCCATAAGAGCCCAACTAAGTTTCATAACATCAGTCCAGGAAAAAAAGGAAAGAATGCATCTTTTAGGACCTTTTCATATCCCAACAAACCAAGCTTTTGTATAAGTCCATTCCCTAAGACTACTAGTGCACCTTTTCACTGGCATGATTTAACTTTCAATAGATGCGAAAAATCAAAAAGAGCAGGAGATGTGACAGACAGAGGATCAAGACAAGTCAAACATAGATGGATATCGCTTTTACCTTATTGCTATTTTTTGTAGCTCCATTGGTAGCCTTCCAATTTATATCCTAATCACAATACATGATTGCAATCATGAAAGGGAAAAATATTTAAAATAAAAAATAAGAAATCAAATAGAAGTTAAAAAACCAACCAATTCTGCTTTAACTTCAGCAAATTCTTCTGCATCTCTGTCCCAATGAAATCATAAAAGTGTGAGTATAAAAGTATCTATTGAGATGCCAACTAATGTTTATTAGAAAACAATCAGCAAGTGGATATGATAAATAATAAATCATCACCCTTCTCCAAATATAGCATCTTTCAAGGACCACAATCCAAAACCCAAGAATAACAATGTTGTAATGTGATGACTCCATTTAAGAGAGATCTATAAAAGTACATGAAATCACTAAGTAAGAAAATTAGAGAGCAATAAGAGTCAGATAATACCTCTCTGATATATTTATATGATAGTGAAATATCTAGTATCAAAATCAGAATTGCTCATGTGAAACTTCTCCTGGGGGTTAAATCTTAAGTAAGCTATTGAGAAATGCTTTATGGAACAGGATAAAGTTATACAATATTCAGGACTAGTATTCGTTAAAATAAATAAGAAGAGTAATAACTCAGGGTGTGGAGGAGTGAACTCTAAGTGTGGAGGATACCTTATTACCTAGTACTACTTCAAGAGTAACCTATGAGTAGACAAAACGATTCAACTCAAAACATGTTCTAAAACTATTAGAGATCCATAAGGAAAGGAAACAGTACCTAAACAAATAAAAAGCTGGAAAACAAAATCCACCTCTCTCCTCCATCCACCTCACCCCTTTTCTTCTTCCACTAGACCACCACCAACACCAACACCTGAAAATCAATAGTAAAACAATAGTGGATAAGAAAAAAATTCAGAAACATCTAAAAGGTACCCAAAGCTAGGAGAGCAATCGGGATTAGATGCCCTACTATACCTAACCATAATTTTCGATGAATATAATTTGAAGGAATTTGAAAATATTATAGAGGGAACTATCCCATGCATTACTTCTATTGATGTATAAGCCTTTAATTGGATTTCAACTTACCAATTTCAGAACTAGCTAGCTTCCACGGTTTCTTCAAGCTTTTAGCCAAAATCTGAAATTAAGACAAAGAATTTCATACTATTAGAGAGTGTTGAACGAAAACCTAATTACCCAAAATCATAACAATCTCAATCGCAATTTCCCTGCCACGTCGAACCACTAGACTTCAACCCCTCACTGGAATCGCCATTTGAGGATTGTGAAAGGCCTCGAACTGTGAGAGAGAGAGAGAGAGAGAATGACGCCAGCGAGAGTGAGTGAGAGAGACTGAGAGGAGTGAGAATTGATGGAAGAGGGTATTATGCTATGGAGAGAAAGAGTACCTGATGGAGTGCGCGAATCCTAAGGGGGATGGGCAATTGAGAATATCAACAAGAAATTAGGTTTTCATTAGACACGGTGGAGAACGGCGCTGCCGGTGGAGGGCTGACGATGGATGCTTCAATTGAGCGATGGTGCGGCATGGTGTGGCGTGGCTTGGTGGTGGCGGCATGTCGTGGTGGTCCGTGTAGTGGTGGTGGCGGCGTGAGCATTTGTCTTCGAAGAAGAAGGAGGAGGAGGAGGATTGTGCAGCTGCTGCTGCGTAGGAACTAGGATTGTGAGCATTGGGGTTTTTAAGTTTTAACTTTTAACTTAAATAGCATTTTCAACAACGGTTCTCTTCCAGTAAAAAAAGCAACGGTTTTCTTTGGAAAAAAAGCAACGGTTTTTCTTATCAAGTTATAGGCAACGATTTTATTTTTTAAAAAAGCAACGATTTTTCTTATCAAGTTTTAGGCAACGGTTTTATTTTAAAAAAAAAAGCAACAGTTTTCTTATAAAGTTTTAGGCAACGGTTTAAAAACGTGGTCTTTCCATCAACAATTAAAAAACCGTTGCCTATATGGAAGGATATGTTGATATGAAGTAGTACGCAACAAATATGAATAAAAACCGTTGCTAATTCGTATCAGTTGGCTACACACGAAAAACCGTTGCTTATTCCATGTATGGGCAACGGTTTTTTATCCGTTGAAATTTCAGTGTTGCCTAAAGCCAAAAATGTTGTAGTGATTGTTGGCTGGAGTAGGAAATAACATGAATATCATGCACCAATAGCTGCAACAGAATCAGCATGATGGAGGACAGGGAATTAGAGGTTTGGACGAATCATGTCGCTGAAACCCGAAGGAGTTCAAAGGAGGTTGCGCATCGGACGAATCGCAAGCTTGGATAGCAAATTTGGAAAGAATCTTCGAAGGAATGGTTCAATGTACTGATGAACAGAAGATAGCTTATGCGGGTTATATGATGACGGGGGAAGCGGCCAACTGGTGGCGCAATGCTAGACAAGGATTGGCTGGAGATGGTGCTGTGATCACATGGGATCAGTTTAAGAGGATGGTGTTGGATAAGTACTTTCCTGAATATCTCAAGACCGCTAAGGAAATGGAATTCCTGAGGCTGGAGCAAGGAACCATGAGCATTGGCGAGTACGTGGAAAAGTTTGAGGATTTCGAAAGGTTCATGCCTTATTACGGTGAAGCTGGTAACGAAAGGTCGAAATGTGCTAAGTTTTTGGATGGATTGAAACCCGAAATCAAGCAAGCTCTAGCTCATCTGGAGATTAACGAATTCTCGACTCTTGTGAACAAAGGAAGGATTATGGAAAGTGGCCGCAAACGAATAATTCGGCCGTGAAATATGTGGCGCAAGCTGGAAGTGGAGGACCAATAAGGCAGCCAGTGGAAAATAGAAGTTCTCATGGTAGGTTCAGATCCCCAGGTCCGTATGGACAGAGTGGTGGTAGAAGAGACAATCGTTTTGGAGGGGCAAGACCCCAAGGTGGTTTTAACAATAACAACAACCGGAATCAGCGTCATCACAGCAACAGCAACAATCAGAATCGCAACAATCAGGAAAGGGGAAGCAATAACAATAATCGCGATGGAAACCGTGGCAATGGTAACAACGGTGGTGGTAGCAACAACAGTGGAGGAAACGGAAATAATGGGAACGATGGGGGAAGAGGTCAAGGTAACGCACCTCCATTCTGCAACAAGTGCAACAAGAATCATTTTGGACCGGTTTTCCCTTGGAACAATCCAAATTGTTTCAACTGCAACAAGCCAGGACATATAGCAAGGAATTGTCCAGAACCCAAGAAGGAAGTGAATGCAGCTACACCTCGTGGACAAGGCAGAGTCTTCACGATGAGTGGAGAAGAGGTTGCTAGCAATGCAAATCTGATTCAAGGTAGGTGTTTCATTCGTAAGATATCTTTGAATGTGTTGTATGATTCAAGTGTTACGCATTCGTTTATTGCTCATGATGTGGTGGATAAACTAAAGTTACCAGTAGATAAGATGCCTTTTGATTTAATTGTGTCTACCCCAACCAATGACCCAGTCATGGTATCTTCTTTCATTTCAAAATGTCCTGTAGGAATAGAAGATAGAGAATATTTAGTAGACTTAATTGTTTTACCCCTTACCCAAATCGACATCGTTTTAGGTATGGATTGGTTAACTACTAACCATGTCATACTAAAATGTGCCGAAAAGACTCTTATTTTTGAGAAATCAAAAACTATAGTACCTCAAACCTTAGAACCCGAGCAAATAACTGCCAATCAAATCAAAGCTTCATGGGAAGATGGAGCCATGATTTACATGTTTCTCGCTTCATTGGACGTCAAGGAGGAGAGAAAGCGGGAAGAGCTGCCTGTTGTCAAGGAGTTTCCTGAAGTTTTTCCCGAGGAAATCTCTGGATTACCCCCTGTGCGGGAAGTTGAGTTCACAATTGATTTGATTCCTGGAGCGGCACCGATTTCAAAAGCACCGTATCGCATGGCCCCAGTGGAGTTAGTAGAGTTAAAGAAGCAATTGGAGGAGTTACTGGAGAAGCATTTTATTAGACCAAGTGTTTCACCGTGGGGAGCACCAGTTTTGTTTGTCAAGAAGAAAGATGGTAGTATGAGGTTGTGTTCTTACTATCGTCAGTTGAACAAAGTAACAATCAAGAATAGGTATCCGTTGCCCAGAATCGAAGATTTAATGGATCAACTGAGAGGAGCAAATGTGTTTTCAAAGATTGACTTAAGGTCAGGTTATCACCAGATAAGAGTAAAAGAGGAAGATGTTCCGAAGACGGCCTTTCGAACAAGGTATGGTCATTATGAGTACTTAGTCATGCCTTTTGGTGTGACGAATGCGCTTTCATTATTCATGGATTACATGAATAGAATCTTCCATCCGTTTCTAGATTCATTTGTTGTCGTATTTATTGATGACATTTTGATCTATTCACGGAACAATGAGGAGCATGCGGAGCATTTAGCGAAAGTGTTAAGGGTGTTGAAGGAGAAGAAGTTGTTTGCAAAGTTGTCCAAGTGTGACTTTTGGTTGGAATCAGTGAATTTTCTAGGACATGTAATAACAAGTAACGGGATTGCAGTAGATCCTGCGAAGGTGGAAGCGGTATTGGAATGGAAGGCACTAACGACAGTAACAGAGATTCGGAGTTTTCTTGGTCTTGCTGGTTACTATAGAAGATTCACAGAAGGATTTTCAAAGTTGTCATTGCCATTAACCAAGTTGACGAGGAAAGGACAAGTGTTTATTTGGACGGAGAAGTGTGAAGAGAGTTTTCAGGAGCTCTAGAGAAGGTTGACATCTGCCCGGGTGTTGGTTTTACCCGACCCGACAAAGACTTTCTGTGTGTATTGCGATGCGTCAAAGCAAGGATTAGGTTGTGTGTTAATGCAAGACGGTCAGGTAGTGGCATACGCGTCAAGACAACTGAAGATTCACGAACAAAATTACCCTACACATGATTTAGAGCTAGCAATAGTGGTATTTGCATTGAAGATTTGGAGGCATCATTTGTATGGAGTAAGGATAGAAGTGTTCAATGATCACAAAAGCTTTAAGTACCTATTTGAGCAAGAGGAATTTAATATGAGGCAACAAAGGTGGATGGAATTTCTGAAAGACTACGATTTCGAAGTGCAATATCATCCTAGAAAAGCGAACGTTGTGGCTAATGCCTTGAGCAGAAAATCCCTACATATGTCTGCTTTGATGGTGAAGGAGTTGGAATTGGTAGAGAAGTTTCGAGATCTGAATTTGGTGGTGGAATTTAACGCAAGGAGTATGGTGTTAGGAACTTTAAGGGTGAGCAACGAGTTCATGGAACAAGTAAAGACGTTACAGTTAGCAGATCCGGAGTTACAAGAAAAGAAAGAGCTATCGAAGGATGGAAAGGAAATAGAATTTGAAATGGGAATAGATGGAATTCTAAGATTCAAAGGAAGAGTTTGTGTGCCGAACAACCGAGAAATCAAGGAGATGATCTTGGAAGAAGCGCATAAGAGCATATTAAGTTTTCACCCTGGAGCGTCTAAAATGTATCAGGACTTGAAAAAGATTTTCTGGTGGTCAGGTATGAAGAAGGAAGTGGCTGAGTATGTATCAAGGTGTTTGGTATGTCAGAAGGCTAAAATTGAGCATAAGAAGCCTGGAGAAGAATTGCAACCGCTGATGGTACTGATTTAGAAGTTTGACAGTATATTGATGGATTTTGTGTCTGGTTTTCCCAGAACGCAAAAAGGGCATGATGCTATTTGGATAATAGTGGACCGACTCACTAAGACAACTCATTTTCTTCCAGTGAATGTCAAGTATTCTCTGGAGAAATTAGCAAACCTGTACATCAATGAAATAGTGATGCTACATCGAGTTCCGTCGAGTATTGTGTCAGATAGAGATCCCCGGTTTACTTCAAAATTTTGGGATAGTATGCAGAAAGCATTGGGAACAAGGCTACATTTGAGTTCTGCTTATCATCCTCAAACAGATGGTCAGTCGGAACGAACTATTCAGACTTTGGAAGATTTTCTAAGAGCATGTGTGTTGGAGGAAGCTGGAAGCTGGGATTCTTTCTTGCCATTAATTGAGTTCCCCTACAACAACAGTTTCCATTCGAGTATAGGGATGGCACCCTACGAGGCTTTGTATGGAAGGAAGTGTAGAACTCCATTGTGTTGGTTTGAGGCTGGAGAGACTTTGCAATTAGGACCAGATGTAGTACAACAAACGACAGATAAGGTTAAGCTAATTCAAGAAAAGATGAGAACCGCACATAGTAGACAGAAAAGCTATCATGACAAAAGGAGGACTCCACTTGAGTTCAAGGAAGGTGATCATGTATTCATGAGGGTAGTTCCCACTACCGGTATTAGCAGATTGCTCAAAACTAGGAAACTAACCCCTCGTTTTATAGGACCTTACCAAATTCAAAAGCGTGTAGGACCAGTAGCATACCAAATAGCTTTACCTCCTATGTTTTCCAACCTACACAATGTCTTTCATGTATCTCAATTAAGAAAGTATGTTAGTGACCCTACCCACATCGTTGAGCCTGATTCTATACAACTTAAGGATAATCTTACGTATGAGACGCTACCTTGCGGATCGATGGTCGTAGTGTTAAGAATTTGAGAAGCAAAGAGATTACTTTGGTTAAAGTGATATGGAGTCAAGAGCATGGGGAAGATGCTACTTGGGAGCGTGAAAATAGCATGAGGGATGCATACCCTCATTTGTTTGAATCAGGTACGTATTTCTCGGGGACGAAAAATTACTAATTTGGGGAGGATTGTAAGACCCACAATCTTACCCAATTTATTTGTGAAATTATATTTGAATTTAAATTATTTTAATTGATTTTTAATTATTTTATGATAATTCATGATACCTTGATTTATTTGAAGTTGTATGTTTATATATATATATATATACACGGGGTATATACATATATGCATACCAATGTTGTAATGTATTTAAATTTTATTCCTAGCATGGAAATATTTTAAGGTATAGTATTTTATTAAAATGATATTATAATGTGAAATGATTTTGAAGGATTATAGTGTTCTATCTTCAAAAATTCATATCTTTTTAACCGTAAGTCCAAAAATTACAAATCATATGTCAAAACGATCGTATCGAAATTTAGATTATGAAAATGCAAAGTTTTGGATTTAGTTCTGGAATTTTCAAATTTTTATTTCTGATACAGTATAGTACGAGTTTTATGTTCTAAAACTTGCAAATGTGATTTAAGAGCAATTAATGACTTTTTGGACTTAGATGTATTTTATTTTATAAAAAATATATATATACATTTCTGAACTTCCTATTGGACCATCGTCCAAAATTATTTATTTTGTTTGAATTTTAAATTAGAAGAAATTGTTTGATTGGTTGAAATTGTGGTGACATAAATCAAGTTGAATGCAAATTTTTTTTCTCCCTCTTGTACTCATTGCACCGTCCAAAACCAAGAAGAAAAGGGGGAAGTATTCTGATTTTCATCATTTGTGTATTTGGGAATTGCAATGTGCATGGAACTTGTAGAATTAGAATAATTGAAGTGAGACTTTCCTAGACTATCATTAAGTGCCTAAAACAAATTTATTGAACCCATTAACTCCCTCTTGGCCGTGTATGTCAATAGAGAAAGGGGTGGGAAGACCTAATTTTCTTATCCTATAAATAAGAGCCTTCCAAAGCCTTAGTTAACTCTTACACTCAACCAAAATCTAAGAGAAAAAAATTGAAGAACCCTAGCAACTAGAAGGATAAGGCGTGAGGAAGGAGAGGAATATCAGAGAAGTCTTTTTCATTTTTTACTGCTTAGGAGAAAGGTATTCCTATTAACTGATAACCTATTTCTTTTGGTTTAGTTTTAAAGCTTTTGTGTTAAGATCTTTCTACAAACAGTAAGCTTTTGTGCTTGAAGTTCTTTTTCCATTTTATGAACACTGAGATGAAAAGTTTTAAAATTATTTTAAGTGTTTGTAAGGTTTTGCTCATGGCCATATGATAAAGGATTTAAAAGAGACTTACAGTGAAGTTTAAAGAAACAAGTTTCCCCTTTTAAACCTAATGATGACCGAATTCTTTGAGCATATATAAAATAAGGGAATGGAAATTTTTATTTGAGTCATATGAAATAATTTAAGAAATTTTTGTTGTTTGAGAATGATAAATATTTGATGTTTTATTATGAAATCCTAAAGGAAATAATCAGTTGATGCATGAAATTGTATTTAGAAGTTACTGTAAAGTATTTTTTTTTTACTGATATAGGCGTGAGACCTATATGGTCAAAAAGAAAATTTATTTGCTAATTGTATACAAGATTCATGCTTTGTTATTTCAATTTGTGAATGATTATAAAGATTATTGTGTGTATATGTTAAAAACAAAATTTTTGGTTACTGTTCTTATTTTCTGTACTGGCCAAATTATACAGATAAGGATATAGGTGCTGTGTTTTGAAATCCTAAATGTCTATGTGTGTATATGATGTTTAGATTTTGTTTAATCTATGTGATTCCATGAAATAACAATTGAACAGATGAAATTTTATGAAGTTTAATTATTCTAGACAAATTTTATTTTGGATACTGTAAAAATAAAGTAATAAGGCTTAAAGTCCTAAAAGTATTTTTTTTATGTGAGTAATTGTGAAGTGTTTATATGTATATGTTTAGTAAATTGTTTAATGTGAAAAACACAAGTTTTTACAGTGAATAAAATTATTATTTTTATGAAAGTTAAGGTTGCTGTCCAAAATTAACATGATTAGAAAATAAGGTTGTTTTTCTAAGTTAAGTCTATTTTCGAGTTACTGATTATAAACTTTAGTCTATTAGTGTTAGAACTTGAAAAATATTAATTTTTAGAGTGAATGCAACTTTATTTTGTGGTTGTCCAACAAGCTTGTTTTGTTTATATAAATCAAATCTTATGATCTTTTTATAATAGAGCTTGTGATTAAACTATAGGAAAAGCGGCATAATTGTTAAATTAATCGTTTAGGAGAAAAGTGATTTTCAAAATTGAAAACTCATGTTGTACAAGAATTTCGATTTGATTGTACTAATCTTAGAAATCGTTTTAATATTTTTGATTTGTTTGAAATAGTATGTGTATCTGATACTTGAAAAAGTGATTTTATTTATGCTATGTAGAACCTGTAAGGAGTAGCAGCAACTCTAAAATTTATTGAGTTTAGTAATGCATAAATTTATATGCCATGTTAATTGTGTATGCTTGAAATGTGGTTTTATGATTTTTAGAACAAGTTAGTTACTGCCTAAGAATTTTCTAAAGTGTTGCATCAAAGGCAAGTACTTCTGACTCATGTTGTATGAATAGTCGGACAACAGTAGTTGTATTTTTTTTACTGAAACAATGATCTGTTTTGATTTTTATAAAAAGTGTTAAGTTACTGATACTGGTTGTGTTTTAAATTTTGCTAAGTACCTTAAAAAGGAATCATTCGTTTAAGTTAGTATATTTTTAAGAGTGAAGGGACACTTTGGTCTCTCAAGTTTTTCGATAGGGACACTTTAGTCCCTCAAGAAATTTAATTCATTTTTAGTCCCCAAAGTTTTCCAAAAGTACCAATTTAGTCCCTGTCTTATTTCCGTTAGCCACTTCGTTGAGGGACTAAATTGGTACTTTTGGAAAACATGAGGGACTAAATTGGTACTTTTGTAAAACATGGGAGACTAAAAATGAATTAAATTTCTTGAGGGACTAAAGTGTCCCTTCACTCTATTTTTAATTAGTCCTTTGAATTTCGATTATCTTTGATAAAGGTTCGAGGGAAACAAATTCAGAAAGTCAGCATCATCTCAAGCTTCAAATTCAGGTGAGAGAGAAGCTTTCCTAAGACATAATGGTCCTTTGGGTATCATTGGGATGTTCTCGATCATCTCAAAGATCAGAACTCCGCAGTTATCCGTCAAAATGTATAATGACAATTGTTTGATTGTTTGGTCGTTTTACGTGGAGACAATAACTATTCTATTTGCTGAAATCGATGAGTTGTTTGTATTATGTAATATGAGTTAATTACTGTACATTTATGATGAAATGAAATAGCATGGTTTTACTAGATGTGAATCGTATTTTGCTGAGGTTATCCTGTGATAACTATTTATTTGTTAAAATGAGAATTATCTGTCAATAAAAGAATTATACAAAAGTTATGGAATTATTGAAAGTATGTTAAAGAAATTATGGGTATAAGGCAGCAAAGTTATGAATCCTGGATTAGTGTACAGTGAAGGTGCATGAAGCATAGATAATGATTTGATGTATGTATATCCCTGAATCGCATTGTCTTTGGGACATGCTTGATTTAAAGTAGCTGGCCACGTGAATGACGTGTCGTGGTTGTGAGCAATTGTGGAATCCACTGTACTTAGTGAGGTGTTTGTTTCGTTTTTTTTCCTTAGAGGTCGAGGCCTGTTAGAAGCGAGGCTTAAAATGGGTCGACCAACGTTAGGATGTTGGAACTAAATCTTTTTCCAAAAGACTTAAAATGCTTAAAAGACTTAAAAGCTTTAATCCTTTCCTAACTCTGTGTTGAGAGAGAAGTAGTGGAGAGGAAAGATACCGTATATTTGGAGACCGGTGTATCTTCGAGTGGTGATTGTGATAGGGGAGGGCAAGAACGGTGAAACGTTAAGAAGCCTTGAGCACTTCCTTAGGCGGGACAACGTTACAATGATCAAGGTCACCTGCTAGGCATTGATCGTAGCAAGGACTGCAACGCGAACTAGGGAGAGATGTCGCCCTCTTGAGCAAATCAGAGATGGTGAGAGGGAATCCGAATCGAGGCTAAAGGTCATTATTTTTATATATCGACCAACAGAGCGTGGTCCACCTGTTATTTTTGCTGGCCAACAGAGCGTGGTTGCAGCTGGTACGTACCCTCTGACACTTGATGCTTGTGTGATTAGGATTCCTGTGCGTTCCATTTGCTTTTCGAACTAGGTTGTGGTTGGATATTGAGGAGAAGATGTATTGTGTGTGCTGACTTACCCCTTCGCCTCAATGATTTCCCTCCCTAAATCATTGACGGCTATGTTATGATTCCAGATAAGAGAATTGAGAATATTTACTAAAGTTATAATGAAACACTTTTTGCAGTAAAGTGGAAGAACTATGAGAATGATGTTATGATAAGATCATGATATGATATGGAATTGTTTACTATTTGTGTACTTATGTTGAATATGCATGTTGTATCCTAATGTGACCCCTTAGAGTAAGTCCATGTCGTTGACGACTTATTCGTTCGGATCGCTTACTCTCTCTTCTCTTCTTTCTTGTCTACCTTCATTTCTGTAATGAATGATTAGATGGAGGAGCACCATGTGAGACTGGTTATGTCACCTCTCATGGGGGGACAATGGACCAGGACCGCTAGAGGATGGATTTGGGAAGGACCTACTAGACTCAGAATTAAAGACGTAGATCACATCTTGCGAGGAGTAGCTACTGATCGTGTAGAGGGTCAGTTTGTTCTTTGTGACTTGATGCCTAGAGGACCTGCTGATCTTCATGAGGCGCAGGTAGCACCACCGGCAGGAGCAGAGGAGAACCCTAGCGATGATGAATAGTTGCGTGTGGGTGTGTTGTAGTCTTAGTTTTGTAAGGAGTCTAGTATGGCAACCTTTTGAGAAACTGATGTAATCCCTAAGTTGAACGAGAATTTTATTCTATTAAAGTTATGTTCCTGTTGGATAATGACCATGTTGATTAAGACAAGTTTAATTTAGTGAGAATGACAATTTTTATTCCGCAATTATAACTGTCATACTTTTGGAAATGTGATGTGACGTGACACTTCTGTTTGGAAAAGAATTTTTTTTAGGTCAAGTGGAAGAATCAAACTTTTTACAAGTTAAATAATAAGAACCTTTTTGATAAATGAAGTTAACAATGAAATTATTGTTTAAAAAAAATTCTGCAAATTTTTACGAAAATTCTATGTCCAAATTGGGGTGTTACAGTTCATGCCTGATTCCACTACTTATACAATAATTTCTGAACATACCCATATATTCTCCCCAGTTATCGTTGCGAATACACTTCAAGCTTTTACTAATCTTTCGTTCAATGTTTTCATTTAAGATATTTTTAGTTAAAGAAAAGCTTTCATTTAAGATAATGGAAGTATAATCATAATGTACTTCATTCGTCCCTAGATATAAGTACTTGGGTGATTTTTTAACCAGATCAAGGAAATTAGTTCATATGTTAGTAATATTGCAATTGATAAATTTTGGTATATTGTTTAAAATTACCCATACAATTATTATTGAGATTCTAAAATGTGTTAAATAATTAACGATATTTTTAGAAAAGAAGCAATTAATATTACTGAAAATAGGACTAAATGCTTACAAAGAGGGACAAAACATTTCCACTATCGAGTGCTTATATTTATAGGATTTTCTTAATCTCAACCCTTAAAGCTAAGGATAAGAGACTTAATAAAGTAACTTTGCATTGGAAAAATAAAAATTTAATACTTTAAAAAGAATAAACTTAGTTTCCTAATGTATTTTTACTCTTTTTAACCTCATATTCTTAGCTCTAAGGAATGAAATTAAGCAAACTCATATTTATTATTATTTTTTTTTGGGTTGCCCACCCGGTTCGGTAAGTACTACCTAGGTACATCCGGATCCGACCCGGGTCGCGTGCTTGACTATGACAGGTGAGTCTCCCAACATGAATTTTTTGCATTCACAATGACTCGAACTCGAGACCTTGCTTAAGCGAGACCGAGCCGCTTACCACTCGTCGCAACCCATGTTGGTTCAAATCCATATTTATATTAAGGGAGAAAGGAATTTTTTATTATTTTTTTCCTTTCCATGTATACTAGTAAAACAAACAATTTTTAATGAGATTATTATTATTATTATTATTATTATTATGTTTCCTTTCCTTCATTTAGACGCTGACTTTCCACCCATTTTCTAGTTGAGAGAAAGAGAGAGAAAGAGTCTCCACTCTCCTCCTTCCCTCTCTCCTTCCGATCCGTTATCGCACTGTAGAAAAAAACCATAACTCGTTCCGATTCATGGCCCGAACTCACCTCATCTCCTCCACCGTCTCCCTAATCCTCCACCTCCTCTTCTCCACCATCCTCGCCGCCGATCCCATCGACTCAGCTATCCTCCGTAACCGCCACCATGCCTCTCGCCCCGCCATGCTCCTCCCCTTATACCTTACCGCTCCCAATTCGTCCACGTCAGCACTCGACCCTCGCCGCCAACTTCAAGGATCCGAATCCAAACGTCACCCTAACGCTCGCATGAGACTCCACGACGATCTTCTCCTCAACGGGTAATTCATTCATTAAACGCACTCCCTTCACGTCGTTTCGATTATATTTTGTTTTTGTAATAGAAAGTTTACAAATTAGGCAACAACAACAACAAGACCCTGATTTCATCTCACGATGGTTTTGATTTAACTTTATTTTCAAAATCTGGAGAGTTTATTTTTCTTTTGGAATTTTGGTTTAGGTATTATACGACGCGGCTTTGGATCGGGACTCCGCCGCAGATGTTTGCGCTTATTGTTGATACGGGGAGCACTGTTACGTATGTTCCGTGTTCTTCTTGCGAACAGTGTGGAAGGCATCAGGTAATATTTGAATGTATATATATTTTGTGGATTTGATTTGCATATATATGCTAATTCGGAATTGGATGATGTGTGCGTTGATTTGATTCTCTTTTGCCTTGCTTGGTTGGATCATTGCCTTAATAACTTGTGCCTATGTGTTGCTAATCGAAAATGATAATTTAGGATCCGTTTGTTTGTTTGGGCTTTTAAAAAAAATGATTTTATAGAAATGTTTCTTGGAGAAACTTTTAGTGGGAAGCTGAAAAGCTGGCTCTAAGTTTCTCTTGTTTTTTTTTCCTTCTCTATAAATAGTTTTAGTTAAAGTCCAATAAATCAAGCATAAGAATGTCAGAATTGTTTTTTCTTTTTTTTATATGAAAATAGCTTTAACAAGTGGACTCTTAATTTTGTAAAAGAAGTGCTATTGAGCTGTAGATATTATGCCGACTTTTGATTATGAGAATTGAAAATACAGACAACAACAACAATAACAACGGAAGGCTTTTCCATTAGGTCGGGTTAGCCACATTGTATGGATCAGATGATGTGTTTAGTCATAAATCATGTCTTTAGATAATCCATTCAGTTTAATGGGTTTTCCTGTGATTTATCTTGTTCTTCCTGTTATCCTCCATCTGACCTGCTCTTTTAATTCTTTTTAATTGGGCTTCTTCCTTATGTTGACCCTCTTCTCACATGATCAAACCACTAACGTGGGGTTCTATCATTTTTGGAGTTTCTATCAATACGCGGTACAATGATTTTGATTTGATGCCTGTACCGACTTGAGATGTTTGAGTTATAGGCTTGTTGGCTTATTTGAAGGCCTTCATGCAATATAGATCTTTAAATAGGATTGATTTCAAGATGCACTAGGATTTTATGTTTTCATAAAAGACTAAACCAGTCCCACATGAGAACTTGTATTAGGTAATAGGCCATGCAGAGGCAAGGGCTTTGCAAAGATAAGTCTAGTCTATCCTATTTCCACTGCTATTAGTGTAGTACTAATGCCGTTCATATGTTCCTCTGTGCTTCTTTATACCATATGTAAACGAATGATTTCATTCAGAACTATTTGGACCTATGCATGTGTAATTTGTAACACTTATGATTCCTCTAAAGTAGATTGCATATTGTCTGTACAATTTTATTTTAACAGGATCCAAAGTTCCAGCCAGACTTGTCAAGCACCTATCAACCTGTCAAATGCACGATTGATTGCAACTGCGACAATGACAAGATGCAGTGTATATACGATAGGCAGTATGCTGAAATGAGTACAAGCAGTGGTGTCCTTGGCGAGGATATCATATCCTTTGGAAATCAGAGTGAGCTTGCCCCACAGCGTGCTGTTTTTGGCTGTGAAAATGTAGAGACTGGTGATCTTTATAGTCAGCATGCTGATGGCATCATGGGTTTGGGCCGTGGAGATCTTAGTATCATGGATCAACTGTCTGACAAGAATGTAATAAGTGATTCATTCTCACTTTGCTATGGTGGAATGGATGTTGGTGGAGGTGCAATGGTTCTTGGAGGCATATCTCCCCCATCAGACATGGTCTTTGCGCAGTCAGATCCTGATCGTAGGTGTGTATTTCAAAGTTCTTATATTATGGATATGAGATGTAATGCATTTTCTTAACAAATGCATTTTATTAATCTCACACATTTACTCTAGTTTCGGGATGGCGACAGTCCATATTACAATATTGATTTGAAGGAGATACATGTTGCGGGGAAGCGACTACCTCTTAACCCAAAGGTTTTTGATGGAAAACATGGAACTGTCTTGGATAGTGGTACAACTTATGCATACCTACCAGAAGCAGCATATCATGCATTTAAAGATGCGGTAAGTTCTTTCGAATCATAGGCAATTCTTGAAGTTGCGATTTTTAGTCTCATTCTATTTTCACAACACCTTGGATTATTTTCCAGTCTGCGAGTCTCACGTTATCAGGCATGGAGCTATGATAAATTGCTCAAGGGCCAATAAATAAATATAGGAGACTCTATGAAAAAGATAATTTTTTTGAGGAGGTCATGTATGCATACTGTAAGATTTATAACAAGTACAAGAAATATTTGCAATTTAAAATATTATGGGGAGACTTTGACTCCTTTAGTGTGCGAACCGTAGCAGCCTCTGCATGCTATTTAGTGAATCTTGCTCATTCTAGAACATTGTTGCTGATGGTTTTCTTACCTTGTTAAATGATAGTGGAGTTAAAGGTTTTAAACACCTTGAATTATTTTCCAGATGATTTTTTTTAAGAATTTCTTGAAGATTTATCTGATCAACTTTGGCAAAGTTATTTATGATGCTTCAAGAAGTTGTGTTTACTTATTTCAATTCAATTACGAAAATCATTGCATGTAAGACTGGATAGTTATCTGGTTAGGTTTTGGATGGTTTCTGTAATTTTGATGTGGATATGGTCCCAACTCTGTTTTTAATGCAACAAAATTGTATTTTCTCATATACCTGATGATACTTATCTGTTTGCAGATTGTGAAGGAACTTCCATCTTTGAAACAAATCAGTGGTCCAGATCCAAATTACAATGATATATGTTTTTCTGGTGCTGAAATGTATGTTTGTAGTGTTACTACGAAGTTCACACTACTCTTTCTTTGCAGTTTAATTATTAGTTTGGGTTTACTCGTGTTTCAGTGATGTCTCTCAACTCTCTAAAAGCTTCCCTGTGGTTGACATGGTTTTTGGAAATGGTCAAAAGTACTCGCTGGGACCTGAAAATTATATATTCAGGGTTAGTTATACGAGATCACTAGAACTTTACCTGTGCTTATAGGCTTCTGTAACTTTTTTATCAAATTTTACTGACCTATTCATAACCCTACATTTCATGGGGCAATCTTTTATTAAGCATTCAAAAGTGCGAGGTGCATATTGTCTGGGGATTTTCCAGAATGGAAAGGATCCAACAACTCTTTTAGGAGGTAACGTACTTTTGGCAGTTATGCCATTTTATGCTTTGCCTTAATGTGAAATCTTATCCTTTCTAATTTTGTATTAGGTGGCTAACTTCTTTGGTATAGGTTTCTGTAATACTCTAGTGACCATTACCATATCATTTTTGTTTGCATAGGTATCGTTGTCCGAAATACACTTGTAACGTATGATCGTGAGAATACAAAAATTGGTTTCTGGAAAACTAATTGTGCCGAGTTATGGGAAAGACTACACATATCTGATGCACCACAACCTATGCATCCAAATTCTGAAGAAAATTCAACCAAAGCAATAGAGCCTTCGGTTGCTCCATCCGCATCACAGCATAATATACCTTCAGGTATTATAATATGATGGTCTTCAATATGTATTTAAGAGTATATATATGCAGAGGCATCATATGTTAACATGGATTGGGTGTTGTATGTTTCATAAACTGTTCAATATGCTTTTTATATGTCTGAGAAATTTGTGGGACTGACCTCTTTTTAATGTATATATGCTCATTGATGACTGATGTGTGCTAATCATCTTTAATGCACAGGTGAACTCCAAATTGCACAAATAACGATTGTAATTTCATTTAACATCAGTTACGTTGATATGAAGCCCCACGTTACAGAATTGGCTGGACACATAGCTCATGAGTTAGATGTTAATACTTCCCAGGTCAGATAATGGTTACTAATTACTATAGTACTGGAAAATTTTGTATCATAGTTACAGTCTTAAGTTTAAATAACAATTTTAATGCAAAAAATAAGGTTTGGTTAAAAATGTACATCTATAAAGCAACCTTGGATAGCTCAGGTGGGTTAGGGTGGGTGGGGGTCTGGGGGATTTGGGTTGAGGTAGTCTAAATATGTCATGTCATGGTGATAACTTCAAAAAGTACATTTTCTGCTAATTTCCCCTGCTGTTTGTTGTTAATTTATGGTAATAACACTATCTGGTGGATGTTCACAGGTTCACTTGCTGAATTTTACTTCTCTTGGAAATGATTCCCTCTCCAAATTGGTCATAACCCCAAGTCCACCAGCCGATTACCTTTCTAACACAACTGCAATGGTAAGTTGTTTTTATAGGATCACCTTTTTGACATCGCTTAGGTGAGAATCCCGTGGTCTTTTTAGGGATGTCCATATCGTAATTTTGCGGAGAGAATGTTATGCGGTCTTGCTTGATCCCATTCTTCTGTTCTTGTCAGGATTTCTTGTCCTCTTGCATTATTCTCCCTTCTCTTCTAATAATATATATTTTTTTAATAAAAAAACATGGTAAGTTGACTTTTGTGCATATGCATGTGTGAAGACTGACCATTAAATTATGATTTTCTATTCAGAGTATAATTGCCCGGCTTTCTGAACATCGCGTGCAACTTCCTGGTACCTTTGGAAGTTATAAATTGATTGATTGGAATATCGAGCCTCCATCAAAACGGTATGTATTTTCTTGAAATAATGAAATTGGCCTATACTATCTTGTACTTGTAGTTGGTGTCATGCTTTAATTTAACAAAATCGTGCTTTAGTTTATCTGATATTATGATATTTTGTAAATACACATGCCTTGATAGGACTGATTGCCTTTTCTATGTTAAGTAGTGACATGGAATTTAATGTTTTGGATTGTACTTCTGTGATCATGACCTTGGTACTTCACTTTAATCTTTTATATTGTGTTCCTTCTAACTAGAAAGCAGGGTGTGTCTGTCTGGTGCATTTCAGACAACTTTAAATAGTACTCTAGAATATAACTTATTTAAATTTTCAATATTTGGTGCTTCGGTGAATCTTTGAGCATATTCCACGTTTGTTCATGTTTCCTTGCCTGTATGTATCAACATTCCCATATTCATGTGTGCAATACCCTCAGTAACTATTTTATTTATTTGTGTGCTGTTTTGTTCTTATTTTGTATTTTACTGGCTACTGGTAGCTCTTTGTGCCTTGTGCAGTGTATCGCTGAGAGTTCTAATGAAGTATAATAAGTTGCAAATATTAATTCAGTTCGAATGTTATTTTTATTTTTTAAACCTTACAGTTGTATTGGTTTATCGAACGAATATTGTTATTTGTTAATGAGATAAGTAAGCTTTGAAATTTTTCTGACAGTAAGTGAAGTTGGAAACTTTAAAAAGTAGTAGTTGTAATAGTAAGTGAAGTGGAAAATTGCCACTGTTCTCATCTTAGATTAACACATTATATTTAACACTATATGTTGGATATTTTGGATATGATTTAGGGCTGAGTGCATTACCTATAAGCAATTCTAACAAGTTACACGACCATTAGTTTTTTGGGGTGAATGTCACACACCCCTTTTTTAGTTTTTTTTTTTTTTTTTGGTGTATTTGGCATGACATTACCGTATGCAGTGAATCATTGAAGAGAAATTCTTAGGTAGGAACTCCTTATTGCAGGCATTCCTTTCAGCAGTGAACATAAATTAGGACATTGTTTAATGATAAGGTTTCCAACATGTTCACACTATGTGAATATCTTTAATTCTGAATCAAATGCCTATGATAAGCAGTGCTTACCAAAGAATTTCTCATTATTGAACTCACCTGCCTTGCATAGTTGCATCCACTTCAGATATTAACGCATTTGTCTAAAATGATACAGGAGTTGGTGGCAGAAATATTATTTGGTTGTGGCTTTAGCTGTTTTGCTTACATTGCTTCTAGGATTATCAATATTAGGAATATTTGTAATTTGGAAAAAAAGACAGCAAAGTTTATATTCCTACAAGCCAGTGGATGCGACTGTTCCCGAGCAAGAACTTCAGCCACTATGAGCTAAGTATATGCTGCAGCTGCTTAATATCTTGCTTGATTGGTGTCAGTAGCATACTCAATCACTATAAGAGCAATTAATGAAACCATAGTTACTCAACTTATCAAGATTTTGGTCTTAAAGAAGTCAGTCTGTCCATGATATCAAGTTACCATTTAACCGTGATAGAAGTACATAAAGAATTCTCTGGATATTCCATCATCTGTAAACGCAATTTTGTTTGTGAATATTGTAATCTACAGGTGAATCAAAGGATGAAAGCACAAGGTTAACATACAAT
This sequence comes from Crotalaria pallida, assembly GCA_037953625.1. Classification (NCBI taxonomy): domain Eukaryota; kingdom Viridiplantae; phylum Streptophyta; class Magnoliopsida; order Fabales; family Fabaceae; genus Crotalaria; species Crotalaria pallida. Next base: position 35,470,828 of record CM075655.1, on the reverse strand, counting down.
TTCATAAGTTGTAATTTTTACATTTCAATTCAGTAGTTGTTTTTTATTGAGTTGGGTTCTTATTTTTGTTTCCATTATTCTCACTATGGAGTGTGTTTTAAGAAATACATCTGCTTTATTCTCGTATTTTTGTATTGGTCTATCAGATATTCAGATGTATGGATACTTATGCTGGATGTCAATAAAATATGATACAAACTGGAACGAACAACACAGGAAAAGCAAGATTAATTGAATTTAAATGGCAGAGAAAGACATTGGTGTATTAATATTTGAAAAATGAAAAATGAAGGGGAGTTCAGTGCTATGAATGCAGCAGGTTGAGAAAGTGCTCAGCTATTATAGAGAGCTATTGCTATACACTCAGACAACTCTCCATGATACCCTAAAACACACAATCCTTAGCTTAGAACTGAAAAATCCCCCCACCAAATCAGTGAAAGGGATTCCTGTATTCTTTCTCTTCTAACAATGGCTATTAGACCTATTTTTCCTTCTCATTCTCCTAGTATGAATGAGAATTTTGCCACCCTGTTTTTTATTTCCAAAATTAACCTTTTCCCTTCTCCTACACTTCACCTCATTCAGACTCTCATAACCAAGCCACTCCACTCTTGTACTCAAATTCAAGCAATCACACTCTTTCACAACCAAGCCACCCCACTCTCATCTCCGGAACGATTTTATTGTCCACTGATTTTTTTCGGTGGACCCATCCATTGATTTTATTAACCAGTGTAACAAGTCTTCTTACCTGGTAAAATCGTAAATAGGGAGAGGTTGGAGGGTTTTTGGACTTGGTAAATTTGTAAATATCTTAAAGTTAGAGGTTCAATTATTTGTAATTAAAATATTTAAAATTGCCCGTGTCCCTACTCCACATTCGCAGTGCTCTGCAACGTCCTCCACCACCGTCGCCATTTTCGTTCGTCGTTCCAAAAGATAATCTCAAGCCACGATTCTGTTTTCGATGTGCGTAGTCCATATCACTTGCCACCGTTCTTGCACCCTCTTGCCATTGCTTGATATTTGATGATGATGATGATGATGATTCTTCTATCTTCATTGTGTCTTCTTCTTCTTCACATCGCTCTATTTTTTTTTAAAAAAAAACTGATATAGCATAGCAATATATTATAATAATGATGCATATATAATAACGTTGATATATATACTGATATAATATATATTTTATGCATATTGAGTTAATTAAATGATTTGGTATTTGATTTTTTTTTAATTAATTGATGTTCAAATCTTGGTTGAAAACTTTATGTTTAATCAAACTAGATAAATAAGTTTTATTTTTAGGAAAATGCAAACAAGTATCTTTAGGGCACTTTTTAAGGAAGCAAATATAGATAAAAGTTATTGGAAAGTGTGATTTTTTATGTTTTCGAGAGAGTCGTGAATGTGGACTCATGATTTTTTTGTCATATGTAGTAACCTTAACAAGTGCCTTTAAGATGCTAACGAGCACTTATTAGCAAAACCAAACACTTGTTAGCAAGTCCCTTATTTTTAATGTGTACTGACCCATGAATTATAATTTATCAAATATTTTTACAACATTATATTCAAACAATATGTTTTTTCGATGAAACAACAAATTAATAATATAGAGATTTCAAACGATGTTTACTATTCACCTTCGAAGAGTTTCCGTCCAAATACAGTGGAGATAAATATTTTTTGGCGCATTTATTTGTAATAATTTGTAATAATAGAAGTTGTTAGGGTCTCCATTGCAAAGTTGAAGAGAATAAGTAAACCAGGAATGAAGAAGTTGCCCGAGAGTTAAGGTTTCTGTTTTTGTTCTCTGAATCTTCTCTCGTTACTATAATAATAAATAAAATTAATGATACATACTTTAAAAACTACAATAACACTAAAAACCGTTAATTAAATTCAACAGAACTAATAACAATAAAATATGTACCTAATTAGTATTACAATACTTCAACTTGGTAGTGACGTTAGGTACAGTATTAGTCACGTGAGGTCATGCATGCCCCGTCTAGCTGTGCGTGTTGTAATACTCCTTTCGTCCCTAAATATAAGATTCTTTTGGGAGATTTCACGTTTATTAAGAAAGTGAAATAATTTAGTTAATTGTATTGGAAATGTGAACTTTTAATATGTATTTTCAAAATTACCCCTATTAGTAATATCAGTATTTCTATCCTATGCGTCCCATGCATAGGATAAGAGAATATAAATGGTAAAATTGTATTGAAAAACTAAATAATAACTATGTTTTAATTCATTTAAAAGTCTCAATTTTCAAGAAACATTTTCTTTTTAAGGTTTGATTAACCTATGCACCTGATGCATAGAGGATAAAAAGACCCAAAAATGTTATTTTTTAAACATTGTTATTTCGTTTTTTTTTAAATTAAACTAAAAAACTTATTGCATTCTCAACAGTGAAAGAACAATTTTAATGTTATACGGTTAGGGTTAGGGTTAGGATTATGGTTTTCCCAAAAGATATAGGTTTGGGGTTATGGTTATTGGTTCCTTTTACATTTTGGTGCCACCTTTTACTTAATACCTAAAGCAAGTCACCAAATCTTACTTTAAATAGTGTATATACGTCGATACAATGATTTATGGTTTACCAATTGCAAAAACATATGATTGATAGAACATTGATTAAGGATTAAAGATATATGTCGATACAATGATTAAGGATACCTTAAATATTTTACATTACGTCATTCTATACCTTAGGTATCATTAAGGATACCTTGAAATATCCAACGCAACGAATGATTGAGTGACACACGGCAGTAGTTAATGGATGGACTAACAATACTAAACTGTCAAAACTTGGGCATCAAAATAGCCAAATTAAAATTCAAGAGACTAAAGAGCATAATACAAAACTACATTTGAGTTTTTAAAGACTCGTTTGATAAACAAAATTAGAAAAATATGATAAGATAATATGTCATATCCTATTACTATCATTTATAAAGATGATTAATAGCTTAGAATCATCATCACTTTGGTATTTTGATATTAATTTTTTTACTAGAATACTTACAACTCACTTTGGCACCAGCTTCATTTTTGGCATACCATTAACTGCAAGGCTTCTATATTATTGAAGTTCTTACAGGCAAGGCCTTGTGCCAAAGGGATTTAGGGGTGGCAAGTGAAGATTTTAAATTGATACTGCAAATTTTAGGAAGCTGATAGGGTGCACATTGCCACTTACCTAGGTTTTGCTTGAGGAATATTTTTGGCTTACCATTGTTTATGCAAAGTATTTTTGTAATCGAATCTCTATATATTCCTATTTTAATAATAAATGCAAATATTTTGTTATTATTGCTATGATGATAAAAGAGCTTAAACGAACATAATTAAATATCAATTTTCGAAACTCTAAAATTATGTACAACATCAGATTTAATTTTTTATTTATATTCATCATCAAGTTATTAATTTTTCTATTAAAGTGTGGTAGTTTTATGAACAATTTAAGAAAAAATAATAATTTCAAAACCACTTACGGCGTATAGAACAGTTAACAAAACTATCTACGGATATGCTACATCATTGCATCACTTCAACTGACATCACGTGGTGTCATATACACGATACAACTATGACACAACACGTGACATTAGTTGCAATGACGCAAAACGCCACATTGTGACACTTGGTGCAAGCATTAGCAACATTTATTCCTTGAAGGACAAGGAAGTGTCTCCATGCTAATATACTATGTTTTCTCAATTGAAGAACATGCCAATAAGAAAAAAAAAGCAGCAACCATCACATAAATCAATAACCAATAATATAATAAAAATGCAGTAATATAATTATTTTAGCAGAGGATAAAATTTATGAGTACCAAAAAATAAAAATCCTCATAACAAAAACTCTAATTCTGAAATTGAAACCCTGATCGAAATCATTCTAATAGTCCATCATTCCTTGAAAGTCAATAGTGCTCAAGGAAAGGATCAACATGGTGAATTATAAACCTTGTGATACAAATCAGAAGACTTTCACATTACAAGTTACCAGCTAAAAGAAGAAGAGGTGCCCATAAACTTGTCATCAAGAACTGTCTTGATCTCGTCAGGAAACAATGTTGGTGTGGCAAGAATTTTGAGCCTACAAGAAAAGGCTCAGAAGTCTGTGTAGACTGCTGTTTACAACACGTGAGGCTCAAAGGTAACCGTCCAGATTGCATGTAAGAACAGTTCTGATAAGAGTCATATGACATGAACTTAGGGCACATGAGAATAGGATCAACGACCTGCAGAAATATTTAGCGAAAAACATTAGGTTCATAGGTTCATTGTTAATGAAACCAGTCTTTCAACACATTGAGAACGAGACTGATAATTATCTATATCAAAAGTTAAGTAAATATGGCATAGTCCCAAGTTTGTGTAAGATAGGAAAATTCAAAGAGCTCCATCATGCAACTAGATAAAAAGAACATTTAGCATAACATTTAGTTCTAACACAAAACATGCCCTCTAAAGATTAGCCCTGCAATGAAAATCAGCAGAAAGGTTATAATTAACACTGTCTACTCATAACAAACTCGTGTCTGATGTCAACTTGCATGTAACGAACGTGGTTAGAAAATATTTAACTAGATCTAATGGTTTTGAATCAGGAGAAATATAAAAGATCAAGAATTTGGTGACTGATGAGTAATGAGGAGTCATGGAGTCCAAGTTGTGGAGCTAACAGCTGAACAGAAGTGTCCAAACTTCAAACTTAGCAATATACAAAACTAAGCTCTTGCATTTCTTCTCTGTTACAAAACTCCTAAGCGATTCAGTTAAATTGTTATTGACAATCACACTCACGCAATAAACTAAGTGCCTGCTTGGATGTAGTATTTTGAAATCCTTCGGACAAATTTGAGTAGTTTAATTGCACTAATTCAGCATCCATCTCCATGGATGACAATGAATGAATTGCACTAATTCAGAATCCACCTCCTTCCCTCCTTAAGTTTAAGAAGCAATACATGCGTGGTCAAATGATTAACACATGGTCAAATAATTAACAGAGGTATGAAAACCACACCCTTTTACGGACCCTCCTAAATTCCAATTTCAAATCTGAGATTCCAACTTGTCACCATTTTGAATATTTAAAATTTTCTACATTTGTGAATCTGTGATCAAAGATAGAGGATAGTATTTGCAATTACGGCATGTGCCCATGGGGCCGGCCCGCCCGCAATTTTTTGTGGGCAGGGCATAGATTTCAAGCCCAATTTTCAAGTTATGCCAGCCCACCCTGCCCACTTTTTTGCGGGCATCATTTGCGGGCATCATTGGGTGGGCTGTGGGCGGCCCGCGAGTGGGCATTAAAAAAAAACTACTCTCTTCGTCCCTGTATATAAGACCCTTTTAGTATATTTCACGTCCATTAAGAAAATTGATTAATTTAGTTAACAACATTGGAAATGTGACCATTTGATATGTATTTTCAAAACTACCCCTATTAATAGTATTGGGAATCTAAAAAATGTTAGTAAATAGGGGTATTTGTGAAAATAAGTAATTAATTGTCATTAAAAATTGGTATAGGGTATTGTAAATAGGGACAAAATAAAAGTGTAAAAGTCAATAAGAAGGCATCAAGGAACCTACCCACAGAATTAAGCAACAGACAGAACTAAGTTCAGCAATTACATGGCTTATCTATTAACGACAGGCGATGGCTAAGCACGTCAGCTAAATTGTGATTGTCACTCTCAATCAAACTAAGGTGAAATGTTGAAGAAAAAGTCAAGTCAGAGGCAAAAAAAGTTTCATATAAGGATAGCGATCTCGTTTGTTGCTCTTACACATATATTACAAATCACCACAGGGAACTTTAGTGCAAGAAAAGACTCAAAAGGGACTCCTAGGAGAACTATAACACCTGGACCATAAATAGGGGTTCTATGTATATGCAGTTTTACCCATGTTGAAAATGTTAACGCAGGATCCATTGCAATTTGGTATATTTTATTTTCTTTGTATTGGCTATTTGAACAAGCTAAGTATACATATTAAGGAAGAAATGGAAATGATCGGATCGCATGTTGGTCCGAGTGACAACGAGCATCATTCCCTAGTCTCATATTGGAATATTCTTCCCGGTTTGACTCAGATTAATCGATATACGAAATGACTTCCGGTTGCATAAGGGTTTTCATGTCAAAAATACCACTACTCCCTCCGTTCCTATTTATCTGTCCTATTTCAAACAAAACACACCCTTTAAGAAATGCAATCATTATTTACATTTCTAATATATTAATTATGTTTTTTCCCACTATACCCTTTCTCTTTCTATAATCATTACTTATCTTCCACTACTTACGAAAATCAATACCCAATTAAATAGGGGTAGACATGGAAAGTAACATTTATTATACTTTAAAATAATCAAAATGACAGATAAAAAGAAACAAAAAACTTCTCCAAAAACGGACAGTTAAATAGGAACGGAGGGAGTAAAACCAATTTCCCGTCACATTAAAAATTATTATATATAAAAAAAAGAGTTAATAATCACATAGGTCTCCGAAAAGATACTGCGGCATCACGTTAGTCTCCCAAGAGGGACCTAATGGAATCTTAGGGGGCACGTTAAATGCTTTGTTGGCCCAAACATGACACCTTCTTATTGAGGGATTTAACTGATTCAACGGGTATCTTGGGACCTATGTGACTATCAACTCCAAAAAAAGACTGAATAATATTACCTTGTACTTGGCGACCTGTTCGCTAACCTCCCTCAAGTCACTTTTAGTGAAAATCAACGCGACGTTTCCCTGAAATGGAATTAAAGTATTAAAAATCCCTTCAAAAGCGAGCGAAGAAAACAGAAACAGTGTTGAATCAAGGGATTGGGAGGGGGGGTACATGAAGAAGGGGAGCGAGGTTTTGGAAGGCCTTGTTGCCAGTCCTCTGAGCATCCAACATCAAAGAGCGTTTCATCATGGAGTTCTTTCCCATGACTACGACGGAATCTTTGTGAAGGTTCCTTCGGATCCCTTGAAGCTCGTTGGAACCGATGTTGTCCGATGAAACCACCAGCACTCTGCTGTATTCCTTTAGAAGCTTCCCTAGCTTTGCGTCGTAAGCTGCCTTTGATAGTTTTCTCGCCATTGCTGCTGCAGTTCAATTGCTCTTCGGCAGGTGCGAGTGCGATTGGGAAATGATTGATGCTGTTCAGTGTGCGAAAATGTTGCACACGAAAGTCGACCAAAGTTTTAACATCCCTGGGACAAATAATTTAAATAATAATATAAAAAAAACACCATTTTAAAGCCCAATGAGTTGCAATATGGGTTGCATGAGTACGGGGTACTACTCGGTACGGGTACAGGTACGACAGTTTCTAAATAATTAGGAAAATTGTCCGTGCGATGCACGGGTTTTAAATTTTGTTATCCTTCCGATTTTTTTTGAAGAGTTTTCCATTTGTTCAAACATTAAACATTAATTTTATTTACATGTGATTGAATAAATTGAAACGATAAATTGAAAGGAAGGCTTTCATGATCAACATATTATAAAAAAAAAAAATATTGAGAAGAAATATTGTGTTAAAGATCAATACCAATATTGAAAAGAAATATTATTATACACACATTTACAGTTATTTGGGCATTATAGGAATAATTTAAAGCAAGAAAGATGATTCGTGTCAGCATCCAGAATTGGGTAAAAATGCCAACAGCTTGCATGTTACAACTTACAACAACTTTTGTGAGGCAACTTGAAGCATTTTGATACCCAAAAATAATAATAATAATAATTGAAATCATCAAGGTAATATGTTTAATCAAAAATTTAAATGATAAATTGAAAGGAAGGCTTTCATGATCAACATATTATAAAAAAATAAATATTGAGAAGAAATATTGTGTTAAAGATCAAGGCAATATTGAAAAGAATTTAACTTACTTCTTCACATTCTTTGATCTTCTTTTGTGCACCATCAAATCTTAACTCTCTGTATTAAGAAATGTTTGAGCAAAATTCAAACACTTAAAAATACCAAAAAAAAAAAATGAAAAAGCTTTCTAGCTACCAATTAAAAAAAACTAACTGTTCATATGCTTAATGTTTATGACAAATAAGAAAATAAAATATACACCCTCCGGTCTCAATTATAAGCAACTAAAAACATCTTATTAGTGGTCTCAAATATAAGCAAAATTTAACTACCTTTATTATTTCCAATACAATCATTCTTAAAATATCTCAATAAAGTGGTTGTATCATTTAATTTTTGTTTCATTCCCAATACATGTTTCCTAAAGTAGTCTATTTTTTTATCATTTCAAAAAAATTAAATACACTCAACTAACTTCTTTAATAAGTGTGAAATTAGTTTTTTTAGCTTATAATTGAGACCGGAGGGAGTACTTAATAAGGAAATAATTTCAGTTGAAATGAAGGCTTTCCACCAATTTAAAAAATAAAAAATAAAAAAAATACTAACTGTTCATATGATCAAACAACCAAGGTTTTCATCTTTATACGTTTTTTTTTTTTTTTGCAAGTGGCATTTTGATACCAAAAATAAATAAAAAATTTCCCATTGAAAGAGCGGTAACAAATAAACTTTAAATAGAAAACAAAATGACCAAGCATTTATATATATATATATATATATATATATATATATATATAGATTGTAGAGGCCTAGAGGGGCATGAAATGTATGATGGCGCACATAGTAGATTTAATAAAATAAAAAATTTGCATAATAATCTGATAGACTACCTTGTAAGTTTGGTCACCAAAGAAGTGAATTTCATTGAAATCATCAAGGTAATATGTTTAAACAAAAATTTAAATGATAAATTGAAAGGAAGGCTTTCATGATCAACATATTATAAAAAAAAGAAATATTGAGAAGAAATATTGTGTTAAAGATCAACGCAATATTGAAAAGAATTTCACTTACTTCTTCACATTTTTTGATCTTCTTTTGTGCACCATCAAGTCTCAAGTTTCTGTATTAAGAAATGTTTGAGCAAAATTCAAACGCTTAAAAATACAAAAAAAATGGAAAAAATACTAATTGAAAGGAAGGCTTTCTACCAATTAAAAAAAAATTACTAACTGTTCATATGCTTAATGTAACCTTGTCACTTTTCAAACTTTCCATGACTATCAATTGTAAGCGGTCAGAATAGCATTTGTTGCATCGCACATTGAAAGGAAATAATGAAAAATACTAACTGTTTCAATTGTAAGCAGTCATAAAATGAAAGGAAAATGAAAAGATTAAAAATATATGGACAGATGTGATTTACTTGCAATGGATGACTGGGATTATAATGAAATTTAGGAGGGATATGAACGGATGTGATTTATTTGTAATGGATGGCTAGGATTAGAAACAAATTTGAAGGGAAAAACTATCATGGAAGGAAAGTAAAAAATACCCCTCAACTTCACCTATTTTAATATATGTTGACTAGGGTACGGGTACGTTTATATATATATATATATATATATATATATATTTATTTATTTTATTAATATAATTATATTTAAATTTTAAAATAAATTGATAAAATAAAATCAGTGAGTTAAAAATTAAAATTCATATGAATTTATAATTTCTTATAACAATGACCACACAACCTGATGAGGAGTAAGAGAAATGATTGAATGAAAAGTTAAAATTGGAAAAATAAATATGTTTGTATATTGAAAATGAAAAAGGCCAAATGTAACACCCTATAATTAATTACCCTTAATTCCCTTTATATTAAAAATACGGACTTAAAAATTCCTTTTTAATTTATGAAAATCAACCGTCAAACAGACGGAGTTTTGTTTGTTTTTCGGACTTTTCTAAATCTTCAACCTGATAATCATATTTATATAATATCAACAGTAGCCAGCAGGGCTCAAATATAAATATGTATGCATCACATAGTTGCCCATGGGCTCAAGAGTAAAACATCAGTATCAGTTTGTCAGAGTGCCAGCAAAAATGCAAGTATGTAAATCAAGAGGCCATAACAACAACTATGCCCAAAATAAATCGTAAACCATGCCCCAAATGAAACTATCCTAAGCCTCACTCAAAAAGCATATACAACACATATACATCAAAATAATACGGAGGCTTAGGTCCAAATAAATGCATCTAAATCCCATAATCCCTACTCTCCCTGTGAGGGAGAGTAATCCTGCTCGGCTAGACCTGGTGTATACTCTGACTCAGTACCTGAAAAATGGTAAGGAGGTGAGTATTACACAATAAAATAGGGAAGCAGTTTCTATTATGCTATACTGAACCACCAGGCCAAACACAAATATTCATATAGTGCATATAAACCAGAGAATCATTCCCATACATTTCAATTAAATTCATTTCAACAGTCAATTTAATTCATTATAGCTTTAGCTTCCATATATCATACCTTTCCAATTTATTCCAAAATTTGGTACTAGTTATATTCTTGTATAAGATCACAATCCATTTTTTTATCACATCCTCTTTGTGTTTTTGTAAAGACTTTTAGAAAATTATTGTGTGGATTTCCATCATTGCGTACAGTCTCCTTCGGACAACGTCTTACAGCAGCGCATCAAGTGCGTCTTACGCGGTCTATGCGTACAGTCTCCTACGGACAACGTCTTACAAGACCTGGATTCCACAATCGGAAGGTGCATCCATCATTGCGTACAGTCTCCTTCGGACAACGTCTTACAGCAGCACATCAAGTGCGTCTTACGCGATCTATGCGTACATTCTCCTACGGACAACGTCTTACAAGATCTGGAGAGGCACAATCCAATTTTTATCATTAATTAATATATGGTGTGTGTGTCCATATTTGCGTACAGTCTCCTTCGGACAACGTCTTACAGCAGCGCATCAAGTGCGTCTTACGCGATCAATGCGTACAGTCTCCTACGAACAACGTCTTACAAGATCTGGATCACACACTCTTTGTTCTTTAAGTCTTTGAACTACATTTTCATTTGTTTCATTTGTTGTCAATCTCATGGGTTTCATCAATTTAATCATGCCATTATATTTTCACTATCCATAGAGTCATACATATCTATTCCAATCAACATATTCATGATCATTCTAAAGTTTCGGGCTCAACATAATTTAGCACAATATTCACCACTTAATAAAATATCATAGTCTCATTTAAGTACAACATAACATATCACTACACTTTTATGCATAATCACAAATTAACATGTTATTAACTACCCTAGAGTTCTTTATCCTAATAACACATATCTCCTAGAAACCCAATATATACACAATATAACCTACCCCCTAGAGTATGGTAACACAAACCTCCTTACCTCAATTTCTTAGAGATAGGGAGATTTTAACTTGCTCTAAGCTTGAGCCTTTCCCACCAAGGAGATACCAAACCAAAAGATGAGGATGGAACCTAATATAGAGTCATAAAAGAGAGGGATCATCATTTATGCCATGATTCAAGTCAAGACTCAAAGAAAAGTGGAGCCTCCAAAGCCTAGAATTGAAAACCACCATTGATGGTAGAGAGAGAGAGAGAGAGGAAAAACGAATTTGAGAGGGGAAAAGGAGAACCCAACACTTAATCACTTACTTGGAGATGATAATAACAAGCCTTGATGATGGAATGAGTGCCACTCTCTTGAATCTTGATCAATATGAAGTGAGAAGAGCTTGAGCCCTAGAGGAGAGGAAGAACACAAATTTAGAGAGGGAGGGAGAGTTATTGGCTAGCTCCTTGCTTGTTCTTGAATGGAAATGGAGGGTGAGTTGATGTGGTGGCTTGATTTTGGGTGCTTGGTGGTTGGTGGTGATTTGGTGTTCATGGGTGCAAGAGGGAGGATGGGAAGAGGATGATGGAAGAAGAAGAAGATGAGTGAGTGGTGAGGGTTTAGTTTTTGTTTTTATCTTATCCCTTGCCAAGAAGAATAAAATCGGACGGCTGGGAAGGCCCAACTTGGTGCCCAAGTTGAGATCTGGTGGCTGAAAACGCACCAGATCTGATGCGCGCGCCTGGGCGCATCATTGGCGCGCCTGAGCGAGAGTCCCGCACCAACTGGTGCTGCTGGACGAGCCAGCGCGCGTGCTGGTGCTGCTGATTGTGTTTTGGTGCTCCAGTTCTATGTCTGGTGCGCACAGGGCGCGCCTGGGCGCATGGAGGGCCCGCCTGGGCGAAAAACTCCCTGAGTTGGTGCACCAGTTGCACCCTGGTGCGCCTGGGCGTGCACCAGAAATTCCCAACTTCGATTCGCCGCAACTTTTTCGTTAACCGTCAGATCGGGCCCAAATTTTTAGACAAGCTTCTTAATCCCTTAAACTTCATATCCAACGGTGGAATTTAATTTCTTAGCATCCTATAATAAATTCCTAATTTTCTCTTTTCGGCTGATTTCTAACATTTAGAACGCCGACTTAACCCCCGATTCCGCTTAGATAATTTTGCCCATTGCTACAAATGTCTCCTATACAACCCCTAGTACTTATAATTACTACTCTCCCATCACCCAAAATTCTTTAAGCAATTTATTCAGTTATTTCTTGGGTATTAAACAATAATTTCATTTAAAATAAAACTTAGGATGTTACAATCCTCTCCCACTTACCCGAATTTCGTCCTCGAAATTCAGTTGTCGTCAAACAAGTGCGGATGAGATTTTTTGATCTTGCTTTCCAACTCCCAAGTAGCTTCCTCCACATCGTTCCTGCTCCATATAACCTTTACCAAACTAATCTCCTTGCCTCTTAACTGTCTCACTTGCCTATCCTCAATCCTTACTAGCAACACCTCGAAAGTCAAATTCTCCCTCAAAGGCAAATCATCCAAGGTGACCACATGAGTAGGATCATGAATGTATTTCCTTAGCTATGAGACATGGAATACATCATGAAGCCTAGCTAAATGAGGGGGCATAGCAATCCTGTAAGCTACCGGGCTGACCTTCTCCAAAATTCATAAGGTCCAACAAACCGAGGAGTTAGTTTCCTGGACTTGATTGCTCTACCAATCCCTGTGACAGGAGACACTCTAAGAAACACATGATCCCCAACATCAAATTCCAAAGGTCTCCTTCGCCTATCAGCATAATTCTTCTAGCGATCCTGGGATGTTTTCATCTTGTTCTTGATCATGGTGATCTTCTCAGTTGTTTCTTTCACAATATCAGGACCTGTCAACATATTCTCTCCTATTTGGAACCAACACAGAGGCGTCCTACACTTTCGGCCGTAGAGAGCCTCAAATGGTGCCATGCCAATACTGGAGTGGAAACTGTTATTATAAGTAAACTCCATCAACGGCAGTAACTGCTCCCAACTACCAGCCTGCTCCAGAACACATGCTCTCAACAAATCCTCCAGTGTCTGGATAGTACGCTCAGATTGTCCGTCTGTCTGCGGATGATAAGCCGTACTAAATTTCAGCTTAGTACCCAACGCCTGCTGAAGACTCTGCCAAAATCTCGACAGGATTCTCGGATCACGATCGGATACAATACTGGAAGGAACACCATGTAGTTTCACTATGTCCCTGATATACAACTGAGTCAGCTTCTCCAGAGTGTACTTCTTGTGAATCGGAATAAAATGAGCACACTTTGTGAGACGGTCCAGAACCACCCAAACTGCATCACATCCTGCAGCAGTCCTAGGTAGACCCGTCACAAAATCCATGGCTATGCTATCCCACTTCCACTCCGGGATATCAAGTGATCGCAATGGACCACCAGGCTTTTGATGCTCAATCTTAACTTTCTGAAAAGTTAGACAATGAGATACATGATCTGCTACATCGGTTTTTAACTTTGGCCACCAATAGATCTTCTTCAAATCTTGGTACATCTTTGTTGCACCAGGATGAAAATTCATTTTGGTTCGATGTGCTTCCCATAGGATATCCCTTCTAACTTCGAAGTCCATAGGAACACATATCTGACCCCTAAATCGGATAATGCCATCAGAACCCTTAACAAAGTCGGGCTCTTCAATACCCGATGCCCCTTCCAACAACTTTTGTAGTTCTGCATCATCGGCTTGCCTTTCTCTAATAAGGCCAATCAAGTCATTGGTAACCTGCAACATTTCTAGAACAATGCTCTTCTCTTTCACTTGCATGTTCAAGTTGAGGTCACTGAACTCTTGGATTAATTGCATCTCCTTCACCATTAAATTGCTGACATGCAAAGTCTTGCGACTTAGTTGAGATCACAATCCATTTTTTTATCACATCCTCTTTGTGTTTTTGTAAAGACTTTTAGAAAATTATTGTGTGGATTTCCATCATTGCGTACAGTCTCCTTCGGACAACGTCTTACAGCAGCGCATCAAGTGCGTCTTACGCGGTCTATGCGTACAGTCTCCTACGGACAACGTCTTACAAGACCTGGATTCCACAATCGGAAGGTGCATCCATCATTGCGTACAGTCTCCTTCGGACAACGTCTTACAGCAGCGCATCAAGTGCGTCTTACGCGATCTATGCGTACAGTCTCCTACGGACAACGTCTTACAAGATCTGGAGAGGCACAATCCAATTTTTATCATTAATTAATATATGGTGTGTGTGTCCATATTTGCGTACAGTCTCCTTCGGACAACGTCTTACAGCAGCGCATCAAGTGCGTCTTACGCGATCAATGCGTACAGTCTCCTACGGACAACGTCTTACAAGATCTGGATCACACACTCTTTGTTCTTTAAGTCTTTGAATTACATTTCCATTTGTTTCATTTGTTGTCAATCTCATGGGTTTCATCAATTTAATCATGCCATTATATTTTCACTATCCATAGAGTCATACATATCTATTCCAATCAACATATTCATGATCATTCATAAGTTTCGGGCTCAACATAATTTAGCACAATATTCACCACTTAATCAAATATCATAGTCTCATTTAAGTACAACATAACATATCACTACACTTTTATGCATAATCACAAATTAACATGTTATTAACCACCCTAGAGTTCTTTATCCTAATAACACATATCTCCTAGCAACCCAATATATACACAATATAACCTACCCCCTAGAGTATGGTAACACAAACCTCCTTACCTCAATTTCTTAGAGATAGGGAGATTTTAACTTGCTCTAAGCTTGAGCCTTTCCCACCAAGGAGATACCAAACCAAAAGATGAGGATGGAACCTAATATAGAGTCATAAAAGAGAGGGATCATCATTTATGCCATGATTCAAGTCAAGACTCAAAGAAAAGTGGAGCCTCCAAAGCCTAGAATTGAAAACCACCATTGATGGTAGAGAGAGAGAGAGGAAAAACGAATTTGAGAGGGGAAAAGGAGAACCCAACACTTAATCACTTACTTGGAGATTATAATAACAATCCTTGATGATGGAATGAGTGCCACTCTCTTGAATCTTGATCAATATGAAGTGAGAAGAGCTTGAGCCCTAGAGGAGAGGAAGAACACGAATTTAGAGAGGGAGGGAGAGTTGTTGGCTAGCTCCTTGCTTGTTCTTGAATTGAAATGGAGGGTGAGTTGATGTGGTGGCTTGATTTTGGGTGCTTGGTGGTTGGTGGTGATTTGGTGTTCATGGGTGCAAGAGGGAGGATGGGAAGAGGATGATGGAAGAAGAAGAAGATGAGTGAGTGGTGAGGGTTTAGTTTTTGTTTTTATCTTATCCCTTGCCAAGAAGATGAAAATCGGACGGCTGGGAAGGCCCAACTTGGTGCCCAAGTTGAGATCTGGTGGCTGAAAACGCATCAGATCTGATGCGCGCGCCTGGGCGCATCATTGGCGCGCCTGAGCGCGAGTCCCGCACCAACTGGTGCTGCTGGACGAGCCGGCGCGCGTGCTGGTGCTGTTGATTGCGTTTTGGTGCGCCAGTTCTATGTCTGGTGCGCACAGGGCGGGCCTGGGCGAAAAACTCCCTGAGTTGGTGCACCAGTTGCACCCTGGTGCGCCTGGGCGTGCACCAGAAATTCCCAACTTCGATTCGCTGCAACTTTTTCGTTAACCGTCAGATCGGGCCCAAATTTTTAGAAAAGCTTCTTAATCCCTTAAAATTCATATCCAACGGTGGAATTTAATTTCTTAGCATCCTATAATAAATTCCTAATTTTCTCTTTTCGGCTGATTTTTAACATTTAGAACGCCGACTTAACCCCCGATTCCGCTTAGATAATTTTGCCCATTGCTACAAATGTCTCCTATACAACCCCTAGTACTTATAATTACTACTCTCCCATCACCCAAAATTCTTTAAGAAATTTATTCAGTTATTTCTTGGGTATTAAACAATAATTTCATTTAAAATAAAACTTAGGATGTTACACCAAACTTTGTGAAACAAGAAAAAAAAACCTAAAAGGCCAAACTTTCTAAAACAGAGGGAGTATGTTGCTTCTGTACTTAGGCATCATGTATGTTGTCTTATATATATTGGGTGTGACAGAGGTGTGAATTCAATGCTCCTAATTATGCGGATTATGTTTTGATGATGACAAAATAATTAACAAATCATGCCTTGAAGATATTGCAACATCAACATCAACAAGAAGTCAAGAAAAGAAGACAAGTGCCCAATCATTCTCAATCAAATATTAATTGTAAATTTCTAATTTATGTTGAGAGTGGTTGAGAGTGGGTAGAAATAGTTAGTCTCTTCTAGGAATAAATTTTTATATGTTTATTAAGTTGAGATTGACCAAAAATTAATACTTGAGAGGAAAAATAAAATTGAAAAATAATTTTTCCCATATCTGATCAAAATACTCGAGTATTTTGAAAAAGACTCGAGTATACACTCGAGTATTTGTAGAAAAACTCGAGTATTTGTGCCAGGTCAGCAATTATGACCGTTAGTCTTGTTCGTGCACCAATTCACTCGTGACCGACCAAAAGGACTCGAGTTTTTACCAAAAGACTCGAGTATTTTTGTCCAGTCAGCAAAAATGAACGTTGGAGAAACTCAAAAACCCAATTGAGGGCATTTGAGTCTCATCCAACCCCAAGAGAGAATTCAGAACCTTATTGTAAAATTGCTCTTTGAATTTGTGCAAGAACAAACAAGACAACAACACATATTGATTCAAGCTTTCTTAATTTACTCTTCTCAAGTGTTAATTCCCAAAAAGCTCAACTTCTCACTCATATTTACATTTCATTCCAAGTTGAGTTTTAGGCCTCAATTCTTACATTGAGCTGTGCTTATTTGTGCTAATCCATTGTGAGATTAGTAATACACATACAAAAAGCTTGATTATTCAAAGTCTTGGATTGTTCCCAAGCAAACCCTAAGTGGCTTAGGGTGTTGGAAGTCTTGAGAGGTTCTCAAGCACAAGACTAGGAGGTTCCTAGCCCGGTGGAGTTTCTTGAAGGGAGTTCAAGGAAGCTTTGTGAAGAGTTCTTCAATCACCGGAATCAAATTGGGGTAGAAATCAAGAGTTTGGTACACTCTTGAAAGGGTTAGGTTGAGTGAGGCCATTCTCAAGCAATCCTTTGTAATTTCTAACAATTTGATTATTAGTAGAAACTCCTAAGTGATTAGGAGGACTGGATGTAGCTCATTGTTGGAGTGAACCAGGATAAAATTGCTTGAGTGTTGGTTTATTGCTTTTAATCTACTTTCTAGCTCAATAGACTTAAGTCATTTCAATCAATTAGGATTTATACAATTAGGTAGCAAGTTCAAGGAATCTTTGTGTTAAAAGTTATTTAGATTACTTGCTATTCTGTTGGATAAGTTCCTGTTTATTATTGAATTGATTTGAGTTAAATTGCTGAATTTTCGTTTCTGGTTTTTCTGCTATCTGATAGTAAAAACTCGAGTATTTCAGAAAAGACTCGAGTTGTTCATCCTGAAAAACTCGAGTATTTCACAAAAGACTCGAGTCTTTTGTTTCTGATTCCAGAAAATTCAGTCTAAGCTCCATTCTTCAATTATCAATCGAAATATTTGGTATTAGTGCTTCAAAATACTATTCACCCCCCCTCTAGTATTTGCTTAGCCCGCTTGTTGGTTTCCAACAAGTGGTATCAGAGCTCGGTCGAAAGATCGAGTGTAACAACTTTTTCGAAAAAGATCCTTTTGGAAACTAAATGGGCTCTAGCAATAACTTTGGTGGAGAAGGAGCTTCAATAAACCGTCCTCCACTATTTAATGGTGAAGGATATGTTTATTGGAAAACTCGCATGAAAGTTTTTATTGAAGCAATTGATATGGATATTTGGGATGCAATTGAAAATGGTCCTTTCATTCCCAAAAAGAAAATAAATGATGAAATTGTTGAAATTCCAAGGAGTAGTTGGAATGATGATGAAAAGAGAAAAGTTTCATTTGATTTAAAAGCTAAAAACATCATCTTTTCGGCCTTATCCCATGATGAATTTTATAGAGTTTCCCAATGTAAATCGGCAAAAGAAATGTGGGATACTTTTCAAGTCACACATGAGGGAACAAGTGAGGTTAGAGATGCAAGATTGAATTCTCTAACTCACGAATATGAATTGTTCCACATGTTGCCAAATGAATCCATTAGTGACTTGCAAAAGCGATTCTCTCACATTGTTAATCATTTGATTTCCTTGGGAAAAGTATTTCGCAATGGTGAAACTACTAACAAAATTCTAAGATGTCTTGATAGGAGTTGGCAACCCAAGGTAACCGCCATCAAGGAATCAAGAGACATAAATAGCATGGACTTAGCCACTTTGTTTGGCAAACTCCAAGAGCATGAGATGGAGCTTACAAGACTTGGGATGCATGAGGAATCAGACAAAAAGAAAAAGAGCATAGCACTCAAAGCTTCAACCAAAGCTACAAAAGAAGTTGAAGAATGCTCTACAAGTGGAGATTCCGATGGTGAACCAAATCAAGAAGAATTTGGGATGTTTGTGAAAAGATTCAACAAATTTTTCAAAGGGAAGAAAGGTGGATCTTCATCCAATTTCAAGAGAACCAAAGACTCCAAACAAAGAGAAAAGAGTACCAATGATGGAGTTAAGTGTCATGAATGTGGAGGGGTTGGTCACATAAGAATGGAATGTGCCACATTCTTGAAGAAGAATGACAAGAAGACCCAAGAGACCAAAGGGAAGCGTGCATACATTGTTTGGGATGCACCGGAGAAGAGCAATGAATCATCTTCAAGTAGTTCCGGTGATGAAAATGCAAACCTTTGTCTCATGGCCAAGAACAATCATGAGTCCTCATCAAGAGCTAATCATGGCATGAGTGAAAGTGATGATGAGGTAACCTCTAGCTCTTCTTGTTCATCTTCAAACTCCATTTCATATGATGATTTGCAAGAAGCCTACAATGAAATGTTAATTCAATTTAAAAGGCTTGCTAAAATTAATAAGGAAAAAGGAAAGAAAATTTTGGAGTTTCAACATGAAATTGATGAATTGCAAAAATCTATAAATGAGTTGAAACTTCAAAATGAATCCTTGGAACTTATTAATTCTAGTCATCAAAGTGATTGTGCAAATCATGAGGAGATTATCACTCCATGTGAGAGATGTGATGAACTTGAAAAAGAAGTGAAAGAGTTGAAAAACAAACTCACAATCTCACATAGTGATAGAAACCTCAACCGGTTGTTGAACTCTCAAAGACATAATCACAACAAAACCGGTTTAGGATATGTTCATAAAACGAACAAAAAGTACAAGGTGGTTGGAACATTTTCTAAGAAAAATTCATCAAAGAGACCAACTTGTACTTATTGTGGAAAGGTTGGACATATCAACATTGAGTGCCACATTAAGAAGTTTGAAATGAAAAAGGGCACTTATATGTGGAGTAAGAAGGGAGAAAGTCCCAACACTAACCCTAAGGGACCCAACATTGTTTGGGTACCCAAAGTGAACAAGTGATTTCATTTTGTAGGTGTGTCTTCGAACGGGAAAACAATTGTGGTATCTTGATAGTGGATGTTCGAAGCACATGACGGGAGATAAGCGGCACTTCATTGAGCTTACTCCAAAGGAAAAGGGTTATGTCACTTATGGGGACAACAACAAAGGCAAAATCCTTGGTATTGGTAAAATCGGAAACTCTTCAAACTTGATTATTGATAATGTGCTCTATGTTCAAGGATTAGAACATAATCTCTTGAGCATAAGCCAATTATGTGATATTGGTAATCATGTAGTTTTTGCCTCTACCCATTGCCTCATTAAAAGTGACAAAGATGAATCAATCAAATTTGTTGGTAGAAGGTCAAATAATACTTACTTAGTTGATTTGAACAAAGTCACTTCTTTGGTCTCTACTTGTTTAGTGAGCAAAGAAAATGACACTTGGTTATGGCATCGTAGGACCGCTCATATAAATGTAAACCAATTGAAGAAAATTCAATCTAAAGATCTAGTAGTTGGTTTACCAAAGCTAAATTTTTCTATTGAAGGTGTTTGTTCCCCTTGCAAGAAATGTAAACAAACTAAAAACACCTTTGGATCAAAAATGGTGATGTCCACATCAAGGCCATTAGAAATGCTTCATATGGACTTGTTTGGACCATCACAAGTAAAAAGCTTTGGTGGCAACTATTATGCATTGGTGATTGTTGATGACTTCTCTAGGTTTACTTGGACTTTATTTTTAACTACTAAGAGTGAGACCTACAAATCTTTTAAACATCATGTCAAACTTTTGCAAAACCAAGTGAATCAAAAAGTAATTATTATTCGTACCGATCATGGTGGTGAATTCGAAAACCACAAATTTGATAGATTTTGTGCTAAAAATGGTATTGAGCATCAATTCTCCGCACCAAGGACTCCGGAACAAAACGGAGTGGTAGAGCGGAAAAATAGGGTGCTAGAGGAACTTGCTAGAACCATGTTAAATGATTCTCAAGTACCTCAATATTTTTGGGCCGATGCCGTCAATACGGCTTGTTATGTTTTAAATCGTATTTTGATAAGGCCCTCTTTGGATAAAACCCCCTATGAACTTTACAAGGGAAGAAAGCCAAATATATCTCATTTTCATGTCTTCGGATGCCAAGTTTTTGTTTTAAATAATGGAAAAGAACACCTTGGCAAGTTTGATTCCAAATCCGATGAAGGCATATTTTTAGGCTATTCTTCTCATAGTAAAGCTTATAGAATTTTCAATAAAAGAACTTTAACTATTGAGGAATCAATTCATGTGGTTTTTAATGAGTCTTCAAAAGAAGATAGTGTTTTATGTGATGCTAGTGAAGATGGCATTGTCTTTTCAAAAGAAGAAAAAGAGAGAGAGAATTCAAAAGTTGATGAAGGAGAAGTAAGGGAAGAACTTCCTCCAATTTGGAAATCGGTCAAGGCTCATCCTATAGACAAAGTCATAGGAGATATGTCAAAGGGAGTACTTACTCGTAGGTCTATTCAAAACATTTGCCACTATGTCTCATTTGTTTCTCAAATTGAACCCGATTCAATTAAAAAGGCCATTGAGGATGATCATTGGGTTCTTGCTATGCAAGAAGAATTAAACCAATTTGAAAGAAATGAAGTTTGGGATCTAGTCCCTAAACCCGATGATCATACCATAATTGGTACTAAATGGATTTATAGAAACAAACTTGATGAATCCGGGTTGATTATAAGAAACAAAGCTAGACTAGTAGCTCAAGGGTACAACCAAGAGGAAGGTATCGATTATGATGAGACCTTTGCTCCGGTTGCACGTCTTGAAGCAATCCGAATTTTACTTGCTTATGCTTCAATCATGAAATTCACTTTATATCAAATGGATGTTAAAAGTGCTTTCTTGAATGGGTTTATAAATGAAGAAGTGTATGTCAAACAACCCCCCGGTTTTGAAAATAGTGAATTTCCAAACCATGTTTATAAATTGAAAAAGGCACTCTATGGATTGAAACAAGCTCCTAGAGCTTGGTATGATCGATTGAGTTCCTTTCTATTAGAAAACAAGTTTCAAAGAGGGAAGGTTGATAATACACTATTTATTTATAAAACCAAGGATGACATTTTGTTAGTACAAATCTATGTTGATGATATCATTTTCGGTGCTACTAACGTGTCTCTTTGTAGAAAGTTTTCAAATTTGATGAAAAAGGAATTTGAAATGTCAATGATGGGAGAACTCAAGTTCTTCCTAGGCTTACAAATAAAGCAAGTCAAGGAGGGGATATTTGTGCATCAAGGGAAATATTGCAAAGAGCTCCTTGAGAAATTCGGATTGGACAAGTGCAAGGAAGCCTACACTCCAATGAGCACATCATGCTACCTAGACAAGGATGAACAAGGTACACCGGTTGATGTTAGTAAGTATAGGGGTATGATAGGTAGTCTCCTATATCTCACTGCATCTAGACCGGATATTATGTTTAGTGTATGCATGTGTGCTAGATTTCAAGCTAATCCTAAAGAATCTCACCTATCCGCAGTTAAACATATATTTAAGTATCTAAAAGGAACAATTAACACTGGTTTATGGTATCCTGCTGATGCCAATCTTTGTTTAGTTGGTTACTCGGATTCCGACTTCGCCGGATGCAACTTGATCGCAAAAGCACCAGTGGTACTTGCCATTTCTTGGGAAGTTCATTGGTGTCATGGTTTTCTAAAAAGCAAGCTTGTGTCGCTCTTTCTACCGCCGAAGCGGAATATATCGCAGTCGGTAGTTGTTGTGCTCAACTGTTATGGATGAAACAACAATTATCGGATTTTGGTTTGAAACTTGAAAATATTCCGATTAGATGCGATAACACGAGTGCAATCAATTTGACTAAGAATCCGGTGTATCACTCAAGAACTAAACACATTGAAATAAGACATCATTTTTTAAGAGATCATGTACAAAAGGGTGATTGCACAATTGAATTTGTTAGTACCACAAATCAATTAGCCGACATTTTTACAAAACCTCTACCAAGGGACACCTTTTATCATATTAGGAGAGAACTTGGTATTTTAGATGAAGCTAATATAGGCTAATTGCATTGTGTGTCATTTTTGGAAAATCACCATATTAGTCTTACTCTAATGTGTTATTGATTCTTAGTTAAATTGTCCTTGATGATATTTGAAATTGTATATGTTAATTGTGTGTGATTCTGTACTGTATTCCAAGTTGGTAGTGAAGCATTTGTGTTTGATTTGTGTTTGATTTGTGTTTGGTCTTTTAAAACTGTGTTTTTACTCTCTGTTCTGTCAAAATACTCGAGTTTTTCCAAAAACACTCGAGTATTTTAATTCAAAATTAAATCAGTTTTAAATTGAAAAAGTTTTTAATCAGGGTCTGAGAAAAATACTCGAGTGTTTCTCAAAAAACTCGAGTCTTCATTGAATAACTCGAGTGTTTTTCAAAACACTCGAGTCTTTCGAAACCCCCAATTTTTGAACTTTCAGACCAAACTCGAGTATTTTCCAAAAACTCGAGTATTTTGCGTTTTCCTGAAATTTGAACTTTCGGACCAAACTCGAGTTTTTCAATTTTTACTCGACTTTTCTGGGGAAATCTGGGCTGAGTCACGACCGACTCGAATATATTTTCAAAAACTCGAGTATATCCTAAAGAACAACTCTAGTATTTATGAATATATTCGAGTATTTTGAACTGTTTATATATACTCTCAGACTCAAGTTTTTTTTTTGCGACCCTCTTCTCTCTCGGTTTTCTCATATCTCTCTCCTCAAAACTCAGATTTTCCTCAAAGTTTTGTCAAATCTTACTAGTTTTTCATCCTCTAAACTCTTCTCTCGGTTTTATCCTCCTCCAGATGCTCCAGCTCCTTCGATGTTTTGATGATGTTGACCTTTGGATTTTATCTTAGTTTTCATTCTGTTTTTATCATGTTGGTCTTTGTTACATTTTCTGTATTTTGAGAACTTGGTGTTTTGAGACTTTGGGTTTATTATTGCACCTTTGATTTGGACCTTTTATGATGTTTTTATGTTAATGAATTTGGTCTTCATTATGATGTTTGTGCAAAGCTTCAGGGGGAGCTCTTTATCGTTATTATATCTCCGTTTTATTTGCATAGTTAGTTATGGGGTTTTCCGATTATGCACCTCTCCTCCCTTGATCTTTTTCTAAATTGTTACATCTTTTTGGCGTATGACAAAAAGGGGGAGAGATATTACACTTGTCTTGTCTTGATATTGTTGCACCTAAAATCTCTAATTATGGTATATACTCTGATAATTGTTAAATTCTCTAATACCATAGGCTTGGTGCTAAAATTAAATTGTCATAACATCTTGCTCAAGCTGAATTTTTAGATAGGTGAAAAGTATCATATAGTGAGGGGGAGTTGCATCTCCAAGTGGATCAAGCTTAACAAATGGATCAAGTGTTAATTATTTTGTCATCACCAAAAAGGGGGAGATTGTGAATTCAATGCTCCTAATTATGCGGATTATGTTTTGATGATGACAAAATAATTAACAAATCATGCCTTGAAGATATTGCAACATCAACATCAACAAGAAGTCAAGAAAAGAAGACAAGTGCCCAATCATTCTCAATCAAATATTAATTGTAAATTTCTAATTTATGTTGAGAGTGGTTGAGAGTGGGTAGAAATAGTTAGTCTCTTCTAGGAATAAATTTTTATATGTTTATTAAGTTGAGATTGACCAAAAATTAATACTTGAGAGGAAAAATAAAATTGAAAAATAATTTTTCCCATATCTGATCAAAATACTCGAGTATTTTGAAAAAGACTCGAGTATACACTCGAGTATTTGTAGAAAAACTCGAGTATTTGTGCCAGGTCAGCAATTATGACCGTTAGTCTTGTTCGTGCACCAATTCACTCGTGACCGACCAAAAAGACTCGAGTTTTTACCAAAAGACTCGAGTATTTTTGTCCAGTCAGCAAAAATGAACGTTGGAGAAACTCAAAAACCCAATTGAGGGCATTTGAGTCTCATCCAACCCCAAGAGAGAATTCAGAACCTTATTGTAAAATTGCTCTTTGAATTTGTGCAAGAACAAACAAGACAACAACACATATTGATTCAAGCTTTCTTAATTTACTCTTCTCAAGTGTTAATTCCCAAAAAGCTCAACTTCTCACTCATATTTACATTTCATTCCAAGTTGAGTTTTAGGCCTCAATTCTTACATTGAGCTGTGCTTATTTGTGCTAATCCATTGTGAGATTAGTAATACACATACAAAAAGCTTGATTATTCAAAGTCTTGGATTGTTCCCAAGCAAACCCTAAGTGGCTTAGGGTGTTGGAAGTCTTGAGAGGTTCTCAAGCACAAGACTAGGAGGTTCCTAGCCTGGTGGAGTTTCTTGAAGGGAGTTCAAGGAAGCTTTGTGAAGAGTTCTTCAATCACGGGAATCAAATTGGGGTAGAAATCAAGAGTTTGGTACACTCTTGAAAGGGTTAGGTTGAGTGAGGCCATTCTCAAGCAATCCTTTGTAATTTCTAACAATTTGATTATTAGTAGAAACTCCTAAGTGATTAGGAGGACTGGATGTAGCTCATTGTTGGAGTGAACCAGGATAAAATTGCTTGAGTGTTGGTTTATTGCTTTTAATCTACTTTCTAGCTCAATAGACTTAAGTCATTTCAATCAATTAGGATTTATACAATTAGGTAGCAAGTTCAAGGAATCTTTGTGTTAAAAGTTATTTAGATTACTTGCTATTCTGTTGGATAAGTTCCTGTTTATTATTGAATTGATTTGAGTTAAATTGCTGAATTTTCGTTTCTGGTTTTTCTGCTATCTGATAGTAAAAACTCGAGTATTTCAGAAAAGACTCGAGTTGTTCATCCTGAAAAACTCGAGTATTTCACAAAAGACTCGAGTCTTTTGTTTCTGATTCCAGAAAATTCAGTCTAAGCTCCATTCTTCAATTATCAATCGAAATATTTGGTATTAGTGCTTCAAAATACTATTCACCCCCCCTCTAGTATTTGCTTAGCCCGCTTGTTGATTTCCAACAAGAGGGAGAGAAGGAGGAGGAGGAGGAGGAAATCTGGAAATGTAAAAGGTGTGGTTGGGTGTGAAGTGATAAGGTGGAAAAAGTTAAAAGTAAAATATGTACTTCCTTCGTTCTAATTATAAAACTCTTTTGACATTTTTATTTTGTCGCTGTTTATAAGATTTCATATCAATTTTCAATGATCATTATTTACTTTTTTCCACAAACATCCCTATTTATTTAACACTTTTTACATTCCCAATAATATTAATATGGGTAATTTTGAAAATACATTTCAAAAGTTCACATTTCCAATATAATTAACTAAATTAATCAACTCTCTTAATGGACGTGAAATCTCCCAAATGAGTCTTATAATTAGGGACGAAGGGAGTAGTTTTAGTGGGAGTATTTTATGAAGTTATGAGTAATATTTATAAAGTTTCGGATGCGAATAGCATTTATCAAGTGCATTTAGAATTTCCCTTTTATAAATGCTTCAATTTTCAGTACACATTTTTCTAATATTGTTTTTTGACTTATGACATAGGACACACATTAGGAAAAATCTTTTTAAAAATATTACTCGTAAGTCCCTTAATATAATATTCATTTGTGAACTTCCTTTTTTTTTTCTATTTATAAAATCTTATTTCAATTTTTAATGACATTTAATTTTCCACAAACACTTCATATGTAGTAAACACTTTTTAAAATCTCAATAATAATAATTATAGGGTAATTAAAAAAATAATATCAAATGAATATTATTATGAGTTAAATATGAGATATTATTATTGTGAAAAATTTCAATTGACAAAATATGAGTTAAATATATTGAATTTGTAATGTATAATGTTAAATTACTACTTAGTTGTTAAATTATGTATAGCCAATGTGTAGTTTATGTTTTATATCATGTAAATAAATTTTTTTTAATTGTACAAAAATAAACTTTATAATTATAGAAGACAACAATTTTGAGTTTTATATGTAGTTTATATTAAAGAGCTCTTCCAACTAATATTTATGTCATGTTGATAGGTTGTGTGAGGAGTAAAAATTTTGGAGCAAGAGCTTCTATTTGATAAGATTTCTCGCTTGTTGAGTACTGAATAGTAAATTCTCCAAACAAAACACGATTCACGTGATAATGTATTTAAATTTTCAAATTGAACAATGCTAAATAGTCACAAAAAAGATAACAATAAACATTGTCCAATATAACAACCTTGTAAAGGAAAATTTAAAACTTAAAATTGACAGTCCTGCCTTCAAGATATTGCGTCTATATATACATTTTTCCAACATTAAATAAACTTAAAAACCTGTCATAGTAAATGGAATGAATAATAGTAAGGAATTATAGTTATTATCAGTAAGTATAATTATAATATTGTCTCTAGTACCATGCTCGTACGATGCACGGGCCTGTAAATTTTGGTTTTTATTGATTGAAGGGTGGAAATATTTTATGCGAAAATTTAAATTTGGACATTTAATTTGCAAATTTAGTATTGACTAAAAAAATCCAAGTGAGAAAAGAATGAGTAAGTTAACTTGAAGAATATGTATTGTATATTGTAAAATTAGTTATTAAATTATATAGAGTAACAGTAAAAAAAATTTATAGTTACTAAACTATGGAAAAAAAATGGTAACTTTTTGTTGGTGTTATATTATATGCGACATTTATGATTATATTTGGGATCCCTGTTATATAGTGTTCATTTTTTTTTTTTAATTTGTGGTTGGACTTGTTCAAAGCCCAATAGGTTTTTTGGTTTGTTTTAAAATTTGTTTCTTAGTGTTTAATCAGCATAATTCTTGTTCTTGGAGATTAAAAAAAATGTAACAACTAACCATAAAGGCACAAATAGAGCCAACTTTGTGACATTCTTTTCAGAATGATTTCAATACATGAATATGAACACTTTATTAACATATTCTCCAACTCCTTAACTCATAATAACCTCTAACAGATTTAATTGACATACATCAGTTGTAAGAATAAAGCTTATTGGTCTAAATTCAAGCCATATTCTTGAGGTAACCACACTCTATTAATGATTAGTAAAATATGGTGAGAAGAATGTGTAACATTTCTTGATTTTGTTACCTTTTCCTTCCAACCAAGAGGATGCATATAACAATCCAAATTGTGAAGATAGTGAACCATGTACATCACCTAAACTGTCTAATAAAAGAAAAAAGAAAGATGAATAATTAATCAAATACAACTAAGACAAAAATAATTAAAGTATGAATATATGGTTTTTAATTCTTATTGGCTGTGGCAAGATATGAGTACACAATATTAGCCAAATAGAGGTTAGCACCATAATTAAGCCAGCCTAGTTTAGCAATGCGAATTATAAACATATCAGTATTCAAAACCTATTAGTCTTGGCAATTAGTCATAGTAGTATATTCAAATCAATATTCAAAACTTGAATATCTTTGTGAGAAATCTGAAATGGAAAAAGAAAGAGTAACTATGTAGATATAACATGATCACAGAGTTATCTATGTTGTTCCTATAAAAATGACTGAGAATTTCATGATAAAAATGAAATAGATTATGCGAGGGACAACGGCTTGCAAAACCATAAGTGCAATCAATCAGATAGATAGAAGAAATAACTAATAGATTAATGCATATCATGGAAGAATGTTCTAGCTGAGAGTTCTAACATATATCAGCATGAAATATCTTGGGTTATTTTACAACAGAATTGGCTGCAACATGTTTGTTAATATTACTTCACATTGACTAATGAGAGCTATTAGAGCTGAATTGCATTTTGACAGTAAAAAATGGCTTCGCAAAAATTGTTCTGTTTTATAGGTGAAAATCTAGTATGCTAAGATGAAACTTTTCTCTTTTCTTTCTTTTGGTTTAATTCTGTTTTTTCTTTTTAAGTTGTTATAAAAAAAATATTTAAGTAAAATTAAGCTGCTTCATTTTTTAGCATTATTTTTAGGAATAGAGCACATACTTCCATCTGTGTACTTGAAATTAAGTATGTAGAAAGGCTTTAAAAACCTGGATGGAGGTGGCAGGATCACCCAAGAGATCAAAATACTTTTTTATGCGCTCAACTACCTGCATAAGAAACATATGATTTATAACATCACATAGTAAAGAATAGTAAAGAGATAGAGACGAAGTGTTGCCTAATATTAAGGCCCACCAACAGAGTTTGCTAGGGGTATCAATCAACAACGTCGAATGCTTATGATATTTTCAGCAAATCCATTCTTTGCATCTTTGTCATTAAGCACATGCATTAACTTCAGGTTTTAGGTGTGGACTCCAATCAAGCAAGAAAATAAATTTAGAGCATATTATTGAATTCAAACAATAAACTAAAACTTAGTCCATGACTAATAAGGCAATCAATAATGTTAAAATAAAAACACTAAGCTGCCTTGCTCTCTCATATTGTACCATTGCAGACAGCCTTGGCTATCCAAAGGAACCTAATGCCTTTCTTCTTAACAAATCTAGTCCATGAAAGATACACATGGAAAACATCCTTATAAAATATGCATATAAAATATGTCTTAGAACTCATTGTCGCATAAAGGAAACAAAAATTTGAGCATTTAAAATTTTAAATTCAGAAATTAAGACGGTAATCATTAAAGGCACTAAAAACATAGTGTGCAATTTGAGGATAATTCCATAAAGAGGTTTTATATAGCTTTGGAATAATGAGAGTAACATTTAAATGTCTTGTAATAGCTACCATCTCAGCATAATATAAAAACCAAATTTTGAGAACAAAAGAATTAGATTTTCAAAAACCATTTCTTAATAACTTTCAAATATTATTACTCAAGATGAATCTATAAATTTAACATTAGTATAAATATGCAGCAACCTATAACAAAAAGTTAACCTATATTTTTTTTACAACAACATAATATGATCAAGAAATTTTTGGCAATTTATCCTCACATACATATAGGTTAAGCTTGCTTAAGAAAATAAGGTATTAATCAAAATTACTATAGTTGGAGGTATTAATCAAAATAAGGTTGCTAAAAAAATTCATGAAAGCTTCACTAACCAACATTATTAGCTATTTCGACTTGCTTGGATGACCATAACAATATAACCTTCTACACCACGTACAATATCCCTTTGACAATGTTGAAACAAAAAAACAAATGACATTATCAGTCAGCCAAGGAGGGAGAGCATAAAGTTGAGATGAAACATAAACTAAAACAGTGAGGAAAAGCGAGTTGCCTTTCCAGTGCGTGTTGATACGCAAAGTTTCTCGAGTTTTTGATGATGCTGAAGCTCGACTTCATCAGTAACCATGTTATCTGAACCTTCATATCCCCAACCCCAAACTGTTTCAGCACAACCTAAATAGCAATAACCATGATAAAAAAACTTCATAGAGGAGGCAAACCAAAGTAGCCTCACTATTGAGATAATAATGCAATTAGCAACGACCGATTCACCGATTCATAAATCAAATTTGAATCTGATGGCACGCGAACTAAGGCACCAGCGTAAATAAAATTCCAACTTAATTATTAGTCTCATAAGAGAATTTTGAGAATTGGAGAATACAATACAATATCTCCAATTGGAATCGTTAGATCAAAAACCAAATCAAAAGGATCTTAGCAATTTGATAGTGAATACCAAACCAAATTTCACATTCAATAACCTATGGTAAAAGAGATCTTATTACTAACACAAAAATCATCACAACATATTTCAAAAATTGAATAAAAAACAAAAAAGTACAGTTTCCAATTTCCTTATCATAGTTGAACAAAAGTTACCATATAAGTAATTGAAGGATGCGCATGATCATTGTACAGGATCAAAATTGCACACGATCTTAATGTCAATAAAACTTGTAGTTTTCTCTTAAAATTGCACAGGATCAAAATCTGCAATTAAAGTAAATAAAAAGAAAGATGACATACACATAATAGAATTTAGCAATTGAAGAAAAATTACATCAGTGATTGCATTTGAACTGAAGGAAAAAAAATAACAAAAATATTACAATTTCAAATAACCTCTCTTCAGGAGACACTATAAATTTGAACCTTTGAAGGCTATTAGCAAAGGCTTCTCGTGATACCTTCATAAGTTTTTTTCATTCGAAAAATAATAAAAATAAAAATAAATCACAATTAAAAAGGCAAAAAACATTTTTTAATTGAAGGTCTAACATATTGCATCTGCTATACCCTCTAATGCACGGGGGCTCAATTATGTAAGCTACTGAAAACTCATATGTACTCAATATATATGGTCTAAAATAGATTGTGGTATCAGTTTAAAGAAGAGCACTAGGAACCAAGCAAATAGGTAATGATCAATAAATGATTCCTACTTCCCAAAAAAAACTGTTCCAACTTATTCTTCCATGGGTCATCAAGATAACAGTAAAAGTAACTACCATTCTTTCAAGTCAGTAACAGCAAAAAATACTCCACGGGTCAGAATCAACTAACAACGGCTTAGAAAGAACCATGCCTTTATACCTCTACCCACAAATTCACAATTCATCCCTTCTATACAATTGAAACTCTTGTTACAAAGAAATTTTCTATGCAGGATATATCCAAAGTATGGTATAATAATAGCAAAACCCATTAGAAAAAAAAAACCAAAAAACATGCTTATCACGAACAAAATGACCATATATATATATATATAAAACAAAAATCACAGTGGGTTACGGTTGATGATGTGAATGAAAAAAATAGAAAATACCCAAATCGTATCTTTGAGGAAAGGACAAAGGGGGTTGATATGATGACGATCGGTGGATTTTGAATTGAAGAAGTGATCTAAAGTACAACTTGGGTGGAGTGATTAACTTGAGTGGAAGGAATGAGAGTAACATAGAGAAAGGAAGTATCGTGCCATGCTTTTGGTAAGAGAGAAACATGATTAAGTGTTTTGCGGAGAGGAAGAGGCGATGAGAAAAGAGAATGAAAATTGTGAATATCATGGACGGTTGAGATTTAATTTTAAAAACACCTCATGAGCGGCTGAGATTAACAATTAGGTACTCTTCATTAATGGGAGATGTTATTAACACCCTTCCATTACTACTCGCACCCGGTTTTTATAATTTTTTTCATCTACTTACCAATATTATCCTTATATTAATACTTACACCCATATATTTTATACTTACACCCTAATCCTATTATTTTCACCCACAATTTTAAAAACCTAATACTTACGCAATTATCACTCCTCACACCCATCACCTTCAACCTCTCATCCTCAACCCACATAATTATCCTTGACCACTCTTCTTTCACATCCAATTTCATGAAAATTAATTAGTATCCTAGAAAAAGTCATAAATCCAAAGAATTAATTCTTGCTTTTATTTATTCATCTGAAAAAATACAAGGAGTTGGATTTAAAAGTGTTGGCTATAGACACGATACTGTTGGACTTGGATTCATGTTGCTTGTATTATCGATGGACTTGGATTTAAAAGTGTTTGTTGCAGACATGCAAGTCATTTGCCATTTATATATGGATTGCAGAACCATGTACATTAGCCATGTGCGTTGTGCAATACTTTCAAAACTAAACCTTACTCTGGATTTATGACTTCTTGTGAGACATTAATTAATTTTTATATAATTGAGTGAGAAAGATGAAAGGTTGAAGATGATTATATGATATTAGGATGAGATGTTGAAGATGATGGGTGTGAGTAACGATAATTGGAGGTTTATAGGATTATGGGTGCAAAAAATATGATTAGGGGTGTGAGTATTAGATATATGGGTGTAAAGTATTAATATAAGGGTAATATTGGTTAGTAAATGCAAAAAATTATAAAAACCGGGTGCAAGTAGTAATAAAACGGGAGTTAATAACATCTCCCTTCATTAATCACATGTTTAGGAGGGAAAAACCATCATTAGGAGGGAAAAGGCAACATCAAAGGAGGGAAATCTTTTTTGCCCTCATACTTCTCCTATTTTAATATATGTTGACTACTAATAATACTAAATACTCCCTCCAGCGTGAAATATAAGAAAAAAAACATATTTCTTTTGGATTAAAATATAAGCAAACCTAAATAATTTTCTTAAATTTTATTTCATTCCCAATGCCACTTTCCTAAAACATCCGTAGAAAATTGTTATCTTATTTGATCTTTGTTTTATTCCCAATGCAACTTTCTAAAATACCTCTATTTTTTTTTATAAATTTTAAAAAATTAAATACAATCAACTAACCTCCTTAATAAGTGTAAAATTAGTTAAATTTGCTTATAATTCGAGCCGGAGGGAGTAAATTTTTTTGGGTAGTATGAGTGATTTTCTTGATAAACGTGAATTTTCAAAAAAAAATCTTATATTAACGAAGATGTAGTACTTAAGTATTCTGTTGAAAAAAATGGGAATAAATGAAATATCCAACCCAACTAATGATTAGGAAACATGTTTAGGTAGTTAATGGAAGTGTGATGAAAGGACTAATGATACTATTAACAATACTTATAAATTTTATTTTTTTTACGTGAATTTTTTCAAATGGATTTTATATTAAAGGCCAAAGGTAGTATTTAAGTTTTTTGTTAAAATAAAAAGAAAAAAAAATTGAAATATCCAACGCAACGGAATGATTGAGCGACACACGGCAGTAGTTAATTGATGGACTAACAATACTAAATTGTCAAAACTTGGAGATCAAAATAGCTAAATTATAATTCGGGAGACTAAATGACATAATACAAAACTACATTTAAGTTTTTAAAGACTCGTTTTATAAACAAAATTAGAAAAATATGATAAGATAATATATCTTATCCTATTACTAACATTTATAAAGATGATTAATAGCTTAGAATCATTATCAGTTTGGTATTTTGATCTTGATTTTTGAGAATACTTACAACTCACTTTGGCACCAGCTTCTTTTTTGGCATACCATTAACAACAAGGATTCTATATTTTTTGAAGTTCTTACAGGCAAGGCCTTGTGCCATAGGGATTTAGGGGTGGCATGTGGAGATTTTGAATTGATACTACAAATTTTAGGAAGCTGATAGGGTGCACACTGCCACTTACCTAGTGTTTTCTTGACGAATTTTTTTGGCCTTGTGCCATAGGGATTTAGGGGTGGCAAGTGGACATTTTAAATTGATACTGCAAATTTTAGGAAGCTTATAGGGTGTACACTGCCACTTACCTAGTTTTTGCTTGAGGAATTTTTTTGGCTTACCATTGTTTATGCAGAGTGTTTTTGTAATCGAATCTCTATATAATCCTATTTTAATAATAAATACAGATATTTTGTTATTATTGCTATGATGATAAAAAAACTGAAACGAACGTGACTAAATATCAATTTTCGGTACTCTAAAATTATGTACAACATCATATTTAATTTTTTATTTATATTCGACATCAAAAATATTAGTTTTTCTATTAAAGTGTGGTAGTTTTATGAACAATTTAAGAAAAAATAATAATTTCAAAACCACTTACGAAATATGGAACTGTAACACCCCAAAATTTAATCCCTGATTAATGAAATGTTAATTATAAAGTTTATTTATAATTAATTATTTTCATTTTAATCCTTGATTAAAATTTATGTTTATGTTATTAGTAAATGTGTGAATGTGATTTGGAAATTATATTTATGAGTAAATAAGCATTTTTCACATTAGTCCCTGTTTTGGGACCTAGAAGTAATTTTAGGAAAGGCTTTGGAGGGAAAGAAAATAAAACTATTATTTTTCAAAATTTGCCCAAAAGACTCGAGTCTTGCAGAAAAGACTCGAGTGGATTTGACAGAGTTGCACGAGTTAGTGCGTTTTGGTGAGTCACCACCAACGATTCCCGTCGTGTGACACGAAAACACCACCAAGATGTAACATCCTATCTTTTACACTTTAAAATATATTACTTTTATTAGTGTTTTAATTAGAAAATGCTTGGGGTTTTATAAAAATTTTGGCGGAGTTTACTTTAAAATATGGACTTTCCCCAAGTTAACTTTATACCTGTCAGTCCAGAACAGTTTATAATAATTACAAAACTATAATTACATTGTAAGTGGTTGGGACTTACTTTGAAATAATTTAGAAAAGGATATTTTTATATCCTTCACAACCACTAGTACATTCAATCAAAATAAATGTTCTTATAAAGTCCTTTTTACAAAAATAGAAATATCCTTAACTTGAGATAAATAGTTCAAAATTAAATACAACTTTAGTTATTGAAAACAATTTACATTACATTATTCTAGAATGGTTGCATAATAATAT
Source organism: Crotalaria pallida (assembly GCA_037953625.1). Lineage (NCBI taxonomy): Eukaryota > Viridiplantae > Streptophyta > Magnoliopsida > Fabales > Fabaceae > Crotalaria > Crotalaria pallida. The sequence continues at coordinate 35,435,656 of CM075655.1, read as the reverse complement.
TGAGACCAAGGAGGTCGCAACAATAATATACTCTCTCTAAATGAGAGTATACCTTCTCGGTGCGGAAACAATGAAAGTCTTTCTCCGATGGTACCTAAAATGGTCAACTTAAGGGGTGAGTAATTTGAATAGTAATTAAGGAAAACACTTAAAATAACAGTAATAAGACATAACTAGACATACCCAAAAACATATACAACAATTCACTTTATTACAATTAACTATACCATTCTTGTTCCAAAACCGTTTGTATACTTTATCACTTAACTATTTCATTACACTATACCTATTTCCTTAAACAATAACAATATCAATACTTTACGATGCTTTTATGCTCAAACATATGAACAATGCATGTAACTTTTACCATTGTGGTTTAAATCCTGAATCCAATGTAACACTGTAACAATTAACTGTATTCACTTTAACACTTTAACAATTCATTGGATTCAGTGAATTTAAACCCATTATAACAATGAATGCACTTCTCCTTTTCCAATAACAATAACACTTTAACAATTCCTCACAACACTTCTCCCTCCACTCTGGGGAAAAACCGACCAGGAGGAAGCATTTCTCAACCCCTGTTTAGGTGCTTCACATCCTCTAGGAATGTCGCTCACCCGCTTGCACAGTACGTCACACTCCTCTAGGGTAGTGTACAACGTACAATTTGGATTGATTCGCCCAGATTGGCTCTAGCAAAAATCACTGTCACTGGCCACAAGGAGCCAAAGTAAATAGAATTACTATGGTTTGCGTCGGACCAATCCCCGACACGGGTGGCGAACCCATGTCCTTTGGAAGATCAAAGTCCTCCATAGTAATTCCTAACATTTACTCTTGTCCTCATCAATCGTTAAAACGACGTATGTTTTTCCCCGTAACCCCCTAAGGTCCACCTTACTCCTTGAATGCACGTGTTTCTAGTTCATTTTATGTTGTTTTCGATAATCAAACCTTTAATACTTTATATCAATTTGGTTGGGTTCTCTAACTTAAGATTTGGCCATACTTTATACATAAACAATAACAATCATGCATAACAATAACAATAATCATGACAATAACATTTATTCATTCATTTCATTCAATAACAATTAAAACAATCAATTACTAATATCAAACCCTAAGTTCATAACATATATTTTCATATTCAATCATAACAATATCAAGCATATAAATCAAACATACACATAAAATATATCTAGGTATAACCTATTACTATCATTAAATCCTTCCCCTAATTAAAACCAAAGTACTCCCCCTTACCTCTTGAAGAGAAGAGGAGAAATTGGGGTTCCCATGGAACCCACTTACCAACTCCGATTCCTAGCTCCTTAGCACTCCAATCCTTGTCCTCATACCCAATCTAAGACTCCTTGAATGATTGTAAGACTCTATGAAAGAGATTGCACACTTAGGGTTTGAAGAGGTGATTTGGGTATTGAATGAAAGAGGGAGAAATATGTGATTTCTATGAGGGAAAACCATTAAAAGATGATGGGGAAGAGATATATGAGGTTGATTTCATGTGGATTTGGGTGGTTTGGTTGATTGGAAACGTTAGGGTTGAGAGGGAGATGGAACTCGTGGAAGAGAGGGGAAGAAACTATGAAAAAATGAAGGAAAAATCGTGTTTTTAAGGTTGCAGACTGCAGATTTTCGCTGGAGCGAAAAAGCACTCGCTGGAGCGAAAATGGCAATCAAACAGACCCAACTTTCTGTGGGAAATTCGCTCAGGCGAGCAGAAACTCGTTGGAGCGAGTAAAATTCAGCATCAGCATGCAAATTTCAAAATGGCATAATTTTTTCGTTAACCGTCGGATCTTGCTCAAATTTTGAGGCAAGCTTCCTAAGACACTAATCTTAACATCCAACGGTGGAATTTGGGTTAGAGCTATGGATATTTTATTCCTAATTTTCTAAGATCCTATGTTCTTTAGATCATAATTAACTCCTCTAAAACTCATTTCTAGGCTAATTCTACCTCATAAAACCTACCCTTACTAAATCTTACATTCTAAACACATTATAAACAATTAATTTACATCTAATAACTATCCTAAACGGACATCGGAAATTGAGGATGTTACAATACTCCCCCACTTATATGAATTTCGTCCCCGAAATTCGATTATGTTTCAAGGAATAAAAGAGGTGTAGAGCTATATGCTCTAATAACCAGATGAATCCTATCTTAGACAATGAAAAGGGTTATGATTTTGGGGATACGCTCCCCCACTTAGAACACAACTTAGGTGGATTTCTATAATAGAACTACTCTTAGGAAACTACCATGTTCCCTACACTAAGGGAAACAAAAATCTCAATCTCCCTTATAACATATCATCACTCAACAAGATAATAGACATCAAGATCAATAAAACATTTCAAACGGACAAGCATAATTAACATGCCCAAAGAGGAACAAAAAGAACACAAAATACAATCATAAACATAAACATACATGCTCAGAGAGGAGCAAAACAGAAAGCATTCACCAATAAAAAGAATTACACAACAAAACATAATTCAAACACAATCAAAAGAAATAACTGACACACATCAAAAGTCTTAACAACATTATTTATTTTAAATCCTACACAAGAGTAAACTTAAACCCAAATACAAGAAATGTCATTTTGAAATCTTATCAAAGGGTATATCTTTTAAGAAAATAAGACTTTGATTCAACACAAGTCAATGAAAATAATCAATACACACTAAAGTAGTCTTGCGTTGAATTGAGTTGAGTAAAAATCTTGAAAAGATTTTGATATTCATTTGACGAAAAATTACGTATCTTGTGATTTAAAGGATAAACAAAATTTACACATATGAAAGGTCACCCAAAATAGAGTTGGTTACTTATGAAGAGAATGAGTTCAAACTCTAACCCAAGATATTCAATATAAAAGAAATATGATTTTGAGATATGCCAAAGCTGGGTGAAAGCGATAGGTTACTTGAAAAAATTTTCAAAAATTATCATTCCATGTTTTTTCTAAAATTTCCTTTGCAAAAGAACCAAGGTCAAAGAATGCACTATGCAGGAATGCGGTTGAAAATAGGGATTATTATGAGAGATAAACGTAAGGATGGTCCTTTGGAAATTCAGTTTGATATATATATATATGCTTATACTTTGCATTGAAAATATTATATGAAAAGATAGGCTTCAATTATATGCATATATGTATATAAAAAGAATAAATTGTCCTTCATGCAAGGACTAAGTTTATCAAAGTTATAAATTTACCATTTGCAAAATATTTCCTTTAAAGAAGAGTTTACATTGAAGAATATAGATATAATAAAGAAAGAGTTGAAATCAAGTAGGGCCAAGCAAAGAACATAAGGCAATTGGCTTAAAAATTTTGTTTTGATACTCAGTCGATAAAGAATGGTTTAGTACTTTTACAAAATCACCCTCAATGGGGGTGAAAAAAAACATTCTTTATTTAGAATTAACATTAAATAATACACAAGGTTTATAAAAATAGCTAGAGTTGGAACTAGAATGAAAAATACAAAACAAATAGCTCCAACAATAATTTGGCTTAGTGTATAATTTTAGGGAAATTGAAATTACAATTATGCTTATATATAGTTGAAACACATACAAATCAATAACTCTAGAACATACAAAACTCACTTCCTATATACATCTATCTATATCCATATTCCTAAGGTTTAAACTCTAACACTCAACGAAGAGGAACTTAACTTCTACCGCTTAGTTAAATCCTCACCCTATTTAAGTTCTACCGCTCACACTAACGAAAACTCTTCAAGCTTAAGGCTCCCACTAGTCCTATGATTGTCTATTCCTCGCATAGGGTTCAAGGTTTTCTATTTGGTTTCTTGGGTTAGGGTTTCACATAATTGCTTTCTATCTTAGGGCCTTAATTGAAACCCTCTGATTACTATCTAGACTCTGGTGCTAAGATTTTTATAATGGATATTAGGATTGGGACTTTAATATCCAACAAACTACATTCCATGAAATAGTTAACATTAGTTTGAAAATTGTTTGTGGTTCCGGAATACAGTTTGTTCAATACTAACCACACATTTCCCTTGAGTTCTATGTGAACTTAAAGGAAAAGATATAACATCCATTACCTTAATAGAGATTCCAAACTTGAATCTCACCCTATGCTAGATACGTTGCCTTTAACCCACCTTGACACCTTCCTTTGCATTTCTCAATTCCACTTCATAATAGAAAATAATGAAGTTCTAACTTGTAAAGAAAAGATTTGGTCTTTGGTGATAAAGAACTCTCAAAATTACATCTTTCTAAACTGAGGGAAAACTCTTTGTCATTCATAAATTCGTTTCATTTAAAACTTTAGTAAAATTAATGGATGGTATAAAACATGTCAAGCATTCGAAAAGTTCAGAGTATTCATAAAGATTTCCAAAATCATTTCATATTGGCTTTGGAACTAATTCAAAAGTTTTGAGGACTCCTTTGTCAAAGAAAAATGAGGATCCTCAATGATCATCAAACTCAAATAAAAGGAATGCATGTATCGGGTGAAATTGAATTTCATCTGTATTTTCAAATTTTTAGTAAATGCTTTTCCTTTTATTTCAACTTTGAAGTTCAATCTTATTTCAAATTGACGTATGTCACATTCGGTAAATTCCTATTTAATCGACAATTAGTGTAATCCTAGAATAACTACACCATCATTCCATTATTTAGGAATTCACTTTGTTAACAAGGCAAGTTTAAAAATTGGTGGTGCGACATTCGACCAATTATCAAAGTTTGAATCACTTCCACATATTGGAAAATATTAGAATACTAGTATGCTTGACATTTATTAGAATTCATATTACTAATACTTTTCAAAATAAAGTATTAAAATAGTTGGATGCAAAAACACATTTATACTTTTCAATTATAGTGTATTCATCACCAAACAGAATGTGGAATTGTAGAATGCACTTAGGTTTCACAGAAGACGACACTCAGTCATCAAAGTTAAAGGCAAATACACTGGGTTGACACCTATTCACTTCCGCTGCGCACTCTGATAAAGAATGCTCGGAGTGTCTATGATGAAATGACCTCTAATACCTATCCTATTCATATGCATAGAAAAGAAATTTTGCAATTATTTCATTGGACTTCAAGGACTCAATGATGTCATCTTCCAATGAAATGTAAACCTCGAGGGGCCCATCTCAATTCTACATTACATTAGAGATAATACCATTTTTGTACAACCTGAGTTCCAATCAAATAATAATTAAAAGAAATGACTCATCCTCCATCCGAAAGAAGGCTTTGAAAACATTTTAAATAAAAGTTTCAATTTCTTCGTCATATTAGAAGTTGACTTACTTAATTCAAAACTGAGGTTTAGTCCATCCCGTTGGGGTAACGATTTCATGCTCTGACCCGTTGGGAGTTATCACTTCCCTTAGTCTCTACTTTCGGTCTCCTTCAAAGTACAACAAAGCTACAATTGAAAATTTTACTTAGCCCACTTTGAATTGAAGATTACTAAACTATCACTAGCACTATTCCATTAATACAACTAAACTATGCTAACTTCAACTAAATATGCATGCATAAACTATGAAAAGAGGCTACTTAGCTAACTACTTGTTAGTTACTCTCATGTGGAGTAACCCTTTGGGAGTAGGAAATCCATACTCCACGGCCGAGAATTGCAACCATTGCTCTGATACCATAATGTAACATCCTATCTTTTACACTTTAAAATATATTACTTTTATTAGTGTTTTAATTAGAAAATGCTTGGGGTTTTATAAAAATTTTGGCAGAGTTTACTTTAAAATATGGACTTTCCCCAAGTTAACTTTATACCTGTCAGTCCAGAACAGTTTATAACAATTACAAAACTATAATTACATTGTAAGTGGTTGGGACTAACTTTGAAATAATTTAGAAAAGGATATTTTTATATCCTTCACAACCCATTATAACAATGAATGCACTTCTCCTTTTCCAATAACAATAACACTTTAACAATTCCTCACAACACTTCTCCCTCCACTCCGGGGAAAAATCGACCAGGAGGAAGCATTTCTCAACCCCTGTTTAGGTGCTTCACATCCTCTAGGAATGTCGCTCACCCGCTTGCACAGTACGTCACACTCCTCTAGGGTAGTGTACAACGTACAATTTGGATTGATTCGCCCAGATTGGCTCTAGCAGAAATCACTGTCACTGGCCACAAGGAGCCAAAGTAAATAGAATTACTATGGTTTGCGTCGGACCAATTCCCGACACGGGTGGTGAACCCATGTCCTTTGTAAGATCAAAGTCCTCCATAGTAATTCCTAACATTTACTCTTGTCCTCATCAATCGTTAAAACGACGTATGTTTTTCCCCGTAACCCCCTAAGGTCCACCTTACTCCTTGAATGCACGTGTTTCTAGTTCATTTTATGTTGTTTTCGATAATCAAACCTTTAATACTTTACATCAATTTGGTTGGGTTCTCTAACTTAAGATTTGGCCATACTTTATACATAAACAATAACAATCATGCATAACAATAACAATAATCATGACAATAACATTTATTCATTCATTTCATTCAATAACAATTAAAACAATCAATTACTAATATCAAACCCTAAGTTCATAACATATATTTTCATATTCAATCATAACAATATCAAGCATATAAATCAAACATACACATAAAATACATCTAGGTATAACCTATTACTATCATTAAATCTTTCCCCTAATTAAAACCAAAGTACTCCCCCTTACCTCTTGAAGAGAAGAGGAGAAATTGGGGTTCCCATGGAACCCACTTACCAACTCCGATTCCTAGCTCCTTAGCACTCCAATCCTTGTCCTCATACCCAATCTAAGACTCCTTGAATGATTGTAAGATTCTATGAAAGAGATTTCACACTTAGGGTTTGAAGAGGTGATTTGGGTATTGAATGAAAGAGGGAGAAATATGTGATTTCTATGAGGGAAAACCATTAAAAGATGATGGGGAAGAGATATATGAGGTTGATTTCATGTGGATTTGGGTGGTTTGGTTGATTGGAAACGTAAGGGTTGAGAGGGAGATGGAACTCGTGGAAGAGAGGGGAAGAAACTATGAAAAAATGAAGGAAAAATCGTGTTTTTAAGGTTGCAGACTGCAGATTTTCGCTGGAGCGAAAAAGCACTCGCTGGAGCGAAAATGGCAATCAAACAGACCCAACTTTCTGTGGGAAATTCGCTCGGGCGAGCAGAAACTCGTTGGAGCGAGTAAAATTCAGCATCAGCATGCAAATTTCAAAATGTCATAACTTTTTCGTTAACCGTCGGATCTTGCTCAAATTTTGAGGCAAGCTTCCTAAGACACTAATCTTAACATCCAATGGTGGAATTTGGGTTTAGAGCTATGGATATTTTATTCCTAATTTTCTAAGATCCTATGTTCTTTAGATCATAATTAACTCCTCTAAAACTCATTTCTAGGCTAATTCTACCTCATAAAACCTACCCTTACTAAATCTTACATTCTAAACACATTATAAACAATTAATTTACATCTAATAACTATCCTAAATGGACATCGGAAATTGGGGATGTTACACCAAGACACGTCCATGGCCTTCGTGTCTAGCTGCATGGGCATGGTGACTGGCTATTTAAGCCATGGTAGATGAATCAACCAACCCATTTGCTCAAATTGCGAAGAAGTTGTATGTGTTAGGGTTCTGAATTTCGAACGTTCGATTTTCCCTCTCTGTGTTGAGTTGAGTTACAAATTATACACCAATACAAAGCTCACATCTCGAGCTCTGTATAGACACCAAAATCGTGAGTAGAGAGTTTGTGTGTTGGAAGATTTGAAGCTCGAAAGTGGAAGCTTGTTTGCTGTCAACAGTTTCTGGAGCTTGCTTTGATCTTCAATTTTGGTAAGCTCTTGTGTCCATCCAACCTCAAATTCGTTTTAAATCCTAGCTTATGTTTGCAGAGAATGTATTCTAACCAAAACCCCTAATTCTCTTGCATGATTTCCCATTCAAAAACTGATCTTGGACCTCTGCTCACACTGTCCTGCATGTTGATGGTTGAAGTGGTTTTTGGTGCTGTGGTGTCTTTCCTTGTCAAAATTCTGTTGAGTCACGTCTGAGAGATAAGGGGAAAGCTTTCTATTCACTAGATAGAGTTTAAATTGCATGAATTTGATTAGAGAGCCACCAAGAGGCTCTAAGGGCTTAGTTTGAATAGGGAAATTGGTTTGGAGACCAACCTGTGCTCCAAAGTTGTTATGAGCAAGTTTCATATGATGCATGCAAGCTGTTTTGAACTTAAATTCACAAGTTTATTGAGTATTTTGCAATTTAGCATTTGAGTTGTGAATTTTCCAAGTTTATACATAATCCTCTGAATCTTTGCAATCTCTGTAATTTGATGTGTTCTTAGTGTTTGAACATGCTTATCTTATGTTATATGAACTCTGTTGATCATTGGATTTGATGAGAAATGGTTAGAATTGAAAATGGTGTGTTAAAACCAGATTTTCAGTCTGTACTGTATGTTAAGACTCGAGTGCATGTCTCGATACTCGAGTATTTCGTGATGCACCAGTGCATCTTTTTGCACCAACACTTGAGTATCAGATACAGGACTCGAGTATTGACTGTTGTAGCAAGAGTATTTTCTGATGAACCACTCGAGTATTGCATGAACCACTCGAGTCTTCTGGGTTGATGAACGACTCGAGTATTTCATGAACTACTCGAGTATTTTTAGAAAATCTGAAACTTGACTTTTCTGAAGAAGCAAGAACTACTCCAGTAGTATAAGAAACACTCAAGTCTTTTTGTCCAGAAACTTAAAAATGCCATTTTAATTCTGAATCATTTTGTTAATATTTAAGTGATAATAATCCAAGTGATCTAGGACTTAAAAGTAATTGATTGATGATGGTATGAAATTATTGGATTAATAACGTGAGATATTATTAATTGAGATATACCAATCAATTCTTTTAAGTCAAGAAATTGCATTCATCCTGGAGTTCGGATGGTAGATCGTTTTTCATGTTATGATAACATGAGGAGGGCCTCTGGGAGTGCCAAATGACGACTTGCTTGATGACACATTATGGTGGACGATGTGGCCAGCGAGAGTACGATGCTGATGATATCGTTATTCCGTTAAGACGACGGGACGTTGCTCGAGGAGCACGTTATGTACCATTTCCAAGCTTGTTGTGTACATTCTAGGGTGACTGTACGAATGTTGTACACCTAGGAGTACAACGCACTGTTGAGTGCTGATATGAAGTAAAGGATGGACGTCAGAGAGTGACATAGATTGATGGAGTTAGGGTTGAGAGCTAGACTCATACATCATGCCACTCATCTAATCTAAATTTGATAAATGAAAATAAGTATGAGCATTCTACTTGCATCAAATATTTGCTAAATGCTAACTGTGGTTGTTGATTATTGGTGCATACATTCATATTTATATTGTACATTTATTTATGCTCTATTTATTATGTGTATAGAATTGCTTATCCCTGTGCCCTTGTAGGTGATGTCACGTTACATCGCTTGCATCGAGATCCGACCACTTCCTAGTGGCATATGGATCTACGAGGATCACCGAGCGATATTTGAGGGTGAGTTAGAAATTACCTTCTATCACCCTAACCCGCTGATTCGGTTTCGTCCTCGTAGGTTTAGGATCTCCATCATATACACTATGCATGTACCACCCTTTTACACTTACCATGGACCACCTCCCACACGACCAGCTCGCTCATACCACAGTTTTCGATTTTGACCTGTTAGACCTATGCATAAGCTAATGTTTTGATAATGACAAAGGGTTTTGATGAAGTCCAAAGAACAAAAAGCAAGCAACCAAGTGAAAAGAGAAAGTCTCAAACTCAAGACTTAATTATGTAATGTTTTGTAATATCTTTTAAGTTTTAAGTCTTTGCGTGTGGGTAGAGTTTTAGAGGGTAGTGAATCTCTCACAAGTGCATGATCATATTGATTTTGAGTATTCACTTTACCTAAAAATGATTTGTGGCTTTAAGGTTTTAACGAAAAGGTTTAAAATTGAGAAAACAAGTTTTTATTGAGTTTCTACAGGTCATAATCGATTATCAGATAATTATAACTGATTATCATCTTTTCAAAAGCTCATAATCAATTATCCAAATGTAGATAATCGATTATCCACATCAGACCTGTCAAAAACGTGATTTTTGTTACTCTAACTAACTTACTTGTTTTCTAAACCTAATGGGTATTCTATATAAACCTTTCCTAAGCCTTTTAGATCATTGTTCAATCATTCAACACTTTCATATCATTTTGTGAAAATGAAAAAGCCACAAACATTCTCTCACTTTCTCTCTCAAGAAGAAAAGATCAAAATCATTCTTTAAACAAATTTCTCTTTTCTTCTTCCTTAAGAATCTCATTCTTAATTGTTCATTTTTCTTAAAAGAGATTCAATTAGGTTTTGTTTTTCAATTGTGTTGTAATCATTGCATTGAGGCAAATCATCTACAACAAAGAAGACTTGGTGGGTGTTCATCATCAAGCAAATTGAAGAATATTGGAAGACTTGTTATGAAGAATCAACAAGCAAGATTGGAAGACTTGGTGTGAGGGATCATCAAGCACAAGAGATTAGGAATTGAAGATTCAATAGAGTTGCAAGACAAGAGTGGGGTATCTCTTGAAGGCTAGCAAGAAGGGAGTCTTGTGAGGCATTTGCTTGTAATTTGAGAACTTCAATTTCTTAGTGAAATCTCTCTATTGTGATAGAGGGGAGTGGATGTACCCAAGGAGGATTAAGGGGAACCACTATAAATCTCTGTGCAAGCTTCTCTTTCCCTTAACTCTTTTAATTCCGCAATCTTCATTGTTCTTGATTTGAAAACCTATAAAATTGATTTTCATGAATTTGAATGAATTAGGTTTTGATACATGAAATTAATTTTGGGAAAACCTTTTTCTAATCTAGGTTAATCAATAACAAACTTGCTTGAATTGTTTCTGCTATATCTCTGATCTTAATTGTGAAATTGGTTGATTTTCGGTTTCAATTAAAAAGTGATTTTCTGGTATCTGCATAATATAATCGATTATCAGTTTCCTCATAATCGATTATCAGTTGTGATCTCAGCCAATAATTAATTATCACTCTACAATAATCGATTATCAGTTTCAGAAACTGAGAAAATTGTTTGTTTTAATTGATTCACTTTGTTTCAATCGAAAATCTATCAAGGTTTTGTAAACACCTATTCAACCCCCCTTCTAGGTGTTCTCTCGTGTTCATACTTCACCGCTTGTATTTCCAACAAGTGGTATCAGAGCTCGGTCGAAAGAACCGAGCAATAAAACGCTTTTTCGAAAAGATCCTTTTTGGTTATACAAATGGAAAGTATGAACAAGTTTAGCGATCTAGAAATATTAAATGTTGATGATAAGACTATGAAATTACTAATAGAAAAATTCTTGAAGTTTTTGAGAAGTGAAGGAATTTTGCTTATTCAAGAAGGAAGAGTAGAATCAAGTATCTCACATCAAGTCAAGTCTCAAAGAGCAAATTTCAGCAAGCAAGATGCAAAAAGCTCCAAGCAAGACAACAAAAGAAAGAAGGCCTCAAAGGATAAATTCAAATGCCATGAATGTAAAGAAGAAGGGCACATAAAATTTCAATGCCCCATATATTTGAAAAGACTTGAAGATGACAAGAAGATTCATGAGGAATTCAAGTCAAAGAAAGATGATGATGTGCGGAATAGTTAGGAAGAAGGTAGATTACCAAACATGTGTTTAATGGCCAACATTGATGATGAAGTTTCATATAGTGAATGTTCAAGTAAGCCTTCACAAGAGGTAAATTCAATCTCTGATTCTAATTCAAATTCCGATTGTTCCTCCCCCACTTATGACATGTTACACAATGCTTATGTGGAAATGTATGCCGAACTTAAGAAACTTGTGAAAATGAATTTAAAGAGACAAAGGATCATTTTGAAGCAACAAGAAAAGCTTGTTGAAATGCAAAAATTGGTTGATGAATTAAAGCTTGAAAATGAAACTTTGGATCTCATTTATGCAAATTCCACTTGCAATTGTGATTGTGCTAATAAATTTAATGATGTGGCTAATTGTGAAAGTTGCAAGGTACTTGAAAAGGAAAATGAAATTTTGAAAAATAAACTTGCAACATTCACTAAAGGAAACAATAATTTGCACACTTTGTTAAATTTGCAAAGAGATAATTCAAACAAGTTTGGTTTAGGATATACTAATGTTAAGAGAAAGCCAAATAGAAATGTTGTTGATTTTTCAAAAATTGATTTTACGAATGCTCCGACATGTTTCTATTGTGGCACTCATGGACATACTTCAAATGTGTGTTATATAAAAGTCCATGATACTCCTAAAGGCAAATTTGTTTGGGTTAAGAAGGGTGAAATTCCCTTGACTAACAAGATTGGACCCAAAATCATTTGGGTACCAAAAAGCAAAAATTGATTAATTTGTGTAGGTACCTTGAAGAGCAAGATGCTAAATTGTAATATGGATGAGTTGCATCTTCAAGTACCATTTGAGAAGCAAAGAAATTCAGCATATACAACTTCCCCCTATGGTAAATGAGTTCTAACTTTTATATTTGTATTTGCCTAAATGTGTATGTATGAATATTTTGCTTAAGTGTTTTAAAATGTGCATTAAATATGATTCTTGACATGCTTTGTTTGATTTGCTTGAGAAAACATGATGAAAATAATTTGTTTGCATGCTAGAAATGTTGCCTAAGTGTTTTTAGAGCCAATAGAGTACCTTTGAGTGTTGCACAAAATTAATTTTAAATTCTGGAAAAAAAAAATTTCAGCAGGTCTGATTGTGTTAATTGATTATCAGTGGTAGATAATCAATTATCAGTTCAATTTTTGAAATAGTGTAACACCCCTAATTTTCGTCTCCCAAATAACCAAGAAATTAATTATAACAATTATTTTATAATTGATTTATATTAATTTTGAAGGTTTTAGTTTTGTACATTATGTGCTTTTATATATAAAAATATGAGATGTATTTTTATATGGTTATTTTGTACAAAAATGTGAATATTGTAATTTAGTCCTTGGGTTGGGACCTAATTGCAATATTAAAAAGGTTTTTGAAGAAAAAGTAATTAAATTATTAATTTTTGAATTTTATCAGTATGTAACCGGTTAGAAGGGCTCTGTAACCGGTTACACGATGAACTCAGAAACTGGGTTAGTGGATTTTGATGAGTAATCACCCAAATAACCCAGAATTTGCCACGAATTCCACTCAAATCACGCTAAGGAACGCGTTTCGCCTTGCATGTAAGCTTGATTTCTCTATAAAAGGAGGGATTGTTGAAGGATTTGTGGTTGATTCTCTGAATTTAGGGTTGAAGCTCTGTTTAGGGTTTGTAAGTTCGTCTCTGAAATTCTCCTTCGTTTCTGAGAGGTAGACAGCGAGTGATTCACTGTTACAAAGCTTACATCAAGGGCTTTGTATTGATATAAAGTTTGTGAGTTTAGAGTCCCTGAATCGAGAGAACGAAGCCTGCAAAGTAAGGGTGTTAAAGCTGTCAACACTGATTCTGAGTTTCTGGAACTGACTTTGAGCTTCGATTTTGGTAAGCTCAAGCCTTCTCTTGTTCTAGACTTGGCTTCTTTTCAAAGTTCATGTTGCATGGTTTTGATAATGACCATTTTCCCTAATTTCCATGTCCATTTCATGTTCCAAATTCCTTGATCAATCTACCCTGTCAAAACGGTTCTGGTTTGAGGATGAGCTTTGGGTGTTTGGTGTTCTACCTCAAATCTCTGCTCAAATCTTGTTCAAGCACGAACCTAAGGTAAGGGGGAGGCTTACTATTTGCTAGAATGAGAATAAATTGTGATAGAACATAGGATGAGTCACCAAGAGACTCAGAGGGCATAAGTTAAATGGTTAAGTGGCTTGGAGGCCAATCTGAGCTCAATTGATGTTATGAGCAATGTTATCTAGATGCATGCAAGCTGTATTGATATTGGATTCATGACTTAATTGGATATTATGTGAATTGATGCATTAAGTTGTGAAATATGTGCAATTATGTGCAATTTGAGTATCGAAATTGAATGCATGCAAGATAGGTATGTTGATGTGGTTGAACACACTAGTATTAAGGTATGTGAACTCTATTTATGAATGAAATTGGTTAGATTTGAGTATGGTAGAAAATGGTATGCAAAACCTCACTTTTCAGTGTATTTTCTGCCTAATCTAACCGGTTAGTCGAAATTTGTAACCGGTTAGATACTGTTAATTTTCAAAGAAAATGAATGTCTGAAATTGGCTAAGTGTCCATACCATTTGTACTCAAGTTTAAGCTATAATTTCATACAAAGGCCAATCTAAAACTATGTGATTGAACACTGTTTGGTTTAGATTGGAGGTGATGAGTTAATACCTTAATATCAAATGATAATTTCAAGAGGAAATTATGCATAAATGAAATTAGATTATGACTTAGATCTTTTGAATGATATTATGTGTTGAACTTGAGGTATTCTGTTATGCTAAGACCTTGTTATTGGATTGAGTAGAGAATTCAAGAAAAGATTCTTTGAAAATCAATGGCTTTGTATTCAGGTCTGTAATTCTAACCGGTTAGGTGATGATGTAACCGGTTAGTACCTGAAACTTAAAAATAAAAGTTAAGTTTTTAAGTAATGATTTTTAATACCAATGGTTATACTCTCTCAATCCAGGTTTATGAGCATATGTTAAATTTAAATTCAAAGGTGAATTTTATGAGTAAAGCCATTGTAGCCACCCAATTTTGTCCGGGGTCAAAAGTATTATTTTGTAATTTTTTTATTAAACTTTTATTCTCAAATTTTTATAATTGAAAAAAATAAAAAGCTTGTTTGAATGTTTTATTCTTGTGTATTTAGTTTTTTTTTTTTGCTTATTTTTTTTAAAAAAAAAATTAAAAAAAAGAGAGAAGTTTTAAAATAAAAAATAAAAAAAAAAGTTTGTTTTATTTGGTTCTTGTGCATTAAGTTATTTTTGAGTTTTATTTTTAAAAAAAAAT
Source organism: Crotalaria pallida (assembly GCA_037953625.1). Classification (NCBI taxonomy): domain Eukaryota; kingdom Viridiplantae; phylum Streptophyta; class Magnoliopsida; order Fabales; family Fabaceae; genus Crotalaria; species Crotalaria pallida. The sequence continues at coordinate 35,420,544 of CM075655.1, read as the reverse complement.
TTAAAGCAAAAAGGGATTTATTAAAAAAAAAAAAAAAAAGCTGCTACTTCTTCCCCAAATCAAAAAAAAAAAAAAACCTAAAGTCTCAATCTCAAAATCCTTTTCAATCTTCAATCAATTATTTGATTCTCATCTTTTAAAACCTTCCTTTTCCATCCCAAGATCACGATTCTTCTCACCCTCCTCATGAGATTCGCGTCAGCAGTGAAGGAGAATCGCGTTTCTTCTCATCTCCTCGGATCCCTGCATGAAATCCGGTCTTTCCTCCTCAATCTTCAAGCACGTTTTTTTTTTGCATGATTTTCGAGTGATTCTTTCTTCTCTTTGATTCAACACTCAAAGCCTATAAAAGCAACAAGCACAAGGGGGGGACGGAAAAAAAAAAGAACGAAATAGAGAAAAAGAGCAGTAAAAAAAATAAAGAACAGAGAAAGGAGAAGAAAAAGGAGGCAGCGGAGAGTAGAGGAGAATACAGAAGCCAACTTGATCAATATTCATTTCCAAATAGCTTTTTATTTTGTATTTTCATCAATTCAATATATTATTCTGTATTATCTGTTTTCAATTTGTTTTTTTTTATTTTTGGTTTAAGGACTTGTAAAAGGATGATAGCTTTTATTTACTAAAGTATTTATTTTAAGGTTGTAGGATTATGATTTTAACAGTAAATCACTAGTTGTATTGCTAGTTGCATACCAGGTTGATTGTTGTTGAGTTTCCTCATCAATGGTGGCTCTTATCCCTGTCGTACAGTAGGCTTCTTTTTTATTTTTATTTTTTTTCTTTATCTTTTATATATTAAATGGAAACTTAGTTTGATTCAGTAAAAAATAATTGATTTAATTCATTGCGTGTTTGGTCTAATTTGCTGGTTGTGTTTTGGTAAGTCAATTTTTCTCACCCAAATTTGTTTAGTGGTGATATCTTTAAGACTTCCTCTTCACACCCAAAAACAAATACTATATAATTCATATTTAAAATAATATTAATAATAATTAATTAAATTTTATTAATTCAGTATTGACAACTCGCGTTTTGGAAATTCATTTTTCCTCGTCTAAATGTCGAGGTCTTATGTATTTTCCTCTTCGCATAAATTCCATTTTTTTTAAAGTAGTAAAATAAAACACTAACTTAATTTAAATTACTATTACAATTAAATAGTGAAATTAAAATTATTCCTTAAATGATTTTTTTTTTATTAAATAAGTATTAACCAAATGCGTTTTGGAAATCCGCTTTTCCTTGCCTAAACGACAAGGTCTTGTGCATGTTCCTCTTCGCATTAAATCTTTTTTCTAAAAACATAAAATTAAAACATTAAGAACTACGTAGCTTTGATTCCTCATTTTATGAGGGTACGTAGGACCAAGGGCAACCTTGTCAGGCACAACAATAAAAAACAAATTTTTTTTGGCAAATCAATTGTTTAGGTCTTTTAATTAAAATCAATCAAAGGTACCATTTTCGAATGGGCGAACGGGTTGCTAATACCTTCCCTGGCTCGTAACCGACTCCCGAACTCGGAATTTATCTAGTTTGAGACCATGCTTTATCTATTTTAATTAATTATTACTTTTCCGCGTTTTTGCAACAAAATGCGGTGGCGACTCCATATTGGGTCAATTGACCCCCACTCGTAGGCGAGGCCCCGAGGGCGATCCGGGACCCCTGCAACGACAGCCATACCTCAAGATATCATTCAGAAGTTGTGCTTTTCTAAGTCATAACAATGGAATCAATAGAAAGACCAACCTTAGTAAGTATGTATGCAAATCATGCATAGAAAAAGGTAATGAAATAGTTTGTAACATCCTCAATCTTTAAACTTTAAAATATATCACTATTTATAGGGTTTAATATTAAAATACTTGGGATTTTATAAAAATTTTGGCGGAGTTTACTCTAAAATATGGATTTTCCCCCAAGTTGATTGTTCACTTGTCAGTCCAGAATAGTTCATTTAAAACAAAATTGTAATCACACTATAAAAGGTTGTGACTTATTTTGAAACAACGTAGAAAAGGATATTATTTGTATATCCTTCACAACCATTATATCATTTACTCAAAATAAATGTTCTTATAAAGTCCCTTTTACAAAATAACAGTATATTTAACTCATAATAAAAAGTTTACATTTAAAACAACTTAAATTAATAAAACTTTTTACATTACAGTATCATAACAATAATTGCCATTGTAATAAGACCACCAAGGTCTTATTAAACGACATACTCTCACTGTGTGAAAGTGTACTTTCTCGGCACGGGGCAATGAACTTCTCTTTCCACTGGTACCTAAAATGGTCAACTTAAGGGGTGAGTAATTTGAGAAATAATCAAGGAAGACACTTAAACAACAGTAATAAAACATAACTAGACATACTCACACACATATATACATATTCATTTATCCTATTCAATTCTACCATTTATATACCTTATCATTTACTATTTCTTTACACTATGAATACACCTTTCATTCACCCCAATAACAATGTATATAACAATGCGTTTATGCTCAATCATATGAATGACATGCACTATATCCCACTATGGTTTAATTCCTGAATCCGATGTACACTGCACTTTATACACTTTATTCACTTTAACACTTTAACACTATCATCGGATCCAGTGAATTAAACCCATCACAATAATGAATGCACTTCTCCGTTTCCAATAACAATAACAATAACAACATAACCACCTCACATACCCTCCCTCCACTCTGGGGAAAAACCGACCAGGAGTAAGCATTTCTAACCCTATAATTGGGTGCTTCACCTCCACTTAGGAAGGTCCCTCATGCGATTCGGATTGATTTGCCCGAATCGGGCTTTAGCAGAAATCACCCTCACTGGCCAAAACGAGTCAAAGTGATGGAATTACCCCGGTTTGCGTGGAACCAACCCCCAACACGGGAAGTGATCCCGTGTCCTTTGCAGGATCAAAGTTCCCCAAGATAACCCCATAATTCACTCTTGCCCTCATCAATCGTAAACGACGTGTGTTTTTCCCCGTACACCTAAGGTCCACCTTGCTCCGTAATGCACGTGTTTCTAATTCATTTTATGGGATTTTCCTTAGTTGAACCTTTAATAATTATATCCAGTTGGTTGGGTTTCTAACTTAGCATGTGGCCATACTATATATGTATATAGAACAATCACACACAACAACAATGAAGTTCATAATCATGTCATTAATTCATTTAATTTCATAAAGACTCTAGAACCCGTTTCTAACAATAGCTTAAGTCCATAGCCTATATGCACTCACATTCAACATATAAAACACACCAATTATACCAAAATCAATACTCATAATCACATTATTCATTTAATTATTAAATTCCATAACAATAACATAAATTTGTCCCTAACATAAACCCTAAGTCATTCCACACACTTTTATTCACAATCATAACATACGAATTAAACATACACATATAAAACACATCTACTTATGCATTTATGACTATCGCTAAGTCCCTCCCCTAATTAGAACCAAAGTACCCCCCCTTACCTCTTGAAGAGAAGAGGAGAATTCAGGGTTGAGTTGGTGCTCCACCACCAAGCTCCAAGCTAGCTTCTAGACTCTCATTCCAAGATCCTTAACACTTCCTTAAACTCCCTTGAAGATTGCCCCACCCAAAGAGAAGGATTGGAGAAGTTAGGGTTTGAGTGGGGAATTGGGGATTTGGTGGGAAAGAGAAGAATGTTAGATTTGAGGGAAGGAAACTCATGAGGAATTGATGGGAAGAAGATTTGTGGCCTTGATTTTGTGTGGATTTAATCATCTATGGAGATTGGAAATGTTAGGGTTGAGAAGAGGGAAGAAATCGTATGAAGAAGAGAGAGAAAAGCCTTGAGAAAATGACTCAGTTTCACGTGATTTTTGGCTGATATAACAGGGGTTAATCGATTAACCCGATTGTTAATCGATTAACACTTGTTAATCTACAAAGGATAACTCGATTAACTTGGTCTTAATCGATTAAGGCCGAAGGTGACCAAAAACTTAATCGATTAAACTACTCATTAATCGATTAGTGGTCGAACATTGCCAAAATATTAATCGATTAACAGACAGGTTACTCGATTAACCTGTTCAGCCCACTTATTCTCTTGAACTTTGAATTGCTCTAACTTCTTCGCTAACCGTCGGATCTTGCTCCAATTTTGAGGCAAGCTTCCTAAGACACTTGTCTTCACATCCAACGGTAGAATTTGGGTTTGGAGCTATGGATATTAAATCCCTAATTTCCTAAGATCCTATGCTCTTTAACTTATAATTACACTTCTAAAACTCACTTCTACACTAATTCTACTTCTTCAAACCTACCCTTACCAAATTCTATATTCTAAACACATTCTAGACATGTTCTAAGCATCCCTTATCACCTCTAAATAAAATCAAAGGCTTGGAAAACATCACTACCCTTATCAAGATTCTATTAACTAAAATACCTAATAGCTTGGGAAAATCGGGGATGTTACATAGGTTGGCAAAGATTGTTTGGCATGTTCGGGGAACATGGCCCTGCACTCTAAGAGTACCAAACTGATGCAACCTACTTGATGACACATTCTGGGAATGTGGCCATTGTCTGGGACATGGTTTCTTTGATACGTTCTGGGAACGTGATGCACACTCTGGGAGTGGTACTTGATTATATTCCAAGTATGGTTTGCGATACGTTCTGAGAACGTATGTTAGTGTTCTGGGAACACGTTGGTATAATAATAGAATTAAAGATAAAACCAACCTTGATGATTGTGCATTCATATAGAATGGAAGTTTGGTTGGTAGGAACGATTATCATATTCTGGGAATATGAGGAGGGTACTCCGGGAGTACCAAATTATAACCTACTTGATGACACATTATAGATATGTGGCCAGTGTCTGGGACGTGGTTATATACGTTTTGGGAACGTATGATAGTGTTCTGGGAACACATTGATATGCAACCTACTTGATGACACATTTCGGGAATGTGGCCAGTGTCCGGGACCTGGTTTTTATACGTTCTGGGAACGTATGCGTTCTGGGAACGTGATGCACACTCTGGTAGTGATGCTTATTTATCCAAGTATGGTTGTTCTGGGAACGTATGCGTTCTGGGAACGTGATGCACACTCTGGTAGTGATGCTTATTTATCCAAGTATGGTTTGCTACACGTTCTGGGAACGTGATGCACACTCTGGGAGTGATGCTTATTTATCCAAGTATGGTTTGGCATTACGTTCTGGGAACGAATGTCAGTGTTCCGGGAACACAACGGTGTATTGGATGGACGTCCAAGATGGACTTTGTTAGGGGCCTCAGTTGTGGAAGGAAATCATGCATCATGCCACCAGCATTGAAAGAATTATTATGATTAACCGGGTGTGCTCATATGATTATGCATCATGATTTGCGACATGTTGACTTGCGGATGTTAGTTTTATTCTCATTTGATTATGCGAATATGTATAGCTAACCCCCATGCCCTTATTAGGTGTTGATCGTGCATCTAGCTTGCACAAAAGTCAGTGAAGGGAGGTGTCCCTTAGGTGCATGCAGAGTGTAGAAAGTGTAGATCGGAAACCCGTTGTGCAGATATCGAGGATCCGACCAGAAGGATGTTTGGACAAAGGAGCAGTGACCAGCTCTATAACATTTCTATTTTTAATAGAATCTATATGATACATATTTTGGAAAGAGGTATCATAAGAGAAATTCAATTTCATAACAAGACGTATTTGGTATTAATGGACTTGTTACACTTGATATATTTTGGGAATGTAATATGATGATTTTACTATGTTTCCGCAAACTCTGATTTTACTAGTAACCTTCATCGTTAATCAAGTGTTTGTGAAAATAAATCTTCAAGGGAAGGGATAATTCTTATTTTCAGATCTTTTCCAACAATAACAAGTCCAAGTAATCATAAACTTATTACTTTTCTTATAAAGTAAGATGAGATACAATGAGTGTTACATTTTTATGGTATCAGAGCAATGGTCCTGACTCTTGGTCCTTGGGTGTGTGGTCCAATACGCTGGTCATCGATATCTGCAATGTTTCCTGGGAAGTATGCTTTCATATACTTCCAAACTAGAGCTAAGATTATGGGTAATGGCTCTAGATAAGTAGTTCATTCTGCTATTAAGAAGTGTTCTATGTAGTCTAAGTAGAAGTATGATAGTTGTATGCTTCTGTAACACCCCGATTCGGCAACTTGAAAACTTAACTTAAATATTGTGAAAATTAGGGCCATTTTTTTTTTATAAATGTTACACAAGATGAGAACACTTAAACTTTTCAAAACATAGTTACGTTTAAAACTCGTGTTCTCATTTTGCACATCCTTTTCAAGTTCCAAACCGAGGTGTCACGAGACACCGCACTTTGAAACTTGTTCACAAAAACTTAGTTTAAAATACCGCCCATTTAATTATTTCAAAACATCAGTGTCGTAGAAAACTGTTGCCGGGTTACAGTATGACAGAGCTAGGTACTAAGTACTTACATTGGAATACATTCCGCCAGGGGATTTCCTAGCTTCTAGTCATGCCCTCTAGTATTTGTCGTCTACTTTGGCCTTAGTCGATGAAGCCCACCACTCTTCCGCTGCGCCATCTACCAGTTGCAATATCAGCAAGTGCCGATACTACAACATGGTAGGAGAGAGTCAGTGTTCCGAACACTAACGGGTTGACCTTGCGGTCTCAGGGTACATTAAATATAAAAATAGACATAACTAAAACAATATAACCTAGATGCTTATCATAATGCAAACATATAATCATAAACATAGGCATGCAACAAGTTATACACATAGCATATCACATCAATAATAGAATCATCATCGTCATCCCTACCAGTATCTTTCTCGTGAGTTCCCACAATTTCTCTCAATCCTTCTTTCCTCGTATTTTCCCCACTTATTACTTACTCCAAGAATCCTCTAGTCTTATCAACTTATTCAATGTTTGATATCTTTTAATATTCTTTTCTCTTGAACATCTTTGTCTTTTAAGTTTTATTGATTCGGTTAGCATCAATGATGAGGGGGAACACATCATTGAGCTCGCACACGTCTACATCTCCTCGGTCAACCACCCAACCTAGTCGGAAGCAAACAGGAGTACATGATCTTTACCATGCGGGTACGACAGCTATCACACAAACAAGTGGTCCCAGACCAAGAGGACTCAGCCTGAAATCATATCACATATAACAAGCACGCTCTCAGCGGCAATCACAAATGCCTCATTCCAGTCCCTCTCACTGTTCTAGATTTGCATCGAGGGGGCGACAGTACAATTCTAGTTCCGGTGCAGAACTACCACAGCATTGGACCCAGTCCCTGTAACACCCTCACAATTATTTAGTTAAATTAGGATTTTATAAAAATAGGTACTTGAAAATTTCTTTTTAAATTAAAATACTTAAGAATATTTTTCCAGAAAAATGGACAGAGTTTCCTCTGTTTTACGCACTTTCCCAAAATTTCCAATTTTGTACCTGCTTAACCTGTTCAGTCCAGCAAACTTTAAAACATAAAACATTTAAATTTTATCCAGAAACAGATCCTAATGCCCTGAATATCTCAAATAGGGCATACAACTAATACATATCTTTATATTACAAAATAGTAGTTTTTAACATATCTAAAACTGCAGTCCTCTCGTAAATAATAAACAGATACTCCACGTAGTAGAGGTTCAACCTGCTCGGCCAGAAACTGTGTAAGCTCCAATCTCAAAACCTGAAAAATGGTTGTAAGGGTGAGCTTTACACATGAAGTAGAAAGTAGTTCCTAACTAAACATAATGACCTACTAAGTCAAACACATTTAACACGTAACACATATTTTCAATCATCAAGCCAAGCATGCATCACACACAAACAAGAGTTCTCTTAATCACTCTTAAACCCATATCCTTCGCTCTTTTATCTTATTCATGTACTGTTGATTCTCTTTTCTCTCAGTCACATCCTATTATCTTTCAATATTGCATTCATTCATTATTTCTTCCTTTTATATTTTTCTCGTTTACTTCTCTTTCTTTCTTTTTAATCTTTCTTTACTTCTTTCTTTTTATTAATTTGGCTACAGGGTCTCACGACCAGGCCCACCGACCTAACCTGCACCAAATATTTCCTTTATCATCTATCCACAAGGTCTAACAACCAGATTCATATGACCTAACCTATGTCACAGGGTCTCACGACCAGATCTTTCGACCTAACCTGCGCCATAGGGTCTCACGACCAGATCATACTATCTAACCTGCGTTGGCCACAGGGTCTTACGACCAGATCCCACGATCTAACCTACGTTGGCCCATTCTTTTATTAATTCTTTTATCAATTGGCCACAGGGTCTTACGACCAGGTCCTCCCGACCTAACCTGTGACAAGTATCCTTTTACTATTTTAATTCTTATTCTGTTTATTTTATTTAGTTATTCTTTTCATTTATTATCGTTTCACTTCTTTAATTTTCTTTATAATTATCCTTTTCTCTCTTGACTTTCATTATTAACTTGTTATCTCATTCGTCATTCAACACACATTATACATGCATACACAACAATTTCCACACTTTATATTTTCAATTCCCTAAATTTATGCCAGGACATTTTTAACTCTTTTTATTCCTTAATTCTCATTCTAGTTTACATCTCATACATACTTACTTTCTTTTATTTATTATCCAATTATATTCAATTCATTATGCGATACCCATTTAGCACACAACATCACAATTCAACCACTTATATGATTCACATATTACTCTTTAAATCAACCAGACATAAAGAATAATAATCATTTATAATCATTCACAATTAACAACCAGAGTTCATATTCTTCAAATAAACATACATGATAACATATAACACTTAGCCTGCATATTCAATTATCAGCATCAATTTATAGTTAATTTCATTTACTTTCTTACTTTATATTTAATTTAAATTAATTACCGAATGATCAGTTATAAGCACACCCACGTATTCTTAGCAAGTATTATATACTAATTAGAAAATACCCTCTAAAGCAAGGTAAAGAACCCCTTACCTCGATGGATGAAAATAAAGGGTTAACCTCACAATCCGGGCTTGTCGACGAGAAGGAGCGGCGATCCGTGAAGCTTTAGTGACCCGGGATGATGAACGGGTCCGTGGCGGTCAACGTCGATGGATGGCGGTGTGTCGGCGGTCGATATCGGCGAATGACGGTGAAGATCGGCGGAGAGAGAGACACGAATTGTAAGGGAGAGAGAGGGCTAGGGGCGGTGGTTGTTTGCTCGTGGTGGTTCGGTGGTTTTTTGGTTAGAGAAAATAAACAAATTAAAAGCTAAGGGAGAAACTAGTGGAGTGGGCTACTATGAACTGGCTTTAGATTTGAGAAGCAAAGTTCCCTTCTCCTTCCTTTCTCTGTGCTGCGTGCTGCGCTGCTGCTTCCTTCTTCCCTCTATCTCAAGCGATTTCTTTTTCTTTCATTTTTTGTTTCATTTCTATTCACGGGGTGGGGGGTACTTGGGCTTTCATCCGTTTTCTTTTTCTTTCATTTTTGTTTCATCTCTGTTCACGGGGTGGGGGGTACTTGGGCTTTGGGTAGTTAGTATATATACTTATATTATAGTTACGGTGGGTGGTAGTAGATCATTAGGAAATTATATATTTTTTTTTATATTTTGTGCTTATTTGTGGGTCAATGTGTGTAAGTATTTTGGATTATAATCAAAATTTTGATGATCCTAAAAATAAAATATATTTAAGTACAACAATATTATATTTTTAATTACTCAAAATAACTAAAAATAATAAGGTTACCGATACATACATATGGCTATTGCGAAAGAAAAAGTATTGAAATTCAAAAGTAAATATATTTTCTCAATTCTGATGTTAAACTTGATAAAATATAATTTATAATTTTGAAATAGAAGATCATTGTATATAATTTATACCGATAATATATTAAAACCGGTCCAGAAGTTAAAAATAAAACAAAATCCGAACGCTATGAAAATTTACAGAGGACGCTCAAAATATTAAATTAAACATATCTTTTTAAAGAAACTATTTATAAAATTGCCTTTAGGACTTGTCAGTTGAACTCCCTGTCAAAATATTAATTAAACTAAATAAAAGTACTCTTTTATTTTAGAAAAAAACGCATGATAACAAATCTACACTTATTTTTGACTAGAAAACATATTTCAATTATAATGACGAAATCAAAATTTTATTATGACACTCAAATCTTGAAAACATCACATTAAATCATTTTATTACTTTATTATTAATTTTCTATTATTATACGTTTCTAACACTAAAAGATCCCTTTTCAACACTCATTTAGCCTTGTTATTATTATTACTATTATTTTAATCACGCTATTATTCTAATTACACTTGGGATTAAAATTTGGGATGTTACAGTCCCCACCACGTTAGTGCGCCACATGTGGAGTTGTTTGCCTAGAATGGTACTCTAGACTTCTTGACGTATCACCGTCATCGTCCTCCCCTCCTGCAATCCCCACCTGAGCATCCGCAGATACCCATAGTATCTTCCTCTCCACTACTTCGATACAACACTCATACCTCACCGCGATTGTAAATGTCTTTTAAATCTTTTAGCGTTTTAATTAGCAGCTTGTTCCTAATGATCGGCTCGTCCTTGGTGCATCCCTTCAACGAAGCCCGATCACTAATCGCAAACTATCCCCCCTAATCCTCATTGGCCCCAGGCCACAAATTACTTTCTCGTCTCATCATCAATAATCTCAAAACTCATTCTCAACATCCTTCTCATTCACATCATCAACAGATCTTCCTCGTCTTTCCAAAACATCTTTCGCAAAACTTTTCGAAAACACGGTTTCACAAAACTTTTTCAAAAACAATCTTTCTAAAAACTTCCACGAAAAATATCATTTTCATAAAAGCTTTTCAGAAATTTCTTTTCAAAATCTTTTTCAAAAATCACATTTTTGGGTGAGTGTTAATGGAGGAGCAAGCTCAACTCAACACTAAGCTTCTTCCCAAAAACGTGTACGAGGAATCACATGTCTACTCAACCACTTTCATAATCACATCCTTATTCCCAATCTCAACTCTTTATTTCTTTCCTTTACTCACACCACCATTATCTCTTTCTCAAACTTTTATCCACAACGTGATTCATCTCTTCCTCAAACTTTCTCATACTCTCTCATTAGTCTTAAATCATTATTCATTCTTTCTCAATTCTTTCTCATATCTTTTATTCGTTTCTCTTTTCTCTTTTCGGTTTATCTTAGTATTCTCATGGTTCCATCATCATCAATTCACTATCTAAACAAAATTAAACAATAAAATAAATCATGCACAACAAGTAAACATCTAGTGATGCATAGAAAATAAACATTTAGGATGCATACATAACATACACATATCTGTATAGCCTACTTCACAGTACTCTCGCAATCCGGAGCAACCACGTTGCGGGACCACAACACTCTCACTCACCTGGATGACGACACACCCAAATACTCTCTAAGATTTCCAGTCGTTATCCTTGCCACGCTTCCTTCGCGTCCGACACCCGAACTAGAACATTTTTCCTCGTGCGTTAGAAACGATTTACGTGAATTCTTAATTACGTTTTAAAATACTTTGAAATAATTCCCTTTTTAAAAGCACATTGCCAATATCCAAAAGACTTTAAATCCAAATCATTTCTTTTATAAAACATTTCCAAGAAAACTTCTTAAAACAATTTCTTTTCCAAAAATAGAACCCATTTCTCATAGTTTAAAAACACTTTGGTTTGAAAAATCATTTTCTTTAAACATCAAATGAAAAACAACTCTTTGAAAATCTTTCTCAAATCAAATACGAGAAATTCAAAAAGACAGAACTTCAAAACCAATCAAATTAGTTTTGTTAAATTACTAAATTTCACAATATCATCGAACACTAGCCAAATAATGTTAATTAAATTTCAAGTTAATTTAAATTGTTTAAATCATTCTTAAAACATTTTCAGTTTCTTTAAACTACAGTATAGCTTTCACACACACAAACAACACTTAATACAATTCTAATACATTCAAGCACTACAAGAACAATCACATAGAAGCAATCACAAACTTACACACAGAAGGTCACATTTAAAATCATTAATCAAATCATAATCTTATTAGATTAATTCAATTATTCTTAATAAAATAATTTAACTTAATCTTAACAAAATCGAAACACACACATGGTAAGTATTTTTGAATTACCAATAGATTCTAAAACTAAAAATCATTTCACATAATCAGATCAACTTATTTAATTTTTTAAACTTCACAATATCATTAAACACTAATCAGAGAATATAAATTAAGAGTTTCAAAAAAAACATTTTTCATTTACTTTAAAAGCTACACACAGACTTTTCACAATTCAACAATTCCAAATTTAATCTGACACATTCATTTAGCAAAAAAAAAAAAAAAGCAATCACATACCAATTTCAAAGCATACTAATCATTCACAACATGTATACAGGAAATTATTTAAAATCATCAACTAAATTATAATCTAAATCAATTAAATTACCCTTTTAGAAACTAATTTAGACTTATGCATTTAATTAACTTACAAAACCGAATCACACAGTTAATAATTTTCTAATTACAAGAAATCATCAAATCAATTTTACAAAGATCTATTCACAGAATCATATGGACTTATTCATTTTCATTTCTAAAATAAAAAAGATCAAAGGAAGCACACACATCATTCTCACAAGTACACAACATCATGCACCAAAAATATAGCTATCATCATGGTCGTTTCATGAAAATAATTTCCCTACCCTTTAAACATACATGGACCGAATTACACACATATAAATTTTGCAAGATTTTAATCATGAAATTATTCTCTTTATTTTAAGCTAAACCGTGGGCACTCTTAGAAGGAGAATTAACAAATTTAATTTCATTTTCTTAAGAAAATCAACACAACAAATTAAATTACAAACCACCACCATATTTTCTTTTTTTTTAATTTATTCACTTTATGCATGCACCTTTTAAATTCAATTAACTTAATCATGCATGCAACTTAATTGAGGAACAAACCTAGCTTCCTATTTCTCCCTAGGTGGCCGAATGTCAACACACAAAAAGGCATGGTTTTCACTCATTTTTCAACTTAAAATCATGTGATTGAAACCAAGTTATGCAAATTTTCCAAAACAACTTTCAAAGCAACCATACCACATCAAGTCCAGCAAAGTAACACATTACATATGTCACACACACAAATGAACCCATGATTATATCTCTTTCTTAAAAATAAAGATTTTATAGCATGCATGTGTTAGAAATTGTTAGACCTAGTCTTAAAACAACATATATCCACTTTTATAGAATAAAAACATGAATTTCATTTTTAATTAAGTATGGCCGAATGGCCTTCTAGAAAAATAAGGCATACACATAATCAAATAATAGATCAAAACATGTTTTCACTTAAAATCATTTTAAAACTTGGTTTCTTTAAATTTCCCTTAAAACCGAATCATACAGAGAAGGAAACATATTCTTTGCTCTTGAAAAATAACATGCACTTAAAGATATAAGCATTTTTCATTCCTCAAGCAAGGATAATCACATGCACACACACTTAGATCAACTAGGATCATCACAAAGATAACATGCAAGACCAAATAAATTTTAGATCATAAAATCATTCATCAAGTAAACATGGAAACACATAGATCATAATTTAAAGCAAGGAAAACATACATGCAAGAAATAAAAATTACACTTTATAAACAAACAAATTTAGATCATGAAATGATTTACCCAATCATCAAATAAACACACCTAGGTCACGGTCTAAAGCATGAAAATCAAACATGCAAAGAAGTTTGTTTTAGTTTTCATAAAAACCTTGGCCTTTCTTTAGATCTTTAAGATTTTAGTTAGAAAAATATTAAATCAAGCAAGAAAATTTCCAAACCGAAACAAAACATGAAGATCACATATTACAAATTATTTTTAAAGTCCTTAAAGTCTTTGATCTAGCAAGATCATCAAATAATAACAACATGCAAGAAGAAAAAGAATAAGATCTACAAACTAAGAAAAGGAAACTAGACTATTACAAGTTCTTCTTGGTCTTCAAAAATCCTACCATGAGATGAGTTGGTTCTTCTAGTTCTACACTCTTGATCTACAAAAAGGCTTGGTCTAAGCTTGGATTTTCCTCCTCCTTCTCTTCTAGGCCTCACGGCCATACCCCTTTTCTTTCTTTCTATTTTCTTTTCATTTTTCTCTCTAAGAGCTTAATGGGTCTATTAGAGTATGTTTGTGTTTAGAAGTGTGTAAAGAAAATAAAATGAAAGAATGAAAGAATGAAAGAATGAAAGAATGGTGGAAGAATGAAGCTACGAAGGAATGGATGGAAGGAATGGGAGGAAACAACTAAGATACCAATTCCTCCCTGGGGTTCTTGGTTGGGGTCAGCCTATGCATGCACTTAGGAGGCAATTTGTCAACTACAACACATAGTCATCACACCAAAGCATAGAAAACTCACACCTACACACCCTCACACACGTGGCACTCATGCACATATTACACCTTTCTCTTACATGCACTCACACAACATGCACACACACACATAGTATATCATACACATACAAATACACACATACATACACATACCGTAGCACACTTATCATACATACTTCACATTTCACATTTTTATTTTCTAATCTTATTCAATTACAATTACACACACACAAGGTAATTAATTCTAACAAATTAAATTCACATAATTATTTCCACACATCACACAGTACACATATCTTAAATCAAACACATAGCACATAAAAATCTCATGCCAATTCAATAAATTCATTTTCTTAAAAATACTATTCCAAAACTCGTACTTCACTGTCCAGAAAATAAATTTTTGTAAAACAACCCAGAAAATTCCAAAAGTTATATTTTTAAAATCTACGTTTCGAGACGGTCGTTTTGATAAAAGTTTGTAAAAATCCGAGTTACGGTTAAAAGTTACGAATTTTTCAAGTTAACAGCTCAAAAACTTCACTTTAAATAAAAATCACTTTTCAATAAAGTCACAACTAACCTCTTAAAAATCAAACTAAAAAGATCATTCACTTCTCTTTTTATAAAACTATCTTTGCTTATAAAAATCCTTGAAAATTATCACTCTATTTCCTTCTTACATAAAATACTTTTCCGTAAATCGTTTACGCACGTATGGGAAAAATGCGGGGTGTTACAGCTTCTCTTTAGACATGTTGTAAACCCAAAACCATAGTGTTGGCTTATTACGTTTTCATAGAACCAGAGAGGAGGAAATCTGAAGGAGTTGTAGTTAAGTCCTTGACTCTGGAGAAGAGTATTTACCCTCACTAGTGTTAAAGTTAATCAACTTTTAGACCGAGTGCAGGGCAGTCATCTCCTTAAAGGTCAACCTTGTTGAGTTTGTTAAACTCTAAAGCTATCCTTTCTTTCGTTACTTATGGATAAGGATATTGATCAAAGTTGCTCTATGCCTTATCCAATCTGTTATCTCAAAGCAGAGGATCCTACAAATCATTTTGTAGTTATTTCCAAGGTATGTCTGAATCGTTCTATTAAGGTGTTAAACTTTGTCTATCTACCTGTGCCATGATTTCATTTGATCTTAAGCACGGTTTGGGAGCCGAAGGATCAAGTGATCATGATTAATAACAATAGAACAACCCTGTATTGGGATTCCCAAGCTTCGAATCTGGAATCCAATAGACCCATGTGTTTTCTTCTGGGCAGCAGGGAAGGAAAAAGTGGGTTAAAGAAATCTTGGTTACAAGAAATGATGTTAGGTTTAACCTTGAGTAAAGAGATAGAGTTTAGAATCAAGCTAATTCTTGAAGTTGATTCTATTTCTACTACCTTTGTAATATGGTACCATCGGGAATGGTCCAATGAAAGAAACACATAGGGAAGTTGCTAAGAGGTTATGGGTGGACCAGGTTAAAGGAGTCTAAGTATTTTCTAAGATTGATTAGAGGTTGGATTAACCCCAAATCAGGATTCAGGACAGGAATCCACTTATGATCGCATTTTTGATCTCGATACGGACGTTATGAGTAGGAAATAATGCCGTTCAGATTGACTAATGCACCTGTTCTTTTAGGGATTATAAGAACTGGACCTTTAGATTATATTTGGATTCATTTGTGATTTATTCTAAGAATCCGGAGGAGCATGAGAAACATCTCAGGATTGTGTTGAGAATCCTGCAAAAGGAGTAGTTGTGTGCTAAGCTCACCAAAGATGAGTTTTCACTAAGCGAAGTTACGTTCGCAGAGCATGTGATCTTTAAAGTAAGAAGTTATTAAGGCTGGCTGGATTCTACCGCCGGATTATTGAAGGATTTTCTAAGATCGCATGGCCTCTGACCAAGTTGACTTGGAAAGATCAACTGATGGTATTGAATGATAGGATGTTGTTTAATTATGGTGGGGTAGTGATGGATTATACCCCAATATAATATGATTAGTCCAAGAGGAATTATGGAAATTGTGAGTAGACTATGATTTAAATCATTTCAGTGATGAATTCAGTTGGAATCAAGGTATTAGATTATGATTAAATCCTATTTTAAGTTGGATTGGACGATGTAAAGAAAATGGTTTTTGAAAGTTCTTTGGTTTTATTTCTAAAACTATACTTCATAAACCGGTTAGAGTTTCTTGTAACCGGTTAGAAGCTGAAAGTTTAAAAAAAAATTTTTTTAAGTCCTTTGTGAAGGAACTTTTGGTATCAATAAACATCTTCCTCCAATCCAAACTCAATGTCAATTACCTAAGTAAAATTTAAGGAAAGGATTTAATGTGGTAAAATAACTTAATGCCTTGATTCATCATTGAAATTGATTTAAGAGGATTGAATCATAATATTTATGGACTAATCAAGGGTTAAAATTAAGGAGATACTCCAATCGGAAAAGGTAGAGAATTGAGCTGGATGATGCAGAAGAAACAATAGGTACTAACATAAGAAGGTTGTGATTCATGAACAAGTCTGGAGTTCGAAAGTATGAATGACAGTAAGGAGAGGAAGAGTTGAATGTAAGATAAAGGTGATGAATGAAGTTTCTTAAAGATTATGGCTTTGATCTCCATCCTGGCATAGCAAATGTAGTTGCAGACGATTTGAGCTGATGTGCTATTCTTGTGAGCTCAATGATGGTTAAGGAAGTTATTCTGATTGAGGAATTCAGAGACTTAAGTCTAGTAACCCAAGAGGAACCCTTTAGTATTAGATTGGGAATGTTGCCAATCACCAACGAATTCCTGAATCGGATTCGTGAATTACAACCAGAGGATGAGGAGTTAAAAGAGATGAATGAGATTTAATCTTTGAAATTAAAGTCAGGGATTATAGATATTAGAATATATATTATGGAAGTAAAGGATTTGGGAAGTGTTTTCTGGTACAACCTAGATGAGAAATCCAAAGGCACGAATTTCAAGAGTAGATTATGTTCGAATCCAAGTTAGCTATCAACTATCAAGGAATAAGGAATTTCTCGATGTTGGTAAGCATGTATGAGGACTATGGAAAGCACATGAATTGCATGCGAGAAGTGTCTGAGTTCAAAATAAGAGAAAGATTGGTGAAATAAAAGCCCAATAGGAAAGAGGGGAAAAGTAAATAGGAGAATATCAACCATGGAAATATCAAGGTTAAGGAATCCTCGATTGAAGAAAAGTGACTAAGGAGGAAATAGGGAAGGGAACATTTGTTCATCTCAAGGTGAAAACTGGGAGGCACATCACTTTGAGTTTAGTTGTGATGTACCTAAGGGAATAGTCAATTCCGATTGTAGGAAGCTGGAGTATTATTCACAGTATTATCTTGAAGGAAAAGGTGAGAAAGGAATGGACGAATCCAGCACGAGAAGAATTCACCGGCTGAGATGAGAGTTGAGAGTAGTCCTGACGTAGGCAACCCAAGCCTATCTTTTCCTCTGATCGGAGTGAACGTAGTTAAATGTTTTCGATTACGTTAATCTAATCGTTTGAAAATATCAATATCCTGTTGGAAGTTCAACTACAATCTTTCCGTGATCAAAACCCTTATCACAGTTGGATGTGATAATATCGGTGGACATTACAGAAATAGAAAGATCAGTTATGGCTAGAGAGATTAACAACCACCGGGATAGGACAAATCTTTGTCTCCCCAACGGAAATGTCTCTAGAACTTGACTATCTAACTAAGTCTGATAGTGATAATTACCCTATCTTTAAGTTCATCTAACTTAAAGACCTGTCGTATGATCTTTCTTGCGAAAGATTATATCTGAAAGGGATGATTTTGTTATTAATGGTTTGAATATTAGGACTGATCCCCCTAATGTCTCAAACTATTAAGGAATAAAGTCATACAAATGTTTCTTTGATCGTGCTCGAGAGATCAGAGTGCGCAGCCCAAAAAGTTTTTCCATAAAGCTTATTGGAAAGTGTTTTATTTGAAGAATATTTATGTGAAGTGTAGTATTCAAAAGAGTAATTCTTTTAAAATAAATTCTTTCACATAAGAGTTTTTATGCAAAGAATTTTTGTTTAAGGTGAAAGGTTTTATTAGAAATGAAACTCTTTTAAGTGGGGGAGGACCCTAAAGAACGAATTTTTGGGACAAGATTTTTGGAAAAGTGGAAAATTTCAAAAGATGAATTTCGGGGACGAAATTCCTTTTAAGTGGGGAGTAGTGTAACACCCCTAATTTTCGTCTCCCAAATAACCAAGAAATTAATTATAACAATTATTTTATAATTGATTTATATTAATTTTGAAGGTTTTAGTTTTGTACATTATGTGCTTTTATATATAAAAATATGAGATGTATTTTTATATGGTTATTTTGTACAAAAATGTGAATAATGTAATTTAGTCCTTGGGTTGGGACCTAATTGCAATATTAAAAAGGTTTTTGAAGAAAAAGTAATTAAATTATGAATTTTTGAATTTTATCAGTATGTAACCGGTTAGAAGGGCTCTGTAACCGGTTACACGATGAACTCAGAAACTGGGTTAGTGGATTTTGATGAGTAATCACCCAAATAACCCAGAATTTGCCACGAATTCCACTCAAATCACGCTAAGGAATGCGTGTCGCCTTGCATGTAAGCTTGATTTCTCTATAAAAGGAGGGATTGTTGAAGGATTTGGGGTTGATTCTCTGAATTTAGGGTTGAAGCTCTGTTTAGGGTTTGTAAGTTCGTCTCTGAAATTCTCCTTCGTTTCTGAGAGGTAGACAGCGAGTGATACACTGTTACAAAGCTTACATCAAGGGCTTTGTATTGATATAAAGTTTGTGAGTTTAGAGTCCCTGAATCGAGAGAACGAAGCCTGCAAAGTAAGGGTGTTAGAGCTGTCAACACTGATTCTGAGTTTCTGGAACTGACTTTGAGCTTCGATTTTGGTAAGCTCAAGCCTTCTCTTGTTCTAGACTTGGCTTCTTTTCAAAGTTCATGTTGCATGATTTTGATAATGACCATTTTCCCTAATTTCCATGTCCATTTCATGTTCCAAATTCCTTGATCAATCTACCCTGTCAAAACGGTTCTGGTTTGAGGAGGAGCTTTGGGTGTTTGGTGTTCTACCTCAAATCTCTGCTCAAATATTGTTCAAGCACGAACCTAAGGTAAGGGGGAAGCTTACTATTTGCTAGAATGAGAATAAATTGTGATAGAACATAGGATGGGTCACCAAGAGACTCAAAGGGCATAAGTTAAATGGTTAAGTGGCTTGGAGGCCAATCTGAGCTCAATTGATGTTATGAGCAATGTTATCTAGATGCATGCAAGCTGTATTGATATTGGATTCATGACTTAATTGGATATTATGTGAATTGATGCATTAAGTTGTGAAATATGTGCAATTATGTGCAATTTGAGTATCGAAATTGAATGCATGCAAGATAGGTATGTTGATGTGGTTGAACACACTAGTATTAAGGTATGTGAACTCTATTTATGAATGAAATTGGTTAGATTTGAGTATGGTAGAAAATGGTATGCAAAACCTCACTTTTCAGTGTATTTTCTGCCTAATCTAACCGGTTAGTCGAAATTTGTAACCGGTTAGATACTGTCAATTTTCAAAGAAAATGAATGTCTGAAATTGGCTAAGTGTCCATACCATTTGTACTCAAGTTTAAGCTATAATTTCATACAAAGACCAATCTAAAACTATGTGATTGAGCACTGTTTGGTTTAGATTGGAGGTGATGAGTTAATACCTTAATATCAAATGATAATTTCAAGAGGAAATTATGCATAAATGAAATTAGATTATGACTTAGATCTTTTGAATGATATTATGTGTTGAACTTGAGGTATTCTGTTATACTAAGACCTTGTTATTGGATTGAGTAGAGAATTCAAGAAAAGATTCTTTGAAAATCAATGGCTTTGTATTCAGGTCTGTAATTCTAACTGGTTAGGTGATGATGTAACCGGTTAGTACCTGAAACTTAAAAATAAAAGTTAAGTTTTTAAGTAATGATTTTTAATACCAATGGTTATACTCTCTCAATCCAGGTCTATGAGCATATGTTAAATTTAAATTCAAAGGTGAATTTTATGAGTAAAGCCATACCTCAAGATATCATTCAGAAGTTGTGCTTTTCTAAGTCATAACAATGGAATCAATAGAAAGACCAACCTTAGTAAGTATGTATGCAAATCATGCATAGAAAAAGGTAAGGAAATAGGTTGGCAAAGATTGTTTGGCATGTTCGGGGAACATGGCCCTGTACTCTAAGAGTACCAAACTGATGCAACCTACTTGATGACACATTCTGGGAATGTGGCCATTGTCTGGGACATGGTTTCTTTGATACGTTCTGGGAACGTGATGCACACTCTGGGAGTGGTACTTGATTATATTTCAAGTATGGTTTGCGATACGTTCTGAGAACGTATGTTAGTGTTCTGGGAACACGTTGGTATAATAATAGAATTAAAGATAAAACCAACCTTGATGATTGTGAATTCATATAGAATGGAAGTTTGGTTGGTAGGAACGATTATCATATTCTGGGAATATGAGGAGGGTACTCCTGGAGTACCAAATTATAACCTACTTGATGACACATTATAGATATGTGGCCAGTGTCTGGGACCTGGTTATATACGTTCTGGGAACGTATGATAGTGTTCTGGGAACACATTGATATGCAACCTACTTGATGACACATTCCGGGAATGTGGCCAGTGTCCGGGACCTGGTTTTTATACGTTCTGGGAACGTATGCGTTCTGGGAACGTGATGCACACTCTGAAAGTGATGCTTATTTATCCAAGTATGGTTTGCTACACGTTCTGGGAACGTGATGCACACTCTGGGAGTTATGCTTATTTATCCAAGTATGGTTTGACATTACGTTCTGGGAACGAATGTCAGTGTTCTGGGAACACAACGGTGTATTGGATGGACGTCCAAGATGGACTTTGTTAGGGGCCTCAGTTGTGGAAGGAAATCATGCATCATGCCACCTGCATTGAAAGAATTATTATGATTAACCGGGTGTGCTCATATGATTATGCATCATGATTTGCGACATGTTAACTTGTGCATGTTAGTTTTATTCTCATTTGATTATGCGAATATGTATAGCTAACCCCCATGCCCTTATCAGGTGTTGATCGTGCATCTAGCTTGCACAAAAGTCAGTGAATGGAGGTGTCCCTTAGGTGCATGCAGAGTGTAGAAAGTGTAGATCGGAAACCCGTTGTGCAGATATCGAGGATTCGACCAGAAGGATGTTTGGACAAAGGAGCAGTGACCAGCTCTATAACATTTCTATTTTTAATAGAATCTATATGATACATATTTTGGAAAGAGGTATCAAAAGAGAAATTCAATTTCATAACAAGACTTATTTGGTATTAATGGACTTGTTACACTTGATATATTTTGGGAATGTAATATGATGATTTTACTATGTTTCCGCAAACTCTGATTTTACTAGTCACCTTCATCGTTAATCAAGTGTTAGTAAAAATAAATCTTCAAGAGAAGGGATAATTCTTATTTTCAGATCTTTTCCAACAATAACAAGTCCAAGTAATCGTAAACTTATTACTTTTCTTATAAAGTAAGATGAGATACAATGAGTGTTACAAATATTATTTTCAGACTCAACGTATTAATTGATTATTATCAAAATCAATAATCGGTTAACACGATAAATCCTGCAGTTTTTCAGTTTTTTTTTTTAAAATCAGTTTTGTGGGTTTGCTTCTTTTAGGTTCTTCGTCTCTTAGGGTTCTCTCTTCCCCAATTCTTCTTTCGCTCTCAATCTCTCAAACAACCACAAATTAGCACAAACCCTCATCACATTTGGTCTCACTCTTCATTCCTGCTCCTCAAATTTCTCTTATCTCTCTCAAATCCGTGAACCCCTTTGTAAACCCTAGTTTCGTTTTTCTCCCAAATCCGTTTCCATGACTGATAGACAGAGAGGAAAACGTTACAAGTCTACTCCTAGCGACTCCATGAATCATCCAGGCTCGAGAAAAAAGAAAAGAATGGGTGCTTCTTCTTCCTCTAATGTGGGTACTGTTCAAACCCGTTTTGACTCTACAAAATTGGGTATGCTGAAGTGTATGAAGTTTTCTTGGTTTGAAAAGCAAGGTTTTCAACTTCCCTTTCTGTTGAGGATGCAAGGAGTTGAAACATTTGTTGGACTCCGAGGTAAGGTTTATCCTCAGTTAGTTAGGGAGTTTTATGATAATCTAGAGGAGATAGATGGGAGTTGGTTTTCTGTTGTTAGAGGAGTTACAATAGACTTAGATGATGAGATTTTTATGAAAGTAGGAGGATTAGACAATGAAGGCTATGTGTTAGGGGCTGACCATGATAACAGGTTTGGTGGATATGATTATATCGAGTTTTATAAGACTTGTTTGAGAGGTCCTCAGTATTTTGAGGAGAATAAGCCTCTGAGAGTGGGTGCTTTTTCTGTGGAAAATCGTTTGCAGCACTATGTCTTGGTTCATATACTTAGTCAAAGGACCACAAACCTCTCCCAACCTACCGAAAGGGACTTGAAGTCCATGTATGCTTTCAAGTCTGCCATTAAAATTAATTGGGCAGCGGAGGTGCGTAGGTTGATGCTGAAAGTGATCCAACCCTCTTTCAAGGGTGATTTGCCCTATGGAATTTTTATTTCTCGCATTATGGATTTTAAAGCTGTGAATCTTGACAATGTGGTGACTACTGATTTGGATAAGCAGAAGGATTATGTTGGAGAAGGAACACTTCACCATATTGGCATAAAGAGAAATAAAAATGAATGGGAATGGATAAGAGGTGCAGTTGCTCAAGAAGGTGAGCAAGTACAAGGTGCAAATGCTCCTAGTGATGTGGCTGCTGGAATTCAAGGTGCAAATGAGCAAAATGAGGGTGCGAATCCACAGGTTCAGCAAGGAAATCCTGAAGCCTTTGAAGGCCGCATGAATGCAAGGTTTGACAACTTAGAGGCATGGATGAGAGCTGAGTTTCTTAGGCAAGAGCAAGGAAGAAATTCTCAGTTTGATGCCATTATGTCTGTGCTCTCTAGGCTTGGTGGCTTTACTAGTCCTTCCAACAATTAGCTCTCTTTGGTTCTTAGTTTAAATGTCTAGGTTATTAGGTTTCTTTCTATGTAGTTATCAGGATTAAGTCTGTAGGTTCTATGTAGCTTTTGGTCAATGAATTCGTTTCTTTTGGTGTAACTTTCATGTTTCAGCTCTATTTTTGTTGTATTCAAGTTTTATGAACTTGAATGTTGGATCTTATTATGTACTCTCTGCTGAAAACAATTGAATGAATTATTGACCTTTTGCATAAATCTGAACTTTTGTACTTTCTTGAATGCATGGAATGATTTTAATACCTTGATGCTTAGCTATGGACTAATTATGATATGAAATTCTGTTATGGACTGAACTGAAACTCTGATTTATGTTGTTCTAAGTCTTTATGGACATGTCAGGTGTAATCGGCATGAGTTCTTTGCTGTCATAAACTAAAGTGCTGCACTGTGTATTATGTATTCTGAATCTGTGACTGATATAGAAGTTATTATTCATTATGATTCATTGTTATGCAGAATTAATATAAGGTCTGATTATGGTGCACTATGGACAGCAATAAGATTTGCTGATATGAATGTATTTTTTTTTTGCTGAATTAGAACTTGCAATGGTTTAAAAATGCATATGTTTTTTTCATTCTGATCTGCTGCTGCAATCTAGTTCACAATGATGCTGACACTATACATGCAGTGTGATATTGTAGCTTGTGGATTGACTACTTTATTTGTCAATATTGCTGCATAATGATAATGTCCATGCCAATGTATATGCTTGACTTAAATGACTGTTCTGATGCTGGTTTTAGTGCTTTAAACCTTAAACTCTGCTCTGATGTCTCTGTTCTGCATTTTCAGCTTAATATCTGTCATGGACTACTTGTTATCACTGTGCTTTGCTTTTGATGATAACTTGGCGTTTGGTTTCATTTGTCATGGTGCTGTTTACTATTCATATATCTGCTAAATTGTACCTATGTTATGACATATCTTACGCAAATTTTATGTCCTGGCCAAAAGCTGAATGTGTGTTCTGATGTATTGTGGATCTGTAACTGACTGGATTATGTGTTTATTTGGACTATTTTGCTGCAGTATGTGGTTTAGTGCATAGCATTTCTGATTTATTGCTTAACTTTTGCAGCTTAGTCTGACAGCAGCAACTTAGTTTTTCTCATGTTTTTTTCTCATCTTTTATGCATGGTTCAGATTTAAGTAACTTCAAGAATCATATATGCAGTGCTACTACATCATAATTCATATCTTTTGTACTGATATACATGGGTTATTTTTTTTTGGTTTATGAACATGATCAGTTTTTGCAGTTTTACTTTTCTGAATTTTCACAGGTTTATTACTCATTGCATATTGCATATTCGGATCTGTTTTAGGGTTATATTTGTAGTCCTACATGCTATCTTTAATATGTGATCCTGCAATTTGCATTTCCAGGGCTGTATGATAGTGTTATGATTGTCTAAAGTGCCCTTTGTGAATTTTCTGCATTATCTGATAACTGCTGCATTATGTTCTAATCTGACTCAATATTTTCTGGTTTTTGAATTACCTTAGTTTTGGCTACTATACTTTCTTGTTATATTACTTTTTGATAATGCCAAAAGGGGGTGAAAGGTTGTGTTTTGTTCTTTGTAGGTTGTTGAATTGAGGGGGAGCAAATCTTCAATAATTTCAAAACATGTTTGTCATCATCAAAAAGGGAAGATTGTTAGACCTATGCATAAGCTAATGTTTTGATAATGACAAAGGGTTTTGATGAAGTCCAAAGAACAAAAAGCAAGCAACCAAGTGAAAAGAGAAAGTCTCAAAGTCAAGACTTAATTATGTAATGTTTTGTAATATCTTTTAAGTTTTAAGTCTTTGCGTGTGGGTAGAGTTTTAGAGGGTAGTGAATCTCTCACAAGTGCATGATCATATTGATTTTGAGTATTCACTTTACCTAAAAATGATTTGTGGCTTTAAGGTTTTAACGAAAAGGTTTAAAATTGAGAAAACAAGTTTTTATTGAGTTTCTACGGGTCATAATCGATTATCAGATAATTATAATTGATTATCATCTTTTCAAAAGCTCATAATCAATTATCCAAATGTAGATAATCGATTATCCACATCAGACCTGTCAAAAACGTGATTTTTGTTACTCTAACTAACTTGTTTTCTAAACCTAATGGGTATTCTATATAAACCTTTCCTAAGCCTTTTAGATCATTGTTCAATCATTCAACACTTTCATATCATTTTGTGAAAAAGAAAAAAGCCACAAACATTCTCTCACTTTCTCTCTCAAGAAGAAAAGATCAAAATCATTCTTTAAACAAATTTCTCTTTTCTTCTTCCTTGAGAATCTCATTCTTAATTGTTCATTTTTCTTAAAAGAGATTCAATTAGGTTTTGTTTTTCAATTGTGTTGTAATCATTGCATTGAGGCAAATCATCTACAACAAAGAAGACTTGGTGGGTGTTCATCATCAAGCAAATTGAAGAATATTGGAAGACTTGTTATGAAGAATCAACAAGCAAGATTGGAAGACTTGGTGTGAGGGATCATCAAGCACAAGAGATTAGGAATTGAAGATTCAATAGGGTTGCAAGACAAGAGTGGGGTATCTCTTGGAGGCTAGCAAGAAGGGAGTCTTGTGAGGCATTTGCTTGTAATTTGAGAACTTCAATTTCTTAGTGAAATCTCTCTATTGTGATAGAGGGGAGTGGATGTACCCTAGGAGGATTAAGGGGAACCACTATAAATCTCTGTGCAAGCTTCTCTTTCCCTTAACTCTTTTAATTCCGCAATCTTCATTGTTCTTGATTTGAAAACCTAGAAAATTGATTTTCATGAATTTGAATGAATTAGGTTTTGATACATGAAATTAATTTTGGGAAAACCTTTTTCTAATCTAGGTTAATCAATAACAAACTTGCTTGAATTGTTTTTGCTGTATCTCTGATCTTAATTGTGAAATTGGTTGGTTTTCGGTTTCAATTAAAAAGTGATTTTCTGGTATCTGCATAATATAATCGATTATCAATTTCCTCATAATCGATTATCAGTTGTGATCTCAGCCAATAATCAATTATCACTCTACAATAATCGATTATCAGTTTCAGAAACTGAGAAAATTGTTCGTTTTAATTGATTCACTTTGTTTCAATCGAAAATCTATCAAGGTTTAGTAAACACCTATTCAACCCCCCTTCTAGGTATTCTCTCGTGTTCATACTTCACCGCTTGTATTTCCAACATGACCTACCCGCTCACTCCCTTTTACTTCTAGAGTCGTTCGAGAGGAGACTCCCCCATCTGATCCGAGGAGTCCTGTTAGGGTCAAACCTTCACCAGACCCTGTACCCAGTGATAGGGTACCCACTCCTTCGGATGAGATCGAGGAGGACCCTGTCGTGCATTCTACTGGGAGTCAGTGGAGGGACGATGATCCTTAGGTATGTGCATAGGGTAGATGATGTGGATCAGGGATCCGGTGTGATTGCTGCTGTGGAGGAGATGTTGCTGCTGATGATTGATGGTGACTGCTGCTACTACCAGGAGACTTCTACTACTACTGCTTATGATCAGCTTCAGAGTATTTTTTTATATGTAGATATTGTATATATAGCTTTTGAGAACTCTGGAGCGATGGTCTATTTTGATGTTATATATATGTATACAGTTTTATGGACTTGTACTGGGGTTGGAGACTTTTCTTGGACAATGTATCTTATGACACTTATATATATATATATATATATATATATATATATATATATAACTTATGTTTATATTACAACTTGTTACATAGTCCTTTCATTTCCGCTTACTCTGATAATGTTTTTAAAAGAGTTCGGCTGTGATGTTTTAAAATGGTATCAGTTCCGCAATGTGAAATAATGGATGGCGTCACTTAAGTTTTTATTAAGTAAATACTTTATTAAAAAGGTAGATGCTATTCAAATTATGAAATGAGTTCCTTGTTAAAGAAAACACCGGATTCAACATTTTAAAATGATACGACATCTATTCTCCAAGGATCCCATATTTTGATTTGTGCACCCACTTCTTTAAGAAAATGAAAAGGAAAAATTTAACCTTATATTTTCTATCTTTAAACAAGTCCATATCTATTCGAGTAATATTTAATTTATTACTCTAATTACTAGTATTATAAATGAGGGTGTCACACTGAGTGGTATCAGAGCAAAAGTCAGATCCTGTAGTAGTTGAAGTAGTCCCAGAAAGGTAGTCATCAACATCAAGCAGGTATCCACAGGGTATATTTATTGTTTTTGAATTTTAGTATCTTGCTTGAATTGAGCAATAGATACAAGTTGAATGCATTATTTGGAGTTATTGTTATAGCCTTAGTATAGGTTGTGTGATTAATGTTTCTTTAGTCCATCATATGTGACCATAAGCCCATAGTGTAGGTCTATTATGACGACTAGAAACCAAAATCATACTAACACGATGTTAGAGAGAATCACCGCTGTGTTGGAGTCCATGCATCAATAGCAACAACAACAATCTCAGCAACCACCGCAACCGGTTAATCCACCTCATCAGTGTAATGTTGGTATTGTCGAGCTAAGAGTTTGGCGGATTTTAGAAGTTGTAATCCACCTAAGTTCGAAGGAGGATTTAAGCCTGAGGAGGCTAATAAGTGGATTCATACTATGGATAAAATTTTCAGAACATTAGACTGCACAGAAGCTCAGAAGGTGGCATATGCAGTTTATATGTTAGAAGACGAGGCTGAGAATTGGTGGAACCATACAGTTCAGCTCCTGCATTATGAAGGAAGGGATGTTAACTGGGGTGTGTTTATGGAGAAGTTTCTCAATAAATACTTCCCAGAAGATTTGAGAAGGAAGAAGGAAGTTGAGTTTTTGCAGTTGAAACAAGGAGACATGAGTGTGGGTGAGTACGCAGCCAAGTTCGAGGAGTTGATGAAGTACTCTCCATATTACCAGAACAATCCAGATGAGAGAAGCAAATGTATCAAGTTTGAAGGTGGCTTGATGCCTAAACTGAAATCTACTTTCAGTTATCAACGGATTCAAAGCTTTCCTGCACTGGTGGATATGTGTAGGATGTATGAGGATGACAAAAAGGCAGAGGGGTTGCAAGCACCGGAGAAGAAAGACAATCAAAGTTATGGACCTCAGAGACGCAAAGGTTTCAATAATCGAGGCAAGGGTCCATATGATCACCGAGGAAGAGGTAAGGGAAAAGTTGGAGGAAATGATAGAGGTAATTTCCGGAGTGAGGCTCCCTATTGTGATAAGTGCAAGCGTCGCCATCATGGTCGTATTTGTTGGGCGAGAAGTGGCTGTTTCAATTGTGGAAAACCAGGGCATTTTGCAAAGGACTACAAGTAACCGGCCAAGACCAATCCGAAGGGGGCAGCTGATAAGTCTGTGGTTCAAGGCAAAGTTTTCACGCTTAGTGGTGTGGAAGCAAGCCAATCCTCTGATCTTGTGTAAGGTAATTACTTGCTGAATGGTCAATCTTGCCATGTGTTGTTTGATTCTGGTGCAACGCATTCATTTGTTTCTTATGAATGTGTAAATTGTTTGAGGTTGCCCATATCTGAATTGCCTTATACTCTTAAAGTAGAAACCCCTACCAATGCTCCTGTAGTTGTTTCTAGAGCATGTCTTAACTGTTGTATAGAAGTGTTAGGACAACTCTCTAGGGTAGATTTGATCTGCCTACCCTTATCACAATTGGATGTGATCTTGGGAATGGACTGGTTAAGTCAAAACCAAGTGATCATTGATTCTGATAAAAAGAAAGTCATCTATAGAGACCCATAACCTTCAGGCTATATGTGTTTGTTCAACACTGAAGTAGAAGAAGATGGTCCGAGGATTGAAGAAATTTCCGTTGTCAGAGATTTTCCTGAGATATTCGCAGACGAGATACCGGGTTTGCCACCTAAGAGAGAGATTGAGTTTGGAATCGATCTAGTTTCGGGGGCTGGTCCCATTTCTATTGCTCCTTATAGAATGGCACCACCGGAAATGGCTGAAATGAAGAAGCAGATTGAGGAGTTATTGCAGAAGCAGATGATCCGACCCAGTGTGTCACCTTGGGGTGCTCCGGTTTTATTTGTCAAAAAGAAAGATGGTAGCATGAGGATGTGTATTGATTACCGGCAGTTGAATAAGATCACAATTAAGAACAAGTATCCTTTACCAAGGATAGATGACCTTATGGATCAAGTTCGAGGGACTTCAGTATTTTCTAAGATTGATCTGAGGTCGGGGTATCACCGGATCAGGATTAGAGAAGAGGATATCTCTAAAACTGCATTTTGATCCCGATACGGACATTATGAGTATGTTGTGATGCCGTTCGGATTGACTAATGCACCAGCTATTTTCATGGACTACATGAATCGAATCTTTATACCCTATTTAGATTCATTCGTGGTTGTGTTCATCGATGATATCCTAATTTATTCCAAAAGTCCGGAGGAGCATGCTGAACACTTAAGGATAGTGTTGAATGTCCTAAAGGAGAAGCAATTGTATGCCAAACTTGCAAAGTGTGAGTTCTGGCTGAGGGAAGTTAAGTTTTTAGGACATGTGATATCCAACAAGGGAATAGCTATTGATCCGGCGAAGGTGAATTCAGTTCTACAATGGGAACAACTGAAGTCAATCACGGAAATGAGAAGTTTTCTTGGTTTGGCTGCGTACTACAGAAGATTCATAGAAGGTTTCTCAAAGATTGCGCTACCGTTGACGAAGTTAACTCGGAAGGACCAACCATTTATATGGGATGAGAAGTGTGAAAGGAGTTTCCGAGAGTTGAAGGAAAGGTTGACATCATCTCCTGTGTTGATCTTGCCTGATCCGTAGAAGAGTTTCGAGGTGTATTGTGATGCATCAAAACAAGGACTTGAGAGTGTGTTGATGCAAGATGGAAAGGTGGTAGCTTATGCCTCGAGACAACTAAAGGTTCATGAAATGAACTATCCAACTCAAGATTTAAAGCTGGCAGCTGTTGTTTTCGCTCTAAAGATTTGGAGGCACTACGTTTCGGGTATTTAGTGACCATAAGAGTTTAAAGTACCTTTTCGATCAGAAAGAGTTGAACATGAGGCAACGTCGATGGATGGAGTTCTTGAAGGATTATGAGTTTGAACTTCATTACCATCCTGGGAAGGTGAATGTTGTGGCAGATGCATTGAGTCGAAAAGCAATGCATATCAGTTCAATGATGGTCAAAGAAGCTGCGTTGATAGAAGAATTTAGAG
Source organism: Crotalaria pallida (assembly GCA_037953625.1). Taxonomy (NCBI): domain Eukaryota; kingdom Viridiplantae; phylum Streptophyta; class Magnoliopsida; order Fabales; family Fabaceae; genus Crotalaria; species Crotalaria pallida. The sequence continues at coordinate 35,389,608 of CM075655.1, read as the reverse complement.
ATTTGAGCTTGACAATGCAAGTGGAGCCGACAAGTATCAGAATGGGAACGTTGCAGATCGCAAATGAATTCTTGAAAAGGATTCGAGAGTTGCAACAAGAAGATGATGAGCTTAAGGAGAAGAGGAGGCTTATGGAGGAAGGCCAAGAGTTAGAATTTTAAGAAGGAAAGGATGGAATTCTTCGCTTCAGAACAAGGATTTGTGTGCCCGATAATTTAGAAGTAAGGAGAATGATTCTGGATGAAGCGCATAAGAGCAAGATGAGTATGCATCCGGGAGCTACCAAAATGTACCAGGATTTGAGGAAGATATTTTGGTGGCCTGGTCTTAAGAAGGATGTGGCAAAGTATGCAACGTGTTGTTTGGTGTGTCAGAAGGCTAAGGTGGACCACCAAAGGCCAGGAGGAGAATTACTTCCCTTAGAGATTCCGCTATGGAAGTGGGACGGTATCTCAATGGATTTCGTGTCCGGTTTGCCAAGGACAGCTACTGGTCATGATGCAATCTGGGTGATTGTAGATCGCTTGACGAAGTCAGCGCATTTTATTCCGGTAAATGTTCGCTATTCTTTGGAGAAGCTCACTCAGTTGTATATCAAAGAAGTAGTTCGTCTACATGGTGTGCCATCAAGTATCATATCAGATCGTGATCCAAGGTTTACATCGAAGTTTTGGCAGAATCTACATAAAGCTCTGGGCTCAAGGTTGAAGTTAAGTTCTGCTTATCATCCCCAGACTGATGGTCAAACGGATAGGACTATTCAGTCATTAGAGGATATTCTAAGAGCTTATGTTTTGGAAGGTCAAGGAAGTTCGGAACAAATGTTGCCGCTCGTGGAATTTACTTATAAAAATAGTAATCATACGAGCATTGGAATGACACCATTTGAAGCTCTATATGGGAGAAAGTGTCTAACTCCGCTATGCTGGTTTCAAGTGGGAGAGAGTTCTTTTATCGGACCAGATTTTGTGCAAGAGACAACTAGGAAGATTAAGATGATACAAGAGAAGATGAGGACTGCTCAGAGCCGGTAGAAGAGTTATGCTGATCGGAGAAGGAAACCATTAGAGTTTGCCGAAGGTTACCATGTTTTCATTAGAATAGTACCAACCAAAGGTGTAAGTAGAGTTTTGAAAACCCAGAAACTGTCACCTAAGTTTATTGGTCCCTACCAAATTCTTAAAAGAGTTGGTCCAGTAGCTTATCAATTAGCCTTACCCCCGTCTTTAGCAAATCTTCATAACGTGTTTCACGTGTCTCAGTTGAAAAAGATGTTCATGATCCCACCATTGTCCTTAGAATCCAACCTGATGACCTAGAAATACGTGAGAATCTAACCTTTGAAGTTATGCCTATCCGGATTGAAGATCGAAGAGTCAAGCAGCTTAGAGGGAAGGATATTCTTTTGGTCAAAGTTATTTGGATTTGTGGAGATGTCATTGAAGCAACTTGGGAATTAGAGGATAAGATGCGTCAGGTTTATCCTGAGTTGTTTATATAAGTTGAATTTCGGGACGAAATTCCTTGTAAGTGGGGGAGTAGTGTAACACCCCAAAATTTTAATCCCTGATTAATGAAATGTTAATTATAAAGTTTATTATAATTAATTATTTTCATTATAATCCTTGATTAAAATTTATGTTTATGTTATTAGTAAATGTGTGAATGTGATTTGGAAATTATATTTATGAGTAAATAAGCATTTTTCACTTTAGTCCCTGTTTTGGGACCTAGAAGTAATTTTTGGAAAGGCTTTGGAGGGAAAGAAAATAAAACAATTATTTTTCAAAATTTGCCCAAAAGACTCGAGTCTTGCAGAAAAGACTCGAGTGGATTTGACAGAGTTGCACGAGTTAGTGCGTTTTGGTGAGTCACCACCAACGATTCCCGTCGTGTGACACGAAAACACCACCAAGACACATCCATGGCCTTCATGTCGAGCTGCATGGGCATGGTGACTGGCTATTTAAGCCATGGTTGACAAATCAACCAACCCATTTGCTCAAATTGTGAAGAAGTTGCATGTGTTAGGGTTCTGAAGTTCGAACGTTCGACTCTCCCTCTCTGTGTTGAGTTGAGTTACAAATTATACACCAATACAAAGCTCACATCTCGAGCTTTGTATAGACACCAAAATCGTGAGTAGAGAGTTTGTGGGTTGGAAGATTCGAAGCTCGAAAGTGGAAGCTTGTTTGCTGTCAACAGTTTCTGGAGCTTACTTTGATCTTCAATTTTGGTAAGCTCTTGTGTCCATCCAACCTCAAATTTGTTTTAAATCCTAGCTTATGTTGCAGAGAATGTATTCTAACCAAAACCCCTAATTCTCTTGCATGATTACCCATTCAAAAACTCTGATCTTGGACCTTTACTCACGCTGTCCTGCATGTTGATGGTTGAATTGGTTTTTGGTGCTGTGGTGTCTTTCCTTGTCAAAATTCTGTTGAGTCACGTCTGAGAGGTAAGGGGAAAGCTTTCTATTCACTAGATAGAGTTTAAATTGCACGAACTTGATTAGAGAGCCACCAAGAGGCTCTAAGGGCTTAGTTTGAATAGGGAAATTGGTTTGGAGACCTACCTGTGCTCTAAATTTGTTATGAGCAAGTTTCGTATGATGAATGCAAGCTGTTTTGAACTTAAATTCTCAAGTTTATTGAGTATTTTGCAATTTAGCATGTTGAGTTGTGAATTTTCCAAGTTTATACATAATCCTCTGAATCTTTGCAATCTCTGTAATTTGATGTGTTCTAAGTGTTTGAACATGCTTATCTTATGTTATATGAACTTTGATGATCATTGGATTTGATGAGAAATGGTTAGAATTGAAAATGGTATGTTAAAACCAGATTTTCAGTCTGTACTGTCTGTTAAGACTCGAGTACATGGCTCGATACTCGAGTATTTCGTGATGCACCAGTGCATCTTTTTGCACCAACACTCGAGTATCAGGTCCAGGACTCGAGTATTGACTGTTGTGTTAGAATTATTGATAGGATTAGCAGCCGTCACCCAAGAGGGGGGGGGGGGGGGTGAATTAGGTGTTTACGAAAACATTGGAAAATATTCGCTTTAAAACGTTTTCAACAAATTTAAAGAGATTTGCAGCGGAAAACAATTATAACGATGAAAACGATTGCGCAGAAGCGAATAATATTAATAATAATAGAAAAACTAATATGCGCGGATACACATAAAATAAGAACAACGAAAATCGTTACCGCGCTTATTATTTTAAATTCTCTTAAAATAGATTATTATGAAAATAGATGTTATGATGCACAACAAATAAATATAACAACGAAAAATAAAGAGATGAGTGATAGAAGAGATTGCACCGGAGATTTTATCCTGGTTCGGCAAACCCGGCCTACATCCAGTCCCCAAGCGACCCGCTTGAGCTTTTCACTAAACCAAAGACGCCTCGCGTCCCCAAGTACTTCCAGAGCACCCCGCACGCTACTAGGAACCTCCGTTCGCTAGGGGCCTCAAAACACAACTAGGAAAACCTTTCCTAGATTTCCAGATAGCCTAACTACTAGGTGACCCACCGTTCGTCTAGCACTACCCAAACACAACAGGGTTCGTCACCCTACAACCACGAACGTAGCACGTCCGCACTAGGAGATTCACTCCCTAGTCTCTAAGGGTCACACACCCCTTTACAACACTGGTTATGGTATGAATGATTGGTACAAGACCTATAGTGCACTCTTAATAGTGCGGATACAACAATATAGGGGCCACTCTAACAAAGGTGTGTTCTAAGCAACACTGATACAACAATTAAGCTCTAATGATAATGAAGTCTAGATAAGATTGTTACAAGGCCAAAATAAGGTTTAGTTTTTCTTCAGAAAGATTGAGCGTGAAAACCAGAGAAGAAGAAGAACGTGATTATCAGGAGATGTAGAAGTGTTGAAATGATTTTGAAAAACAAATAAATAGAATTACTTTTGAAATCAAAATCAAATCAAAAGATAAAATAAAAGATTTAAGAAATAAATTAAAATCATTTTGAAAATCAAAATAAGATAAAATAAGATTTTGAAATAAGTTTTAAAATCAAAACTAAATCAAAAAGATTTAAGAAATAAAACAAAGATTTGATTCTTAAAACAAATAAGGAATATTTTCAAAAATAAAATCAAATTCGAATTTTGAAAATAAATCAAAATCAATTAAGTAAAAACAAATCTGGAAATAAATCAAAAGGATTTAGACACGTTTCTCAATAAAACTTGAGGTAATCGATTACTTGAGGGAGGTAATCGATTATCCCTTTAAAAATAGAAACTTTGAAATTCATTTTAAAATCAGTAATCGATTATCACATGCATGTAATCGATTACTTCACTTCTGTTTAATGTATGATGCAACTCATATAATCAATTACCACTTATCTAATAATCGATTACTGAGCCTCTGATTTTTATGTAATGCAGCATCATGTAATCGATTACTACAAGACATGTAATCGATTACTTTGTCTCAGGAAAATATATGATGCAACAATTTTAATCGATTACTTGAGCCAGTTAATCGATTACTCTCATTAGAAAGTAATGGATTAGCAAAGTTCACTTAATCAATTACAAGCTCTTTGATTTTTCTATGATGCAACAAAGTTAATCGATTAACTTAGGCAAGTAATCGATTACTCCTTCTTGCATATATAAAAATATTCAGAATTTTGTAACATCAGGTATTTCCACAAAAGACTAAGATATAAAATCTGATTTTCACAAAACTTCTTTTTCTTCTCCTTTATTATGAAGAATATATTTAGAAAAACTTATATTGGCCTTTTAACATAATATAAACCTTGACTTCATTACCTTACATGATGTCCTAAGGGAAAGGGCTAAAAGGTCTTCTATTTGCTTGAGCCTTCAACTTCATTTGCTTGATTCTTCAACTTGAAGCTTGGACATGAAGGATGAAGAACTTGTGATTGCACTTGATATGAACTTGAGAATCTTGAGTTTGTTATCATCAAAACCATGTAGAATATTTATCTTGAAGTCCTTGGGAAAGCTTGACTTCCAACATGTTGCAGCAAGAGCATTTTCTGATGAACCACTCGAGTAATGCATGAACCACTCGAGTCTTCTGGGTTGATGAACGACTCGAGTATTTCATGAACTACTCGAGTATTTTTTAGAAAAATCTGAAACTTGACTTTTCTGAAGATGCAAGAACTACTCGAGTAGTATAAGGAAAACTCGAGTCTTTTTGTCCAGAAACTTAAAAATGCCATTTTAATTCTGAATCATTTTGTTAATACTTAAGTGATAATAATCCAAGTGATCTAGGACTTAAAAGTAATTGATTGATGATGGTGTGAAATTATTGGATTAATAATGTGAGATATTATTAATTGAGATATACCAATCAATTCTTTTAAGTCAAGAAATTGCATTCATCCTGGAGTTCGGATGGTAGATCGTTTTTCATGTTATGATAAGATGAGGAGGGCCTCTGGGAATGACAAATGATGACTTGCTTGATGACACATCATGGTGGACGATGTGGCCAGCGAGAGTAAGATGCTGATGATATGGTTATTCCATTAAGACAACGGTACGTTGCTCGAGGAGCACGTTATGTACCATTTCCAAGCTTGTCGTGTACATTCTAGGGTGAATGTACGAATGTTGTACACCTAGGAGTACAACGCACTGTTGAGTGCTGATATGAAATAAAGGATGGACGTCAGAGAGTGACATAGATTGATGAAGTTAGGGTTGAGAGCTAGACTCATACATTATGCCACTCATCTAATCTAAAGTTGATAAATGAAAATAAGAATGAGCATTCTACTTGCATCAAATATTTTCTAAATGCTAACTGTGGTTGTTGATTATTGCTGCATACATTTATATTTATATTGTACATTTATTTATGCTCTATTTATTATGTGTATAGAATTGCTTATCCCTGTGCCCTTGTAGGTGATGTCACGTTACATCGCTTGCATCGAGATCCGGCCACTTCCTAGTGGCATATGGATCTACGAGGATCACCGAACGGTATTTGAGGGTGAGGTAGAAATTACTTTCTATCACCCTAACCCGCTGATTCGGTTTCGTCGTCGTAGGTTTAGGATATAACAACCTATTTTATTTTACCTATTTTGAAAATATGGCTTTAAAAATTTCTTTTTAATTAAAATACTTGTTATAATTTTTACGGAAAATTGGACAGAGTTTCCTCTGTTTTATGGACATTCCCAAAAATTGACTTTGACCTGTAACCTGTTCAAAACAGTTTCACTAATAACCAGGCATCCAGACAGAGTATACATATATAATTTAATTCTTCTCCCAATATCCGGGAATAAAATACTAAGATGAAAATACTTAGATTTTTGAGAAAACCAAATAAGAGCCCGGGCCACCAAATATACAACTGAAATTTAAAATACATTTATTAATAAATTCTCAGAAATACTTAATAAACATAGACGTGGCCTGGTTAAACTCTAGCTAAGAGAAAATAACTCACACTTCCCGTGGGGAAGCACAGGAAGTGTGCTCCTGCTCGTCCTGAATATCAACTATGCTCCTGACCTGTACCTGTACCTGTTGTGGATGTAAGGGTGAGAATTGCACAACTAGTAAATCATAATACGAGCCAAGTCATGCACATTTAGCAATTATCCAAGTAACACCATCATAATCACACCCAAGCACCTATTCACTACAAACACAATCGTCTCCGACTATTAGCACCTTCTGGCACATGTCCTTACCTAATCTATTTCACCACTTACCTACTTACACTGAAATCTCACTCTCTACACTTTACCCCAAATCTCTGATTTTCTCTCCTATCCTCTCTATCCCTTTCACTCACACCTATTCTACTCAATTTTCTCACATCTCCTTTACTCTCCCGGCCTTTCTCTTATTTCCTTATATTTATTTATCCTTTTTATTTTTCCTTTATGTTTTATGGCGTCATGGGGCTCCTGCCACTGCGTATCCTCCGTCTACCCAGGGATACGTCTTACCGATGCGCCAGGCTCTGTCTGGTCGTCTTACTCAACCAATGCGCACGGATCCAGCGGTCTGCACGTCTTCTAAGGTCCAGTACCCATCAACCCCGGAGTCGTGGGGCTCCTGCCACTGCGTATCCACCGTCTCCCCAGGGATACGTCTTACCGATGCGTACGAATCCCCAAAGGCCGCACGTCTTACTCAACCCATGCGTGCGGATTCCACCTACCGCACGTCTTCTAGGGTCCAGTACCCATCAACTCGTTCTCTTTCGCTATCCTTTCTGTTTCTTTTGTAGTGTCGTGGGGCTCCCGCCACTGCGTATCCACCATCTCCCCGGGGATACGTCTTACCGATGCGTACGGATCCCTACAGGCCGCACGTCTTACTCAACCCATGCGTGCAGGTTCCAACTACCACACGTCTTCTAGGGTCCAGTACCCACTAACATGGAAATGGGTGATGCGAATACCCCACTGCGTTCCCCGTCTGTCGAGGATACGACTTACCGATGCGTACGGATCCCCAAAGGCCGCACGTCTTGCTCAACCCGTGCATACGGTCCATCTGTCATCGTCATGACACCAGCCGTACGTCTTATAGGATCGATATTCGCATACCCGAGTACTTTCTTTATTCTCTTTTCATTTCTCTTTTATTTATGTCTTTTCTTTTTACTTTATTTCCGCCCTCATACCACACCTTATCCTCTCATTCTCAATTTTTGTCCGCCTCGCCTAACACCTTTTTCTTCTAATCTCATATTTCCTCTTCTCTAAGCTTTCCTATATATTCTCTTCTCTTCCTAACTTAGCGCCTACGCAAACCAACCTCACTTCACCTCTTTGAACACATCAAACATATAAATTACAATCATAAATTAAATATTCAGTTCACAATTACAATTCTTATTTAATTATCATGCATATAATCCTTGACATCAAATAGCATTTTACTCAGGTACTAACACTTACATACATATAATTAACATGTAATTCAAAGAGTTCATCATTTAAACATTTTACACATTTCAAATAGCATTTATCTCATGTAAGCATATTATCTCATTAAAATAAATTCTAAATTCCCTAATCACACATAAGCAATTAACCTTGAGCCAGATTATACAGTACTAGTATCTAACCCACCGAGACGGCAAATAAACCCCTTACCTTAAATATAATTGAAGGAGACTAAACCTTAAGAGAGAGCTTAGCACCCTAATGTAGGAGAGGTATCGGTATCCACTAATCCATGAAGCAGAGAAAGCTTGATGAGTTCCCTCTTAGAGTGTGGGAGGCTCCAAATTACTCTTGTAAAATTGGGGCAAGGAACAATAACAACAATAATAATAATTAAGGGTTATGAGAATACCCAAATCAAAAGAAAATGGAAAGATTGAAAAGGAAAGAGGGGAAAGAAAACCTTGATGACTATGGAGATTGAAGCTTGAAACTCACACCATGGAAGACATGGGATGCTTGAGGATGAGGATGATGATGGAGAAGCTTGAGGTGGTGATGGTGGCTCTAATTGGAAGAGGGGAAAGAGAGATTGAGAGATGCCTTGAAGCTTGGAGGCTTAATCTTTAAGCATTAATGGTGATAGTGGAAAGAGGGAGGGTTGGGAGGAGGAACCCTAGCCCTTGATTGGAGAAGAAGAAGATGGAGGATGGGGGAAGAGAAGGAGGTTCGAGTATGAGGAGGAAGAGGGGTGTTTGGGGTGTATAATGGGTTTTGGGGTGGGGAAAATACCAAAATGCCCTTAAAAACGCGTTCTCAGTGTTGCAGATCGCAGCATTTTCGCTTAAGCGAAAGCACTTCAGTAAGGCCTCTTAACTATTTCGCTTAAGCAAAATTCATTCGCTTAAGCGAATTCTGGAAATGTTGAAACTGTGAGATTTTCGCTTAAGCGAAATTCTCAGGTACTGCTACTTCATTTTTCTATTTTTCAGCTATTTTCTCCCCAACTTCAAATAGCCATAACTTCTTCGTTCACCGTTGGATCTTGCTCAAATTTGACAAGAAACTTCCTAAAAATAACACCTTCATATCCAACGGTGGAAATTTTGTTTTTGAGTCCTAAATCTTTCATTTTGATTTTCTACCCTATGTTATGTTTTAGTACCGAATTATCTATTTTTCTGGCCTGTTCCTAATTTCAATTTAATGCTCCTTTCTCTTCCTAAACAAATTTTATTATTTTTTATATTTTCTAATGCTTGAACACTTATTTTAATACCTATTTATGGTTTTATTATTATTATCTCAATTATCTCAAATTATTATTAATTTATTTGCACTTAGGTTTAAAATTTGGGATGTTACATAGGATCCCCATCATATACACTATGCATGTACCACCCTTTTACACTTACCATGGACCACCTCCCATACGACCAGCTCGCTCATACCACGGTTTTCGATTCCGACCTACCCGCTCACACCCTTTTACTTCTAGAGTCGTTCGTGAGGAGACTCCCCCATCCGATCCGAGTAATCCTATTAGGGTCACGCCTTCACTAGACCCTGTATCCAGTGGTAGGGTACCCACTCCTTTGGATGAGCTCGAGGAGGACCCTGTCGAGGACGAGGGCGGAGGCGAGCCTGTCGTGCATTCTACTGGGAGTCAGTGGAGGGACGATGATCCTTAGGTATGTGCATAGGGTAGATGATGTGGATCAGGGATCCGGTGTGATTGTTGGTGTGGAGGAGATGCTGCTGCTGATGATTGATGGTGACTGCTGCTACTACTAGGAGACTTCTACTACTACTACTGCTGGTTATGATCAGCTTCAGAGTCTTTATTTTTGATATGTATATATTGTATATATAGCTTTTGAGAACTCTGGAGCGATGGTCTATTTTGATGTTATATATATGTATACAGTTTTATGGACTTGTACTGGGTTTGGAGACTTTTCTTGGACTATGTATCTTATGAATCTTATATATATATATATATATATATATATATATATATAAACTTATGTTTATATTACAACTTGTTACATAGTCCTATCATTTCCGCTTACTCTGATAATGTTTTTAAAAGAGTTCGGTTGTGATGTTTTAAAATGGTATCAGTTCCGCAATGTGAAATAATTGATGGTGTCACTTAAGTTTTTATCACGTAAATACTTTATTAAAAAGGTAGATGCTATCCAAATTATGAAATGAGTTCCTTGTTAAAGAAAACGCCGGATTCAACATTTTAAAATGATACGACATCTATTCTCCAAGGATCCCATATTTTGGTTTGTGCACCCGCTTCTTTTAGAAAATGAAAAGGAAAAATTTAACCTTATATTTTCTATCTTTAAACAAGTCCATATCTATTCGAGTAATAGTTAATTTATTACTCTAATTACTAGTATTATAAATGAGGGTGTTACATGGAACAATTACCAAAACTATCTACAGATATGCCACATCATTGCATCACTGTAACACCCCGATTTGGCAACTCGAAAATATATTTCCTTTTTATAAAATGTAGTGAAAATGTGGGCAAATTTTTTTTTTGTAACATGGGCAAGTAACATGAGCATGAGAACCGTTAAGTTTCCAAAACTCTTTTGTATTTAAAATTGATGTTCTAACGTCTCATGTTAACCTTCAAGTTCCAAACCGAGATGTCACAAGACACCGCACTTTGAAACTTGCTTCTTTTCATTTCATTTGCAACAACCCTTCTTCTTTTACAACTTAATCATTGATACCAGTTAAAAACGTACTTCATAAACATAAGTCTGGGGTTACATGTTGGTACTTGCAATGCTACTAAGTAAATACAGGGAAACATAATACTTCGATTAAAAGAAAGGAACTACCACCAGGCCCACTCTAAGCTGATGCTGAAGGGTCCACAGGAGGTGCCTCACTAGGGTCAAACTCGAACACCTCCGCCTCCGGATAGTCTAAGTCCTCATCAGGATTCTCTTCTGGATCTTCCTCTGGTTCGTCGTCTTGCATAGCCTCGAAAGCCTCATCCGGTAGATCATCCAAAGCCTCATCCAACTCCTCTAGTTCCTCGGCCTCGGGATCAATCCGTGCAGGTAAAGGCATCGGATGCCCACCATGATAGTCAGCTGGTCCACCAGTCTGCAAGTCCACAAGCACAAAGCGACAGGTGCGAACATCAGGCGCTGTCCCTTGTAGAGTATGGTTGGGGTCAAAGATGTGAACCTCAGTGACTCCACGCCACTCCCAACCTCTATAGTTCACTTCCCATCTTCCTTCATCTCGGATGTCGCAAGTAAACTTGACAGGGTCCATAGGCTATGGGGTTGACATCATATAAACAAGCACACAAAATAGAAATCTCGAGAGAGTAAGTATTCCCAAGCATTCAATGCCAACAATGTGGAATTACAATAGGCAAGATATTAAGAAATAACAACATCATATACACAAGCAACATATAAAAAACATTCTCATATTCCTTCTCATCATCATTACTCAATTCACTTATTCTTATCGATATCATCACTTCTCTTTCTCAAAATTTCTTTACATAACCACATCACATTCTGTGAATCTCTTATTCGAATCCGATTCCATCTTTAGATAATCACATTCGCTTTTCTATCCTTTCACTTTTGAAATCATTTCTTAATAATATATAATTCATCTTCTCTTATTTAAGTATTATGAATTCGTATCCATCAATGATGCGGGGAAAATTAATCATCATTGAGGAGGTCGTCCAACACAGTTAGCACACACGTCTACATCTCCTCGGTAATCCACCTAAGCTAGTCGGAAGCAAACAGGAGTACAGGACCTTTACCACGCGGGCTTGATAGCTGTCTCAACAAATGGCTCCAAGCCAGGAGAACTGTAGAAAATCGGGTACAGTCTCAAATTAAATAATATAATCATGGCACGTTGTAGAAAAATCGGGTACAGTGGCAAAATCATAGAGCCCCGTTCCAGTCCCTCTCACTGTTCAAGATTTGCAATCTAGGGGGCGACAGTACTATTCTAGTCCGCAGTGCAGAACTTACCACGACTTTGGACCCAGTCCCTACCACGTCTGGTATACCATATGTGGAGTTTGTTCTGCCTAGAAAGTACTCAAGACTTCTTGACGTTTCACCGTCATCGTCCTCCCCTAATGCAATCTCCACTTGAGTATCCCTGATACCCATGGTATCTTCCTCTCCACTACTTCGATATCGCCCTCATAACTCACCACGTTATTCCAAGTCTTTTAAAGTTTTAACATTTAATTAACATCGTAATCCTTAGGTCGGCTCATCCTTGGTGCATCCCTTCAACGAGTCCCGACCACTAATCGATAATCCATTTTTCCTTAACTTAGCACAAGGCTTGAACATCACGATTTGCATTTCATCTCTTGGGCTTTCACAATACAATCTCATATCTCAGCTCAGGGCATCGGCCTTTCAAATTCACTTTCACAACTGAGGATCACATCTCAATTCGCATCAACGGAATCTCATATCTCATCATCATTACTTTCTGCAATTCTTGCTCAACCGAAATCAATAACATCAGCCCTTAACACATTCTTACAATTTCCACAACATCTCAAATCTTTCTCAAACTTAAGCTCGGAACTCTTTTCGATCACTTTCGTATTAATCATTTCTCTTTCCTTTCAATATCACGTTTCTGTTCATCACTTGGACTTTTCCAAAACAATATAACAATTCTCCTCATAATTCTTACTCATAAATCTCATCAACAATATTCTTACCATCATTATTATTATCACATTATTATTACCATCATTATTATCATCAACATTATTATCATAATCAATAGCAATTCAGATCTCATCATGCATAATAAACTCTTTAGGAAATAAACATAAGCATACTTGCATTCAAACATCATAAACTCATCACATAATCTCACGTGGTCTTTGTCTCCTTCGCATAAGTGGCCACACCACAATACAATTGCCACTATGCTACTGACTCAGAACCACTAAGTTTCGACTTTTGAGATGGTCGAAACGGCTTAATATGTTACCTAAATACCATGGTGTTTAAGGGAAACCTCTCTCTCACCTCTACCGGCAGCAATTCCCAATATGCTCCTTGAATTCCAACGCAATACTCGTATCTGCTTCCCGATCGTTACTGGAAACTAAAATATTTCTCTCTCATTAAAATCATTCTTATACAATTGTTTCAAAAACAAAACAACGTTACCGAAACCTCTTATTTGGAAATAGAGTACTCTCTCTTTTCTCATTAGTTCGAAATCGACTTTGAGTTTTAAACTCACAATCATGATCAAGTAAAAACATTTGTTTAGTAACATGCTTAAGAATTTAAAACTTACAATATTCTTTTCAAACACTTGCTTATTAAGATAAAAACGTAAATGGTTTCTTGACTCCTTTAAAGGCCACATTTATCTTAAGGATTTTCATATACAAACCATCATTAAATTAAAACCGTACACTTCAATAATCATATGAAAATCTTTTCAAAGCAATACTTTTTCAATTAATCAAATCACTTTACTCACTTTATTTCTTTTAAACAGAATTGAATCAAGAAAATAACACAAGGGTTAAGTTAATAACCATTTAAAAATATTAACCATATAAAACATTAAATTACTCATATTCTTTTTCTTAAATCCTTATAATCACTTTCAGACATACATATTTATCATTTCAAGCCACTCACAATCCATGCATCACTTTTACACTCATCATGCATGCACATGAAATAAGAATCAAGCATAAGCTCCTATTTTTCTAAGCATGGCCGAATCTCATCATACATAAGACAAGGTTTTCATTCATAATTTTCAAACACTAATGATTTATAACACTTGAACAAAAACATGCACATATGAAAAATAACCTTTTAAACATATCATCCTACTTTTAACATCACACCCGAAATAATTATTAAAGAAAAAGAATATCCTTGCTTAGAGTCATATGGACATCTTTCAAATCAAGCTATATCAATGATTATTCAAATCAATTAGTTTTATTTTTAAATCAACATGCAAAGTAAAATCGATTTATTTCTTTTATTTCTTGACCAAAACCGAATTAAGTATAGAAAAATAACTCAACTCTTAGTAACATAACCATATATCAAATCAACTTTATTTGCTCAAAGCCAAACTCAAACCAAGGCACATAAAGAAAATGAAAATGACTTGTTCCAAAACCGAATGGAGCATGAAGATTACTTTCAAGTTTTTAAACAAAGATTTAAGCTCTCATAGGCTTAAAATCCATAGATCCATCCATAAAACATACATGCAAAACAAAATGAACTAACTTTGATGTTTGGGGGGTTAAAACTGTGAGCTTCATACCAAAACAAACTTTAATTGAATTCCTTAACTCAAATCATTACACCACCTCAAGCATCACATCAAAGTTTCATCTTCCATATCTTAATGATTTCATGCATGTACTTTTAAATCTTTAGATCAAACAAATCTCATCATGCATGTAGCTTAAATGATGATCAAACATGATTTTCTACTCTCCCTAGGCATGGCCGAATGACATCATGTAAAAAGACAAGATCTTTGATTTTATTTTCACATGCAAAGTCCAAAACTCATGAATCACACCATGTTCTTGTCCATGCCAAGCTTTAAAACACCATTTTCTTTTCAAACATCAACTAAATCATCATCACTTAAACAAAAGCTTGCTTCAAATCCTTTTTACACTAAAAATCATTTTTAAAGCTTGTTAATCTTATTTCCTCTTCAAAACCGTGACATGCATGAAGAAAAAAATCAAATCTTTTTACTCATAATCAACACGCAAGACTCAAGCTTCATACTTTCTCATAGATCAACCATAAATCATTACATGCAAGAGAAGATCAAGGCAAATAAACAAACTTAAGCACAATCTTTAAACAAAACCGTGACAAAGAAGGATTACAAGTTAAAGATCAAAACTTTTAAACACAATTATTCATGATCAAGGCTTAAGAATAGCATGCATGTTATTTGTAACACCCCGATTTGGCAACTTGCAAACTTAAGTTAAATATAGTGAAAATTAGGGCCAATTTTTTTTTTATTTTTAAAACAAGTGTTACGCAAGATGAGAACTTTTAGATTTTCAAAACATAGTTACAATTAAAAACTAATGTTCATAAACCTTTCAAGTTCCAAACCGAGATGTCCCGAGACACCGCACTTTGAAACCCGTTCACAAAACACAGTTTTAAAACACAGCCCATTTAATTATTTCAAAATATCAATATTGTATAAAACTGTTGCCGGGTTACAGTATGATAGAGCTAAGGTAACTAAGAACTTACATTGGAGTATGTCACACTCTCTTATTTTATACTTTTATAAGCATAGTTTATTGAATAGGAAATATGGACTTGCTCGAGTAGAGATGAAATTAAAAACTCCTTTATAAAGCTTTTGTAAAACCAACTTGGTATTCATTAGTGATTATTGAAAATCTTTCCAGCATGATCATAAAATCATCACTTATTAGAGTGAAATAACGTAATTATCAGAGTAAGCGGAAAATAGGGACTTTGACTTGATAATTCACATTTTCAAGCTATTTATAAAAGGAAACATAGCTATATATATATATATACCATCATCCCTGAGAAAGAGTCAACATACATCTGAGTCAAAGTCGAGGTAGCAGGTTTGTACAAAATACAAGTCCATAAAGTATAATCAAAAGATAAGACCACCTCACTGAGATCTCTCAAAAATATGTACAATATATATAGAGCAAAAGGTGAAATCCCAGAAGTGGTCCAGTGATCCTCCTCCATAGCATGGTCTCCAGAGTCTCCAGCA
Source organism: Crotalaria pallida (assembly GCA_037953625.1). Classification (NCBI taxonomy): domain Eukaryota; kingdom Viridiplantae; phylum Streptophyta; class Magnoliopsida; order Fabales; family Fabaceae; genus Crotalaria; species Crotalaria pallida. The sequence goes on along the minus strand of CM075655.1, from coordinate 35,373,815 downwards.
GCTGCTCCACCCGTCCCACATCCTAATCATCTATACTATGCATCACCCGGTGGATCCCCAACTCCCCACTGGCTCCCAGTGGAGTGCTCGACTGGCTCATCCTCACTCTCACCCTCCTCCGGGTCCTCCTCTACCTCCTCCGACTGAGTAGGTGCCCTACCACTGGGCATGGGATCAGCTGAAGGAGTCCCATGAACCGGACTCATCGGACTAGGCATAGGAGTCTCCTCTCGAATCACTCGAGAAGCAGAGGGGTGAGATCTAGTAGCAGCTCGAAAACGAAAGGAGTGGAAGCGACGAGCTGGTCGAGTCGGGGGTGGTCCATGATAGGTATAGAAAGGGGGTACATGCAAAGTATAGATAATAGGGATGCGAAACCTACGAGGACGGACACGAGCTAACGGGTTAGGGTGATATAGAGTCACCTCTACCTCACCCTCGAACGTAGCTCTGTGGTCCTCGTAGTACCACACTCCACTAGGGAGCGGGCGCAACTCGATGCAAGCTAGATAGCGTGCCATCACCTAATATGGGCAATAAGGGGTAAGCAATATAATCCACATAATCGAATAAGAATAAATAAAGCATGTAATAATTGCAAGTTAAAAACATCCAATGCAAATGCAAATGCAAATGAAATGAACAATTGTATTCCACTTATATTAATTCCATTAATTATGAGCAATGATGCATGTCTCCCATTTCCATTGTCCATTGAACGTTCATTCCAATAATTCGCATACATGACCAACATGTATTGTGGAACTGCTCGGATAGTGTGCACACAACGTCACCAAGACGTAACAGCATTCCCAAATGCTGCCCACATTACCAAAATGTGTCATCGAGTCAGTTACCACCGAATTATCCCCAACCTTTCACCATGCATGTATGCACATAAATTTTACACTAAGATTAACCAATAATTTTATTATGTGCATCCAATATTTTTCCCTCAGTGAAATAAACTGTTGTTAATAATTTCCCAATTCTTCTATTGGAACATGATACTTTTCCCCCTAAGCATAGTTGATCTTAATCGATATCACATTAGGTATGTTAAAAATGTTGTTTTTATGTCCCTGTCCAAAAGACTCGAGTGAACTCTCCTAGACTCGAGTGTTCCTCAGTTTTTTCCAAAATACTCGAGTGTTCCCCATGGCACTCGAGTGTTCTTTATTTCCAGAACTTGATTTTTAAAAATTCATCCATATACTCGAGTGTTCTATACAAGACTCGAGTGTTCTTTATTTCCCAGAAATACACTTAAAATTCATCAGGATACTCGAGTGTTCTCCATGAATACTCGAGTGTTCTTGAGTTTTCCATAAAATCAATTTTTCCAAAACAGGCAAAATACTCGAGTATTATCCATAATACTCGAGTGTTTGCAGACAGACAGCACTGAATTTTGAGTTTTAACATACCATTTTCGATTATAGTCCATTCCAGTCCAAACCAATGATCAACATAGCTTATATTACACATATCAAACATGTTCCAATACAGAATTAACAAAGTTTAACACTGAATCACAGGATTCCACCAATTATGCATAAAATCCATTTTTCCACAACTTAACATACCAAATTCAATTCTACACATATTCATCACATTTCCAGCATTGGTACACCTTGCATGTGACCAAATAAACTTGTCCAAATAATCATTGAACCCAGAAAGGCCTCCAAGCCTCAAACCTAATTCCAACTATGCCCATAGAGTCTTTTGTTGACTCTCCTCCTAATTCCACATGATTTAAACTTATTCTAGTGAATTAGAAGCTTCACCCGTACCTTTAAATCGTGACTCAACACTGAGGTTGCAGAGAAATTGGTTGGAAATGCTAAACCCCAAAAATCCTTTGCCTGCAGCCATGGTTGAACAGAGTACCAAAACCAGAGGATTTGACATGCAAGATCATTATAAAAATTAGGGAAAGAGGTTAGGAATTATTCTCTGCAACGTAGACTAGAGATAGGAACGAATTTGAGATTCAGAGGGCTCATAAACTTACCAAACTCCTAGCTCCAAGTAGGCTCCAGACCTCAGGAACTTGGTTTGGGGTGTTACAGTACTCCCCCACTTAACAGAAATTTCGTCCCCGAAATTCAACTTACAAAAACAACTCAGGATAATCCTTGCGCATTCGATCCTCTAATTCCCAGGTTGACTCGAACACATTCCCACTTTGCCACATGACTTTGACCAACGGAATTTCCTTTCCTCTACGCTGTTTGGTCCTTCTATCTTCCACTTTCACTGGGCCAACTTTAAAGGTTAGGTTTTCTCGTAAGGTTAAGTCATCTGGACGGATCTGAAGGATCGCGGTTGGATCATGCACAAACTTTTTCAATTGCGAGACATGGAAAACATTGTGCAGGTTGGCTAAAGATGGCGGGAGAGCTATTTGGTAAGCTACAGGTCCTACTCGCTTAAGGATTTGGTAGGGACCTATAAACTTAGGTGAAAGCTTCTGAGGTTTCAATGCTCTACTCACACCCTTCAGCGGCACAATCCTGAGGAATATATGATCACCTTCTGCAAACTCTAAAGGTCTTCTTCTTCGATCCGAATAACTCTGCTGACGACTAACCGCAGTTCTGATCTTTTCTTGAATCATTCTGACCTTTTCGGTCGTCTGTTGCACCATATCCGGACCAAGATGTAAATTCTCCCCCACTTGAAACCAACATAGCGGGGTTTGGCATTTTCTCCCATACAATGCCTCAAACGGTGCCATACCGATACTTGTATGATATCCGTTGTTGTATGTGAATTCTGCGAGTGGTAATATCTGATCCCAACTTCCTCTTTCTTCCAACACACAAGCTCGCAAAATATCCTCCAAAGTTTGAATGGTACTTTCAGTTTGCTCATCTGTCTGAGGGTGAAATGCTGAACTCATCTTAAGCCTCGTCCCCAGAGCTTGATGTAGACTTGACCAGAATCTAGACATGAATCTCGGATCACGATCCGAAATAATACTAGATGGTACGCCATGCAATCGTACCACTTCCCGAATATAAATCTGGGTAAGTTTTCCAAAGAGTAGCGCATATTCACCGGAATGAAATGCGCCGACTTAGTAAGACGGTCCACGATTACCCAGATTGCGTCATGGTTTGCAACTGTCTATAATCCACGCACATTCTAAGGCTTCCATCTTTCTTCTTGACAAACAATACCGAAGCACCCCATGGGGATACACTTGGTCTAATAAGTTGTTTTTGCAGCAACTCCTCAATCTGATTCTTCAATTTGACCATCTCGGGTGGTGCCATTCTATAAGGAGCAATAGAAATGGGACCAGTTCCTGGAATCAGCTCAATTCCAAATTCAATCTCCCTCTTGGGTGGTAATCCCGGCATCTCCTCGGAAAATACTTCCGGAAACTCCCGAACAATCGGAATCTCCTCCACAGACCTTTCTCCTTTCTCCGGCTCAATAGCAGAGACCAAACAGAGATACTTCTCCGAGATTGAGTCTTTAAATAAAAGTGTCTTCTTAGTACAATCAATAACCACATGATTGCTAGTCATCCAGTCCATGCCCAAAATTACATCCAATTGGGTCAAAGGTAGGCAGATCAAATCTAAATAAGAGACTCGGTCTACTATCCTAATTTTACAATTAGGACACACCTTTGAAGCGATTACAGGAGAGTTAGTAGGGGTCTCTACCCTAAGACAATAGGGTGATTCAGACACAGGCAATTTCAAACGATTCACACATTCAAATGAAACAAATGAATGAGTGGCTCCTGAATCGAATAAAATTCTACAAGGTTGATCATTGAGCAGATAAGTACCTTGCATGAGTCCCGGAGTTTGGTTTGCCTCAGCACCACTAAGGGTGAAAACTCGACCTTGAGTTACCGGCTTGTCCATAGTGTTGGAAACCAACAAGCGGGCTAAGCAAATACTAGAGGGGGGGTGAATAGTATTTTGAAGCACTAATACCAAATATTTCGATTGATAATTGAAGAATGGAGCTAAGACTGAATTTTCTGGAATCAGACACAAAAGACTCGAGTCTTTTGTGAAATACTCGAGTTTTTCAGTGATGAACAACTCGAGTCTTTTCTTAAATACTCGAGTTTTTCCTATCAGATAGCAGAAAAACCAGAAACGAAAATTCAGCAATTTAACTCAAATCAATTCAATAATAAACAGGAACTTATCCAACAGAATAGCAAGAAATCTAAATAACTTTTAAACACAAAGATTCCTTGAACTTGCTACCTAATTGTATAAATCCTAATTGATTGAAATGACTTAAGTCTATTGAGCTAGAAAGTAGATTAAAAGCAATAAACCAACACTCAAGCAATTTTATCCTGGTTCACTCCAACAATGAGCTACATCCAGTCCTCCTAATCACTTAGGAGTTTCTACTAATAATCAAATTGTTAGAAATTACAAAGGATTGCTTGAGAATGGCCTCACTCAACCTAACCCTTTCAAGAGTGTACCAAACTCTTGATTTCTACCCCAATTTGATTCCGGTGATTGAAGAACTCTTCACAAAGCTTCCTTGAACTCCCTTCAAGAAACTCCACCGGGCTAGGAACCTCCTAGTCTTGTGCTTGAGAACCTCTCAAGACTTCCAACACCCTAAGCCACTTAGGGTTTGCTTGGGAACAATCCAAGACTTTGAATAATCAAGCTTTTTGTATGTGTATTACTAATCTCACAATGGATTAGCACAAATAAGCACAGCTCAATGTAAGAATTGAGGCCTAAAACTCAACTTGGAATGAAATGTAAATATGAGTGAGAAGTTGAGCTTTTTGGGAATTAACACTTGAGAAGAGTAAATTAAGAAAGCTTGAATCAATATGATCTTGTTGTCTTGTTTGTTCTTGCACAAATTCAAAGAGAAATTTTACAATAAGGTTCTGAATTGCTCTCTTGGGTTGGATGAGACTCAAATGCCCTCAATTGAGTTTTTGAGTCTCTCCAACGTTCATTTTTGCTGACTGGACAAAAATACTCGAGTCTTTTGGTAAATACTCGAGTCTTTTTGGTCGGTCACGAGTGAATTGGTGCACGAACAAGACTAACGGTCATAATTGCTGACCTGGCATAAATACTCGAGTTTTTCTATAAATACTCGAGTATATACTCGAGTCTTTATCAAAATACTCGAGTATTTTGATCAGATATGGGAAAAATTATTTTTCAATTTTATTTTTCCTCTCAAGTATTAATTTTTGGTCAATCTCAACTTAATAAACATATAAAAATTTATTCCTAGAAGAGACTAACTATTTCTACCCACTCTCAACCACTCTCAACATAAATTAGAAATTTACAATTAATATTTGATTGAGAGTGATTGGGCACTTGTCTTCTTTTCTTGACTTCTTGTTGATGTTGATGTTGCAATATCTTCAAGGCATGATTTGTTAATTATTTTGTCATCATCAAAACACAATCCACATAATTAGGAGCATTGAATTCACAATCTCCCCCTTTTTGGTGATGACAAAATAATTAACACTTGATCCATTTGTTAAGCTTGATCCACTTGGAGATGCAACTCCCCCTCACTATATGATACTTTTCACCTATCTAAAAATTCAGCTTGAGCAAGATGTTATGACAATTTAATTTTAGCACCAAGCCTATGGTATTAGAGAATTTAACAATTATCAGAGTATATACCATAATTAGAGATTTTAGGTGCAACAATATCAAGACAAGACAAGTGTAATATCTCTCCCCCTTTTTGTCATACGCCAAAAAGATGTAACAATTTAGAAAAAGATCAAGGGAGGAGAGGTGCAGAATCGGAAAACCCCATAACCAACTATGCAAAAAAAATAGACTTAATAATAAATATAAAGAGCTCCCCCTGAAGCTTTGCACAAACATCATAATGAAAACCAAATTCATTAACATAAAAACATCATAAAAGGTCCAAATCAAAGGTGCAATAATAAACCCAAAGTCTCAAAACACCAAGTTCTCAAAATACAGAATATGTAACAAAGACCAATATGATAAAAACAGAATGAAAACTAAGATAGACTGCAAAGGTCAACATCATCAAAACATCGAAGGAGCTGGATCATCTGGAGGAGGATAAAATCGAGAGAAGAGTTTAGAGGATGAAAAACTAGTAAGATTTGACAAAACTTTGAGGAAAATCTGAGTTTTGAGGAGAGAGATATGAGAAAACCGGGAGAGAAGAGGGTCGCAAAATACTCGAGTTGTTATTTAGAATATACTCGAGTTTTTGAAAATATACTCGAGTCGATCGTGACTTAGCCCAGATTTCCCCAGAAAACTAGAGTAAACATTGAAAAACTCGACTTTGGTCCGAAAGTTCAATTTTCAGGAAAACGCAAAATACTCGAGTTTTTGGAAAATACTCGAGTTTGGTCTGAAAGTTCAAAAATTGGGGGTTTCGAAAGACTCGAGTGTTTTGAAAAACACTCGAGTAATTTAATAAAGACTCGAGTGTTTTGAGAAACACTCGAGTATTTTTATCAGACCTTGATTAAAAACTTTTTCAATTTAAAACTGATTTAATTTTGAATTAAAATACTCGAGTGTTTTTGGAAAAACTCGAGTATTTTGACAGAACAGAAAGTAAAAACTCAGTTTTAAAAGACCAAACACAAATCAAATACAAATGCTTCACTACCAACTTGGAATACAGTACAGAATCACACACAATTAACATATACAATTTCAAATATCATCAAGGACAATTTAACTAAGAATCAATAACACATTAGAGTAAGACTAATATGGTGATTTTCCAAAAATGACACACAATGCAATTAGCCTATATTAGCTTCATCTAAAATACCAAGTTCTCTCCTAATATGATAAAAGGTATCCCTTGGTAGAGGTTTTGTAAAAATGTCGGCTAATTGATTTGTGGTACTAACAAATTCAATTGTGCAATCACCCTTTTGTACATGATCTCTTAAAAAATGATGTCTTATTTCAATGTGTTTAGTTCTTGAGTGATACACCGGATTCTTAGTCAAATTGATTGCACTCGTGTTATCGCATCTAATCGGAATATTTTCAAGTTTCAAACCAAAATCCGATAATTGTTGTTTCATCCATAACAGTTGAGCACAACAACTACCGGCTGCGATATATTCCGCTTCGGCGGTAGAAAGAGCGACACAAGCTTGCTTTTTAGAAAACCATGACACCAATGAACTTCCCAAGAAATGGCAAGTACCACTGGTGCTTTTGCGATCAAGCTTGCATCCGGCGAAGTCGGAATCCGAGTAACCAACTAGACTAAGATTGGCATCAGCAGGATACCATAAACCAGTGTTAATTGTTCCTTTTAGATACTTAAATATATGTTTAACTGAGGATAGGTGAGATTCTTTAGGATTAGCTTGAAATCTAGCACACATGCATACACTAAACATAATATCCGGTCTAGATGCAGTGAGATATAGGAGACTACCTATCATACCCCTATACTTACTAACATCAACCGGTGTACCTTGTTCATCCTTGTCTAGGTAGCATGATGTGCTCATTGGAGTGTAGGCTTCCTTGCACTTGTCCAATCCGAATTTTTCAAGGAGCTCTTTGCAATATTTCCCTTGATGCACAAATATCCCCTCCTTGACTTGCTTTATTTGTAAGCCTAGGAAGAACTTGAGTTCTCCCATCATTGACATTTCAAATTCCTTTTTCATCAAATTTGAAAACTTTCTACAAAGAGACACGTTAGTAGCACCGAAAATGATATCATCAACATAGATTTGTACTAACAAAATGTCATCCTTGGTTTTATAAATAAATAATGTATTATCAACCTTCCCTCTTTGAAACTTGTTTTCTAATAGAAAGGAACTCAATCGATCATACCAAGCTCTAGGAGCTTGTTTCAATCCATAGAGTGCCTTTTTCAATTTATAAACATGGTTTGGAAATTCACTATTTTCAAAACCGGGGGGTTGTTTGACATACACTTCTTCATTTATAAACCCATTCAAGAAAGCACTTTTAACATCCATTTGATATAAAGTGAATTTCATGATTGAAGCATAAGCAAGTAAAATTCGGATTGCTTCAAGACGTGCAACCGGAGCAAAGGTCTCATCATAATCGATACCTTCCTCTTGGTTGTACCCTTGAGCTACTAGTCTAGCTTTGTTTCTTATAATCAACCCGGATTCATCAAGTTTGTTTCTATAAATCCATTTAGTACCAATTATGGTATGATCATCGGGTTTAGGGACTAGATCCCAAACTTCATTTCTTTCAAATTGGTTTAATTCTTCTTGCATAGCAAGAACCCAATGATCATCCTCAATAGCCTTTTTAATTGAATCGGGTTCAATTTGAGAAACAAATGAGACATAGTGGCAAATGTTTTGAATAGACCTACGAGTAAGTACTCCCTTTGACATATCTCCTATGACTTTGTCTATAGGATGAGCCTTGACCGATTTCCAAGTTGGAGGAAGTTCTTCCCTTACTTCTCCTTCATCAACTTTTGAATTCTCTCTCTCTTTTTCTTCTTTTGAAAAGACAATGCCATCTTCACTAGCATCACATAAAACACTATCTTCTTTTGAAGACTTATTAAAAACCACATGAATTGATTCCTCAATAGTTAAAGTTCTTTTATTGAAAATTCTATAAGCTTTACTATGAGAAGAATAGCCTAAAAATATGCCTTCATCGGATTTGAAATCAAACTTGCCAATGTGTTCTTTTCCATTATTTAAAACAAAAACTTGGCATCCGAAGACATGAAAATGAGATATATTTGGCTTTCTTCCCTTGTAAAGTTCATAGGGGGTTTTATCCAAAGAGGGCCTTATCAAAATACGATTTAAAACATAACAAGCCGTATTGACGGCATCGGCCCAAAAATATTGAGGTACTTGAGAATCATTTAACATGGTTCTATAAAGTTCCTCTAGCACCCTATTTTTCCGCTCTACCACTCCGTTTTGTTCCGGAGTCCTTGGTGCGGAGAATTGATGCTCAATACCATTTTTAGCACAAAATCTATCAAATTTGTGGTTTTCGAATTCACCACCATGATCGGTTCGAATAATAATTACTTTTTGATTTACTTGGTTTTGCAAAAGTTTGACATGATGTTTAAAAGATTTGTAGGTCTCACTCTTAGTAGTTAAAAATAAAGTCCAAGTAAACCTAGAGAAGTCATCAACAATCACCAATGCATAATAGTTGCCACCAAAGCTTTTTATTTGTGATGGTCCAAACAAGTCCATATGAAGCATTTCTAATGGCCTTGATGTGGACATAACCATTTTTGATCCAAAGGTGTTTTTAGTTTGTTTACATTTCTTGCAAGGGGAACAAACACCTTCAATAGAAAAATTTAGCTTTGGTAAACCAACTACTAGATCTTTAGATTGAATTTTCTTCAATTGGTTTACATTTATATGAGCGGTCCTACGATGCCATAACCAAGTGTCATTTTCTTTGCTCACTAAACAAGTAGAGACCAAAGAAGTGACTTTGTTCAAATCAACTAAGTAAGTATTATTCGACCTTCTACCAACAAATTTGATTGATTCATCTTTGTCACTTTTAATGAGGCAATGGGTAGAGGTAAAAACTACATGATTACCAACATCACATAATTGGCTTATGCTCAAGAGATTATGTTCTAATCCTTGAACATAGAGCACATTATCAATAATCAAGTTTGAAGAGTTTCCGATTTTACCAATACCAAGGATTTTGCCTTTGTTGTTGTCCCCATAAGTGACATAACCCTTTTCCTTTGGAGTAAGCTCAATGAAGTGCCGCTTATCTCCCGTCATGTGCTTCGAACATCCACTATCAAGATACCACAATTGTTTTCCCGTTCGAAGACACACCTACAAAATGAAATCACTTGTTCACTTTGGGTACCCAAACAATGTTGGGTCCCTTAGGGTTAGTGTTGGGACTTTCTCCCTTCTTAATCCACATATAAGTGCCCTTATTCATTTCAAACTTCTTAATATGGCACTCAATGTTGATATGTCCAACTTTTCCACAATAAGTACAAGTTGGTCTCTTTGATGAGTTTTTCTTAGAAAATGTTCCAACCACCTTGTACTTTTTGTCCTTTTTATGAACATATCCTAAACCGGTTTTGTTGTGATTATGTCTTTGAGAGTTCAACAACCGGTTGAGGTTTCTATCACTATGTGAGATTGTGAGTTTGTTTTTCAACTCTTTCACTTCTTTTTCAAGTTCATCACATCTCTCACATGAAGTGATAATTTCCTCATGATTTGCACAATCACTTTGATGACTAGAATTAATAAGTTCCAAGGATTCATTTTGAAGTTTCAACTCATTTATAGATTTTTGCAATTCATCAATTTCATGTTGAAACTCCAAAATTTTCTTTCCTTTTTCCTTATTAATTTTAGCAAGCCTTTTAAATTGAATTAACATTTCATTGTAAGCTTCTTGCAAATCATCATATGAAATGGAGTTTGAAGATGAACAAGAAGAGCTAGAGGTTACCTCATCATCACTTTCACTCATGCCATGATTAGCTCTTGATGAGGACTCATGATTGTTCTTGGCCATGAGACAAAGGTTTGCATTTTCATCACCGGAGCTACTTGAAGATGATTCATTGCTCTTCTTCGGTGCATCCCAAACAATGTATGCACGCTTCCCTTTGGTCTCTTGGGTCTTCTTGTCATTCTTCTTCAAGAATGTGGCACATTCCATTCTTATGTGACCAACCCCACCACATTCATGACACTTAACTCCATCGTTGGTACTCTTTTCTCTTTGTTTGGAGTCTTTGGTTCTCTTGAAATTGGATGAAGATCCACCTTTCTTCCCTTTGAAAAATTTGTTGAATCTTTTCACAAACATCCCAAATTCTTCTTGATTTGATTCACCATCGGAATCTCCACTTGTAGAGCATTCTTCAACTTCTTTTGTAGCTTTGGTTGAAGCTTTGAGTGCTATGCTCTTTTTCTTTTTGTCCGATTCCTCATGCATCCCAAGTCTTGTAAGTTCCATCTCATGCTCTTGGAGTTTTCCAAACAAAGTGGCTAAGTCCATGCTATTTATGTCTCTTGATTCCTTGATGGCGGTTACCTTGGGTTGCCAACTCCTATCAAGACATCTTAGAATTTTGTTAGTAGTTTCACCATTGCGAAATACTTTTCCCAAGGAAATCAAATGATTAACAATGTGAGAGAATCGCTTTTGCAAGTCACTAATGGATTCATTTGGCAACATGTGGAACAATTCATATTCGTGAGTTAGAGAATTCAATCTTGCATCTCTAACCTCACTTGTTCCCTCATGTGTGACTTGCAAAGTATCCCACATTTCTTTTGCCGATTTACATTGGGAAACTCTATAAAATTCATCATGGGATAAAGCCGAAAAGATGATGTTTTTAGCTTTTAAATCAAATGAAACTTTTCTCTTTTCATCATCATTCCAACTACTCCTTGGAATTTCAACAATTTCATCATTTATTTTCTTTTTGGGAATGAAAGGACCATTTTCAATTGCATCCCAAATATCCATATCAATTGCTTCAATAAAAACTTTCATGCGAGTTTTCCAATAAACATATCCTTCACCATTAAATAGTGGAGGACGGTTTATTGAAGCTCCTTCTCCACCAAAGTTATTGCTAGAGCCCATTTAGTTTCCAAAAGGATCTTTTTCGAAAAAGTTGTTACACTCGATCTTTCGACCGAGCTCTGATACCACTTGTTGGAAACCAACAAGCGGGCTAAGCAAATACTAGAGGGGGGGGTGAATAGTATTTTGAAGCACTAATACCAAATATTTCGATTGATAATTGAAGAATGGAGCTAAGACTGAATTTTCTGGAATCAGACACAAAAGACTCGAGTCTTTTGTGAAATACTCGAGTTTTTCAGTGATGAACAACTCGAGTCTTTTCTTAAATACTCGAGTTTTTCCTATCAGATAGCAGAAAAACCAGAAACGAAAATTCAGCAATTTAACTCAAATCAATTCAATAATAAACAGGAACTTATCCAACAGAATAGCAAGAAATCTAAATAACTTTTAAACACAAAGATTCCTTGAACTTGCTACCTAATTGTATAAATCCTAATTGATTGAAATGACTTAAGTCTATTGAGCTAGAAAGTAGATTAAAAGCAATAAACCAACACTCAAGCAATTTTATCCTGGTTCACTCCAACAATGAGCTACATCCAGTCCTCCTAATCACTTAGGAGTTTCTACTAATAATCAAATTGTTAGAAATTACAAAGGATTGCTTGAGAATGGCCTCACTCAACCTAACCCTTTCAAGAGTGTACCAAACTCTTGATTTCTACCCCAATTTGATTCCGGTGATTGAAGAACTCTTCACAAAGCTTCCTTGAACTCCCTTCAAGAAACTCCACCGGGCTAGGAACCTCCTAGTCTTGTGCTTGAGAACCTCTCAAGACTTCCAACACCCTAAGCCACTTAGGGTTTGCTTGGGAACAATCCAAGACTTTGAATAATCAAGCTTTTTGTATGTGTATTACTAATCTCACAATGGATTAGCACAAATAAGCACAGCTCAATGTAAGAATTGAGGCCTAAAACTCAACTTGGAATGAAATGTAAATATGAGTGAGAAGTTGAGCTTTTTGGGAATTAACACTTGAGAAGAGTAAATTAAGAAAGCTTGAATCAATATGATCTTGTTGTCTTGTTTGTTCTTGCACAAATTCAAAGAGAAATTTTACAATAAGGTTCTGAATTGCTCTCTTGGGTTGGATGAGACTCAAATGCCCTCAATTGAGTTTTTGAGTCTCTCCAACGTTCATTTTTGCTGACTGGACAAAAATACTCGAGTCTTTTGGTAAATACTCGAGTCTTTTTGGTCGGTCACGAGTGAATTGGTGCACGAACAAGACTAACGGTCATAATTGCTGACCTGGCATAAATACTCGAGTTTTTCTATAAATACTCGAGTATATACTCGAGTCTTTATCAAAATACTCGAGTATTTTGATCAGATATGGGAAAAATTATTTTTCAATTTTATTTTTCCTCTCAAGTATTAGTTTTTGGTCAATCTCAACTTAATAAACATATAAAAATTTATTCCTAGAAGAGACTAACTATTTCTACCCACTCTCAACCACTCTCAACATAAATTAGAAATTTACAATTAATATTTGATTGAGAGTGATTGGGCACTTGTCTTCTTTTCTTGACTTCTTGTTGATGTTGATGTTGCAATATCTTCAAGGCATGATTTGTTAATTATTTTGTCATCATCAAAACACAATCCACATAATTAGGAGCATTGAATTCACACATAGAGCCTCTTTGAGCATTCTTGGGTGGTTCCTTGCAATCGCGAGAAAAATGACCAGGTTTCTCGCAGTTAAAACACCCACTGTGAGACCAGCAGAATTTTCCAAAGTGATGACGCCTGCACTTCTCACAATAAGGAGCATTATTGTAAGAGGTGTTTTGATCATCCTGCATTTTGCCCTTTCCCCTATTCTTATGAGAATAAGGACTTTTGTGACGGTGGTCATGCCCCTTCCGTCTCTGTGGACCATATCCTGGATGTTCCTTCTTCCCTTCTACAATCTGAACTGTCTCTGCCTTTTTATCATCCTCATACATCCTACACATATCGACCAGCGTAGGAAAGCTTTGAATCTTTTGATAACTGAACACCGACTTTAATTCGGGTCTCAGTCCTCCCTCAAACTTGATATATTTACTCCTCTCATCCGGATTCATCTGGTAGTAAGGGGAGTATTTCATCAATTCTTCAAATTTTGCAGCATATTCACCTACACTCATGCTGCCTTGTCTGAGTTGTAGAAACTCAACCTCTTTCTTCCTCCTTAAATATCAGGAAAATACTTTTTGAGAAATTCCCCCATGAATACTTCCCAAGTTACCTCTCTTCCTTCATGAGCGAGTAACTGAGCAGTATGATTCCACCAATGTTCCGCTTCGCCTTCCAGCATGAAAACAGCATAAGCTATCCTCTGAGCGTCGGAGCATTCCAAAGTTCTAAAGATCTTGTCCATCTCCAAGATCCACTTATTAGCTTCTTCCGGTTTAAACCCACTAGCAAACTTTGAGGGATTACAACTTCGGAAATCCGACAAAGTTTTGGCTTCCACAGCTGCCGCACCTACTGGAGGTGGATTAACGGGCTGAGGTTGATGTTGCTGATGTTGATTCTGCTGCAAATTCTCTAACACGGTAGCCATCCTTTCCAGCAGATCGTTCGTATGGTTTCTATATCGCGATGCCATAGTGAGCCTGCACTATGGACCTATGTCGTTAAAGATCTTTCTAGATTTGGAAATCTATCTAGTTCTATTCTAACAATCTCCAATAGAACTAAAACTATATGAAAGGAATCAAATAGCTAAGGAACTTTACCCAGTTGTAGCAGCTTCTGGTAGATTATGCTTGAGAGGATCAAGGATCAGGACCATTATGCTCTTATACCATAAAAGTGTCACACTCTCTTATTTTATACTTTTATAGGCATAGTTTATTGAATAGGAAATATGGACTTGCTCGAGTAGAGATGAAATTAAAAACTCCTTTATAAAGCTTTTGTAAAACCAACTTGGTATTCATCAGTGATTATTGAAAATCTTTCCAGCACGATCATAAAATCATCACTTATTAGAGTGAAATAACGTAATTATCAGAGTAAGCGGAAAATAGGGACTTTGACTTGATAATTCACATTTTCAAGCTATTTATAAAAGGAAACATAGCTATATATATATATACCATCATCCCTGAGAAAGAGTCAACATACATCTGAGTCAAAGTCGAGGTAGCAGGTTTGTACAAAATACAAGTCCATAAAGTATAATCAAAAGATAAGACCACCTCACTGAGATCTCTCAAAAATATGTACAATATATATAGAGCAAAAGGTAAAATCCCAGAAGTGGTCCAGTGATCCTCCTCCATAGCATGGTCTCCAGAGTCTCCAGCAGCTGCTCCACCCGTCCCACATCCTAATCATCTATACTATGCATCACCTGGTGGATCCCCAACTCCCCACTGGCTCCCAGTGGAGTGCTCGACTGGCTCGTCCTCACTCTCACCCTCCTCCGGGTCCTCCTCTACCTCCTCCGACTGAGTGGGTGCCCTACCACTGGGCATGGCATCAGTTGAAGGAGTCCCATGAACCGAACTCATCGGACTAGGCATAGGAGTCTCCTCTCGAATCACTCGAGAAGCAGAGGGGTGAGATCTAGTAGCAGCTCGAAAACGAAAGGAGTGGAAGCGACGAGCTGGTCGAGTCGGGGGTGATCAATGATAGGTATAGAAAGGGGGTACATGCAAAGTATAGATAATAGGGATGCGAAACCTACGAGGATGGACACGAGCTAACGGGTTAGGGTGATATAGAGTCACCTCTACCTCACCCTCGAACGTAGCTCTGTGGTCCTCGTAGTACCACACTCCACTAGGGAGCGGGCGCAACTCGATGCAAGCTAGATAGCGTGCCATCACCTAATATGGGCAATAAGGGGTAAGCAATATAATCCACATAATCGAATAAGAATAAATAAAGCATGTAATAATTGCAAGTTACAAACATCCAATGCAAATGAACAATTGTATTCCACTTATATTAATTCCATTAATTATGAGCAATGATGCATGCTCCCATTTCCATTGTCCATTGAACGTTCATTCCAATAATTCGCATACATGACCAACATGTATTGTGGAACTGCTCGGCTAGTGTGCACACAACGTCACCAAGACGTAACAACATTCCCAAATGCTGCCCACATTACCAAAATGTGTCACCGAGTCAGTTACCACCGAATTATCCCCAACCTTTCACCATGCATGTATGCACATAAATTATACACTAAGATTAACCAATAATCTTATTATGTGCATCCAATATTTTTCCCTCAGTGAAATAAACTGTTGTTAATAATTTCCCGATTCTTCTATTGGAACATGATACTTTTCCCCCTAAGCATAGTTGATCTTAATCGATATCACATTAGGTATGTTAAAAATGTGGTTTTTCTGTCCCTGTCCAAAAGACTCGAGTGAACTCTTCTAGACTCGAGTGTTCCTCAGTTTTTTCCAAAATACTCGAGTGTTCCCCATGGCACTCGAGTGTACTTTATTTCCAGAACTTGATTTTTAAAAATTCATCCATATACTCGAGTGTTCTATACAAGACTCGAGTGTTCTTTATTTCCCAGAAATACACTTAAAATTCATCAGGATACTCGAGTGTTGTCCATGAATACTCGAGTGTTCTTGAGTTTTCCAGAAAATCAATTTTTCCAAAACAGACAAAATACTCGAGTATTACAGAGTATATTGCTCTGAGGGGGGAAACGCCTTACTTCTAGTCATACACTCCAAAACTAGCTTTTCGTCTTCGCATCTTGGCAGCCCAAATCCTTGGTCCGTAAGTGAAGTTGTCGCCCTCAACTATCTCAAGAGTCCCACTCACTGAGTCGTCTGGTACTTGCTTCTCCTTGCAGAGGTACCGGTGAATCGCTACACATTACGCCGTCTACCAGTTGCAATATCAGCAATTGCTGATACGACAACATGGTAGGAGAGAGTCAGTGTTCCGAACACTAACGGGTTGACCTTGCGGTCTCAGGGTAGACTCAATATACAGATAGACAGATACAATGACCAGACTAAAATAACATAACATAAACATTTATGCAACACATTATACACTTAGCACAGATGAGTCACATATAACCAAATATATCAGTATCACCATTCATAACCCAATTCCTTCATGTTCTATAAACACATTTTTAGAAGCTTTCTCGTGAGTTTTCACAACCTTGCTCAATCCTTCCTTCATCATAACTTCCACACTTATCTCTTATTCCAAGAATTCTTTCTTATAATGTTATAAAAATTTTGCTCGATGCTTGATATTTTGATATACTTTTCTTTTGAAACATCTTTGTCTATTAAGTTTTATTATCTCGGTTAGCCTCAATGATGAGGGGGAAACATCATTGAGCTCACACACGTCTACATCTCGGTCAACCACCCAACCTAGTCGGAAGCAAACAGGAGTACAGGACCTTTACCACGCGGGCACGACAGCTGTCACACAAACAAATGGTCCCAGACCAGGAGGACTCAGCCTCAAATCAATTCATATCATATAATCAGGCACGCTCTCAGCGGCAATCACAAATGCCCCATTCCAGTCCCTCTCACTGTTCTAGACCTCCATCGAGGGGGCGACAGTATATTTCTAGTCTGCAGTGCAGAACGTGCCACGACATTAGACCTAGTCCCCACCACGTTAGTGCGCCACATGTGGAGTTGTTCCGCCTAGAAATATACTCTAGACTTCTTGACGTTTCACCGTCATCGTCCTCCCCTCCTGCAATCCCCACCTGAGCATCTGCAGATACCCATAGTATCTTCCTCTCCACTACTTCGATACGGCACTCATACCTCACCGCGTTTGTAAATGTCTTTTAAGGTTTTAATGTCTTAATTAGCGGCTTAATCCTAACAGTCGGCTCGTCCTTGGTGCATCCCTTCAACGAAGCCCGACCACTAAACGCAATCCGTTCCCCCTAAAAACTCAATGGCCCTCGGCCTCAAATCACTTCCATCTCATTTCACACTCTTTCTCATCTCATCAACTTTCTCAAACTCATTTCCTCTTCTTTCTCAAAAATTCTTTTCGCAAAACTTTTCGAAAAGACGTTTTCACAAAACTTCCACAAATCTATTTTCATAAACGTTCACAAAATATTGTTTCAAAAAGACTTCCCCAAAAATATCATTACAAAAGGATTTTCTCAAAAATATTGTTTCCAAAAACTTTTCTCAAAAATATATCTTTTCGAAAACTTTTTCCAAAATTTCTTTTCACAAAATCTTTTCAAAAGTCTCCTTTCAAAAACCGATTTCAAAAATCACGTTTTGGATGAGTGCTAATGGAGGAGCAAGCTCAACTCAACACTAGGCTTCTTTCCAAAAACATGAACGAGGAATCACATCTCATTTTCATAACCGCATTCTCTTTCCAATCTCAACTCTTTGTCTCTTTCCTTCACTCACATCACCTTTATCTCTTTCTCAATCATTCTCATACTTTCTCTTTAATCTTTACTCATCACTTATTCCTTTCTCAATTATTTCTCATATCTCTTTTCACTTCTCTTATCTCTTTTCAATCTTATCTTAATACTTTCGCAGTTTTATTATCATCGTTTCGCTATTCAGACATAATCAAACATTTTTCTAACAGAATAAAGCAAGCACAACAAATGAACATTTAGAATGCAAATAAAACAAGTTAAACATTTAGCACAATTATCTACATTGCCTAATTCGCAGTACTCTCACAGTCCTTCTATTCG
This sequence comes from Crotalaria pallida, assembly GCA_037953625.1. NCBI lineage: Eukaryota > Viridiplantae > Streptophyta > Magnoliopsida > Fabales > Fabaceae > Crotalaria > Crotalaria pallida. The sequence continues at coordinate 35,355,457 of CM075655.1, read as the reverse complement.
GATTGCGAGCAACCACGTTACGGGACCACAGCACTCTCACTCACTTGGATGACGACACATCCAAAAACTTTCCAAAATTTCCAGTCGCTAACCTTGCCAAGCTTTCTTCGCGTCCGACACCCGAACTAGTACATTTTTCCCCGTGCGTTAGAACGTTTTCAATAAATTCTTAATTCCATTTTAAAAATTCTTTGAAATAATTTCTTTCTTTAAGTACTCATTACTGCTATCCAGAGATTCCAAAACCAAATCAGATTTCAAATAAAAGATTTTCAAGAAAACTTTGAAATAATTAGAATAATCCTTTTATCAAGACAAATCCATTCCTTTTAAGTTAAAACACTTTGGTTACAAAAACCATTTTCCTCAAGTTTTAAACAGCATCCAGAAATCCAAGAAAATAAAAACACCAAACCCAAGTCACATTATTTCATTAAACAAAATTTAGAACTCCAGAAAATAAAACTTTAAAACCATAACGAATTGGTTCATTTTAAATCCTAAATTTTACAACATCACCAAACATTGATCAAAGAAGGTCACACAAAATCTCAAATTAATTTAAATTGTTTAAATCATACCCTTTTAAATAAAACATTTTCTTTGAAATTCAAACACATATTTTTTTCACAAACAAGGCTCACAAACAGACTCAGAACAATTTTCAATTCAATACATCCAGTTAGCATGAAAATCAGTACATACAGTTCAAGGCACACAAAAACACATATCATGCAAGCATTGTAACACCTACAATTAATTACCCTATATTACCCTTAGTAAAATAGTGAATTTAAAATTTCCATTTTAAGTTATAAAAATCTTCCGTCAAACGGACGGAGTTTCGTTTGTTTTTAGGACTTTCCAAAATATTTGTTTTAACCTGTAAAATTTATTCGAATGATATTTAAATACATCAGAGACCAGCAGGGCCCAAAATATAGTTAAGTCCACTTAAAACATTAGTTTAAAAGGGATACAAATAACTTCCCGAACTCTTAGTTTTCAAAAAGACAAGGAAATTAAAAATACAACATAATTCCCAAAATAACTCATGACCGTCAGATGGTCGCTAAATACTATAATACTTTCCACGTGGTGGAAAGTACTCCTGCTCGGCCAGACACGTGTATGCTCCTTCGGTACCTGTAAAAATATAGCAAGAAGGGTAGCATTACACAGTACTAAGGAAAATAGCTTCTAAGAAGCATAGCTGATAAACCAGGCCCTATCACAATAAAATTATCTATTAGCCTAGAATTCATTTTCAGGTAATCACACACACAAGTCCATTTTCGATCACTTAAGCCTTACATCCATTCTGCCTTCCTAGTAATCCTGCTTTCAATCTTAAACTTACTTTTCAATTCAAATAAATTCTCATTTCATTTCCCTGTACCTTTCTAATCATTTCATTCTTTTTTTTAACTTTCCCTCACCGTTCGGTGGGTCTCATTACCATATATTCACACACCACAAGGGCGGGTCCTAGTCACATTTACACACACCATGTAGGCGGGTCCATCACATACATTATCACGCTCCCCTAGGGAGGGTCCATAACATGCATCTATCCACTCCTCTGTGGAGGGTCCATGTACATACACATATCCACTCCTTTATGGAGGGTCCATTTATATACACACTCCGCAATGGAGGGTCCATTCATATACACGCTCCGCTATGGAGGGTCCATTTATATATACACGCTCCGCTATGGAGGGTCCATTCATATATACACAGTCCGCTATGGAGGGTCCATTCATATACACGCTCCGCTATGGAGGGTCCATTTATATACACACGCTCCGCTATGGAGGGTCCATTCATATACACGCTCCGCTATGGAGGGTCCATTTATATATACACGCTCCGCTATGGAGGGTCCATTCATATACACGCTCCGCTATGGAGGGTCCATTTATATATACACGCTCCGCTATGGAGGGTCCATTCATATACACGCTCCGCTATGGAGGGTCCATTTATATATACGCTCCGCTATGGAGGGTCCGTTATCCAACTCCACTTAGGGAGGGTCATTATATCCATACTCCTTTCGGAGGGTCATTATCCAACTCCACTTAGGGAGAGTCCATTCACAATCATCCGCTTCCGTGGGAAGGGTCATTCATACACATTTCTCATATTCGCACTCCCTTTGGGAGGGTCATTCGTGGATAAACCATCATTCGCCTCATAAACTCACCTTTTTACATTCCTATATCCACACCTCAATAAGTGGGTCCTTCTCACATTAACTACATAGATCCATTGTTCAATTATTCCTCTCTCTTTCAACTCATTCTCTATATAATTTCTATTTCATTTCATTACAAGCTTTAGCACTCGTACCCCGTTTTGGCCACAATTGCCCTTCTCGTTAATAATTCCCTTTCGTGCACATTTATCAATCACATTATTTAATTAATCACTAAATCAACATTTCCTCCTAGCATACATTCATCATTTTCTCTTAGCATACATTTTTCTAAACCTTCCATATTTATTATCTGTCATCTTCCCAAATTAAAATCAGTCTATCCTTATCGCTTTCCTTTTTCTTTACCTACCTCTTGGTTATCCCTATAATGCAATATTTCGTTCCTACCATAATTTCCATATCTTTCCAAGTATACAACGAATCTCTATTTATTTTCACTCTATTATCCACTCTCAATTCCTTTATAATTTTCTTATGATTCAACCACTTAATTATTCTCATTACACCCTAATTATATATCCACTTGGTCCATCATTCCCTTTCTACCCTTCATCATTTATATATTTGTTATCACACACTACACTAGTTTCTCTTTCTATTCTCCATTAATTATTTCATTCATTTTCATTATCACTACCCTATGGTTCATTTCATACACTTTAATTATCATATGATTTATTCTTTCAATTAATTATCTACACCTAGTCATCATTACAACAACCTAGAATCTATATCCTTAGGAAAGGTAACACAAACCCCTCTTACCTCAACCGACGAGTCCAAAGAAAGATCCTTGACCCGAGGCTTCACACTTCGCACCGATTAATGCAGAAGTTTGCCGACGAGATGGGGAGGCGATCCTACAAGCCTTTATAGTGACCGGGAGCAAGACCGAGTCGGTTTCGGTCGGTGTCGGTATGCCGGTGGCCCGTAGCGGTTAATTCCTTCTACCCCGGCAAGCTCGATCTTGAAGAGATCCTCCCCCGGTGAGGTCATGGCTGCCACAAGGAGATAGGGAAGGGACTTCAAAGCTTTGCCTTAGTTGAAGTTGGTTTCTTGTTGATGGTGGAAAGAGGAGAGAAGGAAGGTCACGCCATCTTCATGCCTTGGAGCTAAGGATTATGGTGCCTATTTCATGATTCAAGAAGAAAGGGTGATGGTGATGATTATTGCCTTGGAGTGAGAGAGGGTGGACGGGTTTGAGCAAGGGAAGAAGAATGGAAGGTGTTCATGATTAATTTCATGACTTGGGAACTATGGATATGGTGATGCTTCAAGAATCAAGGAGTAAGAGGTGGTGCTTGGCCCATGGGAGAGAGGGAGTCACGGTGGTGCATAGGGAAGGGAAAGAGATGGTTCTTCCATGGGCTTAAGACATGGAGAAGGGGTTATAAGAGATGGTGGAAATTGGCTTCATAAGAAAGCCAAAGGTTGGTGGCTCTCATGGTGCCACGCACCAATTTAACGCATCAGCTGCAGCCCCCGCGCGCCTGGGCGCGGGTCATGGCGCGCCTGGGCGTGTTTCCCACTGATCTGCGCACCAACTTGTGCACCGGTGCGCCTGGGTGTGCCCCGGTGCGCCTGGGCGTGCCCTGGGGGGTCCTAACTTCAAATCGTCATAACTTCTTCGTTAACCGTTGGATCTTGCTCAAATTTTGAGACAAGCTTCCTAAAATCCTAAACTTCACATCCAACGGTAGGAATTTGGTTTAGAGATATGGATATTTTATTCCTAATTTTATCTTTTCGGTTGATTTCTAAAATCTAAAACTCCGATTTAACCTTCGATTTCGCTTAGATAATTTTGCCCGATGCTACAAATGCCTCCTATACAACCCCTAGTACTTATAATTACTAGTCACCTTGTTCCCAAAATTCTTTAAGTAATTAATCTACCCATTACCATCACTAAAAACCTATTAATTCGTTAATTAGGCTTGGAATTAATTTAGGGATGTTACAATTCTCCCCCACTTATTAGAATTTCGTCCCCGAAATTCCGTTCAATTCCTTTAAATGGAGAACCATCCCAGCAAAGGGTTCTTCTAAAATCGAGAGCAATTTCTCCATTAGATTGGAGATGGCTTCTAAAGTCAATTGGGTTTTTCCCAGACATTTTACTTTAAACATCTGGCAAGGGTGCTAATCAAATTGGTTCCTGCATTCTAGGCTTGGTTGGTCTTGTGTCATTTATAGTCCTCAGATGACATCAATCCATGAAGAAATTTGCGAAAAGTTTTATGCACAAAACAATTTTCATCATGCACATGTTCAGACAATAAAATTATCCTTAAAATATACAATTCATCATGTAGGCAAACACAATACAATACATAGCATCACATTCACTCATTTCCAACACATAACTTAGCTCTATGCAATTAATTAGGATTTTAAGCACCTAATGATTAACTTATAATTATTACTATGTACTATCTTAGGATTTCTTATATTCAATTCTAAATGTATAAATACTAGAAATCTATCATAGCTGACAAGGATTCCTAACTAGCTACTTCTCTTATCTTAGGACAAAACAATGCTTCCTACACTTCCGTTGTGCAACTTTGGTTCTAAAATATTTACGCATACGGAAACCTGTGACAAAGACCTCTAATTCCCCAAAATTTGGGATCTAACTAAATTCCCAAAATACTCGCCGAAACTTAAGGACGGAACGATGATATCCTCCAATATGTTTATGCTTCAGGTGATCAGGCTTAACCATACATCATATCGATGATAAGACCATTCTCATCTTACTTAAGTTTGAAACACATAGCCCTTTTAGTTTTAAAACATTGAAATCTTGATTTGTGTGTCACATTTAGAGTTGGTTCACTTGGCGCGAAACTAAAGATCACTTCCTCCCGCTGGGGTAGCAACCTTGTGCTCTTGCCCGTTGGGGTATTGCTTTCCTTAGTCTCGTCATTCATTCACTTCTAAATATGACTCATTGATTTCCACAATATTTCAAGTTTAGCATGGTAAACTGAACATGATTTGAGTGGACTTAGAAAAGATTTTCCAATGCTTACCATGCTTTTTGAAAGAAGTCGTCAAATGCTAATCGCGCTCCTCAATTCACTCAACAAACTTAAAAGAATCTAGAGTATTCACTACGCTAGACTCAGCAACTACACCTATTATCATGCTACAACAACACCTGACTAGACCACAAAGCAGTTTAACATTTAACTACAAGTTACTCGCTTGATGAGTAACTACAGGAGTAATCAGTTACTCCCTTCGGGCCGAGGAAAAACTGCTCTGATACCATAAATGTAACACCTACAATTAATTACCCTATATTACCCTTAGTAAAATAGTGAATTTAAAATTTCCATTTTAAGTTATAAAAATCTTCCGTCAAACGGACGGAGTTTCGTTTGTTTTTAGGACTATCCAAAATATTTGTTTTAACCTGTAAAATTTATTCGAATGAGATTTAAATACATCAAAGACCAGCAGGGCCCAAAATATAGTTAAGTCCACTTAAAAAATTAGTTTAAAAGGGATACAAATAACTTCCCGAACTCTTAGTTTTCAAAAAGACAAGGAAATTAAAAATACAACATAATTCCCAAAATAACTCATGACCGTCAGATGGTCGCTAAATACTATAATACTTTCCACGTGGTGGAAACTACTCCTGCTCGGCCAGACACGTGTATGCTCCTTCGGTACCTGTAAAAATATAGCAAGAAGGGTAGCATTACACAGTACTAAGGAAAATAGCTTCTAAGAAGCATAGCTGATAAACCAGGCCCTATCACAATAAAATTATCTATTAGCCTAGAATTCATTTTCAGGTAATCACACACACAAGTCCATTTTCGATCACTTAAGCCTTACATCCATTCTGCCTTCCTAGTAATCCTGCTTTCAATCTTAAACTTACTTTTCAATTCAAATAAATTCTCATTTCATTTCCCTGTACCTTTCTAATCATTTCATTCTTTTTTTAACTTTCCCTCACCGTTCGGTGGGTCTCATTACCATATATTCACACACCACAAGGGCGGGTCCTAGTCACATTTACACACACCATGTAGGCGGGTCCATCACATACATTATCACCCTCCCCTAGGGAGGGTCCATAACATGCATCTATCCACTCCTTTGTGGAGGGTCCATGTACATACACATATCCACTCCTTTATGGAGGGTCCATTTATATACACACTCCGCTATGGAGGGTCCATTCATATACACGCTCTGCTATGGAGGGTCCATTTATATATACACGCTCCGCTATGGAGGGTCCATTCATATATACACGCTCCGCTATGGAGGGTCCATTCATATACACGCTCCGCTATGGAGGGTCCATTTATATATACACGCTCCGCTATGGAGGGTCCATTCATATACACGCTCAGCTATGGAGGGTCCATTTATATATACACGCTCCGCTATGGAGGATCCATTCATATACACGCTCCGCTATGGAGGGTCCATTTATATATACACGCTCCGCTATGGAGGGTCCATTCATATACACGCTCCGCTATGGAGGGTCCATTTATATATACGCTCCGCTATGGAGGGTCCATTATCCAACTCCACTTAGGGAGGGTCATTATATCCATACTCCTTTCGGAGGGTCATTATCCAACTCCACTTAGGGAGGGTCCATTCCAATCATCCGTTTCTGTGGGAAGGGTCATTCATACACATTTGTCATATTCGCACTCCCTTTGGGAGGGTCATCCGTGGATAAACCATCATTCACCTCATAAACTCACCTTTTTACATTCCTATATCCACACCTCAATAAGTGGGTCCTTCTCACATTAACCACATAGATCCATTGTTCAATTATTCCTCTCTCTTTCAACTCATTCTCTATATAATTTCTATTTCATTTCATTGCAAGATTTAGCACTCGTACCCCGTTTTGGCCACAATTGCCCTTCTCGTTAATAATTCCCTTTCATGCACATTTATCAATCACATTATTTAATTAATCACTAAATCAACATTTCCTCCTAGCATACATTCATCATTTTCTCTTAGCATACATTTTTCTAAACCTTCCATATTTATTATCTGTCATCTTCCCAAATTAAAATCAGTCTATCCTTATCGCTTTCCTTTTTCTTTACCTACCTCTTGGTTATCCCTATAATGCAATATTTCGTTCCTACCATAATTTCCATATCTTTCCAAGTATACAACGAATCTCTATTTATTTTCACTCTATTATCCACTCTCAATTCCTTTATAATTTTCTTATGATTCAACCACTTAATTATTCTCATTACACCCTAATTATATATCCACTTGGTCCATCATTCCCTTTCTACCCTTCATCATTTATATATTTGTTCTCACACACTACACTAGTTTCTCTTTCTATTCTCCATTAATTATTTCATTCATTTTCATTATCACTACCCTAAGGTTCATTTCATACACTTTAATTATCCTATGATTTATTCTTTCAATTAATTATCTACACCTAGTCATCATTACAACAACCTAGAATCTATATACTTAGGAAAGGTAACACAAACCCCTCTTACCTCAACCGACGAGTCCAAAGAAAGATCCTTGACCCGAGGCTCCACACTTCGCACCGATTAATGCCGAAGTTTGCCGACGAGATGGGGCGGCGATCCTACAAGCCTTTATAGTGACCGGGAGCAAGACCGAGTCGGTTTTGGTCGGTGTCGGTGAGTGTCGGTATGCCGGTGGCCCGTGGCGGTTAATTCCTTCTACCCCGGCAAGCTCGATCTTGAAGAGATCCTCCCCCGGTGAGGTCATGGCTGCCGCAAGGAGATAGGGAAGGGACTTCAAAGCTTTGCCTTAGTTGAAGTTGGTTTCTTGTTGATGGTGGAAAGAGGAGAGAAGGAAGGTCAGGCCATCTTCATGCCTTGGAGCTAAGGATTATGGTGCCTATTTCATGATTCAAGAAGAAAGGGTGATGGTGATGATTATTGCCTTGGAGTGAGAGAGGGTGTGACGGGTTTGAGCAAGGGAAGAAGAATGGAAGGTGTTCATGATTAATTTCATGACTTGGGAACTATGGACATGGTGATGCTTCATCAATCAAGGAGTAAGAGGTGGTGCTTGGCCCATGGGAGAGAGGGAGTCACGGTGGTGCATAGGGAAGGGAAAGAGATGGTTCTTCCATGGGCTTAAGACATGGAGAAGGGGTTATAAGAGATGGTGGAAATTGGCTTCATAAGAAAGCCAAAGGTTGGTGGCTCTCATGGTGCCACGCACCAATTTCACGCATCAGCTGCAGCCCCCGCGCGCCTGGGCGCGGGTCATGGCGCGCCTGGGCGTGTTTCCCACTGATCTGCGCACCAACTTGTGCACCGGTGCGCCTGGGCGTGCCCTGGGGGGTCCTAACTTCAAATCGTCATAACTTCTTCGTTAACCATTGGATCTTGCTCAAATTTTGAGACAAGCTTCCTAAAATCCTAAACTTCACATCCAACGGTGGGAATTTGGTTTAGAGCTATGGATATTTTATTCCTAATTTTCTCTTTTCGGTTGATTTCTAAAATCTAAAACTCTGATTTAACCTTCGATTTCGCTTAGATAATTTTGCCCGATGCTACAAATGCCTCCTATACAACCCCTAGTACTTATAATTACTAGTCACCTTGTTCCCAAAATTCTTTAAGTAATTAATCTACCCATTACCATCACTAAAAACCTATTAATTCGTTAATTAGGCTTGGAATTAATTTAGGGATGTTACAATTCTCCCCACTTATTAGAATTTCGTCCCCGAAGTTTCGTTCAATTCCTTTAAATGGAGAACCATCCTAGCAAAGGGTTCTTCTAAAATCGAGAGCAATTTCTCCATTAGATTGGAGATGGCTTCTAAAGTCAATTGGGTTTTTCCCAGACATTTTACTTTAAACATCTGGAAAGGGTGCTAATCAAATTGGTTCCTGCATTCTAGGCTTGGTTGGTCTTGTGTCATTTATAGTCCTCAGATGACATCAATCCATGAAGAAATTTGCGAAAAGTTTTATGCTCAAAACAATTTTCATCATGCACATGTTCAGACAATAAAATTATCCTTAAAATATACAATTCATCATGTAGGCAAACACAATACAATACATAGCATCACATTCACTCATTTCCAACACATAACTTAGCTCTATGCAATTAATTAGGATTTTAAGCACCTAATGATTAACTTATAATTATTACTATGTACTATCTTAGGATTTCTTATATTCAATTCTAAATGTATAAATACTAGAAATCTATCATAGCTGACTAGGATTCCTAACTAGCTACTTCTCTTATCTTAGGACAAAACAATGCTTCCTACACTTCCGTTGCGCAACTTTGGTTCTAAAATATTTACGCATACGGAAACCTGTGACAAAGACCTCTAATTCCCCTAAATTTGGGATCTAACTAAATTCCCAAAATACTCGCCGAAACTTAAGGACGGAACGATGATATCCTCCAATATGTGTATGCTTCAGGTGATCAGGCTTAACCATACATCATATCGATGATAAGACCATTCTCATCTTACTTAAGTTTGAAACACATAGCCCTTTTAGTTTTAAAACATTGAAATCTTGATTTGTGTGTCACATTTAGAGTTGGTTCACTTGGCGCGAAACTAAAGATCACTTCCTCCCGGTGGGGTAGCAACCTTGTGCTCTTGCCCGTTGGGGTATTGCTTTCCTTAGTCTCGTCATTCATTCACTTCTAAATATGACTCATTGATTTCCACAATATTTCAAGTTTAGCATGGTAAACTGAACATGATTTGAGTGGACTTAGAAAAGATTTTCCAATGCTTACCATGCTTTTTGAAAGAAGTCGTCAAATGCTAATCGCGCTCCTCAATTCACTCAACAAACTTAAAAGAATCTAGAGTATTCACTACGCTAGACTCAGCAACTACACCTATTATCATGCTACAACAACACCTGACTAGACCACAAAGCAGTTTAACATTTAACTACAAGTTACTCGCTTGATGAGTAACTACAGGAGTAATCAGTTACTCCCTTCGGGCCGAGGAAAAACTGCTCTGATACCATAAATGTAACACCTACAATTAATTACCCTATATTACCCTTAGTAAAATAGTGAATTTAAAATTTCCATTTTAAGTTATAAAAATCTTCCGTCAAACGGACGGAGTTTCGGTTGTTTTTAGGACTTTCCAAAATATTTGTTTTAACCTGTAAAATTTATTCGAATGAGATTTAAATACATCAAAGACCAGCAGGGCCCAAAATATAGTTAAGTCCACTTAAAAAATTAGTTTAAAAGGGATACAAATAACTTCCCGAACTCTTAGTTTTCAAAAAGACAAGGAAATTAAAAATACAACATAATTCCCAAAATAACTCATGACCGTCAGATGGTCGCTAAATACTATAATACTTTCCACGTGGTGGAGACTACTCCTGCTCGGCCAGACACGTGTATGCTCCTTCGGTACCTGTAAAAATATAGCAAGAAGGGTAGCATTACACAGTACTAAGGAAAATAGCTTCTAAGAAGCATAGCTGATAAACCAGGCCCTATCACAATAAAATTATCTATTAGCCTAGAATTCATTTTCAGGTAATCACACACACAAGTCCATTTTCGATCACTTAAGCCTTACATCCATTCTGCCTTCCTAGTAATCCTGCTTTCAATCTTAAACTTACTTTTCAATTCAAATAAATTCTCATTTCATTTCCCTGTACCTTTCTAATCATTTCATTCTTTTTTTTAACTTTCCCTCACCGTTCGGTGGGTCTCATTACCATATATTCACACACCACCCGGGTCCTAGTCACATTTACACACACCATGTAGGCGGGTCCATATACATTATCACGCTCCCCTAGGGAGGGTCCATAACATGCATCTATCCACTCCTCTGTGGAGGGTCCATGTACATACACATATCCACTCCTTTATGGAGGGTCCATTTATATACACACTCCGCAATGGAGGGTCCATTCATATACACGCTCCGCTATGGAGGGTCCATTTATATATACACGCTCCGCTATGGAGGGTCCATTCATATATACACGCTCCGCTATGGAGGGTCCATTCATATACACGCTCCGCTATGGAGGGTCCATTTATATATACACGGTCCGCTGTGGAGGGTCCATTCATATAAACGCTCCGCTATGAAGGGTCCATTTATATATACACGCTCCGCTATGGAGGGTCCATTCATATACACGCTCCGCTATGGAGGGTCCATTTATATATACACGCTCCGCTATGGAGGGTCCATTCATATACACGCTCCGCTATGGAGGGTCCATTTATATATACGCTCCGCTATGGAGGGTCCATTATCCAACTCCACTTAGGGAGGGTCATTATATCCATACTCCTTTCGGAGGGTCATTATCCAACTCCACTTAGGGAGGGTCCATTCACAATCATCCGCTTCCGTGGGAAGGGTCATTCATACACATTTCTCATATTCGCACTCCCTTTGGGAGGGTCATCCGTGGATAAACCATCATTCACCTCATAAACTCACCTTTTTACATTCCTATATCCACACCTCAATAAGTGGGTCCTTCTCACATTAACCACATAGATCCATTGTTCAATTATTCCTCTCTCTTTCAACTCATTCTCTATATAATTTCTATTTCATTTCATTGCAAGCTTTAGCACTCGTACCCCGTTTTGGCCACAATTGCCCTTCTCGTTAATAATTCCCTTTCATGCACATTTATCAATCACATTATTTAATTAATCACTAAATCAACATTTCCTCCTAGCATACATTCATCATTTTCTCTTAGCATACATTTTTCTAAACCTTCCATATTTATTATCTGTCATCTTCCCAAATTAAAATCAGTCTATCCTTATCGCTTTCCTTTTTCTTTACCTACCTCTTGGTTATCCCTATAATGCAATATTTCGTTCCTACCATAATTTCCATATCTTTCCAAGTATACAACGAATCTCTATTTATTTTCACTCTATTATCCACTCTCAATTCCTTTATAATTTTCTTATGATTCAACCACTTAATTATTCTCATTACACCCTAATTATATATCCACTTGGTCCATCATTCCCTTTCTACCCTTCATCATTTATATATTTGTTCTCACACACTACACTAGTTTCTCTTTCTATTCTCCATTAATTATTTCATTCATTTTCATTATCACTACCCTAAGGTTCATTTCATACACTTTAATTATCCTATGATTTATTCTTTCAATTAATTATCTACACCTAGTCATCATTACAACAACCTAGAATCTATATCCTTAGGAAAGGTAACACAAACCCCTCTTACCTCAACCGACGAGTCCAAAGAAAGATCCTTGACCCGAGGCTCCACACTTCGCACCGATTAATGCCGAAGTTTGCCGACGAGATGGGGCGGCGATCCTACAAGCCTTTATAGTGACCGGGAGCAAGACCGAGTCGGTTTCGGTCGGTGTCGGTGAGTGTCGGTATGCCGGTGGCCCGTGGCGGTTAATTCCTTCTACCCCGGCAAGCTCGATCTTGAAGAGATCCTCCCCCGGTGAGGTCATGGCTGCCGCAAGGAGATAGGGAAGGGACTTCAAAGCTTTGCCTTAGTTGAAGTTGGTTTCTTGTTGATGGTGGAAGGAGGAGAGAAGGAAGGTCACGCCATCTTCATGCCTTGGAGCTAAAGATTACGGTGCCTATTTCATGATTCAAGAAGAAAGGGTGATGGTGATGATTATTGCCTTGGAGTGAGAGAGGGTGTGACGGGTTTGAGAAAGGGAAGAAGAATGGAAGGTGTTCATGATTAATTTCATGACTTGGGAACTATGGACATGGTGATGCTTCATGAATCAAGGAGTAAGAGGTAGTGCTTGGCCCATGGGAGAGAGGGAGTCACGGTGGTGCATAGGGAAGGGAAAGAGATGGTTCTTCCATGGGCTTAAGACATGGAGAAGGGGTTATAAGAGATGGTGGAAATTGGCTTCATAAGAAAGCCAAAGGTTGGTGGCTCTCATGGTGCCACGCACCAATTTCACGCATCAGCTGCAGCCCCCGCGCGCCTGGGCGCGGGTCATGGCGCGCCTGGGCGTGTTTCCCACTGATCTGCGCACCAACTTGTGCACCGGTGCGCCTGGGCGTGCCCCGGTGCGCCTGGGCGTGCCCTGGGGGGTCCTAACTTCAAATCGTCATAACTTCTTCGTTAACCATTGGATCTTGCTCAAATTTTGAGACAAGCTTCCTAAAATCCTAAACTTCACATCCAACGGTGGGAATTTGGTTTAGAGCTATGGATATTTTATTCCTAATTTTCTCTTTTCGGTTGATTTCTAAAATCTAAAACTCCGATTTAACCTTCGATTTCGCTTAGATAATTTTGCCCGATGCTACAAATGCCTCCTATACAACCCCTAGTACTTATAATTACTAGTCACCTTGTTCCCAAAATTCTTTAAGTAATTAATCTACCCATTACCATCACTAAAAACCTATTAATTCGTTAATTAGGCTTGGAATTAATTTAGGGATGTTACAATTCTCCCCACTTATTAGAATTTCGTCCCCGAAATTCCGTTCAATTCCTTTAAATGGAGAACCATCCCAGCAAAGGGTTCTTCTAAAATCGAGAGCAATTTCTCCATTAGATTGGAGATGGCTTCTAAAGTCAATTGGGTTTTTCCCAGACATTTTACTTTAAACATCTGGCAAGGGTGCTAATCAAATTGGTTCCTGCATTCTAGGCTTGGTTGGTCTTGTGTCATTTATAGTCCTCAGATGACATCAATCCATGAAGAAATTTGCGAAAAGTTTTATGCTCAAAACAATTTTCATCATGCACATGTTCAGACAATAAAATTATCCTTAAAATATACAATTCATCATGTAGGCAAACACAATACAATACATAGCATCACATTCACTCATTTCCAACGAATAACTTAGCTCTATGCAATTAATTAGGATTTTAAGCACCTAATGATTAACTTATAATTATTACTATGTACTATCTTAGGATTTCTTATATTCAATTCTAAATGTATAAATACTAGAAATCTATCATAGCTGACTAGGATTCCTAACTAGCTACTTCTCTTATCTTAGGACAAAACAATGCTTCCTACACTTCCGTTGCGCAACTTTGGTTCTAAAATATTTACGCATACGGAAACCTGTGACAAAGACCTCTAATTCCCCTAAATTTGGGATCTAACTAAATTCCCAAAATACTCGCCGAAACTTAAGGACGGAACGATGATATCCTCCAATATGTGTATGCTTCAGGTGATCAGGCTTAACCATACATCATATCGATGATAAGACCATTCTCATCTTACTTAAGTTTGAAACACATAGCCCTTTTAGTTTTAAAACATTGAAATCTTGATTTGTGTGTCACATTTAGAGTTGGTTCACTTGGCGCGAAACTAAAGATCACTTCCTCCCGGTGGGGTAGCAACCTTGTGCTCTTGCCTGTTGGGGTATTGCTTTCCTTAGTCTCGTCATTCATTCACTTCTAAATATGACTCATTGATTTCCACAATATTTCAAGTTTAGCATGGTAAACTGAACATGATTTGAGTGGACTTAGAAAAGATTTTCCAATGCTTACCATGCTTTTTGAAAGAAGTCGTCAAATGCTAATCGCGCTCCTCAATTCACTCAACAAACTTAAAAGAATCTAGAGTATTCACTACGCTAGACTCAGCAACGACACCTATTATCATGCTACAACAACACCTGACTAGACCACAAAGCAGTTTAACATTTAACTACAAGTTACTCGCTTGATGAGTAACTACAGGAGTAATCAGTTACTCCCTTCGGGCCGAGAAAAAACTGCTCTGATACCATAAATGTAACACCTACAATTAATTACCCTATATTACCCTTAGTAAAATAGTGAATTTAAAATTTCCATTTTAAGTTATAAAAATCTTCCGTCAAACGGACGGAGTTTCGTTTGTTTTTAGGACTTTCCAAAATATTTGTTTTAACCTGTAAAATTTATTCGAATGAGATTTAAATACATCAGAGACCAGCAGGGCCCAAAATATAGTTAAGTCCACTTAAAAAATTAGTTTAAAAGGGATACAAATAACTTCCCGAACTCTTAGTTTTCAAAAAGACAAGGAAATTAAAAATACAACATAATTCCCAAAATAACTCATGACCGTCAGATGGTCGCTAAATACTATAATACTTTCCACGTGTTGGAAACTACTCCTGCTAGTCCAGACACGTGTATGGTCCTTCGGTACCTGTAAAAATATAGCAAGAAGGGTAGCATTACACAGTACTAAGGAAAATAGCTTCTAAGAAGCATAGCTGATAAACCAGGCCCTATCACAATAAAATTATCTATTAGCCTAGAATTCATTTTCAGGTAATCACACACACAAGTCCATTTTCGATCACTTAAGCCTTACATCCATTCTGCCTTCCTAGTAATCCTGCTTTCAATCTTAAACTTACTTTTCAATTCAAATAAATTCTCATTTCATTTCCCTGTACCTTTCTAATCATTTCATTCTTTTTTTTAACTTTCCCTCACCGTTCGGTGGGTCTCATTACCATATATTCACACACCACAAGGGCGGGTCCTAGTCACATTTACACACACCATGTAGGCGGGTCCATATACATTATCACGCTCCCCTAGGGAGGGTCCATAACATGCATCTATCCACTCCTCTGTGGAGGGTCCATGTACATACACATATCCACTCCTTTATGGAGGGTCCATTTATATACACACTCCGCAATGGAGGGTCCATTCATATACACGCTCCGCTATGGAGGGTCCATTTATATATACACGCTCCGCTATGGAGGGTCCATTCATATATACACGCTCCGCTATGGAGGGTCCATTCATATACACGCTCCGCTATGGAGGGTCCATTTATATATACACGCTCCGCTGTGGAGGGTCCATTCATATAAACGCTCCGCTATGGAGGGTCCATTTATATATACACGCTCCGCTATGGAGGGTCCATTCATATACACGCTCCGCTATGGAGGGTCCATTTATATATACACGCTCCGCTATGGAGGGTCCATTCATATACACGCTCCGCTATGGAGGGTCCATTTATATATACGCTCCGCTATGGAGGGTCCATTATCCAACTCCACTTAGGGAGGGTCATTATATCCATACTCCTTTCGGAGGGTCATTATCCAACTCCACTTAGGGAGGGTCCATTCACAATCATCCGCTTCCGTGGGAAGGGTCATTCATACACATTTCTCATATTCGCACTCCCTTTGGGAGGGTCATCCGTGGATAAACCATCATTCACCTCATAAACTCACCTTTTTACATTCCTATATCCACACCTCAATAAGTGGGTCCTTCTCACATTAACCACATAGATCCATTGTTCAATTATTCCTCTCTCTTTCAACTCATTCTCTATATAATTTCTATTTCATTTCATTGCAAGCTTTAGCACTCGTACCCCGTTTTGGCCACAATTGCCCTTCTCGTTAATAATTCCCTTTCATGCACATTTATCAATCACATTATTTAATTAATCACTAAATCAACATTTCCTCCTAGCATACATTCATCATTTTCTCTTAGCATACATTTTTCTAAACCTTCCATATTTATTATCTGTCATCTTCCCAAATTAAAATCAGTCTATCCTTATCGCTTTCCTTTTTCTTTACCTACCTCTTGGTTATCCCTATAATGCAATATTTCGTTCCTACCATAATTTCCATATCTTTCCAAGTATACAACGAATCTCTATTTATTTTCACTCTATTATCCACTCTCAATTCCTTTATAATTTTCTTATGATTCAACCACTTAATTATTCTCATTACACCCTAATTATATATCCACTTGGTCCATCATTCCCTTTCTACCCTTCATCATTTATATATTTGTTCTCACACACTACACTAGTTTCTCTTTCTATTCTCCATTAATTATTTCATTCATTTTCATTATCACTACCCTAAGGTTCATTTCATACACTTTAATTATCCTATGATTTATTCTTTCAATTAATTATCTACACCTAGTCATCATTACAACAACCTAGAATCTATATCCTTAAGAAAGGTAACACAAACCCCTCTTACCTCAACCGACGAGTCCAAAGAAAGATCCTTGACCCGAGGCTCCACACTTCGCACCGATTAATGCCGAAGTTTGCCGACGAGATGGGGCGGCGATCCTACAAGCCTTTATAGTGACCGGGAGCAAGACCGAGTCGGTTTCGGTCGGTGTCGGTGAGTGTCGGTATGCCGGTGGCCCGTGGCGGTTAATTCCTTCTACCCCGGCAAGCTCGATCTTGAAGAGATCCTCCCCCGGTGAGGTCATGGCTGCCGCAAGGAGATAGGGAAGGGACTTCAAAGCTTTGCCTTAGTTGAAGTTGGTTTCTTGTTGATGGTGGAAGGAGGAGAGAAGGAAGGTCACGCCATCTTCATGCCTTGGAGCTAAAGATTATGGTGCCTATTTCATGATTCAAGAAGAGAGGGTGATGGTGATGATTATTGCCTTGGAGTGAGAGAGGGTGTGACGGGTTTGAGCAAGGGAAGAAGAATGGAAGGTGTTCATGATTAATTTCATGACTTGGGAACTATGGACATGGTGATGCTTCATGAATCAAGGAGTAAGAGGTAGTGCTTGGCCCATGGGAGAGAGGGAGTCACTGTGGTGCATAGGGAAGGGAAAGAGATGGTTCTTCCATGGGCTTAAGACATGGAGAAGGGGTTATAAGAGATGGTGGAAATTGGCTTCATAAGAAAGCCAAAGGTTGGTGGCTCTCATGGTGCCACGCACCAATTTCACGCATCAGCTGCAGCCCCCGCGCGCCTGGGCGCGGGTCATGGCGCGCCTGGGCGTGTTTCCCACTGATCTGCGCACCAACTTGTGCACCGGTGCGCCTGGGCGTGCCCCGGTGCGCCTGGGCGTGCCCTGGGGGGTCCTAACTTCAAATCGTCATAACTTCTTCGTTAACCATTGGATCTTGCTCAAATTTTGAGACAAGCTTCCTAAAATCCTAAACTTCACATCCAACGGTGGGAATTTGGTTTAGAGCTATGGATATTTTATTCCTAATTTTCTCTTTTCGGTTGATTTCTAAAATCTAAAACTCCGATTTAACCTTCGATTTCGCTTAGATAATTTTGCCCGATGCTACAAATGCCTCCTATACAACCCCTAGTACTTATAATTACTAGTCACCTTGTTCCCAAAATTCTTTAAGTAATTAATCTACCCATTACCATCACTAAAAACCTATTAATTCGTTAATTAGGCTTGGAATTAATTTAGGGATGTTACAATTCTCCCCACTTATTAGAATTTCGTCCCCGAAATTCCGTTCAATTCCTTTAAATGGAGAACCATCCCAGCAAAGGGTTCTTCTAAAATCGAGAGCAATTTCTCCATTAGATTGGAGATGGCTTCTAAAGTCAATTGGGTTTTTCCCAGACATTTTACTTTAAACATCTGGCAAGGGTGCTAATCAAATTGGTTCCTGCATTCTAGGCTTGGTTGGTCTTGTGTCATTTATAGTCCTCAGATGACATCAATCCATGAAGAAATTTGCGAAAAGTTTTATGCTCAAAACAATTTTCATCATGCACATGTTCAGACAATAAAATTATCCTTAAAATATACAATTCATCATGTAGGCAAACACAATACAATACATAGCATCACATTCACTCATTTCCAACACATAACTTAGCTCTATGCAATTAATTAGGATTTTAAGCACCTAATGATTAACTTATAATTATTACTATGTACTATCTTAGGATTTCTTATATTCAATTCTAAATGTATAAATACTAGAAATCTATCATAGCTGACTAGGATTCCTAACTAGCTACTTCTCTTATCTTAGGACAAAACAATGCTTCCTACACTTCCGTTGCGCAACTTTGGTTCTAAAATATTTACGCATACGGAAACCTGTGACAAAGACCTCTAATTCCCCTAAATTTGGGATCTAACTAAATTCCCAAAATACTCGCCGAAACTTAAGGACGGAACGATGATATCCTCCAATATGTGTATGCTTCAGGTGATCAGGCTTAACCATACATCATATCGATGATAAGACCATTCTCATCTTACTTAAGTTTGAAACACATAGCCCTTTTAGTTTTAAAACATTGAAATCTTGATTTGTGTGTCACATTTAGAGTTGGTTCACTTGGCGCGAAACTAAAGATCACTTCCTCCCGGTGGGGTAGCAACCTTGTGCTCTTGCCCGTTGGGGTATTGCTTTCCTTAGTCTCGTCATTCATTCACTTCTAAATATGACTCATTGATTTCCACAATATTTCAAGTTTAGCATGGTAAACTGAACATGATTTGAGTGGACTTAGAAAAGATTTTCCAATGCTTACCATGCTTTTTGAAAGAAGTCATCAAATGCTAATCGCGCTCCTCAATTCACTCAACAAACTTAAAAGAATCTAGAGTATTCACTACGCTAGACTCAGCAACTACACCTATTATCATGCTACAACAACACCTGACTAGACCACAAAGCAGTTTAACATTTAACTACAAGTTACTCGCTTGATGAGTAACTACAGGAGTAATCAGTTACTCCCTTCGGGCCGAGGAAAAACTGCTCTGATACCATAAATGTAACACCTACAATTAATTACCCTATATTACCCTTAGTAAAATAGTGAATTTAAAATTTCCATTTTAAGTTATAAAAATCTTCCGTCAAACGGACGGAGTTTCGTTTGTTTTTAGGACTTTCCAAAATATTTGTTTTAACCTGTTAAATTTATTCGAATGAGATTTAAATACATCAGAGACCAGCAGGGCCCAAAATATAGTTAAGTCCACTTAAAAAATTAGTTTAAAAGGGATACAAATAACTTCCCGAACTCTTAGTTTTCAAAAAGACAAGGAAATTAAAAATACAACATAATTCCCAAAATAACTCATGACCGTCAGATGGTCGCTAAATACTATAATACTTTCCACGTGGTGGAAACTACTCCTGCTCGGCCAGACACGTGTATGCTCCTTCGGTACCTGTAAAAATATAGCAAGAAGGGTAGCATTACACAGTACTAAGGAAAATAGCTTCTAAGAAGCATAGCTGATAAACCAGGCCCTATCACAATAAAATTATCTATTATCCTAGAATTCATTTTCAGGTAATCACACACACAAGTCCATTTTCGATCACTTAAGCCTTACATCCATTCTGCCTTCCTAGTAATCCTGCTTTCAATCTTAAACTTACTTTTCAATTCAAATAAATTCTCATTTCATTTCCCTGTACCTTTCTAATCATTTCATTCTTTTTTTTAACTTTCCCTCACCGTTCGGTGGGTCTCATTACCATATATTCACACACCACAAGGGCGGGTCCTAGTCACATTTACACACACCATGTAGGCGGGTCCATCACATACATTATCACGCTCCCCTAGGGAGGGTCCATAACATGCATCTATCCACTCCTCTGTGGAGGGTCCATGTACATACACATATCCACTCCTTTATGGAGGGTCCATTTATATACACACTCCGCAATGGAGGGTCCATTCATATACACGCTCCGCTATGGAGGGTCCATTTATATATACACGCTCCGCTATGGAGGGTCCATTCATATACACGCTCCGCTATGGAGGGTCCATTTATATATACACGCTCCGCTATGGAGGGTCCATTCATATACACGCTCCGCTATGGAGGGTCCACTCATATACACGCTCCGCTATGGAGGGTCCATTTATATATACACGCTCCGCTATGGAGGGTCCATTCATATACACGCTCCGCTATGGAGGGTCCATTTATATATACGCTCCGCTATGGAGGGTCAATTATCCAACTCCACTTAGGGAGGGTCATTATATCCATACTCCTTTCGGAGGGTCATTATCCAACTCCACTTAGGGAGGGTCCATTCACAATCATCCGCTTCCGTGGGAAGGGTCATTCATACACATTTCTCATATTCGCACTCCCTTTGGGAGGGTCATCCGTGGATAAACCATCATTCACCTCATAAACTCACCTTTTTACATTCCTATATCCACACCTCAATAAGTGGGTCCTTCTCACATTAACCACATAGATCCATTGTTCAATTATTCCTCTCTCTTTCAACTCATTCTCTATATAATTTCTATTTCATTTCATTGCAAGCTTTAGCACTCGTACCCCGTTTTGGCCACAATTGCCCTTCTCGTTAATAATTCCCTTTCATGCACATTTATCAATCACATTATTTAATTAATCACTAAATCAACATTTCCTCCTAGCATACATTCATCATTTTCTCTTAGCATACATTTTTCTAAACCTTCCATATTTATTATCTGTCATCTTCCCAAATTAAAATCAGTCTATCCTTATCGCTTTCCTTTTTCTTTACCTACCTCTTGGTTATCCCTATAATGCAATATTTCGTTCCTACCATAATTTCCATATCTTTCCAAGTATACAACGAATCTCTATTTTTTTTCACTCTATTATCCACTCTCAATTCCTTTATAATTTTCTTATGATTCAACCACTTAATTATTCTCATTACACCCTAATTATATATCCACTTGGTCCATCATTCCCTTTCTACCCTTCATCATTTATATATTTGTCCTCACACACTACACTAGTTTCTCTTTCTGTTCTCCATTAATTATTTCATTCATTTTCATTATCACTACCCTAAGGTTCATTTCATACACTTTAATTATCCTATGATTTATTCTTTCCATTAATTATCTACACCTAGTCACATTACAACAACCTAGAATCTATATCCTTAGGAAAGGTAACACAAACCCCTCTTACCTCAACCGACGAGTCCAAAGAAAGATCCTTGACCCGAGGCTCCACACTTCGCACCGATTAATGCCGAAGTTTGTCGACGAGATGGGGCGGTGATCCTACAAGCCTTTATAGTGACCGGGAGCAAGACCGAGTCGGTTTCGGTCGGTGTCGGTGAGTGTCGGTATGCCGGTGGCCCGTGGCGGTTAATTCCTTCTACCCCGATAAGCTCGATCTTGAAGAGATCCTCCCCCGGTGAGGTCATGGCTGCCGCAAGGAGATAGGGAAGGGACTTTAAAGCTTTGCCTTAGTTGAAGTTGGTTTCTTGTTGATGGTGGAAGGAGGAGAGAAGGAAGGTCACGCCATCTTCTTGCCTTGGAGCTAAGGATTATGGTGCCTATTTCATGATTCAAGAAGAAAGGGTGATGGTGATGATTATTGCCTTGGAGTGAGAGAGGGTGTGACGGGTTTGAGCAAGGGAAGAAGAATGGAAGGTGTTCATGATTAATTTCATGACTTGGGAACTATGGACATGGTGATGCTTCATGAATCAAGGAGTAAGGGGTGGTGCTTGGCCCATGGGAGAGAGGGAGTCACAGGTGGTGCATAGGGAAGGGAAAGAGATGGTGCTTCCATGGGCTTAAGACATGGAGAAGGGGTTATAAGAGATGGTGGAAATTGGCTTCATAAGAAAGCCAAAGGTTGGTGGCTCTCATGGTGCCACGCACCAATTTCACGCATCAGCTGCAGCCCCCGCGCGCCTGGGCGCGGGTCATGGCGCGCCTGGGCGTGTTTCCCACTGATCTGCGCACCAACTTGTGCACCGGTGCGCCTGGGCGTGCCCCGGTGCGCCTGGGCGTGCCCTGGGGGTCCTAACTTCAAATCGTCATAACTTCTTCGTTTACCGTTGGATCTTGCTCAAATTTTGAGAAAAGCTTCCTAAAATCCTAAACTTCACATCCAACGGTGGGAATTTGGTTTAGAGCTATGGATATTTTATTCTTAATTTTCTCTTTTCGGTTGATTTCTAAAATCTAAAACTCCGATTTAACCTTCGATTTCGCTTAGATAATTTTGCCCGATGCTACAAATGCCTCCTATACAACCCCTAGTACTTATATTTACTAGTCACCTTGTTCCCAAAATTCTTTAAGTAATTAATCTACCCATTCCCATCACTAAAAACCTATTAATTCGTTAATTAGGCTTGGAATTAATTTAGGGATGTTACAAGCATTACATTTTCAATCATTCAAAACCATCAATCAAATTCTATTCTTAATAAATTAATTTAACTACACTTAAGAAAATAATTTAGACTTAATCCTTTAATTAGTTTAACAAAAAAACCGAATCACTCACATGGCTAACAATTTCTAATTACAAGTATTTTAAAACCAAAAATCATTAAATTAACATTACAAAATTCCTTTTCACCTAATCAAATCAAACCAAAAGAATTAAAAGAAACATACATCACTTTCATCAAACACATGACACTAGGCCTCTAGGAATATAACCATCATCATAATCATTTTATGAAAATAATTTTTCTACCAATTAAATATATGCTGGCCGAATTATACACACACAATTTTGCAAAGATTTAGTGCACACATAAAAACATATAAACATGGAATCATTTTCTTTCTTTTATGATTGAAACCGAGAGCATGCAGTAGAAAATTAATGGTTTTAATTTCATTTTCAAAACAAAAACAACACATAATTTAAATCACAAATTAGCACACATATTTCTTTTTAAATTCATTTACTTCATGCATGCACTTCTTAAACCTTAAAGTCAATTAGCTTTTTCATGCATGCAACCCATTTAGGGGACAAACCTAGATACCTATTTTTCCTAGTCTTGACCGAAACATCATCATGAAAAAGGGCATGGTTTTTCATTCATTTTCAACATGCAAGAATCATGATAAACACATCAAAACATTTCACATTATTTATTCACATCAACCTTCACAAAATAAATTCAAGTTCATAATTCTTTTTCAAACCAAAAGTAAAGATTAAATTTTTATTTTCATGAAAATAACATGCATGTTCTTTAAATCATTAGATCTAGCATTAACACTAACATGCGATCACTTTTTCACAAAACAAAAGCTTAGATTCTATTATTTATTAGTCATGGCCGAATGGCCTTCTAAAAAAAAAATACTCATGCACATAATCAAACACTTAAATCAAATAATGTTTATACTTAAAAATCAATTTAAAACTTTGTTTCTTTAATTCTTTTCTCTAAAAACCGAAACATATACAAAAAGGAAACACAATATTTTCTCTTGAAAAATAACATGAAACTAAAGATCTAAACATTTTTCATTCATCAAACAAAGATAATTACATGTACATACTTAAAACAATTAAGAATCATCAACATGCAAGACTAGAAACTTAAATCTTTTTACAATTTAAAGTTTAGATCATAAATTTATTCAACAAATAAGCATAGAAACATATCATGGGTCTAGATCTAGCAAAAGATTTAACATGCAAAGCCAAATAATTTTGCTTTATTATTTATTAAATTTAGATCATAGATTTACTTGGCAAACAACCACAAACACACCCTTAGATCACGGTTTAACAAGGAAATCTAACATGCAAAACCAAAAATTAACAAACAAACTTAGATCATGGATTTTCATGCCAAATAATCACATAAAATACATAGATCACGGTTTAGAGAAAGGAAAATTAAGCATGCAAAGAGATTAATTTTAGTTTTCACAAAAAGCTTAGTTTCTTTTAGATCTTTAAGAGTTTAGTTAGAAAATTATTAGATCCATCAACAAGAACCTTAACCGAAAATCAAACATAAGTTCAAATTATTACAAATTATTCTTAGTCCATAAAAATCCTTGATCAAGCAAGATCAACATATAATAGCAACATGCAAGAAAGGAAATGAAAGAGATCTACAACAAAAAGGAAAATCTAGGCTATTACAATTTTCTTCTTCGGTTCCTACCATGAAAGAGGTTGG
The DNA here is from genome assembly GCA_037953625.1 of Crotalaria pallida. NCBI lineage: Eukaryota > Viridiplantae > Streptophyta > Magnoliopsida > Fabales > Fabaceae > Crotalaria > Crotalaria pallida. The sequence goes on along the minus strand of CM075655.1, from coordinate 35,330,488 downwards.
TCTTCTAACTTTTCTACACTTAGATCTTCAAGGGTGAGGCTTGGTTAAGCTTCAAACTTCCTTCTCCTTTTTCCTCTAGGCCTCACGGCCAAACTCTCCTTTCTCTTCTCTATTTCTTTTCTCTTTTTCTCTCTAAGAATAAAATGGGTTCTTAGGAGTGGTGTTTGTGTTGGTAGAATAAGTGAGAATGGGTGAAATTAAAAATGAGCCAAGGCATTTCTATTTGTAAGCAAGTTCAATCTCCCCCTTATGTCCTTGGGTGTGGGTTTCGGCCATGAGAAATGAGGAGGGTAATTTTGGCCTTCCAATTATTTGCATGGGTGGATGTTATCTTATGGAAGGGGACAAGGTAGCATGACTAGGTTCTTAGAAGTCAATCTAGGCTTAAGGACTTGTTGGCCATAGTTAGGGTTTGGTTACTTAGTTACTAGTTTAGTTTGGTTACTAATTTTGGTTGGTTTCTAATTCCTTAATCTACAAGCTTCTACTCCTAGCTTATACACACATACATACATACGGCATACACACACATACACACATATATACATTCATACACACACACACAAACCGAAGCATACACATACACACATACAATTCACATTTTATTTTCTTAATCCTATTTACTTAAATTCATCAATAACAAGGCAATTAATTCAAAGAATTCATACTCATGCAATCATATCATGTATCACACAGTATACATACATTAAATCAAACACTCATCACATAAGGTTTCATGCTAAATCAATAAATTCACTTTCTTAAACACAAATCCAAAAATTCGTATTTTATCATTCTGAAAACAAATTTTTGTAAAACCACCCATAAAAATATGAAATTTAAATTTTTAAAATCTACGTTTCAAGACGATCGTTTTGACATAAAGATCGTAAAAATCCGAGTTACGGTTAAAAAGTTACAAATTTTTCAAGTTAACAGACCCAAAAACTTAATTTCAAACAAAATCACTTTTTAGGAGAAATTCACTATTCATTTCTTAAAAATCAAATCACAAAATCATTCACTCCTCTTTCATAAAACATTTTGTTTATAAAAATCCATGAAAATCAAACTTTATTTCTTATTTACGTAAAACATTTTTTTTTCAAAATTCTTTTATAAAACCGAACTTCAGGGTTTATTTTAACCAAATTCGTTCTCGCACGTATGGGAAAAATGCGGGGTGTTACATTCTCCCCAACTTGAAGATTTCTCGTCCTCGAGAAATGCTGTGCAGAATCGGTCTGATCTGCGGACGCGTAGTCACTGTAAGAAATCCTTTCCCTCTTTAACTGTCGCAATCGTCGTATCCTTGAATTCGCATCGTCTATTCATCGCTCTCAAAAGCAAATCAAACGGATTACATACAAAAGTAATCTCTCGGGGTATTTTCAATAACAAACATGGTGGGGTAGAAACAATATGGTTTCATTGACAACAAAGGAATGAGGGGTTCAAGGCACAAAAACAGTGTTCAAAGATAACAAGGTTATGGATATTTAGGTCAAGACACCTCCACGCCTCAAGGTTGATTTCTCATCATCACTTCGAGCCTAGACGAGCTATTCCTTAAAACTCACATTTTCCATTACTCCCCAACTTAAACGACGCATACCTCTATACACCACATCCATCATCTCAGACTTAAACTCTAAATACTCCTATCCTTCACCACCTTTTATTCACTTCCTACAATAACTTCCCATCACTTAACTTCGACCTATCCTCTAATTGTCTTATATCTCACCAAATAATTGTCCTCATCAGACCTCTATGGTTACTACTAAATCTTTCTCTTGCTTTATCAACCACTACTCCTCAAGAAACATACACTATCTCACTCTTCATCTCGAACACTCGATCATATAACTTAAACAATTCTAAACCTTTTCACACTTTCCACCCCTTTTCCTACTATTCTAAACCATCAAAATTCCTCAATTAAGAGACCTATCATCCATCACCACATCAATTCCTAACTTTTTACCTAACCTTGGGTCAATCACTTAAAGACTCTAACCATAATTTCCACCATCTTACCAACTCAACCTTACCAGATCATAACTTATTCATCTCTATCCAACCATTTACCAACTCAACTCAACTATACTTACTAATCCTCATTCTCTTAACAACACTTCACAACCCACCTTCTAATCTAGGACTATCTACTTAGCTGGGTACAGGGGTCAGGGTTCAAAATTTTTCATCAAGACTTTAGGAAAGAACAAAGGTCTGGTCACAATCAAAGGAAGAAACTTTGGGTTCATCAACAATCAAGGCTTCATCAAAATCATGGGTTAGGATTTTCAGAAAAAGGTTCTTTCAAATGCTATACCAAGGCTATTTGGCAATCGCATAGGGTTTACATAAGAAAAGTTTCAACAAGAAAAGTTTCATTCTGATCTGCTGCTGCAATCTAGTTCACAATGATGCTGACACTATACATGCAGTGTGATATTGTAGCTTGTGGATTGACTACTTTATTTGTCAATATCGCTGCATAATGATAATGTCCATGCCAATGTATATGCTTGACTTAAATGACTGTTCTGATGCTGGTTTTAGTGCTTTAAACCTTAAACTCTGCTCTGATGTCTCTGTTCTGCATTTTCAGCTTAATATCTGTCATGGACTACTTGTTATCACTGTGCTTTGCTTTTGATGATAACTTGGCGTTTGGTTTCATTTGTCATGGTGCTGTTTACTATTCATATACCTGCTAAATTGTACCTATGTTATCTGACATATCTTACGCAAATTTTATGTCCTGGCCAAAAGCTGAATGCGTGTTCTGATGTATTGTGGATCTGTAACTGACTGGATTATGTGTTTATTTGGACTATTTTGCTGCAGTATGTGGTTTAGTGCATAGCATTTCTGATTTATTGCTTAACTTTTGCAGCTTAGTCTGACAGCAGCAACTTAGTTTTTCTCATGTTTTTTTCTCATCTTTTATGCATGGTTCAGATTTAAGTAACTTCAAGAATCATATATGCAGTGCTACTACATCATAATTCATATCTTTTGTACTGATATACATGGGTTATTTTTTTTGGTTTATGAACATGATCAGTTTTTGCAGTTTTACTTTTCTGAATTTTCACAGGTTTATTACTCATTGCATATTGCATATTCGGATCTGTTTTAGGGTTATATTTGCAGTCCTACATGCTATCTTTAATATGTGATCCTGCAATTTGCATTTCTAGGGCTGTATGATAGTGTTATGATTGTCTAAAGTGCCCTCTGTGAATTTTCTGCATTATCTGATAACTGCTGCATTATGTTCTAATCTGACTCAATATTTTCTGGTTTTTGAATTAGCTTACTTTTGGCTACTATACTTTCTTTTTATATTACTTTTTGATAATGCCAAAAGGGGGAGAAAGGTTGTGTTTTGTTCTTTGTAGGTTGTTGAATTGAGGGGGAGCAAATCTTCAATAATTTCAAAACATGTTTGTCATCATCAAAAAGGGGGAGATTGTTAGACCTATGCATAAGCTAATGTTTTGATAATGACAAAGGGTTTTGATGAAGTCCAAAGAACAAAAAGCAAGCAACCAAGTGAAAAGAGAAAGTCTCAAACTCAAGACTTAATTATGTAATGTTTTGTAATATCTTTTAAGTTTTAAGTCTTTGCGTGTGGGTAGAGTTTTAGAGGGTAGTGAATCTCTCACAAGTGCATGATCATATTGATTTTGAGTATTCACTTTACCTAAAAATGATTTGTGGCTTTAAAGTTTTAACGAAAAGGTTTAAAATTGAGAAAACAAGTTTTTATTGAGTTTCTACAGGTCATAATCGATTATCAGATAATTATAATTGATTATCATCTTTTCAAAAGATCATAATCAATTATCCAAATGTAGATAATCGATTATCCACATCAGACCTGTCAAAAACGTGATTTTTGTTACTCTAACTAACTTACTTGTTTTCTAAACCTAATGGGTATTCTATATAAACCTTTCCTAAGCCTTTTAGATCATTGTTCAATCATTCAACACTTTCATATCATTTTGTGAAAAAGAAAAAAGCCACAAACATTCTCTCACTTTCTCTCTCAAGAAGAAAAGATCAAAATCATTCTTTAAACAAATTTCTCTTTTCTTCTTCCTTGAGAATCTCATTCTTAATTGTTCATTTTTCTTAAAAGAGATTCAATTAGGTTTTGTTTTTCAATTGTGTTGTAATCATTGCATTGAGGCAAATCATCTACAACAAAGAAGACTTGGTGGGTGTTCATCATCAAGCAAATTGAAGAATATTGGAAGACTTGTTATGAAGAATCAACAAGCAAGATTGGAAGACTTGGTGTGAGGGATCATCAAGAACAAGAGATTAGGAATTGAAGATTCAATAGGGTTGCAAGAGAAGAGTGGGGTATCTCTTGGAGGCTAGCAAGAAGGGAGTCTTGTGAGGCATTTGCTTGTAATTTGAGAACTTCAATTTCTTAGTGAAATCTCTCTATTGTGATAGAGGGGAGTGTATGTACCCAAGGAGCATTAAGGGGAACCACTATAAATCTCTGTGCAAGCTTCTCTTTCCCTTAACTCTTTTAATTCCGCAATCTTCATTGTTCTTGATTTGAAAACCTAGAAAATTGATTTTCATGAATTTGAATGAATTAGGTTTTGATACATGAAATTAATTTTGGGAAAACCTTTTTCTAATCTAGGTTAATCAATAACAAACTTGCTTGAATTGTTTCTGCTGTATCTCTGATCTTAATTGTGAAATTGGTTGATTTTCGGTTTCAATTAAAAAGTGATTTTCTGGTATCTGCATAATATAATCGATTATCAGTTTCCTCATAATCGATTATCAGTTGTGATCTCAGCCAATAATCAATTATCACTCTACAATAATCGATTATCAGTTTCAGAAACTGAGAAAATTGTTCGTTTTAATTGATTCACTTTGTTTCAATCGAAAATCTATCAAGGTTTAGTAAACACCTATTCAACCCCCCTTCTAGGTGTTCTCTCGTGTTCATACTTCACCGCTTGTATTTCCAACATGACCTACCCGCTCACTCCCTTTTACTTCTAGAGTCGTTCGAGAGGAGACTCCCCCATCTGATCCGAGGAGTCCTGTTAGGGTTAAGCCTTCACCAGACCCTGTACCTAGTGATAGGGTACCCACTCCTTCGGATGAGATCGAGGAGGACCCTGTCGTGCATTCTACTGGGAGTCAGTGGAGGGACGATGATCCTTACATATGTGCATAGGGTAGATGATGTGGATCAGGGATCCGGTGTGATTGCTGCTGTGGAGGAGATGTTGCTGCTGATGATTGATGGTTACTGCTGCTACTACCAGGAGACTTCTACTACTACTGCTTATGATCAACTTCAGAGTATTTTTTTTATATGTAGCTATTGTATATATAGCTTTTGAGAACTCTGGATCGGTGGTCTATTTTGATGTTATATATATGTATACAGTTTTATGGACTTGTACTGGGGTTGGAGACTTTTCTTGGACAATGTATCTTATGACACTTATATATATATATATAGAACTTATGTTTATATTACAACTTGTTACATAGTTCTTTCATTTCCGCTTACTCTGATAATGTTTTTAAAAGAGTTCGGCTGTGATGTTTTAAAATGGTATCAGTTCCGCAATGTGAAATAATGGATGGCGTCACTTAAGTTTTTATTAAGTAAATACTTTATTAAAAAGGTAGATGCTATTCAAATTATGAAATGAGTTCCTTGTTAAAGAAAACGCCGGATTCAACATTTTAAAATGATACGACATCTATTCTCCAAGGATCCCATATTTTGATTTGTGCACCGACTTCTTTAAGAAAATGAAAAGGAAAAATTTAACCTTATATTTTCTATCTTTAAACAAGTCCATATCTATTCGAGTAATAGTTAATTTATTACTCTAATTACTAGTATTATAAATGAGGGTGTCACACTGAGTGGTATCAGAGCAAAAGTCAGATCCTGTAGTAGTTGAAGTAGTCCCAGAAAGGTAGTCATCAACATCAAGCAGGTATCCATAGGGTATATTTATTGTTTTTGAATTTTAGTATCTTGCTTGAATTGAGAAATAGATACAAGTTGAATGCATTATTTGGAGTTATTGTTATAGCCTTAGTATAGGTTGTGTGATGAATGTTTCTTTAGTCCATCATATGTGACCATAAGCCCATAGTGTAGGTCTATTATGACGACTAGAAACCAAAATCATACTAACACGATGTTAGAGAGAATCACCGTTGTGTTGGAGTCCATGCATCAATAGCAACAACAACAATCTCAGCAACCACCACAACCGGTTAATCCACCTCATCAGTGTAATGTTGGTATTGTCGAGGCTAAGAGTTTGGCGGATTTTAGAAGTTGTAATCCACCTAAGTTCGAAGGAGGATTTAAGCCTGAGGAGGCTAATAAGTGGATTCATACTATGGATAAAATTTTCAGAACATTAGACTGCACAGAAGCTCAGAAGGTGGCATATGCAGTTTATATGTTAGAAGACGAGGCTGAGAATTGGTGGAACCATACAGTTCAACTCCTGCATTATGAAGGAAGGGATGTTAACTGGGGTGTGTTTATGGAGAAGTTTCTCAATAACTGGCCAGAAGATTTGAGAAGGAAGAAGGAAGTTGAGTTTTTGCAGTTGAAACAAGGAGACATGAGTGTGGGTGAGTACGTAGCCAAGTTCGAGGAGTTGATGAAGTACTCTCCATATTACCAGAACAATCCAGATGAGAGAAGCAAATGTATCAAGTTTGAAGGTGGCTTGATGCCTAAACTGAAATCTACTTTCAGTTATCAACGGATTCAGAGCTTTCCTGCACTGGTGGATATGTGTAGGATGTATGAGGATGACAAAAAGGCAGAGGGGTTGCAAGAACCGGAGAAGAAAGACAATCAGAGTTATGGACCTCAGAGACGCAAAGGTTTCAACAATCGAGGCAAGGGTCCATATGATCACCGAGGAAGAGGTAAGGGAAAAGTTGGAGGAAATGATAGAGGTAATTTCCGGAGTAAGGCTCCCTATTGTGATAAGTGCAAGCGTCGTCATCATGGTCGTATTTGTTGGGCGACAAGTGGCTGTTTCAATTGTGGAAAACCAGGGCATTTTGCAAAGGACTACAAGTAACTGGCCAAGACCAATCCGAAGGGGGCAGCTGATAAGTCTGTGGTTCAAGGCAGAGTTTTCACGCTTAGTGGTGTGGAAGCAAGCCAATCCTCCGATCTTGTGCAAGGTAATTACTTGCTGAATGGTCAATCTTGCCATGTGTTGTTTGATTCTGGTGCAACGCATTCATTTGTTTCTTATGAATGTGTAAATCGTTTGAGGTTTCCCATATCTGAATTGCCTTATACTCTTAAAGCAGAAACCCCTACCAATGCTCCTGTAGTTGTTTCTAGAGCATGTCTTAACTGTTGTATAGAAGTGTTAGGACATCTCTCTAGGGTAGATTTGATCTGCCTACCCTTATCACAATTGGATGTGATCTTGGGAATGGACTGGTTAAGTCAAAACCAAGTGATCATTGATTCTGATAAAAAGAAAGTCATCTATAGAGACCCATAACCTTCAGGCTATATGTGTTTGTTCAACACTGAAGTAGAAGAAGATGGTCCGAGGATTGAAGAAATTTCCGTTGTCAGAGATTTTCCTGAGATATTCGCAGACGAGATACCGGGTTTGCCACCTAAGAGAGAGATTGAGTTTGGAATCGATCTAGTTCCGGGGGCTGGTCCCATTTCTATTGCTCCTTATAGAATGGCACCACCGGAAATGGCTGAAATGAAGAAGCAGATTGAGGAGTTATTGCAGAAGCAGATGATCCGACCCAATGTGTCACCTTGGGGTGCTCCGGTTTTATTTGTCAAAAAGAAAGATGGTAGCATGAGGATGTGTATTGATTACCGGCAGTTGAATAAGATCACAATTAAGAACAAGTATCCTTTACCAAGGATAGATGACCTTATGGATCAAGTTCGAGGGACTTCAGTATTTTCTAAGATTGATCTGAGGTCGGGGTATCACCGAATTAGGATTAGAGAAGAGGATATCTCTAAACCTGCATTTCGATCCCGATACGGACATTATGAGTATGTTGTGATGCCATTCGGATTGACTAATGCACCAGCTATTTTCATGGACTACATGAATCGAATCTTTATACCTTATTTAGATTCATTCGTGGTTGTGTTCATCGATGATATCCTAATTTATTCCAAAAGTCCGGAGGAGCATGCTGAACACTTAAGGATAGTGTTGAATGTCATAAAGGAGAAGCAATTGTATGCCAAACTTGCAAAGTGTGAGTTCTGGCTGAGGGAAGTTAAGTTTTTAGGACATGTGATATCCAACAAGGGAATAGCTGTTGATCCGGCGAAGGTGAATTCAGTTCTACAATGGGAACAACTGAAGTCAATCACGGAAATGAGAAGTTTTCTTGGTTTGGCTGCGTACTACAGAAGATTCATAGAAGGTTTCTCAAAGATTGCGCTACCATTGACGAAGTTAACTCGGAAGGACCAACCATTTATATGGGATGATAAGTGTGAAAGGAGTTTCCGAGAGTTGAAGGAAAGGTTGACATCATCTCCTGTGTTGATCTTGCCTGATCCGTAGAAGAGTTTCGAGGTGTATTGTGATGCATCAAAACAAGGACTTGAGAGTGTGTTGATGCAAGATGGAAAGGTGGTAGCTTATGCCTCGAGACAACTAAAGGTTCATGAAATGAACTATCCAACTCAAGATTTAAAGCTGGCAGCTGTTGTTTTTGCTCTAAAGATTTGGAGGCACTACCTCTATGGCACTAAGTTTCGGGTATTTAGTGACCATAAGAGTTTAAAGTACCTTTTCGATCAGAAAGAGTTGAACATGAGGCAACGTCGATGGATGGAGTTCTTGAAGGATTATGAGTTTGAACTTCATTACCATCCTGGGAAGGCGAATGTTGTGGCAGATGCATTGAGTCGAAAAGCAATGCATATCAGTTCAATGATGGTCAAAGAAGCTGAGTTGATAGAAGAATTTAGAGATTTGAGCTTGACAATGACAGTGGAGCCGACAAGTATCAGAATGGGAACGTTGCAGATCGCAAATGAATTCTTGAAAAGGATTTGAGAGTTGCAACAAGAAGATGACGAGCTTAAGGAGAAGAGGAGGCTTATGGAGGAAGGCCAAGAGTTAGAATTTCAAGAAGGAAAGGATGGAATTCTTCGCTTCAGAACAAGGATTTGTGTGCCCGATAATTTAGAAGTAAGGAGAATGATTCTGGATGAAGCGCATAAGAGCAAGATGAGTATGCATCCGGGAGCTACCAAAATGTACCTGGATTTGAGGAAGATATTTTGGTGGCCTGGTCTTAAGAAGGATGTGGCAAAGTATGTAGCGTGTTGTTTGGTGTGTCAGAAGGCTAAGGTGGACCACCAAAGGCCAGGAGGAGAATTACTTCCCTTAGAGATTCCGCTATGGAAGTGGAAGGGTATCTCAATGGATTTCGAGTCCGGTTTGCCAAGGACAACTACTGGTCATGATGCAATCTGGGTGATTGTAGATCGCTTGACGAAGTCAGCGCATTTTATTCCGGTAAATGTGCGCTACTCTTTGGAGAAGCTCACTCAGTTGTATATCAAAGAAGTAGTTCGTCTACATGGTGTGCCATCAAGTATCATGTCAGATCGTGATCCAAGGTTTACATCGAAGTTTTGGCAGAATCTACATAAAGCTCTGGGCTCAAGGTTGAAGTTAAGTTCTGCTTATCATCCCCAGACTGATGGTCAAACGGATAGGACTATTCTGTCATTAGAGGATATTCTACGAGCTTATGTTTTGGAAGGTCAAGGAAGTTCGGAACAAATGTTGCCGCTCGTGGAATTTACTTATAACAATAGTAATCATACGAGCATTGGAATGACACCATTTGAAGCTCTATATGGGAGAAAGTGTCAAACTCCGCTATGCTGGTTTCAAGTGGGAGAGAGTTCTTTTATCGGACCAGATTTTGTGCAAGAGACAACTGGGAAGATTAAGATGATACAAGAGAAGATGAGGACTGCTCAGAGCCGGCAGAAGAGTTATGCTGATCGGAGAAGGAAACCATTAGAGTTTGCCGAAGGTTACCATGTTTTCATTAGAATAGTACCAACCAAAGGTGTAAGTAGAGTTTTGAAAACCCAGAAACTGTCACCTAAGTTTATTGGTCCCTACCAAATTCTTAAAAGAGTTGGTCCAGTAGCTTATCAATTAGCCTTACCCCCGTCTTTAGCAAATCTTCATAACGTGTTTCACGTGTCTCAGTTGAAAAAGTATGTTCATGATCCCACCATTGTCCTTAGAATCCAACCTGATGACCTAGAAATACGTGAGAATCTAACCTTTGAAGTTATGCCTATCCGGATTGAAGATCGAAGAGTCAAGCAGCTTAGAGGGAAGGATATTCTTTTGGTCAAAGTTATTTGGATTTGTGGAGATGTCATTGAAGCAACTTGGGAATTAGAGGATAAGATGCATCAGGTTTATCCTGAGTTGTTTATATAAGTTGAATTTCGGGACGAAATTCATTGTAAGTGGGGGAGTAGTGTAACACCCCAAAATTTTAATCCCTGATTAATGAAATGTTAATTATAAAGTTTATTTATAATTAATTATTTTCATTATAATCCTTGATTAAAATTTATGTTTATGTTATTAGTAAATGTGTGAATGTGATTTGGAAATTATATTTATGAGTAAATAAGCATTTTTCACATTAGTCCCTATTTTGGGACCTAGAAGTAATTTTAGGAAAGGCTTTGGAGGGAAAGAAAATAAAACAATTATTTTTCAAAATTTGCCCAAAAGACTCGAGTCTTGCAGAAAAGACTCGAGTGGATTTGACAGAGTTGCACGAGTTAGTGCGTTTTGGTGAGTCACCACCAACGATTCCCGTCGTGTGACACGAAAACACCACCAAGACACGTCCATGGCCTTCATGTCGAGCTGCATGGGCATGGTGACTAGCTATTTAAGCCATGGTTGACAAATCAACCAACCCATTTGCTCAAATTGTGAAGAAGTTGCATGTGTTAGGGTTCTGAAGTTCGAACGTTCGACTCTCCCTCTCTGTGTTGAGTTGAGTTACAAATTTTACACCAATACAAAGCTCACATCTCGAGCTTTGTATAGACACCAAAATCGTGAGTAGAGAGTTTGTGGGTTGGAAGATTCGAAGCTCGAAAGTGGAAGCTTGTTTGCTGTCAATAGTTTCTGGAGCTTACTTTGATCTTCAATTTTGGTAAGTTCTTGTGTCCATCCAACCTCAAATTTGTTTTAAATCCTAGCTTATGTTGCAGAGAATGTATTCTAACCAAAACCCCTAATTCTCTTGCATGATTACCCATTCAAAAACTCTGATCTTGGACCTTTGCTCACACTGTCCTGCATGTTGATGGTTGAATTGGTTTTTGGTGCTGTGGTGTCTTTCCTTGTCAAAATTCTGTTGAGTCACGTCTGAGAGGTAAGGGGAAAGCTTTCTATTCACTAGATAGAGTTTAAATTGCATGAACTTGATTAGATAGCCACCAAGAGGCTCTAAGGGCTTAGTTTGAATAGGGAAATTGGTTTGGAGACCTACCTGTGCTCTAAAGTTGTTATGAGCAAGTTTCGTATGATGAATGCAAGCTGTTTTGAACTTAAATTCTCAAGTTTATTGAGTATTTTGCAATTTAGCATGTTGAGTTGTGAATTTTCCAAGTTTATACATAATCCTCTGAATCCTTGCAATCTCTGTAATTTGATGTGTTCTAAGTGTTTGAACATGCTTATCTTATGTTATATGAACTTTGATGATCATTGGATTTGATGAGAAATGGTTAGAATTGAAAATGGTATGTTAAAACCATATTTTCAGTCTGTACTGTCTGTTAAGACTCAAGTACATGGCTCGATACTCGAGTATTTCGTGATGCACCAGTGCATCTTTTTGCACCAACACTCGAGTATCAGGTCCAGGACTCGAGTATTGACTGTTGTGTTAGAATTATTGATAGGATTAGCAGCCGTCACCCAAGAGGGGGGGTGAATTAGGTGTTTACGAAAACATTGGAAAATATTCGCTTTAAAACGTTTTCAACAAATTTAAAGAGATTTGCAGCGGAAAACAATTATAACGATGAAAACGATTGCGCAGAAGCGAATAATATTAATAATAATAGAAAAACTAATATGCGCGGATACACATAAAATAAGAACAACGAAAATCGTTACCGCGCTTATTATTTTAAATTCTCTTAAAATAGATTATTATGAAAATAGATGTTATGATGCACAACAAATAAATATAACAACGAAAAATAAAGAGATGAGGGATAGAAGAGATTGCACCGGAGATTTTATCCTGGTTCGGCAAACCCGGCCTACATCCAGTCCCCAAGCGACCCGCTTGAGCTTTTCACTAAACCAAAGACGCCTCGTGTCCCCAAGTACTTCCAGAGCACCCCGCACGCTACTAGGAGCCTCCGTTCGCTAGGGGCCTCAAAACACAACTAGGAAAACCTTTCCTAGATTTCCAGATAGCCTAACTACTAGGTGACCCACCGTTCGTCTAGCACTACCCAAACACAACAGGGTTCGTCACCCTACAACCACGAACGTAGCACGTCCGCACTAGGAGATTCACTCCCTAGTCTCTAAGGGTCACACACCCCTTTACAACACTGGTTATGGTATGAATGATTGGTACAAGACCTATAGTGCACTCTTAATAGTGCGGATACAACAATATAGGGGACACTCTAACAAATGTGTGTTCTAAGCAACACTGATACAACAATTAAGCTCTAATGATAATGAAGTCTAGATAAGGTTGTTACAAGGCCAAAATAAGGTTTATTTTTTCTTCAGAAAGATTGAGCGTGAAAACCAGAGAAGAAGAAGAACGTGATTATCAGGAGATGTAGAAGTGTTGAAATGATTTTGAAAAGCAAATAAATAGAGTTACTTTTGAAATCAAAATCAAATCAAAAGATAAAATAAAAGATTTAAGAAATAAATTAAAATCATTTTGAAAATCAAAATAAGATAAAATAAGATTTTGAAATAAGTTTTAAAATCAAAACTAAATCAAAAAGATTTAAGAAATAAAACAAAGATTTGATTCTTAAAACAAATAAGGAATATTTTTAAAAATAAAATCAAATTCGAATTTTGAAAATAAATCAAAATCAATTAAGTAAAAACAAATCTCGAAATAAATCAAAATGATTTAGACACGTTTCTCAATAAAACTTGAGGTAATCGATTACTTGAGGGAGGTAATCGATTATCCCATTAAAAATAGAAACTTTGAAATTCATTTTAAAATCAGTAATCGATTATCACATGCATGTAATCGATTACTTCACTTCTGTTTAATGTATGATGCAACTCATATAATCGATTACCACTTATCTAATAATCGATTACTGAGCCTCTGATTTTTATGTAATGCAGCATCATGTAATCGATTACTACAAGACATGTAATCGATTACTTTGTCTCAGGAAAATATATGATGCAACAATTTTAATCGATTACTTGAGCCAGGTAATCGATTACTCTCATTAGAAAGTAATGGATTAGCAAAGTTCACTTAAACAATTACAAGCTCTCTGATTTTTCTATGATGCAACAAAGTTAATCGATTAACTTAGGCAAGTAATCGATTACTCCTTCTTGCATATATAAAAATATTCAGAGTTTTGTAACATCAGGTATTTCCACAAAAGACTAAGATATAAAATCTGATTTTCACAAAACTTCTTTTTCTTCTCCTTTATTATGAAGAATATATTTAGAAAAACTTATATTGGCCTTTTAACATAATATAAACCTTGACTTCATTACCTTACATGATGTCCTAAGGGAAAGGGCTAAAAGGTCTTCTATTTGCTTGAGCCTTCAACTTCATTTGCTTGATTCTTCAACTTGAAGCTTGGACATGAAGGATGAAGAACTTGTGATTGCACTTGATATGAACTTGAGAATCTTGAGTTTGTTATCATCAAAACCATATAGAATATTTATCTTGAAGTCCTTGGGAAAGCTTGACTTCCAACATGTTGCAGCAAGAGCATTTTCTGATGAACCACTCGAGTAATGCATGAACGACTCGAGTCTTCTGGGTTGATGAACGACTCGAGTATTTCATGAACTACTCGAGTATTTTTAGAAAATCTGAAACTTGACTTTTCTAAAGATGCAAGAACTACTCGAGTAGTATAAGGAACACTCGAGTCTTTTTGTCCAGAAACTTAAAAATGTCATTTTAATTCTGAATCATTTTGTTAATATTTAAGTGATAATAATCCAAGTGATCTAGGACTTAAAAGTAATTGATTGATGATGGTGTGAAATTATTGGATTAATAATGTGAGATATTATTAATTGAGATATACCAATCAATTCTTTTAAGTCAAGAAATTGCATTCATCCTGGAGTTCGGATGGTAGATCGTTTTTCATGTTATGATAAGATGAGGAGGGCCTCTGGGAATGCCAAATGATGACTTGCTTGATGACACATCATGGTGGACGATGTGGCCAGCGAGAGTAAGATGCTGATGATATGGTTATTCCATTAAGACAACGGGACGTTGCTCGAGGAGCACGTTATGTACCATTTCCAAGCTTGTCGTGTACATTCTAGGGTGAATGTACGAATGTTGTACACCTAGGAGTACAACGCACTGTTGAGTGCTGATATGAAATAAAGGATGGACGTCAGAGAGTGACATAGATTGGTGGAGTTAGGGTTGAGAGCTAGACTCATACATCATGCCACTCATCTAATCTAAAGTTGATAAATGAAAATAAGTATGAGCATTCTACTTGCATCAAATATTTGCTAAATGCTAACTGTGGTTGTTGATTATTGCTGCATACATTTATATTTATATTGTACATTTATTTATGCTCTATTTATTATGTGTATAGAATTGTTTATCCCTATGCCCTTGTAGGTGATGTCACGTTACATCGCTTGCATCGAGATCCGGCCACTTCCTAGTGGCATATGGATCTACGAGGATCACCGAACGGTATTTGAGGGTGAGGTAGAAATTACTTTCTATCACCCTAACCCGCTGATTCGGTTTCGTCCTCGTAGGTTTAGGATATAACAACCTATTTTATTTTACCTATTTTGAAAATATGGCTTTAAAAATTTATTTTTAATTAAAATACTTGTTATAATTTTTCCGGAAAATTGGACAGAGTTTCCTCTGTTTTATGGACATTCCCAAAAATTGACTTTGACCTGTAACCTGTTCAAAACAGTTTCACTAATAACCAGGCATCCAGACAGAGTATACATATATAATTTAATTCTTCTCCCAATATCCAGGAATAAAATACTAAGATGAAAATACTTAGATTTTCGAGAAAACCAAATAAGAGCCCGGACCACCAAATATACAACTGAAATTTAAAATACATTTATTAATAAATTCTTAGAAATACTTAATAAACATAGACGTGGCCCGGTTAAACTCTAGCTAAGAGAAAATAACTCACACTTCCCGTGGGGAAGTGTGCTCCTGCTCGGCCCGAATATCAACTATGCTCCTGACCTGTACCAGTACCTTTTGTGGATGTAAGGGTGAGAATTGCACATCTAGTAAAGCATAATACGAGCCAAGTCATGCACATTTAGCAATTATCCAAGTAACACCATCATAATCACACCCAAGCACCTATTCACTACAAACACAATCGTCTCCGACTATTAGCACCTTCTGGCACATGTCCTTATCTAATCTATTTCGCCACTTACCTACTTACACTGAAATCTCACTCTCTACACTTTACCCCAAATCTCTGATTTTCTCTCCTATCCTCTCTATCCCTCTCACTCACACCTATTCTACTCAATTTTCTCACATCTCCTTTACTCTCCCGGCCTTTCTCTTATTTCCTTATATTTATTTATCCTTTTTATTTTTCCTTTATGTTTTATGGCGTCATGGGGCTCCTGCCACTGCGTATCCTCCGTCTACCCAGGGATACGTCTTACCGATGCGCCAGGCTCTGTCTGGTCGTCTTACTCAACCAATGCGCACGGATCCAGCGGTCCGCACGTCTTCTAAGGTCCAGTACCAATCAACCCCGGAGTCGTGGGGCTCCTGCCACTGCGTATCCACCGTCTCCCCAGGGATACGTCTTACCGATGCGTACGAATCCCCAAAGGCCGCACGTCTTACTCAACCCATGCGTGCGGATTCCACCTACCACACGTCTTCTAGGGTCCAGTACCCATCGACTCGTTCTCTTTCGTTATCCTTTATGTTTCTTTTGTACTGTCGTGGGGCTCCCGCCACTGCATATCCACCGTCTCCCCGGGGATACGTCTTACCGATGCGTACGGATCCCTACAGGCCGCACGTCTTATTCAACCCATGCGTGCAGGTTCCAACTACCACACGTCTTCTAGGGTCCAGTACCCACTAACATGGAAATGGGTGATGCGAATACCCCACTGCGTTCCTCGTCTGTCGAGGATACGACTTACCGATGCGTACGGATCCCCAAAGGCTACACGTCTTGCTCAACCCGTGCATACGGTCCATCTGTCATCGTCATGACACCAGCCGTACGTCTTATAGGATCGATATTCGCATACCCGAGTACTTTCTTTATTCTCTTTTCATTGCTCTTTTATTTATGTCTTTTCTTTTTACTTTATTTCCGCCCTCATAGCACACCTTATCCTCTCATTCTCAATTTTTGTCCGCCTCGCCTAACACCTTTTTCTTCTAATCTCATATTTCCTCTTCTCTAAGCTTTAATCCTATATATTCTCTTCTCTTCCTAACTTAGCACCTACGCAAACCAACCTCACTTCACCTCTTTGAACACATCAAACATATAAATTACAATCATAAATTAAATATTCAGTTCACAATTACAATTCTTATTTAATTACCATGCATATAATCCTTGACATCAAATAGCATTTTACTCAGGTACTGACACTTACATACATATAATTAACATGTAATTCAAAGAGTTCATCATTTAAACATTTAACACATTTCAAATAGCATTTATCTCATGTAAGCATATTATCTCATTAAAATAAATTCTAAATTCCCTAATCACACATAAGCAATTAACCTTGAGCCAGATTATACAGTACTAGTATCTAACCCACCGAGACGGCAAATAAACCCCTTACCTTAAATATAATTGAAGGAGACTAAACCATAAGAGAGAGCTTAGCACCCTAATGTAGGAGAGGTATCGGTATCCACTAATCCATGAAGCAGAGAAAGCTTGATGAGTTCCCTCTTAGAGTGTGGGAGGCTCCAAATTACTCTTGTAAAATTGGGGCAAGGAACAATAACAACAATAATAATAATTAAGGGTTATGAGAATACCCAAATCAAAAGGAAATGGAAAGATTGAAAAGGAAAGAGGGGAAAGAAAACCTTGATGACTATGGAGATTGAAGCTTGAAACTCACACCATGGAAGCCATGGGATGCTTGAGGATGAGGATGATGATGGAGAAGCTTGAGGTGGTGATGGTGGCTCTAATTGGAAGAGGGGAAAGAGAGATTGAGAGATGCCTTGAAGCTTGGAGGCTTAATCTTTAAGCATTAATGGTGATAGTGGAAAGAGGGAGGGTTGGGAGGAGGAACCCTAGCCCTTGATTGGAGAAGAAGAAGATGGAGGATGGGGGAAGAGAAGGAGGTTTGAGTATGAGGAGGAAGAGGGGTGTTTGGGGTGTATAATGGGTTTTGGGGTGGGGAAAATACCAAAATGCCCTTAAAAACGCGTTCTCAGTGTTGCAGATCGCAGCATTTTCGCTTAAGCGAAATATTTTCGCTTAAGCGAAAGCACTTCAGTAAGGCCTCTTAACTATTTCGCTTAAGCGAATTCTGGAAATGTTGAAACTGTGAGATTTTCGCTTAAGCGAAATTCTCAGGTACTGCTACTTCATTTTTCTATTTTTCAACTATTTTCTCCCCAACTTCAAATAGCCATAACTTCTTCGTTCACCGTTGGATCTTGCTCAAATTTGACGAGCAACTTCCTAAAAATCATACCTTCATATCCAACGGTGGAAATTTTCTTTTGAGTCCTAAATCTTTCATTTTGATTTTCTACCCTATGTTATGTTTTAGTACCGAATTATCTATTTTTCTGGCCTGTTCCTAATTTCAATTTAATGCTCCTTTCTCTTCCTAAACAAATTTTATTATTATTTATCTTTTCTAATGCTTGAACACTTATTTTAATACCTATTTATGGTTTTATTATTATTATCTCAATTATCTCAAACTATTATTAATTTATTTGCACTTAGGTTTAAAATTTGGGATGTTACATAGGATCCCCATCATATGCACTATGCATGTACCACCCTTTTACACTTACCATGGACCACCTCCCATATGACCAGCTCGCTCATACCACGGTTTTCGATTCCGACCTACCCGCTCACACCCTTTTACTTCTAGAGTTGTTCGTGAGGAGACTCCCCCATCCGATCCGAGGAATCCTGTTAGGATCACGCCTTCACTAGACCCTGTATCCAGTGGTAGGGTACCCACTCCTTTGGATGAGATCGAGGAGGACCCTGTCGAGGACGAGGGCGGAGGCGAGCCTGTCGTGCATTCTACTGGGAGTCAGTGGAGGGACGATGATCCTTAGGTATGTGCATAGGGTAGATGATGTGGATCAGGGATCCGGTGTGATTGTTGGTGTGGTGGAGATGCTGCTGCTGATGATTGATGGTGACTGCTGCTACTACTAGGAGAATTCTACTACTACTACTGCTGCTTATGATCAGCTTCAAAGTCTTTATTTTTGATATGTATATATTATATATATAGCTTTTGAGAACTCTGGAGCGATGGTCTATTTTGATGTTATATATATGTATACAGTTTTATGGACTTGTACTGGGGTTGGAGACTTTTCTTTGACTATGTATCTTATGACTCTTATATATATATATATAAACTTATGTTTATATTACAACTTGTTACATAGTATAGTGTCCTTGAACACTATATGTCCTTAACCCTCTGAGCCCTCAAGATTATGGTAATCAGGAGTTCAAGAGAAGGTCAAGTATCTATGTATGACCTTATGGTTTTTCTGCAGTTCTAGTTGGGAAAAGCAGGGTTTCCCCAGTCAGCAAGTGTGTGCAGAGTGTCAACTTAGGGATGAGAGTACGTACCTGAAACCCTAGCTGTTGTGAGCTATTTATAGGGTTTGGAGGAAGTTGATGTGGGCCGTATGGGCCTCGTATCAAGGTGAGCTGAACCGGGATTCTGTGAGGAAATATAGGAGATTTATTCCCTTAGAATCCGGATAGGATCATCTCACGATCCCATGTAGAGGCTGTTGCGAGATTCTAAGAGAACCATGCGGAGGAGATAGGAAGCCTTGGTGAGACTGAGTCAACCTACCAGCCGACGTTATGTCTCGGTTCTAGAATCCCGAGCCGATGGAGTGAAGACCGTTGTTAAGGCTCGGTCCCATCTAGTCCGAGCCTAGTCTTTTTGTATGCTCGGAATGAACGTGTCCGAGCGTGGGACGTTTGTGTTAAGTAAACCGAGGGAAAGGTCCTTAGAAAATCCTTTATATAGTACTGTAGTTTTTATACGGTCGGCAGACCCTACAAGCCCCCCAGCTCGTAAGACTTTGAAAATTCTGTGACGAGGTAATGAGCGCTTATGATAGACCTTTCCGCATGCCTCGTGACAACTGTAATCGTGCCGACTGCTTCGAGGTGACGCTTTGGGTTCTCGAGATACGGCGCGTTTCCTTGTAAGTTGTGCCAAATCATTGCGTTTTTGAAATTTGAAAAAGTACCTTTTGGAACTGCCACGTCTCTCCCTACGATTGGTTGCATGCGTCCATGGGCTTTTGGTCCAAATGGCTAAGACAAAGGGAAACTGAAAAGTTTTCTCTTCTAATTGAAACTTACCCTTTCTCTGCCTCCAATCACTCACTCTACTCCCGAAATTTCTCAGAATCCCCTCATTCTCTCTTCAATTTCCATTTTGCTGTCTTCGTTCCCAAATTGAGAGCCTCCAATCCTTCACCAGTTTTAGAAACTTCATGCAGGTAACCCCTTCTACTCCTCTTATTTCCATTCCTGCAGTTTTCCTTATTCATTTGTGGTTGTTTTTTTTTTTGAGTGAGTTTTTCTTTGTAAACGGGTTTTCTGGTTTCCGGATTTTGCAGGGATTTCTGGGTAGAGTTTCTGGGTTTCTTTTGTTTTTAAGTGAAAGGAGTTTATACCTCAATTTGTTTGAATCATGAGGGGATGGAGAGGTTTTAGGGAAGTTTACCGTGAGCTCTGTAGGAGATTAGGAGAAAATCCATCTAGTGATAGTGAATCAAGTTCTTCATCCTTTTGGGGTTTTTGAAGATTCTGGGAACGAAAGGAATCCATGCTCGGAAAGTTCTACGCCTATCCCTACTATTCCCCCCATCGACTCGGGTTCTTCCGAGTTAAAACCATTAACAGTAGAACATCCATTGAATCCTGCCGACGAGACTAAGTGGTTATTAGCCTATAGATTCGCTGAGCGTAGAGCCCAAGTTAGATTTAGCCCCGATCATGATATGGGGGATAAAGAACCTGTAGGAAATCCATCTGAGGTGGGGGGAAAAAGTTCGGGGCTCGGCATTAGATTTAAAGTAAAAACTCGTGCTATAAAAAATCCTAACGCCGAGCCTTTTTCTTTTTCCCCAGAAATGGTGGAACGTAGGTGTGTGACCAATCCTGAAGAATATCCTCTGCCGCCTAATCATGCGCAGTACGATGCTGTTTTTGATCGGGAAGTACTGGGGACGAGACCTTCATTGTTAACAACAAATAGTCTTAATCATCTCCGGCCGATATTGACACCTCCGAGAGCCGACGGAAATACCTCAGATTTCGTATTAAGACCTTTGGGAATCGACGATCGGATTTGCTTCGAAGTGCCGGAAAATCGTCAATATTTTTACTTCTATGAAGAAGTAGTAACTAAAGTCGGTATCCGCTTGCCCTTCTCCACCTTCGAGGTCGAAGTCCTCACTCATTTAGGAATAGCCCCAAGCCAATTGCATCCAAGTGGGTGGGCTTTCGTCCGAGCCTTTCAACAATTCTGCGATGTTGAAAACTTGGTCGCGACGGTACGGTCCTTCTTTTGGTTATATGCTCCCCAAGTAAATAAGTTTGGTGATTCCAAGGGTCTTTGGGTGTCCCTAAAGGCTCGGAGGGGACATGCCCTTTTCGCCAAGGTGACAGACTCTTGGAAATCTTTCAAACCTCTCTTCTTCCAATACGAGTATACTGGGGCCGAAGTATGTTGGTTCATGGAACAGGTTGAAGAAGATGGGGTGATGAAGGTCGTGCCTCGGTTTCTACTGGGTTGGACGACTAACATTTATAACCGAGGATCCTCCTTGTATCTATTCGACTATAAGGCGGATTTAATGAAAGCCGAAAGGCGATTATGCGACCACGTTTGGGAATATCTTCAAGCAAATGGTCAAATTGATTCCAAACGAATTCTGCTGAAAGATACGCGAGATGAAGTGAAGGCGGAGCTAGGTATTTTTTTTTTTTCTATTACTGGCGTGTTAATCCATTTTTCTCGCAGAAGCAATGGGGAAGAAAGCAACCAAAGCCAAGAAGAGTGAAGCTCGGGCAGCTAGAGTGTCACAGCTAGCAGCACTCAAAGAGTCTGCGTCCGGTTCTCCAATCAAGGGTCAATCTTCTGAGCCGGCCCATCCTGAAAGCCCGACCGTTATCCCCAATACCACCCCCACTGTAAGGGTTACTGGTGTTGAACAGGTGATCAAAAAGGGCCGCGTTGTCGACGCGGTGAATATTGAAGTAGAAGCTCATTCATCTCCCCAAGACGTTCCCGAGCGCCCCCTCAAGAGGACTCGGCTGGATAAAGGAAAAGGTCTCGCTGGAGATTGGTTCAATTTGAGCAAGTCCAACAAAGGGATTGAAATTCCCGAGGGTAAGGAAGATGCAGCTGCCAAGACGGTGTGGGGTAGGAAGATGTCCGACTCATTCATTGCCACCGTCTTCCCTCCTGAAAATGCTGAAGTAATCGAGTCTTGGACCCCTGGGACTTGGGAAAATAATTGTACAACGTTGATGAAAAGCTTCTTACGGGGTGCGAGCATTTTCCATCACCTTGGTCATCATGGTGATGACGCTTATGCTGGATTTGCTCCCGAGGAAAAGAAGAAAAGATATGAAGCCAACGAGCGGGAAGATTACTTGGAAATTCAGGTCCAAGGTCTGAATAAAAGGATACAAGAAATGGCAGCTGAAAATGAGAGGCTTCAAAAGACTGCACAAGATTCGGAGGGGGCCAAAGTTCGGGCTGAGGAAACACTTCAGGCTGCCGAGGCACAGATAAAGAGGTCGGAAGAAATCCAGAAAAAGGCTGAGGAGGATGCTGCTCTTCTGGTGGCTATGGAGAAAGCTCGTACGGCCGAGCAAGCTGCTGCAGTGGCTCAGGAGCAACATGAGTATGCTAAGGACGAGATACTCAGGCTCCGAGCTTCCTTGGAGAAGATGAGCGCTCAAGCGCTCAAGCATAAGAAAGCAGCTAAGGAGAATCTGTTCAATTGGGACCATGCAATTGAAGATTCTTTCTACAATACTGCCGAGCAACTCCGTGTTCTGAATCCCGGGCTCGTGACCAAGGGCGCTGACCCTAATTTTGCTGTGAAAAAAGGTCAAATTGTCGGCCCGAGTGGAGTTCCCATAGATCTGAACAACTCCGACCTTCCTGATCATTTGGCCGAAGATTCCGAAGGGGAAGGAACCGAGGATGCCGAAGGTGAAGAAGAAGAAGAAGACACATTCAATGCTGACAGCATTGTATTGTCCGATTTAGAATAGTTTGATCATTCTCTTTTTTTTTTTGGCGCCCCAGTAGTGGGTTTTTGTAACCGCCCCAGTAGTGGGTTTGAACTTTTTCTATGCTTCTTTGCTCGAAATATTATGAACGTTTATAGTATTCACAGTCGACTATTTGCTTCTTTTTATACTTTGTGTTAAGAATTCAAGTGTCAAGACCTCGGAACTCCAGCGCTTTAGCCGAGGTGGGTTCCTCTATCCGCGATGTAAAATGATTTTAATAAACCATGTTTGAATCGGGAGTCTCAGTAGAATACTTGACGAGTTATAAGCTCTTGTTTGAGCTGTTTATAATCGTTCGCGTCATACACGGTGGCTAATCGAATATGAGGAAAAGTACGTAATACAATGAATCCAATAACAGTCTTTTTATTAATCAGAAGCAGAAAGTACAATGGGCTCGGAGTTCCACCGAGCGTACACCATCATTTAAACAGTAATAAACAAATCTAACAATTCTAAAAAGAATTAATAAAGCATGAAATTATGAAACTATGGAAGAAAGATTCTAACTGTAATATCCTTTGAGCTTCGCCGCATTCCATGAATTGTTGATAGGAGCTCCCGAGAGAGTTTCAAGTTTATAGGCTCCCGTCCCACTTTTGAAGGTGACTCGGTATGGTCCTTCCCAGCTTTGGGCCAGTTTTCCATCCTTAGCATTCTTAAGACCAATATCGGCCCTTCTTAGGACAAGGTCACCCACCTCGAACTCTCTGGGGTTAACCGAGCGATTATATTCCTTCGCCTGCATCCTTTTAGCGTGCTTTTCTCGTTCGGCGGCCAAATCTCTTACCTCCTCCGACAAAACAAGGTCCTCGCAGACCAAAGTGTTGTTGATGGGGTTTGGCTGCTGCATAGCTCGGAAAGAAGGGATAATTTTCTCAATGGGGATGACTGCGTCGCAGCCATAAGTGAGCCGATAGGGCGTTTCTCCTGTTGAAGTTTGGATGGTGGTGCGATACGACCAAAGTACCTCGTGCAAGTTTTCCACCCAATTTCCTTTTGCTCCTTCAAGTCTCCTCTTGATTCCCTGAATGATG
Source organism: Crotalaria pallida (assembly GCA_037953625.1). Classification (NCBI taxonomy): domain Eukaryota; kingdom Viridiplantae; phylum Streptophyta; class Magnoliopsida; order Fabales; family Fabaceae; genus Crotalaria; species Crotalaria pallida. The sequence goes on along the minus strand of CM075655.1, from coordinate 35,306,548 downwards.
GACCTGTTCACTGATTCCACCTGACCGTTGGTTTGAGGGTGTTCCATCGAGGAGTAGTAGTGTTTAACCCCCAATGTACTGACCAAGTCTTGGAACGCCCTTGCTGCAAACTGGGTTCCGTTGTCGGTCACCAATATCTGTGGCACCCCGAATCGAGCCACAACTTGCCTTTCAAAAAACTTTTGCACCTTTGCCGAGGATATGGTTGCCAAAGGCTCGGCCTGAACCCACTTTGTAAAATAGTCTATGGCCACGATCACCCACTTCAACTGTCCTGGTGCGGTTGGGAACTGCCCAATCAAATCCATTCCCCATTGGTAAAAGGGATAGGGAGATGAAAGAGAATGAAGTTCCTCGGCTGGTTTTTGATAAACGTCACTGTGAAATTGGCATTTATCACACCTTTTCACGTGGTCTATCGCATCTTGTTGAAGGGTAGGCCAGTAGTACCCTGCCCTTAGGACTTTTCTAGCCAGTGACTTCCCTCCAATGTGGTGGCTGCCTATTCCTCCATGAACTTCTTCTAGTGCCAGCTTTGCTTCGGCGGGGTCGAGACACCTGAGCATTGGACCGTTGACCCCTCGGCGAAAGAGTACTCCCTCAGCCAGTGCAAATTGAGATGCCTTCCTGACAAGTTTCCTAGCTTCCACCATGTCGGTCGGCAAGGTCCCTTGTTCCAAATAGCTTGCAATTGGGCTAATCCAGCTTGAATCTAGTGATATGGAGAGGACAACGCTAGGTCCATGCACCATTTCCTGAATTAAACTCTTGTTGTTTTCAGAGTTTTTTGTTGAGGCGAGTTTGGAAAGAATATCAGCTCGGCTATTGCTTTCCCTCGGTATGTGACAGATTTCGACTTTCACAAATTCGGATGACAAGAATCTTACTTTTTCCAAGTACTTTTGAAGGATTGGCTCCTTCGCCTAATATTCACCCTTGACCTGCGAAACCACCAATTGAGAGTCGCTGAGAATTTTCACCTCTCGGGCTCCCACTTCTTTTGCCATCCTCAATCCTACCAAAACAGCTTCATACTCCGCCTGATTGTTGGATGTTGAAAATCCGAACTTCAAGGAGTATTCAAGGGTGACTCCCTCGGAGTTCTCCAGAATTATTCCTGCTCCTGCTCCCATCTTATTACTCGATCCATCCACATAGATGTTCCAATCCGAGTTTGAGCTCGTCAATGGCTCAGTGAACTCGGTAAGGAAATCAGCCAAGGCTTGAGACTTCATCGCCTTTCTCGGTTCGAAAGTTATTTCAAACTCAGAAAGCTCGATAGCCCAAGTTACCATCCTCCCAGCCAAATCAGGTTTCTGCAATATTTGTCGGATCGGTTGAGCCGTTCTGACCGTGATGCGGTGGCTGTGGAAATATTGGCGCAATCGCCTGGCAGTTATTACTAAGCAGAAGGCTAATTTCTCCACTTTTTGATATCTGATTTATGGTCCCTGGAGAGCTCGACTCACAAAATAAATTGGGGACTCTTTACCTGATTCCTCACGGACCAAAACCGAACTAACCACAGAATCTCCAACCGACAAATAAAGGAAAAGAGTTTCGCCATGGCTCGGACTAGACAGAATGGGAGGCGATGCCAAATAATGTTTAAGGTCAGTAAAGGCCTTTTCACATTCTTCATCCCATTCAAACATCTTCTCCTTCTCTTTCCTCAGCAGCTTGTACCATGGAAGGGCCTTTCTAGCTGACTGAGATAGAAACCTTGAAAGAGCTGCGACCCGACCTGTTAGCTGCTGAACCCCTTTGATGTTCGAGGGACTTTTCATCTCCAAAATGGCTCTGCACTTGTCCGGATTTTCCTCTATTCCACGCTCTGTAAGCATAAACCCGAGGAATGATCCTGCCGGAACTCCGAATGTGCATTTTTCCGGGTTCAGCCTCATATCAAACTGTCTCACCCTTCTTAAGATTTCTTTCAAGTCTTTTGCATGATCTCCCTCTTTTAAAATTTTCGCAATCATATCGTCTATATAAACTTCCATCCTCGGCCCAATCAGAGGACCAAAAACCTTGTTCATCATGCGCTGGTAAGTTGCCCCAGCGTTTTTCAATCCGAACGGCATAACATTATAGCAATAAGTAGCGTTTTCTGTGATAAACGAGGTTTTTACCTGGTCCGGGGGATATATTGGGATCTGATTGTATCCTGAGTAAGCATCCATAAAGGACAACCTTTGATAGCCAGCCGAACTATCCACCAATTTATCGATGCATGGTAGTGGGTACTGATCCTTCGGGCATACCTTGTTCAGATCTGTGTAGTCCACGCACATCCTCCATTTCCCGTTGGACTTCTTGACTAGCACAGGATTGGCCAACCAATCAATGTATACCACCTCTCTAATAAATCCAGCTTCCAAAAGCTCAGCTACCTTCTCATCAGTCGCTTGCGCTTTCTCGGTTCCGACCCTTCTCTTCTTCTGACATACTGGCTTGGCACCAGGATATACACTCAACTTGTGGCAGATGAAGTTAGGATTGATTCCCGGCATGTCTGTCGAGGTCCATGCAAACAAATCCTTGTTTTCAATTAGAAGTTCAGTAAGCTCTTTTTCTAGCTTCTCCGACAGGCCAACCTCGATCTTGACACAGTGAGATGGCTCGGGACCGAGGATTACTTTTTTAAAGTCCCCTTGCGGAGTTGGTCGAGTTTCATCCTCTTCTCTGACGTCAAGATCGGCCAAGTTGACGCTTCCTTTGTTCAATGGTTCCTTCATAATTTTCTCATCATCTAGTTTCAGCTTTGCCAAACTGATGTTATAGCATTTTCGGGCCAACTCCTGATCAGACCGTACTGTTACTACCTTGTCATCCGACCCCGGAAACTTCATGGCCAAATGTACTATCGAAACGACGGCACCGAATGATTGGAGTGTTGTTCTTCCGAAGATAGCGTTATAGGCCGAGGGAGCCTGGACCACGAGCCACTTTACCATTTCGGTTCGGGCAGAAGGTGGTTCACCCATTGTCAATGGGAGGTTGATATGGCCTAATGGAACGATTGAGTGTCCCGTTAAGCCAATAAAGCTTCCCTCGAATGGAGTAAGATCCGACCTTTTTAACTTCAATTTGTCGAACAGATCAAGGAACATGATGTCCGCCGAACTCCCTTGATCGACGAGAATTCTTCTTACTTCATAGTTGCCAATCCGAGCTGTGACGACCATTGGATCATTATGGTCTTGCAGGATGTCTTCAAAGTCTTCATCACTAAAACTGATTACAACATTCTTCTTTCTCGGTTTCTGAATCGGTCGACTTGCCACCGAAAGAACTTGACCCACGTACTTCTTGCGGTCACACTTCTTTTCCCCACCACCAGCAAATCCTCCAGCAATAGTACCGATAAGGAAGTCATTTGCTTTCTCGGATTGTTGTATTGGGGCTCCACTTGCAGGTGGTGAAGGACTTTTATTCCTCTTCTGCTCGGTTTTGGGAGGCGAGGGGCTCTTCCTTCTAGAACGCTTGCGCAAGGCTTCCCCGATGTAATGCTGAAGCTTGCCATCCCTTACCATCTCCTCAATTAGATCTTTCAGTTGGATACATTGGTCGGTGGTATGCCCCCATCCACCATGGTGATCGCAATACTTCGATTTATCCTTTTGGGCCGCCTTTCTTAAGGCTGGTGGTCGAGTGATGTTGCGCATTTCAGTATGCATGGTCTCACGAAGGATTTGACTCCTCGGGACCGTTAATTGAGTGTATTCCTCGTACCTGCCTTTGGGAGGCAGTTTATCACCTCTTTCTTGTTCCCTCTTGTCTTTCCTTCCTCTTTCCCGAAAACGATCATTCTGACGAGCCTCGTTTTGGCGAGGCCGTTGCTCCTGTCGTCCTTCGGTACCCCTTGCCGCAGTGCTTATCCTTTGGAACTCCTCTAGATTGACATATTTCCTGGACCTTTCTCTAAGTTCTGCCATGTTATGAGGTGGTTCCCCGATCAAACAATCTTTGAAATCTCCGTCCAACAATCCCTGAGTGAGTAGGAGAACGGATACCCCCGACTGTAAACCAGATATGCCACTGGCCTCTTGCTGATACCGAGCCAGGTAGTCGCGTAAAGACTCGCCAGGTCTTTGTGCGACTCCAGCTAAAGAATGATCTGATTTGGGCTGTGACATGCTCGCTGTATATCGATTGAGGAAAACCCTCCGAAGCTCGGCCCAGGAACTGATGGAATTTGCCGGTAAGGAGTTGAACCATCTCAGCGGCGCCGGGCCTAGCGTCATTGAGAAAGCTCGGCATTTCATTTCATCTTCTCCTCCATAAAACATCATAGAAGACTCATAAGATGCAATGTGATCCATCGGATCAGTCGTCCCATTATAGCGAGAGACGTTCTGATGGCCCATGAAAGCTTGTGGAGTCCGAAATGCCATGATTGCGGCTGTGAACGGGTGCCCCGGATGCGGTTCAGCAGCAACAGGTTCAGCAACCTCATTCGAAGTAAGGGGTGGAGGCAAGGGAAGATTACTTGGGTTTCCAAGAGCCATGCGAGTGCCTTTCTCGGCAAGCCTAGCCATGCTTTGCTGCTGTAAAGTAGCGATAGCTTGGTTTTGCTTTTCGATTAATGAAGTTTGTGTCCTCAGAATTTCCATAATTGACTCTTCTCTTCTCCTGGCAGAAGAGGTCGTCATGTAAGATCTTCCCTGAGACTCGGAACGTTCACCGCCCTGAAGTGTTCCAAAGCGTCCTCTAGTAAATTGTGGTACTCCCCTAAACAAGGGTATTTCTCTATCAGACCGCTCGGTTCGGGAGTTTTCTCGAACATGACGTTCAGCTCGTCGCTCCTCCCCAGTTCGGGATCCAGCAGGGGCTCTTCTAGACTGGTGTGGTCCAGAATCCGCAGTGTCACGCCATTCCGACACATGGCCATCAGAAACACGACGTGGCTGAGATCGTCGTTCATGGCCCTCCACAGCCGGAACGACGGCGGCTTGCGGTTGGACCTGAGGAACAGCCGGATCAGCAGGGTGGACAACTGGAGGAACTTGGGGGTTCTCAACCTGATGATCCTCAGAGGGAGCAAGTCTGTCCCTAACATTCCTGCCAGCAGCATTCCTAGGTCCGGCGTTCTTTGGTGGTCTTCCTCTAAGACGACGGCGGAGATCACCTCCTCCTTGGCTGTCATCGTTGTTGTTTGCCATTTCCTGCAGTGAGCGGTGGGAATACTGGTTATTCAGGTCCCCACAGACGGCGCCAATGTAGTGTCCTTGAACACTATATGTCCTTAACCCTCTGAGCCCTCAAGATTATGGTAATCAGGAGTTCAAGAGAAGGTCAAGTATCTATGTATGACCTTATGGTTTTTCTGCAGTTCCAGTTGGGAAAAGCAGGGTTTCCCCAGTCAGCAAGTGTGTGCAGAGTGTCAACTTAGGGATGAGAGTACGTACCTGAAACCCTAGCTGTTGTGAGCTATTTATAGGGTTTGGAGGAAGTTGATGTGGGCCGTATGGGCCTCGTATCAAGGTGAGCTGAACCGGGATTCTGTGAGGAAATATAGGAGATTTATTCCCTTAGAATCCGGATAGGATCAGCTCACGATCCCATGTAGAGGCTGTTGCGAGATTCTAAGAGAAACATGCGGAGGAGATAGGAAGCCTTGGTGAGACTGAGTCAACCTACCAGCCGACGTTATGTCTCGGTTCTAGAATCCCGAGCCGATGGAGTGAAGACCGTTGTTAAGGCTCGGTCCCATCAAGTCCGAGCCTGGTCTTTTTGTATGCTCGGAATGAACGTGTCCGAGCGTGGGACGTTTGTGTTAAGTAAACCGAGGGAAAGGTCCTTAGAAAATCCTTTATATAGGACTGTAGTTTTTATACGGTCGGCAGACCTACACATAGTCCTATCATTTCCGCTTACTCTGATAATGTTTTTAAAAGAGTTCGGTTGTGATGTTTTAAAATGGTATCAGTTCCGCAATGTGAAATAATTGATGGTGTCACTTAAGTTTTTATCACGTAAATACTTTATTAAAAAGGTAGATGCTATCCAAATTATGGAATGAGTTCCTTGTTAAAGAAAACGCCGGATTCAACATTTTAAAATGATACGACATCTATTCTCCAAGGATCCCATATTTTGGTTTGTGCACCCGCTTCTTTTAGAAAATGAAAAGGAAAAATTTAACCTTATATTTTCTATCTTTAAACAAGTCCATATCTATTCGAGTAATAGTTAATTTATTACTCTAATTACTAGTATTATAAATGAGGGTGTTACATGGAACAGTTACCAAAACTATCTACAGATATGCCACATCATTGCATCACTGTAACACCCCGATTTGGCAACTCGAAAATATATTTCCTTTTTATAAAATGCAGTGAAAATGTGGGAAAATTTTTTTTTTTTGTAACATGGGCAAGTAACATGAGCATGAGAACCGTTAAGTTTCCAAAACTCTTTTGTATTTAAAATTGATGTTCTAACGTCTCATGTTAACCTTCAAGTTCCAAACCGAGATGTCACAAGACACCGCACTTTGAAACTTGCTTCTTTTCATTTCATTTGCAACAGCCCTTCTTCTTTCACAACTTAATCATTGATACCAGTTAAAAACGTACTTCATAAACATAAGTCTGGGGTTACATGTTGGTACTTGCAATGCTACTAAGTAAATACAGGGAAACATAATACTTCGATTAAAAGAAAAGAACTACCACCAGGCCCACTCAAAGCTGATGCTGAAGGGTCCACAGGAGGTGCCTCACTAGGGTCAAACTCGAACACCTCCGCCTCCGGATAGTCTAAGTCCTCATCAGGATTCTCTTCTGGATCTTCCTCTTGCATAGTCTCGAAAGCCTCATCCGGTAGATCATCCAAAGCCTCATCCAACTCCTCTAGTTCCTCGGCCTCGGGATCAATCCGTGCAGGTAAAGGCATCGGATGCCCACCATGATAGTCAGCTGGTCCACCAGTCTGCAAGTCCACAAGCACAAAGCGACAGGTGCGAGCATCAGGCGCTGTCCCTTGCAGAGTATGGTTGGGGTCAAAGATGCGAACCTCAGTGACTCCACGCCACTCCCAACCTCTATAGTTCACTTCCCATCTTCCTTCATCTCGGATGTCGAAAGTAAACTTGACAGGGTCCATAGGCTATGGGGTTGACATCATATAAACAAGCACACAAAATAGAAATCTCGAGAGAGTAAGTATTCCCAAGCATTCAATCCCAACAATGTGGAATTACAATAGGCAAGATATTAAGAAATAACAACATCATATACACAAGCAACATATAAAAAACATTCTCATATTCCTTCTCATCATCATTATTCAATTCACTTATTCTTATCGATATCATCACTTCTCTTTCTCAAAATTTCTTTACATAACCACATCACATTTTGTGAATCTCTTATTCGAATCCGATTCCATCTTCAGAAAATCACATTCGCTTTTCCATCCTTTCACTTTTGAAATCATTTCTTAATAATATACAATTCATCTTCTCTTATTTAAGTATTATGAATTCGTATCCATCAATGATGCGGGGAAAATTAATCATCATTGAGGAGGTCGTCCAACACAGTTAGCACACACGTCTACATCTCCTCGGTAATCCACCTAACCTAGTCGGAAGCAAACAAGAGTACAGGACCTTTACCACGCGGGCTTGACAGCTGTCTCAACAAATGGCTCCAGGCCAGGAGAATTGTAGAAAATCGGGTACAGTCTCAAATTAAATAATATAATCATGGCACACTGTAGAAAAATCGGGTACAGTGGCAAAATCATAGAGCCCCGTTCCAGTCCCTCTCACTGTTCAAGATTTGCAATCTAGGGGGCGACAGTACTATTCTAGTCTACAGTGCAGAACTTACCACGGCTTTGGACCCAGTCCCTACCACGTCTGTTATACCATATGTGGAGTTTGTTCTTCCTAGAAAGTACTCAAGACTTCTTGACGTTTCACCGTCATCGTCCTCCCCTAATGCAATCTCCACCTGAGTATCCCTGATACCCATGGTATCTTCCTCTCCACTACTTCGATATCGCCCTCATAACTCACCACGTTATTCCAAGTCTTTTAAAGTTTTAACATTTAATTAACATCTTAATCCTAAGGTCGGCTCATCCTTGGTGCATCCCTTCAACGAGTCCCGACCACTAATCGATAATCCGTTTTTCCTTAACTTAGCACAAGGCTTGAACATCACGATTTGCATTTCATCTCTTGGGCTTTCACAATACAATCTCATATCTCAGCTCAGGGCATCGGCCTTTCAAATTCACTTTCACAACCGAGGATCACATCTCAATTCGCATCAACGGAATCTCATATCTCATCATCATTACTTTCTGCAATTCTTGCTCAACCGAAATCAATAACATCAGCCCTTAACACATTCTTACAATTTCCACAACATCTCAAATCTTTCTCAAACTTAAGCTCAGAACTCTTTTCGATCACTTTCGTATTAATCATTTCTCTTTCCTTTCAATATCACGTTTCTGTTCATCACTTGGACTTTTCCAAAACAATATAACAATTCTCCTCATAATTCTTACTCATAAATCTCATCAACAATATTCTTACCATCATTATTATTATCACATTATTATTACCATCATTATTATCATCAACATTATTATCATAATCAATAGCAATTCAGATCTCATCATGCATAATAAACTCTTTAGGAAATAAACATAAGCATACTTGCATTCAAACATCATAAACTCATCACATAATCTCACGTGGTCTTTGTCTCCTTCGCATAAGTGGCCACACCACAATATAATTGCCACTATGCTACTGACTCAGAACCACTAAGTGTCGACTTTTGAGATGGTCGAAACGGCTTAATATGTTACCTAAATACCACGGTGTTTAAGGGAAACTTCTCTCTCACCTCTACCGGCAGCAATTCCCAATATGCTCCTTGAATTCCAACGCAATACTCGTATCTGCTTCCCGATCGTTACTGGCAACTAAAATATTTCTCTCTCATTAAAATCATTCTTATACAATTGTTTCAAAAACAAAACAACGTTACCGAAACCTCTTATTTGAAAATAGAGTACTCTCTCTTTTCTCATTAGTTCGAAATCGACTTTGAGTTTTAAACTCACAATCATGATCAAGTAAAAACATTTGTTTAGTAACATGCTTAAGAATTTAAAACTTACAATATTCTTTTCAAACACTTGCTTATTAAGATAAAAACGTAAATGGTTTCTTGACTCCTTTAAAGGCCACATTTATCTTAAGGATTTTCATATACAAACCATCATTAAATTAAAACCATACTCTTCAATAATCATATGAAAATCTTTTCATAGCAATACTTTTTCAATTAATCAAATCACTTTACTCACTTTATTTCTTTTAAACCGAATTGAATCAAGAAAATAACACAAGGGTTAAGTTAATAACCATTTAAAAATATTAACCATATAAAACATTAAATTACTCTTATTCTTTTTCTTAAATCCTTATAATCACTTTCAGACATACATATTTAGCATTTCAAGCCACTCACAATCCATGCATCACTTTTACACTCATCATGCATGCACATGAAATAAGAATCAAGCATAAGCTCCTATTTTTCTAAGCATGGCCGAATCTCATCATACATAAGACAAGGTTTTCATTCATAATTTTCAAACACTAATGATTTATAACACTTGAACAAAAACATGCACATATGAAAAATAACCTTTTAAACATATCATCCTACTTTTAACATCACACCCGAAATAATTATTAAAGAAAAAGAATATCCTTGCTTAGAGTCATATGGACATCTTTCAAATCAAGCTATATCAATGATTATTCAAATCAATTAGTTTTATTTTTAAATCAACATGCAAAGTAAAATCGATTTATTTCTTTTATTTCTTGACCAAAACCGAATTAAGTATAGAAAAATAACTCAACTCTTAGTAACATAACCATATATCAAATCAACTTTATTTGCTCAAAGCCAAACTCAAACCAAGGCACATAAAGAAAATGAAAATGACTTGTTCCAAAACCGAATGGAGCATGAAGATTACTTTCAAGTTTTTAAACAAAGATTTAAGCTCTCATAGGCTTAAAATCCATAGATCCATCCATAAAACATACATGCAAAACAAAATGAACTAACTTTGATGTTTGGGGGGGTTAAAACCGTGAGCTTCATGCCAAAACAAACTTTAATTGAATTCCTTAACTCAAATCATTACACCACCTCAAGCATCACATCAAAGTTTCATCTTCCATATCTTAATGATTTCATGCATGTACTTTTAAATCTTTAGATCAAACAAATCTCATCATGCATGTAGCTTAAATGATGATCAAACATGATTTTCTACTCTCCCTAGGCTTGGCCGAATGACATCATGTAAAAAGACAAGATCTTTGATTTTATTTTCACATGCAAAGTCCAAAACTCATGAATCACACCATGTTCTTGTCCATGCCAAGCTTTAAAACACCATTTTCTTTTCAAACATCAACTAAATCATCATCACTTAAACAAAAGCTTGCTTCAAATCCTTTTTACACTAAATCATTTTTAAAGCTTGTTAATCTTATTTCCTCTTCAAAACCGTGACATGCATGAAGAAAAAATCAAATCTTTTTACTCATAATCAACACACAAGACTCAAGCTTCATACTTTCTCATAGATCAACCATAAATCATTACATGCAAGAGAAGATCAAGGCAAATAAACAAACTTAAGCACAATATTTAAACAAAACCGTGACAAAGAAGGATTACAAGTTAAAGATCAAAACTTTTAAACACAATTATTCATGATCAAGGCTTAAGAATAGCATGCATGTTATTTGTAACACCCCGATTTGGCAACTTGCAAACTTAAGTTAAATATAGTGAAAATTAGGGCCAATTTTTTTTTTAAAAAAACAAGTGTTACTCAAGATGAGAACTTTTAGATTTTAAAAACATAGTTACAATTAAAAACTAATGTTCTCACTTTGCATAAACCTTTCAAGTTCCAAACCGAGATGTCACGAGACACCGCACTTTGAAACCCGTTCACAAAACACAGTTTTAAAACACAACCCATTTAATTATTTCAAAATATCAATATTGTATAAAATTGTTGCCGGGTTACAGTATGATAGAGCTAAGGTAACTAAGAACTTACATTTGAGTACATTGCTCTGAGGGGGAAACGCCTTACTTCTAGTCATACACTCCAAAACTAGCTTTTCGTCTTCGCATCTTGGAAGCCCAAATCGTTGGTCCGTAAGTGAAGGTTTCGCCCTCAACTATCTCAAGAGTCCCACTCACTGAGTCGTCTGGTACTTGCTTCTCCTTGCAGAGGTACCGGTGAATCGCTACACATTACGCCGTCTACCAGTTGCAATATCAGCAATTGCCGATATGACAACATGGTAGGAGAGAGTCAGTGTTCCGAACACTAACGGGTTGACCTTGCGGTCTCAGGGTAGACTCAAGATACAGATAGACAGATACAATGACCAGACTAAAATAATATAACATAAACATTTATGCAACACATTATACACTTAGCACAAATGAGTCACATATAACCAAATATATCAGTATCACCATTCATAACCTAATTCCTTCATGTTCTATAAACACATTTTTAGAATCTTTCTCGTGAGTTTTCACAACCTTGCTCAATCCTTCCTTCATCATAACTTCCACACTTATCTCTTATTCCAAGAATTCTTTCTTATAATGTTATATAAATTTTGCTCGATGCTTGATATTTTGATATACTTTTCTTTTGAAACATCTTTGTCTATTAAGTTTTATTATCTCGGTTAGCCTCAATGATGAGGGGGAAACATCATTGAGCTCACACACGTCTACATCTCCTCGGTCAACCACCCAACCTAATCGGAAGCAAACAGGAGTACAGGACCTTTACCACGTGGGCACGACAGCTGTCACACAAACAAATGGTCCCAGACCAGGAGGACTCAGCCTCAAATCAATTCATATCATATAATCAGGCACGCTCTCAGCGGCAATCACAAATGCCCTGTTCCAGTCCCTCTCACTATTCTAGACTTGCATCGAGGGGGCGACAGTATATTTCTAGTCTGCAGTGCAGAACGTGCCACGGCATTAGACCCAGTCCCCACCACGTTAGTGCGCCACATGTGGAGTTGTTCCGCCTAGAAATATACTTAGACTTCTTGACGTTTCACCGTCATCGTCCTCCCCTCCTGCAATCCCCACCTGAGCATCCGCAGATACCCATAGTATCTTCCTCTCCACTACTTCGATACAGCACTCATACCTCACCGCGTTTGTAAATGTCTTTTAAGGTTTTAATGTCTTAATTAGCGGCTTAATCCTAACAGTCGGCTCGTCCTTGGTGCATCCCTTCAACGAAGCCCGACCACTAAACGCAATCCGTTCCCCCTAAAAACTCAATGGCCCTCGGCCTCAAATCACTTCCATCTCATTTCACACTCTTTCTCATCTCATCAACTTTCTCAAACTCATTTCCTCTTCTTTCTCAAAAATTCTTTTTGCAAAACTTTTCGAAAAGACGTTTTCACAAAACTTCCACAAATCTATTTTCATAAACGTTCACAAAATATTGTTTCAAAAAGACTTCCCCAAAAATATCATTACAAAAGGATTTTCTCAAAAATATTGTTTCCAAAAACTTTTCTCAAAAATATATCTTTTCGAAAACTTTTTCCAAAATTTCTTTTCACAAAATCTTTTCAAAAGTCTCCTTTCAAAAACCGATTTCAAAAATCACGTTTTGGATGAGTGCTAATGGAGGAGCAAGCTCAACTCAACACTAGGCTTCTTTCCAAAAACATGAACGAGGAATCACATCTCATTTTCATAACCGCATTCTCTTTCCAATCTCAACTCTTTGTCTCTTTCCTTCACTCACATCACCTTTATCTCTTTCTCAATCATTCTCATACTTTCTCTTTAATCTTTACTCATCACTTATTCCTTTCTCAATTATTTCTCATATCTCTTTTCACTTCTCTTATCTCTTTTCAATCTTATCTTAATACTTTCGCAGTTTTATTATCATCGTTTCGCTATTCAGACATAATCAAACATTTTTCTAACAGAATAAAGCAAGCACAACAAATGAACATTTAGAATGCAAATAAAACAAGTTAAACATTTAGCACAATTATCTACATTGCCTAATTCGCAGCACTCTCACAGTCCTTCTATTCGGATTGCGAGCAACCACGTTACGGGACCACAGCACTCTCACTCACCTGGATGACGACACATCCAAAAACTTTCCAAAATTTCCAGTCGCTAACCTTGCCACGCTTCCTTCGCGTCCGACACCCGAACTAGTACATTTTTCCCCGTGCGTTAGAACGTTTTCAATAAATTCTTAATTCCATTTTAAAAATTCTTTGAAATAATTTCTTTCTTTAAGTACTCATTACTGCTATCCAGAGATTCCAAAACCAAATCAGATTTCAAATAAAAGATTTTCAAGAAAACTTTGAAATAATTAGAATAATCCTTTTATCAAGACAAATCCATTCCTTTTAAGTTAAAACACTTTGGTTACAAAAACTATTTTCCTCATGTTTTAAACAGCATCCAGAAATCCAAGAAAATAAAAACACCAAACCCAAGTCACATTATTTCATTAAACAAAATTTAGAACTCCAGAAAATAAAACTTTAAAACCATAACGAATTGGTTCATTTTAAATCCTACATTTTACAACATCACCAAACATTGATCAAAGAAGGTCACACAAAATCTCAAATTAATTTAAATTGTTTAAATCATACCCTTTTAAATAAAACATTTTCTTTGAAATTCAAACACATATTTTTTTTCACAAACAAGGCTCACAAACAGACTCAGAACAATTTTCAATTCAATACATCCAGTTAGCATGAAAATCAGTACATACAGTTCAAGGCACACAAAAACACATATCATGCAAGCATTACATTTTCAATCATTCAAAACCATCAATCAAATTCTATTCTTAATAAATTAATTTAACTACACTTAAGAAAATAATTTAGACTTAATCTTTTAATTAGTTTAACAAAAAAAACCGAATCACTCACATGGCTAACAATTTCTAATAACAAGTATTTTAAAACCAAAAATCATTAAATTAACATTACAAAATTCCTTTTCACCTAATCAAATCAAACCAAAAGAATTAAAAGAAACATACATCACTTTCATCAAACACATGACACTAGGCCTCTAGGAATATAACCATCATCATAATCATTTTATGAAAATAATTTTTCTACCAATTAAATATATGCTGGCCGAATTATACACACACAATTTTGCAAAGATTTAGTGCACACATAAAAACATACAAACATGGAAACATTTTCTTTCTTTTATGATTGAAACCGAGAGCATGCAGTAGAAAATTAATGGTTTTAATTTCATTTTCAAAACAAAAACAACACATAATTTAAATCACAAATTAGCACACATATTTCTTTTTAAATTCATTTACTTCATGCATGCACTTCTTAAACCTTAAAGTCAATTAGCTTTTTCATGCATGCAACCCATTTAGGGGACAAACCTAGATACCTATTTTTCCTAGTCTTGACCGAAACATCATCATGAAAAAGGGCATGGTTTTTCATTCATTTTCAACATGCAAGAATCATGATAAACACATCAAAACATTTCACATTATTTATTCACATCAACCTTCACAAAATAAATTCAAGTTCATAATTCTTTTTCAAACCAAAAGTAAAGATTAAATTTTTATTTTCATGAAAATAACATGCATGTTCTTTAAATCATTAGATCTAGCATTAACACTAACATGCGATCACTTTTTCACAAAACAAAAGCTTAGATTCTATTATTTATTAGTCATGGCTGAATGGCCTTTTAAAAAAAATACTCATGCACATAATCAAACACTTAAATCAAATAATGTTTATACTTAAAAATCAATTTAAAACTTTGTTTCTTTAATTCTTTTCTCTAAAAACTGAAACATATACAAAAAGGAAACACAATATTTTCTCTTGAAAAATAACATGAAACTAAAGATCTAAACATTTTTCATTCATCAAACAAAGATAATTACATGTACATACTTAAAACAATTAAGAATCAACAACATGCAAGACTAGAAACTTAAATCTTTTTACAATTTAAAGTTTAGATCATAAATTTATTCAACAAATAAGCATAGAAACATATCATGGGTCTAGATCTAGCAAAAGATTTAACATGCAAAGCCAAATAATTTTCCTTTATTATTTATTAAATTTAGATCATAGATTTACTTGGCAAACAACCACAAACACACCCTTAGATCACGGTTTAACAAGGAAATCTAACATGCAAAACCAAAAATTAACAAACAAACTTAGATCATGGATTTTCATGCCAAATAATCACATAAACATACATAGATCACGGTTTAGAGAAAGGAAAATTAAGCATGCAAAGAGATTCATTTTAGTTTTCACAAAAAGCTTAGTTTCTTTTAGATCTTTAAGAGTTTAGTTAGAAAATTATTAGATCCATCAACAAGAACCTTAACCGAAAATCAAACATAAGTTCAACTTATTACAAATTATTCTTAGTCCATAAAAGTCCTTGATCAAGCAAGATCAACATATAATAGCAACATGCAAGAAAGGAAATGAAAGAGATCTACAACAAAAAGGAAAATCTAGGCTATTACAATTTTCTTCTTTGATCTTCGGTTCCTACCATGAAAGAGGTTGGTCTTCTAGCTTTTCTACACTTAGATCTTCAAGGGTGAGGCTTGGTTAAGCTTCAAACTTTCTTCTCCTTTTTCCTCTAGGCCTCACGGCCAAACTCTCCTTTCTCTTCTCTATTTCTTTTCTCTTTTTCTCTCTAAGAATAAAATGGGTTCTTAGGAGTGGTGTTTGTGTTGGTAGAAGAAATGAGAATGGGTGAAATTAAAAATGAGCCAAGGCATTTCTATTTGTAAGCAAGTTCAATCTTCCCCTTATGTCCTTGGGTGTGGGTTTCGGCCATGTGAAATGAGGAGGGTAATTTTGGCCTTCCAATTATTTGCATGGGTGGATGTTATCTTATGGAAGGGGACAAGGTAGCATGACTAGGTTCTTAGAAGTCAATCTAGGCTTAAGGACTTGTTGGCCATAGTTAGGGTTTGGTTACTTAGTTACTAGTTTAGTTTGGTTACTAATTTTGGTTGGTTTCTAATTCCTTAATCTACAAGCTTCTACTCCTAGCTTATACACACATACATACACACACATACACACACATATACATTCATACACACACACACAAACCGAAGCATACACATACACACATACAATTCACATTTTATTTTCTTAATCCTATTTTTTTTTTTTTTTTGATAACCCAGAGCCTGGACCCAACCACGTCGACCCTTGGACCTGGGAGGGCTAGCCAAACTGGGGGGAGATATCTACCCCGTCCCTGGAGCGCCTCCCTCATAAATCTTAGGCATGTCCGTCCTGGCCAGGATTCGAACACGTAGCCACTAGGTAAACCCAGCCTTAGCGTGCTCTCCCTTTGCCAGTTGGGCCAAGCCCAGGGGACATTTTCTTAATCCTATTTACTTCAATTCATCAATAACAAGGCAATTAATTCAAAGAATTCATACTCAAGCAATCATATCATGTATCACACAGTATACATACATTAAATCAAACACTCATCACATAAGGTTTCATGCTAAATCAATAAATTCACTTTCTTAAACACAAATCCAAAAATTCGTATTTTATCATTCTGAAAACAAATTTTTGTAAAACCACCCATAAAAATCTGAAATTTACATTTTTAAAATCTACGTTTCAAGACGATCGTTTTAACATAAAGATTGTAAAAATCCGAGTTACGGTAAAAAGTTACAAATTTTTCAAGTTAACAGACCCAAAAACTTAATTTCAAACAAAATCACTTTTTAGGAGAAATTCACTATTCATTTCTTAAAAATCAAATCACAAAATCATTCACTCCTCTTTCATAAAACATTTTGTTTATAAAAATCCATGAAAATCAAACTTTATTTCTTATTTACGTAAAACTTTTTTTTTTCAAAATTCTTTTATAAAACCGAACTTCAGGGTTTATTTTAACCAAATTCGTTCTCGCACGTACGGGAAAAATGCGGGGTGTTACATTATTGAAACTTCAAGATCACTTAAAAATAAACACTTGCATCACAAAACTTTAAGTTCAAACAAAGTTCATCTTAAAGTCCTTTACAACACAAGGTTAAATACACTCAAAACTCTCAAAAACTTAAACAACTACCTTAAATCAAAAACATTAACTTCAAACTTCAAGGTCTCTCTCTTCTTCTCCTAGGTTTTTGCTTCGGCCTTCTCCTCTTCTTTAGGTTGATGGGTGATTTTCTTCTTAATCTTTGGAGGAAGGAAGGAAGGAAGTGTGAAGAAGAAACTCAAGGGTGTAAGTCTTGGATTTTCCACTCTCTTTCTCTTTCTCCCTCTCTCGGCCTCACTCACTCCCTCTCTATGTCTCAAGAGCTTGTTTTGCTATTGGGACCAAGTGTTTGTGTAGAAAATGAAATGAAGAAGGAAATGGAATGGATGAAATGAAAATGAAAATGAATCAACTAGCCACACCCACACTCACACGGCTATATATAGGCAAAGGCAAGGGTATGGGTTTCTCTTCCTAATTTCGGGTCTAAGGTCTAAATTCAAGGGCAAATCGGTCCAATCTATTTGTTGCATGGGAAGGGTCTTGTATTTGTGGACAATGTGGAGTGATTTAAGGAGAAATTCATTTCATGCATCATGACACTCACCACCTCACCTTTCTACTAATTTCCTTCAAATCTTACTTCCTTAATTCCTAAGAAAATATACTTCAAATTAGTCCTCTTTGGTCTATGCATGGTCGAATACACACATAGGAGGGAAATAAAATTTTCCTTTCGTTTTGTTAAGAAAGAACAATTTAAATCATGAGACATTCTAAAAATTCAAGGTATAGCATGCAACACATAAACAAACATATATGCAATACTTTAGGGCATCATATTTCTTAACAACTCTAAAGCATATATCATACACAAATTCATATTCACATCAAGTCATGCACTCATTCATCTCAAATTTACTATTTAAATTTGCATACAATTTATTTTACTCTCATGATAAGAAAACACTAATGTTCACAAACTCAAAAATTCCAAAGATATACTTCTTAAGGAAATTAATAAACTGCACTATTTGGTTATAGGTATGAGCTTCACTTTATTTTCTAAAACCATAGCTTCACACGATTTGAAGGATCTCCACAAGGAATAATTCATTTGAAGTATCTAAATATTTTCAACACTCAATACATTCGAAATTCACACTTTACAAATCTGGAAAAATAACATTTTGTAAATCAATCCAAAAAATCATAAAAATTACATATTTAAATTCTATTTTTCATTACGATCGTTTTCATATAAAGATCATAATTTTCCGAATAACGGTTGAAAAGAGATGCATTTTCAAAGTTACCAAATTCATTTCGGTCATAAAGGAAAAATTCATTTCTTCAAGGAATCTCAAATGACAAAGCCATAAATTATACTTCATTAATTCAAACTCAAATAAAATCATTTGCTTTGAGTTTATAAAATATTCATCTAAAATTTCCTTCTTAAATTCTCAAAATTCACTTTAAATAAAACCTCATTGATTTATTTAAGTCAGGAAAAATGCGGGATGTCACAATCACTGCAACTGACACCACGTGTTATGCAATATATACATGACACAACACGTGGTGTTAGTTGCAATGATGCAAAACGCCACATTGTGACATTTGGTGCAAGCATTAACAACATTTATTCCTTGAAGGACAAGGAAGTGTCTCCATGCTAATATACTATGTTTGCTCAATTGAAGAACATGCCAATAAGAAAAAAAAGCAGCAACCATCACATAAATCAATAACCAATAATATAAAAAAATGCAGTAATGTAATTATTTTAGCAGAGGATAAAACTTATGAGTACCAAAAAATAAAAATCCTCATAAAAAAAATTCCAATTCTGAAATTTTAACCCTGATCGAAATCATTCTAATAGTCCATCATTCCTTGAAAGTCAATAGTGCTCAAGGAAAGGATCAACATGGTGAATTATAAACCTTGTGATACAAGTTAGAAGACTTTCACATTACAAGTTACCAGCTAAAAGAAGAAGAGGTGCCCATAAACTTGTCATCAAGAACTGTCTTGACCTCACCATGAAACAATGTTGGTGTGGCAAGAATTTTGAGCCTACAAGAAAAGGCTCAGAAGTCTGTGTAGACTGCTGTTTACAACACGTGAGGCTCAAAGGTAACTGTCCAGATTGCATGTAAGACCGGTTCTGATATGAGTCATATGACATGAACTTAGGGCACATCAGAATAGGATCAACGACCTGCAGAAATATTTAGCGAAACCATGAGGTTCATAGGTTCATCACTGCATTGGAATTTGATGGAAATGGTGGTTTCTTAATGGCTGTTGGAAGTAGTGCAGGAAAGGTATGGTTGTATTTTATCTGTGATATAGTAATATTTGAAGTGTTATAGTAATAGTTAATTTATTAGTATTTGCATTGTCCTCTTTGTGAGTAATCTTCTTCCTTTTTACTTTTATTGCAGGATTATAAACAGCTGAGACCCTCTCAAGAGCTTGTTGCCAAAGACCTGCATGGTGTGGAGTGAAATTTCGTCATATTTACAAAGGTGATGTAACAAGAAAAAACAAACTCTGTCTTCATATATTGATCAGTTGATACTCAAAATCAATGTGGTATCGCGTCAGGTCAGCCAAGGCGGCATCTGCTCACTACCCGCTGGAGTATTTTTGTTAGCCGAAAGAATCTTGTTTTTGGTGATGTTGTGCTCTTTCTAAGGTATAATATCAATATGTGTCCTTTTGTATGTGTGCTGAATTTTCAATTGATATTAATCCCTATATGACTGGGGAGGATTAGTATTTAGTCTCACATAAGAAAAAAAATATTACGTACATTGACATTTTATTTCAATTATGAATATTTGTCTGTGTTACTGATATTGACGAGTTTTGTTGTCTTTGTGACTATAAAGTACTCTCTCCGTTTCATATAATAAGATTATTCAAATATTGTAATACCTTTCAGATCCTCACTGCTTATTAATATATTTGAAGGGGTGAAAATGGAGAGTTGAGATTATTGGGAATCAGAAGAGCTGTTCGGCCTAGAAATGGTCTTCCTGAATCAGTTGTTGGTAACCAGAACTGTTATCCCGATTTCCTTTCTTCTGTGGCCAATGCTATATCCACAAAAAACATGTTTCATGTTTTCTACAGTCCAAGGTACAAATAATAACACATGATATCTTCTTGCTTTACTTATTTATCTCTTTCACTGCTAAGTGCTAACTCATGGTTGGCACTTTCTATGAGACCTACAAATAAAATCTGCAATGCATTTGAATTTGCTATAATACAGAGCAAGTCAACCAGACTTTATTGTGCCCTACAAAAAATGTGTTAAAAGTATCAAGAATGAAGTGATCATTGGGACAAGATTCAAAATGAGATTTGAAATGGATGAATCTCCAAAAAGAAGGTATCATGATAAATCTTTAACTCTATGCTCTATGTCTTCCTGAGAAAATGTTCCATTTCTTGTTTTTATTTAAGTCTAGTATAGAGAAGGTGGTAGTCATTGCAACACCAAAGGAACCATCATAGCAATGGAGATCCGCATGGCCTTTTTCAACTGGAGAAGAACTGATTTTACAATGGGAGTCATCACTATTAGTGGCAAGCCCTTACCTTTAGTTTGAGAAATGAAACATCTCCGGAATCAGTATATATTCAACCTTGGTTACTTTAGCTTAGTTTTGAATTTAGGGCATCATATATATTTTTGAATGTGACTATGTAGTATCTATATATCGAGTCCGTTTAGCCTTTTGTATGTATGGAGCCATTTGTTTTTGGTTTGGGAGTTGCCTATCTTAAATGTGTATTGACATTCACGTTTCTAATGTATACAATTATGGCATTTATTTGTTGCAAAAAAAAAATGGTGACAATTTATTTAAATATATGGATATAGCAAATATTATAAATTAAATATATATATATATACACTAAAGGTCCCGGTTCATTTTAAAAAATTCAACAGTAATTATATATACTAAAGATCCCGGTTCATTTTAAAAAACTCAACAATGATCATATATACTAAAGATTCCAATTCATTATTAAAAAATCAACAGTGATCATATATGCTATTGATCCCGGTTCCTTGTTTTTTATTGATCCCGGTTCTGTGTTTTCTATAACACATGGGATCATTAGTATCAGACATGTTATACCAGGGGATACAATCCCGGTTCGGAACCGGGATCAATATGCATGCGGAACCTGTAACACCCCGCAATTTCCTCGTATTAATTTAAAATACTGAAGAGATTTATTTTTGAGAAAAGTGTTTTGAAAGAGTATTTTTCTTAAATGATTTTCCTAATTCACGATTTAAAGTAATGAATGATTTTAAAGAAAGGATTTTTATGAGCGAATTGCTAAGAGTTGAGAAATTGAGTTTTTGGGAAAAATTTATGTGTTTGATATTTTATAAAAATATTTGTGATTTGGTATGAGTCATTTTATGATGAAAAAGAATTATTCTTTATGCATGATTATGTGTGTGTATGCTTAGGATTAAATGAAAACATAATTAGTGGAAAAATATGATGCATGTATGTGTATAAATATGTGAATGCTACGTGTATGTATGCATGTTGAAGGCTAGGATTTTATTTTAAGACAAGGAGCCATGGACTAGGTTGGAACCATAAGTAACTAAGTTAGTAATTAAATCCTAACTATTAGCCAAAGGGTAACCAAACCTAAGAGACCTAGTTCCTTAAATCCCTCCACCATGTCTCCCAAAATTTGATAACATCCACCCATGTAAACTCTTGAAGAGCCAAAATTGCCCCTCCCAATTGCACCATGGCCGAATTGATTAAGGCCAAAAGAGGAAAAGTCCCATGCCTTTGCCCTTGTCTATATATGGCCGAATGGGTGAAGTGTTGGCCACTTCATTCCTTCATTTCCACTCTTCATTTCTTTCACCTTCTAAACACATATTTGTTGAGAGCAAAAATCAAGCTCTCAACACCCAAAGAAAAGGAGGGAGGCCGTAAGCTAGAGAGGAAGAAGGAAAAGGAGACCAAGTCCAAAAACCTAAGCCCTTCTTTGAAGAACCAAGACAATGGAAGCTAGAAGACCTTGATTTGGTGGGTATTTCGAATGAGCATGAGGAAAATTGTAATAGTTAGGTTTTCGTTTGATCTTGTAATTTTTCTTCTCCTTTTCTATGCATATTAATTCTTAAAGTTAAAATGACAAGTACAAGTATTGTTTGTGCTTGATCATGGATCTTTAAAGATAAAAATAACTTATAAACGTCTAAACAATGAACTCTATAACTTGATTAAGTTTTCATAAAAGATCTAAAAGTTTTTAAAGCTAAATCTTCTAGATCTAAAGGTTTGATGAAATTTTTGTGAAGTTTAAAGTAAATCTTGTTGCATGAAGAGTTTTCTTCCTTAAACCATGAACTAATGGTGTGTTTTTGAGTTTAATTGGTAAATAAATGAACGATCTAAACTTCCCTAACAATAATGTTGAGATCTTGGTGATGCATGTTGATTTGATGGTGGTTTTGATAATTTGAAGTTCATGCATGTGTTAAACAAACTTTGATCTTGAATTTTTAAGAAGTAAATGGATTAATAAACACTAGATCCTAGGCTATGTAATTCAGCCATGAGTAAAAAGTTAGGTCTTGATGCTTTTCTAATTTGATCTAAGCCCTTGCATGTTAGCTTTATGCCTTTACAAGTTGATTTGAGTTGTTGAAGTGTCTTGGTTTGATTTGATGATTGATGAGACTTTGATTTTCACTTTGATCTTTGAAAAATGTTTTGATCCTTGCTTCAATCTTTAAAAAGTTTTGTTATAAAGCCATGCATGTTGTTTTAAAAACAAAAAGACTTAATTTTCTTCAATGATCATCACGGTTTTAACTTCTTACTCAAAATGGTTCTTATCTTTAATTTGTGCTATCATATTTGATTTCATGACTTGATTTACAAGATTTAGGTGCATGCATGAGGTTTTGGGTAAAAAGATTTCACTTTCTTAATAAAACTCACGGTTTTACAAATAAACCAAGGAGACAAGTTTTTGGAAAATGCATTCTTAACTTGACTCATGATTTATGATTTTACATGTTGATTCCTCCTTGATTCAAAAGACTTTTAAGAAAAGTATAATTAAAATGAGAACTTGATTTAAGGAGATGATATTTTTAGAGTTGTGTGTGTGTGAAAAGAGTACATGGTTTGATTCATGATTTTGATGTTGCATGTTGAAAAAGTGAACTAAAAATCTTGTTTTTGCCAAACTTAGATTCGGCCTATACATGATTAGTAGACTAGGATTCTTTTTCTCATGAGTTGACTTAGAGTAATGAGTATGTCTTGGAGAATATTGTTAAATTCAAGTGTTTGAAATTGTGTTATAAATATTTAATTTATAATCGGTTTTAATTGGAAAATATAAGGAATAAATGAATTAAATGATTTTGGAAAAATTTTGTGTTTAAATGAATATATGTGTGTACCTATGTGTATTCGGTTGGGAGTAAAAGAAAATGGAAATTAAGTGCTTAAAATAAACCAAGTTAGTTGATGTGTCTTATGTTTGTAATTTCTAACTTGTTTTCCTTGATTATATTTGGTCTTGTAATATAAGTGGGTTCAGGAAAATTTAGTTGCAATGATTTCTGAAAAGGATTTAAGTTGTTTAAAAAAAAATAATAAATAAATATGAATATGTTTGGTTTAAATTTTGATTCAAATTGGTTTGTGAACATACGCCTGACTGAGTGTTTTGTTTTGTGAAATTAAATTATTTGTATGTTGTATGATTGCGGTGATGATTGACTAAATTAGTTATAGTTTAAGAAGGTGTTGTTAATTGTTGAAAAATGATTGAGTATGTAATTGATTTTTTTGATTTGATTTATTTGAGATTTTAGATTGTATTTAATGGTTGTCCATAGTTGTTTTGTGATAAAGATTTGAGTTTTAAAAGTGTTAATTTTGAATAAAAGGGTTATTTAAAACAAAGAGTGTTTTTGTGATGTTTTCGGGATTTTATCAACATGATTTTTATAAAATAATTCTTTGCTGCCCAGAATTATTTAAAATTGTTTCTTAACTTTGAAAATGTATTCAAGTAATTTAAAGTAAAATTTTCAAGTAATATTTGATTTAAGAAAAAACCTGGACTGATAACGGTGAATTTTTCGGTGTTATCAAATTTAATTAAGGTGTTAATTAAGGTGAAAATACGGGAATTGTTTTGATAAAACAATAGTGTTTTAAGTCTTTCGATTAGGAGCAGAAAGTGTCACGAATTAAGAAAATATTTTCTTAATACACGTTCGTAAAGTAAGAGTGTTTTATTTAATACGAGGAATGAGAAGTGTCTAACTTATAGAAAAGATTTTCATAATACAAGCTAATAATGTAAGCGTATTTTATTTAGTACGAGGAATTTGAAAGAAGAGGGATTGGGGCAGCCGACAGCAAAAAGGATCCGAAGAGACGGTACGCATTAAATCACTGGACATCAGGTGAGAGAGAAGCTTTCCTAAGACACCGTGGTAGTTAGGTGATATATTAGGACGTTCCGTATCATCTCAAAGATCAGAACTAAGTGGTTGTAGTCAGTAGTATAAGTGGCAATTGTTTGTGAGATATGGATGTGGATGTGAGATGTGATTTGAGCGGAGCTGGGCTCCTTTGTTTTTGGTTTTAGACTGGGACTAGTGTTGAGTTGAGCTTTCTCCTCCATTAGCGCTCAGCAAAATTGTAATTTTGAAAAAGGTTTTGAAAAGCGGTTTTTGAAAAAGGTTTTTCTTTGAAAAGAGATTTTTGAAAAATATTTATGAAAAGAAACCTTTGAAAAGAATTGTGAAAGGAAATTGTTGAAATGGGTTTTGAAAAGAAGTTTTTAAGAAGGGTTCTAAACAAAATGTTTTCAGAAAAGTTTTTCCCGAAATAAAATTTGGTAAAAAGGTTGTGAAGGAAAATTTTTAGAAATTTTGTGAAAGGGAGATTTGTAAGAAAGCTTTTGAAGAAATTTGTGAAAAGAGATTTTTTGAAGTTTATGAAAATTGATTTTTTTTAGGAAATGTACGAGAGAAGATTTTATGTGAAATTTTTCGAAAGGATATTTTTTGACAGCTTATGATAGAAGATTTTCCAAAAAGGTTTATGAAAATGTGTTTTGAGGAAAGTAAGATTGTTTTGAAAAAGATTGAGAATTGATGAGAGAAAGATTGTGCCAAGTTAGTGGTCGGGACTCATTGAAGGGTTGCACGAAGGATGGGCCGATCTTAGGATAATTAAAAAGATAAAAGACTTAAAAGACATACGCGGTGAGGTATGAGAGTGTGAAGTAGTGGAGAGGAAGGAACCATAAGTATCTGCGGATACTTAGGAGGAGATTGCATTAGGGGAGGACGATGACGGTGAAACGTCAAGAAGTCTAGAGTATGTTTCTAGGCAGAACGAACTCCACATGTGGCATACGAACGTGGTAGGGACTGGGTCCAATGCCGTGGTGAGTTCTGCAGGCCCACTAGAAATATACTGTCGCCCCCTAGATTGCAAATCTACAACAGTAAGAGGGACTGGAGTGGGGCATCTTGATTGCCACTGTGAGACAGTGTGCCTTGATATATATATGAATTGAAAGAATTGAATTGATTTGAGGCTGAGTCCTCCTGGCCTGGGGCCAATTGTTGTGAGACAGCTGTCGTGCCCGCACGGTAAAGGTCCTGTACTCCTGTTTGCTTCCGACTAGGTTGGGTGGATGACCGAGGAGATGTAGACGTGAGTGATAGCCGAGAACGAAATGAATTTCCTGATGATATATTACAATTCCCCAAATCATTAAAGGTTGTAAATCGATAAGACTGGATGAAAATAGAAGGATAGTTATAGAATATAAATGAATGAAAGAAAGAAAGAATGCTCATGAGAAATGTATACAAGAAGGAAATGAAAGAAGATAACAATAATGCGAATAAGATAACAATGATAATAATGTCGATAATGATATGCTTGAATGTTGTGTGTCTGTATGTTGTACTATATGTTTGCATGGTCCTATTATTTTGCCTATCGTAATCCCACACTGTCGATGATGCATCGTTCGGATCGCTTACTCTCTCCTGTTCGTTGGCATATCTGTGTTGCTGGTATTTCAACGGGCAGATGGAGTACTGCATGAATATCACCACGTGGAGTAAGTACGGGAGAGGTTGGAAGCGCATCCCATATGGCTGGGTATGGACCGGTTATACCCAGATCGTGATTACAGATCCGGAACATAAACTCAGTGGAGCTAACCTGGAGTCGCATTTGGGACAAGTCACCGTATGCGGCTATAGGAACTACGCAGAGAAGTTTCGGTACGAGACCCGGAGGAATTCTTCCCTTCTCGAGGGAGCAGAGCTGGAACCCATTAGCAAGGACGGGACAGCAACAGGAAGGGCATCATCTTCGAGAACAAGGGGAGGATGCAAGAAGAAGGAGGACCTTCACCCAATAGTCTTCAGTAGAATAGTTTAAGATTAGTGTGGTTAGTTTGTACTGTGGGGATTGTCTTGATTTAAGGATTACCGAAGCCATGAGCCATTTATGAAATCGAGCTAAGTTTTATTTTGACTTGTGGAACCTATCTTTATGCAAAGTTAATTCATGTAAAGTTTTTGAGAACGATCAAGATGATTTTGAACCGAGTCCCTTTATGAAAACGAATGTTTTATGAAAAGAAAGGTTTTAGCAACAACTCGGTTTTCGGAAAAGTGATTTGAAGAACATAACAAGATTTTCAATAATGTTTTCGAAACACTTCAAGAATGTTTTACAAAAAAAAAAAAATTGGTCTCATTTTTGCAAACTAAATGAAAAAAAGTTGGTTATTTTAAGTTATGAAAATCGGGCTGTTACAGAACCGGGATCTTTTAGCATTTCTGTTGTAGTGATTGAAGCCTCTCTTTCGATCGGTCGGTGCTCAGGGTCGGGGAGGAAATAATCAAACCATTGAAATTTCAGAACTAATATTGAATAAGAGGTATTGGATTTTGGTGGTGATGCTCACATATAAAAACACCATAAACTATTTAAATGATGTTAAAGAGTGGAGGTTATAGCATCCTTCAACAGGTCGAAATACTGTGACTTTCACAGAGGTTACGGTCACACAACTGATGAGTGCATCTGGTTGAGAGATTTGATTGAGGAAATGATAAGGGACGGAAAGCTGCAGCAATACATCAGGGATGCGGCTGGTCGAAGAGTAAGGAATAGATCACACTCCCCTGATATGGCCAAGCGCCAAAGGAGCAGGTCCCCTGATGATAAAAACTCTGGTCAGCAATGGACCGACCCAACTCTTGAAAATGATAAATCTCCAAATGAGTTTCTAGTCAACACCATTGCAGGTGGGTTAGCCGGGGGAGGTGAGAAAAGGTTTGACAGGAAGAAGTACATCAACCAAGTCCTAGCTGTTAGTCAGAATGCCTTTTTCAGATTTCGAGATAGACGTGCTGAACACCCTGAGGGTTGCTCCTTCTAAACTCCATCCTAACGCTAGGCCCTTCGTCCGAGCCTTCCAGCTGGTATGCTCAGCTAAGAATTGGTTGTGCACTATTCCAATTTTTCCTATCTTTTTGCCCCGCAATCATTGCGTATCGGTTTCCAATGTTGGAAAAAACACGTGGAGGTCTGAAGAAAACTCAAGCGTCACCTCTGTGCAGACGAAAAGACGAGGGCACAGACCATGCTCAATAGCCGGACTCTTCCTCTAGCCAGAAATATCTAAACGGTCGGCAAAAATCCGACACTCAGGTTTAAACTCGGCACAGGCTCAAATCACCTTACCGAGCTTGGGGGCTTATGTAGTGGACCTGACCATTATTCGACCAATTCCACATGATGGCCGACCGATTGAACGCTGGGGTAAGGAACACCGACAAGTATCAGTCGAAAACATGCTATGCCGAGCTAGGGATACTTGGGTGAATCGCAGGCTTACGA
Source organism: Crotalaria pallida (assembly GCA_037953625.1). Taxonomy (NCBI): domain Eukaryota; kingdom Viridiplantae; phylum Streptophyta; class Magnoliopsida; order Fabales; family Fabaceae; genus Crotalaria; species Crotalaria pallida. Next base: position 35,278,407 of record CM075655.1, on the reverse strand, counting down.
GACCCTAATCGAGCACAGGATCTTCATCCTTATCGTTAACAGCTACGGTCTCAACAAGCCTAACAGCCACCCCTATATTCCCGCACAGCTTGATCAAATCACGAGATAAAGATTAGTGTTCATCACATACGGGATTAACAAAGGCAACCTTATCAGAACCTTTACTAATCCTAATTGAACACTCCTTCATCATGGGCCTCACCAGCCAGCCTAGAGACACACGTATCAGGTAATCCCCTATAAGAACCACCGGGCTATGGGGGCTAAGGTACGTTCTCTTCATCCCTAAGTTGACACTATCACACACATTGTTGACTAGGGAAATCCTGATTATCCCAACTGGATATTCAGAAAATCCCACGAGGTCCTACAGCAAAACCCGATTAGGATCAGACCTTCTGTTCTTTCAATAACCATAAGGCAGATCCTGGTCTTGGACACTACATTGGCGTCGTCTGTTGGGATCGAATAACAGATCATTGCCACCACCACCATGGTTAACACCAAGAGCAACGCACGAGACCTCCGCGATCGCATTAAGCGCAATCGTAGTAGACCCCGGAACTTAAAAAACCATGAACGCAATCCTACCGGAGATTTGCGCGATCATTTGAACCATAGTCGTGGGGAAAATTCTCAACCGCCTACGAATTCTCAGCCACAACACACCCCCATAATGGCACCACCAGGAATGAATATGCCACCTTCACCTCATTCCCGAACCCATAGTGGCCCCTACACTATACGATCCGCCCATGGAGATTCAAGCAGTACAATTCCTCCAACCCGTGACACCGCACGTTCCCCAGGGTCCAGGGGAAACCCGGCCCATAACTCTGTAGCCATCCCCCATACACATTCCACCCGCAGAACCTAAACCCCCCAATCCCAACCTCACCATAAATCCAGGGGCGCAACCCCCAATTTCAGGAGTCAACCCATTAGCAGGTCATACGCAACCACGGCATCTTCTCGGAATCGCGAGCAACAGATGTTATATATCATAAAGCAACAAACTGCTCTTATCCAACAGCTGGGAAGAGACATTGCCGACCTACAACCGTTGGCAATGGCCAGACTTGCTCATCCTCAACCCCCTCCTGAGCCGTTAGTTAACCACCCACCCCACCAAATGCCCAACATATCATCCCAATTTCAACTTCCCTCACCCCTTCTCCTTGAAGCCAGCCCAAACACAGACCCTAGTCAAGGGGATTTCCATCCTGGCCACCCTGTTACCCCAAACATCATGGAATTTGAAACTTCACAAGGGATATTTAGGCCCTTCCAATGTACCACATTACAACGGCCTGACCGATCCAATGGATCATATTGTCTCTTACGAATGGGCAATGAATTATTATGGAGGGACGATCGGATGAAATGTCGAGCATTTTCTATGACCCTCAAACCTTCTGTATTGAGATGGTACAGATCTCTCCCACGGAATTCGGTGAATTTCGGTGAATTCGTGGGAAGATATGAGAAGAGTTTTTCTAAACAGGTACACACCCAACTATATTCAACCAAAGTTTGATCATACGCTGGCTGTAGTTACACAGAAAACTGACGAATCTCTTAAGGATTACTTGTCCCGCTTCCACACGGAAGCTAGCTCGGTTCCACGACTCGAGCCTGGAGTGGCGGTTTTGCTCTTTTCTGTGCAGACAAAAAGACGAGGGCACAGACCATGCTCAACAGCCGGACTCTTCCTCTAGCCAGAAATATCTAAACGGTCGGCAAAAATCCGACACTCAGGTTTAAACTCGGCACAGGCTCAAATCACCTTACCGAGCTTGGGGGCTTATGTAGTGGACCTGACCATTATTCGACCAATTCCACTTGATGGTCGACCGATTGAACGCTGGGGTAAGGAACACCGACAAGTATCAGTCGAAAACATGCTATGCCGAGCTAGGGATACTTGGGTGAATCGCAGGCTTACGAGACCCTAATCGAGCACAGGATCTTCATCCTTATCGTTAACAGCTACGGTCTCAACAAGCCTAACAGCCACCCCTATATTCCCGCACAGCTTGATCAAATCACGAGATAAAGATTAGTGTTCATCACATACGGGATTAACAAAGGCAATCTTATCAGAACCTTTACTAATCCTAATTGAACACTCCTTCATCATGGGCCTCACCAGCCAGCCTAGAGACACACGTATCAGGTAATCCCCTATAAGAACCACCGGGCTATGGGGGCTAAGGTACGTTCTCTTCATCCCTAAGTTGACACTATCACACACATTGTTGACTAGGGAAATCCTGATTATCCCAACTGGATATTCAGAAAATCCCACGAGGTCCTACAGCAAAACCCGATTAGGATCAGACCTTCTGTTCTTTCAATAACCATAAGGCAGATCCTGGTCTTGGACACTACATTGGCGTCGTCTGTTGGGATCGAATAACAGATCATTGCCACCACCACCATGGTTAACACCAAGAGCAACGCACGAGACCTCCGCGATCGTATTAAGCGCAATCGTAGTAGACCCCGGAACTTAAAAAACCATGAACGCAATCCTACCGGAGATTTGCGCGATCATTTGAACCATAGTCGTGGGGAAAATTCTCAACCGCCTACGAATTCTCAGCCACAACACACCCCCATAATGGCACCACCAGGAATGAATATGCCACCTCCACCTCATTCCCGAACCCATAGTGGCCCCTACACTATACGATCCGCCCATGGAGATTCAAGCAGTACAGTTCCTCCAACCCGTGACACCGCACGTTCCCCAGGGTCCAGGGGAAACCCGGCCCATAACTCTGTAGCCATCCCCCATACACATTCCACCCGCAGAACCTAAACCCCTCAATCCCAACCTCACCATAAATCCAGGGGCGCAACCCCCAATTTCAGGAGTCAACCCATTAGCAGGTCATACGCAACCACGGCATCTTCTCGGAATCGCGAGCAAGAGATGTTATATATCATAAAGCAACAAACTGCTCTTATCCAACAGTTGGGAAGAGCCATTGCCGACCTACAACCGTTGGCAATGGCCAGACTTGCTCATCCTCAACCCCCTCCTGAGCCGTTAGTTAACCACCCACCCCACCAAATGCCCAACATATCATCCCAATTTCAACTTCCCTCACCCCTTCTCCTTGAAGCCAGCCCAAACACAGACCCTAGTCAAGGGAATTTCCATCCTGGCCACCCTGTTACCCCAAACATCATGGAATTTGAAACTTCACAAGGGATATTTAGGCCCTTCCAATGTACCACATTACAACGGCCTGACCGATCCAATGGATCATATTGTCTCTTACGAATGGGCAATGAATTATTATGGAGGGACGATCGGATGAAATGTCGAGCATTTTCTATGACCCTCGAACCTTCTGTATTGAGATGGTACAGATCTCTCCCACGGAATTCGGTGAATTTCGGTGAATTCGTGGGAAGAGATGAGAAGAGTTTTTCTAAACAGGTACACACCCAACTATATTCAACCAAAGTTTGATCATACGCTGGCTGTAGTTACACAGAAAACTGACGAATCTCTTAAGGATTACTTGTCCCGCTTCCACACGGAAGCTAGCTCGGTTCCACGACTCGAGCCTGGAGTGGCGGTTTTGCTCTTTTCTGTGCAGACGAAAAGGCGAGGGCACAGACCATGCTCAACAGCCGGACTCTTCCTCTAGCCAGAAATATCTAAACGGTCGGCAAAAATCCGACACTCAGGTTTAAACTCGGCACAGGCTCAAATCACCTTACCGAGCTTGGGGGCTTATGTAGTGGACCTGACCATTATTCGACCAATTCCACTTGATCGCCGACCGATTGAACGCTGGGGTAAGGAACACCGAAAAGTATCAGTCGAAAACATGCTATGCCGAGCTAGGGATACTTGGGTGAATCGCAGGCTTACGAGACCCTAATCGAGCACAGGATCTTCATCCTTATCGTTAACAGCTACGGTCTCAACAAGCCTAACAGCCACCCCTATATTCCCGCACAGCTTGATCAAATCACGAGATAAAGATTAGTGTTCATCACATACGGGATTAACAAAGGCAATCTTATCAGAACCTTTACTAATCCTAATTGAGCACTCCTTCATCATGGGCCTCACCAGCCAGCCTAGAGACACACGTATCAGGTAATCCCCTATAAGAACCACCGGGCTATGGGGGCTAAGGTACGTTCTCTTCATCCCTAAGTTGACACTATCACACACATTGTTGACTAGGGAAATCCTGATTATCCCAACTGGATATTCAGAAAATCCCACGAGGTCCTACAGCAAAACCCGATTAGGATCAGACCTTCTGTTCTTTCAATAACCATAAGGCAGATCCTGGTCTTGGACACTACATTGGCGTCGTCTGTTGGGATCGAATAACAGATCATTGCCACCACCACCATGGTTAACACCAAGAGCAACGCACGAGACCTCCGCGATCGTATTAAGCGCAATCGTAGTAGACCCCGGAACTTAAAAAACCATGAACGCAATCCTACCGGAGATTTGCGCGATCATTTGAACCATAGTCGTGGGGAAAATTCTCAACCGCCTACGAATTCTCAGCCACAACACACCCCCATAATGGCACCACCAGGAATGAATATGCCACCTCCACCTCATTCCCGAACCCATAGTGGCCCCTACACTATACGATCCGCCCATGGAGATTCAAGCAGTACAGTTCCTCCAACCCGTGACACCGCACGTTCCCCAGGGTCCAGGGGAAACCCGGCCCATAACTCTGTAGCCATCCCCCATACACATTCCACCCGCAGAACCTAAACCCCTCAATCCCAACCTCACCATAAATCCAGGGGCGCAACCCCCAATTTCAGGAGTCAACCCATTAGCAGGTCATACGCAACCACGGCATCTTCTCGGAATCGCGAGCAAGAGATGTTATATATCATAAAGCAACAAACTGCTCTTATCCAACAGTTGGGAAGAGCCATTGCCGACCTACAACCGTTGGCAATGGCCAGACTTGCTCATCCTCAACCCCCTCCTGAGCCGTTAGTTAACCACCCACCCCACCAAATGCCCAACATATCATCCCAATTTCAACTTCCCTCACCCCTTCTCCTTGAAGCCAGCCCAAACACAGACCCTAGTCAAGGGAATTTCCATCCTGGCCACCCTGTTACCCCAAACATCATGGAATTTGAAACTTCACAAGGGATATTTAGGCCCTTCCAATGTACCACATTACAACGGCCTGACCGATCCAATGGATCATATTGTCTCTTACGAATGGGCAATGAATTATTATGGAGGGACGATCGGATGAAATGTCGAGCATTTTCTATGACCCTCGAACCTTCTGTATTGAGATGGTACAGATCTCTCCCACGGAATTCGGTGAATTTCGGTGAATTCGTGGGAAGAGATGAGAAGAGTTTTTCTAAACAGGTACACACCCAACTATATTCAACCAAAGTTTGATCATACGCTGGCTGTAGTTACACAGAAAACTGACGAATCTCTTAAGGATTACTTGTCCCGCTTCCACACGGAAGCTAGCTCGGTTCCACGACTCGAGCCTGGAGTGGCGGTTTTGCTCTTTTCTGTGCAGACGAAAAGGCGAGGGCACAGACCATGCTCAACAGCCGGACTCTTCCTCTAGCCAGAAATATCTAAACGGTCGGCAAAAATCCGACACTCAGGTTTAAACTCGGCACAGGCTCAAATCACCTTACCGAGCTTGGGGGCTTATGTAGTGGACCTGACCATTATTCGACCAATTCCACTTGATCGCCGACCGATTGAACGCTGGGGTAAGGAACACCGAAAAGTATCAGTCGAAAACATGCTATGCCGAGCTAGGGATACTTGGGTGAATCGCAGGCTTACGAGACCCTAATCGAGCACAGGATCTTCATCCTTATCGTTAACAGCTACGGTCTCAACAAGCCTAACAGCCACCCCTATATTCCCGCACAGCTTGATCAAATCACGAGATAAAGATTAGTGTTCATCACATACGGGATTAACAAAGGCAATCTTATCAGAACCTTTACTAATCCTAATTGAGCACTCCTTCATCATGGGCCTCACCAGCCAGCCTAGAGACACACGTATCAGGTAATCCCCTATAAGAACCACCGGGCTATGGGGGCTAAGGTACGTTCTCTTCATCCCTAAGTTGACACTATCACACACATTGTTGACTAGGGAAATCCTGATTATCCCAACTGGATATTCAGAAAATCCCACGAGGTCCTACAGCAAAACCCGATTAGGATCAGACCTTCTGTTCTTTCAATAACCATAAGGCAGATCCTGGTCTTGGACACTACATTGGCGTCGTCTGTTGGGATCGAATAACAGATCATTGCCACCACCACCATGGTTAACACCAAGAGCAACGCACGAGACCTCCGCGATCGTATTAAGCGCAATCGTAGTAGACCCCGGAACTTAAAAAACCATGAACGCAATCCTACCGGAGATTTGCGCGATCATTTGAACCATAGTCGTGGGGAAAATTCTCAACCGCCTACGAATTCTCAGCCACAACACACCCCCATAATGGCACCACCAGGAATGAATATGCCACCTCCACCTCATTCCCGAACCCATAGTGGCCCCTACACTATACGATCCGCCCATGGAGATTCAAGCAGTACAGTTCCTCCAACCCGTGACACCGCACGTTCCCCAGGGTCCAGGGGAAACCCGGCCCATAACTCTGTAGCCATCCCCCATACACATTCCACCCGCAGAACCTAAACCCCCCAATCCCAACCTCACCATAAATCCAGGGGCGCAACCCCCAATTTCAGGAGTCAACCCATTAGCAGGTCATACGCAACCACGGCATCTTCTCGGAATCGCGAGCAAGAGATGTTATATATCATAAAGCAACAAACTGCTCTTATCCAACAGCTGGGAAGAGCCATTGCCGAGCTACAACCGTTGGCAATGGCCAGACTTGCTCATCCTCAACCCCCTCCTGACCCGTTAGTTAACCACCCACCCCACCAAATGCCCAACATATCATCCCAATTTCAACTTCCCTCACCCCTTCTCCTTGAAGCCAGCCCAAACACAGACCCTAGTCAAGGGGATTTCCATCCTGGCCACCCTGTTACCCCAAACATCATGGAATTTGAAACTTCACAAGGGATATTTAGGCCCTTCCAATGTACCACATTACAACGGCCTGACCGATCCAATGGATCATATTGTCTCTTACGAATGGGCAATGAATTATTATGGAGGGACGATCGGATGAAATGTCGAGCATTTTCTATGACCCTCGAACCTTCTGTATTGAGATGGTACAGATCTCTCCCACGGAATTCGGTGAATTTCGGTGAATTCGTGGGAAGAGATGAGAAGAGTTTTTCTAAACAGGTACACACCCAACTATATTCAACCAAAGTTTGATCATACGCTGGCTGTAGTTACACAGAAAACTGACGAATCTCTTAAGGATTACTTGTCCCGCTTCCACACGGAAGCTAGCTCGGTTCCACGACTCGAGCCTGGAGTGGCGGTTTTGCTCTTTTCTGTGCAGACGAAAAGACGAGGGCACAGACCATGCTCAACAGCCGGACTCTTCCTCTAGCCAGAAATATCTAAACGGTCGGCAAAAATCCGACACTCAGGTTTAAACTCGGCACAGGCTCAAATCACCTTACCGAGCTTGGGGGCTTATGTAGTGGACCTGACCATTATTCGACCAATTCCACTTGATGGCCGACCGATTGAACGCTGGGGTAAGGAACACCGACAAGTATCAGTCGAAAACATGCTATGCCGAGCTAGGGATACTTGGGTGAATCGCAGGCTTACGAGACCCTAATCGAGCACAGGATCTTCATCCTTATCGTTAACAGCTACGGTCTCAACAAGCCTAACAGCCACCCCTATATTCCCGCACAGCTTGATCAAATCACGAGATAAAGATTAGTGTTCATCACATACGGGATTAACAAAGGCAATCTTATCAGAACCTTTACTAATCCTAATTGAACACTCCTTCATCATGGGCCTCACCAGCCAGCCTAGAGACACACGTATCAGGTAATCCCCTATAAGAACCACCGGGCTATGGGGGCTAAGGTACGTTCTCTTCATCCCTAAGTTGACACTATCACACACATTGTTGACTAGGGAAATCCTGATTATCCCAACTGGATATTCAGAAAATCCCACGAGGTCCTACAGCAAAACCCGATTAGGATCAGACCTTCTGTTCTTTCAATAACCATAAGGCAGATCCTGGTCTTGGACACTACATTGGCGTCGTCTGTTGGGATCGAATAACAGATCATTGCCACCACCACCATGGTTAACACCAAGAGCAACGCACGAGACCTCCGCGATCGTATTAAGCGCAATCGTAGTAGACCCCGGAACTTAAAAAACCATGAACGCAATCCTACCGGAGATTTGCGCGATCATTTGAACCATAGTCGTGGGGAAAATTCTCAACTGCCTACGAATACTCAGCCACAACACACCCCCATAATGGCACCACCAGGAATGAATATGCCACCTCCACCTCATTCCCGAACCCATAGTGGCCCCTACACTATACGATCCGCCCATGGAGATTCAAGCAGTACAGTTCCTCCAACCCGTGACACCGCACGTTCCCCAGGGTCCAGGGGAAACCCGGCCCATAACTCTGTAGCCATCCCCCATACACATTCCACCCGCAGAACCTAAACCCCCAATCCCAACCTCACCATAAATCCAGGGGCGCAACCCCCAATTTCAGGAGTCAACCCATTAGCAGGTCATACGCAACCACGGCATCTTCTCGGAATCGCGAGCAAGAGATGTTATATATCATAAAGCAACAAACTGCTCTTATCCAACAGCTGGGAAGAGCCATTGCCGACCTACAACCGTTGGCAATGGCCAGACTTGCTCATCCTCAACCCCCTCCTGAGCCGTTAGTTAACCACCCACCCCACCAAATGCCCAACATATCATCCCAATTTCAACTTCCCTCACCCCTTCTCCTTGAAGCCAGCCCAAACACAGACCCTAGTCAAGGGGATTTCCATCCTGGCCACCCTGTTACCCCAAACATCATGGAATTTGAAACTTCACAAGGGATATTTAGGCCCTTCCAATGTACCACATTACAACGGCCTGACCGATCCAATGGATCATATTGTCTCTTACGAATGGGCAATGAATTATTATGGAGGGACGATCGGATGAAATGTCGAGCATTTTCTATGACCCTCGAACCTTCTGTATTGAGATGGTACAGATCTCTCCCACGAAATTCGGTGAATTTCGGTGAATTCGTGGGAAGAGGTGAGAAGAGTTTTTCTAAACAGGTACACACCCAACTATATTCAACCAAAGTTTGATCATACGCTGGCTGTAGTTACACAGAAAACTGACGAATCTCTTAAGGATTACTTGTCCCGCTTCCACACGGAAGCTAGCTCGGTTCCACGACTCGAGCCTGGAGTGGCGGTTTTGCTCTTTTCTGTGCAGACGAAAAGACGAGGGCACAGACCATGCTCAACAGCCAGACTCTTCCTCTAGCCAGAAATATCTAAACGGTCGGCAAAAATCCGACACTCAGGTTTAAACTCGGCACAGGCTCAAATCACCTTACCGAGCTTGGGGGCTTATGTAGTGGACCTGACCATTATTCGACCAATTCCACTTGATGGCCGACCGATTGAATGCTGGGGTAAGGAACACCGACAAGTATCAGTCGACAACATGCTATGCCGAGCTAGGGATACTTGGGTGAATCGCAGGCTTACGAGACCCTAATCGAGCACAGGATCTTCATCCTTATCGTTAACAGCTACGGTCTCAACAAGCCTAACAGCCACCCCTATATTCCCGCACAGCTTGATCAAATCACGAGATAAAGATTAGTGTTCATCACATACGGGATTAAAAAAGGCAATCTTATCAGAACCTTTACTAATCCTAATTGAACACTCCTTCATCATGGGCCTCACCAGCCAGCCTAGAGACACACGTATCAAGTAATCCCCTATAAGAACCACCGGGCTATGGGGGCTAAGGTACGTTCTCTTCATCCCTAAGTTGACACTATCACACACATTGTTGACTAGGGAAATCCTGATTATCCCAACTGGATATTCAGAAAATCCCACGAGGTCCTACAGCAAAACCCGATTAGGATCAGACCTTCTGTTCTTTCAATAACCATAAGGCAGATCCTGGTCTTGGACACTACATTGGCGTCGTCTGTTGGGATCGAATAATAGATCATTGCCACCACCACCATGGTTAACACCAAGAGCAACGCACGAGACCTCCGTGATCGCATTAAGCGCAATCATAGTAGACCCCGGAACTTAAAAAACCATGAACGCAATCCTACCGGAGATTTGCGCGATCATTTGAACCATAGTCGTGGGGAAAATTCTCAACCGCCTACGAATTCTCAGCCACAACACACCCCCATAATGGCACCACCAGGAATGAATATGCCACCTCTACCTCATTCCCGAACCCATAGTGGCCCCTACACTATACGATCCGCCCATGGAGATTCAAGCAGTACAGTTCCTCCAACCCATGACACCGCACGTTCCCCAGGGTCCAGGGGAAACCCGACCCATAACTCTGTAGCCATCCCCCATACACATTCCACCCGCAGAACCTAAACCCCCCAATCTCAACCTCACCATAAATCCAGGGGCGCAACCCCCAATTTCAGGAGTCAACCCATTAGCAGGTCATACGCAACCACGGCATCTTCTCGGAATCGCGAGCAAGAGATGTTATATATCATAAAGCAACAAACTGCTCTTATCCAACAGTTGGGAAGAGCCATTGCCGACCTACAACCGTTGGCAATGGCCAGACTTGCTCATCCTCAACCCCCTCCTGAGCCGTTGGTTAACCACCCACCCCACCAAATGCCCAACATATCATCCCAATTTCAACTTCCCTCACCCCTTCTCCTTGAAGCCAGCCCAAACACAGACCCTAGTCAAGGGGATTTCCATCCTGGCCACCCTGTTACCCCAAACATCATGGAATTTGAAACTTCACAAGGGATATTTAGGCCCTTCCAATGTACCACATTACAACGGCCTGACCGATCCAATGGATCATATTGTCTCTTACGAATGGGCAATGAATTATTATGGAGGGACGATCGGATGAAATGTCGAGCATTTTCTATGACCCTCGAACCTTTTGTATTGAGATGGTACAGATCTCTCCCACGGGATTCGGTAAATTTCGGTGAATTCGTGGGAAGAGATGAGAAGAGTTTTTCTAAACAGGTACACACCCAACTATATTCAACCAAAGTTTGATCATACGCTGGCTGTAGTTACACAGAAAACTGACGAATCTCTTAAGGATTACTTGTCCCGCTTCCACACGGAAGGTAGCTCGGTTCCACGACTCGAGCCTGGAGTGGCGGTTTTGCTCTTTACCCAAGGTCTACAACCTGGGGATTTCCGTAAGTCTCTAATCGGTAAGGTCCCCAAGGATATGGCAGAACTCAGACAGCGATCCAAAAAAGTTTTAAATTTGGAGGAATTCCATAAGGGCCAGAGATTCAGAGACGATCGGCAAATGTCCGACTCTCAGGGTCAGAATAAACAAAAGCGTGACGAAAGATTTGGAGGTAGAACTGAAAGAAACGACCGTGATTGGAGACCACCTCCTAGGAATAAAATTCAGGAGTACACTCCTCTGACTGTTCCTAGGAGTCAGATCCTCCGAGAGACGATGCAGACTGACTTACGCTCGGCCCAAAAACCTCCTACTATGAGAAAGGGCTCACAACGTGATAGGTCGAAATACTGTGACTTTCACAGAGGTTACGGTCACACAACTGATGAGTGCATCTGGTTGAGAGATTTGATTGAGGAAATGATAAGGGACGGGAAGATACAGCAATACATCAGGGATGCGGCTGGTCAAGAGTAAGGAATAGATCACACTCCCCTGATAGGGCCAAGCACCGAAGGAGCAGGTCCCCTAATGATAAAAACTCTGGTCGGGCAAAGGACCAACCCAACTCCTGAAAATGATAAATCTCCAAATGAGTTTCTAGTCAACACCATTGTAGGCGGGTTTTCCGGGGGAGGTGAGAAAAGGTCTGGCAGGAAGAAGTACATCAACCAAGTCCTAGCTGTTAGTCAGAATGCCTTTTTCAGATTTCGAGATAGACGTGCTGAACACCCTGAGGGTTGCTCCTTCTCAACTCCATCCTAACGCTTGGGCCTTCGTCCAAGCCTTCCAGCTGGTATGCTCAGCTAAGAATTGGATGTGCACTATTCCAGTTTTTTTTAATCTTTTTGCCCCGCAATCATTGCGTATCGGTTTCCAATGTTGGAAACAACAAGTGGAGGTCTGAAGAAAACTCAAGTGTCACCTCCGTGTAGACGAAAAGATGAGGGCACAGACCATGCTCAACAGCTGGACTCTTCCTCTAGCCAGAAACATCTAAACGGTCGACAAAAATCCGACTCTTAGGTTTAAACTCGGCACTGGCTCAAATCACCTTACCGAGCTTAGGGGCTTATGTAGTGGACCTGATCATTATCCGACCAATTCCACTTGATGGCCGACCGATTGAACGCTAGGGTAAGGAACACCGACCATTATCAGTCGGAAACATGCTACGTTGAGATAAGGATACTTGGGTGAATCGCAGGCTTACGAGACCCTAATCGAGCACAGGATCTTCATCCTTATCGTTAACAGCTACGGTCTCAACAAGCCTAACAGCCTCCCCTATATTCCCGCACAGCTTGATCAAATCACGGGATAAAGATTAGTGTTCATCACATACAGGATTAACAAAGGCAATCTTATCAGAACCTTTACTAATTCTAATTGAACACTCCTTCATCATGGGCCTCACCAGCCAGCCCAGAGACACATGTATCAGGTAATCCCCTTTAAGAACCACCAGGCTATGAGGGCTAAGGTACGTTCTCTTCATCCCTAAGTTCACACTATCACACACATTGTTGACTAGGGAGATCCTGATTATACCAAATGGATATTCAGAAAATCCCACGAGGTCCTACAGCAAAACCCGATTAGGATCAGACCTTCTGTTCTTTCAATAACCATAAGGCAGATCCTGGTCTCGGACACTACAGGAACAGTTACACTTACACAAGGTAGTGCCACGTGGATGCCTTCTTTGAGTAGGAAATGCTAACTTTGAGTGAGAATACAGGATTTCAAATTGGGTGAAGGAGAGAGCAGCAATAGGATAGCTTTTTATAATATAAGAAGGATAATATACTGGTATCTCGTTTTGACTCTCTTAATAAGTCTAGCATTAGAATCGAGTTTTATTCTTTTGAACAAGTTAAAAAAATTTATGTAACATTCGCAAAGGCAAAGGGGTTTGGGAATCGTAACCTCTCTAAAAAGCAAAACTATTGCATTTTATTTGTGTCAGATAAGGTGAACACGAGGTAAAGAGTAGTGGTAGAAATGAAACTGTGGTGGACAGACCCTCGGTCCTACCCCTCTCTTAGCTAGCTGACCATATTTAGTTACATAGAGGACCGTGCCTATACAGGCTGAGCACACTTTCAAACAATCACCTCTGGCAGACTCGGACCGACCACAGGAATCCTATCCCTTAAAGACCCGAGCTCCGGGCGCGTGAAACCAACTTGCCACAGGGATAAGACCCTCTAGTACAGGATGAGGACAAATGACTCACTCCCTTATCCACTAAGGGACACGTCAGCCTTATTGGACCTCTGTATAGGCCCGTAAGGTACAGCACCATTCCCTTATAAATAGCTGTCTCCAGCTAGGGGCTCAGGTACGTTCCCTTACTCCCTAATTACTCTCACTTGCCACACCAGCGATTAGGGGAACCCTAGTTATCCCAACTGGATATCTAGAAAACCTAAAAGATCATACATCAATCCAAGATCATATCCTAGTTCTTAGATCATCCCTGGTCTTTAAGCTTCTCCTTGATCTTGGACATTACATTTGTTGTCGTCTGTGGGAATGATAAACCGTCATCCCCATCCACAACAATGGTAAACACACGTGGTAACACCAGAAACTCTTCCAGGGACCTTCGGCACCAACTGGGAAGGAACTTGTTGTAGTCTCCAGGAGGGTAGTGCAGACAACGGAATGACAGAATAAGGAGAAATGATAGAAAAGAAGAAAGGGGAAGGGGACCTAGGAACGAGAGGAGATTCATTCCTAGGCCAAAGTTTGACGAATAAACTCCTCTCAAAGTTTCGAGGAGTCAGATCCTACAGGAAACCATGCAGACTAATTTGAGAATGGCTAAGTGACCCCCTGCATTAAAAAAGAGTTCCCAGAAAGATCATTCAAAGTATTGCGCGTACCATAGGGGGTATAGCCATACCACTGACGAGTGTACATGGCTCAGAGATGTAATTGAACAAATGATAAGAAAAGGAAACCTTCAGCAGTACGTACGAGAAGCTCTTACTCGACGTCCTAGAAGAAGAACCCCTTCTCCTGACAAGAATGTTCAAAGAAGAACCCCCATCACCCACAAGGCAACAAGTCACTCAACCCACCAACCAACAGCAGACTGCCAACCAACAAAGAGGAGCTATGGTCGAGATAGCCAACCCCGATCTATGTAACACCCCGATTCGGCAACTTGAAAACTTAAAACCAAAGTAGTGAAAATTAGGGCCATTTTTTTTAAAACAAGTGTTATGTGAACGTGAGAACACTAGACTTTTAAAATATAATTACATTTATAATACGTGTTCCCACATTACATAAACTCTTTCAAATTCCAAACCGAGATGCCACAAGACACCGCACTTTGAAACCCGTTTTCAAAGCTTCATTTAAACTTGGCCCATTTAATTGTCTCAGATAATCAGTTTCAAATAAAACTGTTGCCGGGGTACAGTATGGTCGAGCTAGGGAACTAAGAAACTTACATTGGAATACATTCCGCCAGGGGGATTCCTAGCTTCTAGTCATGCTTTCTAGCATTTGTTGTCTAACTCCGGCCTTGGTCGATGAAGCCCACCACGCTTCCGCTGCGCCATCTACCAGTTGCAATATCAGCAAGTGCCAATACGACAACATGGTAGGAGAGAGTCAGTGTTCCGAACACTAACGGGTTGACCTTGCGGTCTCCGGGTAAATTCGAGGTAGAAAGAGACAGAAGGTATAACATAACTAAAACAAATTACTAAATAATGCAAACATCATCAACATAATGCATCTAGCATGTTATACACATAGCATGATTTACAACAATAATATAAACATCATCATCAACACCATTACATTATTTGGGGTTCTCATTCCCAACTTCTTTCTCACAAACTTTCTCCACTTTCCTCAATCCTTCTTTCCTCATAATCTCCACACTAAACACTTAATCCAAGAATTCACTCATTTTGTAAATCTTATCCGATACTTAATGCTTTCTTATACTTTTCTTTGGAACATCTTTGTCTTTTAAGTTTTATTATTTCGATTAGCGTCAATGATGAGGGGGAAAACATCATTGAGCTCACACACGTCTACATCTCCTCGGTCAACCACCCAACCTAGTCGGAAGCAAACAGGAGTACAGGACCTTTACCACGCGGGCACGACAGCTGTCACACAAACAAATGGTCCCTGACCAGGAGGTCTAGCCTTAATAATATCATATCATAAACATGGCACGCTCTCAGCGGCAATTACAAATGCCCCGTTCTAGTCCCTCTCACTGTTCCTGAACTGCCATAGGGGTGACAGCACTATTCCGATCCCGGGTGTGGAACTTACCACGGCATTAGACCCAGTCCCTACCACGTTAGTACGCCACATGTGGGATTCATTCCGCCCAGAATAGTACTCAAGGCAACGTGACGTTTTACCGCCTGAGCCTACCCTAATGCATTCATCAACCCGGATATCCCTGATATCTGGGGTACCTTCCTCTCCACTACTTCGATACGTCACTCATATCTCACCGCGTTTGTACATGTCTTTTAAAGTTTTATGCTTTAATTACGGCTTAATCCTAACAGTCGGCTCATCCTTGGTGCATCCCTTCAACGAAGCCCGACCACTAATCGCAAACTATTCCCCCTAAATCTCATTGGCCCTAGGCCACAAATCACTTTTTCATCTCATCATCAACAATCACAAAACTCATTCTCATTCACATCATCAACGGATTTTCCTCGTCTTTCCAAAACATCTTTCGCAAAACTTTTCGAAAACATGGTTTCACAAAACTTTTTCAAAAATAATCCTTCCAAGAACTTTCATAAGAATTTCATTTTTCACAAAAGCTTTTCACAAATTTCTTTTCACAAATCTTTTTCAAAAATCACAATTTTTGGGTGAGTGTTAATGGAGGAGCAAGCTCAACTCAACACTAAGCTTCTTCCCAAAAATGTGAACGAGGAAATCACGTCTTTTCTCAACCACTTTCTCACTTTCATAACTACATCCTCTTTCCAACATCAACTCTTTCCACTCAATATCAATTTCTCTTTCTTTCGTCCTTTATTTCTTTTGCATTCCATTCTCATCATACTTCATCTCTTTCTCACTCGTTCTCATACTTTCTCTTCAACCTCATCTCATCACTTATTCCTTTCTTAATTATTTCTCGTCTTTCTCATTCGTTCCTCTTTTCTCTTTTCGGATTTTCTTATTATTCTCACGGTTCTATCATCATCATTTCACTAACCATACACAATCAAATATTTTCTAAACAGAATAGAGAATGCTCAACGAAATAAACATCTAGTATGCAAGCAAATAAACATTCATCATGCAAAGAAAACAGGTAGACATCTAATTGCAACGTCCAGGTTGCCAAATTCGCAGTACTCTCACAATCCGTCCATTCGGATTGCGGGCAACCGCGTTACGGGACCACAGCACTTTCACTCACCTGGATGACGTCACATCCCATGACTTTCCAAGATTCCCAGTCGTAATCCTTGCTTCTTTCGCTTCCGACACCCACACTAGACATTTTTCCCCGTGCATTAGAAACGATTTACGCGAATTCTTAATTTCGTTTTAAAACACTTTAAATTAATCCTCTTTTTAAAAGCACATTTCCAATATCCAAAAGACTTTAAATCCAAATTGTTTCCTTTATAAAATGTTTCCAAGAAAAACCTCTTCAAACAATTTCTAAAACAATTTCTTTTTCAAAACAGAATCTTTTCTCATAGTTTAAAACACTTGGGTTAAAGAAATCATTTTCCTTAAACACTGAACGAGACCCTTAGAAAACAACTCTTTGAAAATCTTTCTTAAATCAAATACAAAAAATTAAGAAGGAAAATTCCAAAACCAATCAAATTAACTTATTTAATTTATAAACTTTACAACATCCTCAAACACTGACCAAAGATCATCAATTAAGAATCTCAAATTAATTTAAGTTATCTAAATCATTCTTTTTAAATAAAACATTTTTCAATTACTTTAAAATTCAAACATGTATTTTCACCAACCAAGTTCACAAACAGATCCAAAATAATTCCATTAGTATGAAAACATCACATACAAATTCAAAGAACTCACAAACAGTATAAAACAATTTCAATTCATCACATACACAAACAGTACATGCAAGTTTTAAGGCACTCAAAGCATTCACGAATACATATAATGCAAGAATCACGTTTTCAATTATTCAATAAACTTATTTATTTTATTTCTAAAAACCAAAAAGGAAATCAAACAAACAACATATCATTCCAATCGCACATACACAACATCATGCCCACAAAATATGGTCATTCACAAAGGTCATTTCTTAGAAACAAATTTCCTAGCTATACTAGCATGCTTAGACCGAATCATCTAGGTGCAATTTTTCAAAGATTGATACACACACAAAAGCATAAAGCAAATGAAATTATTTTCTTTCTAAAAACCGAAAGCATGAAAAGGAAAATTTAACAATCTTAATTTATTTTTCTTAACTTAAATCAATCAACCAGGTAGAATCACAAATCATTTTAAAGTCACACACACATATTTGCAATTAATCCGTGTATGCACATTCTAAGCCATTAAATTAAATTAGTTTCATTATGTATGTAGTTTAAACAATGATCAAATATAATTTCCTATTTCTATCCCTTATGGCCGAATACTAACATGTAAGAATGCAAAGTTTTTAGTTCAATTTTCAACATACAAGAATCACAAAGTTAAAGCAAGACATCAAACACTTCACTTAATTTCAAGTAAAAGTCAAGATACACTTTAAACTCAAAATACATGCATGCACCTAACATCTCTAGATCTAGTCTTATCATGTGCATGCATCAACTTTTTACATAGTAAAAACATGAAATTCATTTTTATTCTCTATGGCCGAAT
Source organism: Crotalaria pallida (assembly GCA_037953625.1). Classification (NCBI taxonomy): domain Eukaryota; kingdom Viridiplantae; phylum Streptophyta; class Magnoliopsida; order Fabales; family Fabaceae; genus Crotalaria; species Crotalaria pallida. The sequence continues at coordinate 35,260,106 of CM075655.1, read as the reverse complement.
GGCCTTTTGCAAACTTTATCACATATAAAATCAATTATTTTAGTTAAATTATGTCCATTTTCCAAAAATCATATTAAAGCTTGTCCTTTAAATCTTCCTTACAAAACCGTGACATGCATTAACCAAAGACATGATTTTTCTACTTGAATTTAACATGCATGATTTAAAACTTGGATCATTAAATATATATACACATAAATCAACAAAGTCATCATCAAATCATCATAAAAACCAAAGATCTTCAACTTTATTTTCAAGCAAACTTAGATCATGCATTCGTTCATGAGGAAATTACATAACATATTATAGATCATCATTTAAGCAAACAAAATTTAACATGCAAGACTAAAAATCTTAGATCTATCATTTATCAAGTTCCAAGCATACATTAATTTATCAAATCCTTTCTTAAAACTCCATAGCTCACGGTTTTTAACAAGAAAATAAACATGCAAGACCAAATAATTTACTTTATCTTTGACTAAACCTAGATCATGCATTTACTTGCCAAATAATCACATACACACATATAGATCATGATTTAGAACAAGAAAAACATACATGCAAGAGAGATTTGTGTTGAGTTTCATAAAACTCAAACAAAACTCTAGATCTTTAAGTTTGAGTTTGAAAAATTAAGATCTAGCAAGAAAATCACAACCGAATCACACACATAGAGCTACACTTATTACAATTTATTTTTAGTCCATGAAAGTTCTAGATCAAGAAAGAAAAATTCACAAATTCATCTTACAAATCACAAAAACAAACATGCAAGAAGAAAAAGAAAGAGATCTAAAACTAAAAAGGGAAAAAGCTAAACTATTACATTCTTCTCTTGATCTTCGAGTTTCCTCTCATGAAGGGTGGTTCCTCAAGCTCCTAACACTTAGGTCTTCAAAGGAAATGGCTTGATCTAGTTTTAGGTTTCCTCCTCCCTCCTTCTACACCATACGGCCACCACTCTCATTCTCTCTATCTCTATCTCTTTTCTATTTTCCTCTAAGGGTTTGAGAAGTCCCTAGAGTTGTGTTTGTGTTGGTATGGTGGAAGAAGTAAAATGGGTGAAGAAATGAAATGCACCAAGGCTTCCCATGCATATAAACAATTCATCCTTCCTCTTGTGCCCTCATGTATAATTCGGCCATAGCATAAGAAAAGGGGCAATTTTGGGCTTCTAAAAGTTTGCATGGCTAAGGTCTCAAAAATCAAGGAGACAAGGTGGAGTGGGTTAGATGACTAGGGGTCACTTAGGTTCAATGGATAGTTGGTTTCTTAGTTAGAGTTTTATTAACTTGGTTTGGTTTATGGTTGCATCCTAATTCCTTTGGTTTCTCACTTTCTTACTCACTAAGTCTCTCAAGTCTTAGACTCATCTACACACACACACACACACGTATAATGCATACACACACACATACACATAATTCGTGGCACTCTCACACACCTACACATGTCTTGCAAATTTTTTTATTTCCTAAACCATTAATTTATTCTTAATCATTTTTACTTATAAATTATTAATTCACACAATCATGCAACTAATTTTAACAAATTTCATTCACACCCTTAGTTTCATGCATCATACAGCACACATATCAAACCAAGCATGCATCACATAAAAATTTCAAGCCAAATCAAATAAAAATCACTTTCTTCAAAACACAATTTCTTCAAACTCGTATTTCACTGTTCTGAAAATAAATTTTTATAACACAACCCAGAAAAATCTGAAAATCATATTCTTAAAATCTACGCTTCAAGACGATCGTTTTGATATAAAGTTCGTAAAAATCCGAGTTACGGTTTAAAAGTTACGAATTTTTAAAGTTAACAGACCCAAAAAACTTCATTTTGATAAAAATCACTTTTCCATAAAATCACAACTAACTTCTTTTAAATTAAACCAACCAAAATCATTCTCTTTTCTTTTATAACAACATACTTTGTTCATAAAAATCCTTGAAAATTATCACTTTATTTCCTATTCACATAAAATATTTTTCCGAAAATCGTTTACGCACGTTCGGGAAAAATGTGGGGTGTTACATTCTATCCCCCCAAAACCTTAAGGTTAACACCATTGCAGGAGGATTTGCAGGGGGGATAGAATAGATCTGACAAGAAAAGATACATCAACCAAGTACTCGCTATTCATGAACATCCAATCCGCAAAAGAACCTCAAAAAGTGTCCAAATTTGTTTCAATGATGATGACCTCGAGGGAGTCATTCCGGGGCACAATGATCCAACGGTAATAACTGCTTTGATCGACAATTATGAGGTTGCTAGAGTCGTTGTCGACCAAGGCAGCTCAACATATATTATGTTTCTAAACCTCTTCAAAGCCCTCAAGCTGAAAACAACTGACCTTACCCCTTTTGAGGGGAACCATCTCAAGCTTCTAAATTCCTCACTTAGAGCGATTTTCTTTAGTCACTTCAAAGCTCGCATGAATAGCCTTTAGACTCAATGCGTTTGTCATCACCTTCACCTTACCAAGTTGGTAATGGAGCTCAAAATCATAATCCTTCAAACTCCATCCATCAGCGTTGCCTCTTGTTCAACTCCTTCTGATCAACAATTACTTCAACTCTTATGGTCACTAAACACCCAAAATGTAGTGCCATAAAGATGATGCCTCCAGATTTTTAGAGCGAGCATAATCGTTGCAAGCTCCAAGTCATGCGTCAAATAACTCACCTTGTGTGTATTCAATCGCTTTGATACATAAACACCCACTTTCCTTTCTTGTGTCTACGCTCTTCCAAGTCCTTGCCTTGATACATAACAATACACTTCAAAACTTGTGCATGGATCGGGCAACAATAACACAGGAGAGGATGTTAGCCTTCCCTTCAATTACTTAAAATTTTCATCGTACTACTCACTCCATATGAAAGGCTAATCCTTTCGGGTTATTTTGGTTAGAGGTAACTTGACTTTAGAAAGTCCACTTGTGAACTTACAATAGTTCCCAATCAGTTCTGAGAACTTCAAACTTCAGCAACTGACTTAGGTTGTTCCCTTTACAGAATCACATCCCTCTTTGTTGAATCTACAGATGCTCCTTCCTTAGATATCACGTGTCCCAAAGCTTAACTTCTTTCAACCAAACTTGCACTTAGAGAGATTAGCATACAACTACTTCTATTTTAAGATCCATAACACGTCCTCGGGATGTTCCGCATGCTCCTTGAGACTCTTCTAATAATTTAGGATATCATCAATGGGCATTAGCACAAACGATTCCAGATAAGATCTAGAAATTCTGTTCATGTAGCCCATGAAGATAGCAAGGCATAAGTCAATCCAAAAAACATCACTACTTACTCCTAGTGTCCGTATCGGGATTGAAATACTGTCTTGGGAATGTTTTCCTTCCGGATTCCGATTTGATGATATCCCGACCTTAGGTCATCCTTAGGAAATATTGAGGCTTCACGAACTCATTCCATACTCAATCATCTTCCCTTGGCAAAGGATGCTTGTCCTTGATGATGCTCTTATTCTGTTACCGATAATCAACACATTCGCGCAATACTCCCATTCTACTTCTTATCGAACAACACTGGAGTTCCTCAGGAAAACACACTTGACCAGGTTAACTGTCTCTTGTACTAACTCCTCTAATTGATTCCTTTGACTTGGCGATTTTCGATGGTGCCATTCTATAAGGAACAATATTGATGCGCCAACTCCTAGAATCAAATCAATACTAAACATGACCTTCACGATTCGGTGGCAAACACCGACATTTCATTAGAAAATATCCGGAAGATCCTTCACAACAAAGATCTCTTTAGTTCTCTTTTCCCTTTCACCACTATTGCCGATAACAATACATATACCTCTTGGGTACCGGGTTCTTACCTTTTTATCCCAATTAATTATCACATGGTTTTTAGACATCCAATCCAAGCCCAAGATCACGTTTAATTGCGAAAAAGGTGAGTAGACTAAGTCTACTCCAAAGAGATAACTCAATAGAATAGCTCCGACATACATGGGAAACAACTACAAGAAAACTTGTAGGGGTTCTACCTTGAGATAGTAGGGTGAACCAAACATAGACAAATTCAATCAATTCACACCCTCACCAAAGAATAGATAGCTTCAGAGTTATAAACTCTACAAGGCTGATTATTAAGGAGATACCTACCTTGCACTAGGTCTGGGGATTGGTTAGCTTTCATACCACTGAGGGTAAACACCCTCCCCCAGAGTCACTGGCTTACTAACAGGTCCTTAGAAACCAACCCTCATTGCTATCATACTTCGACTTAGACTACAGTAAACACTTACAAATCAACCCTCATAGCCATAGTAGACCAGCACTACGGACTTAGGGTTAGAACAGATCTAAAAATAAGTATATTGCTATCATACTTCGACTTAGACTACAGTAAACACTAATAGACAAACACTAGGCCACATACCAAGGGCCAAGGGATAGAATCTTTACTCCAATTAGAAGTATGTACGAGCATACTTCACAGAAACTCCACATATCTTGATGACCAGCGTATTGGACCACACACCCAAGGACCAAGAGTCAGGACCAATGCTCTGATACCATAAAATTGTACGCCTTTTCTTTTTAATTAATAATAATAATAATCTCACTAAACAGGAATTGAAATGATTATATTAACTTATCCACTTCGAAAATTTGGAATATAAAAAAAATTCCTTTGTTAATGCCTTTGATTATGGTACTCAACTTGAAAGTATAATTGAGATTGGGTTCGGTAGAAAAAATGATTGTTCGTTGAGTATTTAAAATCACTTTGAGATAACTTCGATAGCTTGAATTAATTTCCAAAACTTATGATCTCTTGATAAATAATTTAGTCAATAAACTGAGTCATCTCAGGAGTTTAACTGCATCAATACTTTCTTTGTACTGACCTCAAATAATAAAATCAGAGTCAGAGGAATATAGATAATTTTTATTGTATACTTTCGAGTTTATCAAAAGTAGGATAGGACACTTGTACATAAATCAGTCACCACAATTTCATGAGTACCACATAAATATCAAAGTATGAAAACTAAGTTCTCTCTCTGATACATCTCTTAAAATGTGTATACTATATTTATTATCAAAAATAGAGACGTTCCAGAGCTGATCATTGGTCCTCTGTCCATTCGTCCGTCTGGTCGAGTAAATTCTTTAACATGAGAGCACACGTCATTTCCATTTATAGTTAAATTCTTTAATTATGGTGACATGATGTATGTTTTCTATCTCTCAATTTCCTGGGATTCTCCAACTATCACTTTCATGGACATCCATCCAAACAACCCAAATATGCTCCAAGGGCACAATTATACATTCTCATAACGTATAGCAAAACTTGCTCGGAACGTAACATATAACGTCATTCCTCAGGTGAACGTCATGTCGCGAAGACATAGCAACCACATCAACGGCATCCCACAATGCTGGCCACATTACCAAAATGTGTCATCGAGCAATTCGTAACCATATAGCAATCATACTTGGAACGTGATACATAACGCCACTGCCTAAGTGCGCGTCACGTCGCAAAGACGTAGAAACCACATCAACAACATCCCACAACACTGGCCACATTACCAAAATGTGTCATCAAGCATGTCACAACGAACAAGTTTGGTTCATAATCAAAACGTCCCATTTGGATTGTACGTTCACGTTCCCAGAACGAATTCCCATCAATCTCAACAAGATTCCTTAAATGTTGCCCACACCTCTAGAATGTGTCCATCAAGCTTGCCATACAAACTTTGGCACTCCCAGAGTACAATCTCACGTCCCCAGAACGAATAACAATAACGATCAAGCTTGGTACCAAAATGTTCTAGTTTGAATGTACGTGTCATCCTCAACAACATTTCCCCGAATGTTGCCCACACTCCTTGAATGTGTCATCAAACTTGTCATGTCCATTTGGTACTCCCAGAGTACCCTCCTCATGTTCCTTGAACATGACAAACGGTAACTTATCACCTTGTCACCATGCATGTATGCACATAATTCCCTTTAATTTTGTATTAGCCATTAATCTCATTGTTTGCAATATGCAATGAATAGGGTAATTAAACATAATACACATTCATGCATAGTATAATCATCATAAAACTCATGAAACAAAGTGTCACAGCCAATACTTTATCATTAATAAGTTTGGGTTAAAAGAGGTTAAGTGAAAATGGCATTTTTCAACATTTTTGGCCTTGGTAATCGATTACCCAGGGTGGTAATCGATTACCACGTGTAAATTTTAAATTCTGCATCAGACAGAGGCATGGTAATCAATTACCCAGTCGTGGTAATCGATTACCATGATAGCAGATGCAGTAAAAATGAGGTTTTAACATACCATTTTCAATTCTAACCAATTTTAACTTAAACCAAAGGTCTACAAAGTTTCACTAACATAAAATGGACATGTTACAACGCTGAATTCATTCCAAATCATAGAGGGTTCATTTCACTCATGGATTATGCATAAAAGTTACATTTATCACAACTCCACATAGCATAATCAAATATACTCACACTTAACATAAAAAAAGTGTTCATACAGTACATATGCAACATATTGAGCTTGCTCAAAATGAATTTTAAGCTCAAAGGGGCCTCTATTGCCATAATCCTATTTCAAAACTATGCCCTTAAGCCTCATGATGGCTCATCCTACTTTCTAATGCATTTCATTCTCATTCTAGCAAATGGTAAGCTTCCCCCATACCTTAGGTTCGTGTTTGAACAGAGGCTCTACTCAGAGAAATGATCAAACTCCAATTTCCACAAAATCCCTTTTCAGGTTCATGCATGCAGAGCAGTCTCAGCAAGGTCATAAGACCAGAGAAATTGATCCATCAAACATGCATAACATTTAGGGAAAAAGGTTAAATTACGTTCTATGCAACATAAACTTTGAAATCAAACAAGTTTCAGACCAAGAGGAAACTTAAGCTTACCATAATCGAAGCTCAAAGTCAGCTCCCCAACTCTAAAATCCGGTTTGACAGATTCGAGCACCCAACTTCCCAAGCTCACAACTTGCTCTACACTCACTCTTAACTCACAAATTTGGTAGCTATGTAAAGCTCGTGATTCAAGCTTTACAATGGTGTATCCCTCATTAACTAACTCTCAGAATTGAAGGAGAATCGAAGGAATCAAATCATGAACACTAAACAGAGCAAAACCGTGTTCTTGGTCAAAATGGGGTTTAATCCTTCAACCCAGGTGCCTTTTATAGATCAATTGGGTGTTCATGCAGTGGGACACGAGTCCAAGGACGTGTCTTGGAACTGCATTCGTGTCAAATTCTGGGTTTCATGGTGGATGATTCATCAAACGCACTCATCTCTGACCCTGCTGCGTCGTGGTAATTGATTACCGACTCCTAATAATCGATTACCAGCTCTGAAATTCTCAAAAAAATTATATTTTATTTCTTTTTAGCCCAAAAACTTTTTAATATTGCACTTTGGTCCTTTATCAAGGACTAAATTGAAAATACTTATTTTGGCATAAAACATTATGACAAAACACCTCTCATATATTTATTTGCTTAAATACACATAATGTACCAAATTACATTACTAGATTAAGATTTATAATCGATTAATTATAAAATCTTATAATCAATAATTATTAATCAGGGATTAAAATTTTGGGGTGTTACACATAGCATCACTGCTTGTGATTTGTATATTAAACAAAACTAATAACAATAAATCTGCTGATTTTTGTCCACTCTAGGGAGGGAGGGAACCATCACTGCATGTGATTAGTATTAAGTTCCAGGTGGAGGCATGTCACTACTTCGAGGCATAGTATAGCATCAACTTTAACCCCAAACACATTTATTATATAGTTAGAAAATTATTTTAAAAATTGTATTACCATCACTTACAAAATCATAGTATAGCCTCACTCATATTTGCATGGGACAACTTTTCAAAAAAAGAGGAACAACTTTGAAAAAAGAATAAAGATAGATATACATGTGTAAATAAAGATAGAGATACATGTGTAGGTGATTATTAGGGTTAATCTTACGATAAAATAGGTCTCCATTGTCAGAGTATTCAGGTTGATATTTTTATCATTATGAAACATAACAATATATTCAGGTAATAATAATTATTGTTACTTAAAAAAAAACATACTGCTTGGCACGCGGTGAAAGATGATAAAAATAGAAGTGCCAATAACAAAAACAATAAAATCACTGTTAACAAACAAAATATTTTAATAATTATATATGTCAATATAGAGATATTACTTGCTATTGTGACGCTCTCTTTTTAACTTGAAAATAATTAATATTTCCAAATAGTTAAATACTTGCTATCAAAATTAGGGCTAGAAAATTTTTCCTTTTTAATATTAGTACTTGCTCAATCAAAAACCCTTTTGGATATAAACTATTTCTTGAATTCGGCTTAGTAATAATTTAGTTTCGAAAGAACTCTCGAGATAACAATTCCTTAATTTTCGAAAACATTATTTGTAGTTATTATTAAAATATATCATTTGTCTCTCGAGTGGTTTTGAATAAGTAAGAACATAAATTTATCACCGAATCCCTTTTTAAATATAAATCAGAGTTCGCAGAAGTAAAAATAATACTTATGGGGTTCTGCCGAGGAAAATAAAACATCATATATATATATATGTCATAGCATAATATGAAACCCCATCAGTACAGTAAGTAGCAAGTAACATCAGTCGAGATAGCAAGAGTTTATAAAAACATACACAATCCAGCTGTATGAAATAAAACCTCACTCTAAGACCTCTCAAAATATATACAATATATCACATAGTCTCAAAATAGAAGTCTCAGAGCAGGTCTTCAGTGTCCTCAGCAGCTCGTCAGATCCTCCACAGCTCTATCCCTAGGATCTAGGATCCAAAACACCTATGCTATGCAGGCTCCTATGAACCAGCAGGTCCACCTCTAGCAGAAATAGTCAGCTCAACATGCACCTCCTCCTCGCTCTCATCCTCCACAGGGTCCTCCTCGACCTCGCCCGACTGTGTAGAGACCCCACCACTGGGTCTAGGATCTGCAGAAGCAGTCCTATCATAATCAGTCGGACCAGGAGAAGGAGTCTCCTCAGTGACAACTCTATGGGAAGAAGGATGGGAACGAGTGGCAGCTCTAAAACGAAAACTATGAAAACGACGCATAGGTCGAGCCGGGGGTGGTCCTCTATATGTGTAAAAAGGTGGAACATGCATAGTATAGACTAATGGGATTCTAAATCGACGAGGTCGCACATGCACCAGAGGGTTAGAGTGGTAGAGAGTGATCTCAACCTCCCCCTCAAAAGTGGCACGGTGCTCCTCATACGTCCATATACCGCTAGGGATAGGGCGTATCTCGATGCAGGCTAGGTATCTGGCCATCACCTAAACAGGGCACAAGGAGTAAGTATACACAAATACATAATTGATAAAGACTAAAATTTACAATCACAAATATATCATGGACAGATCATAATGCAAATACATATGAGCACACCAGTTTTCAACATTATAACTCTTATAATGCAAGTGGCATGATGTATGATTTTCTATCCACAACTGAGGCCTCTAAATGTCCATCTTGGACGTCCATCCAATACACTCTTGTGTTCCCGGAACACCGACATTCGTTCCCAGAACGTAATGCCGAACCATACTTGGATAATAAGCATCACTCCTGGAGTGTGCACCACGTTTCCAGAACGCATACGTTCCCAGAACGCATAAAAACCAGGTCCCGGACACTGGCCACATATCTATAATGTGTCATCAAGTAGGTTATAATTTGGTACTCCCGGAGTACCCTCCTCATATTCCCAGAATATGATAAACGTTCCTACCAACCAGACTTCCAGTCTATATGTATGCACAAACATCAGGGTTGGTTTTATCTTTACATTAATTAATGTGATTTAGAAATATTCCAATTTCTATTTTGAATGACCTGTTTGAGGCAAAATCTTTGACATAAAAATTCTCCTTTGAATTTTCTCAAAACATGTCTTTAAAACTTAGATTGGGAAAAATATAATCAATGGTATTTAAAAACTTAACTTTTTATTTTTCAGATTCAGGTACTAACCGGTTACAGTTTCAGGCTAACCGGTTAGAATTACAGACCTGAACTGTTAACCATTGCAATTCAGAAAAACCCTTTTTTCTTGAATTCTCTACCCAATCTATACATCATTTAACCTTGTTTTATGCCTCAAAAATCACAGTTTCCATCATTCAAAATTAAAATCACATTTGTTTCTATAAGACATAATTTTCTCTTGAAAATTATTCCTTTAAATCAAGGTATTAACCCTCATCATTTAATCTGAACCAAGACAATGTTGTCTACTCATTTTTCAGATTGTTTTCAATGAATTTAGAGTGTAGATTTGAGTAAAGTTAGTGCAATTTCAGGACTATTTTATAAATTGATTTTCTTTTGAAATTTTGCAGTGTCTAACCGGTTACAAATATCGAGTAACCGGTTAGATTATGCAGTCAGTCCCTTAAATTAAGGGTTTTGACACACCATTTTCTTTGTTTCTCAAATCTAACCCAATTCCAGCATTTAACAGGGTTCATATACCATAAACAAACATGTTTCACCACAGAAACCAATTTCAAAGTGCATGCATCAAGTTCTTTGCATCAAATTGCACAAAAAGTCACATAAACACAATTTAACACAACAAAAGTCATAAACAACAATTAGTTTCTGATTTCCAGTCTTAATTCATTTGCATGCATCAAATTAATGTTGATCAAACAGAATTGAGCCAAAACTTTGGCCTCCAAGCCTTTGTGCTTAAAACACAAATGCCCTTTTTGAGTTTTGTGAACTCAAATCCTAATTCATTTGATTTTTAGTCTAAATCTAGTATAGTGTAGACTTCTCCCATACCTTAAGACTGAATTTGATGAAGATTTGACACAGAACTTGAAGAAATTACCCAGACTTCTCACAAACCACAGCTTTGTTCTCAGCCACGAATTTCACCAACAAGGTCCAAAGATCAGAGGATTTGACACAGAAATTGACCAAAGAAATTGGGGGAAACGATTAGAACTCAATATAGGTAACATATACTAAGGAATGGAAGTGATTTGAGACTTAAGGATTGACTATACTTACTAAAATCAGATCAGCTTCCAGAACATGCACAACAGAGAATTCAGAATTCAACTCCCAACTTCCCAAGTCGATTTCTCCTTCCACACAGACCCTCAACTCACAAATTTGGTGTTTTTACAAAGCTCAAGATGTAAGCTTTGCAATGGTGTATGGCTCTCGATCTCACTCTCAGGAACAAAGACGAATTTCTCCACACGAAAATGGAACCCTAATTCACTCCCTCAACAAGAATTCAGCTGCATCAACCCTCAAATCCTCAGAAATTCCTCTATTTATAAGCAAATTGAACTTACATGCAGGGCGACGCGTGTATTGCCACTAATCTCAGGCAGTAATCGTAGCGATTACGGAGTTAATCAAGTGATTACTCATCAAAATCCACTAACCCAATTTCTGGGTTCATCGTCTAACCGGTTACAGGGCATTACTAACCGGTTAGATTAGTACAAAATTTAAAAATTATTATTTTTAAATCTTTCCCTCCAAGAACCTTTTTAATATTACTTTTAAGTCCTCATTCAGGGACCAAAATGCAATATCCTCATATTTTGCATTTATTTGCCATATAAAAATATTTCAACCCATTTTTATATTTTAGGCTAATTAAATACAAAATATAAACTTGGACAATTTCTATAAATTAATAATAAAACTTTTTATTATTAATTTCCTATTATTCGGAAGACGAAAATTAGGGGTGTTACAGCTATGGTCTCAAATCAGTGAGTTAATTACATAATTTAAACCATTTATTACCAATTATTTATATTTCTAGATAGAAGTTCTTGCAGTTTTCATTGCAAAGGGTGATAGATGAAATGAACCGGGAATGAAGAAGTGGCCCAAGAGTTAAGGTTGGAAAATATTAAGTTTACGATTAGTGTTACGAGACAAAAATAAATTAAAAAATCTACACAGTATCTAATGTGACGTCCTTCTTTATAATATATATAATAATGAATATTTCCAATATTCGCTTTATGGACTTTTCCATAAATAAATCTTTCGTACAAAATTTTCATTATTGAGAATTAACGTTTCTCGAAAACACTTAGACTTATATTTAAACATTAGACCTTATCGTTTGAGAATATAATGAATTCAGTTGTTTCATATCAAGTCATAGAAAATATCTCAAGACAACATTTATCTTGAAAAGATAAACCTTTCGTGATTACAAACTTATCGTTGTCTTGCGAGGTTAATTAAGAATAAACTATAACAATCGTCGAATTCACTTTTTACCAAAATCAGAGTGCGCGGAAATAAAATAGTACTTAAGGATCAGTTATGAAATAAACATCATATATATATATATTATAAGGAAAAGATCCCATAAGTACAAGTCATCAAAAGATACAAGTCCTGAGTAATGAGTCCATAAACTGAAAGTATAAAATATAATATAAAAGACCTCAGCTCTCTAGCACTTCAAAAGTATATACAATATATCATAACTTATAAATAAGTAAGTGTCAAAGAGCAGGTCGAACTGGTCCTCCAAGCATCCATCCGGGTTCACTGCAGCTACATATCGAGTCCAGGGTCCGTACCACCTATACTATGCCTTTACCTAGGAACCACTCGGTCCTCCTCGAGGTCTGGTAGCCGGCTCGACTGGTACCTCCTCCTCGCTCTCTCCCTCCTCAGGGTCCTCCTCAATCTCGTCTGTCGGGGTAGAGGCCCTACCATTGGGTCTAGGATCTGCCGCAGGCGCAGTCCTAACAGTACCCGTCGGACCAGGTGAGGGGATATCAGCATCAGTGAAAACTCTAGAAGCGAAGGGATGAGAACAAGTGGCTGTCTGAAAACGAAAGCTATGGAACCTACGTACTGGTCGACCTGGTGGTGGTGGTCCTCTCTAAGTATAGAACGGGGGTACGTGCATAGTATAGATAATAGGAACCCTAAACCTACGAGGGCGCACACGAGCAAGGGGGTTAGGGTGATAGAGAGTAATCTCCACCTCACCCTCGTAGGTAGCTCGGTGCTCCTCGAATATCCATATACCACTAGGGATGGGTCTGATCTCGACGCAGGCTAGGTTTCTGACCATCACCTAATAAGGGCACAGGGGTAAGCATATACATACACATAATCAAATAAGAGCAACTGTAACTAAACATTCACATATATCAAATCATCAACCAATATGTAAATGCATATGTTCAAGCCAGGTTCATTTATAATAAAACTCTTTAATTATAACGGCATGATGCATGACATCTCTCAATCCTGAGATTCTCCAACTAAATATTCTTTCGGACATCCATCCATATCACCGGCGTATTCTAATCCAAGAATAATTTATAATACGTTACCTGAACGTATGGCGTACTAGCTCGGAAGTGAGAACAATGTCGCCTTATCTGGCGATCGTCACATCGCCAAAATGTAAAAATCACTTTATGATACACAACGCCGCTCTTTTGCATGCGTCATGTCGCCAAAACGTAATGATCATATCAACAGTATATCACATATTGCCCACATCATCAACCTTAATGTGTCATCGAGCTAGCAGCAACATTTGACACTCCCAGAGGCCCTCCTCATGTTCCTCGAACATGACAAACGATAAATTCCACCAACACCATGCATGAATGCATTAATGTCTTAATTGAGTTGTTCTTTTAATTTATTTTATAATATCCAACTCATTATAAAATAAATATAAATTTTATGCATATCACTTAGAAATAATAATCCAATATTATTTCAAGTATGATTTCAGTGTGATCTCTTCAAAATCAACGTTTATTTGCAAGTTAAAAATTATTAGAAATTAAAAATAGTATTTTTCTGAGTTTTTAACAATGATAATCGATTACCACGTGTTGTAACACCCGCAATTTTCTCCATTTTAATAAACTGATTTTTGGCGATTTCTGATTGGCGGATTCTTTTTAAATTGAGATAAAAATATTATTTGGTTTATAATGACATGTGGAAATGAAGAAATTGTTTTAAACTGATTAAATATTTGATTCTTGTGTTTTATTGATTTAAAGGATTTGTTTTGTAATATTATTTTGTGTTTTGGAAAAAGTGATTATTTATTGATTTCTTTAATTTATTTAATTTTGAAAATTCATAGCTTTTGACTGGTAGATCGGAATATGACAAATTTACAGTCATAACGATCGTAATAAAATATAGAATTTATTTTTGTAATGTTTGTAATTTTATTCTGCAATTCACGAAATTTTTATATTTTGTGAGAAATTATAATGTTTTATTTCGTAAGAAAATTTTATTATAATTTTAAGTATTTTGTACTGTATTGGAAAAATATTATTTTCTACTGTCCAAGTATGTTGCACAGTTTTGGCATATTTCTATGCATTTGAATTTTGAATTTTAAATTAGGAGACATCCATTTATTAACACACAAGTCCCTAGGGCAACTCAATTAACACACCTTATCTCTTAAGCCACCTTAATTAAGATTAGCAATTAATAACCCTATCTATGAGAGGATTTTCGGCCAATGGGAAGCAAGGCTTATTATATCATACACACTCTCCCATTTAAATAAATTTTTGGACCCTCCATTTTATAAAACCCACCCCCAACCACCTAAATCCTATAAAACCCACCCCACCCCTTCTTACCACTCTTGTTCCACACACACACACTTAGACAAAAAAAAAGAAAGATAGAGAGAAAAAAAGAAGGGTGGCCGAGAGGGAGAAGGAGAAGAAAGGGGGGAGCTCTTGCAATTTCATATTGATTTTTCATCATCCTCTTAGTTATCAATCTCCAATCTTACTTCTCATTCTCTTTTCCTTTATGCTTTTCGGTTTTACCATTGGTTTTAAGAAGGGATTTTTGTTGATTCTTGAGTTTTTGTTCTTGCATGTTGTATTTTTCTACTTCCCTTGCTTTTCTATGTTTGATTGTATATGTATTTGAGGTTAAAAATGAAAAAGTGAGCATGCATCCCCTTTAATGGAGCTCAAGGTTTTTGGTCCTTTTTCTATAAAATAATTTTTGATCTTTGATTTGTGTTTTTATGTTGAATAATGAGTTGATGTGTGATGTTCATGAGTTATTTGTTATTAATTTGCAAAAATTTCTTTTGATTTTTCATTACATGTCACGGTTTTGTTTTTGGGAAAAATGAGTTTGTTTCATTGTGCATGTAATTGGTTCATGATTTGTGATGATTATTTGGTATATTTTTGAGTTCTAAGTTTGATTTCAAGAAAAATGAAATTTTGATTTCAGGTGTGTATGTAAGGGTATTCAATTTTGACCCCTTTATGTTAAAATAATTTTTTGGTCATCGATTTTTAATTCGAATGCTTAAATATAAGAGTGTTAATGTTGCTTATAAACTTTGTATGTTTTATTTGCAAAAATTTCCCTTATTTTCCTTATGCATGTCACGGCCAAGGTAAGAAAATGAGTGGAATGATTTTGTTTTATCATGCATGTGATTAGTTCTTGGTTTTTGATGTACGATAAGTGCACTTTTAAGTGTTAATGAAAGAATGCATGGAAAATGAAATTTTTATGTTGACTTGGCATGATTAGGGCTATACGGTTTAGGGTTAAGAATTATGCAAATGAGTTTAATGATTTTTGGTTGAATAATTTTGTATAAGTAGGTGAAATGCATAAGAGTGTGCATGTACTTGTTTGACAAAAAAATGTATACTCTTATATATTATTATGAAAAGTGATTTTATGAGAGAAAAGTGATTTTTTGAGACCGTGAGGTGACTGTCCAGAATTTTAATTAAAGTATTTTAAATGATAAAATGTTTAAAAGTATTGAAAAACATGAGTTTTAAGTGTTTTAAGTTGTAGTAAAAGCTAGATTGCATAATGGAGATTTTTCGATGCTTTCGGGTTCGAGTGAGCTGTTGTCCAAGACGGACCAGCTGAGGAAACCGCAATTGGTGGTTGAAACAACTAAGGAACCCTCGGAGAACACCTAGAAGGGGGGGGTTGAATAGGTGTTTAAGAAACCTTGAAAGATTTTCGAACGAAACAAATCGAAACAATCAAAACAAATGATTTTTTGCAGAAAACTCAGCTCTTAATCGATTAGACTGTGTCTTAATCGATTAAAACCAGAAAGTACACAAAATCTTAATCGATTAAGGCTTCTCCTAATCGATTAAGCACATGCAAAACTGAAAAACCACTTTTCAATCGAATACGAAAATCAATCAATTAGCACGTATGATCAGAGATTCAGCGGAAAGGATTAACACCAATATTCTTATTGATTACCTAGGTTATGAAAATGATTTTCCCAAATCAATTTGCACAATTGAGATTCAATTTAATCACTTATGAAAAATCAATCTTTTCTAGGTTTTCAACCAAGAATGTATGAAATGACAAGAATGTAAAGAGTTAAGGGTTTAGAGATACTGCACAGTGATTTATCCTGGTTCACTTTCATCCACTTGAAAGCTACATCCAGTCCCCTCTTAAACAAGAGAGATTCTTCACTATGAGGAATTAGAGTTCTCAAATTACAAACAAATGCCTCTAAAGACTCCCTTCTTGATAGCCTCCAAGAGATACACCACACTCTTGTTTTGCAATCCTATTGACCCTCTAATCTAACCTCTATCCTGTGCTTGTTGATAACTCCACACAACAAGTCTTCACTTTGCTTGATGAACCACCAAGACTTCTTCTTCAATTTGATTGGCTTGCTTGATGATAATTGACACACCAAGGCTTCTTCTTTTGTTGTAGATAACTTGCCTCTTGCAAAGATTACAACTCAAATGAAAACCATATAACAATCCTATGAATCTCTTTCAATAGCTATGAAAACATCACATAAGAGATTCCAAGATTAATTCTTGATCAAAGAATGTAAAATAGAAAAGTTTTGATCTATGAAATTGAGAGAGAATAGAGTGGCTTGATCTTTTTAAAATGAATATGAAAATGATGTTAGTTAATCACAATGATTAGGAAAAGGTTTATATAGAATACCCAAAAGTTATGAAACTTAAAAACTAGTTTTGAGAAGTGAAAAACGTATTTTAAAAACCAGTTGTACAGGTCTTAATCGATTAGACTGATGCTTAATCGATTAAGCACTGTAACTTTGAGTATGTTAATCGATTATGATTAGTCTTAATCGATTAAGATAGTTCAAATCACTTAAAAACTTGTTTTCTCAAAACTAAACCTTTTCTTTCAAACCTTTAAGCCACCTATTGATTTTAGGTTAAGTGAAAACTCAAATTATGATATAATCATGACCTTGATAGAGATTCACTACCCTCTAATGACTCTAACCAAACTCATCAAAATAAAAGACTCAAACTAAAGATATTACAATTATACACAACCTAAGTCTTCATGAGCTTGTTCTCTCTTCTTCATTTTTTGAATGTTGTTTGTTTGTTGAGCTTGAACTAGATCAACACCTTTGTAGCATGTTCAAAACCTTTTGTCATTATCAAAACATTCTCAATGGAACTTACAATCTCCCCCTTTTTGAAAATGACAAACATGTTTTGAAGTTGTTTGAAGTTCTTTGAAGTTGTTGATACTTGAACCATTTGATCACTTGGTGAGACTCTTGCTCCCCCTCAATAAATGCTTTTGACATTTGAAATCCAATTGATAGAAGCTTGATTCTCCCCCTATCTTCAACAACTTTGCTCAACCTATATAAAAACAACAAAACAACCCTTTCTCCCCCTTTTGGCATTATCAAAAAGTAATATATACCAATTGAAATATAAAATGCTAAGCCAAAATATAGAGATCAACATTCATTTCTTCACAACATTGATACCAATTGAAAAATAAAAGAACTATACTTTGTAATGTGATACCAATTGGCAAGAAATATGACAATGAAATATAATACCAATTGAGACTAAAAAGGTCATAATATCACTTAACAAAGTAAGATATCAATGTAAAGAAATATCACAATAACAACAATAGCATGATAATCATATAATGATCACACAATGATACTAATTATGAGTTTTGTAGAAGAAATATCAATTGAGAAAACTACAATTGTCAAAATCCAATAATATCAATTATGCCAAATTGTAGAAATTGAGACTTGAAGAAGCAAAAGAATAAATAACACTTGTAAGCCCTTTTTCTCTTCAATCATACCTACAAAACAATCATGCTTTCCCTTTTGGTATCCAAATGGTTTTGGATCCATTTTTGTTAGTTAAGGGACTCTCACCCTTTTTAACCCAAACAAAATTTCCTTTAGGTATACCATGCACTTTAATATAACACACATTTGAAGTATGTCCATGAGTACCACAATAGAAACATGTTGGTGCATTTGAAAAATCAACTTTAGAAAAATCAACAACATTTCTATGAGATTTACTCTTAGCATTAGTATAACCCAAACCAAACTTGTTTGAATTTCCTTTTTGAAAATTTAACAATGTACGCAATCTAATATCACCATTTGTGAAACTTGCAAGCTTATTTTTCAAAATAGCATTTTCATCTTTAAGCAACTTGCAATTCTCACAATCAACCACAATATTCAATCTACTAGCACAATCACAAGAAGAACTAGCATATATGAGATCAAGGGTTTCATTTTCAAGATTAAGCTCATCAACTTGTTTTTGAAGTTCTAAAATCTCTTGTTGATGTTTAAAATTGAGCTTCTTTCTTTCAATGTTTTTTAAAGCTAGTTTTTCAAATTGTTCATGCATTTCTTCATAAGCATTATATAACAATTCATATTTAGAAGAAATTTCGGATTTAGTATGACTTACATCGCTTTCCTCGCTTTGTTCACTTGATTCATCATTTGAACTTTCCTCTTCATCTACTTGAACAAGCAAGTTGAGAGTAGCGACTTCTTCATTATTCGAAGAACTACTAGATGTGCTTTTCTTCTCTTTTTCATCATCCCAAACTATGTATGCCCTTTTATGTTTTGAATTCTTCTTTTCTTTCTCCTTTTTCTTGAGAAACTTAGAGCACGAGTACTTGAGATGACCGGGTTTTCCACATTCATGGCAAACTACTCCTTCTTTTGATGTCTTGGTCTTGTAGTGTGGGGAAATCTTCTCTTTACCTTTGTCTTTGTTCAACCTTCCTTTTCTCCTTAGAAACTTGTTAAACTTCCTTAGTAAAAGTTTCATTTCTTTTTCATCAACATCCGAAGCGGAATCTTCACTTTCACCATCATCGGAACTCTCTTTCTTTTTATATGAACTATTGGCTTTGAGAGCAATTCCTTTTCTTCCTTTGTTCTTATCCGACTCTTCATGCATATTCAAACGTCCAAGCTTCATTTCATGTTCTTGAAGCTTTCCGAAAAGTGTTGCAAGATCCATAGCATCCAAATTTTTAGATTCTACAATAGCCGTTACTTTTGGTTGTCAATGCCTATCCAAACATCTCAACACTTTGTTAGAAAGTTCACCTTGTAAGAAAGTCTTACCAAGAGAAAGTAAATGGTTAATAATGTGAGTAAAACGTTTTTGCATATCATTAATAGATTCATTTGGAAGCATTTGAAACAATTCATATTCACGCATCAAAACATTCAATCTAGCTCTCCTAACCTCGCTAGTTCCTTCATGAGTCACTTTTAAAGTGTCCCACATTTCCTTAGCACTAGCACATTGTGAAACTCTAAAGAATTCGTCATAAGATAAAGCGGAGGTGATGATTTTTTTTCTTTAAAATCATATTGAACTTTCTTTCTATCATCATCATTCCACTTATCCTCGGGGGTTAATTGTGCAGCTCCTTCAACTACGCTAGAGGGAATGTGTGGACCTTTTTCAATTGCTTTCCAAATTTCAATATCGATCGCTTGGATAAAACTTTTCATTCTTACTTTCCAATAAGCGTATCCCTCACCGCTAAATAGTGGGGGACGGTTTATTACAGCACCTTCACCTCCAAAAGGGTTTTGATTCGAGCCCATGGTTTCCAAAGGATCTTTTTGAAAAAGCTTTTAAGCTCGTGTCTTTCGACCGAGCTCTGATACCAATTGAGGAAACCGCAATTGGTGGTTGAAACAACTAAGGAACCCTAGGACAACACCTAGAAGGGGGGTTGAATAAGTGTTTAAGAAACCTTGAAAGATTTTCGAACGAAACAAATCGAAACAATCAAAACAAATGATTTTTTGCAGAAAACTCAGCGATTAAGACCAGAAAGTACACAAAATCTTAATCGATTAAGGCTTCTCCTAATCGATTAAGTACATGCAAAACTGAAAAAACCCCTTTTCAATCGAATACGAAAATCAATCAATTAGCACGTATGCTCAGAGATTCAGCGGAAAGGATTAACACCAATATTCTTATTGATTACCTAGGTTATGAAAATGATTTTCCCAAATCAATTTGCACAATTGAGATTCAATTTAATCACTTATGAAAAATCAATCTTTTCTAGGTTTTCAACCAAGAATGTATGAAATGACAAGAATGTAAAGAGTTAAGGGTTTAGAGATACTGCACAGTGATTTATCCTGGTTCACTTTCATCCACTTGAAAGCTACATCCAGTCCCCTCTTAAACCAAGAGAGATTCTTCACTATGAGGAATTAGAGTTCTCAAATTACAAACAAATGCCTCTCAAGACTCCCTTCTTGATTTCCTCCAAGAGATACACCACACTCTTGTTTTTCAATCCTATTGACCCTCTAATCTAACCTATATCCTTTGCTTGTTGATAACTCCACACAACAAGTCTTCACTTTGCTTGATGAACCACCAAGACTTCTTCTCCAATTTGATTGGCCTGCGTGATGATAATCGACACACCAAGGCTTCTTCTTTTGTTGTAGATAACTTGCCTCTTGCAAAGATTACAACTCAAATGAAAACCATATAACAATCCTATGAATCTCTTTTAATAGCTATGAAAATATCACATAAGAGATTCCAAGATTCTTGATCAAAGAATGTAAAATAGAAAAGTTTTGATCTATGAAATTGAGAGAGAATAGAGTGGCTTGATCTTTTTAAAATGAATATGAAAATGATGTTAGTTAATCACAATGATTAGGAAAAGGTTTATATAGAATACCCAAACGTTAGGAAACTTAAAAACTAGTTTTGAGAAGTGAAAAACGTATTTTAAAAACTAGTGTGTAGGTAACATGTTAAGTGTTCCTGGCCATCTCAAAAGCCGGAACGTGGGGTCTAAGAGTCGGTCGTATAGTGGCAATTGATTGTATGTGTTTGGCCACTTATGCGCGAGACTAAGAGATCCCTTTTTATTATGATGTTATGACATGATGCTATTTATTTATGATGATGAAATGATATGACTTGTTTCTCTATGTCTGTTGAACTTTTATCTGAAATGGAAAAGTAATCATGTTATATTATCATGCTGCTTTGTTCGGTTAATGAGGGGAATGATGAAAATATCAAAGACGCTAATGAGAATAATGTGATATGGTGGAATTAGTGATAAAAAGGAAAAGATTTTAATGACGTCATGATGTGCGTATAATAAAAGAAATGATAAAGAGTAATGCGAGCGGAAATCAATGATGCATACATGGGAGCAGTGAAAGAGGTATCGTAACCTGTGTAGGGTTGAGGACCCCCGATGTGAAAGATTGATGTGATGTGCTGCTGAGTAAGGAGCTTCTCGATGTGCTATGCTACTTTGACGATCAGGTAACGATAAGGAAGCGTTAATGCTAAAGATTCTATTAGAGGTCGAGGTTCACCGAAGGGATAAACAAGGGTGACTCGCCGAACCTAGGAATAATAAAATATTGATAAAACATTAAAAGACATTGAATAATACGGCGAGTTGAGTGTGAAGTAGGGGAGAGGAAGATACCCTGTTTGTCTGCGGATACTCAGGTGTGTGATTATGATAGGGGAGGGTGATGACGGTGAAACGTCAAGTAACCTAGAGTGCTATTTTAGGTGGAACAATTCTATATGTGATCGGGGATTAATACCCAAGGGATCGTAGTGTGTTCCACACTGCAAACTAGAATAGTACTGTAGCCCCCTTGATCAAATTTGAAGCGGTGAGAGAGAACCTGAACGAGGCGGGCAGTCGAATGATTTTGGGCCCTTGCGGTATCGCGTAAAATATAAATTGTCGAAATGACCGGCCTGTACGGTTGTGGTCTTGACAAAGATATTATATGCTGTTGGATTTTCTCGGTTGTTCGACCTGCGTGGGTTAAGGTTCCTGTACATCCCGTTTGCTTCCGACTAGGCTTGGATGGATTGGAGGAGATGTATATGTGCTAACCCAACTCCTCGACGACTTACCTTTTGTTCCCGGTCGTCAATGGATGCGCTTTAATAAAACTTAATAAGAAAAGATTACAAAGATACAAGTATAAATCCTTGATAAGTGAAACAAGAATTATGTAAGTATGCAGTATCAAAGAGAAGCCTTCGGGCAGGAAGAAAGCTTGGAACCATGGCTAAAGTAAGAATGTGGAATTGTGGCTAGAATCGTCAAGTTCGTTAAAGGAAGGATGATAATGATAAATGTCGAAAAGGAAAATGGTGATAACGAAGATAATAAAGGAGAATAATGAATTATGCATGTGTACTTGACATGTTGTTATTTAATTGTTTATCTTAATATGTTTGCCTGCTGTAATTCCAAGCAGTCGGCTTATCCACCCGGAAAAGCTGACTCTCTTTCTGTATTTCTTTTGTTTTGGTGTTCTCTTGGTCTCGTGACGAACCAATAGATGGTGGACCTGATGAAGTTTACTTTTGAGATTTACCACAACGGTAATTGGGAGGTGAATCGCCAAGGCTGGAATTGGACAGGTGGCTCAGAGGTGACCATCAAGGACCCAGGACATACTCTCCAAGGAGATTCTTCTGACCCCCGAGAATGTCGTTTCTCTTTAGTGGATCTCCGGACTGGAGGACCGACAGACTACCATGGTGGCTACCCACTACCACTGCCTGCACGTATTGACCCTGGAGCTGAAGAGGTGGATGTCTACGAGGACTTGGATCCCATAGAACCTCTCGAGAATAAGTTGGAGGCAGTGCCCCAGAGTGACCCAGATGAGGTTGAAGAGGACCCTAGTGAGGGCTCGACCCCAGCTGAATATTCTGATGCCGACATTTGGGAGTATGATCCGGAAGAAGTGCCTGCTCCAGCGTCCAGTGATGAGGATCAGTAGTTAGTTTATTTTTAGTTATGTATTATGAGTCATGTATGTTATTGGACTTTAATAACTTTTCTGGATACCATTTACTCCCATATTTGTAATAATGTTTTCTGGACTTGAGAATCGAAAAAATTGAATAATGATGTAAGTGGGATTCCAAAGCGCGGTGTTGGTAACATTTCGATTTGGAAACCTGATGGATGACGTGAAACATGATTGTAAAACTTTTATAGAAAAATGTTTTGGAAAAGAAACGCGTTCGCAAGAAAGGATCCATGTCCATGTCATCAAGTAAAAAAAATGGACTCATATTTTTATGAATTAGAAGTTTCTAAATCGGGCTGTTACACGTGTAATTTTTAAAACCTGAACCAGATACAAAGGAGTAATTGATTACTCTGTCGTGGTAATCGATTACCCATATCAGCAGAATGCAGAAAACTTGGATTTTGACATACCATATTCAATTTAATCAATTCTAACTCAAAACCATCATTCACAGAGATCAAATGGCAATAAACAAATATGCTCCAACACTGAAATCAATTCAAAACTCAAAGAATCCAACAATCCCATGGATTATGCATAAAACACAACTTTTAACAACTCAACATACCAAATCTCAATACATGCAATTAAATCATGTTTTCAGACATCTAACACATTGCATGCACATAATATGAGTTGCTCACAACACAGAGAGAGCTAAAATTGGTCTCCAAACCAAAAATCTATTTCAACCTTAAGCCCTTATGAGTCTCATGGTAACTCCCTATACAAAACCACTAAATCAATCTTATTCTAGTGAATGTGAAGCTTTCCCCATACCTATAGAACGTGCTCCAACAAGAACTTTGCAGAGGAAGGGACTCCAACTCCAAATTCCACTAAATCCACTACATGCAGACAGAGTTGCACAAGGTACCAAAACCGAATTGGTTGACACATGAAACAACCATGAAAATTGGGGAAATTAGTTTATATAAACTCTCTGCAACATGCACTAACTGAGGAAACGAGTTTGGAATCGAATGGGTTCGTGTGCTTACCAAAATCGAGCTTCAAAGTGAGCTCCAGGAACCAGTTTTCAAGTTTCTGCAGAATTCGAACCCAAACTTTGCAAGCTTGATTCTTCCGGCACGCACACCCTCAACTCACATTTTTGGTATCTTTGGAAAGCTTGAGATGTAAGTTTTCCAATCGTGTATAACTCTCAGCCTAACTCTCAAAGACGAAGACGAATCGAACCCACGAACTTAAGAACCCTAATTCGTGTTTCAGACCAACACAAGCCAAAAATCAACCAAATTCTATCAACCCATGAGCTTATATAGAGCAATTCAGGGTTCATGCATGGCGACACGTATTTTCCACTATGGTTGTGGTTGATTTCCTGTCAATTAACGAAGCAATTTGGGTGTCATTAAGTGTTGAGTCATCAAACGTACTCAACCTGAGTTTTCTGCACGATGGTATTGGTATACCATATCATGGTAATCGATTACCACGATGAAAATTTTCAAAAATTTATATTTTAATCAACTTCCCTCCAAATACCTTTCTAATATTGCAATTAGGTCCTACACCAAGGACTGAATTGCAAAACTAATATTTTTGTACAAAAATTAATATATAAAAATATATCACATATTTTTATATTTCCTAATACACATAATGTACAAAAATAAAGGTTTTTAATAAACTCAATTAATTATAAAATATTTATTTTAATTAATTTTTCTATTATTCGAGAGACGAAAATTAGGGGTGTTACGTCTAATCCTTGACATCATGTTTAATATAACTAAAAATTGAAATACCAATAATTTCCTGGACAACATATATATATTAACAAAACTTTTAAATTTGTGTCAAAGTTGTGTCATTTCATGTGTCACAGTAACCCGTAAACTTTAAAAAATTATAATTACCTTTGATATATGAAATGTTATATGCTCATTTCATTGCTATTACAGTTACGGTTAGGGTTAAGGTTATGGTTATGGAGATAAGGGTTACGGTTAGGTAAAAGGACAAGGGTTTAACGGTGTGGTTATTGGTTCTTATTTTTCTTTAATTACTATACTAATTATTTTTAAGTCAGCTAATAACAT
Source organism: Crotalaria pallida (assembly GCA_037953625.1). Taxonomy (NCBI): domain Eukaryota; kingdom Viridiplantae; phylum Streptophyta; class Magnoliopsida; order Fabales; family Fabaceae; genus Crotalaria; species Crotalaria pallida. The sequence continues at coordinate 35,234,712 of CM075655.1, read as the reverse complement.
AATTGTTATGGTTTTTATTGCAAAGTTGTGAACTACGAATTAAGAAACTGCCCAAGGGTTCCTATTTTTGTGTTCTTGACCATCTCTTCATATTATAATAAAAAATATAGTTAGACATTAATTAAATTTAACACCGTGGCAACTACTATGTTTTTTGTTATAGTAATTAAATTTAATACCGTCCCAACTAATAATAAAAAATCTCAATTTTTTTGGAATGGCAACCATACTTCCATGTTAATTACTATTAATTAACATACACGTCAAAACATGCATGACACGTCATTGAACTAAACTAAATCAATAGTTACAGGTGACCTCACTAATAGTAGTTAACCTAACATCAATACTATGTAACATAAAAAAACACAAAAAAAATAAAAATAAAAAAATTACGCAACAAATGTCCCATATCGTCAACAATAAAGGAAATTAATAAAATAATTTAACTACTCAAGATTAAAGGAAACATAATTGCATTCTCAACACTCAAACAAAGGTTTTACGCTAATATACCTAGGGTTAGGGTTAGAGTTCAGCAAAGGAAAAATGTTTAAGCTTAGGGTTGGGGTTATGGTTAATGGTTCCTATTAATTTTTCGTGGAAGTGCCTGCAACTTAAACATGATAACTCATGAAATCTTAAAATAGTGTATATCTGTGGATAAGGTGATTCACGAGTTTGCTTATTTCAAAGACATGTGATTCATAGAACACTACTATCCGAAAATTAAGAAGCTACTTTCACATTAAATAGTTTTAATATTTAACCAATGTATTACTATTCATTTTTTTAATTTAACCACTGTATTACTAATCATTTTTATAATTAACTTTAAAATCATTATTCTTTTTAATCAATGTTTATAAGTATTAAAATTAAAACTATACTTAAAAAAAATTGTAGCTTCTTCATTTAAATTAAAACTATACTTAAAACTATACTTAAATTAAAATCATTATTCTTTTTTTTTTGGTTAACAAAATCATTATTCTTTTTAATCAATGTTTATAAGTATTAAAATTAAAACTATACTTAAAAAAAATTGTAGCTTCTTCATTTAAATTAAAACTATACTTAAATTAAAAAAATTGTACTGCACTGGTAACGTACTGCACACAAGTTCAAAATACGTACTGGGAGTTATTTTTGTGGGGCCTGCAGTAAAAACAAAAAGAAAACGACAGACATAAGTAAAAAAAAAAATGAAAAACAAAAAAAGACCCAAGTAACGGGACGGAAAACAAAAAAACACCAACTCCCAGTTCATGCTACCTGTGACCACCGGTTGGAAGCAAAGTGAGTACAAAATCTCACCCCTTAGATTAATACACCAACAACTCCACGGATTGGATTAACAACCTCACACATGGTGCCTTGACTCTGAGCACCATGCTATAACTTGCCTATGTAAAGACACGGTTCGTTCTAGTATCTATGCAAAGTACATGGATGTTCAACTGCGAAGGTGATATGAGATTCTTTAGCAATAGAATATGATGGAACTAGCAAAGTTGAGAAGTCGAAGATCAATCCCAAAAAATAAGCTCAAGTGGTAGAACGACGAAATATAGTGTTCACAAATCAAGGTTTTCTCTCCCTCCCCTTAAATAGAAAAAAAAGTTTGTTTATATAAAAAAAAATCGAAGATCAACATCTTGACTAGGAAATATAAACTGTTCCAGATGGAGCAAGGAGAAACAATTGAGCATATATTTCGAAGATTCCAAACTATCATCAATGACATGAAATATCTGGGTAAAACATGACACAATTGCCAACGTGGAGATACTTTTAAGAAGTTTTCCCAAGAAAAGGGCTGTTAATGAATTTGCAACAACCTAATCTAAAGACTTGGATACTTTATCCTTAGGAGAGCTCACTAGCATGCTCTACTAGTGTATGAGCAAAAGATGATACAAAAATGAAATAACGAAAGAAAGTCTATAACTTTTAAAGTAGAGAAAAACGGCCCTTCAAGGGCACTCAAGGGAGAAAATCAACAGAAGAATATGAAGACGAAGAAGCTCAAGGAAGTGATGATGAAGAAGAGGAAAATGACGAGTAGAAACTTCATAAGAATGTGGAAGAAGAAAACAAAGATTCAGGCAGGATAAATCATTGAAGATTTCCAAAAGTGAGAAGAAATGGTGCAGCACAATCTCGAGAAAAGCAACTTGCTGTGAGTGCAAGAAACCTTGACACAACATGAAAAATTGTCCATCCCTGAAGAAGCAGCAACCTAAAAGACTCTTGAAGAAGAATCGCAAATGAATAATGGCAAGGGAAGATATTTATGATCTCTCAGAGGAATGGAAGATAATAAATGTGCAAATATTATAGCTTACATAGGTTATCTTCAATAGCCTGGTTTAATAGCCAGTTAAATCAGTTTCTTTTAGCTGATATTATTACGTAGTCTCTATTCCTGGAACTATTTTTACGTATTTTTCATTGGGCTATTGCTCCATTATTCAATAAATAAATATAAATTGATCTGAAAATACGATGACTATCTCTGTATACAATATACTGTGAGTTTCTTATTTGATAAATGACAGTTGAAAATAACATTTATCATAACAGACACTAAGTAAACAAGTTACAACATTATTGTACAATAACTAACATGTGGTTACATTGCAACAAGCCCGTTTAAGTGAAAGTGAATATGCGTCATTATTTAAAGGAATTCAATCTTCAAAACAGCTCAAAGCAGCAACAACTGACCCTGTTGTTTCAAAAGCTGATGCAATATCAGGGTAGTCTTTCCAAGAGGTTTTCACCTTCAGAGATGGGTAAAGCCACGTTTTAACCGAATCCACAAAGGAGTTTGGATCCGAGTTTAAAATAGCTTCCCAATCAACCTGTAAACCCTGTGGGATGCTTCCTGTGAACTCCATATTAGCAGCAAGTAACAAACCCAGCATAACCACAAATCCGACTGCAGCAGATCCTCTAGTCAGTGGCATGAAGTTATACCTGAAAAGCAGTTCAGTTAGATTTAGGGAAATGACTTTCAAGTGTTCAAAAAGAAAGATAATATACACACTTTGATAATGGCATACCAGTAATATGTCATCCTTAAAATGGCATCTCTCACGTTTTCAAGCAAGTTGAAATCAGCAGATCCAAAATTTTCACCACAGTAAGCATTGCAAAGAGCCTGAAAGATAACAGTCCCAGGATGAATACAAGGTAAATGTCACAATTCACTATTATAAACTATAAAGATACAAACAAAAACATGTTTTCATATTAAACTTTTGCTTTGGAAACAACAATGGATAGATGATAGATGATTAGGATTGAATTGAAAAGTGGAATGTTAAAAAGGTGGTAAGATGAACATTATCTTGATGATAATTGAATGATAGAGGAGCCATCAGATTATTGGTAAAGATTCAAAAGAACATTCCTAGTTTAAAAATAAGCCAAATAAAGTAGCCACATAAGGGAGCACATTGTATCAGTTAAATATACTATAAGTTGTTTGATGAGTAACATACTTCCCATGCCATTGCCATTTCTGCATCAAAATCTTCCCATCTAGCAGGTGTACAAGGTGTTTTAATTGCAAAGTCAAAACCATGTTCTCCCCTGAAAATAATATTTCATTAATTCCTGGATAAAATATACAAGCATGAAAATTAACCTAAAAAAAAGAAGCCCAGAAAGGGAAATGAGGAAGAAATAGCTTGGAATTTTCACAAGGCTTGTATCTAGCTTACTTTTTTACAAGCATTATCCTTGTCCCTTCAAGCTGTTTCCTGAAAGAAACATTAACATCCAGAACGTAAACATTTAAAGAAAAATGTTCGCAGACATTATGGTCAGTATGCAAACTTACCCTTCAAATGCAGTACTGTTGCACCAAGTAGCCAACCAGAAGTCCTCACCAACAACTTTATAAAGATCAGAACATGATTTTGCAATCATGATCTGCACAAAAACATTTAAGTTTCTATTTTCATAAAAGAAAAGACTAAAAATATTTTAATTAAAACTCTGTTGTACTACAACACAGACATGTAACATCCACCACAGACCATTATTAAAAATTATTAACATTCAAAAGCCAGGGAAAAGAATGATGAAGCATTTCTTGGAAAAGAAGTTCATTGGATAAAAAACATAAGCTTCAATCATATTTAGAAGGGGTATCCTATTCTACATATGTATTCAACACGAAAAACTATGTGACATATCGCACAAACTATCTGACGTTACGCACCAAAAACTCTATTGCCTATCATGCAATTTGGGAATTTCAACATCCTATCCTAAGCACACATTAACCACCTATGATTATAAGGTTGGTTGAAGAGTGTTTATAACACTGATTCTCTGACATGCTGTGTGTGCATACAGAAATCAGGCATTATCAAGCATGCTACTGAAAAATAAGGAATAAATAAAAGAAAACTAATGTATATCCTACAAGAACAACTTTAGTATATCACCCAGCAAAACAATGGCATAAATGGTGCATCACTCACGTGAGACAAAAAACTAAATTTTTCCCAAAGCTACACCATTTGGGATTTAGTAGTAATAGTAGAGACCTTTTGCATAGAAATCAAGCGACATTGCAGAAAGAATCACAACAGATCTAAATCAACAACTAACAGCTTACCTCTTCTAACTTCCCATCTTTAGAAAGATGAATGATCTCATCTGTTTTTCTGTGGACATATGATCTCTCCTTAATGACAGTCTTTGCAACATCCAATGTCCTGTGGCATTTTCAAATCATAAGCACTTTCTAAGCTGGTCGACTAATATAGAATAAATCAATAAAAATTGGCTCTTTACCTTTCGTAGTTAGGGTAGTAACGGACAACTTTGGCTTGACCCAGAATCATAGGTGTTTGAGAACCAAATCCAGAATTAAACTCTTCGCTGCAGTGAAAATAAACCAATTAAAATCCAAGATAAGATCTGAATTTGATTCAACTCCGAAATAATGGTTTAAAGAAAAACTAGGGACATCACCATTATAACTAAGAGGCTTGCAAACAATTAAAACAAGAGTGAAGGGACACTTTGGTCCCTCAAGTTTTTCGACAGGAACACTTTGGTCCCTCAAGAAATTTAATTCATTTTTAGTCTCCATGTTTTCCAAAAGTACCAATTTAGTCCCTCAACGAAGTGGCTAACGGAAATAGGACAGGGACTAAATTGGTACTTTTGGAAAACTTTGGGGACTAAAAATGAATTATATTTCTTGAGGGACTAAAGTGTCCTTGTTGAAAAACTTGAGGGACTAAAGTGTCCCTGTTGACTAAATTGTAAAGAAAAATTTGGAAATGTCCACTTCAAGCTTCAGGGGTGTATCCATACCTTCCTTGTTTTCTTCACCCAGTTATATGTTTGAAGGATTTTTACACGATTATTTGAAGGATTTGTTATTATTTTGGCAAGAGGCACATAGGCCCTACCCGGGAGGTGAAGGTTGGAGAGCATGTCTTAGCACAAGTCCCAAAGTTTAAGTACCTTGCAGAAATAGAAAGGGATGTAAATCATAGGATTCAAGCAGGGTGGATGAAATGGAGGAGTGCCTCAGGAGTGTTATGTGATAAGAAGGTACCACTTAAACTCAAAGGAAAATTCTACCGCACTGCTGTAAGACTGGCGATGCTATATGGGACGGAGTGTTGGGCGGCAAAGGGCACACAAGAGAATAAACTTCATGTAGCTGAGATGAGGATGCTGAGGTGGATGAGTGGGCACACCAGACAAGATCGGATTAGAAATGAGTATATTCGAGAAAAAGTTGGGGTGGTTTGGGCATGTGTGGAGGAGACCAGTGGAAGCCCCGGTTAGGAGGGTAGACCAAATGGAGGATACTATAAGGGCTAGAGGAAGAGGAAGACCTAGAAAAACTATAGGTGAAACAATTAAGAAGGATATGACAATCAATGCCTTATCAAAAGATATGATTTATGATAGGCCTTTATGGCGTCATTTGATCCATGTAGCCGACCCCACCTAGTGGGACAAAGGCTTAATTGTTGTTGTTGTTGTATTTGTTATTAATTGATTATATCAACAGGTGATCTTGTTTAGGCCAACAACTCTATGGACATAAGGATACTACATCTAATCTCTGAGACCAACTAAAATGCATGTTGCCTACACCAACCAAAAAAACGAAGAGGGAGAACTTTGGAAATATTTAGAATTTCTGCAACCGTAATTTAGCACAGAACAGGATAGGTCCATCATGCCTCCAGGACCAGGACTAAGGGATTTTATAGCACAATCAACATTTATATTAATTAGAGAGATCAGAGAACTCTCACGACAATGGAGATATAAAGAGCATGCATGCACGTACTGAACATAAATTAACACATGCAAGATTATAAAATTTCTCAACAAAAAAATAAAAACATGGCCAGACTGACACATGATATGCTCTACCAGAATACATGGCCCAAAGATGTATACCTTAGCTTGTTCACCCACACAACAGGGTCACAAGGCTCAGAAATCTGTCTCCATTTAACAGCTAATGAGTAAACATCTTGCCAAGACATTATACGGCTGGATGGTCTATCATCTAAAGTGCCATGTGAAGATGTTTCCAAGGCACTGCTTGTACTACAACCAGCACCTCCTCTGTTTTGACTGGGCATATTAATTCTTTCCCTCCTCCTGGCCCTTTTTCCATTTTTGGAGTTGCTTTTATTAGAATGTTTCCATTCAGAACGCCAAGCCCTTGAGACCTTTTGTGCAATTTCAATAGCAGCAAGTCCTGCCATGCGGTGCTGATAAATAAGGAAATATTAACATATATATACAAGTTTCAAAAAAAAAAAAAAAAAACGATTGTCACAATAATAACAAGAATACCACAGTTGTTGATTGGATGCAAGCCACTTTAAAATGCATTTAAGAAAATTACAACAATAACAACAGAAGCTTTGTTACAGGGTGGGGCCGACTGAATGGATCTAACACTGACAGTGTGTTCTATCCAAAATATCATAACTTCCAGATATTTGGAATTAAGTATCCAGAAAAGCAATCAAGCTTCACGAAGAGGTAAAAGTGCAAAACATATTAATATATACATAGACCATAGTTTGAGAACTATTTGAAAGCTGACAAAGTAGTATGATTCTATGAAACTCTCATGCTTTTTACTTTGGGAGATGTGACAGAAGTACTGTTCTATAATAAAATTTAAATTTCTGAGGGGAGAAAAAAATTCTGACCTGTTTTGCAGTTATTGAGTTAAAACCAGAAAAGTGAAACACTTTAACCATACCGACTTCATAGCTTATATTGTTATTCAACTATTATATTATTATTTTTCTGTCACACAAATTTTTTATTTTTTTTTTAAAGAAAAAGGTAATAACATGACCTGTATTAGCTCAGCTAACTAGATGTATATGGAAATAGTATATTTTCTTCTTTTGCAGTTTGTTAATACAACAAGATATACATGGGATCATTTTGTCAGATGCAATGAAGTCCCTATCTAAGTACATTTAGGACCAAAAAAAACAGAGGTCTAATTTTTCACATCAGAGATCGTCAAGAAACAAAAGTAGCCCTAAACCTAAAAAAAGGATTTGTTGGAAAATAAAGAAAAAAAAAATGATTACAATTAATAAACCATGAGATACAGAGATGATAACATATCAAATAACTTTACCTGGCGTCTATTGGGTAGGAAGCCAGGACAATCATACTGGATTTTCTTGCCAATGGAGTCAGCAGCCTGCAAAAGAGCAGCCTTCTGCTTTGTAATAGTAAACTCTAGCTTTCTAAGCTTTCCCTTTCTTGAAGATTCCCGCAAAGGAGGTTGCCTGAAAACCTTTTCACATACATTCTTTGGATGCAATTTCTTGCACCAGTACTCCTGAATATAACAAAGATAAAAATATAATATCATATGAATGGGAACCCCAGGGATAAAAAAACATGATATTTTAAATCCACACTAAATGGGCACGCTAATGAAAATATTATTTTTCCTTTTTCCCTTCTATTTTTCAGTAGCTGTGGATTCTTTACATACATGGTCATATAGAAGCTGAGAAATCCTTTTGTCAGGTAAACAGAAATACCCCCATAAAGTGCATCGATACCAGGGAAAGATGAGAAATACCAATGAAAGGCGGAGCTATTTTCATAACTTTTACCTTAAAAAGTGCATCAATATCCCCATCTATATCAAACCAGAAAAATTCGCTGCTATTCTTTGAGGCTGTGTACAGAGCAATCTCTTTCTGCAAAAGGAAAAAAAAAAAAAAAAACAGATGAAGTGCAACAGAGAAAGCTCCTAGTGAGTAAAACTTAAAGGATCCACCCCCAGAGCACCAAAGACATACAAGTGCCGAATTTCATAATCCCCTAAAAGAATCTACAGAACTAGTTATTATGTGACATTATCAAGGGAAAAAAGGCCCTACAAATGTGTCCTAAATGTACATACATGAAAACTAAGCAATAAAAGCACTGTCACACCTAAGCTTACAGCAGACACACACAACTAAGAGAGATGGGTTCTGATGGAGAGGTGAGCAACATATCACAGCTAACCATAGGTTCTCCCTCCAACAAGTGCTATTTTGGTACATGTTAACCAAGAATTGATAATCATTAACAGGTTTAAACTGGTATGAAAATTTTGGTGAACCTAGGTTCTTTCCCTGAAACATAGTTGATATTTGTGACTTGAGAGGATTGATATGATAAGTAACTGTTCAGTTAAGTGCTATTTGACCAACCTGAAGTTTCATTTTCAAGAAGATTAATGCTCATTCTTCAATCACGATAAAGAAGTTTGACTATATAATTTAAGATGGATCCCCCGTGAAATAAAAAATGGATCTGTTTAAGTTCCTGATTTTTTCAAAGGATGCACTGCAACATCTAATTGATGGCGAAGCTAAGACTAGCCCGTAACTCCATCTTTTAGAATGGAGACATGTTTACACCTTTTGCAAGTCTTCCTTTCGAGAATTTCGTTTCGATCAGTGGGTGTGATGGTTGATTTGTTCTTTAAGAGAGAAGACAAATTGAAAATAAAAATACCAAATTTCAAAACAAACTTATTTCCAAAATATTGAAAAGTGAAAATGGAAAAGATTTTCAAAAAATGAAAAATAGGAAATGTTTTCTAAAACCAAACACACCCTAAGCAATATGAGGAACTAAGGCAGAAGATAAAAGCCTCATTTTGAAACATGCCAACATAAATTTGCATGCTATCGGTTTGTCTAGGACAATAAATTCTCTCTGCTATAACTAAATGCTTTGTAAGATACTTCATTACTCAATGCTCTCAATTTTGTTAGGAGATTCTTTTCATGGTGAAGCAAATGTAATTTCACTCCCTTTGATAAGTGTAATAGTATTAAGAAAAAACCAGGTGAATTACAAATATACTATTTCATGATTGTTAAGGTTCCATCTGAAAGCCAATTGGCAACGAGAGAAGTAGCCCAACAAGCAACAGGTATATAAACCACTCATGGAACAATGAGGCAGGTGATGTGGGACTGACTTCCCAATGATAATAAAACAAACCTGATAAAAGGCAAGGCATTGGAGTACAAACTTGTCCACTGAGTCCAATTCCAAATCCAGCGCAGCATCATAATCCTTGACCTGTGCCATTAAATAAAGTTATAGCATGACATATGTGGATTATCATTTGGCCCAAAAGTAAAAATTTAAACAATCATACCGCCTCTTTGTATTGTCCAACAGCATGGTAACAGGAAGCTCGTAAATAAAAACACTCAAAATTGGAGCCATCAATGCTCAACCCCATTGTCAAATCCTTTATAGCCTTCCTGTCACAGTCAAATCCAATTTAAATCAGAAATGAAATCAAGTAGAAGAATATAGAGTACCAAACCAAACAGTTTAACACTGAACATTGGTTTTGAGTATTTGTAAGCAAATTACAAGGACCTTAAGCACAATTATAAATTCAAAGCTATCAACAAATCATTTATACATTTATCACAACCAGTATCCCCATTGTCCAATAATTCAAATGCAATTTTAATCTCTAAAATCTTAGATTGTAGACCAGAATAACAGTTTCCGACTATATAACTCTTGGGTGCATGATCCCTCCTTAGTCCCTTATCACCTAATTTTTTCCTTCCTGAAAAGCTTCACCTTATTCATTTTCTACTATCCAAATTCGCTTCCATAATTGCTAGTAAATGTGCCACTATATCTTAAACTTGTCCTTCCTAGTGTTCATGGATCAAATCACCAAGACACTCGTGACAAGTGAGAAACAGTCGCATCAAATAAATATTCAATCTCTTCAATTAATCAGCAGGTATATGGCACTAAGGTTGTACAAATACCTGTGCTCACCCATCGCATGGAACAGGAGGCCACGCAAATAATAAGCTCTTGCATACCTAACATCAAAATTTAAAAATAATCAAACATGGGCAAAGTGAACAGGAACAGAGTACATCAAGTGCAAGAAACCAGCAAAAGACAATGCTGATATGAGTAACACAGTTCATTCAGAACTTACCTCCCGTCAATTTGCAGAGCCTCATTCAGACATTCGTGAGCTTTTGTTGGCTTTGCTAAATCATGATACAACTGCCAAAAAACACAAATTCCGAAAAAAAAAAATTACCAAACAAAACAGAATAGCTTTATCCATGTAACTGATAACATATTGGGAGCAAAAGGGTAGCATAGTTAATAGCTTTAGACCTATGAGGCTATGACAGCTAGATCAGTAAACTTTTGATAAAACTGCCAAAACTACACATTCAGACCAAAGCCAGCAGGATAAATCATCTACAGAACAATGTTAAGCCTAAAAAAAATTAAAAAAAATTAAAAATTAAAAAAATTAAAAAAAAGGGCAGCCCAGTAGAGGGGTCTGGGAGGGTAGATGTACGTAAGGTCAATGCTGACTCTAAAAAATATAGCCAACTTTACAGAAATAAGCCTCTAAATGAATTTGAAATATGTAGTTGTGAACTAATCTGATATGTAATGGATACTTCATGTCAGGTTGATCAAATGAAGAAGTTACACGCAGACAGAAATGTCGTGAATGAAGGTAGCGAAGCAATATAGGATTAGAGATACCAGAGAGAATACAAGATACAAGATTACTAACATATTTCAAGTATACATCCATGTGTAACATGCTCACTCTACCAGTACAGTATGGGTATGGTTGATAGATACCTGAGTCAGATGTGCCCATGCTTCAAGGAAATTTCTGTCAAGCTCAAGTGATTTCAGATGGGCTTCCTCAGCTTTTTTATATTCTCCAATCGAAGATAATGCTAAACCCTGTAAAGTCATTTTTCTCAGGGAAAGAATGAAGACAATCGAGAAGACCCATATCAAAGTCCAAAATCAATGAGAACTGAAATGATAAGACTTGAGCCTACCAAATATGTGTAGGCAGACTTATTATCCTTATCTAGGTTTACACAAGCTGAAAGGTCTTTAACAGCAGCATCAAACTCTTTAAATTTGAAATTAACAATTCCTGCATTGAATTTTGTGAAACATACATTATCATTAGAAATGTGACCAAACAAAGAAATTGTTAGTTCAATGTTATCACACTATGTATTCAGAACCAAACTCCCTAAACTTCAAACCAACAACCATCTCTTAACATAAACTAAAGGCAGCCATTCTCATGGTAGTTGAATCGAGATTCGCATCGCGTATCGGAAGATCAATTTTCCGAACCGTGAATCGAATCGAATCGGGAATCGTAAGATACAAAACTAATAATAAAAGATAGCATAAAATATATTTTATATAAATATATAAAGTATATAAGCATTTCAAGTCCAAAAATTCATTGAAAACTAAATATAAACCTCCAAATTCAAGTCAAAAACTCAAAAAATAGTGAACTCTGTATGTGAAAAGAAAAAAAAATAGTGAAAAGAAAAAAAAATATAAAGGAGGAAGTCTGAACTCTGTGTGAAAAGAAAAAAAAAAATAGTGAAAAGAACAGAGAAGGAGAAGGAAGTAACGTGAATATAGGAGAAGAGTGAAGGGATAATAAACTTTAAACATGTGATTATTCATCATAATTATTTAAGATTTTAAAAATCTTAATTATTAGGGATTTAGGGTGCAGATCCTATGGTGGAGAATAAAAGAGGGAAAAGCCAAAGGGTAGGGCTAGGGTAGTCTATCAGATACGTATAGGTTGGAGAGAAGCTGAAAAACCGGGGAAAAAAAAATCACGTGTTTTCTTCGTCTTCTACCTCTCGCAACCCGGAATATGCAGCGGCGAACTGGGATCGCACGATACGGCCGTGACTCACGATTCAGGGGTGATTCCGCGATACGTCACCGATTCGCTGCAAATCGCGATCCAGACTCCGATCCGCATCCGCATCGCTGGGTCTTGTTTCTGACTCGAATCGCGAATCGTATCGCACGATTCATGCGATTCCGACTACCATGCATGAGAACCATGCAAAAAGGAAAAAGAGGAAGTGGGGGTGGGGGGGGACAGAAGAGCAAAAATGAGAGTAGATCCTAAACTCAGCATAAAAGACTAAAATATAAATATATAGAAATGCAAATAAACAAAGGATCTGGAAAAAAATTTCCTTCGTCTCCTCAGTACCTGATGTTACCCTGCTCCATAAAAAAACCCATTATGTTCCTGTTCTGGACATGTATCCCACAAAAGGGACACTGGCCCTCTATGACCCAATGTGCCTAATCAGCCCACCTTCTAGAAGATAACTAAACAGAGCTCTCTCTTAATGAGGATGATTAAGAGAGCAGATCCCCTCATAACTACTGGAATTCCTTTTTACAAGTAAACTTATCTCTTAAGATATTAATTTGCAAGCAAGTAACCCCAAGCTATAAATACAGGTTTAGCCACTCATGTACGCGATCTAATCCCATATACTCTCCCCTCCTAATGCAAACCCTTACTGGAGTAACCAGAATCTTTTGCAGATAATGCATATCCCTCTCCGCTGCTACTACTTTTACACATTCTTGTCAATACCAAGAGTACACTATCTCAAGAAAAACAATCCACAGGAGAACAGTATAGGTCTAAATAAGACCCACATAACATTACTTGAGTCAAGCTTAATTCAACGTTAAGTCACCGGAGACTGAAATGTAATGTTAGAAAAAATATTGATGCTCGTGACATATGTAAATAAAATGAACAAAATAACCTAAGGGGCTTATGCTATGGTCTAATCACCTCAACATGGCACTTTTCTGTATTGTAATTAATTATTTAATTAGTACAATTGCCAAAGAACAGAAAAATAGCATACACCTTGAACCTTGATCGATGATTGCTCAAAGACCTAGCTGAGGATTTACCTTCATTACAGATTCCATGCATAAAGGAAAGATTCTTACATAAATTCATCTAGTAATTCCAAATCTTTTAATTGTCCATCTGGTTCTAACAAATGACAATATATGTTCACAAAAGATAGATTAACCAAAAGGATTACGAACATGCCACATTAAACCAACCAATCCAGTCCTGCCGTACGCCTGTACCAACTCCTAGGAATTACCACAAGATACATACATCCACCAATCATAGCAAACGAAGAAAGAGAAAGAGAGTCAGTCTCAGACACGTTACCTCTCTCATGTAAAATATCTACTGTGTTGGATTCAAATTCCAATGCCTTAGTCAAGTCTTCAATTGCCTGATATCCAGCTCAAAATAGGGGGGAAACCACGGTTGTCAGATTTATGGATTGTTTTGTGAAAGAATATCATATACCGATCAGACTTCAGGCATCACAGCATGCACCAAAATTTCAATCTTTGCATATTTCAAACATTTTTTGCAATGAAACATAAGAACATTTATTTCACGGTTAGAGACTGCAATAACACTGAGTCTCTGAAAAACATGATAAAAGATCATAGAACTCCTGACCACCACATTAGTTTAGCTAAACAAAATCAGTGTTTATGCACCCAACTAAAAGCCTAAAGCTTGAAGTGGCAATGCCCAAAGAATATTTGAATCCATGCCAAACATAAAATCTAAGTTTAAGACAAATTTCCCTGCAATTTTCATTTTCTGAAATATAACTGATTTATTTCATGAAGTATATATAAACGACGGGTGGCCCGGTGCACAAGGTCCCCACCATTGTAAATTTCAACAAGGTTGGTAGCTACTAAGATAGTAAGATCTAATTAGGGTTAGCCACACTCACCTCAACAAACTCTCCCAAAGCTGCCCGGGCTTGACCTCTCCTTTTCCATGCCTCACCAGCCGATGGATTAAATTGAATAGCCTGTGATATACAACATGTAAACTACTTACATATAGAAGAAATACCATATCTTTCTAATCCTATCAGATAGTGTGTTCAAACACCTTCGTAAAATCAGCAATAGCAGCATCTAGTTCTCTCTGGAATGCATATGCCGTCCCTCTTCCAATTAGTGCCTCTGGATATGCAGGGTCCTCTTTCAGTATCTGAGATTAAAAATGAGGACAAGGCTAAAGTTTGTTATTTGTAGGCAAAAAAAAAAGACAAGATAATACAAGCATGAGAGGAAGTAATGAACTTCAGGAAGGAAAAAAATTCACCTTGTCAAAACTGGATATGGCATCATCATATTTTCCTTCATTAACCTGCAAAAGAACCATAATGACAACTATGCTCTTAAACATATCAATAGAACAATACAAAATCTGTCATGTAATATTACTTATTTAGCTGAAAGCATGAAAACAAACCTCTTCTATACCCCTTGATAGTCGAAAATCTACACTTATAGAATTTTTGCTAGAAATTCGAGTGACACAGAAATTCTTATTTTTCCTAATTTCGTCCTTAATTTCATGGGGGAAAACTAACTTGGTAATTGGGGTTCGGAGGATTTCAGCAGCATTAATTGAGTCACTACTATTGGTAGATATTTTATCACTTGACTCAGAAGCATCACTTGAGTCATTACATGATTCAGAGCTGTAACTCAATGTATCAATAATATCAGGTATTCTATTCAATTGGCTATTCGATTTATTAGACTCTTTGTCTTCATCACGCAATTCATTTTTCGAGTCACAGTTATCAGTAGACTTCAGGCATATCTCAGATTTATCACTACCATTGCCACAAGACTCAGCCTGAGCATTCAACCCATGTTGATTCTTATTAGTTTCACTCAAGTTCCCATTACTCAGAGTCTTTGATTCAGATTGTGGCATGGACGGGCCTTGGGTCTCGCACAATGCATCATTGCCTTGTTTTGCCGTTGCTAAAAGCTCTTCAAGTTCTAGCAGTTGCTTCAGATCTGCACAGTGATGCAGAGCATGTTGATAGCCTTGCTCCCATACCAATAGAGCATCCGCTTTCTTTCCCAACAGAGAAAGTGCGTGACCTGGATGACAGAATAAACCAGCATTAAGATCAAAAGACAAGAGACATGTCTCTGCGAAAGAAAAATTCAACAGAACCTTTATGATAAACAAAAAGTGATCGCATGATTGTATTATACTAATGACTAACTTATAAATTCACAACACGATCATTATGCATAAATCAGCTCTATTAACTTTGTGAACTTAAATTGCCCTTTCCCTTTGCCAGTTTGCCCTCAAAGGAACTTTACCTGTGAGATAAAAGGTTCGAATCCTAAAGTCACCAGTTGCTACAGAAGGGAGGACTTTACCTAATCACCACCCCCGGGCCGAGAGTAGAGATAAATGGTCAAAGACCAAAAAAGACTCCATTGATTTCGCACTCGATCTTTTTCTCTATAAAATCATTCACGAGTAGCGTACCGGAAAACATTTAAATTTTCTTTTTCTATTCGCATTAATGATGTCAAAAGTGACACGTGGTTTTAACTATCTTTCCTGTTTCCATGCCCAAAGACCAAACAAGGCCGCATTGATTTCGCGCGCAATCTGTTTCTCTATGAAACCATTCACGAGCAGCGTATCGGAAAACAATTATGTCCTCTATCTTTATTTTTCAACTTCCATTAATGATTACGAAAGTGACACGTGGTTTTAACTATCATTCCCGTTTTCAAAGATTTGTACACTAAACAGTAAAAACAAACAATCAAAACAACTGTTTTCGCCATTCTCCGTACAAATTTTCCAAAACACAACATAACGAAAACAAGGCAATTATCGAGGAAAACATGAAATGAACACCGAAAAACGTTATCTCAAACCAAACACACATCGAAACCGAACTAATTTCTATAGTCAGATAAAGTCAACAGTGACAGAGTAAATTTCCAAGGTATAAAACATAAGAGCATCCACACCGGCTGCTTTTATTTTGTTCCTAAAATTTTAGGGATTGTTCCTATTTATTTTTACCGGTGTGGAGAGAAGTGATATTATCCCTAATTAGGGATTGTTGCTAATTTGGAACAACAAAAAGGTGAGAACGGTGGGGTCAAGGAGAGAGGAACAACAAACATCAGTGGCAATTGCTGAGTGTGGGGTAGTGTGTGGGTCCCAATTTTTAGGAACAATAGTGAGTTTGTGGGTGTGGAGAAAAATTGTGTTTGTCCCTAAAAGTGTAGGAAAGTGTGAAGAATAATAAAATAATACGTGGGGCCCATTTAGGAACAAATTTATTGTTCATGGGTGTGGATGCTCTAAGGAAAACCGGTTTAACATCGTAGATCGCACTCTTTTCATTTTGCATACAACTCGTAGATTGCATTTAACTCCTGCGTTTCTAGCTCAATCACAAATTCAGTAAAACACGCAATTGAAATCGGTTAAAACTAGCATCAATTCAAAGCATACATAACTCAAAAAAAAAAAAAAAAAGAATAACGAATGAATGAGACCTTTGAGAATATAAGGTTGAAGAGCTGAAGGATCAAGCTGAAGCGCTCTGTCACAATCCTTGATCACGTGCTTGTTGAGCTCTAATTTGCTGTAACAGAAAGCTCGGTTGCTGAAAATGAAAACAATCAGAATAAGATTGCGTGTTAAATCATCATTTTGCAATTTGCACAACAATGAATCGCGAAATGAAGAAGTGAGATTAACGCGCACCAGATGTCTTGGACCGAAGGGGAGTGAGAAATAAGGGAATCGAGGATTCGAATGGCTTTGGACCAGTCCTTGGAGACGCAGAACTTGGCTAGCTCCACTCGCGAGGTGGAGAGTGGAGGAGGCATGATGATGAAGCTTGAGAGAGTGAGGTGCACCGATTAGAAGAGAAGGTGTGTTGTTTTGTTATATAGGAGGAGTAATTTGGGGGTGAGAACTGAGAAATGGAAGCGCGGTGGTGAAATTGAGAAAATATGATGGCTATGAAAAAATTGAAATGAGCTTGTGGCGATGAAGGCGTGGGCTTAAGGGGAAACGGTGCTTAGGATGAATGAATTGAATTCCCACGCGCACACCACAATGCGTGAAGAGGTGTAGGACAAAGGTTCCATTCATGAAAAATTGGTTGTCTTTTTAAGTTTCTAACATTAGACCAAGTAGTCATAATGTCTTATATTAGTGTTTTTAGTGTTAATAGAATAGAACCCATAGTTTTCCCAATGACTAGAACTATGGTGGAAAAACCACCAAAATTTTCTGATGATGGTGAATGAGGAGGATCGAAGAGCTAAATCAGTTTTAAGGCTAAGGCTTCAATAAACCAAAGTTGTCAGGTGCAGCGTGCACTTCATGTGTAAATGGATTTATACGGATATGTGAAGACAATCGTCAATTCGGTAAAAAAGCAAAACATTAAAAACTGTCGTGGATGAGGGAGTGGCGTAAAAACACATTGTCAATTCCTTCATTTAATATTAAATTAAATTTTGCTTTTTTAATTTAGCTGGGAGTTTTATTTTGGCACTGACATAGCTCCATGTCCAGGCCTCACACTCGGTCAGTTTCACCTTCTTAAATCACGGTTTCGATTTCCCCTTCTCCCTCTTCGATTTCGGTTTCCCGTTCTCCTTCTTCGGTTTCCATTTCCAGTTCGGTTTCAGTTTCCCCTTCTCCTTCACGATTTCGATTTTGGCCAGGATCTGAGAAGGAATCTCGCACCTGAGAAGGAATCAAAATTTTGGCAATCAAACTCCTCAAATCCAGTCACCAAAAGGCTTTGCATGTCGTTGATTCAGCACTCCCAGCATCAATTTTGAATCTGAAGATTCCCTATTTGTATTAGGGTTTTTAATTGCCTCTTTCCTTCGTCCCCAAATATTTTGGTTTCCGGTGTTATGTTTTTTGTGGTTTGCATACTCTGTAAAATGGTTGAAGGTTGCATGCTCCGTAAAAAATGGTTGAAGAAAGCAAATTTTTAAAGGTTGAAGACAGCAAATTTATTAAAAAAAAAAACCTACCTCAAAAACTAAGCTAATTTATTAAAAAAAAACGTACGTCAATGCTGGGACGTAGGGTGCTTTGGGCAAATTAATACCTACGTCCTAGGACGTATGGTGTTTAAAAAAAATGCACATACGTGTTAAATTCGATGTATAATCTGTAAAAAAAAATTGCCCCTACGTCTCATGTGGGACGTAGAGTGTTTTAAAAAATTAACTCATACGTCTTAGATGAAACGTAGTGTTTTTTTTAAAATTTAATACCTATTTCTTAATCAGGACGTAAGGTGTTTGATAAAAATTAACACGCACGTCTTAGTCGAGACGTAGGGTGTTTTTGAAATAAATAAAAAAGCCTTACATCTTATTCATGATGTAGATGTTAACATTATATACATCAGCTTTACGTCTCACGTAAGACGTAGGTGTATAAATAAAAATAATTGTACGCCTCAACAGAGGCGTAGGCGTAGGACATTTTTTTTATTATTTTTTCAGTCCTACCTACTCCAGGGCACCGAACATTAGACTGTTAGGTTACCCCGAAAGCTCGGAACGAGTTCGGATCATCGTATCCGAGCTAAGAGTACTTATGAAACAGGTTCGCTTACGAGCTAATTATTGAGTACTGAGTCCGTAAGAGCCGACATCATTCTGACTAATGTCCCTTGTCAATGAACAGACGACCACAATGAGCGGTCTTGTGTCAGCCGAACTTAAGCAATACCCTGACTTCTTAAGTTTAAACTACTCGGAACCGAACAGTCAACACTGAGCTCATAGGAACCGAGTTCATCGACTGGTGCCGAGCTCATCAGTTAATATCGAGCTTACCAGCATTACCGAGCTCATCAATTATTACCGAGCTCACCATTAATACCTTCTCCGTCACCATCTTCGCCATCGTACAGCCCCATCGCCAACCACCATGATGAACACTGAAACCAGGTAACTGGATCGGAAAACATGAGTTTAAAATACAGATCTGAGAACGATGATGATGGTGGAGGTAGGATGAAGGACGATGGTGGTTGTTGAAGTGGGTTAGGTGGAGCGCGGTGGACGGCGGTGGCTGAAGTGGGTGGAGTGGAGGACGGCGGTGGTGATGGTTGAATTTCCTCAACCAAAACAAGGATGCGTTGATGATGATAAACATAAGCAAGGAGGAGGTTCACGATGGTTCAACGGTGATGTACGGTGGGTATGGGTCGGTGGCTGAACGGTGATGCACCATGGTGCTTAGCCCTGCACAGTGATGGGTTGGAAAAGGTTTTCGGTGACTGGGTGGCATTTTGGTGGCGGACAGTGTTATTACGGTGGCGTACGGTGATTGGTAGGGTTTTACCCCTGCTTAAATTTAACGAATTAAAAAAATATAAACCGGAGAAACGGGCTGGACCCGGTACAAAACGTCAGGTGCAGCGTGCACCAAACCCCAGGCAAGTCCACTCAAGCTGACACCAAGTTTCAATAACAAAGTTATAGAAAATTCAGTTTTAACATCGCAAGGGAGAGAGTAGATCTTATTCGAAAATCATCATCCTTTTTCATCATAACCAAATCTTGCCACAATCAGGAATCCTTTATACTCTCTCCGGTCCTATTTATAAGACCCTTTTGGGGTTTTTATTTTGGTCCTATTTATAAGACCCCTTTTCAATTTTCAATAGCATTTAATTACTTCTTTCCACTAACACCCCTATAAAGTCAACACTTTTTAGAGTTCCAATAATAATTATAGGGGTAGTTTTGAAAAAGTATATCAAATTTTCACATTCCCAATGCCACTAACCAATTTATCCACTCTCCTTGGTGGAAGTGAAAAACCCCAAAAGGGTCTTATAAATAGGACCGGAGGGAGTAATTCGCTATAAAGGATTTTCAACAAATTTCTCAAGGTAACAACTTTCTGGGGCTACATGAAGACCATTGAAGATAAATTGGTAGGGATAGGTCACAAAATCCGTTATCAAGGGATCATAAGCTGACATATATACAAGGTTCAATTGAGTACGAGTATGATTTTAAGTCCCATGCCAACTTTGCCAGCAACTACTCACTCATAGGCACACTCTTTCTTTTGAATCTTCGATTGGGACTACTCTTTCTCTATCTAATCATTTCATTCCATCTAACACTTTTAACGACAAAGGTTCCAATCTTAGATACTAACTTAAGCTATACTCAAACATTGGCGGTCTTGCACATCCTTAAAGGTACAAGGTCATACTCCAAAACCATTAAAATATTTCCTATTCGTCAGGTAACCAACCATCCTTAACAACATTAGACTCTCACAATTAATCATGATCCTCTAATCTCCAGCTAATCCTTCTAGCTTGATCCTTCAAGAAATGCTAAACTCTAATATTTTCGTCCACTACCTCCTTATCTTAATGAGATTTCATCACAACTTTTGTTCTATGTCCTCAAAATAACTTCATTCTCCTTTCAAATCCATCTTAAACGTCGATAATTCCTATCATTCCTTACAACTTACTCACTTAACTAGGATACTCATGGGTTCCAACACCAAATTTCATCTGAAATCCTCAATTTGCCGACAGACTCACACTATCTTTAGCTCTCTTTGCTCCCCAACTTTAATCAAACTTACCAAAATAATTGCTCATCATTACTTAAAATCCTTATGTAGGGTTAACCGATCTGAACCTCACTATACCAATCCGAGTCAAAACACTCTAGACGAAGGTCCTAGCGGTTCGAAGGTTTATCGACTATTACTCGGACCAATTACAACACACATGGTCGCTAACCGACCGTAAAACTGGGCCGACCTCGAGTAGGTCCCCAGTAGGCCAGCGAGACAGGGCTGCTCGGCACTTGATCCTGTGCTTGGATCCGAAGTCACCCCCTCATCTTGCACACGGCTTAGACATGAGACCTATTGAGCTGTCCAGGCTCTGGTATACAATGTTGCACTGTCTATTCCCTAGAAAGCCACAAATATTTACCAGATATTTACAAGCCTGACATCAGCATGGTAACCCTAATGGGCCTAAGTACAGGCCCACACCCGCACACCCTATAAAAGGCATAATCATGCATTGGGGTCAGATAGGTTTTTCTCATCCCTATGTTGGCACTCTGATCTGCACACACTTTTGTTGACAGAGGGAGACTCTAGATATTCCAACTGAATATTCAGATATATTCTATAGCCGTCATACATCAACCCCTGATCTCACTCAGATTTCAGGACCACTAGTCATTGGTCTTGGGATCCCCTTGGTGAGGAACATTTCCCATTTTTCATATCCACTACTTTGGCGTCGTCTGTGGGAACGATAAACTTCGATCCCCATACACATTAAAAAAAAGAAAAAAATAGATACAATAGAAACTTGCTCTACGAGGAGCAACCATGGCGTCCTGATCGTGGCGGTTTGACACGGTGCACGGTGGCGGTTCCGACACAGCGAGCCGGAACACAGAGGCAGCGAAGACCAACAATTCCCTCCTCTTCCGTGGCAGTGCCATCGGTATCGCCGTCGCTGCCGTTCCTATTCCTTCCTCATCACCACCCATCGCTACCACTCACTTGGTCATTGCTGGTGCGATGCGGTTAATGGCTCTCCTCCTCCCTTTCCAAGAGCTTAACAATAACATTAAAAAGTACACACAATTCATAGAAAAACATATACTCCTATTTATTAAAATAAATTCTTAATTCAAACATATAAAAACCAATGAGCTTAAAATCGAAAGTTTGTTTAGTAAAAATTGCAGACAAGCGCGCGCGCACACACACACACTTAAGTTCTAAGCAATAAAACAACCTAAACAAACCGATCTCTTCAAATCTCAATACAGGGCATTACTAAAATCTTAAAGCAATGTATCCCTCTGAAATTAATTTTTTGCAATGATAAAAACATATTATTCATAAAAGCGTAATATGTAGATTTGTACTCCTATCTCTAAATAAATTGCCACAAAAAATTTACATATATCCAATATAGCTCATAAAGGCAATAAAATAAAATAAAATAAAAGTTAAATTCCAACTAAGTAGGAAAACTAACCCATATAGAGGGCATAAAGCTCGACTTCATTGCTTTACAGCATGTATCTCTGAACATAACATTGAATTTTGAAACGGAAATAGTAACAAACAATTAATTGGAAATCTAAGCTAGTTAAGGTGAAGATAGAGATAAAGTAGAAGAACAAAGTGTTATTAGTATTGTATACTTGAACCCGGTTCTTCTTTTGAGATTCAGCTCCCAAATTCATGCCATTCACACCATTTGTGATTTCTTCCGTCGCTTCAGCTCAGCAATTCCAATTCCAATTGCAAGCAACACCAACCCTAGCCTCTTTCTCTTTAACTTAGAGTATTATATAAGTGCATAGAGATTTATGAATTGAGCCTTGTGTTAACCAAAAATGAAAAAACTGGGAAAAAATAATAAAAAATTCACAGTCTCAGATTAGGGATATCTACATATTTGAGGAAAATTGGAATAAAATTTACAAACAAAAGTGAAATTAGAGATTAAGAATCAATGAACATGAGTAGAAGAATCAATAAATTAGGATTTCAAATCAATATTTAAGATAACCAAACCTTAAACGAACGACAGTGATAAACGAGTTGAGATCGGGAGAGGGAGAAAGTGAAATGGAAAATCACAATGATTAGGGATATAAAAAAACACATAATAAAAAAAAATACAATGATTTGGTAGTGAACCAATAGAGAAGAAGAACGAGAAAGAGAGAGAGGGAGAGAGAGAGAGAGAGCCGTAGAGATGAGGAAAACCCTAACATCTGAAGGGAAGAGGAAGCGCTATGGGGTTTGCTACTGTAACGAGCTGAAGGGGGATAGACATAGCCATAAGGACAATTGATGCTGTTGTAAGGGTGATTCTCATAGTTTTGTCCTTCTGTCGTTTTTGCGTGAGTGTTGTCATTTTGCCCTTCGCCGTTGCTACATGAGTCTCATAAGGGTAGTGATGACGAACAATGTACTAGTTACTTTATCAATCCTTCAACGTTCTGCCCTTTAGAATTATTATTTTTTTTTTGCTTTCTCATTTAGTTTCCCCTAGGAGTTCTTAGTAGTGCTTAATTTTTTCAATGATATGTGGCCACAGTTTAATTGTCAAATTTATAAACCACACAAAATAAACCAAGTATGATATATTGTCATAAAAACTATGGTCTAATATAATTTGTTTAAAAACTGTGGCCATTATAAGTCCCACACTATGTAAACCATAACCTAAAAGGAATAGGCCACAGTTGTCTTAAATGTTAGTATGGGAAATAAAAAATCTACATATTATTGGCCACGACTTTTGTGAAACCGTATTCTATTTGGTGTTCTGACCACGGTTATTAAAACGAAAAAAATTGTGGTCTAAGACCAAAAATGTTGTAGTGTGTGCACCCTGAGTAATCAGATTCCTTGAGTGAATCTATTAGTTCTATGTCAAGGTAGAGCAATCGTCTTTTTTGCAAATCCTTAGCTCAAAAATGAATTCAATGAAAACTATGAAAAAATATAGAGAGTGGCAATAACCAAAGCCCATATGGAGTTGCGGTTAATATAGGAAGAAGCCTATGGCTGAAAAGCCCAAGGGTGGACACCTCATTTATACCCCGAGTAATTAAGAAATAAATAACTATTATTCGAAAATAGTATGGACTTGTTAGGGTATTAGAATTATAGGAAATAAATTTTCTTTTTCTTTTCCTTTGAAATTCTAATGGGTTGGGTGCGCAAATCACAAAACCGTTGGACCTCGGAAAATAAAGTATACATTAATCAAACCTTGGATTCGACATTCGTAAACATTAATAACATATAACTTAGATTCTTAGAAATAAGGATTGAGATAGCATTCGCTTAACATCAAATACTTAGTATAGTTTCGTTATTAAAATTAATGGTGAAACTATCTCTCGTCATTTCAGAACATAAGATTATGATTCTTTTAGAAATAGCATAACCGAATCCTCGTGAAACTATTATAAGAGTAAGCAGAAAATCATTGGATTATGAGTAGTAAATATAAATATAATATATACATATATATTAGTGTTAAAAAGGAGTACATAGTCCAAGCTGTACAAGTCCATAGCATAAAGAAAACTAAAAGAGGAATCATCACTCTAGATCTCTCCAAAAATATATACAATATATCACATCTCCAAAAATATAGGCTCCAGAGCTGATCCAGAAGTAGTAGCAGTCCAAGTAATCAGCAAGTCATTCATCCATCCATCAACAAGATCCATAGCAGCTGCAGATCGGGTCCCTGACCCACACTACCTATACTTAGCACATACCTAAGGGTCATCATGCCTTCACTAGCTACCAGTAAAGTGCTCGGCTGGCTCGTCTTCGCTCCCTGCCTCGACAAGATCCTCCTCCACCTCATCCCACGGGGATGGTACCCTACCACTAGCCATAGGGTCGGGTGATGGTGCAATCCCAACTGGACTTGTCGGATCAGGTGTGGGAGTACCCTCTCGGATAACTCGAGAGGTAAAAGGGTGAGAGCGGAAAACAGAACGAAAACGAAAGCTATGATAAGCACGAGCAGGTCGAGCAAGAGGTGGTCCATGATAGGTATAAAATTGTGGTACGTGCATAGTATAGATAATGGGGATCCTGAATCTATGAGGACGAACACGGACCAATGGATTAGAGTGGTAGAAGGTCAACTCCACCTCACCCTCATACACTGCTCGGTGGTCCTCATAGACCCACACTCCACTAGGGAGAGGGCAGATCTCGATGCAGGCAAGATAGCGAGACATCACCTACAAGGGTATGGGGATAAGCAGAACGTACACATAATCGAAAGAGAATTAAGATTTAATATTTATTATGTGCAAGACAGCTACCAATTAGTCATGTTATCAAACACAAGTCATTACACATATAAGTCAATGACAAATAAGAATGCACATAATATGCTCAAACTCAGGTTATCAATCAATTCACATTTATTTCATTATGAGTGGCATGATGTATGATGTCTTATTACTCAAATCCTAGCTTCCATAGAAACTAATCCACTCTTGGACGTCCATCCTTTACTCCAGTGTACAATTTTCCGTACTCGGTACCTTTGCAGGGTACAATTCAATACATTTTTCCTAAATGTATTACGCTCAAGCTTGCTAGTGATACAAAACGCCGCATTACTTGCAGACGTCACATTCCAAACGTAATAATCACATCGTCAGTAATCAACTCTACTGGCCACGTTTTTAACACATAAACGTGTCATCAAGCAAGATGTATTTGGCGCTCCCTGTAACATATGCCTTTTTGACTCCCTTCTTCTACAAGTCCCTAATCAAGAAAATTGTTTTAACCTAATTAATTTAAGAATTGATTGAAAAAGGTTTTGATTTCATGATGGGTTTTTATGCTTTGAAATTTAATTTACTTGTGTTGTGATTCTATGTGCTTGATTTTCTAAGGTTTTCAATGAATCATATTGCTTGAGATTTTTATTGAGATTTTGTCTTCTTAATTGATTCATAAGATTTTATGGTTTTAAGATGGAAAATTATTTTCTCTAAGTTTCAAAAATCAAAGTCCAATCATTTTGATCTAGAATCGCCTCTAGAAACCCTAATTAGTATCCTAATTTCTGATTAAGCCTTAATCGAGTTCTTAATCCTTGATTAAGCACTTAATCACTCTCTTAGACCCTAAATCCTCAAGATTAATGAGCTAATCTAGAATTAGTTTTCACTAAACCTAAGCTAGCATGGATTAAGTTTTTGATTAGTACCTTAATCCTTGATTAAGCCCTAATCTCCAAGGATTAGTGAGCTAAACCTAAATTAATTTTCCTAATCCTACCCTAATCATGATTAGACCCTAATTAGTGCCTTAAACCTAAATTAGCTAACCTAGTCTACCCTAAACCTCCCATGGCCGAATACCTAAGTGCCTTAATTGGCCACCAAGTTGCTTTACTTGGTCTCCAAGTTCTTTGACTTAATGGCCAAGTCTATGACATTATCCATGTGACCTCAGCATGACCTAAGGAAGAAAAAGAAAAGAAATAGAAAAAGAAAAGAAGAGTGAACCGTGGGAGTGAAACCAAAGCCCAAAACCCACAAAACCATCTACAAACATCAACACACACCTCTCATTTAGTTCCATTTCTTCATTTTCTTCACTTCACATTCCAAACCAAACACACAACACTAAGAGCAACATCAAGCTCTTAGAGAGAGAGAGAGAGTGGCCGAATTGAGAGAGAAGAAGAACCAACCCCAAACACTTCACGATCTAAGTGAAATCAAGCCAAGCCAGTGAAGAAGAGAAGGAGAAACCAATGGACTTAGGAAAGGAGGGAGAAAACCGTGAGGAATAGGAAGAACAACCAAAGATTTGGACTTGATTTTGAAAGCTTTTGATTAAGTAAGCATTTCATTTCATGATCTTAAAAGTTTTAAACCTATTTTCTTTGATTCTTTTTCGTTTTTCATGATTTCTTTCTAAAGCTTGATTCTTGGTTTGAAAGTGTTGATGCATGTTTGTTTATATGTTAGATCTAGAGATTTTACTCACATGCATGTTGATCTTTGAGCTTGATCTTGAAGTTTAGTGATGTTTTAAATGAGTATAAATTTGTGTGATATTGTGATTTTCCATGATGGTCACGGTTTGTATGTGTAAATGAAAAGGGTTAAGATTTTCTTAGGTCTAATTGATGAATATGTGATTTCTATGAACCTTGTGTTGATCTAAAGCGTTTAATGTGAAATAAAAATTGTTTAGAGATGTAATGATGCTCACGGTTTCATGAGTGAATGTATGCTAGGATTATGTTTCTACTTGCTTGATGAATTATGTGAAATTGTTGTGGATTTGGAATTGTTTTTAGAAGACTTAAATTCATGAAAACGTTTTGAGAAAACCTAGTCAAGGTCACGGTTTGGACCTTAGACTTTGAGTTAAATTTTATTGAATGTATATGTGGTTATGTCATGAAATTATGTGTTGATTTGTAAAGTCATTCCTTGAAGAAAATGATTTTTGAACAACTAATGAAGCATACGGTTTTAACATGATTAGGTGTAATAAGGTGAAGTTTTGCTAAGATAAGAATTGATTAAGTATAAGTTAAATGAAAATGTGTCTAAGTGTTTAGGTGATGCATGATTTGGTTTGGGTGTACTTAAGAGTTTGAATTCTTTATTTAATTGAATTATATGTATGAATAAGTATGAGAACATGTTATGTTTGACTTGACTGGATGACTTGTAATCATGCAATGTTTGAAATAAGCTTTAAGGTGAACAAATAAAATTAAATAAGTGATTTTCATTTAAAGTTCTTTGCTTCCCATGTTTGTTTAAAAGTGTTAAAGTTGAGAAAATTATGATTTGAGGGATTTACTTAAGTGTTTTCAAGTACTAAATTGGTTTATGGATTGAATGCATGATTCTTGAAGTCTATGGAAGTGTTTAAATGACTCGTTTCATTTGATTAGCGTGCTGTCCAAGTTTGATTATAAGTGTTTGAGTTTTAGAATTTGTCGATCAAAGTGTTTATTGAATTGTTTTCAAGATGCTTAGTTTGTTTATGGTTTTGATTCGATTTTGAATGATGAAGGATTAGTTTGAAACCTTAACTGTGATGCTGTCCAGAATTTGTTTAAGTGTAATTCTTGTTTTAAAAGTGTTTTAAAAGTGTTTTAAAGTTTAGTTTTTATGAGTATTTGATACAAGATAAAATTGTTTTGAAAAGTACAATTTTTCGGTGCTTTCAGAATTAAAATCATTGCTGTCCAAGAGAGACCAGCAAAGAAACTTTTTATTTAAATTGATTTGTTTGATTATTTTCTCATGATTCTAAAGTACAAAAGTTAGTGTTTGACTTGGGACAAGTTTGAGTAAAAAGAATTGATGTTTTGGTTTTAAATGAAGACAAAGTTTGGATTTTCTTATGTTACTTTGAGGACGATTTTAAGAGTAATATTAAATAAAGTTTTAATATCCGTGTATCTTTCTTATGGGACTTGAAAGAAGTTGGAGTTGGGCAGACTAGGAAGGAAGCAAATCGTTCGGGACTTGTAGAATCGGTAACTGCAAATCCAGGTGAGAGAGAAGTTATCCTAAGACACTTTGGTGTCTAGTGAGTATGCTGGGACACTCCGTACTCTCTCAAAGTCAGAGTAAAGGTCTATTGTAGCTAGTTGTATACCCGATAAATTGTGTGCCTTGTTTGTATCGTGGTATACGAAGACTCAGACCTATACCATCACATGGTATTGATTGATTGATATGTTTATTTATGTTGAAAGATATTGCTTATGTTGTCATTGCATGAGCATAATGCATCATCCCGCGATATAAGATAAGAATAGTAAAGACATTAGAAAACTATAAGAAATTCCCCAAAGGATAGAGCGAAACTTTAATGGATGGAACACGCGATGGAACCGGATGATGCTGATGCGTCCGAGTCCGAGGATCGAGCTGACGACATGGCTAGTGGATTAGTGCCTGGACGACGACGATGCTTTTGGATCAGATGCAATGATTACCGAATTCTATAAGGATAGTTTCTATATGGTCGTAGCCATATGTTGAGATAGTTTCCATATGGTCGTAGCCATATGTTGAGATAGCTCCATATGGTCGTAGCCATATGTTGAGAGTGAGTTAAGATGGGTTGGAGCCCGTCAGAATAATGATTGATATTTCACATATGGTCGGAGCTATATGCCGAAGTTGGTTCTGAATGGGTCGGAGCCCGTCAGAATAGTTATGATACCCCGCATATGGTCGGAGCCATATGCCGAGAGTGATTCAGGATGGGTCGGAGCCCGTCAGACTTAGTGGTCGAGTCCCACAGAAGCATTCCGCATATGGTCGGAGCTGTATGACGGAGATGACTTAGGATGGGTCGACGTTAGAAATAATTAAGTACAACCTCATAACTTTAAAACCCTAACCCGAAGTAGTGGAGAGGAAGATACGGTGTTTATCTGCGTGGTAATCACTTGATGATTATGTAGAATCAAAGAGCTTTTGATGATGTCAAATAAATACGCTCGGCAGAATCAAAGAGAGTGATGATGTAATGACGCTCGGCTTAAGGTAAATGTCAAACGCGTCAGACTCAGTTTTGCGCAAGCGTTCCGCCAAAGGTAGAAGCTCGGAAAATTAGGGTTCTGTGCGATCTACATCAAGTCAGCATTTAAGGCTTCAGCTCGGTTTGAGCTTTGCTCTTGATCACGGCCTAAGTTCATCCAAGCATGCAAGCTCGGCTCTTCACTTCAAGGCAGTAGTTCGGATGTTGATTGACTGGCACACACTTGGAATGTTGAAAGAAGCCACAGCATCAGAAAGATCAAATTAGCTCGGATTAAACACGACCTTGAAGCAAAGGTCAAAAGCTTGGATCTGCAAGTTCAAATCTGAGTGCCAAGCTCGAAGAAAGCTCAAGCTCGGCAACTCCAATCCAAGACCAAGATCGAACAAAACTCAAGCTCGGCTATATCTGTTCATCGTCTTCAACAACTTCATCTTCAACCTTCAGACTCTGCTCTGCAGTTCCGTACTTTTTATTACCGTTAAGTCTGGGTAGAAGTTCTAGGATTTTAACTCCAACACAGTACAAGTTTGAAATTCAAAATGAGTTAAAATCAAAGGTTGGTGAAGGGTCACCATCACTGCTCTTCTTTCAAATGTAACTGTTGGAAACCCCATGACTTTTCCATACAGCTCTCTCTCTCTCTTTTCGTGAAATCAGAGGAGCTTATATAAGGGGTGTTTTCAAACGGTAACGGTGATAATTTTTTTGAACAATTTTCATTGAACCTCAACTTTCATTATCTTTTGAAAAACAGATCACAATCAAAAACTCACAGAGAAGAAGATCATTTGAATTTTCTCAAGAACTTAGAGATTTAAATTTTCAAATCCTAACTCTAACTTCAGCTCATTTCTTCTCTGAGTTAACCCTTCACAAAATCAACTCACTCTTGAACTTCAATCTTTAATACTCATTCGAAGAGTGTTTTGAATTTGAGCCATCCTCTTTCATTATATTCTTCATCGTATTTGCTGTTGTAAGGAGCTGGTCTCTGATCGAGAAAGCTTCTCTGTTGAAAGGTTCCAAAGAGGTTCTTTGGTCATCGATTTGTTGTTGGGTAGTTTGTCACGAGTTTGGTACACTCGTTGGACTGGATAGGTTTAGAGGGGTAGTCTCTTGTAAATCCTTTGTAACCCATAAAATCGATTCTTTTGGTAAAAGCTCTCTAAAAGGTTTTTAGAGAGGACTGGACTAGCTCTCAGGGTGAGAGTGAACCAGGATAAATTTCTGGTGTTCATTTTTATTTCTTTACTGCTTTTCTGTTGCAGTTCTCGCTTAAGTGTTTTCCGCTGATTTTCGAGCATTCAAGCTTTTAATCGTCCTACTCATTGCTCGGTTTTGAGTGCTGTTCACAGAGCTCGGCTTCGAAGCAGCTCGGTTAACCGATTAACCAATCTGTTCATCTATTTGGTTAATCGATTAACCCTGTCTGCTCGGTTATCGCTCGACTTTTATTTTCAAATAGTGCACAACATTCAATCAAGTTTCAATAAATCGAAAAATTGTCATATTAGCTTCAATCTCCTATTCACCCCCCTCTACTCGATTGTTAGGCCTCTTGTTGGTTTCCAACAAGTGGTATCAGAGCTCGGTCGAAAGATCGAGTGTAAAAACTTTTTCGAAAAGATCCTTGAGGAAAGCAAATGGCTACTAACAATCCCTTCGGAGGTGAAGGCTCTTCCATAAACAGACCACCACTATTCAATGGTGAGGGGTATGCTTATTGGAAAACTCGAATGAAAATTTTCATTGAAGCCATAGATATGGAAATTTGGAAATCTATTGAAAACGGGCCATTTGTCCCTAAAAGAAAAATTAATGAAGAAGTTGTAGAAATCCCATGGGAAAGTTGGGATGATGATGATAAAAGGAAAGTGTCCTTCGATTTAAAAGCCAAAAACATCATCACCTCAGCTTTGTCCTATGATGAATTTTTTAGAGTATCAAGTTGCAAATCTGCAAAAGAAATGTGGGATATTCTTCAACTTACACATGAAGGGACAAGTGAGGTCAGACGAGCAAGGCTAAATACTCTGATGCATGAATATGAGTTATTCCGAATGCTGCCAAATGAAAATATAAATGATTTGCATAAGCGGTTTACTCATATTATAAACCATCTTAATGCTCTCGACAAAACATTTCAAAATGCCGAAATAACTAACAAAGTGCATAGATGTCTTAAACAGAGAAT
The DNA here is from genome assembly GCA_037953625.1 of Crotalaria pallida. Lineage (NCBI taxonomy): Eukaryota > Viridiplantae > Streptophyta > Magnoliopsida > Fabales > Fabaceae > Crotalaria > Crotalaria pallida. The sequence goes on along the minus strand of CM075655.1, from coordinate 35,203,102 downwards.
GGCAGCCGAAGGTCACTGCCATTATGGAAGCTAAGGACTTGGACACAATGAGCATAGCCACTTTGTTCGGCAAGTTGCAAGAGCATGAGATGGAGCTCGGCAGACTGACCATGCATGAAGAATCTGATAAGAAGAAGAAGGGAATTTCCCTCAAAACTGCTATAAAGGCAACCAAAGAATCCTCTGAAGATGAGTCCAGCTCGGACATGGATGAGGAAGACTTTGGTCTCATGGTCAGGAAGTTCAACAAATTCTTCAAAGGCAAAAAGAACTTCATAAACCGAGCACGAGATACCAAAAACACTCACCACAAAGGCTCAAGTTCAAAAGACCGAATTAGATGCCATGAGTGTGGTGAAGCGGGTCACATTAGAACATACTGTCCAAGATTGCAAAAGCAAGGTGGTGAAGAAATGAAGAAGAACAAGGACCACAAGAAGAAGAGAGCTTACATTGTATGGGATGCACCTAACAACAATACCAGCTCAAGCTCCAGCTCAGACGATGAAGAAGAGAAAGCAATTCTGTGCTTGATGGGAAGGGAAACTGTTTTCAGAGGCCCAAGCCGAACTAGTTCCGAGCAAGAATCGTGCTCGAACTATGAAAAGAAAGTATCGAGCTCAGTACTCAGAATTAATGAACAAGACCTTCCTATATATGACTCCTGCTCGGAGTGTGAAGATGAGGATCCATGCTCAAGTCTCAGATATGCCGATCAAGAAGACTCATCGAGCTCGACACTTGGCACAACAAAGCAAAGATCAAGTTTCAAATGCTTAATGGGCAAACACAGCGAGGAAACCTCAGCTAGCCGAACAGTGTCCGAACTTAAAAACACTGAGGTAACCTCTACGTCTGATTCTGACTCTGAATCTGAATTTAATGACACTGATGAATTGTTTTCTGCTTATCTTGAAATGCAAACCGAATTCAAGAAGCTTGCTAAAAATTTCATTAAGTTGAAACAAAATCTCTCAAACTACAAAGAGCAAGTTCTTGAATTGGAAAATTCAATTGAAACTCTGAAAAGCAGAAACAAATCATTGGAAAACACAATCACTCAATTGGAAAATGAAAATCTTGACTGCTGCACTAAATATGAGAAAGAAATTTCTGAACTAAAATTTAAAAGTGAAACTGTCAACAAGAGTGATGGTTTGTTTGATAGGCTGTTAGCCGAACAGAGAAACTACTCGAACCACTACTAGAAAAAGAGGTTTTAAAATCGGGGATTTAAACTCGGTTGTTATAAATCCGAGTTAAAAAATAATGCGATGGCAATTTTGTAAATAAAATTTGATTTTTAAACTCGGCTATTCTAACGACCGAGTTAAAAAGTATTTTTTTAACTCGTTAGTTAGAATAGCCGAGTTTAAAAATTAATGCGGTGGCAATTTTGAAATTAAAATTTCAGTATTTTCTAACTCGGTCATTAGAACAGCCGAGTTAAAAAGTATATTTTAACTCGTTGATTAGAACAGCCGAGTTTAAAAATTTTTGCCCTATCTTTTTAACTCGGTGATTAGAACAGCCGAGTTCAAAAGAGTTTCCTATTATACTGTGCCTCCAGCCCTCCACGTTCAGTGTTCAGTCTTCTTCTACCTTCTTAAGTGTTTCTCTCTTTCTCTCTCGTGCCTTCAACTCTCTCACACTACTCTTCAACTCCCTTCAACCGCTACACCACCCTTGATTCCCGCCGCCACCGTCCTCCACCTTCGCATCCACCGCCATGGCATTCTTCCCTACTCCAAATCGCTGAGCACTCTCTCTTCTCTCTCCATCGTCGCTCTTCTTTCTCTTCCGTTGGTGTGCAATCGGTGAGCCGTCGTCTCTGTGCCGTCGTCGTTCTTCGTCGCCACGCTGTGCCATCGTCGTTCTTCGCTGTGCCTTCTTTTCTCTCCAAGCCGTGCCGCCGTCGCTGGTACCACAGCGAACCACCTTCTTATCACGACAACGATGACGTGCCATTTTAACGCGGCGAACTAGCCTCTCTTTCGAACGGTATGTCTTCTCTTTCTCTTTTTGTGTTTTGAATTTTAGGGATTAGGGTTCTGAATTTGTATTTTAGGGATTTTTGTTTTGAAATTGTACTTTAGGGATTAGGTTATGAAATTATTATTTGTTTTGTGATTTGATTAATTTAGACCTAGCACTCGAGAATGATTGTGCATCTTGTGTCTACCAATTAATGGAAATTGAAACATCGATCCATAGAGAAAACTGAAGAGTCTGTTTTGAGATGAAAGTTCCCACAAGCCTTTAACTTAAGAAAAATGCAGTTTCCTTCTTTGTGTTTCCTTGATATCATTTTCTCACTGCTAATGGTTATAAAATTTTCATTGGTTATATGTTTTAATTACGAAGGAATAGTAACTCTTTCTCCAAGATGTAATGTATTTACTTTCTCTTGATCCAGAATTTGACTGGGAAAATTGTTTTTGGTACCCTTTGACCTTTTATTGTGATTGCAGTTTTGATTGGTTTTACTGTAGTATTTCTTTTTTTTCTTCTTATTTTTAAAGTCGATATGGATATGCTGTGGATACAAATTTTAAATTAAAAATTGGTCATTTTTTCAGTTTTTAATTACATTATGATAGCAATTCTCATAGTATGTATCAACATATGATTTGTTTGTTATGAAATTCAAGGCTCTATCCAAATTGTATTTTCATTAATGATGATTTTTTGTTTTGTTTTTAAATCCTAGTCACGTTGAACTGAGGCTAACATTAATGTCAGTATGTGCGCACTGCCACCTGATTGAGCGGTTGTTTTTTGAATCTTCCAAAACTGGTAATTTATTTTCTTAGGCTCTCAGCTATGTTTTTCCATGATTTTATATCTCTGCTTATGTATTTTTAATTTATCAGGTAGAGATGACAGTTTGAAAACTCAAACCTATTTTGAGCTAGTAGACAATTGTCCTCAACTAACTTCTTTATCTCTTAGAGGTTTTAAGCTACATGATTATAAAGTTCGTGTACTGGTTAAGGTATGCTATCAGGAAGTTCTTATCTATTGCAGTCTCTTTTTAATCTTTGGCTAATTTTCTTAAGTTAAAGTTATTTACTTAATTAAGTGTTGTCTCTTAATATAGTGTTTAATTTCTGCATTTTTCTTATTGGCAAGGTACATATGACCTGGAGATACAAATCTTATAAAATGACAGTAGCTAAGGGACAACCATATAGTTCTCAGCCTGCTTTTTTTGATTGAAAAAAGAAAAACTATATGGCTTCCTTCTATTTGAAATTTTTGTATTTCAGTTTCTCTATTACTTAACAAAACTGTATGCTAAACAATCTCTCCTCTTCAACCATAATGTTGTACTACTATTTCAGGTTTGATCTGAAATATCTAGCTGCAGCCCTTTTAGCCATAGTTATAGCAGTTTTTGTTATTCAAAGACATGGGCAAAGACATCATATCAAGAAAATAAAACACCACCCTGTAGTTGGAACTGTTTTCCACCAACTACTAAACTTCAATAGGTTGCATGATTACATGACCGACCTTGCAAAAAAACACAAAACTTACAGGTTGCTTAGCATACTTGGAAGCGAGGTTTACACTTCAGACCCCATAAATGTGGAATATATCCTCAAGACAAACTTTGCAAACTATGGCAAGGTACCCATGCACTTTAGAAAGTCAAAGCTACCAAGAGAGTTTGCACTTAGAGTTAGGTGGTAATGAGTATTTACTTATTTCTTAGGCCATAAAACTGGTAGGATTACAAGGCAAAATTATTAACAGATATGGTAATTTTGTGGCTAGAAAAAAAAATCTGGTTATTCATTTTTGTATAGTGATAGTGTAAAGGTGGAAGCTGGAGTTTTGGAAGTCAAGAAAAAGGTTGATCATTATATAAACCCATGCAATTTGAGTTCTTGATGTTTTATATTTCTTTCTATTTCTTAGGAATTTCAGCTCATGTACCAAATTCAATAATGAAAAAGGGGAGTTTAACAGTATTGCTATGAAAGTTGAATCATTTGGGTAATTTACAGAATCAAAGGAAATTTTAAATTTATTCATTTTAATTATTTCACACCTTGCTTGATGAAGAACGCCATGAATTTCTATTTCCCCACCTCTTGTTGAAAACAATCTATATATTATTGAATCTGTAACAGTTTCCCATGGTAAATTAAGCCTTAAAATTCTTTAAACCATTTACAGGGATTGTACCAGCATGAAATCTTAAGGGACCTTCTAGGTGATGGCATATTCACAGTGGATGGAGAGAAGTGGAGACATCAGAGAAAGGCAGCAAGCTATCAAAATAACCACCGAGTTTAAAAATGCATACTTTTTAACTCGGTTGACTTAAAGAACTGAGTTAAAAAGTGTTTTTTAACTCGGTCAATATGACACACGAGTTTAAAAATTTAATTTTTTTAACTCGGTCTTCAAAACAACCGAGTTAAAAAATACATTTTAACTCGGTTGTACAACCGAGTTTAAAAGTCTATTTTTCAACATCAGCGCTTTCCACATCACCGTTGCAACCGAGTTTAAAAGTCCAAAACAACCGAGTTTAAAAGTGTTTTTTCTAGTAGTGAACAAAACTGGGCTTGGTTACACCAAGACCAATAAGAAAACAGTAAGGAAACTCGGCTATGTCTCAAACTTTAATAACTCGAAAAAGTCGAGCTGCTCCTACTGTGGCCTTCATGGTCATACACCAAATGAATGCAAAATACGTCGTTATGATGTAGCCAAGGGCAATTTTGTTTGGGTAGCTAAAAGCAAAGAATCAACTGCTAACCCCCAGGGACCCAAAACATTTTGGGTACCTGAATCAAAGAAGTAATATTTTTGTGATGCAGGTGTGCTTCCGAGCCAAGGAGAGCAGATGGTACCTTGATAGTGGCTGCTCGAAGCACATGACGGGGAACAAAAATTTATTCATTGAACTTTCACATTCGGATAAGGGCTACATCACTTATGGTGATAACAACCGAGGAAAAATATTGGGTGAAGGTAAAGTCAGTAATTCTGGTAACTTGGTTATCAATAATGTTTTACTTGTAAAAGGGCTAGAACACAATCTTTTAAGCATTAGCCAACTTTGTGATATTGGTAACCATGTTGTTTTTACCTCAGCCCATTGCATTATTAAAAGTGATGAGGACAACTCTGTCAAATTTATTGGAAAACGATATAACAATACTTATTTGGTTGATTTGAATGAAATCACCTCTCTGGTAACCACTTGCATGGTTAGAAAAGAAAGTGATACATGGTTATGGCATAGAAGGACAGCTCATATACATGTAAATCAGTTAAAGAAACTACAATCAAGAGACTTAGTGATTGGTTTACCAAAGCTAAATTTTAATGTTGAGGGGGTTTGCTCTTCATGCAAGAAGTGCAAACCAACCAAAAAGAAAAACGACTTTTCATCTAAGGTGATGGTTTCAACAACTCGACCCTTGGAAATGTTACACATGGATTTGTTTGGACCATCACAAGTCAAAAGTTTTAGTGGCAATCTCTATGCCTTAGTAATTGCATCTAAGGTGATGGTTTCAACAACTCGACCCTTGGAAATGTTACACATGGATTTGTTTGGACCATCACAAGTCAAAAGTTTTGGTGGCAATCTCTATGCCTTAGTAATTGTAGATGACTTTTCCAGATTTACATGGACTCTATTTTTAAAATCAAAAGGTGACACTTTTGAAAATTTTAAAGAGCTTGTCAAGCAACTCCAAAACCGAATAAACCAAAAAGTAGTTGTAATCCGAACAGACCACGGCGGTGAGTTCGAGAACTATAAATTTGACAAGTTTTGTTCTAAGTTCGGTATAGAACATCAGTTTTCTGCTCCTCAGACTCCCGAACAAAACGGAGTTGTGGAACGGAAAAACCGTGTTCTTGAAGAGCTAGCCCGAACCATGCTTAATGAATACAATTTACCACATTACTTCTGGGCCGATGCGGTAAACACAGCTTGCTATGTAATGAACCGCATCCTCATCAGACCAATTTTAAAGAAAACTCCATATGAACTTTACAAGGGTAGAAAACCAAAAAATTCTCATTTCCATGCATTTGGTTGCAAAGTTTTTATTTTAAATAATGGAAAAGAGCACCTCGACAAATTTGATTCTAAAGCCGATGAAGGAATATTTTTGGGTTATTCTACTCATAGTAAAGCATTTAGAGTTTTTAACAAAAGGACTTCCTCTGTGGAAGAGTCCGTACATGTGGTATTTGATGAGTCTCCTCGAAGAGACAATGTTAGTTGTGCAGATAGAGAGGATCATCCCATAGCAGAACACGATCCGAGCACAACAACTTAAAGAGCTCAAAAGGATGAAACTGCTGAAGACAAAGATCAGAGGGACGAGCTTGTTCTGAGCAGAACAAACAAAGAACAAACCGAACTCAGTCCGAGCCAACCTCAAAATAATCAGTCCGAACTCATTCCGAGCCAAGCAGAGCATTTTGAGCTCAGCCAAGCCTGGAAGAGAGTCAAGGACCATCCAATAGAGAATGTGCTAGGCGACATGACTAAGGGAGTTTTAACTCGTCGTTCTATTCAGATTTTTTGCAATTTCGTTTCTTTTGTTTCTCAAATTGAACCTAATTCGGTTGATCAAGCCATTGAAGATGAACATTGGGCAATTGCCATGCAAGAAGAACTGAATCAATTAATCAGAAATGATGTTTGGGAATTGGTTCCTCGGCCTGATGATCATACGATAATTGGCTTGAAATGGATTTTCAGAAATAAAACAGATGAGTTGGGTTTAATTATAAGAAACAAAGCGAGATTAGTTGCTCAAGGCTACAACCAAGAGGAAGGTATCGATTATGATGAAACCTTTGCTCCAGTTGCTAGACTTGAAGCTATCCAAATTTTGCTTGCTTTTGCATCTATTATGAATTTCACCCCTTACCAAATGGATGTAAAGAGTGCATTCTTAAATGGTTTTATAAATGAAGAAATTTATGTAAAACAACCTCCTGGTTTTGAAAATTTTAAATATCCAAACCACGTGTATAAACTGAAAAAGGCTCTTTACGGTTTGAAACAAGCTCCAAGAGCTTGGTACGATCGTTTGAGCTCATTTCTACTTGAACAAGGGTTTGAAAGAGGAAAAGTTGACACAACTCTATTCATTTATAAATCCAAGAAGGACATATTGTTAGTACAAGTTTATGTTGATGATATAATTTTCGGTGCTACGAACATGTCTCTTTGCAAGAAGTTCTCTGAATTAATGCAAGGTGAATTCGAGATGTCAATGATGGGAGAACTCACATTCTTCCTCTGACTGCAAATAAAGCAAGTTGAGGGAGGAACCTTTGTGCATGAAGGAAAATATTGCAAGGAACTCCTAGAGAAATTTGGCTTAGAAAATTGCAAAGAAGTTGCCACTCCCATGAGCACTTCCAGCTATCTCGGCAAGGATGAGTCAGGTAAAGCCGTGGATGTAAGCAAATATAGAGGCATGATAGGAAGCCTTTTATATTTGACTGCATCTCGGCCAGATATTATGTTCAGTGTTTGTTTATGTGCTCGTTTTCAAGCTAATCCCAAAGAATCTCATCTTTCGGCGGTTAAAAGAATTTTTAAATATTTAAAAGGATCTGTGAACACTGGTCTGTGGTATCCTAGGGATGCCAATCTTAGTTTGATTGGGTATTCGGATTCAGACTTTGCTGGGTGCAAGCTTGACCGAAAAAGCACAAGCGGAACATGTCACTTGCTCGGCAGTGCCCTTGTGTCTTGGTTTTCTAAAAAGCAAGCTTGCGTTGCCTTGTCAACAGCTGAAGCCGAATACATTGCTGCTGGTAATTGTTGTGCTCAAATTCTTTGGATGAAACAACAGTTATCAGACTTTGGCTTAATTTTAGATCACATTCCTATCAAATGTGACAATACAAGTGCAATCAATCTAACTAAGAATCCAGTGTATCACTCTCGAACAAAACACATTGAAATTAGGCATCATTTTCTACGAGATCATGTTCAAAAAGGTGACTGTATCATTGAATTTGTTAGCACTAAAAATCAATTAGCCGATGTATTTACAAAACCTTTGCCGAGGGAAACATTTTATAAAATTCGGCGTGAGCTCGGCATTCTGGATGAATCCAGTGTATGCTCGGCGTAAGCTCGACATTCTGGATGAGTTCAGACTGTACAATCTTGGTTTTCAGTATATCAATTGATCACCTTCATAATCTCGACTTTTACATTCAATTGTGTATGTGTTTAATTTCCTGAAATTTCACATCCTCCAATTCTTCTTCCTCTCCTTTAAATCAACTTCTATTTTTGAGAAGCATGCTTTCACTGTTAAAGGGGGAGAAAGATGATCTCATCTTGAAAATTTTCTTCCTCGATAAAGCTTTTAACATTCTTCGGGGGGAGAAAAGTTTCTAAAAATTTCAAGCCTTGTTACTGTTGATGTGCCAGCAAGTGGATTGGGTCAACGAGTAATATAGTCTGGAAGACCGAATATCGTCCCACATGGAGTTGTGTTTTTAGTAAATTTCCACCTTAGTGTAATTAATTAATAAATCCTATAACTAAAAAGTGATTAAATTAATAATTCAGATTTAAAATCAATGATTAACTAAACTAACTACTTTCCTGAAATTAAATTAAAATGTGAGACAATGGGAGAAAACTGGTTAGGAACGTTGGTTGCATTGTAGGTTTCACTTATTCAATTATAATTCCGATTTTCCTTTAATTATCCTTCAATTCATGGACTATTCCTCTCAAATAGCAATAGTTAGAGTCTCTAACATTACCCTTATTTTCTAAATACTTAATCCTTGATCTCTCAACAAATTACAATATAAGAAAATATCCATTCAACACAAGGGAATTAAAAAGCCATATAATCATCCAATTATATCTCTATATTTTGGACTGATTATACCATTAATTGCATGGCCTATTCAAAATCCCAACTCTCGTTGCGAATTAAGAAATCCAAAGCATAAATTGATCAGGTTTATGTATAAAATAAAAACTCAATTAATGCATGAATTAAAAACAGCAAAATCCTAAATCATAAATTGAAATAAGCTACGCCATACAAATTCACCTTGTTCCTAACACGAGGGTTTTAGTTACACATAGAAATAGGAAGAATGAAAGACATAATAGGGAAATTCATAGACAAATTACCCTAAATTCTTCAATCTTCAATTGCTCCAAGTATTGGTAATCTCCCTCTTCAAATCTAATTTCTATTTTTCTCCTCTGAATTGGCTGCCTAACCTAATTCTAAATCACTAATTTATAATTACAATCTATCTCTAAGTAGAATCCCAATCAAATTCTGAACTTTTGTCCCAACTGGGCTTTTTCTGGTGCACGCGCGCCCCAGGCGCGCGCCACTGCTGTCTGCTCTTTTTCTTTCTTGGCGCGCCCCAGGCGCGTGGACCTGCTTCCGGCTCCAATTTTCTCCGTTCTTTTTCCTACTTCAAGGTCTTTGAATGCTCTTTCCAATTCCATAATTAATTTTTGCATTTGAGCTTCCAAAATCACCTGAAACACTGAACAAACGATCAAAAAGTTCATGGGAAACTACAATTACTAAAATTCCTAAAAACTAATAAAAAGATCCTAAGTTTGCTATGAAAACAAGCCAAATCAAAGTAAAAGAGAGTAAAATGAAGTCCAAAAACTATATATATCAGACCCAAATCACTCCCCCAAACTTAGCATTTTGCATGTCCCAGGCAAAAGTAAAATAAAAATTCTAAACAAAAGACAAACTCCCTAAATCAACATGAACACACCTAATCTAAGACTACGACTCATCACTTCGACACATATTATCATAAACTATTTACACAATTACATACTAGTTAACATAACAATCCCATTCAGAACTCAGAATTAGCGAACACTGTCAACCTCTCAATTGTTTCTCTCAAAAGTGTATAAGGGTCATATTTTCAATTCACTCAAGATCAATCAATGATAATGTGTTACCATAGGCTTGACCATAGACCAACATCTCCACTGAAATTATTGAAAGTATGCAAAAATCAGAAGGTCTTATTTTTGGTTGTAATGGGGCCATGGCTAAAAGTGTTAGGTGGGAAAAAAGAAAGAAGGGATAAAACAAAGGCTAACTTGCAAAAATATTTACAAAAACAACTTTCCCTCAAAAACCATGAATGAGCAATGAATACAATAAAGACTCACACTCACATCAGGAACATTTTATTCTTCCTTTCTTTTCCAAATTCCTTTTTCTTCTATTCTCTTCCTTTCACATTCATTTGATTTATTATTTTATTTTTTTTCTTTTTCTTTGGAAGAGAATTAGGCACAAAACACTTTTCACTTTTTCTTTCTTTTGCATCACATTCCACTTAATTGCTCATCCACAATTCCCAAGGTACTCAAAATAAAATCAATGCAATTAATGCAGCGTACCAGAGAAAAATCATATATCATTATAAGGCTCAAAGTGGGAAACTAATGGAATTATTTTCAATGCAAATTCTGAAGGCCACAAAAACACATCCTAGGTGCCTTAATCATCTTAATGCATGCAATCAATCATCAATTTTGAAATGGTCACAGGTCAAGTTCTAGAAGACAATATCAAAGTGAACACACTAATGAAAGAATAGGGGTATCAATACCAGAATAATTCAATAAAATGTCATACCCCTCAATAAGGCTCAAAAACTCACTCTTGGCTAAAGTCAGTTCACTAATCACAAGTTCTGAAAGCCTTTGTCGAAATAACCCAGTCACCATAATCATATTTACAGTTCAATCAAACAGAGTCGAATACCAATGACTCTAAGTCCTAAACTAAATATACACATGCATCAAAAGAGAAAAAGTCCTAAGGTTAGAAAAATTAATTACTCTTGCTAAGGACACAAACCAATACCAATATGGGAGAAAAATTCAGATCTGAAACATTTTAATTTTTATTTTGTATATACTCCCCCAAACATAGATGTTGGCTTGTCCTCAAGCAAACTAATCTACCCTAAACTACAAAATAAAAAATTAAAATCTAAACTAAAAAAAAACTAACCAAAAATGTCAAGGATAAAAATTAAGAATACAACCTATCACATCCACATAAATAGCACTAGACACAAGTGATATGTTACTCCCCCAAACTTAATACCTGCAATGGTTAGCACTAGTGCAACAAAGCACCACTAATGGTAGGGGACAACAATTACACCTGCACAAAACTCAGGAATACAGATGCAACAAGATAATAATCGAAATAAATATCCATGCATTAAAATTAAATTAAATCCTAAAGAAGGCAAACTTAGATAATATCACAGGTACAGAGCGGGGTGGGGAAATACATCAAATATATCAAAATAAAAACAACCCCTAACTAATCCTCATCCATCCCTCTATCATCAAGCTCAGGTACATCCACCGGATAGTCCAACAGACTCCTCTCATAGTCCGAATAAGGGGGCAAATCAAAAGCATACCCCTGATCAACACTTCAGGCTCTCATAATATCATCACGGACCTCGTCCCTGCGTAACTGAACACGCTGGAACTCAGCCTGTTGCCTCAAGTATCGCCCCTGCAGTGCCTGCTCCCTCATCATGGACTGCATCATAACCCTCAGGTCCTCTACACCATCCGACGACTGTGCCGGTCGGCGAGAAGGTCCTGCGCTATCCTGGACTGGAGGCTGTGGGTCAAGAATAATGGGTGGGTGTCTATCCTCTCTAGCTGTCCTAATAGCAAGTGAAACATAATTACCCCAGACAGCTTTAGTCAGCATGGTGGCTCTCTTAATCTCCTTCGGCTCATCACTCTCAGGCACCACCCCCATAGCAGCACATAACTGGTGTATCACCCAAGGGAATCCCACATATCCCTTGTCACTCAAGGCAAAACGGTGCAACTGATCAGAAATCAGCGACGCCGCATCAACTACAACACAAGATTTAAGGGCATACACTAGACGACATATGGCTGGGGAAATCTCAGTGTCATGGGAATGGGGGTACGAGTTGTGCATTATGAACCGGACCCAAAATCGGGCAGCTCCCTGCATATTCCTCTGAGACACATGTTTTGGCCTTTGATTAATATTTAAATTCCACGATTTTCCAGCCCAAAACAAATGTCTCTGAAGCATATCCAGAGAATACATACCCTCATCATCATAAATGTCCGAGTTGAACAAAGCTGGAGCCATATGAGGTGAGTAGCTAGGAAGGCGTAGGACACGTGCTATAGTAGCAGCATCATACGACACCTCCTTGCCCCTCACATACGCAACCCTCGTATGCTCAACCGTCCCATGCAACAACTCCTCCTTCTTCTCTAACTGTGCACGCCACCAAGCATGCGAATAAAACTCCCAAACCAATTTCTGACTTAAATACTCCGGTGGACCTCTAACCCACGACTCCCATTTGTTCACTCTAATCACCTCCATCACCTCCTCCACACCTCTCAGACCAACCACCTGCTGACCGGAAACGGTCTCATCAAGGACCATGCCCAATTCCGGTTGCACCCTCCTCTTAACCATCTTTCCATCATGAAACTCGGCGACTTTCGGATGCTCAAAAGTCGTCCCAATCTCTCCACTACTGTCCACCATTGGCCTCATTCCCCTTCTCAACATGTTTTAGTTCAAAAATTGCAAAAGGCAATATATCGAACACCTGGCAGGCAGCACAAAACCTTCAAAATTTCAAAGAGAGAACTCAATCCTAACCTTCCAAATCCAAACAAATCAGACCAGAGAAGGATAGAGAAGAGATTCTTACCTTAAAACAATGAAAAATTCGTGTTCCCTAGCCCTTTTTTTACAAAACCGAATTGAGAAGAGAAGAGAGGGGAATGGGGTTTTTGAAAATTTTGAATGAAAAAGGAGAGAAATTGATGATGAGAATGATGATTAAAGGAGTTGTGAGTGATGAATTTGATGAAATATGGGTGAATTTGATGGAATTTATGAATTGGGGATTGAATTGGGGTTAGGGTTCTTAGTGAAAATGAATTGGGGATGAATGGGAATTGAGGGGAATGGGTCTTCTCCCCTCAGGCGTGCATCCATATGCATCAGACCCCCGGGCGCCCCAGGTGCCCCAGGCCATGCGCCTCAGGCGCGCCTGGTCTGTACCTTCTTTTTTTTTAAAAAAAAAGCAAATGCAGAAAATAAAATAAAAAAAATAATAAACTACCTAAACTTTTCTAAACTAAAAAAAATCACCTATCCTAAAGTTCCTATCCTAAGGGAGAATTACTTAAAATTGGGTTGCCTCCCAACAAGCGCTTGTTTAATGTCACGAGCCTGACTCATCACCCCTAGAAGGGGCTTAAGGGCAGTTATTTTCAGAAGGATGTACAAACTCTAAATCATTACCATATTCATTAGAGCTTGCAACACAATTTATTTGGGAAAATTAATCCGTCGTGCATGGTGGTTTTTCAAAAATATTTATCACAGCTTGCTCACCATTCACACGGAGAATAACTTCTCCTCTAGGAACATCTATGATTACCCCTGCTGTAGCCAAGAAAGGCCTTCCGAAAATTAGAGGAATGTTATCATCCTCTTCAATGTCAAGCACCATGAAATTAAGGGGTAATATAAAATCCTTTACTTTCACCAAAATATCTTCCACCACTCCATAGGGGCGGAGGGCGGTGTTATCAGCTAGTTGTAATAGAATCGGGGTCGGCTTAATCTCTCCTATTCCTAACTTATTAAAAAGTGACAAAGGCATTATATTGACACTAGCACCAAGGCCACAGAGGGCCTTACCTGTATAATCCTTGCCGATGCTTATAGGTAGATTGAAGCTTCCTGGATCCTTCAACTTTGGTGGCAGATTGGACTTTATGATTCTGCTACACTTCTCAGCAATTTGAAATGTCTCTCCAGTGAGCATCCCCTTCTTCTTGGTCAGAAGATCCTTCATAAATCTCGAATACAAAGGCATTTGTTCAAGAGCCTCTGCAAATGGGATATTAATCTGAATCTTTCTGATCATGTCCAGAAATTTCTGAAAGTGCCTCTTGTCTTCATCCTTCTTCAACCTTTGGGGAAAAGGCACCCTCAAAGGCAAAGGAACTAGCTTGGGCTGAACCGGATTGTGATCCGCGGGTGGACCCTGCGTACTCGATGCTCCAACTTCACTCTCCTTCTTCTTTGATGTTGCATTACCCTTAGGCTCCTTCTCTTTGCTTGAATTTTCATTGGTGGCACTCCCCTTGGCAGTTGGTTCATCATATGTTGTGCCACTTCGGAGTATCACCTTCATGCACCTCTCCTTGGGATTAGCTATGGTGTCACTAGGAAAAGTTCCCACTGACCTCTCAGAAATCTGCTTGGCAATCTGACCAACTTGCACCTCCAAATTACGAATGCTAGCACCTTGATTAGCAAACTGGGCTCTAGTCTCCTCAATGAAAGATTGGGTGAAGTTGTTCAAATTGTCAAGTGCTATCTCCCAGGAATGTTTCTGCTGTTGTTGTGGTTGATTCAATGCTGGTCTGTGCCATGAGAAATTTGGGTGGTTGCGATATGCTGGATTGTAGGTGTTGGAGTACATGTTATTTCTATTTCCTCCACCACCCACATATTTTGCTTGCTCCTCAATAGTCGCTGCTTTCCCCATTTCATTGGCACATTCTCCATTCCTATGGTTCCCATTGCAAAAGTCGCACACAAGTGTGCTACTCACTGCTCCCAACTGAGTCTGACCCATCCTCTTCATTAATGCTGTCATCTGATCTTGCATCTCCTTATTCCGTTGAATGAGAGTCTGCATCTGGGTAGTACTCAAATCTGGATTTTTCAAGATAGTCTTGTCAGCAAGGGCTTGACTACTGTTGTAGGCCATTGTCTCAATTATTTCTTTTGCCTCTTCCATAGTCTTCTTGATCAAGGACCCTCCAGCTGCTGCATCAATCATGAATTTGTTTGTGCTCCTCAACCCATCATAGAATAATCAGATCTGCATCCAATCTGGTATAGCATGTGTTGGGCACTTCTTCAACAGCTGGTTGTATCTCTCCCATGCATCATGTAACAGCTCCCCCTCTGCTTGAACAAAAGAGTTGACATCTTGGCGGAGCTTGGCTTGCTTTCCAGCTGGAAGGAACTGAGCCATGAATTTCTTGAGCAGAACATCCCAACTGGAAAGGCTTCCAGGAGGCTGATTCCTCATCTATGTAAAGGCCTTGTCCCTCAAAGAGAGAGGAAACATACGCATGCAAATCGCCTCATCTGATGCACCTTCTATCTTGAAAAAGTCCAACATCTAGAGGAAATTGGCTATGTGCTCAGTAGGATCCTGGGTAGGTGCACCTGAGAATTGATCCTGTTTGATGAGATGAATATATTGAGGATCAATCTCAAATGCAGCTGCTGTAATTGCTGGACGGACTACACTGGATGTGCAGACATCTGGATCCACTGTGGTGTAATCAGCCAAAGTCTTCCTTGTGGGTTGGGGTGTTGCACCGGAACCTTGAGAACCATGTGATTCAGCCATCTTTCTTGCTTGCTTTGCTTGCTTTTCAAACCGTTTCACACTAAGATCCAATTCAGGATCAAATTGCACAAGGCCTTGATTACCTACAGAGCGTAAACGCATAAAAACGGTTAAGCAGCACCTGTTAAATCAAAATAAAAAAAATAAAAAATATATACAGAAAAATAAAAAGAAAAATAGAATTTACTAATAACTACGCTAAGTCCTGAAAATAAACTAAAGAATACTACTCCCCGGCAATGGCGCCAAAAACTTGTTGATGTGCCAGCAAGTAGACTGGGTCAACGAGTAATATAGTCTGGAAGACCGAATATCGTCCCACAGGGAGTTGTGCTTTTAGTAAATTTCCACCTTAGTGTAATTAATTAATAAATCCTATAACTAAAAAGTGATTAAATTAATAATTCAGATTTAAAATCAATGATTAACTAAACTAACTACTTTGCTGAAATTAAATTAAAACGTGAGACAATGGGAGAAAACTGGTTAGGAACGTTGGTTGCATTGTAGGTTTCACTTATTCAATTATAATTCCGATTTTCCTTTAATTATCCTTCAATTCATGGACTATTCCTCTCAAATAGCAATAGTTAGATGTCTCTAACATTACCCTTATTTTCTAAATACTTAATCCTTGATCTCTTAACAAATTACAATATAAGAAAATATCCATTCAACACAAGGGAATTAAGAAGCCATATAATCATCCAATTATATCTCTATATTTTGGACTGATTATACCATTAATTGCATGGCCTATTCAAAATCCCAAATCTCGTTGCGAATTAAGAAATCCAAAACATAAATTGATCAGGTTTATGTATAAAATAAAAACTCAATTAATGCATGAATTAAAAACAGCAAAATCCTATATCATAAATTGAAATAAGCTACGCCATACAAATTCACCTTGTTCCTAATACGAGGGTTTTAGTTACACATAGAAATAGGAAGAATGAAAGACATAATAGGGAAATTCATAGACAAATTACCCCAAATTCTTCAATCTTCAATTGCTCCAAGTATTGGTAATCTCCCTCTTCAAATCTAATTTCTATTTTTCTCCTCTGAATTGGCTGCTTAACCTAATTCTAAATCACTAATTTATAATTACAATCTATCTCTAAGTAGAATCCCAATCAAATTCTGAACTTTTGTCCCAACTGGGCTTTTTCTGGTGCACGCGCCACTGCTGTTTGCTCTTTTTCTTTCTTGGCGCGCCCCAGGCGCACCCGTCCACGCGCCCCAGGCGCGTGGACCTGCTTCCGGCTCCGATTTTCTCCGTTCTTTTTCCTACTTCAAGGTCTTTGAATGCTCTTTCCAATTCCATAATTAATTTTTGCATTTGAGCTTCCAAAATCACCTGAAACACTGAACAAACGATCAAAAAGTTCATGGGAAACTACAATTACTAAAATTCCTAAAAACTAATAAAAAGATCCTAAGTTTGCTATGAAAACAAGCCAAATCAAAGTAAAAGAGAGTAAACTGAAGTCCAAAAACTATATATATCAGACCCAAATCAGTTACCATTAAATGGTATCAAGTAACTCATTTTTTTTCTTTTCTTTTCTTTTCAACAAGTGGTTTTTAATCTCTCTTTTGGCACTTGTGCTTAATCTTTGGCTCCTTTTTGATCCTGCCAAAAGGGGGAGAATGGTGTTTGTTGTTTGTTGTTGTTGATTATGTGCAGACTTATAGGGGAGAAATGTGTTTGCGAGCAAGCATAAATTCAGGGGGAGTGTTTAGCGGGCAACTCCACAAACTTTCAAGCTATACTTGACAAATGGTCTCAACAAGTGGTGCAGTCTGATCTGAGCATTTTCATCGCAACAACAAGTAGTGCAGACTGATCTGAGCATTTTCATCGCAACAACAAGTAGTGCAGACTGATCTGAGCAATTTCATAGCAACATGTGGTATGTTTTCGAGGAAATTCCGATTAGTGCTCAGACCAATCAACTTACGAGCATACAGTCAGGGGAAGAGAACAAAAGGCAACAAACTCTCAAGAGAACATTTGTCATCATCAAAAGGGGGAGATTGTAGAATCAAAGAGATTTTGATGATGTCAAATAAATACGCTCGACAGAATCAAAGAGAGTGATGATGTAATGACGCTCGGCTTAAGGTAAATGTCAAACGCGTCAGACTCAGTTTTGCGCAAGCGTTCCGCCAAAGGTAGAAGCTCGGAAAATTAGGGTTCTGTGCGATCTATATCAAGTCAGTATTTAAGGCTTCAGCTCGGTTTGAGCTTTGCTCTTGATCACGACCTAAGTTCATCCAAGCATGCAAGCTCGGCTCTTCACTTCAAGGCAGTAGCTCGGATGTTGATTGACTGGCACACACTTGGAATGTTGAAAGAAGCCACAGCATCAGAAAGATCAAATTAGCTCGGATTAAACACGACCTTGAAGCAAAGGTCAAAAGCTTGGATCTGCAAGTTCAAATCTGATTGCCAAGCTCGAAGAAAGCTCAAGCTCGGCAACTCCAATCCAAGACCAAGCTCGAACAAAACTCAAGCTCGGCTATATCTGTTCATCGTCTTCAACAACTTCATCTTCAACCTTCAAACTCTGCTCTGCAGTTCCGTACTTTTTATTACCGTTGAGTCTGGGTAGAAGTTCTAGGATTTTAACTCCAACACAGTACAAGTTTGAAATTCAAAATGAGTTAAAATCAAAGGTTGGTGAAGGGTCATCATCACTGCTCTGCTGTCAAATGTAACCGTTGGAAACCCCATGACTTTTCCGTACAGCTCTCTTTCTCTTTTCGTGAAATCAGAGGAGCTTATATAAGGGGTGTTTTCAAACGGTAACGGTGATAATTTTTTTGAACAATTTTCATTGAACCTCAACTTTCATTATCTTTTGAAAAACAGATCAGAATCAAAAACTCACAGAGAAGAAGATCATTTGAATTTTCTCAAGAACTTAGAGATTTAAATTTTCAAATCCTAACTCTAAGTTCAGCTCATTTCTTCTCTGAGTTAACCCTTCACAAAATCAACTCACTCTTGAACTTCAATCTTTAATACTCATTCGAAGAGTGTTTTGAATTTGAGCCATCCTCTTTCATTATATTCTTCATCGTATTTGCTGTTGTAAGGAGCTGGTCTCTGGTCGAGAAAGCTTCTCTGTTGAAAGGTTCCAAAGAGGTTCTTTGGTCATCGATTTGTTGTTGGGTAGTTTGTCACGAGTTTGGTACACTCGTTGGACTGGATAGGTTTAGAGGGGTAGTCTCTTGTAAATCCTTTGTAACCCATAAAATCGATTCTTTTGGTAAAAGCTCTCTAAAAGGTTTTTAGAGAGGACTGGACTAGCTCTCAGGGTGAGAGTGAACCAGGATAAATTTCTGGTGTTCATTTTTATTCCTTTACTGCTTTTCTGTTGCAGTTCTCGCTTAAGTGTTTTCCGCTGATTTTCGAGCATTCAAGCTTTTAATCGTCCTACTCATTGCTCGGTTTTGAGTGCTGTTCACAGAGCTCGGCTTCGAAGCAGCTCGGTTAACCGATTAACCAATCTGTTCATCTATTTGGTTAATCGATTAACCCTGTCTGCTCGGTTATCGCTCGGCTTTTATTTTCAAATAGTGCACAACATTCAATCAAGTTTCAATAAATCGAAAAATTGTCATATTAGCTTCAATCTCCTATTCTCCCCCCCTTTACTCTATTGTTAGGCCTCTTGTTGGTTTCCAACAGATTAGGATAGGGGAAGGTAATGACGGTGATTCGTCAAGAAGCCTAAGAGAAGTCTGTCTAGGCGGGAAAAAGCTACAGTGACCTGGGTTGACCATCCGAGGTTGGGTAGGTAGTTCGGTGTCGTAACTGAAGTACTGCATGATCACTAGACGGATGACTGACACCCCCTTGACTAAATCAGGATTAGAAGAGGGATACTTGAACACGGCGGAGGTGGACACCCTTGTCATGACATCTTTCCCGGGCATTTTATATTTTGGTGTCGTCTCCCGGAGCCGGTGTGGTTAGAGATCCTGTACTTCTGGTTGCTTCCGACTAGGTGGATGGATTCCGAGGAGATGTAGACCCAAAACCATAAAGCTTGAATTCCGGTACTATGGACTCGAGATATGTGGACAAAGAGACTTCGACTTTGCGAGACAAGCTGTTTAAAAGATTTGACTTTGCGAGATGAATTGATTAAGAGATTCCCTTAAGAGAAAGATAAAATGTTAGACAATGCGATGATTGCATTGCATCCTCATGCATCTTGCATAATTATCTGTTGTATTATTTGCTTGTATTGCTTGTTATGTTCTGGTATACGTCGCTAGTGTAAATCCAAGAAGTCGATGGGAGTAATTCCATTCGAATAACTTACTCTCTCAACTTCTTGTACACATGTGATGATGAACCTCCGATTCTAAAAGATGACGGAGCTGGTATGACTTCTCATGGAGGAAGGACTTACCGATCGTGATGCGCTGACGAGAGAGCTGCTGCTGGACGACGGAGATTGCTTTTGGGAACTTACGTTCCGGGTCGAGAAGGGGACGCTGCTTAGTAGTTTATAGTTAGGTTCTAATGGATCCTTGCTGATATGTATATCAAGTGTACCCCTTTTTCTTTTGAAATGTTTTGTTAAGGTAAATGTTTATGTAAGAATGGCACCGATGAACTATGGTGACCACTTTTGAAAGAACTTTTATGATCTGTTTCTAAACTGTTTTTCTGGGCGACTGTCGTAATCAGACAGATAACTATTTTAAGTAAATCAAATATTTTCCTATACGAAAAATCTTTATTTTGTGAAGTTATATACATCAAATTATTTTTAGAAAATTCAGTAAACGCTTTTGAGAGAAATGATTTAAAAGTAATACCTTGTTTTGGAAAGCTTGACCGATGGGTTTTATTCTTGTGAAAAAAAAAATTTACCCTATTTTTCATAAACAGATTAATTAGTATTTGATAATGTTTATTTCAAGTTTTCCAAATCGGGGTGTTACACTCCCAGAGGCCCTCCTCATGTTACATAAACATGACATCGATCTATCATCC
The DNA here is from genome assembly GCA_037953625.1 of Crotalaria pallida. Classification (NCBI taxonomy): domain Eukaryota; kingdom Viridiplantae; phylum Streptophyta; class Magnoliopsida; order Fabales; family Fabaceae; genus Crotalaria; species Crotalaria pallida. The sequence goes on along the minus strand of CM075655.1, from coordinate 35,182,572 downwards.
AGTCTCCATGCATGAATGCACTTATATCATTTCCATTTAAGTGTCTTTAGGTTTAAATAAAAGTGGTTAAATTAAAAATGGTGTTTTAAGCATTTTCTGTCTTAATACTCGAGTAGTGGTAAAGATACTCGAGTAGTTCGTTGAAAAAATTGCATCAGACAAAATAGAATACTCGAGTATTTCATCAACCTAGATTACTCGAGAAATTCATCAGATACTCGGGTATTTTGCTAAAGTCTGGAAACTCTGCATCATACAATACTCGAGTATTGACTCGAATACTCGAGTATATATGACAGCAGAAACACTCAAATTGGGTTTTAACATACCATTTTCGATTCTAACCAATTTTAACTTAAACCAAACATCCAAGAGTTAAAGTAACATATAACAAACATGTTCATGCATTGAAAACACAATAATTCATAGAGATTTTACAAATTCATGTGATTATGTATAAAACCATGAAAATCAACAACTCAACATACCAAAACTCAAATTACTCAATTAATTCATGATTTCAGTGCTTAAATAGTTTGCATACATCAAATATGACTTGCTCAAATCATTCACAGAACACATTTTGGTCTCCAAAGCAAAATCCTAATCCAATTAAGCCCTTTTGAGCCTCTTGATGGCTCCCTATACAAATTAACATGCTTGAACCTCAATCCAGTGTATGAACAGCTTTTCCCTTACCTCTAAGACTTGATAAAACAAAAATTTCACAGAAAGATAGCTTTGAGACTCGAATTCCCCAAAAACTTCTTTTCAACAACACATGCAGAACAGTTTCCAACAGGGTCACAAAACCAGAGTTTTTGACCAATCAAACAAGCAAAAGAATTAGGGAAATTGGTTAGGGTTTGTTCTCTGCTACATGCATGAGAGAATGGAACAAGTTTGAGACTCAAGGGTTACAAGAGCTTACCAAAATCGATGGTCAAAGTGAGCTCCAAGGATCAGTTTTTCAATTTTGCATAATAGATACCTTGACTTTGGAGACTCGATTCTCTCAACACACGAACTCTTAACTCACGATTTTGGTGTCAATGCAAAGATTAAAATCTAAGCTTTGCAATGGTGCATAATATGTGGTTCAACTCTCAAGAACAAGGAAGAATCGAAGAGACGAACTTTTGAACCCTAACTACGTTTTCTAGCTTTCAGACATGGATATAGAACTCAATCTTCATCAACAAGGCTATTTATAGACCACATAGAAGCTCATGCAAGGTGACACACATGCTGGGACGTTGATTTGGGTCCAATATATATAGATTTGAGCATTGATTTGACTCCCTTTTACTATGTATTTGGCTTGTTTCTCTAGCAAATTTAGGACTTTTTAGTAGATTTTAATTATTTTTAGTAGTTTAGGGTCCTTTGAACGTTTTGATCCGTTTGTTAGTGTTTCAGGTACCTTTTGGAGCTCAAATGGATAAAATATTTATGGACCTGAAAAGAGGACGAAAAGATCTTGCAAATGGAAAAAGAACGGAGCGAAACGGAGCCGGAATAGGTCCCGTGCGCCTGGGGCGCGGGGACGGGGGAGCCTGAGGCGCGCCTGTGTGGAGAAAATACAATTTATCAGACCTGCGCGCTTGGGGCGCGTGGTCGCGTGCGCCTGGGGCGCGCGTACCTGTTGGAGGCCCAATTTGACCAGATTCTGAACAAAATAGAAGAAGAGAAGTCTAATTTGGCTTCATATCTTAGATTTGGTCAGATATTAGAAGATAAACATGGACCTTATCTATTAGATTTAATTAAGATTTATTTTAGCATTTGTTTTACTCTTTAAATAGAGGATTTGTAAATAGTTTTCAGTAGGTTTTGAGATCATAGAATTCAATTAGGATTAGAAAGAGAGGTTAGTAACATCTATTGAGAGCAAGGAGGCAAGGCACAAGGATTGAAGGTCTCTTGGAGAGTTAACCAGTATTGTCTATGATATGAGGTTTTCTCTTTGCTTCTGTTTTCTTTATTTCTATATGTGTAACTAAAACCTCTTGTTAGGAACATGGTGTAAATTGTATGATGTAACTTATTTTAATTTATGATTTAGTATTTTGCTATTTTTAATTCATGCATTAATTGAGTTTTTATTTCATACATAAACCCGCACAATTTATGTTTTGGATTTCTTAATTCGCAACGACAGTTGGGATTTTGAATAGGCCATGCAATTAATGGTATAATCAGTCCAAAATATAGGGATATAATTGGATGATTATATGGCTTTTTAATTCCCTTGTGCTGAATGGATATTTTCTTATATTGTAATTTGTTGAGAGATCAAGGATTAAGTATATAGAAAATAAGGGTAATGTTAGAGACGTCTAACTATTGCTATTTGAGAGGAATGGTCCATGAATTGAAGGATAATTAAAGGAAAATATAAATTATAGTTAAAATAAGTGAATCATACAACAAAACCAAGTTCCTAACCTTTTTCTATTGCTTTCTAATCATCTTATCTCCTCAATCTTCTTATCTTATTTTATTATTATTATTCTTCTTCTTCTAAAACTCAATAACAAGTTGCCTTAATAATTACGAATTGGTGAAAAGTTATTAGAAACAATTTGCAATCCCTGTGGGACGATATTCGGTCTTCCAGACTATATTACTCGTTGACCCAGTCCACTTGCTGGTACATCAACAAGTTTTTGGCGCTGTTGCCGGGGATTGAAATTCGATTCTAATTTCTTTTCGGTACTTTTTGTAATTATTTGTGTAATTTGTGTAATTTGTACTTTCTCATGTATAATTATAGTTGTAATAGTGATTCAGATTGTGATAGATTTATTCCATATTATCCTTATCCTCCATACTGTGTTGCACAAAATATAACTCCTAGGAAGGCCCAATGGGAAATAGCTCTAGAGAAATTTGCTCAAGCCACTGAGGATTTTGCTAAAGATTGCAAAAATAATTTTAGATTCCCTCGTGTTGAACCAATTCCTCCCCCTTTGGAGAAAGAGTCATGGGAAATTAACCAAGAGAAATTAGCTCAAAAAATTAGTAGTAATGTTCAAGAAATTAATTTTATAGAAAAAGAAAACAGAAAAAGTTTTGAGAACATAGAAATAACACTTGAGCAAAATTCAAAACATGTATCTGAGGAGTTACAAGCATTATCAGCAATTTTTGACTCTCCTAAAAAAGAGGAGGAAGTTGTGGTGATGGATGTGACCAATGATCAAATCCCTTTAGAGGAGCAAAAATCTGAAAAAGAAATTGTGCATGATAGGTTTGAGGAAGAGGATCGAAATATAACAATCGAAGGTTTGAAAATTGTAGAAAAAATTGAACCACCCTTGCATGAGGAATTTGTTGCTATAAAGAATTTTATTAAATCTAGTTCATGCTTGGGTGATTCAAAATTTTTCTATTATATTCAGCCTAAGTACTTTTATGAAGAATATCTAGAACAATCTGAATCATTATTAGGAAATAGGAAGCATGAGAAAGTAATCTTCTTGACTAATGTAGTTAACAACTTCATGATGGATGATGGAAGAAAAGAAAATTTTGCTGAATCCCCATGGGATGTGGGCATAACTCATTATTGTTGCATCACATGGGATTTGACCCATAGAATTTGGGATCCTGGTGGATTTTCTTTGTACATAAGCAGTAGTATAGGTTTCAATTCTTAGGTTGTTGTAAAAAAAAATGAGGTACAGACCTCGTGCGCCCCAGGCGCATGCGGTCGCGCGCCTCAGGCGCGCGGGCTACTATAGAGTTTTAGGGGAATTTTTCTAGTTTTCTCTAATGGGTGCAAAAGTTCAGTTTTGGGGTCAAATTCTGATTCTACCACCTTATTTCTTAGGACTAGATTTATTTTTATCTTATCTTTTAGTAATAGATAATTTTTTTTATCTTATTTTTTTAGGAACAGATTAGTTTTTTTTATCTTTTTAGGAATTTGTTTTATCTTTTAGGATTAGATTAGTTTTATATCTTTTTAGGATTTTTATTCTTATCTTTTAGGATTAGATTAGTTTTATATCTTTTTAGGAATTTGTTTTATCTTTTTAGGATTAGATTTATCTTCTTAGGATTATTTTTAGAATAGATTTTTTTTTATTTTTATTTATTTTCGTTTTTTTTTATTTTCTATTTTTTAGGGATAGATTTTTTTTAAGATTAGATTTGTATTTGTAGGATTTGGACCCCATTAGCCTCAATTTTTTTCAATATTGCACCCCAGGCCCCTGTACCACACCAAAAATATTGTCCAGTTTTTTTAGGTAGATTTAATTTTTATTTTGTAGTTTAGGATAGATTAGTTTGTTTGAGGACAAAGCAACATCTAAGTTTGGGGGAGTATATACAAAATAAAAATTTTTCAGATCTGAATTTTTCTCCCATATTGGTATTGGTTTGTGTCCTTAGCAAAAGTAATTAATTTTTCTCTTTTGATGCATGTACATACTTAGTTTAGGACTTAGACTTATTGGTATTCGACTCTGTTTGATTGAACTGTTTATATGATTGCGGTGTCTGGGTTATTTCGACAAAGGCTTTCAGAACTTGTGATTAGTGAACTGACTTTCGCCATATGTGAGTTTTTGAGCCTTATATTGAGGGGTATGAATTTTATTGAGATATTATGATATTGAGACCCCTATTCTTTCATGAGTGTGTTCACTTTGATATTGTCTTCTACAACTTGACTTGTGACCATTTCAAAATTGATAATTGATTGCATGCATTAAGATGATTAAGGCACTTAGGATGTGTTTTTGTGGCCTTCAGATGTTTTGCATTGATAATTTTCCCTTAGTTACCCACTTTGAGCCTTATAATGATATATGATTTTTCTTTGGTACCCTGTAATTATTGCATAATTCTTTGAGAGTACCTTAGGAATTTTGGATGAGCAATTAAGTGGAATGTGATGCAAAAGAAAAGAAAAAAAAATGAAAAGTGTTTTGTACCTACTTCTCTTCCAATGAAAAAAAAATATAAATCAAATAAAAGTGAAAAGGAAGGGAGTAGAGGAATTGAAAAGTGAAAAGTAAGAAGAATAAAATTGTGAATTGAGTTGTGATTCATGGTAATATACTTAGTGCTCATTCATGATTCTAGGGGAATTTTGCTTTTCATTTTTAGCCCTTAGTTCATTATCCCTTCTTTCTTTTATCCCACCTGACACTTTTAGCCATGGCCCCATTACAACCAAAAATAAGACCTTTTGATTTTTGCATACTTTCAATAATTTCAGTGGAGATGTTGGTCTATGGTCAAGCCTATGGTAACACATTATCATTGTTGAACTTGAGTGAATTGAAAATATGACCCTTATACACTTTTGAGAGAAACACTTGAGAGGTTGAGAGTGTTCATTAGTTCTGAGTTCTGAATGGGATTGTTATGTTAACTAGTATGTAATTGTGTAAATAGTTTATGATAATATGTGTCGAAGTGATGAGTCGTAGTCTTAGATTAGGTGTGTTCATGTTGATTTAGGGAGTTTGTCTTTTGTTTAGAATTTTTATTTTACTTTTACCTGGGACATGCAAAATGCTAAGTTTGGGGGAGTGATTTGGGTCCAATATATATAGATTTGAGCATTGATTTGACTCCCTTTTACTATGTATTTGGCTTGTTTCTCTAGCAAATTTAGGACTCTTTAGTAGATTTTAATTATTTTTAGTAGTTTAGGGTCCTTTGAACGTTTTGATCCGTTTGTTAGTGTTTCAGGTACCTTTTGGAGCTCAAATGGATAAAATATTTATGGACCTGAAAAGAGGACGAAAAGATCTTGCAAATGGAAAAAGAACGGAGCGAAACGGAGCCGGAATAGGTCCCGTGCGCCTGGGGCGCGGGGACGGGGGCGCTTGAGGCGCGCCTGTTTGGAGAAAATACAATTTATCAGACCTGCGCGCCTGGAGCGCGTGGTCGCGTGCGCCTGGGGCGCACGTACCTGTTGGAGGCCCAATTTGACCAGATTCTAAACAAAATAGAAGAAGAGAAGTCTAATTTGGCTTCATATCTTAGATTTGGTCAGAGATTAGAAGATAAACATGGACATTATCTATTAGATTTAATTAAGATTTATTTTAGGATTTGTTTTACTCTTTAAATAGAGGATTTGTAAATAGTTTTCAGTAGGTTTTGAGATCATAGAATTCAATTAGGATTAGAAAGAGAGGTTAGTAACATCTATTGAGAGCAAGGAGGCAAGGCACAAGGATTGAAGGTCTCTTGGAGAGTTAACCAGTATTGTCTATGATATGAGGTTTTCTCTTTGCTTCTGTTTTCTTTATTTCTATATGTGTAACTAAAACCTCTTGTTAGGAACATGGTGTAAATTGTATGATGTAACTTATTTTAATTTATGATTTAGTATTTTGCTGTTTTTAATTCATGCATTAATTGAGTTTTTATTTCATACATAAACTCGCGCAATTTATGTTTTGGATTTCTTAATTCGCAACGACAGTTGGGATTTTGAATAGGCCATGCAATTAATGGTATAATCAGTCCAAAATATAGGGATATAATTGGATGATTATATGGCTTTTTAATTCCCTTGTGCTGAATGGATATTTTCTTATATTGTAATATGTTGAGAGATCAAGGATTAAGTATATAGAAAATAAGGGTAATGTTAGAGACGTCTAACTATTGCTATTTGAGAGGAATGGTCCATGAATTGAAGGATAATTAAAGGAAAATATAAATTATAGTTAAAATAAGTGAATCATACAACAAAACCAAGTTCCTAACCTTTTTCTATTGCTTTCTAATCATCTTATCTCCTCAATCTTCTTATCTTATTTTATTATTCTTCTTCTTCTTCTTCTAAAACTCAATAACAAGTTGCCTTAATAATTACGAATTGGTGAAAAGTTATTAGAAACAATTTGCAATCCCTGTGGGACGATATTCGGTCTTCCAGACTATATTACTCGTTGACCCAGTCCACTTGCTGGTACATCAACAGATGTGTTCTTGGCCTTGATTCATGGCAATTCTGGGTGATTCGAGTGAATGACTCATCAAACGCACTAACACCGCATTGTTGTCAAGGAATACTCGAGGATCACATTTGAATACTTGAGTATAATGACCAAATATTGAAAATTGATATTTTATTTCCTTTCCCTCCAAAACCTTTCTAATATTACTTCTAGGTCCTAAAACAAGGACTAATATACAAAAACTATATTTTCACATAAAAATAATTATTAAATTATTTTCTACACTTTCTTTTTCATCAAACACATGCATAACACACATATTTAATCAAAGATTAAAATAAAAGTAATTAATTATACATAAAATTTTATAATTAACTTTTATTAATTAGAGATTAAAAATTTGGGGTGCTACACTACTCCCCCACTTACAAGGAATTTCGTCCCCGAAATTCAACTTACGAAAACAAATCAGGATAATCCTGACGCATCCTATCTTCTAATTCCCAGGTTGCCTCAATCACATCTCCACTGATCCAAACAACCTTGACCAAAGAGATTTCTTTTCCTCTGAGCTACTTAATTCTTTGTTCTTCAATCCGGATAGGTACATCTTTATAGGTTAGGTTCTCACGTACTCCTAGGTCATCAAGTTGGATTCTGAGAATAGCAGTTGGGTCATGGATATACTTTTTCAACTACGACACATGGAATGCATTGTGTATATTGGCCAAAGATGGTGGTAAAGCTATCTGGTATGCTATAGGACCTATTCTCTTAAGAAATTTGGTAAGGACCAATAAACTTAGGAGATAATTTCTGGGTTTTTAGAGCTCTCCTGACACCTTTGGTTAGAACTATTCTAACAAACACATGCTTTCCCTCCGAAAACTCTAACGGTCTTAACCTCCGGTCAGCGTAACTCTTTTGTCGGCTCTGAGTTGTCTTCATCTTCTTTTGAATCATCTTGATCTTTTCAGTTGTCTCTTGCACAACTTCAGGACCGATAAGAGAATTCTCCCCCACTTGGAACCAACATAGCGGGGTCTGACAATGTAACATCCCGATTTCTAACCCCAAGCTTGATCAAAATAAGCCTAATTTAGGATTAATGAAAGAATCAATTGTAAATCATGTATTGCAGTTAAGAGGAGTGTCTTAGAGTTAGAAACACAATATATGAAAATTGGGCAAGGTAATCGATTACCATGGGGAGATAGTAATCGATTACCTTGGGGGAAAGTAATCGATTACCATGTCCCTGTGAGGAACAAAATAGTTAGGAATTTAAGGATGTAATCTATTACTAGGTAGGGTAATCTACTACCACTCGTGTAACCTAGAAAAAAAATAAGACTTGGAGGCCAATTAAGGGAGGCTTCTCCATGAAGCCATTCCCTCTCAACCACACAAAGGTGACTTCCTCAAGAAGCCATTCCTTAATAGCCACACATTCATTCTTCCATGCAAATAAACTAAATACACTCACTCATTCATTCATGCACTCTTCACTCATTCCTTCCCATTCTTTCTCTTCTCCTCTCAAGAACTCCAAGAGCATCCACTCATCATCATCAACAACACTCATCATCCATTAAGATCATCAAGCCATAAACACAAAACTAAGTTCAAGAACATTAACAGCACCACACGCCTATCATCATCATCTTTATCACAACTCATCAAACCCCAAGATCACACACACCATTGATAAGCTCAAGAACCTCATCAAGAGCATCAACACACGACATCATCATCAACATTAACCATGGAGTTTCCTCTCTCTAAACTCCACACTTGACACCATTTCTATTCCTTTGGTGGTAACTATATCAAGGAGCCAAACTAGGGTTAAGAAGATCAAGCTTTAAGGGGATCTAAGGCAAGGTTAAAAGCTAGGGCTTGTGGAGTACTCTTTCTCTCTCTCTTCACACTTGAGGTAAGGAGGGGGTATTACCTCTATTTAGAGGATAGATTCTAGATTGCATATAGGGAGGACTAAGGATAGGGGATGGGATGGAATAACAAACCCTAGGGTAGCTGATAAAAATAGGCTTATAAGTAAGAGATTAAAGAAAAGAAACTTGTTTGTTATGCCTGTGTAAATATATAATTACGATAGATATGGAATATGGGACCATAGGGATATTTGTGAAGTAGATAAACAAAAGGAAAACATTAGTTGTAGACTTGGTAAAATATAGATTAATGTTGGATAATGAATATGGAAACCTATGGATATATGTGCTAAGGAAAATGATGATTGTTGTAGAGAATGGCTTGATTGAATGTTGATAATGGATAATGTGGTTATGAAATGAATAAGTTAATAACTCTAGCACTTAGAATGGAATTATAAGGAGACTAAGTAATGAATGAATTAATTAAGAGTGTTAATAAATGGAAAATGGAATTATACTACTAATGTGAGAGGGACCCACCTAATATGGTGTGTGAATATAGGATTATGAAGTGTGTAGATATATGATTAGGATATGTGTGAATTGTACAAGTATGAATGTGAATGATATTTTTTGTGTGTACGTGACTAATGACCCTCCCTAAGGGAGCGTGAATAAGAATAATGACCCTCCATAATGGAGCGAGATAATGACCCTGCATAACGGAGCGTGACTAATGACCCTCCCTAACGGAGCGTGAATAAGACTAATGACCCTCCGAAAGGAGCGAGAATAAAGTATAATGACCCTCCATAATGGAGCGAGATAATGACCCTCCGAAAGGAGCGAGATAATGACCCTCTATAACGGAGTGTGAATAATGACCCTCCCTAGCGGAGCGAGAATAAGTATATAATAGGACCCTCCAAGATTGGAGTGTGTAATAGGAAAACAGGACCCACCTTTATGGTGCGAGTAAAGTGATAGTGTTGACCTTCCATAATGGAGTGCGTAATATGACGATAGGACCCGCCTTTATGGTGTGTGTAAATTGTGAATGATATGACCCGCCCTAGTGGTGTGAGAAGTAATGATAATAGGACCCGCCGTGAGGTGAGTGAAGTATAAGAAAAGATGAAAATATTAGAAAGGCTTATGAAAATTATGATAGTGTAAGATAAGAAAGAATAGACATGCATAAGGAAATGATGATAGTGAAAAGGTTAAGAAAGGGTGGAAATGAAAAGAAAGAAACTTAGAAAACATAATGAATAAAGGGGCAAGGAAATAGAAACATGAAATGTAGCTAAGATAATGTATAAGTAGAATAAGACTTAAGTTAATGGTTAATTGTAAATGACTTAGTTATTCTCTATGTCTTTTTAGAAGATATTTTCTAAGTATTGTGTAATGCTCGCCTCCTTGCTGTTTTTACACAGGTACCAAGTCTGAGCATACACTTGGTCTGGCCGAGCAGGAGTACACTCCCCCTCGAGGAGTGTAAGTAGTGGTAGTAGTTTTAACGATTTTAGTTCTGGGCTGTTTTTGGAAATACTTGATGTAATGCTGAACCATGGTAACAAACTTTGTAAATATTATTTTGGGGTCGGCCCATGACTATATCTCTTGGGGAAAAGGATTATATTTTGGGAAGCTAAAACTGTTTCAACACTTGTATATATAAAGTATGGAAAATGATGTAAATATACGCATGTTAATGCATTTGGCCTTGCCAGCTAACTGTTGATTATTCAAATGTGTTATTTTGGGACAGGGAAAATTGTTATTTTGGGAATGTCCCTAAAACAAAGTAAAATCCGTCAAATTTTACGGAGGATTTTCATAAGTAACTAAGAGTTTTGAAAGAAAATTTTAAGTTCTCAATTAACTAAGGGTAATTAAGCCACTAATTAAGTTAGGGTGTTACAAACATTTCCTTCCATACAGAGCTTCAAATTGTGTCATTCCAATACTCGTATGATAACTATTGTTATATATAAACTCTACGAGTGGCAACATTTGTTCCCAACTTCTGTGCTCTTCCAGAACACATGCTCTCAGGATGTCTTCCAATGACTGAATAGTCCTTTCCGTTTGACCATCAGTCTGGGGATGATATGCAGAACTCAACTTTAATGTAGTCCCCAATGCTTGATGTAGACTCTACCAAAACCTTGACGTGAATCTGGGATCATGATCAGAAACAATGCTTGATGGTACACCGTGCAGACGAACCACTTCCTTGACATACAATTGAGTGAGCTTTTCCAATGAATAGCGCATATTCATTGGAATGAAATGCCCTGACTTCGTCAACCTATCAACGATCACCCAAATTGCATCGTGGTTACTGACTGTCCTTGGCAAACCGGATACAAAATCCGTTGATATACTATCCCACTTTCATTGTGGAATCTCCAAGGGATGTAATTCTCCTCCAGACTTCTGGTGTTCTATCTTAGCTTTCTGACAAACCAAAAAAGAAGCCACGTACTTCGCCACATCCTTCTTAAGACCAGTCCACCAAAATAACTTCTTTAGGTCTTGATACATCTTTGTCGCTCCAGGGTCCATACTCATCTTACTCTTGTGTACTTCATCCAGAATCATCCTTCTGATTTCTGGATCATTTGGTATGCAAATCCTTGTCCTGAAGCAAAGAATTCCATCTCCTCCTTCTTGGAATTCTGGTTCTTTCCCTTCAATCATCAATCTCCTCTTCTCCTTTAGTTCCTCATCTTCTTGTTGCAATTCCTGAATTCTTTTCAAGAATTTGTTGGTGATTTGCAACATACCTAACTTGATACTTGACGGCTCCACTTCCATCGTCAAACTCAAATCTCTGAATTCCTCTATCAGAGCAGCTTCCTTAACCATCATCCAACTAGCATGCATTGCCTTTCGACTCAATGCATCTGCCACCACATTCGCCTTCCCAGGATGGTAATGAAATTCAAAATCATAATCCTTCAGGAACTCCATCCATCGACGGTGTCTCATATTCAACTCGTTCTGATTGAAGAGATACTTCAAGCTCTTATGATCACTAAACACTCGAAATGTAGTGCCATAGAGATGATGTCTCCAGATCTTTAGTGCAAACACAATAGCTGCAAGCTCTAAATCGTGAGTTGGATAATTCACTTGGTGCGTCTTCAACTATCGAGAGGCATAAGCTACTACCTTCCCTTCTTGCATCAATACACTTCCGCGTCCTTGCTTTGATGCATCACAATACACCTCAAAGCTCTTGTAAGGATGAGGTAAGATTAACACAGAAGATGATGTTAACCCTTCCTTCAGCTCTCGGAAGCTGTTCTCACACTTCTCATCCCATAAGAAAGGTTGATCTTTCCGAGCCAACTTAGTTAATGGTAGAGAAATCTTAGAAAATCCTTCTATAAACCTTCTATAGTATCCAGCTAGTCCTAAGAAACTCCAAACTTCATTGATTGACTTTGGTTGCTCCCATTGCAAGACTGAATCCACTTTCGTCGGATCCACAGCTATCCCTTCATTGGAAATCACATGTCCTAAGAACTTAACTTCCTTAAGCCAGAACTCACACTTAGAGAGTTTGGCGAACAATTGCTTCTCTCTTAGGAACTTCAGCACAATCCTTAAATGCTTGGCATGCTCTTCGGGACTCTTGGAATAAATTAGGATATCGTCAATGAACGCAACCACGAATGAATCTAGATACGGTCTAAAGATTCGATTCATGTAGTCCATGAAAACAGCAGGTGCATTAGTCAATCCGAACGGCATTACGATATACTCATAATGTCCGTATCGAGATCGAAATGCGGTCTTAGGGATATCCTCTTCCCGAATCCTGATCTGATGGTACCCCAAACTCAGATCAATCTTGGAAAATATTGAAGCTCCACGAACTTGGTCCATAAGATCATCTATCCTTGGTAAAGGATACTTGTTCTTAATAGTGACCCTATACAACTGCTGATAATCAACACACATCCTTAAGCTTCCATCCTTCTTCTTTACAAACAAACCCAGTGCTCCCCACGGAGACACACTTGGCCTGATCAACTGCTTCTGTAGTAGCTCCTCCACTTGCTTATTCAGCTCAACCATTTCCAGTGGTGCCATTCTATAAGTAGCGATAGAAATGGGACTAGCGCCCAGAACTAGATCGATTCCAAACTCAGTCTCCCTCTTCGGTGGCAAACCCGGTATCTCGTCAACAAACATCTCTGGAAAATCCCTAACCACAGGAATTTCCTCGATCGATTGGTCTCCTTCTTCCATCCTTACTCCTACCACTACCTCCGAGGTAAACAAACACACATACCTTGTGGGTTCTGGGTTCTTATAGGCAACTAGCTTTTTATCACAATCAATGATCACTTGGTTTTTATTCATCCAATCCATTCCCAAGATCACATCCAATTGGGACAAAGGTAAACAGATCAGATATACACTAGAGACTTTGTCTAACACTTCCACATGACAACTAAGACATGCTTTAGAAACAATCACATGAAGATTTGTAGGGGTTTCTACCTTAAGAACATAAGGTAAATCAGATACATGTATTTTCAAACAATCCACACATTCACAAGAAACAAATAAATGTGTAGCTCCTGAATCAAACAGAACATTACAAGACTGACCATTTAGCAAGTAGTTACCATGCACGAGATCAGAGGATTGGTTTGCTTCCACCCCGCTAAGAGTGAAAACTCTGCTAGAAATAACAGGTTTATCAGCTGCCCCTTTCGGATTGGCTTGGCCGGTTCTTTGCAATCATGTGTGAAATGCCCTGGCTTTCCACAGTTGAAAAAGCCACTTGTTGCCCAACACATACGACCGAAATGATGACGTTTGCACTTCTCACAATATGGAGCATCATTGCAAGATTTGCCTTTATCATCCACTTTGGCTTTTCCTTTGCCTCTATCCTTGCCAGAATATGGACCCTTGCCTCTATGATCATACCCCTTACACCTCTGTGGCCCATAATTCTGATGATCCCTTCTCTCTGGCATTTTTACTCCTTCTGCCTTCTTGTCATCTTCATAAATCCTACACATATCCACTAGTGCAGGGAAACTCTGAATTCTCTGATAACTAAACACAGACTTCAGGTTTGGTCTTGAGCCACCTTCAAACTTAATTCACTTACCCCTTTCATCAGGGTTGTTCTGATAGTAGGGAGAGTACGTCATCAACTCCTCAAACTTTGCTGCATACTCTCCTCCACTCATATCCAATTGCTTGAGCTGTAGAAACTCTACTTCCTTCCTCCTCCTCAGGTCTTCTGGAAAATATTTATGGAGAAACTTCTCCATAAATACTCTATAGTTGACAGATCTTCCTTCATAACTCAATAGCTGAGCAGTATGGTTCCACCAATTCTCAGCTTCTCCTTCCAGCATATAGACTGCATATGTCACCTTCTGAGCATCAGTACAGTCTAAAGTTTTTAGAATTTTATCCATCTCATGAATCCACTTGTTAGCTTCCCCAGGTTTAAATCCTCCTTCAAACTTAGGTGGATTACAACTGTGAAAATCCGCAAAACTCTTGGATTCAGCAGTTCCAGCATTACACTGGTGAGGTGGGTTAGGTTGTTGTTGTTGCTGCTGCTGATGCTGCTGCATACCTTCCAAAACAGTTGTGATCCTTTCCAGCATCACATTTGTTTGATTTTGGTTTCTAGTCGTCATATTAGACCTGCGCTATGGGCTTATGGTCATATATGATTGACAAAAGAAACACTCAATCACCTAATCTAAACTGAAACTATATCAATAGTTCAGACCACACATCACAGTTCGTATCTATCACTCATTAAAGTGAGATACAAACAAATCAAAACAAACATAACGTAAATCATACACTGCTATGACCTGTTTGATGTGGATGACTAGCTCTTTGGACTACTTCTTCAGCCATAGGATCATTTATGCTCAGATACCACACAGTGCATCACCCTCATTTATACCCCGAGTAATTAAGAAATAAATAACTATTACTTGAAAATAGTATGGACTTGTTAGGGTATTAGAATTATAGGAAATAAATTTTCTTTTTCTTTTCCTTTGAAATTCTAATGGGTCGGGTGCGCAAATCACAAAACCTTTGAACCTCGGAAAATAAAGTATACATTAGTCAAACCTTGGAGTCAACATTCGTAAACGTTAATAACATAGAACTTAAATTCTTAGAAATAAGGATTGAGATAGCATTCGCTTAACATCAAATACTTAGTATAGTTTCGTTATTAAAATTAATGGTGAAGCTATCTCTCGTCATTCAGAACATAAGATTATGATTCTTTTAGAAATAGCATAACCGAATCCTTGTGAAATTATTATCAAAGTAAGCGGAAAATCATTGGACTATGAGTAGTAAATATAAACATATTATATACATATATATTAGTGATAAAAAGGAGTACATAGTCCAAACTGTCATAAGTAACCGAGTCCAAGATACAAGTCCATAGCATAAAGAAAACTAAAAGAGGGATCATCACTCTAAAGCTCTCCAGAAATATATACAATATATCACATCTCCAAAAATATAGGCTCCAGCGCTGATCCAAAAGTAGTAGCAGTTCAAGTCATTAGCAAGTCATCCATCCATCAACAAGATCCATAGCAGCTGCAGATCGGGTCCCTGACCCACACTACCTATACTTAGCACATACCTAAGGGTCATCATGTGATGACCCAACTTTTATTCCAAAGTAAAATATTTATATTCAGAAAATATGACCATTTTTTTTCTTTGAAACTAAAAGTCAAGTCATCATCCATTATCAAATCTTGCAGAATTATATAAACATCGAGTCATGAAGACAAGTGATGTAACATCATATTTCATTCATACTAAAAAGGGGTACATACCACATTCTTCATTTAAACAAAATACATAATTACTTGACTTAACACTCTAGGCCATTACATTATATTACATATCTTACAACAAAATTCATAATAACCTAGAGCATATGGTTCATGACTCAAAATATAAAACAGTATAGATAAGAGAAAACCTGATGGATTATATCATTCACATTCCACCCCACAACTTAACTCAGTCGTCAGTTCCCCTACTGACTTCCAGTTGAGTTGTCCATAAAGTCATCCACCATATGATTCGCATTATCCACTGGATCCTCATCCTCAATTGGATCCTCCTCCTCTTGTGCCGGATCATCAGGCACGTATATCGGAGTTCGGGATCGAACGCGAGGGGAAGGACTAGGATGGGCAGGAACCTCCAAAATGATTCTTTCTGAGGAGAGTGATGGACTCGGTGGGATAGTGCGTCTCGGAAAACGCCTTGGTGATGGTGGAGGGGTTCCATTTCGCATAACAAAATTTGGCAGAATGTGCATGATGTAAACCATTGGGATTCTCGATCTAAGCGGACGCATACGGGAATATGGGTTAAGATGGCGAAAGGTAACTTCCACATCCCCCTCATAAGTCGCCCTATGGTCCTCAAAATTCCACTCCCCATTAGGGAGCGGCCTCATCTCCACGCAGAACATGTTTCTCGCCATCACCTACACAAGGGACTGGGAGTGAGTCATAGCTAAAAGCAATAACAAATGAGCATAATAGTGGCTAGAAATAACAAGCACAAATTATCAAATAGCAATAATAGATGCATGTGCATATGCTAAAACTATCTTTTATAATATCTCAATTAGTGTCGTGATGCATGCCTACTCCTCATTCATGCTACGCGGTTTGGCATCCGAGTATCTCAGGCTCGGGATATTCTCAATCCTATATTTCATCAAACCGGAGCGATTCATATTCAAGCGTCACGATCGATTTGGGAATTCGGTCTTCCTAGCATTCTTGTGCCAGGGATATTCTGATTTAACATATACCGAAATTCCGAATCTAGATCGGAGCATCTCCATCTCCATGCATGATAATGCCACACAAACTTTTCAGCTTCTTTCTTTTCATTATTTAATCACATCCTTGAACATCATGTCTCCAATGTAGAGACCCAAAGTTCATAATCCTTCTCTATCTCAATTCCATCTTTTCTTTTAGCATTAACTGGTGCTAGTGCTTTTCTGAAAATTCCATCAGCGGCCCAGCCACTTTGTGATGGTTTTATATGTTAAGAGTTAATCATTTTACTTTTAGTTACTGCAAAGACCCCATTTAGGACTCCCCAAAATATCAACCAAGTGGGTAAAGACTTCCACTGGGACGTGGGAAAAATAATCAACCAAATGGGTGTACGCACTTCCATTGGGACATCCTGTCCGAATATATCAACCACTGAATAAAATTCCAGTAGGACTCCTCCAGGATTAAAAATCCACCAATGGGTATCAAATAAACACATACATTTATCCATTGGGACTCCTGTCTGAATATATCAACCACTGAATAAAATTCCAGTAGGACTCTTTCAGGATAATAATCGACCAATGGAGTTAGTTTTTTAGGCATAAAGAGAAATAATTAGAATTTAGTAATATAGGAAATTAGACGAGTTAATCTTTAATGAAATTATAGAAAAGTAAAGATTTTCTGAAAAATTCTTTGAATTACTCGAGTAGTTCTTGACTACTCGAGTGTTCATATGAAGATACTCGAGTTCTTAAGAAATACTCAAGTGTTCTTCCACTTTTCCAGAATACTCGAGTCCTCCTTAATTTGCTCGAGTGTTTTTGCTGCAGCAGCACCGGTTTCTGCACTTTTCAATGTCAATTCGAATTCCTTGCATTGTATTCCCATTCTTATGCAAAATAGAGGCATAAACACATATAGTAAACATGTTAGAACACATAAACAAGTACATAATAACATAATCAACATCAAATCACAGAATCAATACAAACTTGGAAAATGACCATTTCAAGATATGAAATTCATTTTTACTTGATTTTAACTTCGAAAATTAATCCAGTAAGCATTATTAGGTCCATTTAAACTCGTTTGAATCAGAAAACCTTAGGCTTATGACCTCCAAGTCATATTCCCAATTCCAACTTCATCCCTTGATGAACCTTGTGAGGTTCCTACATTTCTAGCTTGAGATTACTCATTCTAGTAATTAGATAACTCCTCCCTTACCTCAGAGAAACTAAACAACAGATTTAACAACAAGGAAATCGGCTGGATCAAAAATTCGAATTCTGGACTTGTGAAAAAGGGGTTGAACAAGCTGACTTTGGCCACAGATTTCACCACGGATTTGGCATGAAAAAGAGTGAAACAAGTTAGTTTAACAAACTAGGATATACTAACTTCAATCAGGAACAAGTTTGACACAAAAAGGGTCCATGAATTTACCAAACGAATTCAATGAAGATGAATACTTGATGCTGAAAACTACTCTGTTTTCAAAGCTTTGAACTTCAAACTTTGATGATCTAGAACTCGAACTACAGGGGCTTATTTGATGTGATTCTTGGTTCTAATTCAAAATTGGAACTAGAACTTTGATTTGTGTTTTGGTTTCAAAGGATTTGATTGAGAAACGAAGGAGAAATCAGAGATCAAAGAGTGCTCTGAGAAACTGAAAGTTTGAAACTGAAATTCGGGTTTTGGATGATTAAAGGTGTTGGATGCTTCAACTAAGCACTTATTTATAGCCTAGGAATACTTCACATCGAAGTAAAGTCCAGCTCTATGCTTGAAGACTTGAGAAACCGCATTTTGGTACGAAAATTAAATGAAAACCGACTTATACACTTTCAGGTCTGCACGAAATACTCGAGTGTTTTCAAAAATACTCGAGTGTTTATTTAAAAATTCAAATTTCTAAACAGCTACTTAAGATACTCGAGTGTTTTTGCTAAAATAGGAAAAATTAACTATTTTAATGATACTAATGTTGATAAAATACTTTTATTTCATCTATATTAAAATATAGGACCTTACACATCATCCCTCCACTGGCTACCAATAGAGTGCTCGGCTGGCTCGTCTCCGCTCCTTGCCTTGACAGGATCCTCCTCCACCTCATCCAACGGGAATGGTACCCTACCACTAGCCACAGGGTCGGGTGATGGTGAAACCCCGACTGGACTCGTCGGATCAGGTGTGGGAGTACCCTCTTGAACAACTCGAGAGGTAAAAGGGTGAGAGCGGTAAACAGAACGAAAACGAAAGCTATGATAAGCACGGGCAGGTCGAGCAGGAGGTGGTCCATGATAGGTATAAAATTGTGGTACGTGCATAGTATAGATAATGGGGATCCTGAATCTACGAGGACGAACACGGACCAGTGGATTAGGGTGGTAGAAGGTCAACTCCACCACCTCACCCTCATACACTTCTCGGTGGTCCTCATAGACCACATTCCAATAGGGAGAGGGCGGATCTCGATGCAGGCGAGATAGCGATGTTGGAAGTCAAGCTAGTGTTGGAAGACATGCTTCAAACTCTCTTATGGACTTCAAGTATATATCTAGATGATGTTTTGATGATAACAAACCAACTCAAGTTCAAGCTCACAAGTTTCCTTCATGATCAAGAATGAAAATTCAAGCAAGACATAGATTAGAAACCTTTTCCCTTAGAACATTTGTAAGGTAATGAAGTTGCTATTCTTTACGAGTTTAAAAGGCCAATAAGTTTTCATTTAAAAGAGTGAAGAAAATGTGTTTTTCATGAAAAGTTGTTTTCTATCTTAAATCTTTGTGAAAATACTTGATGTTACAAAACTCTGTATATTTTTACTATGCAAGAAGGAGTAATCGATTAACTGCTCAAGATAATCGATTAACTTTGTTGCATCATAGAAAAATCAGAGAGCTTGTAATCGATTAAGTGAACTTTGCTAATCAATTACTTTCTTATGGGAGTAATCGATTACCTAGCTCAAGTAATCGATTATAATTGTTGCATCATATGTTTTTCAGAGGCTTAGTAATCGATTACAGGCTGGGTAGTAATCGGTTACATGATGTTGCATCAAATGCATAACAGAGGCTCAGTAATCGATTAATTGATTAGTGTTAATCGATTAAATGAGTTGCATCACATATTGAACTGGAGTGATGTAATCGATTAATCATTGTTGGTCTAATCGATTACTTGTTTTTCAAATGAATTTAATGAAGGTTTATGTGTTTTGATGAAGACAATGATGAAGACAATTGGACAATCACAACCTACAATAACTTATCAAGCCTAGTTTATTTTACATTCATATTCTTGTATTATAATGTTTATTTTTCATATTATATGAGTGTGGGTAGATTAGGTATAGTTAATCTCAATTTGGTTTATGAGAACTTAATATGTTTTAAAATTGAGGTTATCATGATAGGGAATTTAGCTCAAAAGTTTTATTAAAACTTACAGGTGAAAATTGCAAATAAAAGAAAAGCTTTTTTACAGTGGTTAATCGATTAACACGTGTGTAATTTTTAATTAATATATTCTGTTAACAGTGGTTAATCGATTAAGCTATTCTTTAATCGATTAAGGACTGTTAAATCAGAATAAATAAAAGCTTTTCTAATGTGTTTTGAAAAAGGTTACGAACTTCATATTTTCTAGAGCACATTTTCACCATTTTTACAATCTTTGTTGAGCTATTATTCTTTACAAATCAATTCTCTATCATTTTCTGTTGAAATCTCAATTCCAATACATATTCTGTTCTTATTGTATCAAGTTGAGATTCTAAGTGCTTTCAACATTCTTGGTTGAATCCATTAGTAACGTTGAGGTTACAATTCAAGATATTCAACAAAGCGATTTTCAATTGTTAATTGAAAAAGGGAGCAAGGTGGAGCAATACCTTGGACTTTGAAGGTTTCAAAGGCAAAAGCTAAAGGGATTGAAGGCGACCTTCAATCAAAAGAACAAGATTAAGAGATAAAGAAATTGGGGTAGATTCTCATCGATTTGGTACATCGTGAGAAAGGGTTAGGATTGAGAGTGTTGAGGAATTCTAACTCTTGTGTACTAATTTATTTTATTTCTTAGTGAAGCAAATCTCCCAAGTCAGAGAGGGAGGACTGGATGTAGCTCACGGTGGTTGTGAGTGAACCAGGCTAAAATCTTTGCGTGTTCTTGTTATTTTAGTTCTTTACATTTTGCTATTAATTTGAATCTTGCGAGAGTTCTTGGTTATAGGTTTAGATTGGGAATTTCAATTACGTATTCTATATTCTTGCTTAATTGATTCGTAATTGATTACCTTAGATTTAATTCTGCGTATCTAGATTTCCTTGTGTTTCTTGAACTGAATTGAACTTAATTTTCTGCAAAATTAATCAGTGCTTAATCGATTAAGTTGAAGGTTAATCGATTAATACTTTTCAAGCTTTCTGACGTTAATCGATTAGGGTACAGGTTAATCGATTAAGACCTGTATTTTGGCTTAAAAATTAATTGTTTCTGAACCAATTTTAATTACTTTTTAAATTTGGGTGTCATCGCTTGCAACTTCTATTCACCCCTCCTCTACAAGGTTGTTTTAGCCACTTGTTGGTTTCCAACAAGTGGTATCAGAGCTCGGTCGAATAAACCGAGCTTAAAAGCTTTTTCGAAAAGATCCTTTGGAAACCATGGGCTCAAATCAAAATCCTTTTGGAGGTGAAGGTGCTGCAATAAACCGTCCCCCACTATTTAATGGTGAGGAATACGCTTATTGGAAAGTAAGAATGAAAATTTTTATCCAAGCGATCGATATTGAAATTTGGAAAGCAATTGAAAGAGGTCCACACATTCCCTCTAGCGTAGTTGAAGGAGCAGCACAATTAACCCCCGAAGATAGGTGGATGGATGATGATAAAAAGAAAGTTCAATTTGATTTTAAAGCAAAGAATATCATCACCTCCGCTTTATCTTATGACGAATTCTTTAGAGTTTCACAATGTGCTAGTGCTAAGGAAATGTGGGACACTCTTCAAGTGACTCATGAAGGAACTAGTGAGGTTAGACGTGCTAGGTTGAATGTTTTGATGCGTGAGTATGAATTTTTTCAAATGCTTCCTAATGAATCTATTAATGATATGCAAAAACGCTTTACTCACATTATCAATCATTTACTTGCTCTTGGTAAGACTTTTTTACAAGGTGAACTTACTAACAAAGTGTTGAGATGTTTGGATAGGAATTGGCAACCAAAAGTAACCACCATTGTAGAATCTAAAAATTTGGATGCTATGGGTCTCGCAACACTATTTGGCAAATTACAAGAGCATGAAATGGAGCTTGGGCATCTAACAATGAATGAAGAATCGGACAAGAAGAAAAAGGGTATAGCATTGAAAGCGTCATCAAAAGTAGTAGATACTCAAAATGATTCTTCTCAAGATGACGATTCGGATTCGGAATTGGATGATGAGTCACTAGCTCTTATGATGAAGAATTTCAGAAAATTTCTCAAGCGGAAAGGAAATTCTAGAAGATTCAATTCAAAGGAAACTAAGGAGACTCCACAAAAATCAAAAACTCCAAGAGACAAAATTATCTGTCATACATGTGGGAAAGCTGGGCACATCAAATACCACTATCCTCAAAAGCCAAAGAAATCTGAAAGTGATAAGAAGAGACCTAACAATCATAAAGCTAAGAAGGCCTATATTGTTTGGGACGAACCTGAAGATGAAACGAATTCTAGCACTTCGGATGATGACGAATCTGTTAGTTCCATGGTGAATGTTTTGATAATGACAAAAGGTTACAAAGTGTTATGAACAAGCTACAAAGATGTTGATCAAGTTTCAAGTTCAACAAGCAACAACAAACATCAAGTGAAGAGAGAAAACAAGCTCATGAAGACTTAGTTTGAGTGTAATTGTAATTGTTTTATCTTTTGCCTCTCAAGCTTCTTAGGTCTTTTATTTGGTTATAGTTTATTTAGAGGGTAGTGAATCTCTATCATAGTCATGATTAAATCATAATTTGAGTTTTCACTTAACCTAAAATCAATAGGTGGCTTAAAGGTTTTAAAGGAAAGGTTTAGTTTTGAGAAAACAAGTTTCTAAAATGTGCAGTATGGATTCAATCGATTAAGGATGAATTTAATCGATTACTACTCGATTAAGGCAAGATTTAATCGATTAAGTACTGCTGAATTGGTTTTTTAAAATACGATTTTCACTTCTCAAAATCAGTTTTCAAGTGCTACAACTTTTGGGTATTTTATATAAACCTATTCCTAATCTTTGTGATGAATATACATCATTTTCATAATCAATTTTACAAGAATCAAGCCATTCTATTCTCTCTCAATTTCAAAGATCAAAGCTTTCATATTTTCATATTCTTTGATCAAGAACCTTTGAATCTCTTATTGTGAATTGTCATAGCTATTGATTGAGATTCATAGGATTGTCATTTGTGTTTTCTATTGTGTTGTAATCTTTGAATGAAGGCAAGCCAACTACAACAAACAAGAAGCCTTGGTGTGTCGATTATCATCAAGCAAATCTCATTGGAGAAGAAGAAAGTCTTGGTTGTGAATCAAGCAAAGTGAAGCCTTGGTGTGTGGATTATCATCAAGCAATTGAAGACTTGTTGTGTCGATTATCAACAAGGGGTAGAGGTTAGATTAGAGAGAATATCAATAGGATTACAAGGCAAGGGTGTGGTTTATCTCTTGTAGGCTAGCAAGAAGGGAGTCTTGTGAGGCACTTACTTGTAATTTGAGAACTCTAATTCCTCATAGTGAAGAATCTTTCTTGGTTGAAGAGGGGACTGGATGTAGCTTTCAAGCGGATGAAAGTGAACCAGGATAAATCACTGTGTCATATCTCTAAACCCTTAACTCTTTACATTCAAGTCATTGATTGTGTTCTTGGTTGAAAACCTAGAGAAAGATTGATTTTCATAATTGATTGAATTGAATCTTTATTGTTCGAATTAACTTAGGGAAAATCATTTTCATAACCTAGGTAATCAATAAGAATATAGGTGTTAATTGTTTCCGCTGAATCTCTGATCTTAAGTGTTGATTGATTGATTTTTGTATTCGAATGAAAAATTGATTTTTCTGTTTTCTGTCAGATTTAATCGATTAAGCATATATTTAATCGATTAATACTCGAGTAAATTGCAGGTTAATCGATTAAATGCTGTAGATTTTGCAAAAATCTTTTGTTTTGATTGTTTCGATTTGTTTCGTTCGAAAATCTTTCAAGGTTTCTTAAACACCTATTCAACCCTCCCTTCTAGGTGTTCTCCTAGGGTTCCTTAGTTGTTTCAACCACCAATTGCGGTTTCTTCAGAATCGGCAAATCTTTGTTTGATGGCTAAGGACGATAAAGAAGCTTCCACAAGTGATGCGTCTCTTTAGCAATCAAGCTCAAAAGAGGTACTTTCTAATTGCGACTCTGATTTGGATTCCGATGGTGAATCATGCTCTTCCCGCTCATATGATGCAC
The DNA here is from genome assembly GCA_037953625.1 of Crotalaria pallida. Taxonomy (NCBI): domain Eukaryota; kingdom Viridiplantae; phylum Streptophyta; class Magnoliopsida; order Fabales; family Fabaceae; genus Crotalaria; species Crotalaria pallida. Next base: position 35,158,384 of record CM075655.1, on the reverse strand, counting down.
TTTATAATGCTTATGTTGATATGCATAGTGAACTTAAGAAATTAGCTAAAATCAACATAGAAGCTAAGAAAGCCATTTTGAAGCATCAAGAAAAGATTATTGAAATGCAAAAACATATTGATGAACTTGTGCTTCAAAATGAAACTTTAGAACTCATATATTCAAATGCATCATGTGATTGTTGTATTACTTCTACTGTGATTTCCAATTGTGAGAAGTGCAAGGTTTATGAAATTGAACATAGTGATTTAAAAGAAAAACTTGCAACTTTCACAAAAGGAAAAAGAAATTTGAATGATTTACTTTCTAGACAAAGAGATAATTCAAATAGGACCGGTTTGGGATACACTATACCAAAGAAAAAATCCTATAGAAAAGTTGGAAATTTTTCAAAGGTCAATTTTACTAGAAAACCAACTTGTTTCTATTGTGGTATCTTTGGACATACCTCAAATGTTTTTAAATCAAAAACTATGGTGTACCCAAAAAGGAATATATTTGGATTATCGAAGGAGATAAACTGGAACTTAACCCCCAAGGACCCAAAATCGTTTGGGTACATAAGTCTTCCAAATGATTTGTTTTGTAGGTGTGCCTTCGAACGAGAGAAGATCGTTGGTATTTGGACAGCGGTTGTTTAAGGCACATGACGGGAGACAAGAGACATTTTATTGAATTTTCTCCAAGAGATAAGGGTCACGTCACTTACGGCGACAACAATCGTGGAAAAATCCTTGGTGTAGGTAAAATCGGAAACGCCTCAAATGTTATTATTGATAATGTTTTGTATGTTGATGGTCTTGAGCACAACTTACTTAGTATTAGTCAATTGTGCGATATCGGTAATAACGTTGTTTTTACCTCAAACCATTGCATTATTAAGAGTGATAGTGATCAATCTATTAAATTCATAGGAAATCGGTGCAATAACACATATTTGATTGACTTAAATGACATTACTTCTCTATTTTCAAAATGTTTTATTAACAAAGAAAGTGATGTTTGGCTTTGGCATCGTAGAATTGCTCGTGTGCATGTAAAACAATTGAATAAGCTTCTATCTAAGGACTTAGTAGTTGGTCTCCCAAAACTTAATTTTAAAATTGAAGGAGTTTGCAATCCTTGTAAAAAGTGCAAACAAACTAAAACTAATTTTCCACCTAAAAAGGTGATTTCTACTACAAGGGTTTTGGAACTCATTCACATGGACTTATTTGGACCTTCTCAAACTATGAGTTTTGGACGCAACTATTTTGGACTTGTTAATGTAGATGATTATTCACGTTTTACTTGGACTTATTTTTTACCTTCTAAAGATCAAACTTTTCATCATTTTAAAACCTTTGCCAAGCTTGTTCAAAATAAAGTCAATCAAAATATTGTGGCTATTCGGACCGATCATGGTGGTGAGTTCGAAAATCATCTTTTTGATAAGTTTTGTGATAAGTTTGGTGTAGAGCATCAATTTTCAGCTCCTAGAACTCCACAACAAAATGGAGTTGTTGAGCGGAAAAATCGCATATTAGAAGAGTTAGCTAGAACCATGTTGAGTGATAGCAAAGTTCCTAAGTATTTTTGGGCCGATGCGGTTAGTATCGCTTGCCATGTATTGAATAGAGTTATGATTAGGCCCTCTCTTAAGAAAACCCCCTATGAGCTTTTCAAAGGCCAAAAGCCCAATATATCTTATTTTCATGTTTTTGGATGTAAATGCTTTATTTTGAATAATGGAAAACATGTTTTGGGAAAATTTGATCCAAAAGCGGATGATGGGATATTTTTGGGTTATTCTAGTCATAGTAAAGCTTTTAGAGTTTTTAATAAACGAACTTTGACTATTGAAGAATCAATAAATGTTGTGTTTGATGAATCTCCGGAAGGAGAGAAAGGTATTTCTAGTGTTTCAGGTGTTGATATCTATGAAGAAATACCACAAGATGCAAATGAGAAAGAGAAGGAGATGGAGAATCAAATTAATAGAGATGATGATAATTCAAGAGGAAATGAGCTAACACATCATGAAGATAATGGACTACCTCCGGCATGGAAAACCAACCGTAATCATCCTTTGACAAACATATTAGGTGATATTGCTAAGGGAGTGGTAACCCGAAGCACTTTACGTAATATTTGTCATTTTGTTGCTTTTTTTTCGCAAGTAGAACCTAAAAACATTCATGAGGCAATCCAAGATGAGCATTGGGTTATGGCAATGCAAGAGGAATTGAACCAATTCGAGAGGAATAAGGTTTGGGAACTTGTGCCTAAACCCGATGATCGTCCTGTGATTGGTACTAGATGGGTATATAGAAATAAGCTTGATGAATCGGGTTTTATTGTTAGAAACAAAGCTAGGTTGGTAGCCCAAGGGTATAGCCAAGAAGAGGGTATTGATTATGATGAAACTTATGCCCCCGTAGCTAGATTAGAGGCCATTAGACTTTTACTTGCTTATGCATCTATTATGAACTTTAAATTGTATCAAATGGATGTCAAAAGTGCGTTTCTTAATGGATACATTCAAGAGGAAGTGTATGTTTCACAACCACTCGGCTTTGAAAATTTTGAATATCCAAATTATGTTTTCAAATTGAAAAAGGCTTTATATGGTCTTAAACAAGCTCCTAGAGCTTGGTATGATCAGTTAAGCACTTTTTTAATTGAAAAGGGTTTTAAAAGAGGTGCTGTGGATAATACACTCTTTATTGAAAGATCCGGTAAGGACATACTTTTGGTACAAATCTATGTTGATGAAATTATTTTTGGTGCTACTAATGAAAAACTTTGTAAGAAATTTTCAGCTCTAATGCAAAGTGAGTTCGAAATGTCTATGATGGGGGAGTTAACCTTCTTCCTTGGATTACAAATCAAGCAACTTGACACCGTAATTTACATTCACCCAAGCAAGTATTGTAAGGAGTTACTTAAGCGCTTTGGTATGGATTCTTGCAAAGAGGCCTCAACACCAATGAGTGCTACATGCTACATGGATAAGGATGAAAGTGGAAAATCAATTGAGGTAACAAAATATCGTGGTATGATAGGTAGCTTATTGTATTTAACTGCTTCCCTCCCCGATATTATGTTTAGTGTATGCATGTGTGCAAGATTCCAATCAAATCCCAAAGAGTCACATTTAACCGCAGTTAAGAGAATCATGAAATATTTAAAAGGAACGACTAATACCGGATTATGGTATCCTAGGGATGCATTTTTAAATTTAGTAGGATATTCGGATTCGGATTTTGCCGGTTGTAAAGTGGAAAGAAAAATTACAAGTGGTACTTGCCATTTAATTGGTAGTTCACTTGTATCGTGGTTTTCAAAGAAGCAAAATTGTGTAGCTTTATCAACCGCGGAAGCCGAATACATTGCGGCCGGTAGTTGTTGTGCTCAAATTCTTTGGATGAAGCAACAACTATCGGATTTTGGTTTGAATTTGACAAAAATACCTATTAAATGTGATAATACCTCCGCAATAAATCTTACTAAAAACCCGGTATTACACTCACGAACAAAGCATATTGAAATACAATATCATTTTTTAAGGGATCATGTCCAAAAAGGAGATTGTGTGATTGAATTTGTAAACACTTCAAATCAACTTGCCGACATTTTTACAAAACCCTTACCTAGAGATACTTTCTATTTCATTAGAAAGGAGCTAGGTATTTTAGGTTAATCAACTCTTGGCTAAGTTGTATATGATCTTTTATTTTAAAGTCAATCTCTTCTTAAACGCCTATTTCTATATGATTTGTTTTGAGTTGTTTTTGTTATTAAAATCTAACCATGTTTCTCTACATGTTTTGGTTATATGTGTTCTCTCATGTGTTTTGCTTGGTTGTGTGCTTAGTTGCTAAATTGCTGGTTGATATGTGTTTCTATGTGTATTTTGGACAAGTTTTAAATGAGTTTTGCACTAGTTAATCTGTTAAAGCTGAGTATTTTTCTATGTTAATCGATTAAGAAAAATTCATCTTTCTGACATTAATCGATTAACTGCATTTTACTCGATTAAACTCATGAAAATTAACAGGCTTTAATCGATTAAGACTCAGCTTAATCGATTAAGCCGTGTCAAACCTGAAAAATAAAACCTTATCTTTTGAGAAACACGATAGTCACAACCTCTTCTTCAGACACGTTTTTCTTCCTCTCTTCCACGCGATTTCTCCTCTTCTCACAACATTCATCACGTTTTCTTCAAAATTTCACTAATTCTTCACTCAACTCACTCTTTTACTCTTCAATTTCAATTGTTTTACTCCTTTAATCCCTATTTCAGAAAAACCCCCTTTCAAAACCCTAAGAGCATCAATGGTTGCTTCCTCCTCCGCTGGTAAACACAAAAAGCAAAGAGCCAACATGGATTTGGATTCAGTTTACTATTCTAAAGAGGCTAGGAAGGAAAGAGAAGTTGAATTTGATGATAGAGAGTTTGGAATTCTTCGGTATCTCAACTTGCAGTGGCTTCGCTCACAGAGGTTTGAATGTGTTAATCTTTTTGAGGAACAAAGTCTTGCTAAATTTCTTAGCTTTCGTTCAAATTATTATCCTAGACTAGTTAGGAAGTTTTGTGCAAATCTGAAAGTTATTGATGGGAAGTATAAAACTGTTGTAAATGGAAAATTGTGCATCATTAAGCCCTCACATCTGCGTCAACTGTTTGATTTGAGTACGTCCGGAACTTTTCTGAATGATCGAGAGGATGACACTTTAAATGATGTTGACCCCGCTATGGTTTTTAAGCAAACATTAAGGGATGGTCAAGTATGGATAAATGGTACTAAAAGTGTAGGTCTCATGACTGTTGACAATAGGATGTTGCTCTATGTGATCTCTTACTGCTTAATGCCCAAGTCCTCTCAAAACTTTGGTCAAGCAAATGAGGACGAAATGAGAATTTTCTATGGTATTAAACATCACATTCCGATTAATTGGGCTAGAGTGGTTATTGATAAAATGCTTATTGCGGCTGGTTCAAGCGGTTCTGCAACTTTACCTTATCCTATGATGGTCACAAGATTGCTATTATACTATGGTGTTCCGATTGCTGATGATGAACAGGAAATCGTGGTGGCTGAGAATAACTGTGTTAATGCTTCAATTCTGCGGGCACAAGGGCTTCAAGAGTATCCTCATGCCAATCATTGGATGTGGAAGTCCGAGGTGGCTGCACTTAAGGCGCAACAGCGTGCCGAGGAGGAATTGGCACGACACATGGCGCAAATGGCAGAACAAGAAGCTGCTGGAACCTCTGCCCCTCCTCCTCCGGATGGTATAGATGTAGATGATTTTATGAATATTCCGGAAGATGAGCCACAAGAGCAATCCCATCCTCCTCGTACTGACACTGGATTTGATTATCGCGCACTTCATGATAGCCTTTCTGCTCAAATTGATGAACGATTTCAAGTTATGGAGAATCGTCAACAACAACTTCTTGAGCAAGGATTTGCGGATATGGCACTTCGTCAACAGGCTATGGAGGATCGCTTTTTCGGTGCTCTTGGGCGTCTTTTTCCACAACCACCACCTTAGATTTCTAATGTTCTGATGTTATGTTTTCACTTATCTTTGGACAAATTTCTTAGTTATGTTTTATGGTTTTCTGGTTTGTGTTTTTATGGTTTTATGGTTTTGTTGTTTCAGACTTAGTAATTCTGGTCTTGTACTGTTTTTTTATCATGTTTTGGCTATGGTATCTTGCTGGATTATGCATATTTTCTATTGTGTTTTGATGATATATTATGTGTGGATTGTGTGCATCATTTATTCTAGCCATGACTTATAATTACTATGTTCTGGACATTGGTTATTTGTTCTTATTTCTCACTCCTTGGCATACATTTATAGTGTTTTATTTTGATGATGCCAAAAGGGGGAGAAAGGTTGATATTTGTTTTGTAGGTTGTTTTCCTAAGTGTGCTTACATTTAGGGGGAGCAAGGTTTGTCATTCATCAAAAAGAGGGAGATTGAAGGTTTATGAGTTTTGATGAAGACAGTGATGAAGACAATTGGACAATCACAACCTACAATAACTTATCAAGCCTAGTTTATTTTACATTCATATTCTTGTATTATAATGTTTATTTTTCATATTATATGAGTGTGGGTAGATTAGGTATAGTTAATCTCAATTTGGTTTATGAGAACTTAATATGTTTTAAAATTGAGGTTATCATGATAGAGAATTTAGCTCAAAGTTTTATTAAAACTTACAGGTGAAAATTGCAAATAAAAGAAAAGCATTTTTACAGTGGTTAATCGATTAAACCACAGGTTAATCGATTAACACTGTAGGATTCTCATGTTTTGATGCTAACAATCTCTCTCCAAGCAACAAATCTCTCTCCAAGCAACAACATTGGCAACAAGCAAGCTACACCACATGAAGATTAGAATTAGGATTTTTATTAATTCTATTTCAATGTAATCTTTATTTTATGCAATGCATCTCATTGGTGTGGGTAGCTTAGGTGATTTTAAGAATATTTAAATAATGTTTGATTAAGAGTGAAGATACTTTAAATCTTGATTAAATAGCTTGTGAAAATCATTTTAGAAAAACTTTGTTTTTATTCAGATTCTGATCAGTTTACTCGAGTAATGAGTATTGGTTCACTCGAGTAATTTATGTCATGACAGGTTAATCGAGTAATGGTTTACACATCACTCGAGTAACTTAATCTGACATGTTTCACTCGAGTGACGTTGTTTGGTTTACTCGAGTAATTCAATCAGTGTTGGGAAAATTTTAAAAGGACTTAATTTTCTCTTTCATATAGATATACTTTCATTCTTACAATTTTACAATACACTTGCAAAAGCAATTCAAGAGCTATTTTACATCTTTCAAGAGCTATCAAATTCAACAAAGAACTTTTCATTCTTCACTCTATTTTCTATCATTGTTCAAATATTCTTGAGATCATATTTTTGTTCTTAGTGGTTGTTGAAGATTTGCAATTTGTGATTGCATTATTGAAGTTTCAACACAAGTGAAGAATCTCACAAGGAAGACTTTGAGGATCAAATCAAAGCAAGAAAAGAGGATTGGTTGGAAGCATCTTCAATCAATTAGCAAGGAAATCTAGAATTCTCAAAAGGGGTAGATTAGATCAAAGTGTTTGGTACACACTTTGAGTTGGGTTTTAAGATAGGAGAACTAAGAATCTAGTTGCATCTTAAAACATTGTAAAATCTACATTTGAAGATTTCTAGTGAAGAATCTCTCTTGATTTAAGAGGGGACTGGAGTAGCTTTCAAGTGGGTGAAAGTGAACCAGGATAAATCCTTGTGTCTCTTTTATTTTCATTCCTTGTATTGCATTAATTCATTAACAATTGCATTTTTAGGTTAGAATTGGGGTTTTCTTAATTCAACATAATTGATCTAAAATTGCTTGTTAATATTACTTGAAATTGTTCATATTAATCATTCATAATTTGTTGAATCATCATAGCATTGTTATTCTTGAAGAACTCCATTGAAAACTAAGTTTTAAATTGAATTTTACCCAGTTTACTCGAGTAAAGTTCTTGTCACTCGAGTAATCTGCTTTCAGTTTTTTAACAATACTCGAGTAGGTTTTCTGTTACTCGAGTGATTTAAAATTTGCTTTCGTAATACTCGAGTGATTTGCTGAATACTCGAGTGAAATTATTTTTGCTTGCGTATTACTCGAGTGAAGACTTGAGTTACTCGAGTAATCTGATTTGAATTTTTAAGAAAATTTATTTTCATAAAACCATTCTCTTAGGTGGACGAAAAATCTGTAATAAGGGTTCAATATTCTATTCACCCCCCTCTAGACTATATTGAGCCGCTTGTTGGTTTCCAACAAGTGGTATCAGAGCTCGGACGAAAAATCCGAGCCTTAAAAAGCTTTTTCGAAAAGATCCTTTTTACTTGGAAACAATGGGCTCAATTTCAAATCCTTTTGGTGGTGAAGGAACTTCCATTAATCGTCCTCCACTATTCAGTGGTGAGGGTTACGCTTATTGGAAGGTCCGCATGAAAATTTTTATTCAAGCCATAGATATGGAAATTTGGAACGCCATAGAGAATGGACCTTTTGTTCCTCAAACGAAAGTAAATGATGTTGTTTCAATTAAACCTCAATCTAGTTGGGACAATGATGATAAGAAGAAAGTTGCATTTGATTTAAAAGCTAAAAATATCATCACGTCCGCTCTTTCTTATGATGAGTTCTTTCGAGTATCTCAATGTGTTGATGCTAAACAAATGTGGGACACATTACAAGTCACACATGAGGGCACTTCGGAGGTTAGAAGGGCTAGGCTAAATACACTCATGCATGAATATGAACTCTTTCGTATGTTACCTAATGAAAATATAGGTGACATGCAAAAGCGGTTCACTCATATCATTAATCATCTTTCTGCACTTGGAAAAGTTATAACTAATGGTGAAGTTGTTAATAAGATTTTGAGATGTCTTAGCAGGGAATGGCAACCTAAGGTGACGGCCATTATGGAAGCTAGAGACGTGGATCAAATTGATTTAGCAACTCTATTCGGAAAGCTTCAAGAGCATGAAATGGAGCTTGGACGGTTATCCATGAATGAAGATGCCGATAGAAAGAAAAATGGGATTGCTCTTAAATCAACTTCAAAATCTCTTAAGGCACAAGAGGAAAATTCTCAAGTGGATGACTCGGACTCCGATATAGATGATGAGACCCTTGGCTTGCTAGTTAAAAAGCTTGGTAGGTTCTTTAAGAGTAAGGGAAACTTTAATAAGAATAGACAAAGAGATTCTAAGGATTCACAACCAAGAAATAAGACTAACAAGGATCACATCAAGTGTCATGGGTGTTGAAAGCTTGGTCACTATCGATCAAAATGCCCAAATCATTCTAAGAAGTCGGAAGGTGACAACTCTAAGTTCAACTCATCTAAAGGAAAAAGGGCTTACATAGTATGGGATGAAGTAGAGAGTCAATCAACATCTAGCTCGTCGGATGATGAAGAACTTGCAAATCTATGTTTAATGACAAAGCTTGATGAAGAGGAATCTTCGAGCATTAAATCAAGTGAGAACGTCAATGAGGTAGATTATCTTTCCGATGCTAGCTCAAGTTCTAATTCTCCTTCATTCAATGAATTGTACAATGTGTATGTAGAGATGCATAAAGAGTTGAAGAAACTTGCTAAAATAAATGTTGAAAGAAATAATTTCATAATGAAGCAACATGAAAAGATAATTGAACTTCAAAAAGATTTAGAAGAACTTAAGCTTCAAAATGAAACTCTTGAACTCATTTATGCAAACTCTACATGCAATTGTGAATTGAAATCAAATGAGACTCCATCTTGTGAAAATTGCAAGTCTTTGGAAAAAGAAGTTTTTAATTTGAATGATCAACTTGCAAGGCTCATGAAAGGAGATACTTCATTAGATCATTTGCTTTCAACTCAAAGGAACAATAGCAATAGATCCGGTCTTGGCTATACCAAACCTAAGAAACGCAATTATCGCAAAGTTGGTGGATTTTCAAAGAATAAGATTTCTAAAAACCCAACTTGCCATTATTGTGGGATCTTTGGGCATACCACGAATAAATGTAATATAAAGAAATTTGGTATACCAAGCGGTGAATATATTTGGATTGTTAAGGGGACTTCTCCCCATGCTAACAACAAAGGACCCAAGACCACTTGGGTACCTAAGTCAACCAAATGATATTTTTTGTAGGTGTGTCTTCGAACCAAAGAGCGCAAATGGTATTTGGATAGTGGTTGTTCGAGACACATGACGGGAGACAAAACGCACTTCATGGAACTTACTCCGAAAAGTGATGGATTTGTGACATACGGCGACAACAACAAGGGCAAAATTCTAGGAGTCGGGAAGATCGGTAACGTATCTAACCTTGTCATAGAAAATGTCCTATACGTAGAAGGCTTAGAACACAACTTGCTTAGTATAAGCCAACTATGCGATATAGGCAATTATGTGACTTTTACTCCGGAATTATGCTTCATTAAGTCTTCTATAGATGATAGTGTTAAGTTTGTTGGTCGTCGCTCTAATAACACTTACTTAATTGATTTGGATGAGATAACTTCACTATTTTCAAAATGTTTCAAATCTTTTGATGATGAAATTCGTCTTTGGCATAGACGAATTGCTCATGTGAATGTGAATCAATTAAACAAACTTTTGCGAAAAGATTTAGTAATTGGTTTGCCTAAACTAAATTTTAAGCTTGATGGCATTTGTGACTCTTGTCAAAAGTGCAAGCAAGTTAAAAGTTCTTTTAAACCTAAAAATGTGATAAGCACAACAAAGCCTTTGGAGCTAATCCATATGGATTTGTTTGGCCCTTCACAAATTAAAAGTTTAGGTGGCAATTACTATGGATTTGTTTTAGTAGACGATTTTACTAGATTCACATGGACTTTATTCTTATCCGCAAAAAGTGAAGTTTATAAATGTTTTAAAAAATTTGCCAAACTCATCCAAAATCAACTAAGTTTGAAAATTGTGTCTATTAGAAGTGATCACGGAGGTGAGTTTGAAAACACTAGAATTGATGCGTTTTGTGATAAGTTTGGAATTGATCATCAATTTTCGGCCCCTAGGACTCCGGAGCAAAACGGAGTTGTAGAAAGGAAAAATAGAATATTAGTGGAACTTGCTCGTACTATGTTGATAGAATCAAATGTTCCTAAATATTTTTGGGCCGATGCGGTAAACACCGCTTGCTATGTGCTTAATAGGGTTCTTATTCATCCACATTTAAATAAAACACCTTATGAACTTTTAAAAGGGCGAAAGCCAAATATTTCACATTTTCATGTTTTTGGGTGTAAGGTGTTTGTTTTAAATAACGGAAAGGAACCGGTCGGCAAGTTTGACTCCAAAGCCGACGAAGGCATATTCATAGGTTATTCAACTCATAGCAAAGCATATAGAGTCTACAATAAAAGAACATTAACCGTTGAGGAATCCGTGCATGTTGTATTTGATGAATCTTCGAAAGGAGATTGTGTTGTTTCTTGTGATGATAATATAGGTACATTTTTGGATCATGAGAATTCAACACCACAACAAATGGAAGAGAATCAAAATGAAGATAGAGAGGTGCAAGCACAAGATAAAGACTTAGCACAAGAGATTCAACCTTAATTACCAATAGCTTGGAAGTCCAACAAAAATCATCCGATTTCTAATATCTTAGGTGACATTGCGAAGGGAGTGGTAACCCGACGCACTTTAAATAATTTCTGTTATTATGTTGCCTTTGTATCTCAAATAGAACCTAAAAGTATCAAAGAGGCTCTTCAAGATGATCATTGGATTATGGCCATGCAAGAAGAATTAAATCAATTTGAAAGAAACCAAGTTTGGGAGCTTGTGCCAAAACCCGATGATCGTCCTGAAATTGGTACTCGGTGGGTCTATAGGAATAAGTTAGATGAATCGGGTATTATTGTTAGGAATAAAGCTAGGTTGGTAGCACAAGGTTATAGTCAAGAAGAAGGAATCGATTACGATGAGACATATGCTCCCGTTGCTAGACTAGAAGCTATTCGTATTCTTCTCGCTTTTGCTTCAATTATGAATTTTAAATTGTTTCAAATGGATGTTAAGAGCGCCTTTCTTAACGGATACATTCAAGAGGAAGTTTATGTGTCACAACCTCCCGGATTCGAGAATTTTGAGCATCCGGACTACGTTTTCAAACTGAAAAAGGCTTTGTACGGTTTGAAACAAGCTCCTAGAGCTTGGTACGACCGACTAAGCAATTTTTTATTACAAAAAGGTTTTAAACGAGGCACTGTTGACACTACACTTTTTATTGAACGTTCCGGTAAGGATATTTTATTGGTTCAAATATATGTTGACGATATTATATTTGGTGCTACTAACGATAACTTGTGTAAGAAGTTTTCAGACTTGATGCAAAGCGAATTCGAGATGTCGATGATGGGAGAGCTTACATTCTTTCTTGGTCTTCAAATAAAGCAGCTTAATGATGGCATTTATATTCATCAAAGTAAATATTGTAGAGAGCTTCTCAAACGTTTTGGAATGGATTCGTGCAAATCCGCTTCTACACCAATGAGCGTTGCATGCTACCTAGATCAAGATGAGGCTGGAAAAGCGGTAGAGGTAACGAAGTATCGTGGTATTATTGGTAGTTTGTTATACTTAACTGCATCTAGGCCTGATATCATGTTTAGTGTATGTATGTGTGCACGTTTTCAAGCAAAACCGAAAGAGTCGCATCTAACTGCTGTCAAAAGAATAATGAAATACTTAAAGGGTACAACAAATACTGGACTTTATTATCCTAGGGATGCTTTTCTAAAACTTATAGGTTATTCGGACTCTGACTTTGCCGGTTGTAAAGTTGAGCGAAAAAGTACAAGCGGAACATGCCATTTAATTGGTAATTCACTTGTATCGTGGTTTTCTAAAAAGCAAAATTGTGTAGCTTTATCAACAGCGGAGGTCGAATACATAGCTGCAGGTAGTTGTTGTGCACAACTTTTATGGATGAAGCAACAATTATCTGACTTTGGTTTAAATTTGACAAAAATCCCTATAAAGTGTGATAACACTTCGGCAATTAATTTGACTAAAAATCCAGTATTACACTCAAGGACAAAGCATATTGAAATTAGGCATCACTTTTTGAGAGATCATGTTCAAAAAGGTGATTGTGTTATTGAGTTTGTTCAAACTTCGGATCAATTAGCTGATATCTTTACAAAACCATTACCAAGGGACACATTTTATAAGATTCGAAGAGAACTTGGTATTTTTGATGAATTAACTATTAGCTAATTGTATTTGATGCTTTTCGAAATCACCTTCAAGCCTATTTCAATGTGATTTGTATTTTGAGTTGTTGTATCTTATTAAAGTGTTTCTTAACTTTTTGATATGTAGTCATGTGTGTATGTGTTCTATAATATGCTAATTGCTTTATTTGTATGTGTGTTTCTTGCAAAATGCTAAGTGTTTCTCTGTGTTTGTGCATGAAAAATGTTTTTGCATGAAAAATTGAAATTTTTAAAAATCTGGACAGTTCACTCGAGTAACAGATTTTTTCACTCGAGTAATTTTAAAATCTCTTTCGTATTACTCGAGTAATTCTGTCTGTCACTCGATTAATTTTAAAATGACTTTCGTATCACTCGATTAAGTTCATCCATCACTCGAGTAATTTTTTTTATCTTTCGGCATACTCGAGTAACATTCTTTTTCACTCGAGTACTGCTCGAATCACTCGAGTGACGTATGAACATTACTCGAGTAACTTACGTGATTTTAAAAGCTGAACTGTTGAAATCTGCATCATTTTCACGACTTTTTCTCTCTCTTGTTCGTCTTTCTCTCTTCTCTCTCATACTGGTCTTCATCAAATCATCATTTTTCAGCCACAAAACTCACAAATCATACAAATTTTTTCCATATTTCCTCATTATATCATCATTTCTACTCATTTCATTCATCAATTTCACCAATTTTATCCAAAAATCCGAAAACCCCAAATCAAAACCCTAACCCCAAAACCGAATCTGCACTTTCTGAATCAATGGCTTCTTCCTCTCACTATCAACCTCCTCAAAAGAAAGCAAAGCAAGGAGCAGGTCGTAATGATCCTTGGTTTTCTGGAATCAACCGAGATTTGCGGGAACCGGCATTTATCAATCGCTCTTTTGGTCTTACAAGGTATGTTAAGTTTACTTGGTTGCGTAAGGAGCAATTTCCGTTTGTCGAGGATTTAGAATTTCAGAATTTGAAGAGGTTTTTGGAATTTGAGACTCATTATTACCCTAGGCTTGTCAGACAATTTTATCAGAATTTTACTAAGCTAGATGGTGAGTATCAAACAATGGTTAGAGGACATCATTTTGTTATAAAGCCTGCGGATTTGACTATGATGTTTGGTTTAGAAAATAAGGGAACTTTTATTGGTGATACTGAATGTCTGGATTTGAATGTGGATACTACTCAGATTTATACTGATTTGTTGCGTACTGGTGAATCTTGGGGTGATAGGACTACTAGAACTGTATCACCTTTGCATGCTGTGGATAGGGTGCTCATGTACATTATCTCTTATTGTTTGATTCCTAAATGCAATCAAAATTATGCTCAATTGGGAGATGATGATCTTACTTTGTTTCATGGGATTAAAAAGAGGTATGAGATGAATTGGAATAAAATGTTTTTAGCTCGTATGGAAGCTGCTGCTCAATCTCCTCCTACCCAATTCTTGCCATATCCTATGCATGTCACCAAGATCATGAGGTATTATTGTGTTCCAATCCCTGATGATGAGCCAGCTGTAATGGAAAAGAAAAATAACTGGTGTCTTAATGATTCGCACATTAGTTATATGAAAATTGCTTGGCATAGGGAAAGTCGCACTTGGTTATGGAAATCACAAATTAAGGAAATGGCTGAAGCTGCAAAGGCTGCAAGAGTTTCAGGTTCTAGAAAAAGGAATTTACTTGCTGATAGGGCTGGTGCATCTTCTTCTGTTCCTCCTTCTTCTACTGATCCGATGGATACCGATCGTGTTGAGGACTATATCGATTTGGATAATCTTGGTACTCCATTTGATGCACAGGCTGCTCATGAGTCATTGGTTGAGCACATCAATGCTCAATTCACTCAGTTGGAGATGAGACAGGATGTGAAGAATATTGCCATGGAGCATCGTTTGATGGATTACATGTCTGGCCTATTTTCTCACCATTTCCCTCCTCCTCCACCTGATTCCTAGACCTGTGGATGCTGATGATGTTTTGCCTGCTTGATTTCTATTTCATGTTTCATATGCATATTTCTGTTTATGTTTCTGTCTCATGTTTCTGACTCTGTTGCTACTATTTTTTTTACAGACCTTGCGTATGGTTTCGTTTGGTTAGTTTTCGTTTTGATTATCTGCTATGATTTGCTGCATAGTGTGATACTCTGATATTATGGTGCTATATTCGTTGTGCGTTTATATTCGTTGTTTATATTCGTTGTGGCACTATTGTGGTTTATTTTGGTATTGTCTTTATTGTTATATATTTTACATACCATTGTGAACTACTTACCTTCAACTTTTGGCAAAGGACATTTCTCAACTTTTCTATCTTTTTAATGATGCCAAAAGGGGGAGAATATTTTGTGTTGATGTTGTTCTTTTAGGTTTAGTTTTATTATATTTTTCCTAGATGTTTTACATTTAGGGGGAGTATGTTAAAACTTAGTGCTTAATTTGAAAGGAGGTTTGTCATCATCAAAAAGGGGGAGTTTGTAGGATTCTCATGTTTTGATGCTAACAATCTCTCTCCAAGCAACAAATCTCTCTCCAAGCAACAACATTGGCAACAAGCAAGCTACACCACATGAAGATTAGAATTAGGATTTTTATTAATTCTATTTCAATGTAATCTTTATTTTATGCAATGCATCTCATTGGTGTGGGTAGCTTAGGTGATTTTAAGAATATTTAAATAATGTTTGATTAAGAGTGAAGATACTTTAAATCTTGATTAAATAGCTTGTGAAAATCATTTTAGAAAAACTTTGTTTTTATTCAGATTCTGATCAGTTTACTCGAGTAATGAGTATTGGTTCACTCGAGTTATTTATGTCATGACAGGTTAATCGAGTAATGGTTTACACATCACTCGAGTAACTTAATCTGACATGTTTCACTCGAGTGACGTTGTTTGGTTTACTCGAGTAATTCAATCAGTGTTGGGAAAATTTTAAAAGGACTTAATTTTCTCTTTCATATAGATATACTTTCATTCTTACAATTTTACAATACACTTGCAAAAGCAATTCAAGAGCTATTTTACATCTTTCAAGAGCTATCAAGATTCAACAAAGAACTTTTCATTCTTCACTCTATTTTCTATCATTGTTCAAATATTCTTGAGATCATATTTTTGTTCTTAGTGGTTGTTGAAGATTTGCAATTTGTGATTGCATTATTGAAGTTTCAACACAAGTGAAGAATCTCACAAGGAAGACTTTGAGGATCAAATCAAAGCAAGAAAAGAGGATTGGTTGGAAGCATCTTCAATCAATTAGCAAGGAAATCTAGAATTCTCAAAAGGGGTAGATTAGATCAAAGTGTTTGGTACACACTTTGAGTTGGGTTTTAAGATAGGAGAACTAAGAATCTAGTTGCATCTTAAAACATTGTAAAATCTACATTTGAAGATTTCTAGTGAAGAATCTCTCTTGATTTAAGAGGGGACTGGAGTAGCTTTCAAGTGGGTGAAAGTGAACCAGGATAAATCCTTGTGTCTCTTTTATTTTCATTCCTTGTATTGCATTAATTCATTAACAATTGCATTTTTAGGTTAGAATTGGGGTTTTCTTAATTCAACATAATTGATCTAAAATTGCTTGTTAATATTACTTGAAATTGTTCATATTAATCATTCATAATTTGTTGAATCATCATAGCATTGTTATTCTTGAAGAACTCCATTGAAAACTAAGTTTTAAATTGAATTTTACCCAGTTTACTCGAGTAAAGTTCTTGTCACTCGAGTAATCTGCTTTCAGTTTTTTAACAATACTCGAGTAGGTTTTCTGTTACTCGAGTGATTTAAAATTTGCTTTCGTAATACTCGAGTGATTTGCTGAATACTCGAGTGAAATTATTTTTGCTTGCGTATTACTCGAGTGAAGACTTGAGTTACTCGAGTAATCTGATTTGAATTTTTAAGAAAATTTATTTTCATAAAACCATTCTCTTAGGTGGACGAAAAATCTGTAATAAGGGTTCAATATTCTATTCACCCCCCCTCTAGACTATATTGAGCCGCTTGTTGGTTTCCAACAAACACGTGTGCAATTTTTAATTAATATATTCTGTTAACAGTGGTTAATCGATTAAGCTATTCTTTAATCGATTAAGGACTGTTAAATCAGAATAAATAAAAGCTTTTCTAATGTGTTTTGAAAAAGGTTACGAACTTCATATTTTCTAGAGCACATTTTCACCATTTTTACAATCTTTGTTGAGCTATTATTCTTTACAAATCAATTCTCTATCATTTTCTTTTGAAATCTCAATTCCAATACATATTCTGTTCTTATTGTATCAAGTTGAGATTCTAAGTGCTTTCAACATTCTTGGTTGAATCCATTAGTAACGTTGAGGTTACAATTCAAGATATTCAACAAAACGATTTTCAATTGTTAATTGAAAAAGGTTGCAAGGTGGAGCAATACCTTGGACTTTGAAGATTTCAAAGGCAAAAGCTAAAGGGATTGAAGGCGACCTTCAATCAAAAGAACAAGATTAAGAGATAAAGAAATTGGGGTAGATTCTCATCGATTTGGTACATCGTGAGAAAGGGTTAGGATTGAGAGTGTTGAGGAATTCTAACTCTTGTGTACTAATTTCTTTTATTTCTTAGTGAAGCAAATCTCCCAAGTCAGAGAGGGAGGACTGGATGTAGCTCACGGTGGTTGTGAGTGAACCAGGCTAAAATCTTCGCGTGTTCTTGTTATTCTAGTTCTTTACATTTTGCTATTAATTTGAATCTTGCGAGAGTTCTTGGTTATAGGTTTAGATTGGGAATTTCAATTACATATTCTATATTCTTGCTTAATTGATTCGTAATTGATTACCTTAGATTTAATTCTGCGTATCTAGATTTCCTTGTGTTTCTTGAACTGAATTGAACTTAATTTTCTGCAAAATTAATCAGTGCTTAATCGATTAAGTTGAAGGTTAATCGATTAAGATTTTTCAAGCTTTCTGACGTTAATCGATTAGGGTACAGGTTAATCGATTAAGACCTGTATTTTGGCTTAAAAATTAATTGTTTCTGAACCAATTTTAATTACTTTTTAAATTTGGGTGTCATCGCTTGCAACTTCTATTCACCCCCCCTAGAAGGTTGTTTTAGCCGCTTGTTGGTTTCCAACATTTAAGAATTTCTATTTTTAAAGGAATAATCGATTACCTTCAGAAAGTAATTGATTACTTCAAGTTTTATTGAAAAACGTGTCAGAATCATTTTTATTATTTCCTGATTTGTTTTTATATAAAAGATTCTGATTTCTTTTATAAAATTCGAAAATGATTTTAAATTTGAATTATTTCCTTTTTCGTTTTAAGAATCAAATCTTTATTTTATTTAGTAAATCGTTTTGATTTATTTTTGATTTTAAAACTTATTTCAAATCTTATTTTATTTTGTTTTGATTTTGTTTTACTAATTCTAAATATTTTGATTCAAAATATTTTTTCTATTTTAATAAAGTTTCACTCCAACATTCTGTGGATTGAATCTCTTTTCATCTCTGACATCTTTTCTGAAATTCACGTTCTCTATTCTTCTCTAAACTTCTGGTTTTCACGTTCATATCTTTTGAAGAACAAAACCTTATTGGCTGATTAACTCTTAGAGTAAAGCACTTCATTATCATAAGAGCATATTGTTGTATCTGTGTTGTTGAGAACACACTTTGCTATTGTAATCACTCTCATATTCGTTGTATTTGAAACCATAGTGGTTAGGGAGAGAATCCCTTAGTGGACGTGTGATACGTCGTAGGGCGAGGAACCCTACTGTGTGATATTGAGGCCCCTAGCGAACGGAGGTTCCTAGTAGTGTGCGGGGTGCTCTTGGGTGTAATAGGGTGCGGCTCTATTGCTGATTATAGAACTCTCAAGCGGGTCGCTTGGGGACTGGACTAGGCCTTTCAACGGGAAGGCTGAACCAGTATAAAATTTCCTGGTGCAAGTTTTTCTATCCCTATCTCTTTATTTTCCGCATATTTCAATTATTTACGTTTCCGCGCTACTCAATTTCTTTCTATCTATCGTTTTCGCGATCCGTCTCAAACGTCTAATCTCTCCACCTCAAAACAATTTTTAATTTTTAAAGGATTTCACAATACATTAATAAAACTCGATTCACCCCCCCCCCCCTCTCGAGATTTTGAGGCCAAAACCAACAATGAGCGAGACATCACCTACAAGGGCATTGGGATAAGCAAAACGTACACATAATCGAAAGAGAATAAAGATTTAATATTTATTATGTGCAAGACAGATACCAATCAGTCATGTTATCAAACACAAGTCATTACACATATAAGTCAATGACAAATAAGAATGCACAAATATGCTCAAACTCAAGTTATCAATCAATTCACATTTATTTAATTATGAGTGGCATGATGTATGATGTCTTATCACTCAAATCCTAGCTTCCATAGAAACTAATCCACTCTCGGACGTCCATCCTTTACTCCGGTGTACAATTTTTTGTACTCGGTACCTTTGCGGGGTACAATTAAATACAATTTTCTTAAATGTATTACTCTCAAGCTTGCTAGTGATACAAAACGCCGCATTACTCGCAGACGTCACGTTCCAAAAGAAACAATAACATCATCAGTAATCAACTCTACTGGCCACGTTTTTAACACATAAACGTGTCATCAAGCAAGACGTATTTGGCGCTCCCAGAGACCCTCCTCATGTTACATAAACATGACATAGATCTATCATCCAGTCTCCATGCATGAATGCACTTATATCATTTCCATTTAAGTGTCTTTAGGTTTAAATAAAAGTGGTTAAACTAAAAATGGTGTTTTAAGCATTTTCTGTCTTAATACTCGAGTAGTGGTAAAGATACTCGAGTAGTTCGTTGAAAAATTTGCATCATACAGAACATAATACTCGAGTATTTCATCAACCCAGATTACTCGAGTAATTCATCAGATACTCGGGTATGACGCTAAAGTCTGGAAACTTTGCATCATACAATACTCGAGTATTGTCTCGAATACTCGAGTATTTATGACAGCAGAAACACTCAAAATTAGGTTTTAACATATCATTTTCGATTCTAACCAATTTTAACTTAAACCAAACATCCAGAGAGTTAAATTAACATATAACAAACATGTTCATGCATTGAAAACACAATAATTCATAGAGATTGCACAAATTCATGTGATTATGCATAAAACCATGAAGATCAACAACTCAACATACCAAAACTCAAATTACTCAATTAATTCATGATTTCAGTGTTTAAATAGTTTGCATGCATCAAATATGACTTGCTCAAATCATTCATAGAGAACATTTTGGTCTCCAAACCAAAATCCTAATTCAACTAAGCCCTTTAGAGCCTCTTGATGGCTCCCTATACAAATTAACATGCTTTAACCTCAATCTAGTGTATGAATAGCTTTCCCCTTACCTCTAAGATTTGATAAAACATAAATGCTCAAATCATTCATAGAGCACATTTTGGTCTCCAAACCAAAATCCTAATTCAACTAAGCCCTTTAGAGCCTCTTGATGGCTCCCTATACAAATTAACATGCTTTAACCTCAATCTAGTGTATGAACAATGATTTGGGTATGATATATGTATCTTCTGGACTTCATTTTACCCTCTTTTACTTTGATTTGGCTTGTTTTCATAGCAAACTTAGGATCTTTTTATTAGTTTTTAGGAATTTTAGTAGTTGTAGTTTCCCTTGAACTTTTTGATCCGTTTGTTCATTGTTTCAGGTACTTTTGGAGCTCAAATTCAAAAAATAATTATGGAACTGGAAAGGGCACGTAAAGACCTTGAAGTAGGAAAAAGAACGGAGCAAAACAGAGCCGGAACCTACCCCGCGCGCCTGGGGCGCGGGGACGGGTGCGCCTGGGGCGCACGTATTCAAGAAAAGATACACACTGTAACACCCCGCAAATTCCTCGTATTGATTTAAGTACTAAAGAGTTTTATTTTTGAGAAAAGTATTTTTGAAACGAGTATTTTCTTGAAATGAATTTCTTATTTTGTGATTTCAAAGTGGAGAATGATTTTTAAAGAAATGGTTTTCATGAAATAATATTATGAATTTTAGAAATTGGGTTTTTGGAATGGTTATATATTTAATGTTTTTATGCTTTAAAGGAAATGTTATTTTTATATACATGAGGCATTTGATGAGAAAAGAATTATTTCTTTATATGAATGTGCATGTATGTGTGTATGCATATGTGTATTTCGTGAATGTGTATGTGTATGTATAGTATGTATGTGTAAGTATTTACATAGGATGAAATTAAACCAGAGCCATTACTTAATGACCAAGTTAAAGGGAGATATAATAAAAAGAAAAGAAAATAGAAACTTGGCCCCCAAGTAGATATTTTCGAGTTACCAAAATTGCCCCTCCCACACACACACCCCATGACCGAATTCAAGGGCAAGTAGGAAATTACCTTAGTTTCCTATATAAGCCTAAAGCCTTAGTCCATTTTCCACTCTTTTCCTTCATTTCCCACTTCATTCCTTCACTTTACAAACACTTTGTTGAGAGCAAAAAATTAAGCTCTCAACACATAGAGAGAGAGAGAGAGAAAAACCGTGAGGAAGAAAGGAAGAAGAAGGGGAGATCAAGCCAAAACCTAGAAGCTTTCCTCGAAGATCCATGAACCTAGAAGCTAGAAGATCAACCTTTCTTATGTGGGTGGTTCGAATAGGTCATGAAGGAGATTGTAATAGTTTAGATTTTCTTTTAATCTTGTAATCTTCCTTCTTTTCTTATCTTGCATGTTTTATTTATGTTTGATCATGGACTTTTAAGACTCAAAGAAATTTGTAATAACATAAACCATGGACTTTATGATTCGGTTAGAACTTAAATGATGGATCTTGATGTTTTTCAAACTAAACCTTAAAGATCTAAAGACTTGATAAATAAATTCATGATCTAAACTTGCTTAATAATAATGTCAAGGTCTTTGGTGATGCATCTGTTTATCTTGAAGTGATTTTGAAGTTTGAACTTAATGCATGTCATTTCTAAGTGTTGATCATGAAGATCTATGTTAAAAAGTTTGGATCTTTAACTTATGGTTTTTCTTTGTCACGGTTTTAACAAAAGTTGTGTTTAAAGTTGTTTATTTGTCTTGATTTTCACTTGTATGTGTTGATCTATGATTGATCTTTGATAAAGCAAGGAACTTAAGTCTTGCATGTTTGATTTTATGGCCTTATGATCCTTATTTTCCTTTGCATGTCTCCTTTGTGCCTTGATCTTGGATTTTTAAGAGTGAATGAACTTGTAAAACATTAGATCATGAGTTATATGTTTCGGCCATAGCTTAAAGTTTAGGTCTTGATGCTTTTCAATTTGATCTAAGTCCTTGCATGTTAACCTTATGATTAGAAAAATTGATTTTGAGTTGTTGAAATGTTTGATTTTGATTTGGTCTTAATAAAGCTTTAATTTTTGGGTTTTGACCTCTAAAAAGCTTTGATCTTTGCTTTAATCTTTAAAAAGTTTTGATCTTGAATCTTGCATGTGTTTCTTGAACTAAAAAGTCTTAATCTTGGTGTATGCATGTCACGGTTTTGGTAAGAAAGCCAAGGAAATCAACTTTTGAAAAATGGTTTTGCTTTGATTTAAGTTCATTGTTTTTGTATGTTAAAGATTTGAGCTTTTCTCTTATTTTTGTTGATGAATATTCGGCCAAAGCTTTGAACTAAGAGATCATGATTTGTTTTCCATAAAAAGGCACTTGCATGTGGTTTCTTTTGGATCCAACTATTTTTAAAGTGCATGCAAGGAAAAATAAAAATGAAAATTTAGTTTGAAGAGGAAAAGAAGTCACGGTTTTATGCTTGAAAAGGGAATGGTATTTTTCAAAACCATGTGTTTAAAAGTACATGATTTGATTTGGTAATTTTAAGGTTACATGTTTGAAAAATTGCATCAACAACCTTGTTTTGCCATGATGTTGATTCGGCCTAGTTAGGTTTAGTAGGATAGATTCTTTTTCATGTGAATTGACTTAAAGTAATGAGTATGTCTTGTGAACTTATGTTAAATTAATTTGTTTGAAATTGCATTGTGACTATTTTTCTTTCAATTCGGTTTTGGTTAAAAAGATAAAGGAAACTATATTTGATTTGATAAATTAATTTAAGTTAAGGAAAAATGAATTAAAGTTTGATAATTTCCCCAAGTTAAGCCCACGGTTTTAGGATCAAAAAGAAAGAAATAATTTCTTTATCTTGTGTTTTGATGATGAACATGCTTTATGTGAAGAATGTTGTGTTTGATTGGAAATGTTAAATTGTTTTCTTAAATCCTATTCGGTTTAGGATAATATGAGTATCTAATTTGGGTTAATTAATTGAAAATGAAATGTTTAGAAAATAATTAAGTGAATAAGTGTTTGATTTATAATTAAATTAAATGATTGATTAATTGCTTGTATGACTTAATTCATTTAAGTGTTGTTGTGATTGTGAGATAGTTGATGTTTGAAAAATATTTGAGTATGTAATTGATTTTGAAATTAATTGGTTTTAAGATAAATCCATTTGATTTATTTGAGATTTTTAGATTGTATTTAGTGGTTGTCCAAGAATTGTTTTATGACAAAAGCTTGAGTTTTAAAGTGTTAAATTCGAGTTAAAGAAGTATTTGAAATAAAAAGTGTTTTTACGATATTTTCGGATTTTTAATAAAGTGATTTTGTGAAGTAATCCTTTGCTGTCCAGAATTATTTAAAGTTGTTTCTTGACTTTAAAAATGTGTTCAAATGATTTAAAGTATAGTTTTCAAGTGGTAATTGATTTAAGAAAAAGCCTGGTAAAGAACGGTGCATTTTTCGGTGTTTTCGAACGCAGTTAAGGTGCTGTCCAAAACGGACCAGCAACCAAATTAAATGGTTTAAATACCTTTATTAAACGTTTTCAAATGATTTTGAAGTACTTGAAGTACTAGAAAGTGTTAAAATTGTTTTGAGAAAACAAGTATGTTTTTAAGTCTCCCGACGAGGAACGGAATGTGTATTGAGTTAAGAAAAAATCTCTTATGTAAATTAATAACGTAAACGTGTTTTATTTAATACGAGGAATGGTATAGACGAGGGATTGGGGCAGCTGGCAGCGACAAGGATCCGCGGAGATCGAGTACGTTAATTGCTGGACCTCAGGTGAGAGAGAAGCTTTCCTAAGACACCATGGTATTTAGGTGTTATATTAGGACGTTCCGTATCATCTCAAAGATCGGAACTAAGTGGTTCGGAGTCAGTAGTATAGTGGCAATTGTTTGTGTTGTGTTGTGTGGCCACTTATACGAAGAAGACAAAGACCACATTGTTGTTGTGTGATGATTATATGTTGTGAAATAGCATGCTCGTATTTATTTATTTAAATTATGCATGATGATAATTATGCTGTTGACTAATATAAATAACATGCTGATGGACGTCTGTTACGTCCTGAAAATGAAAAGGAAATAAATAAGTTGGTGAAAGTAAATGATATAAAGAGAAATGAATAGTGATAAAAGATATGAGATAGTTTGGAAAAGAGATAAAGACGTGAGATTGGGGACAGATTTGATGATAAGAATGAGGTTAAGCCAGAGTTGGGAAAGTGATATGGTGTTGATTATTGAAATGAGATGTGATTTGAGTGGAGCTGAGCTCCTTTGTGATATTGTTGAAATGAGACTGGTGTTGAGCTGAGCTTGCTCCTCCACTAG
This sequence comes from Crotalaria pallida, assembly GCA_037953625.1. Lineage (NCBI taxonomy): Eukaryota > Viridiplantae > Streptophyta > Magnoliopsida > Fabales > Fabaceae > Crotalaria > Crotalaria pallida. The sequence goes on along the minus strand of CM075655.1, from coordinate 35,133,846 downwards.
TACTCACTGAAACAATATGTTTTCAAAAAGTTTTTGAAATGAGGTTTTTGTTTTAAAAAGGTTTTTGAAAACGAGAATTTTTGAAGAGTTTTTGAAACGAGACTTTTAGTAAATTTGTGAAAAGAGATTTTGTAAAAGTCCGTGAAGTGAGTTTTCAAGAAAGGTTTGTGAAAGGAGATTTTTTTAACGATTAAAAAAAAAGAGATTTTCAGAAATATTGTGAAACGAAGTTTTTAGAAAAATTGTGTAATGAAATTTTTAGAAATCTTGTGAAATGTGACTTTTAGAAATTTTGTGAAAAGAAGTCTTGTGAAGTAAGATTTTTGAGAAGGTCTACAAAATGAGATTTTTAGAAAGTGATAAAAGGAAAATTTTTAGAAGGTTTGTGAAACAAGATTTTTGAAAAGTTTGTGAAATGAGAATTAAAGGAAATTTGGAGAACTGAGACTTTTGAGAAAGCTTTTGGAACAAGATTTTGAGAAAGATTATGAATGAGTTTTGAGATTTTGAGAAAGGTGATAAAATGTGGTTTTAAGAAAGATTGTGAAAAGACACTACTACAAAATTGCTAATTAAAGGCGGCATTTTGAGGGCGGTTCCTTAACGGAACTGCCCTCTTTAGCAAAAAAACTTTTAAGAGAAGGGTTCCTAACTCTAACCAGCCTTAAAAATATTATTTTCAAAGGAGGTTCCGCTTAAGTACCGCCTTCGTATATTTTATTTAAAAAATGTTAAAATTAAATAAAGTTCAAAGCTTTTTTGAGAAGAGTTTATTTGTTAAATCACACTTGTTTATTACTTAATTTAACTGCCCTCTTAAATAATAAATTAAAAAAAAATGAACACCCTAAGAAACCCTTTTATCCTTCTTCTTCATTTGTCTCAATCTCGCTCTTGTTCTCTCCGTCTCCGCCTCCTTCCACCGACGACAGCGACGAAGTGGACTGTTGTAGCAAGATCGTCGACAGCGATAGCATCGTGAATCTAGCCACGACGTCTGCCTCCTCCTTCCACCCACGACAGCGACGATTCAGGTTCGTGCCCATCTCCCATTAACGAATTGATTTCACAAACCCTAACTCCCAACTCTCAGATCTCGATTATTTTGAAATCACCCCTCACGGATTTCTCTTGTACTTCACCAAGCACCGCTCACAGCGACCACAGCCTTGACCTTGACTCTTGGGGGTTTTGTCTCAACTCTATTTTTTTTCCATTTTCTCATAATTTTTATATTATTTTCAAATTTGTTTATTTTATTTTCTCCCTTGGAAGATGCTTAGAATTGTCTGACTGAAAGGTAATGCCTTTTCGCTTGCTTAAAACCTCTGGGTGTAGATCTTGGTTGAGAGGTGGGCATATGCTCCGTATTGAAAAATGTTAATCCAAATTGCTTTTAAGATATTGATTACATGTACTGAATGGGGCTCTTGGGATTACATTTACTTTTAAATATTGTTGAGTTTCTAATTTTTATCTCTTCATTGATTCATTTGTCAAAGTTTTATCTTTAGTAATTTGCATCTTGTTGCTTGAATGTGCAGGACCTAGTCATTCTTATGGAAATTCCAGAGGAGGAGAAGATGCTACCCAAGCATTGGATGCTGCTGAGAGCTATATCCATTTGTTCACCGACTATGGTTTAAGGTGAACTTGGACTTCAGTTCTGAAGTAGACATGATCAAGAAAATGCGTGCCAGTATTGCTTTACGGCCAGTGAGGGATTGTGCTTCATTCTAATGTTAATAAAAGAAAAAAATTCCTTATTCCTATAGTATCTAACTTGGATAACAACTAAACCAGTTAACAGCAGCCATATTTGCTAATTCACCCTTCACAGAAGGAGTTCCAAATGGTTACTGCAGCATAAGAAGGTCTATTAAATTGTTCAAGTTGTCATTCAACTTGCACTCAAATTTTGTTATGTATCCTGCATTGAACTTTTTTATGGTGTGTAAACAGCCATAAGGTGGATCAGGTTGACAAACGTCGCACTGGCATGATTCCCTTTGTTTTTTATGACACATTTGGGTATGTTTTATTTTATTGAATTTGCTTTTATTTTGTTAGCATTCAATGATCTATTTCAGCATGGTATATCTATTTTCAATCAAGAAATTGTTGAATGAATAGAAATAGTTGCTGCCAAAGTTCAGTGCCAAATAAATGAATAATATGATTATTATTATGATTATTATTATTATTATTTTTTAAATCTTCTGATAGGTTTGAGCAGTATGTTGATTATGCTCTTAATGTACCAATGATGTTTGTTTATCGCTATAACAAGTACATCAACTGTTGTGGCATGTCATGTCGGGTTATCTTCTATTCTTATCTCTCAAATATCTCATTATCTTTTTAGTTGTGCTATTCTTTCCTTCAACATTGGTGCAGCAAAGTTGAACTTAGTTGATGCATTGGTATGCAGGACTTTATGGCAGGTAAACTCCCTGCCATTCCAGGTCAGGTACCAACACTCAGTGATTGGGAGAATCATCTGACAACAATATTTCCTGAGGTTGAGACATAGTTTCACTAACAACATTAAGGATCTTGAATATCTCTAAATGCTGCTGTGGCTCCTTCTAAGTTGATCGATTATTAAATTTGTTCAGGTCAGGCTAAAGAGATACATGGAAATGAGGGGTGCTGATGGGGGACCTTTGGACATGTTATGTGCTTTGCCTGCTTTTTGGGTAATTGATCTGTCTTTTTACACAGCATATTCCAATAATGTTCAGCATTTTTGTCTTTTTTTATCTAAAAAGAACATCTTATAATTGAGTTGAAAATTAAGGGTTATGAAGCTTGCTTGCCAAGGTTATGAAATTTCACATGCTGATGTATTTACCAACCTTACGGCGAGATGTAATACCCTATACATTTGACTTTATATAGCAAAAACTAAATATTTTCATATTCTCCTTATATTGATTAGCATATTCTCATCCATAAATCCCCTATATTATTGAAATTTATGTTGTTTTCTGTGTTCAAGGGAAAACAAGGGCAAGAGATGCTGCATTAAATGCCATTCAGTCACCTTTACTAGATATTGGTATAGAGAGGGCTACTGGAATTGTGTGGAACATAACTGGTGGAAGTGATCTGACCTTGTTTGAGGTAGCTAGCTATCCCTATGGCTCTTACAATTTTATGTTTGCTTCATATGTGCCATTATGTTTCTCCTTTCTTTCGATTTTGTTTTTTCATAATACAAAAACCTTTCTTTTTTAACCTTTCCCTTGGAATTTGGATCATCTTAGGACTAGTGCAAGTTGCTTGGGGCAACATTTACTTGAATGAAGTCAGGATTTCTTTCCCGTTACTGACATGTGCCATATTCCATTGGATATTTTCTTACATGATTGAGATGATTGCAATTTGTATCAGATTTCCTTGAACATGATATTTTGGTTAGCATGAGAAATGGTTTATAAAAATATTTGTAAAATGATATACACCTCTGTCCAGTTCTTTGACTTACTTTTCTGATGAGTGATTTGAAAAATGTTTGAGGCATACTTTGGCATTCTTGCTGTGACCAAAGAAATAAAATGAATCAGCCTTCGAGTAGTTCTGAAATCTAAATAGATACCTGCTTCCTGGTCTGATATCTATTAAATTCACCATGCTCTTTATGTATGTTGGTCCTTTCATATGCTATGGCTTTTAATTTAATCATTTACAGGTAAATGCTGCAGCAGAGGTTATATATGACCTTGTTGACCCCACTGCTAATTTAATATTTGGAGCAGTAATAGATCCATCACTAAGTGGCCAAGTAAGTTTAACTTTGTGTTTCTTTTATGCTGCTGCCATTTAGGGTAGATTGCTCTTTATTAAACTATTGTTTCTTGGGGATCTTCTTCATGGTAAATTTTCTAAAATGTTAAGAGATATGTGAAATTTTTACTTTAAATAAAGTGTGGATTTAAATTTTTAATTAGCTGTTTTGCTCATCCTTACTAGGTTGCGAGGTTTTTGCTCAAAATTTCTTGTCTGACAGGTTCCTCAAAGGTAAAACTTGATTGGGAGACACGCTTGAGGATTGCCGTTGGAGCTGCTGAAGGACTTGCTTATCTCCATCATGACTGCAACCCCCGAATTGTTCACAGGGATGTTAAATCTTCAAACATCCTTCTAGATGAGAAATTTGAAGCCCACCTCTCTGATTTTGGTACTGCTAAATGCATATCAGCTGCCAGAACTCACACATCAACTTATGTGCTTGGCATATAATCATAGAAAAAAGCTGTGGACAATGACTCTAACTTGCATCATTGGGTATGTGTATCATCGGCGTCATTCAATTTGTCTGCTCATTAATCAGCCTATCATATATATGAAATTACTGATTTTATTTGTATTTGGTCCATATTCAGTGACATGCTTTAGTTTTGTATAAATGTTATCAATTCTTGCATGCTTAAATTTAAGAGTTCATGATGTAGTGTACCAAGTCCTTTCCTGGAAAAACTTGGAAAAACTGACCGTGTTTATGAATTTTCAGATATTGTCCAAGGCTGATTATTTTTCTTTTCTACCAGTCCTTCATTGACAAGTTTCGCTACAATGCCAAGAGGGCATCAATTGTTCAATCAAGAATCAAGGTAGGCAGCATATATGCCAAGCACTACAAGGTTTTTTCACAAGAGACGTCAGTACTATAATGGTTTTGCTGGACTTAGTGATTTATTGTACTAGTTTTTGGTTTGTTGGATTTATGATTTTGGGATTTTGTGATGAGTTGTTTTATTTGTGATGTTGGGATTTTGTGATGGGTTGCTGGATTTTTGATTTTGGGTTTTTGATGTTAACACTGTAGCTACCATCATCATATGTGTATCTAATGATATCAGTCTTATATGTAGCTCTTTAATGATATAAAGAAGTCATTTTGTCGGATTAAATAAGTAATATATCTTGTATTAAATATTATATTCCATAGAATTAGAATTATGTATGATGTTGCGTGTGTCATGATAATGCAAAACAGGACGGTTCATAAAATATAAAAAAAAAATCCTAAAAAATAATGGTGGTTAGTAAAAAGATATATGAGTGTGGTTCAAAAATTAGTTAAAGAAGACGGTTCAGAAAATATATAAAAAAAATAAAAAATATAATAAATGAAGGCGGTTATTTAAGTTAGAAGAGGGCCGTTCTGAACCTCCCTAAAATCTAGTGCCTTTGTAAGTGGCACAGTTATGAGGGTGGTTCGAAACTGCCCTCTATACTTTTAAAGAGGGCGGTTCCGAACCCCCCTCATAAATGTGCCACTTACAAGGGCACTGGATTTAAGGGGGGTTCGGAATAGCCCTCTTTTAGCTTAAATAACCGTCCTCAAAAGGTTATTTTGTAGTAGTGAGAGATGTTGAGGAAACTGTGAATGAGATGCAAATGTGATGATGCGAACCCAGCTCTGTGCTATGATGAGAAGAGATGAGAGAATGATTGTGCAAAGTTAGTGGTCGGGACTCATTGAAGAGATGCACGAAGGATGGGCCGACCTTAGGTTAAATAAAAAGATAAAAGACTTTAAAAGACATTGACGCGGTGAGGTATGAGAGTGCGAAGTAGTGGAGAGGAAGGTACCCCGGATATCAGGGATATTCGGGTTGTGAATTGTAGTGGACCTAACTCCTGTCCGACCGGTTCGATCTTATGCCGACCAGTTAGCATTGAGTTTATGAGCACCGACCATAAACTGGTCGGATTCACAGCACACCGAGCTAGGGACACAGTGGTTTAAAGGCTTACGGGATTTGGGCCGAGCACAGGATTATCATCCTTATCCTCACTCTTTACGGTCCCAACAGTCTAACAACTACTCCTATATTCCCGCATAGCTTGATAAACTACGGGATATAGATCAGTGCTTATCCATTACTGGATTTACAAAGCTTAGCTTATTAGCACCTTAAACTAATCCTATTCGAACACTACCTTCTCACAGGCCTCATCAGAAAGCCCACAACACACATATCAGGTAAACCCCCTATAAGAACCGCCATGCTATAGGGGCTAAGGTATGTTCTCTCATCCCTACTCTCAAGAACTACGTGTGGCTTGATTCCCTTTTCACTGGGGATACGTAGGACCGGGGTCACTCTCGCCAGCTACAACAACCCATCAAACACATCGTGGTGTTTCTTCAATATTGGAACACGACATTGGCGCCGTCTGTGGGGATCGATAAACTTCGATTCCCATCCACCATTAAAAAAATAAAAAATAAAAAAATAAAAAAAGAAGCCTCTTCCGCCCCTATGCTTGCGCGAAGTACTCCCGTCACGGTTACCACCGGTGCCGTTCACAGTTACTTGGTGTCGTTGCTCCCCGTGCCACTCACGGTGCCGTGCACCTTGAGAACCACCTCGCCACCGCCGCCGGGATCGGTAGCACCAAGGAAAGGAGCAGCAGCAGCGAACCCCGCCGTCACCAACCACCTTGCGTTCTGCCTCTCATCTCCACCGTCGCCTTCGCAGTGACGGGTCAGTGACAAACCAGAGTAAGGGATCGCTAGCCAGGGAGGATGAAGGAGAAGCAACAGCCACGCACCGCCACGCACTTCATGCCATCTCCACCACCAAGTTCAGAGAGAGGAGATCGTCATTGCGCAGCGCTACTCCTCGGCCGCCGCCCGTTACTCCACCACTCGTTTTGCCAATTCCACTCGAATCTGTCCACCGATTCCGATTCGAACTCATTTAGTTCGTACTAGGGTGGATGCTGGTGATGTTCACGGTTGCGGGACCGGTGCTGCTACATCTGCCACCAGAGGAGCGGGGAGACATCCACGGGTTACTGAACAGTGAGGGATCATCGCTCTGGTTGGGTGTCACCGGCATTCGTGGGAGTAGCATCACCGCGGTCTCACCACGATCGTTCCCAGTGCTATGCCAACCCTCCACAACCACCAAGTTTTGATGCTGCAATGCATTCGGAATTGGTCTGCGAGCACAGAGTCGTCGATACCACCAGATCCGCATCCTCTGTCCTTCCTTCCATTAACGCATCGCGATCTCACTCCGTCTTCTGATCTCACTCTTCAAAATCGCCATGATTCCACCGTCAGCTGCGAAGCCACCGTCGCGTCGTGGCGCTCCGCTTACAGCAGAAGTGTCATGCGAGGCCACTGGTTCGTTCGCGATCGCATCGGGATCGCTCTCTCCACCAATGCACAACGCCTCCCTCTGTTCGCGATTCATTCCGTTCACTGTACACGATGCTCTCTCCGGCCAACACACCGTCTCCGGCTGCAACGCTGCACCGGCGACCACCGTCACCGTCAAGAAGCTCGCGCAAGCCGCCGGTGCATACCCCTCGCCGCCCCGTGCTTGCCGCAGCCATACAACAACAGCACGGATGCTGCGTTAGGGTTTCAGCCCTAATGGGCCTTAGGCCCAAAATTTTTTTAAAAAAAAAAGGACAGGCCTAAACCAAAAAAAAACAAAACAAAACAAAAAAAAAGTATTACGGGCTTATCTAACATAGGCCCAAACAAAAAAAATATTCTATGGGCTTATCTCATACAAGCCCAAACAAAAAAGAAAAGGAAAGAAGAGGAAAAGAGGAAAGAAAAAACGTAGCTTAACACCAAACATGGCTTAACTCCGAACAAGCTCAACAAAGATATTCGAGTTACTGAACAGTCTCTTTCGAGATTCTCATTAATGGGCAAGTCATTCTCCGAATGTCACTCTATTCGGAACATGGTGATAACAGCGAGAACCCCTGCGCCGAGTTTCCCTCCTTAAGGATGACATGTGGTTCCCATTTCGGATACATGTGCCAACTGTGCGCGAACCTTCGACAACGTCCCCCTTTTGGTATCTCATACACCCGGAATGTCAGGAACCACGCACTACTCCTCTCTCGTCGGATTTATAAGACGATTGCGTAAACCTTGCACCATGTTCCCTACTAGAGTCTCTCATTCCGGGTCAACCGCTCAACAAAACCTGCTTGGAAAAGATTAACAGGAGACTTCAATCTAACTGTCTTCAACCCGACATTCCTCGCCTCAGGGAAGGAATTCTCGTTCCTACATTACTTTCCTATTTACTTAGCATTTTAAGTGATTACTTCGTACACATACTAATATTAATTTACTTGATGCAATTGATATATGCTCTTAATGCTTTTATGTATTCCTTTAATTTCATTACATATCATTTATTTTATACTATACTCATGATATTTCATACATGTTGATATGTGACGCAAACTCCTTTGCTGCTGAATATCCCTAAATGTCTGTCTTCCCTGTCATTATAGAATAATGATATTTGATGTGCATTGCCTTTTAAGTAAACACTAAGTAGTTCCCGACAATTAAACATTGTCATTATTCATAAATTAATGCTTTTATATGGTTCAACACCATTAATTTCTCTGACATATTTTTTATACATGTCATTTATCATAATTAGTACGCATGATATATTTAAAATCATGTTTCTTTTCATGTGCAATCTTGTATGATTTTCGGGCATTTAATTCCCAATAATTGTCATGATCATGTTTATTTCGTATGATATTTTAAAAATCATACTACTTTTATACCGATAATACATTTTATCTTAGCCAATAATTGTCATTATTGTTATTTAATTGTTATACATCGTCAATCTAACGACGATCACTAATTATTTAATTGTTATGCGAGGTACATGTATGATGGCCTTTTTCTCTAAACAGCCCATTTCGAGATCCCCGTCAATGGGAAAACTGTTTCCAAGTGCTGGGAACACATCGACATGTTCGGAGTCTAGCTGACGACGGCGAAGATGAGGTGGCAAGGACCCACGTGCAAAAACTTCGCCAAAGCTTCATGATTAATCTTCGAGCTCGTGTCATGAACAAAAAGGGCTCATGTTCGATTCACAATTCTGGATGCATGTGACAAGCGCGGCGAGCCCTCATCAGGCAACCCCTCTTTCTTCATAACCATGAATTTGAAGCATCAGGAACCAGAGAATAGCCTTCTCCCTTCAAAGTCGTTAGACGATTGTCGCCACTCTTCCACTGGTTTCCGACTAGCCTCCTACGCCTGTGGTTGAACACCGGGCTATGGAGATAACATTTTGTCTCTTGTGGCTCCTCTCCAAAAACGGGCGAGGACCGAAAAGGGGAACCGGTAGTCATTAAATCCTTAACGAGGGATGTTCTTATTGAGGAAGACCGAGAAATCTTGACAATCTGGTGATGTGCTCCCAACACGCTCGATCTGGGATTAAATATAATGAACCAAACTTCAGTCCGGCCGATATTGCTCCAGGCCAACCAGTTAAGGATTGAACCAACGAGCACCGACCACGAATTTGGTCGGAACCATGTCTTACCGAGCTAGGGACACGAGTGGATTAAGACTTACGGGATCACGACCGAGCATAGGATCCTCATCCCTATGTAAACCAGTTATGGTCCCAACAGTCCAACCTCCACTCCTATATTCCCATATAGCTTGAGGACACAGGGATAACGGCACTCTCGGAGTTCCGGACGAAGGATCGAAAGAATCCCGCCATCACTCTCGCAAAGCAGTTATCGCACAACTCTTCCACATGCATTCTCTAAGTATTGCACTGGTATCCGTCCTGAGCAGATGGATGCCCGACGGCTCTCGATAGTTCAAAAGTTGAGCTAATGACAATCAACACACCGAGCTACGTTGCGATCAACAATTCTGAAATACTAAACTAGACCCAGAAGCTTAGAACCAAGTCATGCCGAAATGATTCTCAACACTGTCAAGCATGTCCCAGGAGTCCATGTCGTCATCACACCGTGATCTCATCATCATCCATAAACACAACTACGAAGGTCGAGCAAATCACCGGGAAGTAACCGACTGATGGTGACCTCTTTTGTCAGCTTCAAATCGCCAACGATATCCTCAAATCAATCGGTGTCATACAAACTTAGTCATTCTTGGCATCTAATCTTACAACACGTCACTCTAGGCGTCTAATATTACATCATCTTCAACATGATTTCGGCAAAATCTCACAATGACATCACTATCTCCTCTGTTGAACATGCTTACTGTGACTATTTCCATTTATTACTGGTCATGGCCTCAAATTCATCACTCGGATTCCTGTTCAAGTAACACAACTGAAGCCTCTAGCATCCTCGCACCTTCTGCCACGACATCAGGGTCACAGGCTGACCTCGCTTCGCCTTACACTCCTTCCCAGTAACCAATTGACCACAACGAGTCGACACTCAACTGATCGTACATGCGGCCTCCTCTACCTCGGACCGACCTTTGAGGGGCTACACCGACCTCTCACCGAGCATCTTGTCTTAATTGTCTCACACTGAGTCGGTGCCTCCACGGATCCGAGCGCCGAGGTCCATTTTCTGATTTGGATCCATCAGATCCATTAGTACCAGCACCCAATAATCTGATTTGGATCCATCAGATCCGAGGAACCACACAATGAAGACCCTCTCTCACAACTCACAAATGTTCAAACTCGTCATAGTGTTCTTCCACACATATCTGAATCTAGAAATTTCCTAAACAAGCTGAAATCCGATCTAATCAGGCCAGCGCATGCAGATCATCACATTTGCTCGCTCGTCCTTCCCAATGACTCGCAATACATCCTTCCCAATGACTCACAATACATTATTGCTCGATCGACATCCTTCCTAGCAAGTGAAACATCATGCTGACCCTTCTTCCTATGCCATCACAAAATTAGTTCGGCACTCAACTCCTCTCGTTGGCCAAGCATGGACCACCATGGTTTATGGTGGCCTCAATCTTTAGGTCGAACTGCTCATAGGATCGTTTCTGAGAACCATGAAATAAAAAGAAGGTACAAGTATGATCACACAAGCTGCTCAAAGAACTCCAAAAGCAAGCCACTTCGAGATTCTCCTAACAGACAACATGTTCTGCAAGCACAACAAACACTTTGTTTCGTTCCTCCTTTCCAGAATTATTTTCGCGATGGCGAGAAACCCCACATCGGTCATCTCCCCTCGGTTTCATTAGTCGGCATCCGTACGAGCTTGACTGATTTCGTCCAATTCATATGGAGCCAACCTAAACACTTTGTTACGAATCACAGGACTTCCGAACTCGGCACAAGCCTCTTCAGGCTTTATCGGGTTCGAATTTGTTATGCAAGGGAGTAGAGGTCTACTTCAGCTTCGTTATTTGAATAATCTATCACCTTGCCTTCGACGACCTCGTAACATGGATCTGCCCCAATTATTCTGATTTTTGAGGGGTTCAGCAGTTATAGTTGATTAACAACATTGACGAAAGAATCAGCGCTACTTTTTTTGTCTCCACAAGGAATTTTCTCAGACTGTTTTCTCGGATTTGTTAAAGATGATCTCACTTTTTTCCCTCTCGGCATCATTCTTTACCTTCTCAGCATCCCCAGCATACTCCCTCTGTCTGTTAAGTTTTCGATCATGTCCTCCCATGTGTCAGCATATTTCCGCCTGTTGGGAAGTAAAAACTTCCTCCCGAGCGGCCACATCCTGTCTCATTACCTACTGCTCGGGATTAGCAACATACTCCAAGGCCTTGGAGTCATCTGGGAAGAACTGTAACAAGGAAGTTTCCATGCTCGCTATGCGTTGACAAATCATTGCCGCCGACCAATATCTATAGGAATTCGTTCGGACCCAGATCGAGTTCGAGGAAGTCTCGAACATCAACAGTTAGCGTCTCACAATTATCATACAATCGACACAAGCCTCAACGGCCTTTCCCTATCACCTCTTTCAGGTGAAGGAGGCGGGCACAAAGTTGATCTAAGTACTCCAACCTTTCTTCACTCGTTGTGGCCCCGAGAGCTTCATAGATCTTATGACCCGGCACAAGCCTGTTTTAGGCTCTACCGAGTAGGGGACTGGTATGTGATATAGTATGTACATAGCCGACATAGGCTGACCTAGATACTGGCACCATATGATGATCAAGATCATATCCTGTTGTATAAGGGATGTAACAACGTTTCCAACCCATCGCTGTCAGATTTGGTATATGCCTCTCTCATCAAGGTATTACTTTAATACATTCACTCATTTCGGATCACGTCCCGACGCACTTGCCTACGATCTCGATTGGCCGACCAGATCGGTGTGGCTACAAGTGAAAACGGGGATTGCTACCTCGATAACTTGGCCATCGGCCAAATACGTCGCAGGATCGAGGAATGTACCTCGGCCAAGGCAGTCATTCCGACAGCATCCCCCGTAGACGTTACGATCCAATTCATGATATTACTTTTAATACACCCCGATGAGAGAGGTGTATGAATCTCCAAATCGCGATACTCTTCCGAGTAAAAGACCTCGGCTGCGAACAGTCTTTTACGTCACCACCAAGCCTCGGAAAAAAATGTCTGATCGACCCAAAAGGGATCTAAACTCGGCACAGAGTCTCTATGACTCTTCCCGAGCTGGGAGGCTTATGTCGTGGACTGGACTTCGGTCCGACCTACCCCCATCTTAACCAACCGTACGCCGAACTCTTCGACATTTTACGGGCCACTGGATTACAGCTATGAACACGCTACCAACGGCCTTATCTTACTAGCTACAGTCCCATTGCCCTAGTTTTCCCCTATAATCGGTCGGTTAACTGCTCGGCTAACCCTTTAACTCGGCACAGGCTCAAATCGCCTTATCGAGCTTGGGGGCTTATGTAGTGGACCTAACTCCTGTCCGACCGGTTCGATCTTATGCCGACCGGTTAGCATTGAGTTTTTGAGCACCGACCATAAACTGGTCGGATTCATAGGACACCGAGCTAGGGACACAGTGGTTTAAAGGCTTACGGGATCTGGACCGAGCACAGGATTATCATCCTTATCCTCACTCTTTACGGTCCCAACAGTCTAACAACTACTCCTATATTCCCGCATAGCTTGATAAACTACGGGATATAGATCAGTGCTTATCCATTACTGGATTTACAAAGCTTAGCTTATCAACACCTTAAACTAATCCTATTCGAACACTACCTTCTCATAGGCCTCATTAGAAAGCCCACAACACACATATCAGGTAAACCCCCTATAAGATCCGCCATGCTATAGGGGCTAAGGTATGTTCTCTCATCCCTACTCTCAAGAACTACGTGTGGCTTGATTCCCTTTTCACTAGGGATACGTAGGACCGGGGTCACCCTCGCCAGCTACAACAACCCATCAAACACATCGTGGTGTTTCTTCAATATTGGAACACGACATGAATGCAATAGGGTAGGCTCGGGCGGTAAAACGTCACGTTGCCTTGAGTACTGTTCTGGGCGAAACGAACTCCATATGTGGTAACCAGACGTGGTGGGGACTGGGTCCTAATGTCGTGGTAAGTTCTGCACCCGGAACTGGAATAGTGCTGTCACCCCTATGGCATTTCAGGAACAGTGAGAGGGTTTGGAACGGGGCATCTTGATTGCCACTGTACCCGAGTTTTCTACAGTGTGCCTTGATATTATATGAATTGAAATGATATGAATTGATTTGAGACTGTACCCGAGTTTTCTACAGTTCTCCTGGCTTGGAGCCAATTGATGTTGAGACAGCTGTCGTGCCCGCGTGGTAAAGGTCCTGTACTCCTGTTAGCTTCCGACTAGGTTGGGTGGATGACCGAGGAGATGTAGACGTGTGTGTCGATGGCAACAAAACGTGTACCTCAATGACATTATATATTCCCCAATCATCGATGGATGTAATCCGATAAGATATGATAAGAGAAGTTTAAGAGTGATGAATAAGATTTATGAGTATGAGAAGTGAAACCTTATGGAACAATGAAGTTGAGAAAAGGAATTGAGAAATAAGGAATGATTATGTTAAAAGATGATAATAAGTTTGACAGGATAATAATGATCATGACGAGGATAATAATAATAATAATGATATGCTTGATTGTTATGTTGTATGTATGTTGTTTATTGTATGCTTGTATGGTCTTGATATCTCGCCTACTGTAATCCCACACCGTCGACGATTCGTCGTTCGGATCGCTTACTCTCTCCTGTTCGTTGGCATATCGGTGTTGCTGATATCTCAACGGGCAGATGGAGCATCGTTTGGAGATTACCACATGGCGTCATCAGGGAAGTGGCTGGAAGCCTACTCCCTATGGTTGGGTATGGACTGGATATACCCAAATGGTAATTCCAGATCCAGAGCACAGACTGAGTGGAGTTAATTTGGAACCGCATTTGGGACAAGTCACGTTGCGAGGATACAACAGCCACGAAGAGAATGTGCGGAACGAGACTCAGGAAGACTCCACCACTCCAGGTGGAGGAGAATGGGGATTAACCAACGATGAGGAGGCAGCGGCAAGGAAGGCACCACCTTCGAGAGTGAAGAAAGGGCGCAAGAAGAAGGAGAAACTTCACCCGATTGTTTTCGATAGGAAGTCTTAAGGATAGCGTTATTAGTTTAAGATTGTTGTGACTGTTTTGAGTCAAGGATTACCGAGCAAAGAACCATTTATGTAACCAAGCTAATTTTTAATTCTATATTAAGGAGTACCTTTGTTTTGGAAGATTGAGTATTGTAATCTTTTGGAAATCGTTAATGTCACTCTTGATTCAATGTGATGAATCAGGATACTTTTTGGAACTAAGTCATTTTCTAGAAATGAAAGTTTTGACTAAACAAATGTTTTAGTAACAACTCGGTTTTCAAGTAAAGATGTTAGAGCACATCAAGGACACTTCAACAATGTTTTAAAAAAAATTGGCCTTATTTTTGGCAACTTTAATAGATAAAAGTTTAATATTTTGAGTTATGAAAATCGGGCTGTTATAGAATGGTATCAGAGCAATGGTAATCCTTAGTGGCCTTAAGCATGGGCTTACATGCTTTGTTTGTGTGACTCTGTGTGTTGTGTGTTTGCTAGTGTAAGGGTAGGAGTATAAGGTCAAGTTCTTGTCTTCTTAGGGTGTGAGACTCTGTTTGTGGACTAGTGCTTACTATGTTAGTTTAAGGAATCTGTTGGTTCTGTAGTTTGAAGGAAGTAGATTACGTAGAGGACGAATAGATCCTAAGACTGAGACCCCTTAACCTTTGATGTCTCACTAGTGCCTGATAGACTTAAGTTGTTGACCTTAGCGTACCTTTGATACAAGAATAGTTATTACCTTAAGATCTAGAATGATATCCCAGAATCCCTATGTTCGTTGAATTGCTTCAACAAAGACTGTCATTGCTGCAAAAATCCAAATTTTTCTTCATAAGCCCTACTATCAAACCGTAGCCTTACCAATCTTTTCCAAGATTTATTAGCTTGATTGTGGAGTTGAAAATGTCATAGTTACCCAGATAGTTTAGGCTTGAATTATAAATGGTGGATTAGCGGTTGAAGTTGATTAAGAATAGAACGAAATAGTGAATTTAGTGATAAGCTTGATCAAAGTTGGGGAGTTACAAGGAAGAAAAAAGGTGTATGTTACCGGTTAATAGAGGAAAGTCTGAGGACTAGGATTGTCTTATGCCGTAACCAGAGGTTTAGACGGCAAAAGTGATAGGTTTGATTGATGTTTAGGACAAGTTTAATGAAGAAAACGAGGTTGTTTTGAGGAATTAGGACCAAAAGTCGTCATAGAATTCCCCTTAAGTCGGAGAAATAATGGATGAACCCCTGAGAGTTAGAAGGAGAATTAGAGGAAAGAGTGATTGTTGTGAGTTAGTGAAAATCCTAAGTTATAGGAAGTAGTGAGTATATGAGGGTTTTAGGTTAAACCCAGTACTTTTGGAGATGTTTGAATTTATGTTTGCTTAATATTCCCTGGGTTTGTACCCAAGTTTGTGCTTTCCGTAACAACAATTAGTTAAGAGACGATATCCCCTTCGGTTAGTCCGATGGACTTGACCCGATTCAACACCCAAGAGGCAGCGCCTGTGAGGCTTCTTCGTCCGAAAGCGACACACGAGGACCACGGCAAAGAGAATTGTGCCAGCAAAGGAGATACGACCATGAAGTGAGAATGAAAGTGTATGTTTTCGTGGAAAATCATCGAAATGCGAAAATTCTGTGCCCTGCTACCCAATCCGCAACGTATTTCTCGGGGACGAGAAATCTTTAAGTTGGGCAGAATGTAACACCCCGCAAATTCCTCGTATTGATTTAAGTACTAAAGAGTTTTATTTTTGAGAAAAGTATTTTTGAAACGAGTATTTTCTTGAAATGAATTTCTTATTTTGTGATTTCAAAGTGGAGAATGATTTTTAAAGAAATGGTTTTCATGAAATAATATTATGAATTTTAGAAATTGGGTTTTTGGAATGGTTATATATTTAATGTTTTTATGCTTTAAAGGAAATGTGATTTTTATATACATGAAGCATTTGATGAGAAAAGATTTATTTCTTTATATGAATGTGCATGTATGTGTGTATGCATATGTGTATTTCGTGAATGTGTATGTGTATGTATAGTATGTATGTGTAAGTATTTACATAGGATGAAATTACACCAGAGCCATTACTTAATGACCAAGTTAAAGGGAGATATAATAAAAAGAAAAGAAAATAGAAACTTGGCCCCCAAGTAGATATTTTCGAGTTACCAAAATTGCCCATCCCACACACACACCCCATGACCGAATTCAAGGGCAAGAAGGAAATTACTTTAGTTGCCTATATAAGCCTAAAGCCTTAGTCCATTTTCCACTCTTTTCCTTCATTTCCCACTTCATTCCTTCACTTTACAAACACTTTGTTGAGAGCAAAAAATTAAGCTCTCAACACATAGAGAGAGAGAGAGAGAGAAACAGTGAGGAAGAAAGGAAGAAGAAGGGGAGATCAAGCCAAAACCTAGAAGCTTTCCTCGAAGATCCATGAACCTAGAAGCTAGAAGATCAACCTTTCTTAGGTGGGTGGTTCGAATAGGTCATGAAGGAGATTTTAATAGTTTAGATTTTCTTTTAATCTTGTAATCTTCCTTCTTTTCTTATCTTGCATGTTTTATTTATGTTTGATCTTGGACTTTTAAGACTCAAAGAAATTTGTAATAACATAAACCATGGACTTTATGATTCGGTTAGAACTTAAATGATGGATCTTGATGTTTTTCAAACTAAACCTTAAAGATCTAAAGACTTGATAAATAAATTCATGATCTAAACTTGCTTAATAATAATGTCAAGGTCTTTGGTGATGCATGTGTTTATCTTGAAGTGATTTTGAAGTTTGAACTTAATGCATGTCATTTCTAAGTGTTGATCATGAAGATCTATGTTAAAAAGTTTGGATCTTTAACTTATGGTTTTTCTTTGTCACGGTTTTAAAAAAAGTTGTGTTTAAAGTTGTTTATTTGTCTTGATTTTCACTTGTATGTGTTGATCTATGGTTGATCTTTGATAAAGCAAGGAACTTGAGTCTTGCATGTTTGATTTTATGGCCTTATGATCCTTATTTTCCTTTGCATGTCTCCTTTGTGCCTTGATCTTGGATTTTTAAGAGTGAATGAACTTGTAAAACATTAGATCATGAGTTATATCTTTCGGCCATAGCTTAAAGTTTAGGTCTTGATGCTTTTCAATTTGATCTAAGTCCTTGCATGTTAACCTTATGATTAGAAAAATTGATTTGAGTTGTTGAAATGTTTGATTTTTATTTGGTCTTAATAAAGCATTAATTTTTGGGTTTTGACCACTAAAAAGCTTTGATCTTTGCTTTAATCTTTAAAAAGTTTAGATCTTGAATCTTGCATGTGTTTCTTGAACTAAAAAGTCTTAATCTTGGTGTATGCATGTCACGGTTTTGGTAAGAAAGCCAAGGAAATCAACGTAGATTATGAAAATGTAAAGCTTTGATTTTTATTTTTGAGTTTTAGAAATTTTATCACTGCTGCAATAGAAACGAATTTTTGAGTTTTAAGAACCAATGTATAGTTTTAATGCATTTAATAACCTTTTGACTATAGTTTATTTTATTTTAAAAATGAAAAATACATTTCTGAAGTTGTATATGGTACTATTATTTAAATAAAATGTATTTTCGTATTTTTAGTATTTTTTAAATTTTTGGAAACTTAGAAAGTGTATTTTTTGAAGAAATGATCTTAGAACTTCAAAAATTCATAACTTTCAAACCGTAAGTCCAAAAATTACAAAATTTATATGAAAATGATCGTATTGAAATGTAAAATCTTAATATGTAAAAATAAAATTTTTATTTTGTTTTTTGCGAAAATTTTTGTACAGTAGGTAGAAAATCAAATTTTAAATAATTAAGTGATTGGGTAATTATGTAGGCACCTCCACAATGAACCAATGAGAAATTTTCTCTCCTATTTTTAATATATGCACCATCCAAAAAATTAGAGGAAAGAGGGGAAGAATAGTTCTGAAGTTTGTGAGAATAATCCTTGAATTAAAATGCTTTAGGAATCAACAAAGTTACATTTAATGCTAGTTCATGTTCCAAGTAGTATTTGAAAATTTTTGAATGGAACTTGATGAAGGGGGCACGAAATTAGGTCAGAAAAATGAAGGGAAATGCATCTCCAAACACCTATAAATAGAGAGCCTTAGTTCCACATTTTTCACACACCAACACTTGATAGTTTTAGAAGAGAAAAAAATGAAATTCTAAGAGAGAAAGAGAGAGAGAGAGAGAGAGAGGGACGTGTAAAGCTAGGAGGGAGGAAGGAAATTTGCTTGGTTGCTTTGTTGCTTGAAGTTTTCTAAAAAGCTTAAGGAGTAGAGGTAACCCATAATCACTTATTTAATTAAGCTATTTTAAGTTGTTTTGTTTATATTTTGTTTAAACCTTCTCAAATTCTTCTTTAGTTAAAGTTCTAAAATTTTATTTTCATTTTAATGTTGTTCTTGAATATATGAAACTATTCTTAAGTCATATGAATTAAGAATAAGAAAATGGACACCAAAAAGAGTGTTTAAAGGGATTCATCTCCCCTTTTCTTAAATTCTTAAGATGACTAATTGTTTTTGATGAGTTTAATTTAATTATTTCTGGGTTTATTTTAGTTCTAATATCATATGAAGTATAGAAATTTTGAATGGTTAAATAAGTTTTTATTCATTGTCTTTTTAATTGTTATACTTCTTTGTGTTAATGAATAATAAGCAATAAGTAAGTAATAATAGAAAAATTTCAATTTCTGGTATTTATGTATATATATGGACCGTAGCACATATTAAAAAAATTAAGGATTTATTTTTGTATTTTAGTATGTGTATTATATTGTGTTTATTAAAATAAAAAGGAATAGAAAATAAGTAAAAGAATTAAAAAGGACTTTGTATTTTCTTTTTTCTGGGCGTGTGATATATATATATACGTATATGTATATAATTATATTATATTATATGTTGTATTGAATATGTACTTGAGTTTTGGTTAATCTCTAAAAAGAATGAGTATTTTCCTTAAAGTAGAAGTAAAATTAAAGTGATTTAATGGAACTAAGAATGGTTTTTGAAAATAAAATAATATTCTGGAAAATATTAATGCAAATGAAGTATATGGAATTATATGTTATGGAATTTTTCTATGTAATTGTTATTGTTTGATTTTATTTGATTTTCTGTTGTCTGGATTTGAGTTTGATAAGAACAATTAGTAATTGAATATGAATAAAAAATAAATTTTCTGGAAAAATAATAATTATAGACCGTGAGGTCTATTGTACTATTCTAAGAAATTTTTGTAATTTATTTGTTGCATGATTTGTAGTTAAATTATAGTTGATTGTTTAAAAGAAATAGGAAAAATGGTAGTTGCTATAAACCTATAATAACATGTGTTTTTGATTTCTTTTATGAGTATGTGGTTGATATATTTGTACATGTTATTTGCTGGAAAAAAATGAATTATTTTCTAAAAAGAAGTCTATTTTATATTTTGTTAATGATTAGATCTCTTATATTGTTTTGTTTTTAGTATATGAAATGATGTAATTATATGATATGGATGCTTTAGGAATTGAAAATATTTTTCTGATTTTTATACATGTTAGTCGAATTTTTTTTTAGAAAAAGAAATTAATTTTATGGAATTTTTCTAATTGATTTGGTGATTGCTTTAGTGTGTTTATAGAATATATTATATGTTTGTATGGAAAAGATTAATTTTAAAAAGTTTCATTTTTATTATGGAAATTTATTTTTAAATCTGAAAAATTTAATTATTTAAGATCCCAAATGACTATTTTTGAAGATGTTATTGATACCTTGTTTGTATGTGCAAATATAAGGTAGAAACAAATAGAAATAAGTGTTTTTGATTAATTACTTTGATTTTATAAAAATATTAAGTTGCTGTCCAAAAATTTAGAATTAATGAAAAAGTTATATTTTATTAGAAATAATTATAGTTGTAAGTCTTTGGCATAAGTAGGAATTGTATCTGAATTGTTTTGGATTGTTTGCTTGAACTTTATTTGAATTGATGCAATTTTTCTGTGACTGTACAGCAGATGCAACTAGTTTGTTTTATTTAATTTAGTTATTTTATTATAGTAGAAATAATAATAAGAATTTAGGAAAAATCGGCATGTGTTTTCGATGTTCTGTTTAAGAGGAATTGAATTTTTAAGTTTGTGTATGTATGCTGTCCAAAACTAAGAAAAGTGTATGAAATTCATGTTATGAGTTGTTCTTAAATGATTAAGTATATGTTAATTTTTTTAAGTATGAATGTTTAGGACAAAAAGTGGATTTTTAAAAGTATTTGTAAGTAAGATTTTGTATGTGCTTGGATAAAGTGTGAATATCTGTAAAGGTTATTTTGTAAAAAAATTAATTATGTGAATATACGGATATTTGAGAGTGAATTTGCTGTAATTTAGTTGTGGTCCTTAACTTAATCTAATTTATGATAGAAAAAGTATTTTGGACTTGAATGCTTGAGTTTACTTCTTATTTAAGTATATATATAACATGATTTTTGCAAAACTGGTTTACTGCTTGCATCAAAAGAAAAATACCTTAAAGTCATGCTAGTTTAAACATGGTAGTTGTTATATAAACAATGTATTGTGGTTTTTATGAAAATAAAAATGTATTCTTAAAGGTTTTCAAATATTGGAGTGAGTTTTAAATTATGTTTTGTAAAGAGGATTTATTGAATTTTAAAAAAGAATTATTTTACAGAATATCTGATGTCTTAAAAAGGATTTATGTTTTAAAGAGGATTTTTATTTTAAGGGACTTTGGGTTAGTCTTTACGTAAAGGTAGTATAAGGTATTCAATTAGATATTAATTGTATGTCGTTCATCATAAGGAATCAAAAGTGAACGAGCTGCTGGAGTTGTAGACGCAAAAGGGTTGAAAACAGAATAAGCGTAGAGCTCAGGTGAGAGAGAAGCCTTCTTAAGACATAGTGGCATGTAGGGTAATATTAGGACGTTCCGTATCATCTCAAAGGTCGGAACTAGGGATCTATCGGGTGAGTAGTAGAACGACAATTGTGTGTGAGTCCCCCGCCGTTCCTACGAAAACACGGTCCCTTTATAATGATTTTATATGTTATGGATTCTGATTTATTATGATGTTGGTTTTAATATTATGAGGTATATATATTGTTAAATTGTTAATAATAACATGTCTGGCGTACATGTTATATAAACCTGTTATTGGAAAATAATTGATTGATATGATGTTATATTAAGAATTGATTAAAGGCTTTATGGTTAAGGAATTGATACGAAATCTTTATGGAAATTTATAAAATTTAGTAATGTTATCCCCTGATCGCACTGTCAAAGTGACGTGCTTGATCATTAAGTTTTGCCGGACACGTGACTGGAACTCCGTGGTTATGAGCTCAGCTTGGAATTCGCTGTAATTTGGAAGCGTCCGTGATAAGTCAATCCCTTAGCGGTCGAGACCCGTTAGAAGTGTGGATAGAATGGGTCGACCACAATTAGGAATGTTTAACTTAGTGAAACCTTTCAATAATTTAGGAACCCCTTTCCAAACCTTGCGTTGAGAGTGAAGTAGTGGAGAGGAAAGACACCCTGTTTATCTATGGATACTCAGGTATGCTTGGAGATAGGAGTTCTTCAAGTGACGATTGTAATAGGGGAGGGCAAGGACGGTGAAACGTCAAGAAGCCTCGAGTACTTCTTTAGGCGGAACGGGACTACAATGACAAAGTTCACGCGGGAGTCTGGGCTTTCGTCGTAGCGAGGACTGCAGGCCAACTGGAGATAGTGCTGTCACCCCCTTGAGCAAATCATAGATGGTGAGAGGGAACCTGAACGGGGCTAGAAGTTTGGTAAGGGTTGGGTTTTTAGAAACTTTTATGAAATGAATCTTGTTGACCGCCGGTGTTGGTCACATGAATTTTTATATCTTACTGACCACTGGCGATGGTATAGCCTTTTCGTTTACCGACTTCGATGCCAGTGTGGCTAGGGTTCTTGTGCGTCCCATCTGCTTTCTGAACTAGGATATGGTTGGACTTATGGAGGAGATGTAACGTGTGTGATATCCATACCTCGAACCTCGGTAATAGTACCCCCCTTGAATTACCGATGGTATGAAACTTAGAGACTAAAATATAGTGGCTATAGTTCTTAAGAGGTATACCCTTTTCGTGGGAAAAGATTTTATGGTAATAAATACAATAAGGTAATGATAATAATGATGTACATGTTTGTGTAGTCTTAATATTCCCCTATGGTAAGCCCACGCCGTCGACGTTAACATCGTTCGGAAGTGTTTACTCTCTCTATTTCCCTTTCCTGTGGACATTGGGGAACCATGTCCACAGATGGCAGATCAAGGAGTGGTAGCTTAAGACCGGAAGAGGATCCTGAGATGACGCACATGCAAGGAGGAAGCAGAAGCGACAATCGAGGAATCTTCTAGACACTTGTGATGGGAGATGGCAATGAAGACTCGTAGTATAAGATAGGATAGTCTTTGCTTTGTATCATATCTTAAGGTGATTAGGACATAATTAATCTGTCCCGAATGTAACCCCAGTTGTAATATGGATTATTTTAAATGGAATAAAAGAAGTTCTTTTTGATTATGTATAAAGTTCATTTAAAGTAATTAAACTATTTTTCGCAAATTAACCATCGACTAAATATGATATTGATAAAATGAGTTTTTTGGAAATATGTTGGATGATAACATCTCTTTTTGGAAATAGAATTTTATGACTTGAGTCTAAGTACCAAAACATTTTTTGTAAACCAAATGAACCAAATTGTATTTATGAAATCCTTTTTGTAAAAGAATTAAACTGAATGGAATTTGATAATGTTATAAAAAAAAATGGCGCAAATTTTTAGTGAAAATTCTAAGTCCAAATCGGGGTGTTACAAAATCAACTTTTGAAAAATGGTTTTGCTTTGATTTAAGTTCATTGTTTTTGTATGTTAAAGATTTGAGCTTTTCTCTTATTTTTGTTGATGAATTGACTTAAAGTAATGAGTATGTCTTGTGAACTTATGTTAAATTTATTTGTTTGAAATTGCATTGTGACTATTTTTCTTTCAATTCGGTTTTGGTTAAAAAGATACAGGAAACTATATTTGATTTGATAAATTAATTTAAGTTAAGGAAAAATGAATTAAAGTTTGATAATTTCCCCAAGTAAAGCCCACGGTTTTAGGATAAAAAAGAAAGAAATAATTTCTTTATCTTGTGTTTTGATGATGAACATGCTTTATGTGAAGAATGTTGTGTTTGATTGGAAATGTTAAATTGTTTTCTTAAATCCTATTCGGTTTAGGATAATATGAGTATCTAATTTGGGTTAATTAATTGAAAATGAAATGTTTAGAAAATAATTAAGTGAATAAGTGTTTGATTTATAATTAAATTAAATGATTGATTAATTGCTTGTATGGCTTAATTCATTTAAGTGTTGTTGTGATTGTGAGATAGTTGATGTTTGAAAAATATTTGAGTATGTAATTGGTTTTGAAATTAATTGGTTTTAAGATAAATCCATTTGATTTATTTGAGATTTTTAGATTGTATTTAGTGGCTGTCCAAGAATTGTTTTATGACAAAAGCTTGAGTTTTAAAGTGTTAAATTCGAGTTAAAGAAGTATTTGAAATAAAAAGTGTTTTTACGATATTTTCGGATTTTTATTAAAGTGATCTTGTGAAGTAATCCTTTGCTGTTCAGAATTATTTAAAGTTGTTTCTTGACTTTAAAAATGTATTCAAATGATTTAAAGTATAGTTTTCAAGTGGTAATTGATTTAAGAAAAAGCCGGGTCAAGAACGGTGCATTTTTTGGTGTTTTCGAACGCAGTTAAGGTGCTGTCCAAAACGGACCAGCAACCAAATTAAATGGTTTAAACAACTTTATTAAACGTTTTCAAATGATTTTGAAGTACTTGAAGTACTAGAAAGTGTTAAAATTTTTTTGAGAAAACAAGTATGTTTTTAAGTCTCCCGACGAAGAACGGAATGTGTATTGAGTTAAGAAAAGATCTCTTATGTAAATTAATAACGTAAACGTGTTTTATTTAATACGAGGAATGGTATAGACAAGGGATTGGGGCAGCTGGCAGCGACAAGGATCCGTGGAGATCGAGTACGTTAATTGCTGGACCTCAGGTGAGAGAGAAGCTTTCCTAAGACACCGTGGTATTAAAGTATTATATTAGGACGTTCCGTATCATCTCAAAGATCGAAACTAAGTGGTTCGGAGTCAGTAGTATAGTGGCAATTGTTTGTGCTGTGTTGTGTGGCCACTTATACGAAGAAGACAAAGACCACATTGTTGTTGTGTGATGATTGTATGTTGTGAAATAGCATGCTCGTATTTATTTATTTAAATTATGCATGATGATAATTATGTTGTTGACTAATATAAATAACATGCTGATGGACGTCTGTTACGTCCTGAAAATGAAAAGGAAATAAATAAGTTGGTGAAAGTAAATGATATAAAGAGAAATGAATAGTGATAAAAGATATGAGATAGTTTGGAAAAGAGATACAGACGTGAGATTGGGGACAGATTTGATGATAAGAATGAGGTTAAGCCAAAGCTGGGAAAGTGATGTGGTGTTGATTATTGAAATGAGATGTGATTTGAGTGGAGCTGGGCTCCTTTGTGATATTGTTGAAATGAGACTGGTGTTGAGCTGAGCTTGCTCCTCCACTAGTACTCACTGAAACAATATGTTTTCAAAAAGTTTTTGAAATGAGGTTTTTGTTCTCAAAAGGTTTTTGAAAACGAGAATTTTTTAAAAGAGTTTTTGAAACGAGACTTTAAGTAAATTTGTGAAAAGAGATTTTGTAAAAGTCTGTGAAGTGAGTTTTCAAGAAAGGTTTGTGAAAGGAGATTTTTTTTAACGATTAAAAAAAAAGAGAGATTTTCATAAATATTGTGAAACGAAGTTTTTAGAAAAATTGTGTAATGAAATTTTTAGAAATCTTGTGAAATGTGACTTTTAGAAATTTTGTGAAAAGAAGTCTTGTGAAGTAAGATTTTTGAGAAGGTCTACAAAATGAGATTTTTAGAAATTGATAAAAGGAAAATTTTTAGACGGTTTGTGAAACAAGATTTTTGAAAAGTTTGTGAAATGAGAATTTAAGGAAATTTGGTGAACTGAGACTTTTGAGAAAGCTTTTGGAACAAGATTTTGAGAAAGATTATGAATGAGGATTTGCGAAAGTTTATGTTTTGAGATTTTGAGAAAGGTGATAAAATGTGGTTTTAAGAAAGATTGTGAAAAGAGATGCTGAGGAAACTGTGAATGAGATGCAAATGTAATGATGTGAACCCAGCTCTGTGCTATGATGAGAAGAGATGAGAGAATGATTTGGCAAAGTTAGTGGTCGGGACTCATTGAAGGGATGCACGAAGGATGGGCCGACTTTATGTTAAATAAAAAGATAAAAGACTTTAAAAGACATTAACGCGGTGAGGTATGAGAGTGCGAAGTAGTGGAGAGGAAGGTACCCCGAATATCAGGGATATTCGGGTTGTGAATGCAATAGGGTAGACTCGGGCGGTAAAACCTCACGTTGCCTTTGAGTACTATTCTGGGTGGAACGAACTCCATATGTGGTAACCAGACGTGGTGGGGTCTAGGTCCTAATGCCGTGGTAAGTTCTGCACCCGGAACTGGAATAGTGCTATCACCCCTATGGCATTTCAAGAACAGTGAGAGGGACTGGAACGGGGCATCTTGATTGCCACTGTACCTGAGTTTTCTACAGTGTGCCTTGATATTATATGAATTGAAATGATATGAATTGATTTGAGACTGTACCCGAGTTTTCTACAGTTCTCCTGGCTTGGAGCCAATTGATGTTGAGACAGCTGTCGTGCCCGCGTGGTAAAGGTCATGTACTCCTATTAGCTTCCGACTAGGTTGGGTGGATGACCGAGGAGATGTAGACGTGTGTGTCGATGGCAACAAAACGTGTACCTCGATGACATTATATATTCCCCAATCTTCGATGGATGTAATCCGATAAGATATGATAAGAGAAGTTTAAGAGTGATGAATAAGATTTATGAGTATGAGAAGTGAAACCTTATGGAACAATGAAGTTGAGAAAAGGAATTGAGAAATAAGGAATGATTATGTTAAAAGATGATAATAAGTTTGACAGGATAATAATGATCATGACGAGGATAATAATAATAATAATGATATGCTTGATTGTTATGTTGTATGTATGTTGTGTGTTGTATGCTTGTATGGTCTTGATATCTCGCCTACTGTAATCCCACACCTTCGACGATTCGTCGTTCGGATCGCTTACTCTCTCTTGTTCGTTGGCATATCGGTGTTGCTGGATCTCAACGGGCAGATGGAGCATCGTTTGGAGATTACCACATGGCGTCGTCAAGGAAGTGGTTGGAAGCCTACTCCCTATGGTTGGGTATGGACTGGTTATACCCAGATGGTAATTCCAGATCCGGAGCACAGACTGAGTGGAGTTAATTTGGAACCGCATTTGGGACAAGTCACGTTGCGAGGATACAACAGCCACGAAGAGAATGTGCGGAACGAGACTCAGGAAGACTCCACCACTCCAGGTGGAGGAGAATGGGGATTAACCAACGATGAGGAGGCAGCGGCAAGGAAGGCACCACCTTCGAGAGTGAAGAAAGGGCGCAAGAAGAAGGATAAACTTCACCCGATTGTTTTCGATAGGAAGTCTTAAGGATAGCGTTATTAGTTTAAGATTGTTGTGACTGTTTTGAGTCAAGGATTACCGAGCAAAGAACCATTTATGTAACCAAGCTAATTTTTAATTCTATATTAAGGAGTACCTTTGTTTAGGAAGATTGAGTAATGTAATCTTTTGCAAACCGTTATGAACACTCTTGATTCAATGTGATGAATCAGGATACTTTTTGGAACTAAGTCATTTTCTAGAAATGAAAGTTTTGAGTAAACAAATGTTTTAGTAACAACTCGGTTTTCAAGTAAAGATGTTAGAGCACATCAAAGACACTTCAACAATGTTTTAAAAAAATAAATAAATAAATAAAAAATTTGGCCTTATTTTTGGCAACTTTAATAGATAAAAGTTAAATATTTTGAGTTATGAAAATCGGGCTGTGACACACACAGCAGACCCGCGCGCCTGGGGCACGAGGACGCGTGCGCCTGGTGTAACACCCCAAAATTTTAATCCCCGATTAATGAAATGTTAATTATAAATTAATTATAATTAATTATTTCCATATTAATCCTTGATTAAAATATGTGTTCATATAGTTGGTATATGTGTTTGAATTGATTTAATAAATATAATAAATGCCTAAGATGAGTATTTTGCATATTAGTCCCTGGGTTGGGACCTAGAGGTAATTATAGGAAAGATTTTGGAGGGAAGTAAATAAAATAATTATTTTTCAAAAATTGGGAAAAATACTCGAGTATTTTCGGAAAAACTCGAGTATTCTGGGTCAAATTGCACGAGTGAGTGCGTTTGGTGAGTCACCACGAACGATTCTCTTCTCTCCCCACGAAAACACCTTCTTGCCAACGCCATGGGTGGCGTGTCGATGTGCATGAGCTACCTCTGCTTCTATTTAAGCTCATCAACATCCCTTAGTTGAGAATTTTGGATCAAACTTGCTTTGTTGAAGAAGTTAGGGTTCTGAGTTTGTGCTCTTCGATTCTTCTTCTGTGAGTTGAATTGAGTAATAATCTATACACGAATACAAATCTCACATCTCGAGCTTTGTATAAACACCAAAATCGTGAGGATTGAGTGAGTGTGTTGGGAGAATTGGAGATTGGAAGTGAAGCTGTTCTTGGCCAAGTTTGTGTCTGGAGCTTACTTTGATCTTGATTTTTGGTAAGCTCACGAATTCTTAAGTCTCAAATTCAGTTTCCTTAGTTAGATGATGCTGCATAGAGTATAGAAAACCTAATTTCCCCAATTTATTTCTCTGTTTCATGAGCAAACCAATTCCACTTTGGTGTTGTACTCAAAATGCTCTGCATGTGGTGCTTAAAGTTGGTCTGAGAATTGTGGAGCTTTCCTTTGAGGATTTCTTGCTTAATTCACGTCTTAGAGGTAAGGGGAAGTAATTATATTCACTAGATAGAGTTTAAATTTCATTAATTGTGTTAGAGAGCCACCAAGAGGCTCTAAGGGCTTAGTTTGAGTAGGAACTTTGGTTTGGAGACCAATCCATGCTCTATGACTATGATGAGCAAGTTCTATATCATGCATGCAAGCTTAATTGAACTTTGTTTCATGAATATTGTGCTTATTTTGCAATTTGAAGTGTTGAGTTGCTAAATTGTATATTTCATGCATAATGGATTGATTCTCTGTCAAATTTGTTATTTGATATGAAATGAGTATGTTAACATGTTCAACATGTGGTATATGAACTATTGTAATCACTGTTTTGGGTTAAAAATGTGTAGAAATTGAAATGGTATGTAAAAACCAAGTTTCACTCTGTTCTGTCTGCAGATACTCGAGTATTTGGCTTAATACTCGAGTATTTCGTGGTGCACCAGAGTGAAAATTGGTGCACCAACTTGGGAATCAGATTGGACACTCGAGTAATGTATGAACTACTCGAGTATTCTGGGTAATGGAATACTCGAGTATCTCATGAACTACTCGAGTATATTTATGAAAACCTGAAAACCTAAATCTCTGAAAAGATATGAACGACTCGAGTATAATCATGAACCACTCGAGTAGAATCTGGGAAATGATAAACTACTCGAGTATTTTGGAAAACACTCGAGTATTTTTAGTCAGACACTTAAAATACCATTTTCAATTCTAAGTCATTTTGTAACTCTTAAAGGACAATAAACCAAGTGATCCTGGACTTAAAAGAAATTGATTGACGTTATGATGTTTTCATTTGAATAATAATGATACGTTGCTCGGGAGGCACGTAGTGTATTAATAAAAGGACGAAACATCAATCAATTCCTTTTAAGTAAAGTTAATGCATTCTTGCTAGAGTTTGGATGGTAGGACGTATATCATGTTTTTGGTAAACATGTGGAGGGCCTCTGGGAGTGCCAATACGCTTGCTTGATGACACGTCGTTGACGTGGTCGGCTGGGTGAATGCCGATATGGTTATACCGTTTGGATGACGGTCCGTTTGGATGACGGGATATGCTCGGGTGGCATGGATACCAAGCTTGTCGTGTACATTCTAGGTGAATGTACGAATTGTTGTATACCTAGGAATACAACGCACTGTTGAGTGCTGGGTTGTCAGGGATGGACGTCAGAGAGTGACATAGTATGATGGAGATAGGCTTGAGAGCTAAAGTCATGCATCATGCCACTCATTTAAAATTAATTGTGATAAATGAAATAAGTGTGAGCATCCTATGTGCATTCATTAACTGCTAAGTGTTGTATGTGATTGTTGTTAATTGATGCATATTTACATATTCATAGTGCACAACTTATTCTCTATTGGTTATGTGTATAGAATTGCTTACCCCTATGCCCTTGTAGGTGATGTCTCGTTACATTGCTTGCATCGAGATCCGGCCACTTCCTAGTGGCACATGGATCTAGGAGGACCATCGCGCGGTGTTCGAGGGTGAGGTAGAGATTACCTTCTACCACCCGAACCCGTTGATCCGATTCCGTCCTCGTAGATTTAGGATTCCCATCATATACACTATGCATGTACCCCCGTTTTACACTTACC
Source organism: Crotalaria pallida (assembly GCA_037953625.1). Taxonomy (NCBI): domain Eukaryota; kingdom Viridiplantae; phylum Streptophyta; class Magnoliopsida; order Fabales; family Fabaceae; genus Crotalaria; species Crotalaria pallida. The sequence continues at coordinate 35,103,721 of CM075655.1, read as the reverse complement.
ATGGACCACCTCCCACGCGACTAGCTCGCTCTTACCATAGTTTTCATTTTCGACCTACCCGCTCTAACCCATTTACTTCGAGAGTCGTCCGCGAGGAGACTCCCCCTTCTGATCCGAGGAGCCCAGTCAGGGTTTCACCATCACCTGACCCGGTACCCAGTGGTAGGGTACACTCTCCCTCGAATGAGATCGAGGAGGATCCGGTGGAGGACGAGAGTGGGGGCGAGCCTGTCGTGGATTCTACTGGGAGTGATTGGAGGGACGATGATCCCTAGGTATATGCATATGGTATGTGATGAGGATCGGTGGATTCGATGTGTGGATGCTGTGGAGGAGACTTGCTGCTGCTGCTGTGTTGATGATGATGCTACTACCTTACTACTTATGTTTCTTTGAGACTGCTGCTATCACTACTACTACATTTGACGAGGCCAGATCTACGTGACCACCCTTGGAGTTTATGTTTTGGTTAAGTACATATATTGTAGATATACTTTTGGGGTACTCTAGGGCTTTGGTCATATCAGTATGTAGATCAGATTATGGACTTGTATTTTGGAACTTGGAGACTTGATATGGGGACTATGTACTTATCACTCTTTTCATACTTATGTATATATATCTCTGTTTATAATATTATCAGTTGCATAGTCCTATAACTTCCGCTTTACTCTGATCTAATCTATCTAAGAGCTCAGCTATATATATATTATTTGATGGTATCAGTATTATCGAACAAAGTATGGGTCACTTTAATTACTTGTATGATACCAAGATGTTTCCAAAGAGCGAATGTTACCCTATTTGTGAAAAAGGTTTTAGAGATCACCGAACTCGATACAAATGTTTTGAAATAGTTTAAAGTTTATTCTCCAAGAATTTCAAATGACGATTTGTGCACCCGCTTAAAAAGAAAATTTTATTTTCCATATTTTCTTAACACTCACAAGTCCATATATTATCCAATATGAAAGCTTAATTACTATATTATATTTGGGTAATTCGGAAGGGTGTCACACTGAGTGGTATCAGAGCAAAAGTCAGATCCTGTAGTAGTGGAAGTAGTTCAGAAAGGTAGCCATCAACATCAAGCAGGTATCTCCAGGGCATGTACATTACTTTGAATGTTTTTATTTTGTTTGTTGAGCTTTAGATACCCTTGATTTATTTGTATCTTGTCTCTTTGAGTACAACACACAATTGATTGTAGATTTAATAAGTTTAAGATGGAGCCTTAGAATAGGTAGTGTAATGGAAGTTTCTTTGGTTCAACATATGTGACCATAAGCCCATAGCGCAGGTCTAATATGCCAACTAGAAACCAAAATTACACTAATACGATGTTAGAACGAATCACAACGGTGCTGGAAGCCATGCAGTGACAGTCTCAACAACCATCTCAACCGGTCAACCCGTCTCATCAGTGTAATTCGGGTAACGCTGAGGCGAAGACTTTGGCTGATTTTAGAAGCTGTAATCCGCCAAAGTTTGAAGGAGGATTTAAACCGGAAGAGGCCAACAAGTGGATTCACATCATGGACAAGATCTTGAGAACGTTGGAGTGTTCTGATGCGCAAAAGGTGGTGTATGCAACCAATATGTTAGAGGAGGAAGCTGAGAACTTGTGGAATCACACGATGCAGCTTCTGCAATATGAAGGAAGAGAGGTAAGTTGGGGAGTATTTATGGAGAAGTTTCTCCAAAAGTATTTCCCTGAGGACATGAGAAGGAAGAAGGAGGTGGAATTCTATCAGCTGAAGCAAGGGAACATGAGTGTGGGTGAGTATGCAGCTAAGTTTGAGGAGCTAATGAAATACTCTCCATATTATCAGAACAATCCAGATGAGAGGAGTAAATGCATTAAGTTTGAAGGAGGCTTGAGGCCAAAATTGAAGTCGATCTTCAGTTACCAGCGGATTCAAAGCTTTCCTGCACTGGTAGACATGTGTAGGATGTATGAAGACAATACAAAGGCTGAGGAGGTGCAAGTCTCGGAGAAGAAGGACAATCAGAACTATGGACCTCAAAGACGGAAAGGTTTCCACAATCGTGGCAAAGGACCGTATGATCGCCGAGGGAAAGGCAAAGAAAAAGCTGGTGGTTCTGATGGAAGGAATTATCGGAGCGAGGCTCCATTCTGTGACAAGTGCAAGCGCAATCACTATGGCCGTGTGTGTTGGGGGACAAGTGGTTGTTTTAACTGTGGGAAGCCGGGACATTTTGCAAGGGATTGCAAGGAACCGACCAAGGCCAACTCAAGAGGAGTTGTTGAGAGACCCATGGCTCAAGGAAGAGTTTTTACTCTTAATGGAGTGGAAGCAAGTCGGTCTTCTGATCTGGTGCAAGGTAAATACTTGCTTAATGGTCAGTCTTGCTATGTTTTGTTTGATTCCGGTGCTACGCATTCCTTTGTTTCATATGAATGTGTAGACCGTTTAGGCTTGATTATGTCTGAAATTCCTTTGTTTCATATGAATGTGGAAACCCCTTCCAATGCTCCTGTTGTAGTTTCTAGAGCATGTCTTAACTGTTGTATAGAAGTGTTAGGACAAACCTCTAAAGTAGATTTGATCTGCTTACCCTTAGTACAATTAGATGTGATCTTGGGAATGGACTGGTTAAGTCAAAACCAAGTAATCATTGATTGTGATAGAAGGATAGTAACCTATAGAAACCCAAAACCCTCTGGCTACGTGTGCCTGTTCAACTCTGAGGTGGAGGAGAATGGTCCAAGGATGGAAGAGATCCCTATTGTCAGAGAATTTCCGGAAGTTTTTGCTGATGAGATTCCTGGTTTGCCACCAAGAAGGGAAATTGAATTTGGTATCGATATAGTTCCGGGAGCCGGTCCCATTTCTATCGCTCCCTATAGAATGGCACCACCGGAAATGGCGGAAATGAAGAAGCAGATCGAGGAACTGCTGCAGAAGCAGATGATCTGACCAAGTGTGTCACCTTGGGGTGCTCTGGTTTTGTTTGATAAGAAGAAAGATGGTAGTATGAGGATGTGCATCGACTACCGGCAGCTGAATAAGGTCACCATCAAGAACAAGTATCCATTGCCGAGGATAGATGACCTTATGGATCAAGTTCGTGGAGCTTCGGTATTTTCCAAGATCGATTTAAGGTCAGGATACCATCAGATCAGATAAGAGAAGAGGATATCTCTAAAACTGCATTTCGATCTCGATACGGACATTATGAGTATGTCGTGATGCCGTTCGGATTGACTAATGCACCAGCCATTTTTATGGACTACATGAATCGAATCTTTAGACCTTATTTAGATTCGTTTGTGGTTGTGTTCATTGATGATATTCTCATTTACTCCAAAAGCCCGGAGGAGCATGCTGAACACTTGAGGATAGGGTTGAGCATCCTAAAGGAGAAGCAATTGTACGCCAAACTTACAAAGTGTGAGTTCTGGCTGAAGGAGGTTAAGTTCTTGGGGCATGTGATTTCGGACAAAGGAATAGTCGTTGATCCGACGAAAGTGAGTTCGGTTTTGCAATGGGAGCAACCAAAGTCGGTCACGGAGGTGAGAAGCTTTCTTGGTTTGGCTGGTTACTATAGAAGGTTTATAGAAGGTTTATAGAAGGTTTCTCGAAGATCGCACTGCCTCTGACGAAGTTGACCCGGAAAGACCAACCATTCCTATGGGATGAGAAATGTGAAAGGAGTTTTCGGGAATTGAAGGAAAGGTTGACATCGTCTCCGGTACTGATTCTGCCCGATACACAGAAGAGTTTTGATGTGTATTGTGACGCATCGAAACAAGGTCTTGGGTGTGTTTTGATGCAAGAGGGACAAGTCGTCGCCTATGCCTCGAGACAGCTAAAAGTTCATGAAATGAACTATCCAACCCATGATCTGGAGTTGGCAGCTGTGGTGTTTGCATTAAAGATCTGGAGGCACTATCTCTATGGCACTACGTTCCGGGTGTTCAGTGACCATAAGAGTTTAAAGTACTTCTTCAATCAGAAAGAGTTGAATATGAGGCAGCGCCGATGGATGGAGTTTTTGAAGGATTATGAGTTTGAACTCCATTATCATCCTGGGAAGGCCAATGTTGTGGCAGATGCATTGAGTAGAAAGGCAATGCACATCAGTGCAATGATGGTCAGAGAAGCTGCACTGATGAAGGAATTCCGGGATTTGAGTCTGACGATGCAAGTGGAGCCGACAAGTATCAAGATGGGGATGCTGCAGATTGCTAATGAGTTTCAACAAAGGATTCGGGAATTGCAACGCAAGGATGAGAAGCTCATAGAAAAGAGGAAGTTGATGGAAGAAGGCAAGGAATTGGAGTTTCAGGAAGGGAAGGATGGAATCCTTCGCTTTAAAACAAGGATTTGTGTGCCTGATGATTTAGAAGTAAGAAGGATGATTCTGGATGAAGCACATAAGAGTAAGATGAGTATGCATCCGGGAGCTACCAAAATGTACTAGGACTTAAAGAAGCTATTTTGGTGGCCTGGTTTGAAGAAAGACGTAGCTGAGTATGTGGCCTGTTGTTTGGTGTGTCAAAAGGCCAAGGTAGAACCTCAAAGGCCAGGAGGAGAGTTACTTCCTTTGGAGATTCCGTTGTGGAAATGGGATAGCATCTCGATGGATTTCGTGTCGGGATTGCCAAGGACATCTACTGGTCATGATGCAGTCTGGGTGATCGTGGATCGTTTGACCAAGTCGGCGCATTTCATTCCCGTGAATATGCGCTATTCGTTGGAAAAGCTCACCCAGTTGTACATCAAAGAAGTTGTTCGTCTGCACGGTGTACCATCAAGCATTGTATCTGATCGCGATCCGAGGTTTAAATCGAAGTTCTGGGAAGATCTGCATAGAGCCTTGGGTTCAAGATTGAAACTGAGTTCTGCATACCATCCTCAGACTGATGGCCAAACGGAGAGGACTATTCAGTCATTGGAGGACATTCTACGAGCCTGTGCTTTGGAAGGACAAGGGAATTGGGAGCAGATGTTACCACTCGTGGAATTCACTTACAACAACAGTTACCACACGAGTATTGGAATGGCACCATTTGAAGCTTTGTATGGGAGAAAGTGCCAGACGCTGTTATGTTGGTTCCAAGTGGGGGAGAATTCTCTGGTTGGACCAGATTTTGTGCAAGAGACCACGGAACAGATCAAGATGATACAAGAAAAGATGAGGGCAGCTCAAAGTAGGCAGAAAAGCTATGCTGATAAGAGAAGAAAACCATTAGAGTTCGCCGAAGGAGACCATGTATTTATTAGAATAGTACCAACCAAAGGTATTAGTAGAGCCTTGAAAACTCAGAAACTATCACCTAAGTTTATTGGTCCCTACCAAATTCTCAAAAGAGTCGGCCCAGTAGCTTATCAATTGGCTCTGCCTCCATCATTAGCTAACCTTCATAATGTATTCCATGTGTCTCAACTAAAAAGATATGTCCATGACCCCACCATTGTCCTTAGAATCCAACCTGATGACTTAGAAATTCATGAGAACCTAACCTTCAAAGCTGTGCCAGTTCGTATTGAAGATCGAAGAATCAAGCAGCTTAGAGGAAAAGACATTCGTCTGGTCAAAGTCGTCTGGATTTGTGGAGATGTGATAGAAGCATCTTGGGAATTAGAGGATAAGGTGCGTCAGGATTATCCTGACTTGTTTGTATGAGTTGAATTTCGGGGACGAAATTCCTTGTAAGTGGGGGAGTAGTGTAACACCCCAAAATTTTAATCCCCGATTAATAAAATGTTAATTATAAATTAATTATAATTAATTATTTCCATATTAATCCTTGATTAAAATATGTGTTCATATAGTTGGTATATGTGTGTGAATTGATTTAATAAATATAATAAATGCCTAAGATGAGTATTTTGCATATTAGTCCCTGGGTTGGGACCTAGAGGTAATTATAGGAAATATTTTGGAGGGAAGTAAATAAAATAATTATTTTTCAAAAATTGGGAAAAATACTCGAGTATTTTCGGAAAAACTCGAGTATTATGGGTCAAATTGCACGAGTGAGTGCGTTTGGTGAGTCACCACGAACGATTCTCTTCTCTTTCCACGAAAACACCTTCTTGCCAACGCCATGGGTGGCGTGTCGACGTGCATGAGCTACCTCTGCTTCTATTTAAGCTCATCAACATCCCTTAGTTGAGAATTTTGGATCAAACTTGCTTTGTTGAAGAAGTTAGGGTTCTGAGTTTGTGCTCTAAGATTCTTCTTCTGTGAGTTGAATTGAGTAATAATCTATACACGAATACAAAGATCACATCTCAAGCTTTGTATAAACACCAAAATCGTGAGGATTGAGTGAGTGTGTTGGGAGAATTGGAGATTGGAAGTGAAGCTGTTCTTGGCCAAGTTTGTGTCTGGAGCTTACTTTGATCTTGATTTCTGGTAAGCTCACGAATTCTTGAGTCTCAAATTCAGTTTCCTTAGTTAGATGATGCTGCATAGAGTATAGAAAACCTAATTTCCCCAATTTATTTCTCTGTTTCATGTGCAAACCAATTCCACTTTGGTGTTGTACTCAAAATGCTCTGCATGTGGTGCTTAAAGTTGGTCTGAGAATTGTGGAGCTTTCCTTTGAGGATTTCTTGCTTAATTCACGTCTTAGAGGTAAGGGGAAGTAATTATATTCACTAGATAGAGTTTAAATTTCATTAATTGTGTTAGAGAGCCACCAAGAGGCTCTAAGGGCTTAGTTTGAATAGGAAGTTTGGTTTGGAGACCAATCCATGCTCTATGACTGTGATGAGCAAGTTCTATATCATGCATGCAAGCTTAAATGAACTTCGTTTCATGAATATTGTGCTTATTTTGCAATTTGAAGTGTTGAGTTGCTAAATTGTATATTTCATGCATAATGGATTGATTCTCTGTCAAATTTGTTATTTGATATGAAATGAGTATGTTAACATGTTCAACATGTGGTATATGAACTATTGTGATCACTGTTTTGGGTTAAAAATGTGTAGAAATTGAAATGGTATGTAAAAACCAAGTTTCACTCTGTTCTGTCTGCAGATACTCGAGTATTTGGCTTAATACTCGAGTATTTCGTGGTGCACCAGAGTGAAAATTGGCGCACCAACTTGGGAATCAGATTGGACACTCGAGTAATGTATGAACTACTCGAGTATTCTGGGTAATGGAATACTCGAGTATCTCATGAACTACTCGAGTATATTTATGAAAACCTGAAAACCTAAATCTCTGAAAAGATATGAACGACTCGAGTATAATCATGAACCACTCGAGTAGAATCTGGGAAATGATAAACTACTCGAGTATTTTGGAAAACACTCGAGTATTTTTAGTCAGACACTTAAAATACCATTTTCAATTCTAAGTCATTTTGTAACTCTTAAAGGACAATAAACCAAGTGATCCTGGACTTAAAAGAAATTGATTGACGTTATGATGTTTTCATTTGAATAATAATGATACGTTGCTCGGGAGGCACGTAGTGTATTAATAAAAGGACGAAACATCAATCAATTCCTTTTAAGTAAAGTTAATGCATTCATGCTGGAGTTTGGATGGTAGGACGTATATCATGTTTTTGGTAAACATGTGGAGGGCCTCTGGGAGTGCCAATACGCTTGCTTGATGACACGTCGTTGACGTGGTCGGCTGGGTGAATGCCGATATGGTTATACCGTTTGGATGACGGTTCGTTTGGATGACGGGATATGCTCGGGTGGCATGGATACCAAGCTTGTCGTGTACATTCTAGGTGAATGTACGAATTGTTGTATACCTAGGAATACAACGCACTGTTGAGTGCTGGGTTGTCAGGGATGGACGTCAGAGAGTGACATAGTATGATGGAGATAGGCTTGAGAGCTAAAGTCATGCATCATGCCACTCATTTAAAATTAATTGTGATAAATGAAATAAGTGTGAGCATCTTATGTGCATTCATTAACTGCTAAGTGTTGTATGTGATTGTTGTTAATTGATGCATATTTACATATTCATAGTGCACAACTTATTCTCTATTGGTTATGTGTATAGAATTGCTTACCCCTATGCCCTTGTAGGTGATGTCTCATTACATTGCTTGCATCGAGATCCGGCCACTTCCTAGTGACACATGGATCTATGAGGACCATCGCGCGGTGTTCGAGGGTGAGGTAGAGATTACCTTCTACCACCCGAACCCGTTGATCTGATTCCGTCCTCGTAGATTTAGGATTCCCATCATATACACTATGCATGTACCCCCGTTTTACACTTACCATGGACCACCTCCCACGTGACCAGCTCGCTCTTACCATAGTTTTCATTTTCGACCTACCCGCTCTCACCCTTTTACTTCGAGAGTCGTCCGCGAGGAGACTCCCCCTTCTGATCCGAGGAGCCCATTCAGGGTTTCACCATCACCTGACCCGGTACCCAGTGGTAGGGTACACTCTCCCTCGGATGAGATCGAGGAGGATCCGGTGGAGGACGAGAGTGGGGGCGAGCCTGTCAGGCATTCTACTGGGAGTGATTGGAGGGACGATGATCCCTAGGTATTTGCATATGGTATGTGATGAGGATCGGTGGATTCGATGTGTGGATGTTGTGGAGGAGACTTGCTGCTGCTGCTGTGTTGATGATGATGCTACTACCTTACTACTTATGCTTCTTTGAGACTGCTGCTATCACTACTACTACATCTGATGAGGCCAGATCTACGTGACCACCCTTGGAGTTTATGTTTTGGTTAAGTACATATATTGTAGATATACTTTTGGGGTACTCTAGGGCTTTGGTCATATCACTATGTAGATCAGATTATGGACTTGTATTTTGGAACTTGGAGACTTGATATGGGGACTATGTACTTATCACTCTTTTCATACTTATGTATATATATCTCTGTTTATAATATTATCAGTTGCATAGTCCTATAACTTCCACTTTACTCTGATCTAATCTATCTAAGAGCTCGGCTATATATATATTATTTGATGGTATCAGTATTATCGAACAAAGTATGGGTAACTTTAATTACTTGTATGATACCAAGATGTTTCCAAAGAGCGAATGTTACCCTATTTGTGAAAAAGGTTTTAGAGATCGCCGAACTCGATACAAATGTTTTGAAATAGTTTAAAGTTTATTCTCCAAGAATTCCAAATGACGATTTGTGCACCCGCTTAAAAAGAAAATTTTATTTTCCATATTTTCTTAACACTCACAAGTCCATATATTATCCAATATGAAAGCTTAATTACTATATTATATTTGGGTAATTCGGAAGGGTGTCAAACTTGGGGCGCTCGTGCAGCAGATCAGGCCCATTTGGGCCAAAACTTCAGAAATTGATGGGGACACTACTTAGGGTTATTTTGTAAATATAAATTAGTGATTTAGAATTAGGTTATGCAGCCAACTAGAGGAGAAAACATAGATTAGAATTATTGAAGAGGGAGATTACATCACTTTGGAGAGCACAAGTGGAGGATTGAAGAATTTGGGGTAATTTGTCTATGAATTTCCCTAATATGTCTTTTATTCTTCTTATTTCTATGTGTAACTAAAACCCTCGTGTTAGGAACACGGTGAATTTGTATGGCGTAGCTTGTTTCAATTTATAGTTTAGTGTTTTCCGTTTTTAATTCATGCGTTCATTGTGTTTTTATTGAATACGTAAAACTGATCACTTTATGTTTTGGATCTTCTTAATTCTTAATGAAAGTTAGGGATTTTGAATAGGCTTTGCAATTAACGGTATAATCACTCAAAAATAGAGATATAATTGGATGATTATATGATTTGGTAATTCCTTTGTGCTAAATAACTTATTTTCCAATGTTGTAATTTGTTGAGAGATCAAGGATTACAAATTTAGAGAGTAAAGAGTAATTATAGAGAGATCTAATAGTTGCTATTAAAGAGGAATTGTCCATGAATTAAAGGAAAATCTAAACCATAGTTGAATAAGTGAAACCTACAATGCAACCAACGTTCCTAACCACTTTCTCCTATAGTTCTCAAGTTTTTATTTAATTTCAGCAATTAATTAGTGTAGTTAATTATTAGTTTCAAATTTGAATTTTAATTTAACAACTTTTTAGTTATAGGACTTATTTCTAATTACACTAAGGTAAAAGTATACTAAAAACACAACTCCCTGTGGGACGATATTCGGTCTTACATATACTATATTACACATTGACCCAGTACACTTGCTGGAACCTCAACAAGTTTTTGGCGCCGTTGCCGGGGAGTAGTTTTCTTTAGTTTATTTTTGGTACTTAGTGTAGTTATTAGTAAATTCTATTTTTCTTTTTATTTTCCTGTTTTTAATTAGTTTAATTTAACAGGTGCTGCTTAACCGTTTTTATGCTTTTGCGCTCTGTAGGTAATCGAGGCCTTGTGCAACTTGATCCTGAATTGGAGCTTAGTGTGAAACGGTTGAAAAAACAAGCAAAGCAAGCAAGACAGATGGCTGAATCACATGGTTCTGGTGGTTCTGGAGCAACACCCCAGCCCACAAGGAAGACTTTGGCTGATTATACCATAGTAGATCTAGATGTCTGCACATCCAGTGTAGTCTAGCCAGCAATTTCAGCAGCTGCATTTGAGATTGATCCTCAATACATTCATCTCATCAAATAGGATCAATTCTCAGGTGCACCTAATCAGGATCCTACTGAGCACATAGCCAATTTCCTTCAGATGCTGGACTTTTTCAAGATAGAAGGTGCATCAGATGAGGCGATTCGTATGCGTATGTTTCCTCTATCTTTGAGGGACAAGGCCTTTACTTGGATGAGGAATAAGCCTCCTGGAAGCCTTTCCAGTTGGGATATTATTGTTAAAAAATTCATGGCTCAGTTTCTCCCAGCTGGAAAGCAAGCCAAGCTCCGCCAAGATGTTAATTCGTTCGTTCAAGCAGAGGGAGAGTTGTAGCATGATGCATGGGAGAGATATAACCAGCTGTTGAAGAAGTGCCCTACACATGCTATACCAGACTGGATGCAGATCCGACTATTCTATGATGGGTTGAGGAGCACAAACAAATTTATGATTGATGCAGCAGCTGGAGGGTCCTTGATTAAGAAGACTGTGGAAGAGGCGAAAGAGATAATTGAGACTATGGCCTACAACAGCAGTCAAGCCCTTGCTGACAAGACTATCTTGAAGAATCCAGAACTGAGCACTACCCAGATGCAGACTCTCATTCAACAGAATAAGGAGATGCATGATCAGATTACAGCATTAGTGAAGCAGATGGGGCAGAATCAGTTGGGATCAGTGGGTAGTACATTGGTTTGTGACTTTTGTAGTGGGAACCATCGGAATGGGGACTGTGCCAATGAGATGGGAAAAGCAGCGAATATTGAAGAACAAACAAAGTATGTGGGTGGTGGAGGAAATAGAAACAACATGTACTCCAACACTTACAATCCAGCATATCGCAATCACCCGAATTTTTCTTGGCACAGCCCAGCATTGAATCAGCCACAACAGCAGCAGAAGCCTTCCTGGGAGGTAGCACTTGATAAGTTGACCAACTCCACCCAATCATTCATTGAGGAGACTAGAGCTCAATTTGCCAATCAGGGTGCAAGCATTCGAAACTTGGAGGTGCAAGTGGGTCAACTTGCCAAACAGATCTCTGAGAGGTCAGTGGGAACCTTTCCCAGTGACACTATAGCTAATCCCAAGGAGAGGTGCATGAAGGTGACACTCCGAAGTGGCACAACATATGATGATCCAACTACCAAGGGGAGTTCAACCAATGAAGATTCAAGCAAAGAGAATGAGCCTAAGGGTGATGCAACATCAAAGAAGAAGGAAGGTGAGTTAGGAGCATCGAGTACGCAGGGTCCACCTGCGGATCACATACCAGTTCAGCCTAGGCCAGCTCCTTTGCCTTTGAGGGTGCCTTTTCCTCAAAGGTTAAAGAAAGATGAAGATAGGAGGCATTTTCAGAAGTTTCTGGATATGATCAGAAAGATCCAGATTAACATCCCGTTTGCGGAGGCTCTTGAACATATACCTCTGTATGCGAGGTTTATGAAGGATCTTCTGACCAAGAAGAAGGGGATGCTCACTGGAGAGACATTCCCAATTGCTGAGAAGTGCAGCAGAATCATAAAATCCAATCTGCCACCTAAGTTGAAGGATCCAGGAAGCTTTAATCTACCTATAAGCATCGGCAAGGATTATACAGGTAAGGCCCTCTGTGACCTTGGTGCCAGTGTTAATATCATGCCTTTGTCACTTTTCAATAAGTTAGGGATAGGAGAAATTAAGCCGACCCCGATTCTATTACAACTTGCTGATAACACCACCCTCCGCCCTTATGGAGTGGTGGAAGATATCTTGGTGAAAGTGAAAGATTTTATATTACCCCTTGATTTTATGGTGCTTGAAATAGAAGAGGATGATAACATTCCTTTAATTTTTGAAAGGCCTTTCTTGGCCACAGCAAGGGTAATCACAGATGTTCCTAGAGAAGTTATTCTCCGTGTCAATGGTGAGCAAGCAGTGATAAATATTTTTGAAAAACCACCATGCACGGCGGATTGCTTCCCCCAAATCAATTGTGTTTCAAGCTCTAATGAACAAATTAATGATTTAGAGCTTGTGAACCCTTTTGAAACCAATTGCCCTTAAGCCCCTTCTAGGGGCGATGTGTCAGGCTCGTGACGTTAAACAAGCGCTTTTTGGGAGGCAACCCAGTTTTAAGTAATTTTCCCTTAGGATAGGTCCTTTAGGATAAGTGATTGTTAGTTTAGGATAGTTTAGGTAGTTTTATTTTTTTATTTATTGTGTCTGCATTTTTTTATTTATTTTTGCATTAAAAAAAATCACCTGTACAGACCAGGCGCGCCTGGGGCGCATGCCCCAGCGCGCCTGGGGCGCGCGTCTGCTGATGGCCATATGGCCAGCGCGCCTGGGGGGAGCCATCAAATTTCCCCCACCCCCTTTCATCCCCAATTCAAAAGTTAAGAACCCTAAACCCCAATTTCACCCCCAATTCAAACATTTCATCAAATCCATCCAAATTTCATCAAATTATTCACTCATTCTTCCATTAATTATCATTCCCATCATCAATATCTCTCCCTTTTCATCAAAATTTTTCAAAAACCCCATTCTCCTCTCTTCTCTTCTCAAATTCGGTTTTCATTAAAATGGGCCAAGGAGCACGAATTTTTCATTGTTTTAAGGTAAGAACCTCTTCTCTATCCTTCTCTGGTCTGATTTATTTGGATTTGGAAGGTTAGGATTGAGCTCTCTCTTTAAAATTGTGAAAGCTTTTTGCTGCCTACCAGGTGTTTGATATATTGCCCATCTGAGTTTTTGAACTTAAACATGTTGAGAAGAGGTAAGAGGCCTATGGTGGACAGTAGTGGAGAGGCTGGGATGACTTTTGAGCATCCGAAAGTCTCCGAATTTTATGATGGGAAGATGGTTAAGAGGAAGGTGCAGCCGGAACTGGGTATGGTCCTTGATGAGGCCGTTTCCGGTCAGCAAGTGGTGGGACTTAGAGCAGTGGAGGAGGTGATGGAGGTTCTTAATGTGAACAAATGGGAGCCGTGGGTTATGGGTCCACCTGAGTACTTGAGTCAGAAGCTGGTGTGGGAGTTTTATTCGCATGCTTGGTGGCGTGCTCAATTAGAGAAGAAGGAAGAGCAGTTGCATGATACAGTTGAGCATAGGAGGGTTGCTTACGTGAGGGGCAAGGAAGTGCCTTATGATGCTGCTACTATAGCACGTGTCCTGAGCCTTCCTAGCTACTTGCCTGATATGGCCCCCGCTTTGTTCAACACTGATAGCTTTGAGGATGAGGGTATGTATCCTCTGGATATGCTTTAGAAACACTTGTTTTTGGCTGGAAAAACTTGGAATTTTAATATTAATCATAGGCCAAAACATGTGTCTCAGAGGAATATGCAGGGAGCTGCCCACTTTTGGGTCCGGTTTATTATGCACAACTTGTACCCTCACTCCCATGACATTGAGATTGCCACATCTATTTGCCGATTAGTGTATGCCCTTAAGTCCTGTGTTGTTGTTGATGCGGCGTCACTTATCTCTGATCAGTTACACCGCTTTGCTTTAAGTGATAAGGGATATGTGGGATTCCCTTGGGTGATACACCAATTATGTGCTGCTGTGGGGTAGTGCTTGGGAGTGATGAGATGACTGATATTAAGAGGCCACTATGTTGACTAAAGCTGTCTGGGATAATTATGTACTACTTGCTATTAAAACAGCTAGAGAGGATAGACACCCACCGATTATTCTTGCACCACAGCCACCAGTCCAGGATAGAGCAGGATCTTCTCGCCGACCGGCACAGTTGTTGGATGGTGTGGAAGACCTGAGGGTTATGATGCAGTCTATGATGAGGGAGCAGGCACTGCAGGGGCGGTATTTACGACAGCAGGCTGAGTTCCAACGTGTCCAGTTACACAAGGACGAGGTCCGGGATGATATTATGAGGGCCTGGAGTGCTGATCATGGTTACTCTTTTGAGCTGCGCCCTTATTCTGACTATGAGAGGAGTTTGCTGGATTATCCTGTGGATGTGCCTGAACCTGAAGCTAGGGGGATGGATGAGGATTAGTTCGGGGGTTGTTCTTCTTTGCTATATCTGATGTATTTTCCCTGTCCCCGCTCTGTACTAGTGATACCAAAAATATGTTTTGTATTTTCTAGGACTTAATTTCTTTTTAATGCATGGATATTTATTTCGACTATTATCTTGTTGCATCTGTATTGCTGAGTTTTGTGCAGGTGTGAATGTTGTCTCCTACCATTAGTGGTGCTTTGTTGCACTAGTGCTAACCATTGCAGGTTTTAAGTTTGGGGGAGCAACATCTCACTTGTGTTTAGTGCTATTTATGTGGATGTGATAGGTAGTATTCTTAATCTTTATCCTTGTCATTTTTGGTTAGTTTTTTTTTTGTATAGGTTTTTTAATTTTTATTTTGTAGTTTTTAGGTAGAGTAGTTTGCTTGAGGACAAACCAACCTTTAAGTTTGGGGGAGTATACAAAATAAAAATTGATTTTTCAGACTTGACTTGTTTCCCCATATTTGGTGTTGGTTTGTGTCTCTAGTGAAAGTAGTTGATTATTCTAGATTTAGGACTTTTTCTCTAATGATGCATGTACATACTTAGTTTAGGACTTAGACTCATTGACTTTCAACTCTATTTGATTGAGCTGTAAATATGGTTGTGAACTGGTTATTTTGACAAATGCTTTCAGAACTTGTGATTAGTGAACTGACTTTAGCCCTGTGAGGTTTTGAGCCTTATATTGAGGGGTATGAATTTTATTGAAATATTCTGATATTGAGACCCCTATTCTTTCATGAGTGTGTTCTCTTTGATGATTGTGCTCTAGAACTTGACCTGTGACCATTTCAAAATTGATGATTGATTGCATGCATGAAAATGATTAAGACACCTAGGTTGTGTTTTTGAGGCCTTCAAAATGTTGCATTGAAAATAGTTCCCTTAGTTGCCCACTTTGAGCCTTATAATGATATATGATTTTTCTTTGGTACCCTGTAATTGTTGCATTAATTTTATTGTAAGTACCTTAGGAATTTTGGATGAGCAATTAAGTGGAATGTAATGCAAAAGAAAAAGAAAATGAAAAGTGTTATGTGCCTACTTCTCTTCCTTTGAAAAAAAAATAATAAATTGAATGAAAGTGAAAAGGAATAGAGTAGAGGAATTAAAATTGAAAAGTGAAGAAGAATAAAAGTTGTGATTGAGTTGTGCTTATTGAAATATACTCAATGCTCATTCATGATTTCTAGGGGAATTTGTTTTTGCATTTAGCCCTTAGTTCATTATTCCTTCTTTCTTTTATCCCACCTAACACTTTAGCCAGGCCCCATTACCACCAATATTAAGACCTTTTGATTTTTGTGTGCAATTGATAATTTCAGTGGAGATGTTGCTCTATGGTCAAGCATATGGTAGCACTTTATCATTGACGAACTTGTGTGCTTAATTAAAATATTACCCTTATACACTTTTGAGAGAAACATTTGAGAGGTTGAGAGTGTTCACTAGCCTGAGTTCTAATTGGGTTTGTTACTCTAACTAGTTTGTGATTGTGTAAATAGTTTGTGATAATATGTGTTGGAGTCATGAGTCGTAGTCTTAGATGAAGTGTATACATGTTGATTTAGGGAGTTCGTCTTTTGTTTAGAATTTTATTTTACTTTTGCCTGGGACATGCAAAATGCTAAGTTTGGGGGAGTGATTTGGGTCTGATATATGTATCTTTTGGACTTCATTTTACCCTCTTTTACTTTGATTTGGCTTGTTTTCATAGATAACTTTGGATCTTTTTATTAGTTTTTAGGAATTTTAGTACTTGTAGTTTCCCTTGAACTTTTTGATCTGTTTGTTCATTGTTTCAGATACTTTTGGAGCTCAAATGCAAAAAATAATTATGGAACTGGAAAGGGCACGTAAAGACCTTGAAGTAGGAAAAAGAACGGAGCAAAACGGAGCCGGAACCTACCCCGCGCGCCAGGGGCGCGGGGACTCTACTTAGGGTTATTTTGTAAATATAAATTAGTGATTTAGAATTAGGTTAGGCAGCCAACTAGAGGAGAAAACACAGATTAGAATAATTGAAGAGGGAGATTACATCACTTTGGAGAGCACAAGTGGACGATTGAAGAATTTGGGGTAATTTGTCTATGAATTTCCCTAATATGTCTTTTATTCTTCTTATTTCTATGTGTAACTAAAACCCTCGTGTTAGGAACACGGTGAATTTGTATGGTGTAGCTTATTTCAATTTATAGTTTAGTGTTTTCCGTTTTTAATTCATGCGTTGATTGTGTTTTTATTGAATACGTAAAACTGATCACTTTATGTTTTGGATCTTCTTAATTCTTAATGAAAGTTAGGGATTTTGAATAGGCCTTGCAATTAACGGTATAATCACTCAAAAATAGAGATATAATTGGATGATTATATGATTTGGTAATTCCCTTGTGCTAAATAACTTATTTTCCAATGCTGTAATTTTTTGAGAGATCAAGGATTACAAATTTAGAGCCATGGAAGCTCCACTTTTCTTGAGTTTTGGCATGACTCATTACATGAATGTTAATCTTTTCTTGCTATGGCTCTTATATTAGGTTCCTCCCCCTTCCTTTGGATTCTAACTCAATTGGTGGAAATGCTCTCAAGCGTGGAGCAAGAAAAATCACCTTATCTCCAAGTGTTTGAGGTAAGGGGGTGGATATTGTGAGCATTGCCTTGTTCTAGGGAGTAGGTTCTAGTTAGTATATAATGCTTGTTAGGGTTATGTGTTAGGGGAGAAAAATTAGATTATAAGACCCTAGGTTATTGAATATAAAATTCTAATTAATTAAATATGTATGATGACTGGATGTTAAGACTAGGAAAAGGAAAACCCAATAATATGAGAATGAATTATTTGATAAATGAATCTGGTTAATGATTATAATGAAGTACAAGAGGATTTGGGTAATATGATAGTGAAGATGATATGAATGATTTCTATGACTATTGATTTTATTTGTAAAGCTTTGTATTAAATGACAATTGACTGTTGTTGCTAAATATGTATGTGTTATGGAGTAAATTAATATAGGAAGAAACTGGAATGGAAATGATTATATGTGGTGATAAAGCCAAACTAAGAGAAGGTGAAAACATGTATGTTTTGGTTGAATATATTTGCTCCCTAATGCTAAATTTGTATAAATGAGCCTAAATGTATTGCACATGCTTAATTAAGAATATGAATGCTATTTGAGAGGATTTGAATAATTAACATGGGAATTGAGAAGGGATAAGTTATGAATGGGAAATTATTAACATGTGTAGCTATGAATAAATGTGTTATGATTGATTGAACAAGAAAATGAAAATTTAGTAGTAAAATGGGATAAAGTAAATAATGATTTTATGGCACTGAATGCAAGACTTTAAAAATATGGTGGTGCACTTTCAAAAGGCAAAAGGTAAATTGGTTAAAGGAGCCAGTCTTGTAAGACGTTGTCCGGGTTGTGGGACTGTACGCTTAGACTAGTGTGAATCAAGTTGTGTAAGACGTTGTCCGGGTTGTGGGACTGTACGCATCAACTGGTTCGGTTTGTGGTCGTGTAAGACGTTGTCCGGGTTGTGGGACTGTACGCATCGACTGGTTTGATTTAATGTCTTGTAAGACGTTGTCCGGGTTGTGGGACTGCATGCATAGACTTGTGCGATCCAAATCTTGTAAGGCGTTGTCCGGGTTGTGGGACTGCACGCATAGATCGCGTAAGACGTCATAGTGAGCAGCTGTAAGACGTTGTCCGGGTTGTGGGACTGTACGCAATGATGGATCCACGTGAATAAATTCCCCTATATTACGAGGGACTCAAGGTATATGTACAGAGAAAAGAAATTATGAAAGTTAAGAGAATTTATGAAAAGGGCATGTGTATGAATCAAATGAATAAAATGTTTATGTGTTGACCTCTGACCTGAGGGACACGAAAGGAAATAAAATGAATGGGTGTTGACCTCTGACTTGAGGGACACCAAATGAATTAAAGTGAATGAGTGTTGACCTCTGACCTGAGGGGCACATAATTTAAATAAGGAAAAGTATGAGGGCCTCTGTTTTGAGGTGATAAACGTGTTGAATGAAATTGTGCATTGGCCTCTGATTTAAGGTGATATACCAAAATGAAATGAGTATGTGAGAAGAATAAAAAGTAAAGAAAATGGATGTTGAAAGGAATAATGAAAATGGAAATTTAGAATGAATAATGAAAATAGAACTGTGGAATAAATACTGAATATGGAAATAATGAAATGAGTATGGTGTGCAATATGTGAATATGTGCTTTATTTGCTAGATGTGTTTGACCTAGTGGGTTGTTATGTCTAGTTAGAAACTGTTTTCTATTTCATGTTCAATGCTCACTCCCTTACATTTTTCAGGTATGGAGATTGAGCTGGCACGGCCCCCGGCCGAGCAGGAGTACTTTCCCTTACAGGGAGAGTAGGGTTATTATGGGTTTTAGAGCATGATATGCACCTAAGCCTCCTACACTAATATGATGTAAATTTGTTATAAATATTTTTAAGTGAGGCTTAGGATGTTTTGTGTTTGAGAAAATTATATGTTTTGGTTTTTGATATTAAAACTTGGTATTTTCCGCTGAAACTCTGAATATTTAATGCCTCTGATATATTTAGAGCCCATTGGGCCTTGTCATGATTTATATATATAATCTGAAGCCCTGCTGGCGATTGTTTGTTTTCTTGAAAATGTTTACCACAGGTTAAACTTTGGTTTAGTCCGAAAAACAAACAAAACTCCGTCCGTTTGACGGGTGATTTTCATTGAATTAAAAAGGAAATTTCAAATTCAAAATTTTAATAGCGGGGTTTTTAAGGGTAAAAATCTTAGGTGTTACATTTATGGTATCAGAGCAGTTTCCCTCGGCCTTTGGAGTGTGGATTTACATCTCCAATGGTTACTCACCAAGAGAGTAACCAAGAAATAGTGTCAAGTTCTATAGTAGTTACTTAGGTGTATAGTTATAAAACCCTATGTAGTTATGCACTAAATTATGTATATGCCGCATCAACAGAATCCTTTGTTGCCACACTGTAGCAACATGTGTAACAGCCCGATTTTCGAAAACCCAAAATATTGACTTTTGCTCCTTAAGGTTGCCAAAAATGAGGCCATTTTTTTTTTACGTTATTAAGTTACTCCAACCTATTCCTTTCGAAAACCAAGTTGTTACTTGGAACCAAACCTAATCACTTCACTTTTGAAAACATTTGGTTTGTAAAGTAGTTTGGTTCCACTTAAGCAACTCCATTCGTTTCCCTGAAAGAGCTTAAACATACTTCATAAAGGAGTGTCGTTATAAAAAGTTAGGCAGTATTCAGAATAGGTGAAGTTACATCAGCATACCATTACTCAGGTAATCCTTAACACAATACATTCACTACATTCTAAACTAATCCTACTACTGTTCAACTACTCTATTAAAAGAAATCGGATGGAGGACCTTCTTCTTCTTATACCCTCCCTTCTTTCCCAAGGATGATGCTCCTCGAGTTACGTCTCTTCGGTGTCATCATGCCCCGTCTTCCTTTCGTCTCTGGTAGTATGATTCCACCGTTTCTCATACTGTGCCTTCTCCTTGTAATTCTTATATCCTCGCACGGTGACTTGCATCAGAAGTGGTCCTAAATCAGCTCCGCTCAGTTGGTGCTCCAGGCCAGGGATCACAATCTGGGCATGACTGACCCACATCCAACCCCTTGCAGTTCGTTTCCATCCTCTTCCATATTTGCTCCATGTGGTGATATCCATATAACATTCCGTCTGCCCGTTGAAATACCAGTGACACCAATATGCCAACGAACAGGAGAGAGTAAGCATTCCGGACGCGTAGCGTCGACGGCGTGGAATTACGGTAAGCAAGATAATAGGACATACACAAATAACACACAATACACACAAACCATTATACAAACATATTATCATCATTATTATTTCACGTTATCCTTATCCATTATTGTTTCCCTCTTTATTCGCCACTGTTATTTCTTCTCCCACTCTTGGATTTAATTTATGTTTCACAATCCCCTTCACAATCTCTTTCTCTTTTCCTGCACTTTTCAACTCTCACTCTCTTGCATACAAATATTTTTCTCATAATGTTTTATTGAATTACAACCATCGATGATCAGGGGAGTTAGAGGATCATCGAGGTACACGTTTACTTCGTAGTTAGCACTCACGTCACAAACCTACATCTCCTCGGTCATCCACCCAACCTAGTCGGAAGCCAACAGGAGTACAGGACCTTTACCACGCGGGCATGACAGTTGTCCAACAAATGGCTCCAAGCCAGGAGGTCTCAGCCTCAAACATATCGTATAACATAAAACACATTGCCTCGTTCCAGTCCCTCTCCACTGTTGTAGACTTGCATCGAGGGGGCGACAGTATTGTTGTAGTGCGTGCACAGAACTTACCACGGTATTGCACCCAGTCCCCACCACGTTAGTGCACCACTTATGGAATTTGTTCTGTCTACAACAACACTCTAGACTTCTTGACGTTTCACCGTCATCGTCCTCCCCTCCTGCAATCCCCACCTGAGTATCCGCAGATACCCATAGTATCTTCCTCTCCACTACTTCGGATTAACACTCATGACTCGCTGCGTTCGCTGTTAATGTCTTTTAAAATCTTTTAATTATTTACTTATCCTAACGGTCGGCTCACCCTTAGTGCATCCCTTCGGTGAGCCCGACCACTAACTTTGCACAACCTTTTCTCATGGCACAGAGCTGGGATTACAACAAACTCATATTCCCTTTCATCAACCCTCTCAATTTCATCCCTTCTCTAAAGACTCCTTTTTCTCAAACTTTTCAAAAATACTCTCTCCAGACCTTTCCCCAAAACTTTACTTTCACCACAGTCACAAAACATGGTTTCAAAATCACTTCCCAAAAATATTTTCCCAAAACTGTATCAGAAAATAGTGTTTCACCAAACTTCCTCCAAAACTTTGTTCTATCATAACATTTTCCCAAAAGACCATTTCTTGAAAATTCCTTTGAAAACGTTGTTTCACAACTTCTTCAAAGTCATCTTTCGAAAACCTTTTCAAAATTTTGTTTCATAAAACCTTTTTTCAAAATATTGCTTTTACCACTCAAAAATTCCCTTCCACCAATCTTTTCAAAACACATTTTGTGCTGAGCACTGGTGGAGGAGCAAGCCCAGCTCAACACCAGTCCCCAGACTAAAACCAAGAACAGAGGAGCTCGGCTCAACTCAGTCCATTTCTCATCTCACAATCACATCACACTTCCCAGCTCTGGCTCGTTCTCATTCTCTTTTTCAATTTCCTTTCCAATCAACTCATATCTCTCTTTTTACTCACTCTTATCCGTTCATCATCCTTATTTTCTTGTCATTATTCTTAATTCGTTTTCCTCCTCCCATACCCAACAGCCGTTTACTTATTTTAATCGCAAGCATCATCATACATGAATCAATAACAATATACGGCACACAACATCACATATTAAAATTGTGGTTTTTGTCACCTTCGTATAAGCGACCACACCTGGAAAACAATTGTCGCTTATACTACTGACGCTAACCACGAGTTCTGATCTTTGAGAGGATACGGAACGCCCTACTAAATTACCTAGCTACCACTATGTCTTAGGAAGGCCTCTCTCTCACCTGAGGTCCAGCCAGTGAATGTGTGCTCTCTTTGGTCCTTTGTGCTGCCATCTTCCTCAACCTCTTTTCTCTATCGTTCCTCATATAAATAGAACACTTTACATTATTAACTTGTTTTGAGAAAAATCTTGTCTTAAATTAATACTTGTCTTTTCTTTGTGGGAAAAGCTTTGGAAGTATGATTAAAACCCCAACTATCGCTAGAAAACTTTGTTGTAGATCTCATGAAAACATTTTTTAATCACAAAAGCAAGTCCAAATAATTCTGGACAGCAAACATAGCTTTATTAATTTGATACAATTCCGAAAATATTTGTAAAAATACTTTCATTAAAATCAGTGTTTGAAACTCAAATATTTTAATAAAACAATTTTGGGCAACCATGAATGTAACACTCTCACTTTTATTAGCAATTTTTAGGTTTTATAAAAATCGGAGTTTTAAAATTTCGTTTTAATACTTAAATTTCTTAAAAAGGTTTTATGAAAATCCGGCAGAGTTTCCTCTGTTTTCCGGACTTCCCAAAATTTTTCTCCTAAAAACCTGTCAGTCCAGAATTGTTTAAAAACATAAACAACAACAGTTTAATAGTTATAACAAAACCTAATGCCCGGTGGATACAAAGTTCAGGGCGAACAACTATTACATATTTAAATTACAAAATACTGGTCCACTCAAAATATATATATATATATATATATATATATATATTCACTCCACGTAGTGGAATGAAGATCCTGCCCGGCCAGCACTGGTGTATGCTCTACTTGCGTACCTGAAAAAATGTTAACAACACAGGGGAAGCATCACACAAAACTTAAAAGGGAGATTTCTAAGCAGATATATACGACACGCCAAAACTATTCAAGCCTATGCTATGCTACACAATTCATGTTCTTCTTTCCTTTTTTTTTACCACCTGATTGTTTCCCAATTCTTATCCTTTCTAAATGTTTTCTTTTAGATAATCCTTAATCTCCATTTATCCGTGTTACTCATTACTTTCGTTATTTTCCTTTTTATTCTCGTTTTGTATTTCCATTTTAAACTTCCTTTTATGTCATTCTCATTACTCTTTTTCCTTTCCATTTTCCTTTATTACTTTTGCTCTTTCCTTTTTCACATTTACTATCTAGCCACAGGGTCAATACAACCACCTGCGCCGTTTACCAATCATAATAGGCCACAGGGTCAATACAACCACCTGCGCCGTTTACCAATCATAATAGGCCACAGGGTCAATACAACCACCTGCGCCGTTTACCAATCATAATAGGCCACAGGGTCAATACAACCACCTGCGCCGTGCCAATCATAATAGGCCACAGGGTCAATACAACCACCTGCGCCGTGCCACAGGGTCAATCCAACCACCTGTGACATTTATCATTTTCTTTAGGCCACAGGGTCAATACAACCACCTGTGCCATGCCACAGGGTCAATACAACCACCTGTGACATTTATCACTTTCTTTATTTCTCATCATTAACTCGTCTTATTCTTTTCTCTTTACATTTAGTCCCTTAATTCTCTTTAATTCTTTTAATTCATTAATCCATCTTTAATCCCTATTATGTGTTTACTCCCCTTGTCCCTTTTCCTTATTTTTGTTTATTCTAAATATATTCAACTCACTAATAATTCTCGTTCCCAATTAACTTTGCTTGATTTAGCCCTATACATTATATTTCAATTCTCGCCACTCACCCTTAATAAATTTCATTTCCCTTTCTTTTCTTTTTCTTCTTCTCTTCCTTTGTTTATTTTTTCCTACATCACTCATATTTAATAATTCCTAGCTCATGCATTTAGAACCAAATATATTATTTCTTTTTCCGTTAACCCTCTCTTTCTTATTTTCCGTTTATTTCTTTCCTCTAATGGTTAATTACTCATTCACTCCACTTATTTCTATTAACCTTATTTCATCCTAATTTAATTCTCAACTCATTTCTACACTTTCTTTATTTAGTTCCGACTCTCCCTAATCAATCTCTAATTTCTTCCCTTTTTTACTTACGCTACTCACTCATTATTATAATTCCGCTTATTTCGTTGCTAATTGTTTCAACTCTTCTTTAACTAAATTTTCTTTCCTAATTATCTTCCTTCATTATTAGCGGGCTACTCTAAGGTTCATTAACAATTACCATTTTCCCCGGTCCTAGCGATAGATATAACTACCCAAAAATACACCCCTTAAGGACTGGTAATGAAACCCCTTACCTTAATCGATGACAGTGAGAGGGATAACCTTAGCCTGACGCTTTACTCCCCGGCTTACGCTCTAGCTCGGCTCCAATTCGATCCTAAGCTTCCACGACCTTTGATTCCCAACACGGCGGGGACAATCGATCCCGATCGCGGTGACGGTGTTGCACCTCGTTGTTTGCGAACGATCGCGGCCGGATCGAGGCCCAAGCTTAAAGCCTCGGAGTACCCAACACAAGCCCGGTGCGAATCACGATCGGTGTCGGCGTCGGTGAGATACGGTGAGGAGAGAGAAAACCCTAGAGGAGAGAAAAACACAAAGGGAGGAGGAAGAGAGTAAGGGAACTCAATCAATAGGGAAAGGGAGAGGAAGAAGAGGTCATGGTGGTGGTGGTGGTGGTGGCTCGTGGTGGTGGCTATGGTGTGGTGTGGTGGTGGAGGAGAAGGAGGAGAGAGAGAGAGAAAAGGAGGGAAAGAGACTAAGAGGGAGGAGAGAGAGAGGCGTCCATGGTGATGATGGTGGGCTTGGCGGTGGAGGCTGGTGGTGGATGGAGGTGGCTGGAGGGGTGCTTGGGGGCTGCTGGACGGAGGTGGGTGAAGGTAGAGGGTTTGGGGCGGATGGTGCTGGGGAAGGAGGGCCTGGCGCGCCATTTTATGGACCAGATGCGGTCCAGGTCGCACCCGCGCGCCTGGGCGCGGTGCCTGGTGCGCCTGCGCGCGCCACACGCGCATCTGATGCGCCATCAGATATCCTGCGCGCGCCTGGGCGAGTTGTGCATGCGCCTGGGCGAATTTTTCACGGGTTTGGTGCACCTGATGCACACTGGTGCGCCTGGGCGTGCACCGGTGCGCCTGGGCGTGCACCAGTGGTTCCTGACTTCGATTCGTCATAACTTTTTCGTTAACCGTCGGATCGGGTCCAAATTTTTAGGCAAGCTTCTTCACCCCATAAACTTCATATCCAACGGTGGAATTTATTTTCTTAGCATCCTATAATAAATTCCTAATTTTCTCTTTTCGGTCGATTTCTAACGTCGAAAACGCCGATTTAACTCCCGATCTCGCTTATATGACTTTGCCCAAAGCCATAAATGCCTTCTATACAACTCCTAGGTCCTATAATCACCACTCACATATCTAGCAAAATTCATTAAGCCATTTTTTCCAATTTTTCTAAGGTTTTTAATAATTATTTCATTTAAATGAAAGTTTAGGATGTTACAATTCTCCCCCACTTATTAGAATTTCGTCCCCGAAATTCCGTTCAATTCCTTCAAATGGAGAACCATCCCATGGGTAAGCTTCTGATCACGGTTTTCACTTCCCTTCGATTTTTAATTTCCGCTCCGTATGCGGTTAGAGTCATGCTTATTCCAACGTCTGTCTTCTAACACCACGTACCAACTCCATCAGGATCGTCAATTTTCTTATTATTAAAGTTCCATCTCTCATTCCTTGGATTGAAATCCTCCCCCACTTAGCATCGACATAATTGATTATATCCATGCTAGAGAGTTATGCTTATTCGTTGCTCAGATTAGAGTACACCGGTTCCCGACCGGTATTCAAGGCTAAAAAGAGGACACGTGGGTGACAATCTATCAGTAGGCATAGAACTATGCCGGGTTTCTATGACTTGGCGAATTCTCACCAATGCATCTGAGATGCTTGGAACTTGAAGAGAGTGAAGATGAAAGGAAGAAACATGAAGCACTCAAGAGCGAGTCTCATGGTTTTTGCAAGATGACCCAGGATGTACTGGGTACGTGTCAAGCAAGAAGACAATGGAGATTATTCCCCAAAGTGTGCATTTTCAGCAGAGAGCCGCCGAAGGATGCGTTCCTACGGATCTGCGGTTAATTGATTGGTCTCGGTCAAAGTCTAGCTGTTGCTTCTCGATTCGGTGTCGTTTTGGGAAGGTCTTGTTTTATTTTTTAGTTTAACCCTCATTCGGTTCTCTTCGAAGTGTTTGGAAGTATCTGTTTAGTAGTCCTATGGCTTACGGTATGCTTATGAGTTATTGTCGCTCGGATAGGATTCGAATCGAGTCGTCAAGTCTTCCCCACTTATTATCAACATACTTGAGTAAGTCGAAGGCAGGGAGGAAACTGGGTCGATTCCAAGAATCAATTAGCTAAGTTCTCACAAGTTGGAGAGGTGGTTCGATTACTGAGTTGAACGTTCTCGGTGGAAATACCGAATAAGAGTGTCTTAAATGGGATTGATTTGCGAATTACTGTTTACGAGTCTTAGGAAAGATCCTATAGGATTAGAGTTCAATCGGACGTTCGACGGAGATAGAATTTCTAAATGGTTCGTTTGGATCTCCATTAGATGATTGCAATAATATAACATGTCGATAAACGCGAAGACCGAGGTGGTCAGTCCCAATCTCACATTTATCAACTGTACATCACTGCGTTATTGAATGATAGCTTTATCTTTTAACAGGTGCAAGAGAAAGGACGACCAATCCTGACCTCACACTCTATCAGAGGATGACACTATCATAACCGAGTTCGGTGGAATTTCTAACTAGGTTTTAACACTTATCGACTCCTTCTAGATTACACTACTCACACTTACTCTAGGAAAAGACACTAAAGTAACTAGTTGATGCAGCATTAATATAAAAGTACCTTGGATAAGTTCATTCCTCGTTCTACGTGTCCATAGGACAGTTTGTAGCACGGTGTCCGGGTTGCCCGCATTGGAAACAGAGACCTTCCTTTCTACGCTGCTCCAACATCCGACACATACGAGTATGGGATCCTCCACAATGTGGACATGGTGGCCTGGTCCTTGGAGCGGTCGCACTCTGACCCGCATTCTCTGGCACTACTGCTCTGGTGCGGTTAACAGCATACGAACCTGATCCTTGAGCCAGTCCCTTACCCTTGTTGAGACCTACTTCATTCGGTATATTCTTGCCCCTTTTCTCTGCTTTATGTCGATTCAAACTCTTCTCATAAGTGCTAGCCATATTCACCAGCTGAGAGAGGTTAGCTATAACCTGATGCACAAAGACAGTCTGAATCCTGGCATTGAGACCTGCTTCAAATTTAACACACTTGGTGCGTTCATCCGCATTCCGATAACTGCCAGAATAGCGAATCAGATCTTCAAATTGTGCCGCATATTCACCGACACTCATACTTCCTTGCTCCAGATGCAGAAAAGCGATCTCCTTTTCCCTACGAACATCCTCAGGAAAATACTTCCCCAGGAAGTGAGCCTTGAACAGGTCAAAAGTGATATCCTGATTAGCTGCCTCCAATTCTCTCCGCACACGTTCCCACCAATACTCTGCTTCGTCAGTCAACATATACTGCGCTAACAACACAGTTTGTTCAGCAGGTGGCGCTATGGTGCGAAGGATCTTCTCAATTTTCTTGAGCCATCGCTGAGCTCCATCAGGATTATACCCTCCTTCGAACCTAGGCGGTTTGCATTTCCTAAATCGAGCCATCCAGTCAATTTCGGCTTGGTTCCGTTGCATTCAGGCCTGATTCAGATTCATTTGAATCAGGTTCTCCAATATAGCGGCCATCCGCTCATTCTCGGCACGTCGTCCAGTCATACTGTTAGGTCATGAAGGGAACAGTCAGTTAAAGACTGAATACTTAATCACTAACCTAATTGTCCTACTCTTAAACTTAGACTCTTACTAAACGAACCTGTTACTCGCTTGGTGAGTAACCATCGGAGATGTGAGTCCACACTCCAAAGGCCGAGGAAAAACTGCTCTGATACCAAATTGTAACACTCTCACTTTTATTAGCAATTTTTAGGTTTTATAAAAATCGGAGTTTTAAAATTTCGTTTTAATACTTAAATTTCTTAAAAAGGTTTTATGAAAATCCGGCAGAGTTTCCTCTGTTTTCCGGACTTCCCAAAATTTTTCTCCTAAAAACCTGTCAGTCCAGAATTGTTTAAAAACATAAACAAGAACAGTTTAATAGTTATAACAAAACCTAATGCCCGGTGGATACAAAGTTCAGGGCGAACAACTATTACATATTTAAATTACAAAATACTGGTCCACTCAAAATATATATATATATATATTCACTTCACGTAGTGGAATGAAGATCCTGCCCGGCCAGCACTGGTGTATGCTTCACTTGCGTACCTGAAAAAATGTTAACAACACAGGGGAAGCATCACACAGAACTTAAAAGGGAGATTTCTAAGCAGATATATACGACACGCCAAAACTATTCAAGCCTATGCTATGCTACACAATTCATGTTCTTCTTTCCTTTTTTTTTTACCACCTGATTGTTTCCCAATTCTTATCCTTTCTAAATGTTTTCTTTTAGATAATCCTTAATCTCTATTTATCTGTGTTACTCATTACTTTCGTTATTTTCCTTTTTATTCTCGTTTTGTATTTCCATTTTAAACTTCCTTTTATGTCATTCTCATTACTCTTTTTCCTTTCCATTTTCCTTTATTACTTTTGCTCTTTCCTTTTTCACATTTACTATCTGGCCACAGGGTCAATACAACCACCTGCGCCGTTTACCAATCATAATAGGCCACAGGGTCAATACAACCACCTGCGCCATTTACCAATCATAATAGGCCACAGGGTCAATACAACCACCTGCGCCGTTTACCAATCATAATAGGCCACAGGGTCAATACAACCACCTGCGCCGTTTACCAATCATAATAGGCCACAGGGTCAATACAACCACCTGCGCCGTGCCAATCATAATAGGCCACAGGGTCAATACAACCACCTGCGCCGAGCCACAGGGTCAATCCAACCACCTGTGACATTTATCATTTTCTTTAGGCCACAGGGTCAATACAACCACCTGTGCCATGCCACAGGGTCAATACAACCACCTGTGACATTTATCACTTTCTTTATTTCTCATCATTAACTCGTCTTATTCTTTTCTCTTTACATTTAGTCCCTTAATTCTCTTTAATTCTTTTAATTCATTAATCCATCTTTAATCCCTATTATGTGTTTACTCCCCTTGTCCCTTTTCCTTATTTTTGTTTATTCTAAATATATTCAACTCACTAATAATTCTCGTTCCCAATTAACTTTGCTTGATTTAGCCCTATACATTATATTTCAATTCTCGCCACTCACCCTTAATAAATTTCATTTCCCTTTCTTTTCTTTTTCTTCTTCTCTTCCTTTGTTTATTTTTTCCTACATCACTCATATTTAATAATTCCTAGCTCATGCATTTAGAACCAAATATATTATTTCTTTTTCCGTTAACCCTCTCTTTCTTATTTTCCGTTTATTTCTTTCCTCTAATGGTTAATTACTCATTCACTCCACTTATTTCTATTAACCTTATTTCATCCTAATTTAATTCTCAACTCATTTCTACACTTTCTTTATTTAGTTCCGGCTCTCCCTAATCAATCTCTAATTTCTTCCCTTTTTTACTTACGCTACTCACTCATTATTATAATTCCGCTTATTTCGTTGCTAATTGTTTCAACTCTTCTTTAACTAAATTTTATTTCCTAATTATCTTCCTTCATTATTAGCGGGCTACTCTAAGGTTCATTAACAATTACCATTTTCCCCGGTCCTAGCGATAGATATAACTACCCAGAAATACACCCCTTAAGGACTGGTAATGAAACCCCTTACCTTAATCGATGACAGTGAGAGGGGTAACCTTAGCCTGACGCTTTACTCCCCGGCTTACGCTCTAGCTCGGCTCCAATTCGATCCTAAGCTTCCACGACCTTTGATTCCCAACACGGCGGGGACAATCGATCCCGATCGCGGTGACGGTGTTGCACCTCGTTGTTTGCGAACGATCGCGGCCGGATCGAGGCCCAAACTTAAAGCCTCGGAGTACCCAACACAAGCCCGGTGCGAATCACGATCGGTGTCGGCGTCGGTGAGATCCGGTGAGGAGAGAGAAAACCCTAGAGGAGAGAGAAACACAAAGGGAGGAGGAAGAGAGTAAGGGAACTCAATCAACAGGGAAAGGGAGAGGAAGAAGAGGTCATGATGGTGGTGGTGGTGGTGGCTCGTGGTGGTGGCTATGGTGTGGTGTGGTGGTGGAGGAGAAGGAGGAGAGAGAGAGAGAAAAGGAGGGAAAGAGACTAAGAGGGAGGAGAGAGAGAGGCGTCCATGGTGATGATGGTGGGCTTGGCGGTGGAGGCTGGTGGTGGATGGAGGTGGCTGGAGGGGTGCTTGGGGGCTGCTGGACGGAGGTGGGTGAAGGGAGAGGGTTTGGGGCGGATGGTGTTGCGGAAGGAGGGCCTGGCGCGCCATTTTATGGACCAGATGCGGTCCAGGTCGCACCCGCGCGCCTGGGCGCGGTGCCTGGTGCGCCTGCGCGCGCCACACGCGCATCTGATGCGCCATCAGATATCCTGCGCACGCCTGGGCGAGTTGTGCATGCGCCTGGGCGAATTTTTCACGGGTTTGGTGCACCTGATGCACACTGGTGCGCCTGGGCGTGCACCAGTGGTTCCTGACTTCGATTCGTCATAACTTTTTCGTTAACCATCGGATCGGGTCCAAATTTTTAAGCAAGCTTCTTCACCCCATAAACTTCATATCCAACGGTGGAATTTATTTTCTTAGCATCCTATAATAAATTCCTAATTTTCTCTTTTCGGTCGATTTCTAACGTCGAAAACGCCGATTTAACTCCCGATCTCGCTTATATGACTTTGCCCAAAGCCATAAATGCCTTCTATACAACTCCTAGGTCCTATAATCACCACTCACATATCTAGCAAAATTCATTAAGCCATTTTTTCCAATTTTTCTAAGCTTTTTAATAATTATTTCATTTAAATCAAAGTTTAGGATGTTACAATGAAGACATCTTAGAGCAATTTCAACCAAACGTTCCTAAAATTCACTCATGTTTTCAGATATTTTTCAAACACATCTAATCACATAACAACCTCAACAAGCAGCACTTAAATAATTTTCTTAGCATCAGGGCAATTAGGCATTCACACATAATTCATTTTTGTAAGGCACTTATGCATTCAAGCATCCATAAACCAAATTGTGTCGAGTTTCAAACCAGATATATGCAAGTGATTTCCCTAAACCGATTTAAACTACTCAAATGAATAAAAATAAGGGAAAACAAACCAAGTATCATAATCTAGGTCACATGCATCTATTCTTTTTGTTTTTAGGCATTCAAATTCTATTTTCTTTTAGTCCTAACCGAATACACAAAACACACATAACACATATCCATTCAAACACATACTCTTCCAAGGTTAATTAAATTTATTTACTTATCTCCTTTAATTCTAAGTGAAAGGACCGATTAGAAAATAATGTTCACGGTACTCATTCTAACAATTTGATTTAACATAATTCCTTAAAATACCTTCATCCCTTTCTAAGTTATTTCGTTGAATAAGGACCTTGGGCTAGATAACATGATTAGGCCGAATAGCATCTTGGTAAAACAAGGTCAAGTATTCAATACATATGCACATAGAACATAAACTAATGCAAAGATTATTTTCTAAAAACTTGTTTTCTTATTCTCTTTTAAAAACCGTGAGCTTTAGCAAATAATAATTCAATTTCTTAACATGATAAAATCAAGAATTGTGTCAAAGTCTTTTATCCTTTAAGGAGAACACATGCATGCACTTAAGATTCCTAGGTGAAGCAATTTTCAACATGTGTATGAGTAAAATGACAATCTAGTATAGTTCCCTAGGCTAGACCGAATGATGGCATGCAAGGGAAACAAAGCCTCATAATTTATTTTCTCATGCAAGTGTGTAACTCATGAATCATGTCATGTAAAACATTAGTTTACCCTTTTTAATCATCAACCAAATCATATACACAAAATCTTGTTTCGATTTAAAAATTGTTTTTAAAGCTTGATAGGTTAATTTTACTTTTAGGATCCGTGACATGCATACTGAAGATCAAGATTTTATTTTCATTTCAAACATGCAAATTCAATCTCCATGTTTTCTTAAAATTAACCACGAATTAAGACATGCAAAAGAGGACTAAAGCAAAAATCATGAGCTTAACACTCAAATCTTCAAACAACCGTGAGGAACAAGTTAAAATTTAATTCTCCCAATCTTGAAAGTAACATGAAATCACTTGGATTATGTTAAAAGCATCAAGGCCTACATTTTCTACTCATGGCCGAATCATTTGGTTGTTGATTTGGAAATTTATGAGTTAATTCATTCACAAAATCCAAGATCAAAACGTAAAGAGGACATGCAAAAGAAAAGGGGAATTATAGAGTCATAAAATCAACATGCATTTAAAGCAATATAGGAATTTAAGCACAACTTTAGACCCAAAACCGTGATGAAGAATGTTTACAAGTAAAATATCAAAGTACAAGAATAACATGCAAGACATTTAGATCTAGAGATTAAGAATAATTACATGCAACACAAAAATTAAATCAAAGTTCAAAAATAAGGTCTTTTACAACACAAAATAGTGTAACCAACTCTTTCTACCTTAAGTCCTAATCTTAAATCTTCAAATCTCCTCCTCCTTTCTTCTTGGGTTTGCCTCGGTCTATCTCTTCTTCTAAGGTTGGTGGAGGTTTCTTCTTAAGCTTTGATGAAGGAAATGGATAAGAAAGGAATTAGAGAAGGGTTGGGATGAAAATTTTGGAGTTTCGCTCTTCTTTCTCTCTTCTCTTCCTCACGGGTTCACTCTTTATTTCTAAGCCTTCAAGAGCTTGATGGTGCTCTTGAAGAGAATGTGTTTGAGTTGGGTGAAAAGAAAAGGAGTGAATGAAAATGAAAATTGAAAACCAACAACACACACTCATTCACGGTTTAAGGACAAGAGCAAGGAAGAGACAATTTCCTTTGATGTCCTCGGTTCCATGGGTGAAAGAAGGGTAATTTGGGCCATCCTATTAGTTGCATGGCTTGGTTCAAGCCGTGGGAAACATAGAGGAGGGAAAGTCTTCCTAGGCTTTATGAGTCATCCTCCCTAGTGTTCATGAGTCACCACTCCTACCTCTCCTCTTATTTTCTATTCCAATTCCATTTTCTTAATGTCTAAGGGAATCACTCCTTCTTGGTTTCCTATTCCTCACTCGGCCGAAGCACACACACATGTACATATAATTTTATGTTCATCAACACATAGCATAAACTTATGGCATCATGGGAATATGCATACATTTAACGCATTCATGCACACACATATGACACACATTTTCACCTAATCACATAGAACACATAACATGACCTCATGGCTAATGTATATACTTAACACACATATAAGCATCACACAATTAGCACCTTTAGAACATCATATCCATGCGGCATACACTCATATATATGCACACAACTTCACACATTCATACATCACACCTTATTCATGCATCTATGCACATACATATATTCACATGCCTTATGTTAAATTCTCATATAGTCTTAAGCATGCATACTAAAACCGTATACACACACATGTTTAGCAAGCAATCCTTCTTCATCACATAATAAATCACAACATTTTATAAAATCATTAAATATGTAAACTTTTCAAAGGCTTAATTTCTAGACTTTGGACATTGCTTTAAAAATCATTTCTCTAAAAATCATTCATTGCTTTGAAAACGTGAGTTGAAGAAAATCATTTAAGAAAATATTCTTTCAAAACAATTTTCCCAAAAATAAATTTCTTTAGTGTTTTAATTTAATATGAGGAATTTACGGGGCGTTACAACATGAAGAATCAGCTTCTCCATTCTCCTGCTAGCAATTCGGCTACTGATTATAAGATAAATTCCCCAGCTGATTCTTTGAAACCCAAGCCGTATGACATCTGTTTTCAAGAAGGGCAAACTTCTGCAATGGGTAAGCTTAGATCGACTATTGAAGACAAGGAGCAACACGTGGGGGTACAAGTTGGTGAGAAGAAGAGTATATTTGTGAGACCGGGAATGGTTCTCCTGAAACAATACTTGGCTCATGAAGAACAGGTGGGTGTAGTAAAGAACTGTCGTGAGATGGGCTTAGGCCCTGGAGGTTTTTATCAACCAGGCTTTACAAGTGGAGCCAGACTCCGACTGAAAATGATGTGCCTCGGCTTAGACTGGAATCCTCAAACCCGAGTATATGGACACAAAAGAGTAATTGATGGAAGCGAACCACCCAATATTCCTGATCATTTCATTCAGCTGGTTATGGGAGCGATGCAAGAAGCACAATCTTTGATTGAAAAGGAATGCGGTGTAAGTGAAGAGGAGGACATACTCCCTTCCATGTCCCCTGATGTCTGCATTGTCAATTTCTATGAAAAAAATGGAAAGCTTGGTCTTCATCAGGACCGTGATGAAAGTGTTGGAAGCCTGCAAAGAGGGATACCGGTAGTATCATTCTGCATTGGTGACTCAGCTGAGTTTCTCTATGGAGACCAGAGAGATCCAAGGAGAGCAGAAAGAATTATCTTGGGATCGGGTGATGTCTTAATATTCGATGGCGAGTCTCGCCACATCTTTCATGGAGTGTCGGTAATCATACCAGACACCGCTCCAGAGGGATTACTCAAAGACACAAGACTTCGTCCAGGACGCCTCAACCTTACATTCAGACAATATCAGTTTCCTGGTCCACACCCTTGAAGTCTGCGGTACAGCTACTTAAGGGGATTAGGGCCAAACTAACAATAGGTACGAGACGATTCAAAACTTGGATAAACCTTTTAGGTACTTTCAATCTGCATCTCTATTAAGTTTTAGTGTAGAGCATCCTTAATCAATTCTCTTGGAATTTTAAATTCCTAATCCTGTATTTCTATAAGTTGTGAAACCTAAGAAAGACTCATCTTCAATCCAATCATCAGTACCATCTAAAAGAATACGTAAGAAAAACCTTACTTAGTTATAAGACTGTAACAAGAGACCTAACCAAAAACCTGGTGATAGTGTCATCCTCTAATAGAGTGTAAGGTCAGGATTGGTCATCCTTTCTCTTGCATCTGTTAAAAGATAATGCTATCATTCAACAACGCAGTGATGTACAGTTGATAAATGTGAGATTGGGATTGACCACCTCGGTCTTCGCATTTATTGACATACTATATTATTGCAATCATCTAGTTGAGATCCGAATAAAACATCTAGAAATTCTATCTCTGTCGAAAGTCCTATTGAACTTTAATCCTATAGGATCTTTACTGAGACTCATAAACAGTGATTCGCAAACCAACCCCATTTAAGACACTCATATTTCATATTTCCACCGAGAATATTCAACTAAATGATCGAACCACCTCTCTAACTTGTGTGAGAACTTATTCATATGCTTAAGTGTGGAGAGCCATCATGTCATAGAAAAATTCAAAACCACACCAATAAGACCAATTGGCAGTCAACTTAATCCCATGAACCACCTCACCAACCAATTAAGAATCTAGCTA
This sequence comes from Crotalaria pallida, assembly GCA_037953625.1. NCBI lineage: Eukaryota > Viridiplantae > Streptophyta > Magnoliopsida > Fabales > Fabaceae > Crotalaria > Crotalaria pallida. The sequence goes on along the minus strand of CM075655.1, from coordinate 35,067,879 downwards.
ATCAATTCTTGGAATCAACCCAGCTTCCTCCCTGCCTTCGACTTACTCAGGTATATTGATACTAAGTGGGGGAGACTCGGTGACTCAATTCGGATCCTATCCGAGCGACAATAACTAGTAATCATACCGTAAGCCATAGGACTACTAAACAGATAAGTCCAAACGTTTCGCGGAGAATCGAATAAGAGTGAAACTAGGGAAAAAGCAAGATCTTCCCAAAATAACACCGAATTGAGAAATAACAACTAAACCTTGACCGAGACCAACCAATCAGCCGTAGGTCCATAGAAAACGCATCCTTCGACGGCTCTCTGCTGAAAATGCACACTTTGGGGATAACCTCCATTGTCTTCTTGCTAGACATGTACCCAGTGCATCCTGGGTCGTCTTTCAAAAACCATGAGACTCACTCTGGAGTACTTCATGTTTTTTATTTTCATCTACACTCTCTTCAAGTTTCAAGCATCTCAGATGTGTATGTGGGAATTCGCCAAGTCGTAGAAACCCGGCATAGTCCTATGCCTACGGATAGGTAGTCACCCACGTGCCCTCTTTTCAGCTTTGAATACCGGTCGGGAACTTGTGTGCTCTATTCTGAGCAACGACTGAGCATACCCCCCTAGCATGGATATAATCAAGTATGTCAATGCCAAGTGGGAGAGGATTTCAATCCAAGGAATGGGAGATGGAACTTTAATAATAAGAAAACTGACGATCCTGTCTAGGTAGAGATGATACATTGTATTCGAGGAGAAGCATTGAAATAGGCATGACCCTAACCACACCCGGAGCGGGGAATAAAGACCGAAGCGAAGTGAAAGACGTAGTCAGAAGCTTTAACAATGGGATGGTTCTCCAATTACGAAACTCAACGGAATTTCAGGGACGAAATTCTAATAAGTGGGGGAGAATTGTAACATCCCGAATTTTAATTCTAAGAGTAATTAGAATAATGATAAGATTTGGAAGTAAGGATTATTCTAAAAAGGATTTTAAATGATGGAATAGGAGTTCTTTGAACGCCAAAAAGGAATCAAGAAGCATTGGCATCAGAAAGGAGGTCGAAAGATGAACAAAAGAGCGTTAGAAGCGATGTTTCTGGTGTTATAAACACCCTATATTAGGAAATTCAAAATAAAAGATTTACAACTCTAAACACAAATTCCACCGTTGGATGTGAATATTAGTATGTAGGAAAGCTTGCTTTAAAATTTGAGGAAGATCCAACGGGTAACGAAGAAGTTATGGCCTTTCAAAGTCTGGGTACTGCAAAACTAAGTAGCTTAATCGATTAAGCTGCAGCTTAATCGATTAAGTCCAGAATGGGGGAAAAGGCTTAATCGATTATTGGCTTAATCGATTAATAATCGATTAAGAGCTGTTGCTGAGGAAAAAAATAAAGGACAAACACACGTTCGTTCTTTCCAAAATTCGAACCTCTCTTCCTCTCTCCCCTAGGGTTCCATTCTCCATCATCAAATCCACCAAGAACAAGTGGGATTTCTTCATTCCATCAACAAATCTCTTCCTTCTTCACTTCAAGTAAGTGTTTAATGCCATGAATTTCCTTTTTCTCTCTCTAATTCGTCCTCCCCTTTCTCTCTCCTCCATCCATGGTGGTTTTTTATTCTAAGCCATGGAAGCTCCACTTTTCTTTAGTTTTGGCATGACTCATTACATGAATGTTAATCTTTTCTTGCTATGGCTCTTATAATAGGTTCCTCCCTCTTCCTTTGGATTCTAACTCAATTGGTGGCAAGGCTCTCAAGCGTGGAGCAAGCAAAATCACCTTATCTCCAAGTGTTTGAGGTAAGGGGGTGGATATTGTGAGCATTGCCTTGTTCTAGGGAGTAGGTTCTAGTTAGTATATAATGCTTGTTATGGTTATGTGTTAGGGGAGAAAAATTAGATTATAAGACCCTAGGTTATTGAATATAAAATTCTAATTAATTAAATATGTATGATGACTAGATGTTAAGACTAGGAAAAGGAAAACCCAATAATATGAGAATGAATTATTTGATAAATGAATCTGGTTAATGATTATAATGAAGTACAAGAGGATTTGGGTAATATGATAGTGAAGATGATATGAATGATTTCTATGACTATTGATTTTATTTGTAAAGCTTTGTATTAAATGATAATTGACTGTTGTTGCTAAATATGTATGTGTTACGGAGTAAATTAATATAGGAAGAAACTGGAATGGAAATGATTATATGTGGTGATAAAGCCAAACTAAGAGAAGGTGAAAACATGTATGTTTTGGTTGAATATATTTTCTCCCTAATGCTAAATTTGTATAACTGAGCCTAAATGTATTGCACATGCTTAATTAAGAATATGAATGCTATTTGAGAGGATTTGAATAATTAACATGGGAATTGAGAAGGGATAAGTTATGAATGGGAAATTATTAACATGTGTAGCTATGAATACATGTGTTATGATTGATTGAACAAGAAAATGAAAATTTAGTAGTAAAATGGGATAAAGTAAATAATGATTTTATGGCACTGAATGTGAGACTTTAAAAATATGGTGGTGCACTTTCAAAAGGCAAAAGGTAAATTGGTTAAAGGAGCCAGTCTTGTAATATGTTGTCCGGGTTGTGGGACTGTACGCTTAGACTGGTGTGAATCAAGTTGTGTAAGACGTTGTCCGGGTTGTGGGACTGTACGCATCAACTGGTTCGGTTTGTGGTCGTGTAAGACGTTGTCCGGGTTGTGGGACTGTACGCATCGACTGGTTTGATTTAATGTCTTGTAAGACGTTGTCCGGGTTGTGGGACTGCATGCATAGACTTGTGCGATCCAGATCTTGTAAGGCGTTGTCCGGGTTGTGGGAATGCACGCATAGATCCCGTAAGACGCCATAGTGCGCAGCTGTAAGACGTTGTCCGGGTTGTGGGACTGTACGCAATGATGGATCCACGTGAATAAATTCCCCTATATTATGAGGGACTCAAGGTATATGTACAGAGAAAAGAAATTATGAAAGTTAAGAGAATTTATGAAAAGGGCATGTGTATGAATCAAATGAATAAAATGTTTATGTGTTGACCTCTGACCTGAGGGACACGAGAGGAAATAAAATGAATGGGTGTTGACCTCTGACCTGAGGGACACCAAATGAATTAAAGTGAATGAGTGTTGACCTCTGACCTGAGGGGCACATAATTTAAATAAGGAAAAGTATAAGGGCCTCTGTTTTGAGGTGATAAACGTGTTGAATGAAATTGTGCATTGGCCTCTGATTTGAGGTGATATACCAAAATGAAATGAGTATGTGAGAAGAATAAAAAGTAAAGAAAATGGATGTTGAATGGAATAATGAAAATGGAAATTTAGAATGAATAATGAAAATAGAACTGTGGAATGAATACTGATTATGGAAATAATGAAATGAGTATGGTGTGCAATATGTGAATATGTGCTTTATTTGCTAGATGTGTTTGACCTAGTGGGTTGTTATGTCTAGTTAGAAACTACTTTCTATTTCATGTGCAATGCTCACTCCCTTACATTTTTCAGGTATGGAGATTGAGCTGGCACAGCCCCCAGCCGAGCAGGAGTACTTTCCCTTACAGGGAGAGTAGGGTTATTATGGGTTTTAGAGCATGATATGGACCTAAGCCTCCTACACTAATATGATGTAAATTTGTTATAAATATTTTCAAGTGAGGCTTAGGATGTTTTGTGTTTGAGAAAATTATATGTTTTGGTTTTTGATATTAAAACTTGGTATTTTCCGCTGAAACTCTGAATATTTAATGCCTCTGATATATTTAGAGCCCATTGGGCCTTGTCATGATTTATACATATAATCTGAAGCCCTGCTGGAGATTGTTTGTTGTCTTGAAAATGTTTACCACAGGTTAAACTTTGGTTTAGTCTGAAAAACAAACAAAACTCCGTCCGTTTGACGGGTGATTTTCATTGAATTAAAAAGGAAATTTCAAATTCAAAATTTTAATAGCGGGGTTTTTAAGGGTAAAAATCTTAGGTATTACACTCCACGTTTTAGTTCTTCGATGATTCCTCTAGTAAGCCTTTTTCTCCACCTCTTGGGTACTCAGCTAGATTCGTATTGGGTCCAGATGTGGCTGGACCATATATTGTTGTCTCTGACAAGCGAGTGAGACACCCTGTTAGGAGACGACCATGGTCCATGGCTATACTTTATAGCGAGGATCAATATAGTAGGGTGCCTGCACCAGGCCCTTCTTAAAGATTAGAGACTTTTGTGGAGAATACACATGCTTCATATATTCAACGAGTTGGATACAACAAAGATGAGGAGGAGGTCTCCCACACTATAGTACACGCCAGCGACGACCATTAGGACTTTGTATGATCTTGTAGGGCTTTTGAGTGATATCGAGTGGGGCAAGGTAGAGGAGAATTTTGTTGAGTATTGGACTGCTCTAATGACCTTGTGTTTTGTGTACATATGTATATATGGTGTATTTTATTTGCTTCAAGGTTACTAGCTAGTATAGTTATGATATAATAAATAATTAACCAATGACATGTTTGATACCATAAATGTAACGACCTAACTTATTAACCATAGTTTATAATATTCGAAAATAGTTAAGCTTTTCTTTTAGTTGGAAATTTGTGATTAAACTAAATAATTTAGGAATTTACGTGAGAATTTGAACCATGCATTTACATAAAATACTAAAGTAATATCCTTAAAAGGTTTTACATACATAAACCTATACTAGTTCAACTATAACATAAGATAACAAAAGACTCTCAGCTACCTATTAGCAAAACATATATATACATAAATAGATAACCCAAAGCAGCGGTCCATCAACTTCAAAAGCTAGATAAGCGTTTCACATATCATGATTATAAACTTAACATATACTCATGGATGACCCACCTTCCACTGGCTCCCAGTGGAGTGCTCTGCTTGCTCATCATCATCATCAGCTGATCCGTCCTCATCCTCTAGAGGATCCTCCTCCTCCTCCTCCTCCTCCTCCATCAGGGATTGTGCCCTATTTCTAGGCACATGGTCAGGTGATGGAGCAAACCTAACCGTACGTGATGGATCGGGACGAGGAGTGACTTCTCCAATCACTCTCTCAGAGGAAGGCTGAGAATGGGTAGCAGGGCGAAATCTAAAACGTGAAGATCTACGAGTGGACAGAGGTGGTGCAGTACCGTGACGATAAGTAAAAGTCGGGGGTATGTGCTGAGTATAGATCATAGGTATGTGAAACCTGCGAGGTCGCACTCGGGCTAGGGGGTTGGGATAGAGGAAGATAATATCCACCTCTCCCTCATAAGTAGTCCGATGCTCCTTGTAATCCCAGACATCGCTACGTATCGGACGTAGTAGCTCCATGCAAGCCAAGTAACGTTCCATCACCTAACACACAAGGTAGGGCAGGGAGTAAGCCAGTGTCACCCGCATACAAATGGATAATTAAATAAACTAAAAATTAACAATCACAAGTATACAAATAGCATGTAAGGATGCATATGCAAATGATCAAACACCACTTATTCAAAGATATAATATTAATTAACCTGGCATGATGTATGCTCTCTACATGCTCAAGTGTATCTCCTTGGATCCAATTCTTATAATCTCAATGTTCCTCGAACATCCTTCCTTTCTATGATAATTGGTACTCCCGGAGTACCCTCCAACGTTCCCAGAACGTTCTCCTATATATACTAATGGTATTCCAAGAATACCCTCCAACGTTTTCTAAAATGTTAAATCACAATCACAGTTTGGTATAAGAAAAGCAATTGGGAGTAAACGCCTTTCATCCACGTATGCCATCGCAACTCACTTGCGTATCCCGCTCTAGGGCTCAGGCCATGCAAAGGACCGCCCTCCGCAGCCAAGATATGCTCAAGAGGCCGATAGGATTATCACACTTAATGCAGGACTATCCCGGGCGAGGTCTACAGAACTAGCCCATCTTAGGACCATTCTACCCATGAATAACCCTCGTAGTCAATCGACGAATCACCGTCATTGACCTAACCTCCGCGCATTCTCATTTCGGTTCCCAGAATCATCATGTATCTTTTCCCACCGACCTATCTTAACAACCTTCTTTTCATGCATGAATGCAAATAATATCCATCATTAAGCCAGTGTATCATTCCTTTTTCTTTACCATATAAAAGATATTATTAAATTGATGTTTTTAAGCAATCTGGTCTTAGTTAATCAATTAAAGATACACTTAATCGGATAAACAATGGAAAAATCTATTTTTTGATATTTTAATCATTATTTAATCAATTAAATAATCCCAATAATGGATTAAATAATGCAAAACTGCAATTCAAAATTGTGTTTTCAACATCAATTCAATAACAACTCCATTCTTTTCATTTCCAACCTCAAACAAGAAATAAACATACAATATTAAACATGTTCCAACATTTAAATCATCTCAAATCATCAAGGATACATATAATTCATTAATTATGCATAAAAACTACATAATTCACAACTTAACATGCTAAATTCGATTTTAGTTTGAATTAAAACATATGCAAGTTTCTATTAGCTCATAATCATGTATTTAAACAAGTCCGACCAAATTAATCATAGGGCCTAAACTGGCCTCCAAGCCAGAATCCTATTTCAAGTTGTGCCCTTGAACTTAAGGAAGTTCAATCTACATTTTTAGCTTAGTAATTACCATTTTAGCAGTGTGAATAACTTCTCCCTTACCTCTAGTTGATGAAATTAGGGAGTAAGAACTGGATTGTTGAAGAAACTTGGTGGACACAACAGCACTTTTCAGGTTCAGAGACAGTCCAGTAGGGTCAGTTCCACAGGGAATTTCAGCAATCAAATGGACATGAAAATTGGGGAAATTGATTAGTTTTTATTCCATGCAATCTAGGCTTTAAGACAAAACAAATTTTAGAGTGAATATTGGAAGGAACTCCATGCAATTGGATGATTTCTTTAATGTATAGCTGAGTTGGCTTCTCCATGGAACACCTCATATTTATGGGGATGAAGTGAGTAGACTTGGTTAGCCTGTCAACCACCACCCATACTGCTTCATGACCTGCATTAGTCATTGGCAAACCGGAAACAAAATCCATGGCTATGTTATCCCACTTCCATAAGGGGATCTCCAATGGCTGTAACTCACCCCCAGGTTTCTGGTGTTCAATTTTTGCTTTATGGCAAACTAAGCACTTTGCCACATACTTCTCCACATCACATTTGAGTTTCGACCACCAGAAGAGTCTCTTCAAGTCTTGATACATTTTTGTGGATCTTGGATGTAACAAATTTTGCTTTTATAAGTTTCATCTAGGATTATTTTCTTCAGTTCAGAGTTAGAGGGGACGCCACTCTGTTACAGAACTTTAATTAAGACTCCATCTATCCTTTCATCAAAATTTGGTTCATTTCTTTCCATATATAATCTCTTCTTTTCTGGTAATTCAACATCATTTACTTATCTTTATCGAACATGTTTACTAATTGCATTTGGGATAGGAGTGTTCCTAGACTAATACTTATTTCCTTGAACTGAACGACGAGGTTAAGGTTATTGAATTCTTCAATTATTTCCAGCTCTTTCACCATCATGTTGCTAATACGAAGCGTTTTGCAGCTCAACCCTTCAGTAATTCCCTTCGTTTTCCCCGAATGATATTCCAAACTAAAATCATAATCTTTTAGGAATTTTATCCATTTCTACTGCCCCATGTTTGGCTCCTCCTGATTAACGAATACCTTAGACTTTTATGGTCACAGGACACTTCAAATTGGGTACCGTACAGGTAACGCTTCCATATATTGAGAGAGAGAACAATCGCCGCCAACTTCAAGTCATATGTAGGGTAATTCTCTTCATGTGACCCCAGTTGTCGAGATGCATAAGCAACGTTTCTCCCTTCAGGGTCTTTAAGACCATTTCCAAGTGCTCCTGGTGCTCATCTGGATTCTTTGAGTAGATTAGGATGTCATCGATGAAATCTACCACTAAGGAATCCAAATAAGGTTGGAAACTTTTGTTCATGTAATCTATGACCACCGCAGGAGCATTGGTTAAACCAAACGGTATCACCACATATTCATAATAACCATACCGCGTCCTAAAGCTGTCATGGGAATGTTGTCTTCCTAAACTCGAATTTAAGGGTGTCTTAATCTAAGATCAATGTTAGAGAAGATTGTTGTTCTTCTCAATAGATCCATCAAATCATCATTGCATGGATGGGATATTTGTTTTTGAGTTGTCACCTTGTTTAACCTCTGGTAATCTACACATAACCTCTGGTCTCCATCCTTTTTCTTCAAAAAGGGCATCAAGGCTCCTCAAGGGCAACACGCTTGGTTTTATGAACTTTTTTTTAATAACTCTCCCAATTTCTCTTTGGGTTCGGTCACTTCAACCGGAGTCATTTCTGTATGGAATTACAGAAATTGGTCCGGTTTCAGGCACTAACTCAATACTAAACTCTACTTCTCTAACAGAAAGTATTCTTGGGATCTTGACAGGAAAAATTTCAAGGAATTCTTTTACTATCGGAATGGTACGAATTTCCGACTTCTTCTATACATCCATCATAGTTAAGTTCGGTTAACATTCATAAATAGGTTCTTCTTCTGGATTAGGAATTAAGGTGTTTGAGTTTAGGGTGAATATTTTATACAACTATCAATCGCAATGTGATTATTGGACATCCAATTCATTCCAAGGATCACATCAAACTGACTTAATGAGAGGTGAATGAGATTAATTTGGAATATACGGTTTAATAATTTCAGGGTATAATTGGGGCACAATTGTGTAGTTGTAACAGTAGGATTGGTGAGGATAGAAACTAAAAGTTTATAAGATGTATTAACTATAGGCAATTCGAATCATTTAACACAGGTAAAAGAATTTAAAGGAGTGGGTTGCACCATAAACAAATAACACCGCACAAGGACGGTCATTACCATAATATGTACCTTAATTTAATCCTTCTGCATGGTCCGTTTCGGCATCATTGAGGGTATGAATTTTACTACGAGTAATAGGTCTATTTCCACCAACTTTTCGAGTCTCCTTTTTCTTCAGAATTCTATTCGGGCAACGAGAAGCTATATGGCCAGGCTGTTGCCAAAAGAAATAGAGTTGCTCTTTTCCTTGGTTCCGCGGCCTCCAACAAACACCCCAATGTAGTTTGCCACAATGTTGGCATAGAGGTTTAGAATTAGAAACAAATGGAGTACATCCTTTTGAGCGTTATCCTCTAAATCTCCCACCTTTTTGCCGGGGGCTTGGATAAGGATCCCCTCGACGAGAGGGTCCCTTACCATTGTCCCTTCGGGTTGAACTGGTGCGCCTAGGCATGAGCCGGTGCGCCCAGACGTACCGGTGCACGTTTTACTGTTGCCACAGCCACGTGTGCGCCCAGGCGTCATGATTGGTGCGCCCAGGCGTGGACCTGGCGCTCAAGCGCGAAACCTCCGCAACACCAAAAATGTCTCGTGTGCACCAGAAATTTCTAGAACCTTGGCGTGCCCAGGCGCACTAGGCTCTTGCTCAGGCGCGCGACACATATATATAGGCACCAGCACCAGAAAATTCGTACCAGTTTCCAGCCAACATGCACCAGTCCACACCAGGAGCCATTTTCATGCACCAAACCTCATTTTCATGCACCAACTAGCCAAGACACATCCAAATCCAAACCCAACACCATAGATTAGCATCAACAAATACTTTCCCACCAATTCCCTCAAACACCATATCAATCTTAGTCTTCCCCCTTCAATTGGCTATAATTCCTCCATGTTCTTGAGGGTTTCCATCAACCAGATCAAAGGAGAAGGATTTTAGAAGCTAACACCTATAATCAAGAGCTTTGGAGTTGGGTTTCCTTCTCCCTTGAGGTAAGGGAGGAACTCTTTTCTTTTAAAATAGAGATTAGGTTTTGGAATTAGTAAATGAGATATATATTAAACCCTAGGATAGTTGATTTTGCTCTATCACTTACCTGTGTAAGTGAATTAAACATTTATGTGCTTATTTAGTATTAATAACCTATACATTAATTAATTAGAAATTAATGTAGTTATGATGTTCGATAAAATGTTTGAATGAGTACGAAATGTTATTGTACTAATTAAAATACATAAGTGTAGTGGACCTTTAATAGACCGAGCATTTCCCGACCAAAGCTACCTTGGTCCGACCAGTTAAACACTGAAGCAAGGCATACGGTCGTAAAATTACACCGAGTAAACTGGGTTTCTACAGAGAGGTCGCACGCTAACGAGATTAAACCCGAGCATAGGATTTTCATCCTTATCTTTATCACTCACAATCTCATCAAAGCCTAACTACCTCTCCTGGATTCCCACGACTCTTGGTTAGATAAAACAGTATTGGATTAAGTTTATCACTTACGGGATTTATGGATATGATATACGAATCCTACTTGCATTCTTCCTCTTCAGAAGGCTTATCGGAACAGCCCACAACTCACAGGTAATCCCCTATAAGAACCACCATGCTATAGGGGCTAAGGTACGTCTTCTCATCCCTAAGTTGACACTTGCACACACTTTGTTGACTAGGGAGAACCTGATTATCCCAACTGGATATTCAGAAATCCTAAGATCCTACATTAATCTCTTTGCTGGCATCATTCTTCGAAGTTTCTCCATAGCTTCAAGGTTGATCTTGGTTAAGGACACGACATTGGCGCCGTCTGTGGGGACTGAATAACATATCATTCCCACCACCACCATGGTTACCACCAGAAGTCAAGTTGGCAATCTCCATGACGTCATCGCCCGCACCCGTGGCAGGCCCAGAAACGCTAATAACAACGATCCACAACCTCAATCTGCGGGTGATCTGCGTGACGTTCTCAACCACAATCGTGGAAATAATGGGCAACCGCCACGAACATCTCATTCCGGGGCAGGGAATAACCCCCAGCCACCAAACCATTCACAAAGCCATCCACCCCCAAATCGTAGCCAAAATCGTAGTGGAAACCACGCTACCCACTCCCAAACACCACAATCTCCTCATCCTAGGGCTGGGATCAATCCCCAACCCCTCCAAGTTTTACGAACCATAATGCCTCCACCACCACCACCACCCCCTCCTACACCGCCTCCCTCCACCCATGGTGATTCAAGTAGCACAGCCCCAACCACCCAACGCACCCCTCCTATCCCACCTAACCCCGACCATATAAGTTCAACACCTATAACCAGATTGAATCTAGGAAGAACTGCACCTGGAAACTCTCATCATAGCCATTCCATCAGCAGATCCTATGCAACATCTGCATCTGCTCGGGCTCGGGAGCAAGAGATGATTAACATTCTTAATAGACAAACGGCTTTAATCGAACAACAAGGACGTGCAATTGCCGACCTTCAACAACAAGCTATGGCGAGGATTGCTCAGAGTCAACTGACTACCATACCACCCCAAAACCCAATGACACAAACCATGGACCCACAACCACTTCCAGTAATGCAACTTCCCGCACCACAAAATTACCATGCTAACCCCACCATAAACCAGGATCAGGGTGATTTCCACCCTGGTCATCCATTTACTCCATATATCATGGTGTTTGAAACCCCTCAAGGATACTTGGGCCCTTCTAATGTACCACATTACAACGGCCTAACCGATCCAGTGGACCATATTGTCTCTTATGAGGGGGCAATGAACTATTACGGAGGCGGCAAACAAATGAAATGCCGAGCATTTTCTATGACTCTCAAACCCTCTATGACTCTCAAATGCCGAGCATATTGTCTCTTATCACGCTCCATGCGGAGGCTAGTTCTGTTCCCCGGTTAGAACCAGGAGTAGCAGTGTTGTTATTCACACAAGGTTTGCAGTCGGGGGATTTCAGAAAATCACTAATCGGAAAACCTCCAAAGGATATGACCGAGCTGAGACAAAGGTCGAATAAATTCATCAACTTGGAGGAATTCCACAAGGGGAAGAAATTTAGAGAAGATAGACAATGAGCCGACCCTCAAGGCCAGAACAAACAAAAACGTGACGAACGTTTTGGTGGGAGACAAGATAGGAATGATCGGGACCGAAGGATTCCCCCAAGGAATAAATTTCAGGAATACACTCCTCTAACTGTTCCAAGGAGTCAAATCCTTCGGGAAACAATGCAGACTGACTTACGCTCGGCCCAAAGACCTCCGTCTTTAAGAAAGGGCACACAGCGTGATAGGTCGAAGTATTGTGACTTTCACAAAGGATATGGGCATACGACTGACGAGTGCATCTGGTTGAGGGATCTAATTGAAGAAATGATCAGAGACGGTAAACTACAACAATATATCAGAGATGCAGCCGGTCGAAGAGGTAGGAAAAGATCCAGTCGCCAGTAAAATCCAAATGCCAAAGAAGTAGGTCACCAGATGATAGAAATACTGGGAAACAGAGACCCAACCCCACTCCAGCTACTGATACAAACCCCACTAAAAATGAATTCTTAGTTAACACTATTGCGGAAGGTTTTGCTGGAGGTGGAGAGAAGAAGTCCGACAGAAAGAAGTACATTAACCAAATTTTGGCAGTCAGTCAGAAACCCATAGCCAAGAGATCAACAAAAAATGTTCCCATTATTTTTAATGATGACGATTTGGATGGAATCCTTCCAGGCCATAATGACCCCATGGTGATCACTGCCCTTATTGGTAATTACGAGGTGAAACGCGTCTTCATTGATCAAGGGAGCTCGGCGGACATTATGTTTTTCCCTCTATTCAAAGCTCTTAAACTCAGGGAATGCAATCTAACTCCTTTTGAAGGGGAATTGATTAGTTTTACGGGAGACACCATTGAGCCTAAGGGATACATCCAACTTCCTGTAACCCTCGGACAACAGCCTTCGGCCAGAACCGAGATAGTCAAATTTTTGGTGGTTGATTGTCCAGCGGCCTACTACGCCATTCTTGGGAGAACTTCTTTGCAAGCATTCGGGGCGGTAGTGTCAACAATTCATTTAGCTATGAAGTTTGTTGGAACAGATGACAGAGTGGTAACAGTCAAGGCCGAGCAGGAGGCAGCAAGAAAATGTTACAACACTAGTTTGGGGAAAGTTAAAAACAAGGATCAAAACAATTTGGAAAGAGTCTCTTTGGGTAAGGGAAATATTAACTTGGCGGATCTTGATATGCGGGACCAATCCGACAGAAATAGACCAACCCCAAAGGGACAGTGGGAATTCCTGACACTGACCGACGATCCCGTTAGGCAAGTAAAAATAGGTTCCGAGCTGCCCATAAGTGTTAAAGATGAATTAACCGCTCTACTGATTTCAAATAAGGATCTGTTCGCATGGACCTCAGCTGATATGCCGGGAATCGACCCTAATTTTATCTGTCATAAGTTGAGTATCATTCCGGGTGCAAAACCGGTGGCACAACGCAAAAGGAAGGTTAGTGCTGAAAAGGCCGCAGCCATTGAGGAAAAAGTTGCTGAATTACTCCGAGCTGGCTTCATTTGGGAAATCGACTATACAGATTGGTTAGCTAACACCGTCTTGGTCAAAAAGCCCAATGGAAAGTGGAGGATGTGTGTCGACTACACAGACTTGAACAAAGTCTGTTCAAAAGACCAATACCCACTCCCCGTTATTGACAAGCTCGTCGACAGTTCGGCTGGTTACAAACTCCTGTCATTTACGGATGCTTACTCTGGTTACAACCAAATTCCGATGTTTCCTGCCGACCAAGATAAAACCGCATTCATCACCGACAAGGCAACTTACTGTTACAATGTCATGCCTTTTGGGTTGAAGAATGTGGGAGCTACTTATCAAAAGATGATGAACAAGGTTTTTCAAGGCATGATCGGCTCAAACATGGAGGTATATATTGATGACATTATTGTAAAGAGCAGACAGCAAGAAAGCCATGCCCAGGACCTTAAGACCATACTGGATCGTGTAAGGAAGTACTTCGTGAGGCTAAATCCTGAAAAGTGCGTGTTCGGAGTACCCGCCGGATCTTTTCTTGGTTTATGCTGACCGAGAGGGGTATTGAAGCTAATCCAGATAAATGTAAAGCAATTCTGGAAATGAGAAGTCCAGCTAGCCTCAAAGAAGTCCAACAGCTCACGGGCCGAGTGGCAGCCCTCTCCAGATTCCTGTCTCAAGCCGCTCGGAAAGCTCTGCCATGGTACCAGCTCCTTAGGAAAAACAAAGATTTCCTTTGGGACGAGCACTGCGAGCAAGCTTTTGTTCAATTAAAGGAGTACCTTTCCAGTCCACCAGTCCTACATAGCCCTCTTTTTGGTGAAAATCTTATTCTATACATGTCAGTAGCGGAAGCGGCGGTCAGTTCAGTTTTGGTACGCGAGGATTCGGGACTTGAGGCTCCAATCTATTTTGTTAGCCGAGCCCTCCAAGGATCTGAATTGCGATATCAAAGGCTTGAGAAACTTGCATATTGTTTGGTCATATCTGCTTGGAGACTGAGGCAATACTTCCAAGCACATCGAGTCGTGGTAAGAACAGCTCAACCTCTTAGACAGGTCCTTCACAAACCCGATCTAGCTGGCAGAATGGTTTCTTGGTCAGTAGAGTTGTCTGAATTTGACATCACCTATCAACCGAGGAAGGCGATGAAATCTCAAGTTCTGGCTGACTTCGTTACTGAGTTCACCGATATCCCTTCGGGTACTTCTCAGAATTTGTGGTCAGTTTTTGTGGATGGTTCGAGCAACAGGAAAGGATCGGGAGTCGGTGTCATCATCGAAAACCCTGAAGGACTTTGCATGGAATATTCATTGAAATTTGAGTTCCAGACTTCAACAATCAAGCGGAGTACGAGGAAGATCTTGCAGGCCTCAAGATGGTTCATGAGTTTGGAGCGGAACGAGTGTCTGTTTTCAGTGACTACAACTAGTGGTTTCTCAGATCAAGGGACAATACTCGGCAAAAGAGCCCATCTTACAGAAATATCTTGAAGAGGTAAAATGGATCATCTCAAACTTTTCAGAATTTGACATTTCCCATGTCCCGAGAGATTCAAATTCCCGAGCCGACATTTTATCCAAATTAGCAAGTACAAAGGGATCGAAAAACAATAAAACGTTGATACAGGAAACCATTCCCCAACCAAGTGTCGTTCTAGCTGTTTCATTATCTCAATCGTGGATGGACCCGATTCTTACCTACTTGCAGCACGGTTTTGTTCCCCAAGATCAGACAGAGGCTCGGAAATTGGTTAGGAAGACAGCTCAATACACAGTTCTGGATGGAGTTCTGTACAAGAGAGGGTTTGGTTCTCCCATGCTCAGATGTGTCAATCCATCCCAAGCTGAGGAGATATTAGAAGAGATCCACGGTGGAGTCTGCAGCCACCATATGGGTGGAAAATCCCTAGCTCGGAAAATAATCCGGGCAGGTTACTTTTGGCCTACATTACAAAAAGACGCCATGGAACATGTTAAGAAGTGCGTTCAATGCCAGTTTCACAGCGACATTTACCAAAAACCTGCAGAAGAGCTTCATTCTCTCGGTGCCCCTTGGCCCTTTTATCAGTGGGGCATGGACATCATCGGAAAGTTTCCTACTGCACCAGGGCAACTCAAATTTGCGGTAGTGGCTATTGACTACTTTACTAAGTGGATTGAAGCGGCACCGTTAGCAACAATCTCTACGGCCCGTATTCAATCTTTCTTTGTAAAGGAAATTATCTCTCGGTTCGGAGTGCCTCATGCCATAGTTACTGATAATGGATCGCTGTTTGCAGCCTCTCACTTTCAACAACTAGCAGCTGATCTAGGAATCACTCACTATTTCAGTTCTGTTGAACACCCGCAAACAAATGGGTTAGCTAGGCCGCCAACAGAACCATCTTGGATGGAATCAAAAAGAAACTTGGTAACGCAGCCGGTACTTGGGCGGATAAACTTCCGAGCGTCTTATGGTCACACAGGACAACTATACACTCCTCAACAGGTGAAACTCCTTTTCGTTTGACATACGGCTGTGACGCAGTCATTCCGATCGAAAAGCGAATCCCTACCTTTAGGACGCTTGAACGTCCTTCAGAAACTAACGACCATTTGCTCAGCGAGGAGCTCATTTTACTTGAGGAAATTCGAAAAAATGTTGCAGCTCATGAAAGAAAAATAAAGGAACGGCAAGCTCGAGAGTACAACAAGAAGGTTCATCCACGAAGTTTTGAAGTTGGAGACTTGGTCCTTCGCCGAGTAGACATCGGAAAAGGAAATGCTGGAGTTGGAAAATTGAAGCCAAAGTGGGAAGGTCCATACCGGGTGACGGCTAAATCTGGAACTGGTGCTTACAAATTGGAAACTCTCTCGGGCACAGAAATCAATAACAGCTGGAACGTGGCCAACCTCAGAGCTTATTACAGCTAAGCTCCTATTTTATTTTTCACTTTTGTTTACAGACAGGTTAGTCTATTGCTCATAATTGTTTAGGTTGAATAAACGAAGGTTAACTTCCTTCTTAGATTACAGATAAATTGTTAGGAATTATTTAGCAAATGAGCAATTTCTTCTTTGTATTCTTTTATCAATGAAATTCTTCAGTTTCTTTGAAATTCACTTATTTATGAACATTGTGAAACGACATACGACTCATTTGGTTCGGCTAGCCACCGAGCGAAATCGAGAAATAGCTCTTTACGAGAGTTCAATAACGTATTCATAGAACGCCCGAATACAGGAAATTACTTTCCTTATTTCGCGATCCGAGGGTCCCGCTTCGGCTAAAGTCGGCGATCTGAGTTCTGCTCACAATCAATTATACACGAATTTGCAAACTCTATTTTCAGAATTCTATCTAGGTAAGTATTACGGGTCACGTGGCAGACGAAATCAAAAAATAACGAAAATACACCACGTAACATAGTTTGCATACACAGCAAATTAATATAAATTCAGTGAAAGGTAAAGAAAATTGTTTGAAACAGTTAAGAAATAACGCTCGAATACAACGAGCAACAAAAAGATAAAGAAAATTGTTCAAAACAGATAAGGAACAACGCTCAGATACAACGAGCAACAAAAACCGACCATCAGAACTCAAACTCATTCCTCAATATCAGACAAAACAATATTGGAATCGTCAAATTCAGGGGCTTCAGTCAGTTCAACGAGAGGATTAGGCAGATCCCCTGCTTGCAAATCAACCTCGGCCTGGGTTTCAATATCAATCAGCTTCCCATTTTCGACAGTGTGAATGGGATGAGCTCCGACCACCCTAAACTCGGTTTCAGGGTTCAGAATTTGAATTTGCTTAATTGCCGAGACGAAAGAATCATCAACACTCTTGCTCCAATTGTAAAAATTAGTCGCTGCCTTTTTCTTATGAAGAAGAGCTTTCTCCTTCAATTTATGAGCAACAACAGCAGACTTCTCCACTTCAGACTTCAGCTCGTCCACCTTCTGTTGGTTTATCTGCATTTCCTTCTTCAGTGCCTCCTCCACCTCCTTCTTCTTGTCCTCTGCAGCTTTTTGTGAAGTTTACAAAGAATCTCTCTCCTTGATCAGCTCGGATTTGTCAGCTTTCAAATTCTCTAATTCATTTTTCACTCGGACCAGTTCGTCCAAAAGACTAGCCTCTTGAGCAGCAGACATCTCTCGAGCCTATTTTTGTTCAACATTAAAACCAGAAAAAAGATCTCCCGACTGCTTGGCTAAAAAGTAAGTAAGGTTGGCACTTCGAAGAAGATACTTCGTCAAAGTCATATTACAACGTGACCACTCATTGGCAGTAAGAATACCAAACCGAGAATGGTCAGATTCGGGGCAGACATACTTGGGAAACCTCTCATCTAATTCTCGGTCCCAAATCGAAGTTTCTGGTGGAGTCGCAGCAGAAGAGGGAGCAGTAGCAGCTCTAGTACTTGTCCCCTCAGCCCTCGGATTAGCCCCTTCCGACACCTTTTCCTTGCCTTTATCCACCCTTCGGTGTCTAGTTTGTTGTTGAGGGGGTGAAGAGACTTGAACTTGACCGCTCGGGCCCAATGAAACTGTGGCAGCAACAGCAACCACATTAGAAGTCGGCCGAGGAGATGCCTCGGCTGGTGAAGTAGTAGGAGCAGAAGTACTTAAGCTTGGGGTGCTCAAGTTAGAAGACCTGGAAGCTACGCTCGTCGCAGGGGTTTTCCTCTTCTTTCCCCCTTGGAGCAAAGAAGCCATTCGGGAAGCCATTTTTTCTGCAAAGAAAAATTGGTTAGCTTCAAATAAATCACAAATATAATAGCAGAAAGAAAACAGATTACCAAGTTCAGCTTTGACATCCGATGAAGGGATATTCACGATATCTTTTGTTTCTATCATTCCATTGTTTTTCAAATAACTCTCAACAGCTCGGCACACCTCTTTCTCGTATTCAGCAAGCTCTTTCCAATCTGACGCATATGATGTGATCGATCGGTTGAAAAAACTTGCACTGCACTGAAGAGGAAATCGAGGGATTGGTCGCCTTTCCCCAGGACGAGTAAACCAGCAGACACCGTTGCCAACAAAATTATATTTGAAAAAGTAAGGTTTAAACCCCTTCCAAGACTCGGAATATTTAGTGAAAAGAGCATATCCATTGCGGGACTTCAAGGAAACCCAAGGTCGCCTTATAGATCCTTTCTCAAAAGTATTGCATTGAGGGGCAAACAGATAGAAAAAAATGGGAAGAGTTCAAGACCACCCCATGGCCGAACAAACTTGTTGGAAACCCCTTACAAAAGCCCAACCGTTCGGATGAAGTTGGGAAGGAGCCACTTTTAAGGTACTCAAAACACCTATCTCAAAGTCAGTAAAGGGCATTCTAATCCCTAGTCGAGTAACCACCTCTTCATAAAAATAGAAACCAGGACTACCCTCTGGAATTTGAGTGCAGATCCTTTCGTTTAAACCTGTTAGAACCTACAATCGGTGGTTGAAACAAATAGGAACACTAGGAGAACACCTAGAAGGGGGGGTTGAATAGGTGTTATAGAAACTTTGAAAGATTTTCGCAAGAAACAAATCTAAACGATTAAAACCAATGAAAATCTATCAATTAACAAATATTATATGATCAGAGATTAAGCGGAAACAATCAACACCAATATTCTTATTGATTCACCTAGGTTATGAAAATGATTTTCCCCAAATTAATTTGAACAATAAAGATTCAATTCAATCAAATATAGAAAAATCACTTTTTCTAGGTTTTCAATCAAGAACACAATTAAAGACTTGAATTGTAAAGAGTTAAGGGTTTAGAGATACGACACAGTGATTTATCCTGGTTCACTTTCATCCACTTGAAAGCTACTCCAGTCCCCTCTTCAACCAAGAGAGATTCTTCACTATGAGGAATTAGAGTTTCTCAAATTACAAGTAAATGCCTCACAAGACTTCCTTCTTGCTAGCCTACAAGAGATACCACACCCTTGCCTTGTAATCCTATTGATGATCTAATCTAACCTCTTCTCTTGCTTGCCAAATCCCCTCAACAAGACTTCCAATGCTTGCTTTACTACAAGACTTCCAATTGCTTGTTCTTCAACAAGGCTTCCAAGTGCTTGATGAAATGCCTCACCAAGGCTTCCAATATAACTTTGCTTGATTCACAAAATCAAGTCTTCCTTTGTTGTAGATAGCTTGCCTTTTGCAAAGATTACAACTCAAATGAAAAACAATAACAATCCTATGAATCTCTTTCAAAAGCTATGAAATATCAACATGAGAGATTCAAGGTTCTTGATCAAAGAATGTAAAAATGAAAGCTTTGATCTTGAGAGAGTGAGAGAGAATAGTGTGGCTTTGATTCTTTGTAAAATTGTGTATCAAAATGATTCTAGTTGATAGAAATGATTAGGAAAAGGTTTATATAGAATACCCAAAAGTTGGAGCAACTTAGAATAGCTTTTGAGAAGTGAAAAACGTATTTAAAACAGTTACAGACCCTGTTTACTCGAGTAAAATAAGTGTTAATCGATTAATACGAAAGCAAGATAATTTTCACTCGAGTGAGACCAAAAATACTCGAGTAAAGGTGCAGATAATCGATTATCAAAAGTTTGTTAATCGATTATCTGTTCAAAATACACTGTTAATCAATTATCAAAATCTGTTAATCGATTATTAACATTAAAAATCACTTAAAACTTGTTTTCTAAAAAACTAAACCTTTTCTTTCAAACCTTTAAGCCACCTATTGATTTTAGGCAAAGTGAATACTCAAAATATAATATAATCATGCAATCAAAAGAGATTCACTACCCTCTAATAAACTCTACCCAAACTCATAAACTAAAAGACTTGTGAGGCAAAAGATAAAACATTAAAACACAAACTACCAAACTAAGTCTTCATGAGTTGGCTCTCTCTTCATAACTTGATGTTTGTTGTTGCTTGTTGAGCTTGATCTTGATCAACACATTTGTAGCTTGTTCAAAACCTTTTGACATTTATCAAAACATTCTTCATGGATCTTACAATCTCCCCCTTTTTGAAAATGACAAACATGTTTTGAAATTATGAAGTTCATTGAAGTTGTTGATGCTTGAACCATTTGATCACTTTGTGAGACTCTTGCTCCCCCTCAATTAATGCTTTTGACATTTGAATCTAATTGAGATAAAAGCTTGATTCTCCCCCTATCTTCAACAACTTTGCTCAACCTACATAAAAACAACAAAACAACCTTTCTCCAAACATACTATTTCATTTCATTTCTCCCCAAAATGGTCAAAAAAACATAATATTTCTCCCCTTATTCAAAACATAATATTTCTCCCCCTTTGGCATCATCAAAAAGAAATATATACCAATTGAAATAAAAGATCTAAGCCAAAATAGAGAAATTAATGAGATATAACAACCAAAGCATGATAATCATCTAATGATTACTCAATGATATCAATTATAACAAATTGTATACCAATAACATTATACTAATTGAAAAACAATTGTAAGAATTTGATACCAATAGTATTTTCTCAATAGTATAAACAATATCACATTATAAGAAATAATATCAATTGAGAGAACTATGAGCAATATCCAACAATATCAAATTTAAAATACCAATTGTATAATATCAAATGTTACCAATTTGTAGGATTTTCTCCTTAATACCAATTGAAGAAGCAAATGAATGAATATCACATGAAAGTCCTTTTGCTCTTCAATCATACCTACAAAAACAATCATGCTTTGCTTTTTGGTATCCAAATGATTTTGGATCCATTTTTGTTAGTGTAGGGACTTTCACCCTTTTTCACCCAAACAAAATCTCCTTTAGGTATACCATGCACTTTAATATAACACACATTTGAAGTATGTCCATGAGTACCACAATAGAAACATGTTGGTGCATTTGAAAAA
Organism: Crotalaria pallida; assembly: GCA_037953625.1. Taxonomy (NCBI): domain Eukaryota; kingdom Viridiplantae; phylum Streptophyta; class Magnoliopsida; order Fabales; family Fabaceae; genus Crotalaria; species Crotalaria pallida. Next base: position 35,046,521 of record CM075655.1, on the reverse strand, counting down.
TCAACCTTTGAAAAATCAACAACATTTCTATGAGATTTACTCTTAGCATTAGTATAACCCAAACCAAACTTGTTTGAATTTTCTCTTTGAAAATTTAACAATGTGCGCAATCTAATATCACCATTTGTGAAACTTGCAAGCTTATTTTTCAAAATAGCATTTTCATCCTTAAGCAACTTGCAATCCTCACAATCAACCACATTATTCAATCTACTAGCACAATCACAAGTAGAATTATCAATGATAAGATGCAAAGTCTCATTGTCTAACTTAAGGTCATCAACTTGCTTTTGAAGATCTAAAATCTTTTGTTGATGTTCCTCAATGAGCTTCTTCCTATCAATATTTTTCTTAGCTAATTTCTTGAGATGTTCATGCATTTCTTCATAAGCATTATATAACATTTCATAATTTGAAGAAATTTCGGATTTAGTAAGACTTACATCGCATTCGTCACTTTGCTCACTTGATTCATCATTTGAGCTTTCCTCTTCATGTACTTGAGCTATCAAGTTGAGACAAGCGGCATGTTCATCATCCGAAGAACTACTAGTTGTGCTTTTCTTGTCTTGTTCATCATCACTATTCCAAACTATGTATGCCCTTTTGTGTTTTGCATTTTTCTTCTCTTTCTCCTTCTTCTTGAGATACTTAGAGCATGAGTACTTAAGATGACCGGGCTTTCCACATTCATGGCAAACTACACCTTCTTTTGAAGTCTTTGTCTTGTAGTGTGGGGAATTCTTCTCTTTACTTTTGTCCTTGTTCAACCTTCCTTTTCTCCTTAGAATTTTATTGAACTTTCTTAGTAGAAGCTTCATCTCCTCTTCATCAATATCCGAATCGGAATCTTCATTATCATCATCATCGGAACTCTCTTCCTTTTGATATGACCTTTGAGCTTTAAGAGCAATTCCTTTTCTTTCTCCATACTTGACCGATTCTTCATGCTTATGCAAACGTTGAAGCTCCATTTCATGTTCTTGTAACTTTCCGAAAAGTGTTGCTAAGTCCATTGTGTCCAAGTCCTTTGATTCAATATTTGCGGTAACCTTGGGTTGCCATTCCCTACTTAGACATCTTAAAACTTTGTTAACAAGTTCACAATTCACGAAAGTTTTACCAAGAGCAATGAGATGATTAACAATATGAGTAAAACGCTTTTGCATAAAACATATAGATTCATTAGGCAACATACGAAACAATTCATATTCATGCATCAAAGAATTTAATCTAGCACGCCTAACTTCACTAGTGCCTTCATGTGTGACTTGCAAGGTGTCCCACATTTCTTTGGCATCACGACATTGGGAGACTCTAAAGAACTCATCATAAGATAGAGCGGAGGTGATGATATTCTTAGCTTTTAAATCATATTGAATTTTCCTTTTATCATCATCGGTCCACTTATCTTTGGGAGTTAGTGTAAACACACCTTCTACATTTTTTGAGGGAATATAAGGACCATTTTCAATGGCTTCCCAAATGTTCACATCTATGGCTTCTATAAAGATTCTCATCCTAATTTTCCAATAACCATAACCCTCTCCACCAAACATAGGAGGGCGATTTATTGAAGCACCTTCACCACCAAAAGGATTCGTAGAACCCATTGTAGTTTCCTCAAGGATCTTAACGAAAAAGCTCTATGCTCGTGTCTTTCGACCGAGCTCTGATACCAATTGTTAGAACCTACAATCGGTGGTTGAAACAAATAGGAACACTAGGAGAACACCTAGAAGGGGGGGTTGAATAGGTGTTATAGAAACTTTGAAAGATTTTCGCAAGAAACAAATCTAAACGATTAAAACCAATGAAAATCAATCAATTAACAAATATTATATGATCAGAGATTAAGCGGAAACAATCAACACCAATATTCTTATTGATTCACCTAGGTTATGAAAATGATTTTCCCCAAATTAATTTGAACAATAAAGATTCAATTCAATCAAATATAGAAAAATCACTTTTTCTAGGTTTTCAATCAAGAACACAATTAAAGACTTGAATTGTAAAGAGTTAAGGGTTTAGAGATACGACACAGTGATTTATCCTGGTTCACTTTCATCCACTTGAAAGCTACTCCAGTCCCCTCTTCAACCAAGAGAGATTCTTCACTATGAGGAATTAGAGTTTCTCAAATTACAAGTAAATGCCTCACAAGACTTCCTTCTTGCTAGCCTACAAGAGATACCACACCCTTGCCTTGTAATCCTATTGATGATCTAATCTAACCTCTTCTCTTGCTTGCCAAATCCCCTCAACAAGACTTCCAATGCTTGCTTTACTACAAGACTTCCAATTGCTTGTTCTTCAACAAGGCTTCCAAGTGCTTGATGAAATGCCTCACCAAGGCTTCCAATATAACTTTGCTTGATTCACAAAATCAAGTCTTCCTTTGTTGTAGATAGCTTGCCTTTTGCAAAGATTACAACTCAAATGAAAAACAATAACAATCCTATGAATCTCTTTCAAAAGCTATGAAATATCAACATGAGAGATTCAAGGTTCTTGATCAAAGAATGTAAAAATGAAAGCTTTGATCTTGAGAGAGTGAGAGAGAGAATAGTGTGGCTTTGATTCTTTGTAAAATTGTGTATCAAAATGATTCTAGTTGATAGAAATGATTAGGAAAAGGTTTATATAGAATACCCAAAAGTTGGAGCAACTTAGAATAGCTTTTGAGAAGTGAAAAACGTATTTAAAACAGTTACAGACCCTGTTTACTCGAGTAAAATAAGTGTTAATCGAGTAATACGAAAGCAAGATAATTTTCACTCGAGTGAGACCAAAAATACTCAAGTAAAGGTTCAGATAATCGATTATCAAAAGTTTGTTAATCGATTATCAGTTTAAAATACACTGTTAATCAATTATCAAAATCTGTTAATCGATTATTAACATTAAAAATCACTTAAAACTTGTTTTCTCAAAAACTAAACCTTTTCTTTCAAACCTTTAAGCCACCTATTGATTTTAGGCAAAGTGAATACTCAAAATATAATATAATCATGCAATCAAAAGAGATTCACTACCCTCTAATAAACTCTACCCAAACTCATAAACTAAAAGACTTGTGAGGCAAAAGATAAAACATTAAAACACAAACTACCAAACTAAGTCTTCATGAGTTGGCTCTCTCTTCATAACTTGATGTTTGTTGTTGCTTGTTGAGCTTGATCTTGATCAACACATTTGTAGCTTGTTCAAAACCTTTTGGCATTTATCAAAACATTCTTCATGGATCTTACAAAACCCACTGGACTAATGGAGTATAAGTTCCCAGCATTATCACCAGGACATGGTAGAACTATAGCCCGGGTTTGCTCTAGTGAGTCTTCTGTTGAAAGCTCGGATTGAGTACCAAGAACCTCTCGGTCCACCCAATCGTATTGAATCGCATCTGGTGGAAGTGGGTAGAGTTCAGGATTAGTAATACACTTTCTCTTCATACCTGAGGAAAAGGGGGCACAATTGGAGTCAGAAGCAGAAAAACTTGATTATTTCGGATCAAATACTTATGGTTACGGTCGGTTGGGGAACACCTCCCTTTCTGGGCAGAATTTCCCCAAACCAACTAAAATGTCTAATACCTCTCTGTTGCTTCCTTAACCTCTTCTGTTCTACCATCTCGGCAATCCTATAATGAATCACACCCTGTCTGAAATCTTTCAAAGTCCGAGGAAAACGCATGGCTATCGGTTTTACACAAATATCTGGGTTTCCTCCTTTATGTGTTCTTGGTACATCAGAGTTTACAGATTCCTCACTCATGATTAACGCAGCTTCGGTACCAACCCTAAGAAGTTAAGTGCAGCAAAATGTAAAACAAACCTAAAGAATACTACGGCGATCGCTCAGCAAACGTTAAAGAGGGGTAAAGAATTTCGAAAGGCAAAGGGGTGTACTAAAACAGTGAATGAGGGTGTTCGAACCCTAGAAAAATCTTTTCAAAATCAGGGAAGAAGGACCAGAGCCAATGCATAAAAAAGAAAGTTCTAAGCACATATACACAGCAGATGGCAGAAACAGTCGCATGCAAAGAATCTTAAACATCAAAGAAGAAAGAGAAAATCGCCAGAAAAGAGAAGAAAGGTTTGTTACCTGTTAGTGACGAACGACCAAGAAACCAAAGAGAAATCAAGACCAAAGAGATGGAAATGCACTTGATGTAGAGAAGAGAAACTTGGCAAGAACTCCTTTGAAGAACCCTGGCTTCGATGATCAAAATCTCAGAAAAATGATGAAAGAAGAAGAGAGAGAAGAGCTTGAGAGGTTTCTAGAGTTCCGTTTGAAATGAATTGTGAAAACCGCTCTTTGAAATTCGTTTTAGAACTTCCCTCCACTATCTCAAAGACTTGGGCCGAATCAGGAAAAGCCCATTTTTGATGAAACTAAATACGTGGCACATCCAGCGAGTTTGAAATCATAACGTTCCATTTCCCGGTAAAGTGAAGGACACGTGTAAGCACAAGTAGAATTGAAGGGTCACTTTTGGGTCAATCAAACGACAACTCTGATAAAAGCACTAAGATGCTCGGGCATCTCTTTCCATCAACAAAGTTCGGTCGAAAAACAGTTCGCTCGTCTCATTAACTCGGCAGGGCTCAAATCACCCAACCGAGCTTGGGGGGCTTATGTAGTGGACCTTTAATAGACCGAGCATTTCCCGACCAAAGCTACCTTGGTCCGACCAGTTAAACACTGAAACAAGGCATACGGTCGGAAAATTACACCAAGCAAACTGGGTTTCTACAGAGAGGTCGCACGCTAATGAGATTAAACCCGAGCACAGGATTTTCATCCTTATCTTTATCACTCACAATCTCATCAAAGCCTAACTACCTCTCCTGGATTCCCACGACTCTTGGTTAGATAAAACAGTATTGGATTAAGTTTATCACTTACGGGATTTATGGATATGATCTTATCATATCCACTACGAGTCCTACTTGCATTCTTCCTCTTCAGAAGGCTTATCGAAACGGCCCACAACTCACAAGTAATCCCCTATAAGAACCACCATGCTATAGGGGCTAAGGTACGTCTTCTCATCCCTAAGTTGACACTTGCACACACTTTGTTGACTAGGGAGAACCTGATTATCCCAACTGGATATTCAGAAATCCTAAGAGTCCTACATTAATCTCTTTGCTGGGATCATTCTTCGAAGTTTCTCCATAGCTTCAAGGTTGATCTTGGTTAAGGACACAACAATAAGGAATGATGGAAGACAAGTTGTTGTATTGTAATAAGTTAAAGTATTATGAACTACCTGATGATTTATAGATAGATTACATAGTTGAGGATAATGTAATATAATTGCAAATTAAGGATACAAAGGCTATTATAAATCTTAAAGATATGTATTGAATGTGAAATATAAGAATGTGCTAGCCGAGAATTGAACCAATACTAATTAATATAATGCTAAAGGAAATGATACTAAGGTGATTAACAAAAATAAATGGAATGAAAGTAATAAACTTATGAATTCTATAATTCTTTTGAGACACATTTAAATCTAATAACTTAATAATTTGATAATTTAAAATTTTATATGTCTCCTTTATTTATTTTCAATTCTTAATTTCTATTCTATTATGAAAAGATGTTTACTCCCTTGTGGTTTAACATTTTAGCTATGAACTAGAGTTTCATGATGGTGAAGGTCAAAGGAAAAGAACTCGATCCTACCATAGTTGATTCCATGTTGTAAATCCCAAATTTTTAACAAATAAATTGTAATATGAACATTGTATTTAAAGATAATTATATTACATTTTCTTTTATTAAATTGGGATGTTACAATAATTCTTGAGGTTGGGGAAGGAGTAATCTTGGCTGTTCTAAGAGTGCAAGGGAGTGGGGGTTGAGTTTAGTGTTGAAAATTTTAGCTTTTCCATGATTGTTCATGACTTAATCCTCTTTGGAGTTGGTGCGCGCCTAGGCGCATCATGGCTGGCGCCTGAGCGCGCGCGAGTCTCCTCCTGCGCACCAGATTCTGTGCGCCAGCAAGCATCCGCCACGCACCAGATGGTGTGTTCCCTTGGTGCCAGTTTTCGCACCAGTGGGTGCACTTAGGCGCGCCAGACTTGCGCCTGGGCGCACCACTGTAAAAGTTTTTCTTTTTTCATTTTTTTAAGCCTTTAATCCTTTTTCTTAGACATAAAATGTTTGGGAAAAATTTTAATAACTAAGTTAAATAAATTTTACTTGCGAATAAAATTTCGGAATGTTACAACAGGGACTAACGTGGATGATTTTTTACAAAGTTAGGGACCTAAGAGCATTTTTATTAATTTCAGGAACTAAAGTGAAAGTGCTATGTAAATTCAGGGACCAAAGTGACAGTTTTACTCATTTCTATTTCTATTTCAACAACATTGTATATTCAGATACCAACCCTTTATGCATAACCACGAGTTCAAATCCTCATGAGGATAAAATCTCAGTATTTTTTATTTTACCAGAATTTTTTTTATTTATCTCTACTTTAGCATTTGGGAATGCTTAATTCTCACATATGGTACGTGACATTATTATCAAGGCAAATTTTAATTATCAACATGAGTTGGGATGAGTGGTAAGTGACTCGATCTCGCTTAAATAATGTCTCGAATTCTTTTTTTCTTTTAATGCAAAAAATTCATGTTGGGAAACTCGCTTATCATAGTCAGGCATACAACTTGGTTAGAATCCGGATATTCCGATCTCAAAATTTCCAGACCATTGCTTTATGGTTTGGTCCACGATCTCATTATTTTTTAGACCGTTAAGACCGGACCGGATCGATTACATAAAAATTAAAAAAAGAAAAAAAAACATTGTGTACTCTATTGTAACTCTATGTTATATTTAATTTTGAATTTATTGTCTTCTTATCTACACTTTGTAATACTCAATTGATTTGAATCTATATATTATATGCATATGTTCATGTATTGATGCCTATATGCATATGTAGATTATAAACATTCAGGGAGGGTTACAGCATTGTTTTTCCCCATGTTCTGATATGTTTTTATAAATTTCATCTTTTCATTTCTTCACAGTGTTTAGGATTGGAAAATAAATAGTTATTGGGCCAAGGCCCGTTAATAAGGAAGCAAATGGAAAGGAGAAACTTCAAATGGCCCATAAGGATTATTTCAACCCAAGGCAAGACCTCATATTAACAATGGTAGAAAACGTGGAAGCGTCCTCTGGTCAGAGCGTCCTCAAACCACACCATCCCTCTGAAGCTAAACAAGGACCTGGTAAATCACTTCTCCTTGGGCCCAACGCTCAACCAGCCATGTCAATCAGAATACCATAAATAGGAAAGATACCATTTCACTCAAGTGCCAAATGTAGTATGCCAGGGAAGAAGATGCCATTTCACTCAAGAAGGAAAAGGTACTTTTCATCTCCCCTACCAAGACTGAAGAAAGCAACGACCAGTAGGCAATGGAGGGAAGATCACAGTGTCCAGCAGACAAAGAGAGAGCCAAACTTGAAGACCAAGACATAAGCCTTCTATATAGAGATCACCACTGATGACAAAAGGTAGAGGCCAACAGAAACCAATACAAGCAAAAACCAGTACACAAAAATACAACAACGACACACTTAGAATGGAGAAATCCTAGAGAGTCTTGAGGGAGACAAACTGAGAGCGTCCTACGAAAACTTATCATTTTTCATTGTATCTTCTTATAATTGCGCCCTCTCTCTCTTGTATTTCCTCTCTCAGTGAAAGTAATAAAATGAGGCCTTGATTTCACAAAGTTTACGAACCCATCTCTTTTATTTTTGCATTCTCGTTATTTTCTTTGCAAAATATAAAATCTTGGCAGAAACACACAGCAACAACAATAATAAGGATTTTATTTAAAAAAAATTAATTGCTAAGTACCATTTATAAACAGTCTATTTATAAAAAATATCATTATTTATATGTTCTAAATAGATCGGACCGAACCGAATCGGACCATTTATGAAAATATGATCCGATCTGGTCTGATCTTCGTATACAAAAAATATCTGGATCAAACTAGATTGGACCATATTAATTTAATTGATCCGATCCCTAATATCCATCAAAGATCAAACCGTTACACCCCTACTTATAATGACAAAATCTAGCATACCTAATTGTGAAGCAATTTGGATGCAATCATCATAAATAGAAAATCAAAACTATATTCTTTAAAATCACATTATAATTAAATAAAATCCAGTGCATTGCACGTCCTAAAAACTAGCTAGTAATATTCCTAAGGTTTATTTAACATTTTAGTCTCTAAACTTAGATGCTCTTTTAGAATTGGTCCTTAAACTTTTTTTCCGATGCTTTGGGTCCCTGAACTTTGTTTAATTTTTATAAATGGTCCTTTCGTTACTTAAGTGATGATATAGACGACGACATGTCACGCCACTTTCACAATATCGTCGAGTGACAAATTATGTAGAGCCACGGGACACTACATGATTTTTTTTTATTAAAAAAATAATTTCTTTTAAAATTTATTAAAGGATTCGATTTTCTTTAAAAAAAATACATTTTTTAATAAATTTTGATATTTTTTTTTAATTTAAAAAGTTCATGTGGCATCATCTGGCACGTTACCTATCAATGTGGCGAATGTGACATGACATATCCTCGGTCATATCACCACTTAAGTGATGAAATGATCATTTCCAAAATTTGAGCAAAGTTTAGGGACTCAAAGCATCGCAAAAAAAGTTTGAGAACCAATTCAAAAAAAACATCTAAGTTCGGGGACTAAAAACATAAACAAGCCTATTCTTGACCAGTGCTATTCTTGACCAGTGCTACCAAAGTATGCATTCCCGATTCCTTTCTTGACCAGCTAAAAACCTCCCAGAGTGAGCAAACAAGAAAGGAATAAACTGTTGTGGGATCACAGAATCAGAGAGGAAATATTCTGTTAAATATAAATTTTCTTCTATAATAACTCAAAATATATTTTTAATCTGGAGCATGATTAAATTGGTAAGCATGTATATATAAGTTCTTTGTTGCTCTGTACGAAACGCATGTAGTTTTATATGTTTTTTAGTTGTTAGTCTATTCAAGTTTTGTTGATTTCCTGTTGGGTTAAGATTCTCTTAAAATGTACGCACATCTACAAACGGTTTATGTTCATTTGACTTTTTCTTGTAAAACAATTTGGTTAATTTTTATATCACTGCGTCATTAACAATAAGTGCATATTCTTATATATAAAGGCTTAAGTTACCCCTAGCACTTGCACTCTTTAATACTTTTTTAAAATATGTATTGGAAACCTTAATTTGAACCTTAATTTCATAGAGGAGCTAGGGATGAAAATTTGTATCAAAATTTTGGATCCTGGTAGGGCTGTCCTATTTGGGAGCCCGTGCAGTTAGGGCTGAAAATTTTACTACTTGAGCTTAATTTAGATCATCTTTACTCAGTTTGAAAAGAAATAATTTGGTTCGAAACTCGATTTAAGTTTATAACGAACTATTTTTTTCAACTTGAACTTGATTTGAGTTTGCGAACTATTCAGCTCGATTCATTAGTAAGAATAGATTCAGTTTATTATGTCTAACAAATATACTAACCAAATACATTGTCCGCGTAAGACAGCGCAGTTGGTGGCTGCAGGGACACTTAGGATTTCCCTCTCCCCAGGTCATGGGTTCTAGTCCCGGACCTCCCATGTAAACAAAAAAAAAATGTCTAACAAATACACTAACCAAAGTTTTTACCATGATTTTTATAGTCTTATGAGATAGATAGTTCAAAATTAGGCTCATAGATTTTGTAATCTAAAATTTTACATATTACATACAAACACATATATATTATCGAATCAGCTCATAAATCTAACAAGTCGAACTATATATGATTCAAATTCAACTCGTTTATTTAACAAACTCAAGTCTCAAACTAATTTCAAACTACTCTCGACTCATTGTCATCCCTAGGAACATGAGAAAATTCCTCCCCGTAGGCGATTTGGGTATGGAACAGGATAACCTCCACCACCTAGGGATTTCCTCAAAGAAAAATATACTACAAAATTTATATATATATATATATATATATATATATATCTTATTTGAGTTTTCTATATTTATTATTAGCAAAAGTGCTCGTTTGATCCTTTATCTTATTTATTTGTTTCAAAATGGTTTCTTAGCTTTTTTTTTTTGTCTCATTTTGGTCTCTTAATTAACTTGATTGTTTGTTTCACTTTAATTCATGACGTTAATTTTTAGCATATTCAATTAGCTCCTAACAAGATATGCTAAAAACTATCATTAAGACCATCAAATTAGGACAAACAATAAAATTAAGTGATCAAAATGTGAAAAAAAAGATAATAAACTATTTTAAAACAAATAAATAAAATGAGAAACCAAAATATTAGATTTACCTTTATTATAATTTCATTGATGAAAGTGACTTGATTTGAGGAGATCGGAGAGTGGTTGAACTCTATGTTTCAGACATATTTATTTTGATAATTATTTTTTTTTTCAATTTATAGGATTTTAGTTACTGTTTCTGTTTCATAAGAATTATAAAAATTAATAAAATGATTTGTTTTAAATTAAAGTTAAAGTAATTAATAAAAAGTATAAATTATAAATTTTTAATTGTAATTGATTGATCAATGTAAAATGTATTAAGGTCAAAGGGGAAAAATTGTGATTTGGCACCTAATTTTTTTAATTCTGTTTCTATATTATTCTTTTTTAAGTAAAAACCAATTCAGTAAATTGAAAAAAAAAAAAGAGAGACACAAAGGGAAAAGCAACAGAAAGAAGCTAAGATGAGAAAGAGTAATTATCACTTATATCCTCATCCTTTATGGTGCATCCTAGCTCTCAGATTTTGATGTCGCAGAATTATTTCAACATCGGCCCCCTCAAATGTAGAATGACAGTATGACACCCACCTTACTCCTAGTCAGTCACCCCTAGCTAGTGGGCGGATCTCCATGCAAATCATATTCTAGTCATTATCACCTAGCACACAATTTAAGGTTAAGGACTAAGTCATTGTTATATGTGTGAATTCAATGCTCCTAATTATGTGGATTATGTTTTGATGATAACAAAATAATTAACAAATCATGCCTTGAAGATATTGCAACATCAACAAGAAGTCAAGAAAAGAAGACAAGTGCCCAATCATTCTCAATCAAATATTAATTGTAAATTTCTAACTTATGTTGAGAGTGGTTGAGAGTGGGTAGAAATAGTTAGTCTCTTCTAGGAATAAATTTTTATATGTTTATTAAGTTGAGATTGACCAAAAATTAATACTTGAGAGGAAAAATAAAATTGAAAAATAATTTTTCCCATATCTGATCAAAATACTCGAGTATTTTGATAAAGACTCGAGTATATACTCGAGTATTTATAGAAAAACTCGAGTATTTGTGCCAGGTCAGCAATTATGACCGTTAGTCTTGTTCGTGCACCAATTCACTCGTGACCGACCAAAAAGACTCGAGTATTTACCAAAAGACTCGAGTATTTTTGTCCAGTCAGCAAAAATGAACGTTGGAGAGACTCAAAAACTGAATTGAGGGCATTTGAGTCTCATCCAACCCCAAGAGAGTATTCAGAACCTTATTGTAAAATTTCTCTTTGAATTTGTGCAAGAACAAACAAGACAACAACACATCATTGATTCAAGCTTTCTTAATTTCCTCTTCTCAAGTGTTAATTCCCAAAAAGCTCAACTTCTCACTCATATTGTCATTTTATTCCAAGTTGAGTTTTTAGGCCTCAATTCTTACATTGAGCTGTGCTTATTTGTGCTAATCCATTGTGAGATTAGTAATACACATACAAAAAGCTTGATTATTCAAAGTCTTGGATTGTTCCCAAGCAAACCCTAAGTGGCTTAGGGTGTTGGAAGTCTTGAGAGGTTTTCAAGCACAAGACTAGGAAGTTCCTAGCCCGGTGGAGTTTCTTGAAGGGAGTTCAAGGAAGCTTTGTGAAGAGTTCTTCAATCACCGGAATCAAATTGGGGTAGAAATCAAGAGTTTGGTACACTCTTGAAAGGGTTAGGTTGAGTGAGGCCATTCTCAAGCAATCCTTTGTAATTTCTAACAATTTGATTATTAGTAGAAACTCCTAAGTGATTAGGAGGACTGGATGTAGCTCATTGTTGGAGTGAACCAGGATAAAATTGCTTGAGTGTTGGTTTATTGCTTTTAATCTACTTTCTAGCTCAATAGACTTAAGTCATTTCAATCAATTAGGATTTATACAATTAGGTAGCAAGTTCAAGGAATCTTTGTGTTTAAAAGTTATTTAGATTGCTTGCTATTCTGTTGGATAAGTTCCTGTTTATTATTGAATTGATTTGAGTTAAATTGCTGAATTTTCGTTTCTGGTTTTTCTGCTATCTGATAGGAAAAACTCGAGTATTTCAGAAAAGACTCGAGTTGTTCATCACTGAAAAACTCGAGTATTTCACAAAAGACTCGAGTCTTTTGTGTCTGATTCCAGAAAATTCAGTCTTAGCTCCATTCTTCAATTATCAATCGAAATATTTGGTATTAGTGCTTCAAAATACTATTCACCCCCCTCTAGTATTTGCTTAGCCCGCTTGTTGGTTTCCAACAAGTGGTATCAGAGCTCGGTCGAAAGATCGAGTGTAACAACTTTTTCGAAAAAGATCCTTTTGGAAACTTAATGGGCTCTAGCAATAACTTTGGTGGAGAAGGAGCTTCAATAAACCGTCCTCCACTATTTAATGGTGAAGGATATGTTTATTGGAAAACTCGCATGAAAGTTTTTATTGAAGCAATTGATATGGATATTTGGGATGCAATTGAAAATGGTCCTTTCATTCCCAAAAAGAAAATAAATGATGAAATTGTTGAAATTCCAAGGAGTAGTTGGAATGATGATGAAAAGAGAAAAGTCTCATTTGATTTAAAAGCTAAAAACATCATCTTTTCGGCTCTATCCCATGATGAATTTTATAGAGTTTCCCAATGTAAATCGGCAAAAGAAATGTGGGATACTTTGCAAGTCACACATGAGGGAACAAGTGAGGTTAGAGATGCAAGATTGAATTCTCTAACTCACGAATATGAATTGTTCCACATGTTGCCAAATGAAACCATTAGTGACTTGCAAAAGCGATTCTCTCACATTGTTAATCATTTGATTTCCTTGGGAAAAGTATTTCGCAATGGTGAAACTACTAACAAAATTCTAAGATGTCTTGATAGGAGTTGGCAACCCAAGGTAACCGCCATCAAGGAATCAAGAGACATAAATAGCATGGACTTAGCCACTTTGTTTGGCAAACTCCAAGAGCATGAGATGGAGCTTACAAGACTTGGGATGCATGAGGAATCGGACAAAAAGAAAAAGAGCATAGCACTCAAAGCTTCAACCAAAGCTACAAAATAAGTTGAAGAATGCTCTACAAGTGGAGATTCCGATGGTGAACCAAATCAAGAAGAATTTGGGATGTTTGTGAAAAGATTCAACAAATTCTTCAAAGGGAAGAAAGGTGGATCTTCATCCAATTTCAAGAGAACCAAAGACTCCAAACAAAGAGAAAAGAGTACTAATGATGGAGTTAAGTGTCATGAATGTGGAGGGGTTGGTCACATAAGAATGGAATGTGCCACATTCTTGAAGAAGAATGACAAGAAGACCCAAGAGACCAAAGGGAAGCGTGCATACATTGTTTGGGATGCACCGGAGAAGAGCAATGAATCATCTTCAAGTAGTTCCGGTGATGAAAATGCAAACCTTTGTCTCATGGCCAAGAACAATCATGAGTCCTCATCAAGAGCTAATCATGGCATGAGTGAAAGTGATGATGAGGTAACCTCTAGTTCTTCTTGTTCCTCTTCAAACTCCATTTCATATGATGATTTGCAAGAAGCCTACAATGAAATGTTAATTCAATTTAAAAGGCTTGCTAAAATTAATAAGGAAAAAGGAAAGAAAATTTTGGAGTTTCAACATGAAATTGATGAATTGCAAAAATCTATAAATGAGTTGAAACTTCAAAATGAATCCTTGGAACTTATTAATTCTAGTCATCAAAGTGATTGTGCAAATCATGAGGAGATTATCACTCCATGTGAGAGATGTGATGAACTTGAAAAAGAAGTGAAAGAGTTGAAAAACAAACTCACAATCTCACATAGTGATAGAAACCTCAACCGGTTGTTGAACTCTCAAAGACATAATCACAACAAAACTGGTTTAGGATATGTTCATAAAAAGGACAAAAAGTACAAGGTGGTTGGAACATTTTCTAAGAAAAACTCATCAAAGAGACCAACTTGTACTTATTGTGGAAAAGTTGGACATATCAACATTGAGTGCCATATTAAGAAGTTTGAAATGAATAAGGGCACTTATATGTGGATTAAGAAGGGAGAAAGTCCCAACACTAACCCTAAGGGACCCAACATTGTTTGGGTACCCAAAGTGAACAAGTGATTTCATTTTGTAGGTGTGTCTTCGAACGGGAAAACAATTATGGTATCTTGATAGTGGATGTTCGAAGCACATGACGGGAGATAAGCGGCACTTCATTGAGCTTACTCCAAAGGAAAAGGGTTATGTCACTTATGGGGACAACAACAAAGGCAAAATCCTTGGTATTGGTAAAATCGGAAACTCTTCAAACTTGATTATTGATAATGTGCTCTATGTTCAAGGATTAGAACATAATCTCTTGAGCATAAGCCAATTATGTGATGTTGGTAATCATGTAGTTTTTACCTCTACCCATTGCCTCATTAAAAGTGACAAAGATGAATCAATCAAATTTGTTGGTAGAAGGTCAAATAATACTTACTTAGTTGATTTGAACAAAGTCACTTCTTTGGTCTCTACTTGTTTAGTGAGCAAAGAAAATGACACTTGGTTATGGCATCGTAGGACCGCTCATATTAATGTAAACCAATTGAAGAAAATACAATCTAAAGATCTAGTAGTTGGTTTACCAAAGCTAAATTTTTCTATTGAAGGTGTTTGTTCTCCTTGCAAGAAATGTAAACAAACTAAAAACACCTTTGGATCAAAAATGGTGATGTCCACATCAAGGCCATTAGAAATGCTTCATATGGACTTGTTTGGACCATCACAAGTAAAAAGCTTTGGTGGCAACTATTATGCATTGGTAATTGTTGATGACTTCTCTAGGTTTACTTGGACTTTATTTTTAACTACTAAGAGTGAGACCTACAAATCTTTTAAACATCATGTCAAACTTTTGCAAAACCAAGTAAATCAAAAAGTAATTAATATTCGAACCGATCATGGTGGTGAATTCGAAAACCACAAATTTGATAGATTTTGTGCTAAAAATGGTATTGAGCATCAATTCTCCGCACCAAGGACTCCGGAACAAAACAGAGTGGTAGAGCGGAAAAATAGGGTGCTAGAGGAACTTGCTAGAACCATGTTAAATGATTCTCAAGTACCTCAATATTTTTGGGCCGATGCCGTCAATACGGCTTGTTATGTTTTAAATCGTATTTTGATAAGGCCCTCTTTGGATAAAACCCCCTATGAACTTTACAAGGGAAGAAAGCCAAATATATCTCATTTTCATGTCTTCGGATGCCAAGTTTTTGTTTTAAATAATGGAAAAGAACACCTTGGCAAGTTTGATTCCAAATCCGATGAAAGCATATTTTTAGGCTATTCTTCTCATAGTAAAGCTTATAGAATTTTCAATAAAAGAACTTTAACTATTGAGGAATCAATTCATGTGGTTTTTAATGAGTCTTCAAAAGAAGATAGTGTTTTATGTGATGTAGTGAAGATGGCATTGTCTTTTCAAAAGAAGAAAAAGAGAGAGAGAATTCAAAAGTTGATGAAGGAGAAGTAAGGGAAGAACTTCCTCCAACTTGGAAATCGGTCAAGGCTCATCCTATAGACAAAGTCATAGGAGATATGTCAAAGGGAGTAATTACTCGTAGGTCTATTCAAAACATTTGCCACTATGTCTCATTTGTTTCTCAAATTGAACCCGATTCAATTAAAAAGGCCATTGAGGATGATCATTGGGTTTTTGCTATGCAAGAAGAATTAAACCAATTTGAAAGAAATGAAGTTTGGGATCTAGTCCCTAAACCCGATGATCATACCATAATTGGTACTAAATGGATTTATAGAAACAAACTTGATGAATCCGGGTTGATTATAAGAAACAAAGCTAGACTAGTAGCTCAAGGGTACAACCAAGAGGAAGGTATCGATTATGATGAGACCTTTGCTCCGGTTGCACGTCTTGAAGCAATCCGAATTTTACTTGCTTATGCTTCAATCATGAAATTCACTTTATATCAAATGGATGTTAAAAGTGCTTTCTTGAATGGGTTTATAAATGAAGAAGTGTATGTCAAACAACCCCCCGGTTTTGAAAATAGTGAATTTCCAAACCATGTTTATAAATTGAAAAA
Source organism: Crotalaria pallida (assembly GCA_037953625.1). Taxonomy (NCBI): domain Eukaryota; kingdom Viridiplantae; phylum Streptophyta; class Magnoliopsida; order Fabales; family Fabaceae; genus Crotalaria; species Crotalaria pallida. Next base: position 35,030,076 of record CM075655.1, on the reverse strand, counting down.
GGCACTCTATGGATTGAAACAAGCTCCTAGAGCTTGGTATGATCGATTGAGTTCCTTTCTATTAGAAAACAAGTTTCAAAGAGGGAAGGTTGATAATACACTATTTATTTATAAAACCAAGGATGACATTTTGTTAGTACAAATCTATGTTGATGATATCATTTTCGGTGCTACTAACGTGTCTCTTTGTAGAAAGTTTTCAAATTTGATGAAAAAGGAATTTGAAATGTCAATGATGGGAGAACTCAAGTTCTTCCTAGGCTTACAAATAAAGCAAGTCAAGGAGGGGATATTTGTGCATCAAGGGAAATATTGCAAAGAGCTCCTTGAAAAATTCGGATTGGACAAGTGCAAGGAAGCCTACACTCCAATGAGCACATCATGCTACCTAGACAAGGATGAACAAGGTACACCGGTTGATGTTAGTAAGTATAGGGGTATGATAGGTAGTCTCCTATATCTCACTGCATCTAGACCGGATATTATGTTTAGTGTATGCATGTGTGCTAGATTTCAAGCTAATCCTAAAGAATCTCACCTATCCGCAGTTAAACATATATTTAAGTATCTAAAAGGAACAATTAACACTGGTTTATGGTATCCTGCTGATGCCAATCTTAGTCTAGTTGGTTACTCGGATTTCGACTTCGCCGGATGCAAGCTTGATCGCAAAAGCACCAGTGGTACTTGCCATTTCTTGGGAAGTTCATTGGTGTCATGGTTTTCTAAAAAGCAAGCTTGTGTCGCTCTTTCTACCGCCGAAGCGGAATATATCGCAGCCGGTAGTTGTTGTTCTCAACTGTTATGGATGAAACAACAATTATCGGATTTTGGTTTGAAACTTGAAAATATTCCGATTAGATGCGATAACACGAGTGCAATCAATTTGACTAAGAATCCGGTGTATCACTCAAGAACTAAACACATTGAAATAAGACATCATTTTTTAAGAGATCATGTACAAAAGGGTGATTGCACAATTGAATTTGTTAGTACCACAAATCAATTAGCCGACATTTTTACAAAACCTCTACCAAGGGACACCTTTTATCATATTAGGAGAGAACTTGGTATTTTAGATGAAGCTAATATAGGCTAATTGCATTGTGTGTCATTTTTGGAAAATCACCATATTAGTCTTACTCTAATGTGTTATTGATTCTTAGTTAAATTGTCCTTGATGATATTTGAAATTGTATATGTTAATTGTGTGTGATTCTGTACTGTATTCCAAGTTGGTAGTGAAGCATTTGTGTTTGATTTGTGTTTGGTCTTTTAAAACTGAGTTTTTATTCTCTGTTCTGTCAAAATACTCGAGTTTTTTTTCAAAACACTCGAGTATTTTAATTCAAAATTAAATCAGTTTTAAATTGAAAAAGTTTTTAATCAGGGTCTGAGAAAAATACTCGAGTGTTTCTCCAAACACTCGAGTCTTTATTAAATTACTCGAGTGGTTTTCAAAACACTCGAGTCTTTCGAAACCCCCAATTTTTGAACTTTCAGACCAAACTCGAGTATTTTCCAAAAACTCGATTATTTTGCCTTTCCCTGAAATTTGAACTTTCGGACCAAACTCGAGTTTTTACGTTTTTACTCGAGTTTTCTGGGGAAATCTGGGCTGAGTCACGATCGACTCGAGTATATTTTCAAAAACTCGAGTATTTCCTAAAGAACAACTCGAGTATTTATGAATATACTCGAGTATTTTGAACTGTTTATATATACTCTCCGACTCGAGTTTTTTTTTGCGACCCTCTTCTCTCTCGGTTTTCTCATATCTCTCTCCTCAAAACTCAGATTTTCCTCAAAGTTTTGTCAAATCTTACTAGTTTTTCATCCTCTAAACTCTTATCTCGGTTTTATTCTCCTCCAGATGCTCCAGCTCCTTCGATGTTTTGATGATGTTGACCTTTGCAGTCTATCTTAGTTTTCATTATGTTTTTATCATATTGGTCTTTGTTACATTTTCTGTATTTTGAGAACTTGGTGTTTTGAGACTTTGGGTTTATTATTGCACTTTTGATTTGGACCTTTTATGATGTTTTTATGTTAATGAATTTGGTTTTCATTATGATGTTTGTGCAAAGCTTCAGGGGGAGCTCTTTATATTTATTATTAAGTCTATTTTTTTTGCATAGTTGGTTATGGGGTTTTCCGATTCTGCACCTCTCCTCCCTTGATCTTTTTCTAAATTGTTACATCTTTTTGGCGTATGACAAAAAGGGGGAGAGATATTACACTTGTCTTGTCTTGATATTGTTGCACCTAAAATCTCTAATTATGGTATATACTCTGATAATTGTTAAATTCTCTAATACCATAGGCTTGGTGCTAAAATTAAATTGTCATAACATCTTGCTCAAGCTGAATTTTTAGATAGGTGAAAAGTATCATATAGTGAGGGGGAGTTGCATCTCCAAGTGGATCAAGCTTAACAAATGGATCAAGTGTTAATTATTTTGTCATCACCAAAAAGGGGGAGATTGTGAATTCAATGCTCCTAATTATGTGGATTATGTTTTGATGATGACAAAATAATTAACAAATCATGCCTTGAAGATATTGCAACATCAACATCAACAAGAAGTCAAGAAAAGAAGACAAGTGCCCAATCATTCTCAATCAAATATTAATTGTAAATTTCTAACTTATGTTGAGAGTGGTTGAGAGTGGGTAGAAATAGTTAGTCTCTTCTAGGAATAAATTTTTATATGTTTATTAAGTTGAGATTGACCAAAAATTAATACTTGAGAGGAAAAATAAAATTGAAAAATAATTTTTCCCATATCTGATCAAAATACTCGAGTATTTTGATAAAGACTCGAGTATATACTCGAGTATTTATAGAAAAACTCGAGTATTTGTGCCAGGTCAGCAATTATGACCATTAGTCTTGTTCGTGCACCAATTCACTCGTGACCGACCAAAAAGACTCGAGTATTTACCAAAAGACTCGAGTATTTTTGTCCAGTCAGCAAAAATGAACGTTGGAGAGACTCAAAAACTGAATTGAGGGCATTTGAGTCTCATCCAACCCCAAGAGAGTATTCAGAACCTTATTGTAAAATTTCTCTTTGAATTTGTGCAAGAACAAACAAGACAACAACACATCATTGATTCAAGCTTTCTTAATTTCCTCTTCTCAAGTGTTAATTCCCAAAAAGCTCAACTTCTCACTCATATTGTCATTTTATTCCAAGTTGAGTTTTTAGGCCTCAATTCTTACATTGAGCTGTGCTTATTTGTGCTAATCCATTGTGAGATTAGTAATACACATACAAAAAGCTTGATTATTCAAAGTCTTGGATTGTTCCCAAGCAAACCCTAAGTGGCTTAGGGTGTTGGAAGTCTTGAGAGGTTTTCAAGCACAAGACTAGGAAGTTCCTAGCCCGGTGGAGTTTCTTGAAGGGAGTTCAAGGAAGCTTTGTGAAGAGTTCTTCAATCACCGGAATCAAATTGGGGTAGAAATCAAGAGTTTGGTACACTCTTGAAAGGGTTAGGTTGAGTGAGGCCATTCTCAAGCAATCCTTTGTAATTTCTAACAATTTGATTATTAGTAGAAACTCCTAAGTGATTAGGAGGACTGGATGTAGCTCATTGTTGGAGTGAACCAGGATAAAATTGCTTGAGTGTTGGTTTATTGCTTTTAATCTACTTTCTAGCTCAATAGACTTAAGTCATTTCAATCAATTAGGATTTATACAATTAGGTAGCAAGTTCAAGGAATCTTTGTGTTTAAAAGTTATTTAGATTGCTTGCTATTCTGTTGGATAAGTTCCTGTTTATTATTGAATTGATTTGAGTTAAATTGCTGAATTTTCGTTTCTGGTTTTTCTGCTATCTGATAGGAAAAACTCGAGTATTTCAGAAAAGACTCGAGTTGTTCATCACTGAAAAACTCGAGTATTTCACAAAAGACTCGAGTTTTTTGTGTCTGATTCCAGAAAATTCAGTCTTAGCTCCATTCTTCAATTATCAATCGAAATATTTGGTATTAGTGCTTCAAAATACTATTCACCCCCTCTAGTATTTGCTTAGCCCGCTTGTTGGTTTCCAACAATATGGTTATATAGATGAATAATTAATTGCATTAAAAGTTCGCAAACACATTTAGATCAGGTAATAAGTAATTATGCATGAATATACCCAATTTCACAATACAATAATATCATAATTTTGTAATTATGCAATACTCTAATCTCTACTCCATTATATATATATATATATAGAAAGAGATCCGTTTACACCATGTTGAATTACACCAACTCTTACACCGCTCATAACTTTTTATACAATATGAATTTAATTAATCCATCCGTTGATTAATAACTATACATCATCAAGATCATTTGTGTCAAATTTGAGAAAATTTAAACACCATTGAGTATAAATTCAAATAGCTCCATTTTTATATACTTTTAAGATATATATTTCGTTAATTTTGGCGTATGTAAATAAAGTACTAAATGATTTTGGATTTTTGTGAAATTTGATATAGATGATCTACATGATAGAAACTTTCAATCCAACGGTTGATTGGATTAAATTTGATTTGGTGTAAGAGTTATGTGCGATGTACGATTTGGTGTAATTCAACATGGTGTAAATGAAACCCTCCTCATATATATATATATATATATATATATATATATATATATATATATATATATATTTGAGCCTTAAACTCCCACGATCATATGACATCTTGATATCTAGAGACTCGATAAACAATCACCAAACTAACATGTATTGAGTATTAGACTCACTAAGCGTGAAGTTTTATATCATTTATGTTCAGTCTAAAATCCTTGTATTAAAAAAAATAATTATATATTTATTAATTATTATTCCTGTGAGTCGCATGAGAAATAATGAGGTTTTATTTATGTCTTTTGTCCTTGAAAGTTGAGGGTTTTGGTTTTGATACTTAAACGTTTCGTTGATCTTGACTTATCCTTATTATTTTTGAAAATTTGTTTTAGTCACTACCATCATGATAGATCCGTTAATTATTGATGTGGTTAACGGAATGTCACACCAGCATACACGTGTGCAAGTATCGCAAACTATCACCGATAGGATGACATGGATGATCCGGACCCGCAAGAACAAAAGAGTCAAAGCCAACCCAAATGTTTTTGTGAATTATGCTTTGGTCATTTTGCTCTTGCGATTTCAGATCATCCACGTTATTCTATCGGTGACATGTAATACTTACACATATACAGGTTGTTAGCCACATCAGCAGTAAAAGGATTTTTTCCTGACGGGGTAAGACCAAATTCTTAAAATAATTAAGGATGAGTCAATTTTAAAAAAAAAAAAAACTTTCAGGAATCAAAACCAAAATACATTCAACTTTCAGGAACTAAAAACTTAGATAAACCTTTTATTTCAAATTAATCATAGTTTTCAATGTAAAATTGTTTTATCTAGTATTTTATCTCAACTCGATAAAAAAAGTCTCTTTTTTATCATCAAATAATACGCCCTACTTTCACTAATTGATCTGGCACTGGCATGGTACAAGGCATGGAACAAAACACCTGGATGCCCACTCCAATTGAATCTTGTTTACCTACCACAATTAAATTGCATACAACAAAAAGAAAACAGCAATGCACAAGTAGATAGGCGTTAATTATGTGCCCATCTCCTCTGGTCTTTTACGAAAAGGACACAAAAGATAATAACAAGTGATTCCCTTGCATTTTTTATTACCTCCATTAATAATAATTAATACTGATAATAATGATAATGATAATAATAATAATGGAGCAATCACTAAATTAATCACTAGTCACCATCGTTAACCATCAAGCCGCAATATCATGCCTTATGTGTTTAAGAAGCACCGGAATAACAACATCAGGCGAACTTAACTGCGGCAAATGGCCCTCTGTTGACATAACCTCCACGATGGACTCGCCGCCGAGGTGCTGGTGGAGGAACTCCGCCACCACCACCGGCACAGCCAAGTCCTTCATGCTTTGTATAATATGGCATGGGACAGTAACAAGGCTTAGGATTTGTCTCATGTCACTTTGAAATATGGTTTGCAATACGCTTAGTGCTATGTCTGGTCTCATGTTGAACAAGGTTCGGCTGAATTCTTGCACCGCCATTGACTCCATGTCACCGCCAATAGCCATTGGAGCAAACCCTGAGCACCAAGCCTTGTAATTTGACCCCATAGCATCAAATAACTGGTCCAAATCTTCCTGCTCAAATCCTCCAAAGTAATCCACGTCGTTCAAATACCTTGCCCAAAACAGAAAGGGAAATTATTATGTTGGTTAGATGATTCCTATATTCACAAATCACAAATGGATATAATTTAACACCACTACTTAAGTGGTTGGGGTTCGATCCACCGACTATTGTAAATGTAAGATGTTTCTCTGGAAAATTACCTCCGAAAGGATCCAACAATGTCAAAAAAAAATTAGTCACCTAAGTGTACGAATGGATGCATTGATAAAACCAAAAATGGATATAATTAAAGTTGTATACAAAAATTACTCCCAATTATTTAGCAATGCAAAATGAATTTATTCATAAATAATTATCATTTTAGAAACTCAATGCAATATTAATTACTATTTGTACAACTCTGCCATCATCTAATTAAATAATAAGTGAAGAAAAATAATCAATTATTATAAAAAAAATAAATAAAGAGCAAAAATAATAAAATAAGCATCTATTTACTAAAACACATATTAAATATAAGTACTATTTATTCAAGCACTATAATTTTAAATATCAATTATTTTGAAACGGAGAGAGTCTTATGATTTGGTGAAAAAAAAAACTTAAAGATCAAATCTACCATCAAATTCGTTAATTTGAATCATTTCAACATATCTTATACAGTATGTTACAGAGTTTTGAATTATTTATTTTTTAGCCGCCGACATTTTTCACAAGAAATAATCTTACTCGTGTAAAATAAGATAAATCATCATATTCGAAAAATGAAAATGGAATGATAATAATAATTTACCTTCATAACATATAAAGCATAAGACTAAATATTTTCGTATATATATTTATTATCTCCATACATAATTTACCTCCATACATAAATAAGATGATGTTCAACTATTACAAAAAAAAAAAAAAAATTAAAAATTAAAGAAAGAAACAAAATTGCACAATGGGAAAATAGGAAGGGGTCCAGCACACGGTTAGTTGTTTCTGATTCCGTCCTTCTTAGGATTTCTCCCTCCCCAGATAATGGGTTCTAGTCTTAGACCTCTCATGTAAAACAAAAAATAAAAAAAAGTTATAACAGTGTTCTTATTCATTATTAAAAAAAATAAAATAAAAAAATAGTGCTCTTATTCAATTCATCTCTATTCCTACTAATAAGAAATCTACATTCAATTAGTACCACTAATTATTAATTGAAGTCAAATAAGACATTATCACTATTAATCAATAATTAATTAAGCTGCAGAAATGAACAACTATTATTATTATTATTATTATTATTATTATTATTATTATTATTACCTAGGGGAAGCAGAGATCATGATGATCTTGGCGAATAAATCAGGGCGAGAAATTGAAGCGATGGTTCCAATCATAGCAGACACAGAGTGACCAACAAATATGCACGAACTAACTTGAAGCTCTTCTAATATTGCAAGCAAATCATAAGCATAACCTTCCAACGTTGAGTAGCGTTCAAAATCGAAGTAATCGGGGTTTGTGGTACCAGCTCCCATGTTGTCATAGATTACAACACGAAACTCTTCCAACAGATGAGGTACGAGGTGTTTCCACACGGATTGGTCCGTACCAAACCCGTGAGCAAGAACTATGAACCGTGTCCCCGAACCCAAAACCCTCACGTTGTGAGCTTCTTCCACTATTCCCATGTTTTGTTGATTGATTTTCTCACTCTCTATGTTCTTTGATGCCTAGCTAATAGCTATATGCGTCAACGTATTTAGGCACCTAAAATTTTGGACCTTGTTGTCATATTTGGACTTAAGTACAAGGTTGGTGATGGCAAATTAAATAGAACAAGTTATGAGTGTGCTTGTGTGAATTGAGGACAAACGTAAATTTTGTTACGGTGAAAGATAAATTTCAGGCTTGAGGGCGGTGGTGAAATTGAAAGGTGATGTTTGTAAATTGAATGACCTTGAAAAGTTTTGGACTTTGGAGGTTGGGCGTGGGCTAAATGAGTAGACGGTGCTGGGATTGACACCCAATTTTGTCTTTCCTAAAAATAAAAATAATAATAATAATAAAAAGCAAAAAAAATAATTGAATAGATGTATGTGTGTGAAAAAAAAAATGATTAAAAAATGAGGTTTTTGACTCTTTTAAGAAAAATGATTTGTGAAAAAGTACTGTTTTTTAAAAGCTGCTTTCAAGTAAAAAATGTTGGTAGATTCATAATCTACACAACACAAGCTTTCCGGAATAATATATTTTATCTCAATTGGACTCCAAAAAATCATAAAAGAGCCAAAACCATGTAAAAATACAAAAAAAAAAAAAATATTCCTTTAAATCAACTTTTTCATTTATAAAAAAAAAAGGAAGAAGAATGAGATAAGCTGAAAAGAAAAAGAAGAAAAGGAGAAAGAAGTTAGGATAAACTGAACGGAAAAAGTGTGATAGTGGAACTGAAAAGGCTAAAAAAATGAGTTGGAGTGTATGATTGTATTGGCTTAGAACTACTGATATGAAAATTCGAGATGAGGTAAAAAAAAAAAAGAAGAATTTTTGAGCAGAGGAGAAGATACCAGCATCAGAGGAAGAAGAAGAACCACAGAAAGTAAAAGCTAAACAAAGGAAATAGTTAAATTTGGGGTTTAAGTAACCAATTTTTCACGTGCACCAACGGGAACAAGAAGGTAAGAAATTTTCCACCGTTCGATTTAACCATCATACTAATCGTACTGTTTTTATGTTGAGGATATACCAGAAATAATGCTCCTCGAAACATTGATCTAAAGACCTTGAGATTTAAACCGTTAGATCCAGTTCAATCTAATCTAATCTAACGTTTTGTTAGCCACTTCAGAAGTAAAAGGATTTTTTCCTGATGGTAAAACTAAATTCTTAAAACAATTAAGGATGAGTCAAAATTAAAATACGAATCAAAACCAAAATACATTCAACTTTTAGGGATTAAAAATTTAAATAAATTTTTTATTTTAAAATAATCAAAGTTTTGAATGTAAAATTGTTTTATTTAGTATTTTATATCAACTCGATTAAAAAAATAAAAAAAAAAGTCCTTTTTTATCATCAAATAATACGCCCGACGTTCACTAATTGATCTGGCACTGGCATGGTACAAGGAATGGAACAAAACACTTGATGCCCACTCCAATTGAATCTTGTTACCTATCACAATTAAATCGCATACAACAAAAAGAAAATAGCAATGCACAAGTAGACAGGCGTTAATTATGTGCCCATCTCCTCTGGTCTTTTACGAAAAGGACACAAGATAATAACAAGTGATTCCCTTGCATTTTTTATTACCTCCATTAGTATTTTTTATATTTTAGAAAGGCGAACGGATTATTTTTACTATCACGCTCTTTCCTTTGGTGTTTTCAAGATATTCCCTCTTTTTCTTAATATAAATATTTTAATTATTGTAATAATCAATACTTTATATTTGAGTAACGGACTTAACCTTCTGAGCTGAAAAGGAAAGGACTTGTGTAGGAGGTGTGCAGTTTTTAAGCTTTGCATTTTTGTATTTTAAGAGAGGGATAGTATGCAATATTCATCAAAAGTGGATGAGTATTGAAACTAATTGGTAATGAACGGCTGTGAAGCTTCCAAGATAATGGAGGGTGTTGATTTAAATCTGCTACCTGGAGTATAATACTAGCCAATGACCCAGGAGAACCATAAACGCGTCCCACCTGGATTAAAAAAAAATATTTTTTGCTGGACGGATTATGTTTGTTGGGCCTCTGTAACAGCTCTGGGTCCTTGTTCATTTGCTTTTAATGGACTGTATTGTGAATCCAAAAGTTTTTGGCATTTAATATATTTTCTTCTTTTAAAGTTAAAGGTAATTAATAATACAATATAACATAAGATATTAAATAGTTCTATTGTAGGTACTACTCTAATTATAAGTCATTTTTATGAAAATTTTAATGTTTAATTATAAATCAGTTTATGTTTGCAGAATAAAGTTCTTCCTCATATGAGGAGATAACTTATATACTTAAACCACTAAAAACATGACACATGAACAAAAAATAAAAAACAAATTAAAACTTAAAAAAAAAAAGGAAAAAGAAAACAGAGAAGACGCAACAGAGCAATGAATGAGTTAGAATAGCAAAGGCAAAGAAAAAGCTCTATGGCAGTGAGGACCAAATGATAGCTATATGTATTAATCAAGGGTAAAATCCCAAATCAAAAGGAAAAATTGAGGAATTCAAGCCTCTGTAACAATATCCGTCCTTCCACTGCTTGCTTCCGGCTGCAAATCATGGCAGGGAAGGTGCGTCGCTGCCGATCTATTCTATCGCCAGTTACTGTACACAGTTCTCACTATCGTCGGCACTATACACTCATTATCTCATTTCCGTTGTTTTTTTTTAATTTGTGATTTTTGTAGTTTTTGTTTGAGTATTGCCTTTTCAATTTTTTGTTTAAGAGTGAAGTGTTTTCTTGATGACAAAATGATTTTTGTGTGCTGATGATATATGATGATGGGTGGAGAAGATGAAGATAAAAAAGAGGAAGAGATTGAAAATATAGCATAAGATTAAAAAAATAAAAACAAATAAAAATAGACATGTGTCATGTTTTCAGTGATTTAAGTATATAAGTTATCTTCTCATATGAGGAGGAACTTTATTCTGGTTTTTAAATACCTCTTATTAAACGAACACTTTTAAGAATCCTGATAATGAAATCCTGATAACACTTTTACATAATATTAGGGTGGTGAGTTATGAAGATTCTTATCCACTTATTCTTATTCATTTATTCATAAACATTCGTTAGTGATAATGTGATATTATTAAATACCGTAACAATTATTTAAAAAACATTATGAAAGAAAAAATAAGTATTAAAATAAAATAAAATATTAAAATAAATATTATGAAAGAAAAAATATGGGATCTTATTATTAAAAGTAAAATAAAATATTAATATTAAAATAAGTATAAATTCCAGATATTTTTATTATTATCGTTTTAATTTTAAATAAAAATATTGTTTCAATGACGATCCTAATGAAAAACAGGGATGAAATTTTGTTCGTTGATAAGAAATAATCTAAAGGCCAAAATACATGTTCCGCGTGAAACACTAACAATTAGTATTTCAAAGTGCAGTGGGTACTACCTCCGTCCCTATATATAAGACCCTTTTGTGGCTTTTATTTTGTCTCTATTTATAAGACCCTACTCACCCGGTCTCATTTTAAGCAAAAATAACTAAATTCACGCTTATTAAGGAAGTTAGTTGAGTGTATTTAATTTTCTCAAATTCATAAAAAAAAAGATTATTTTAGTAAATATACATTGGGATGAAACAACAATTAAATGACTCAATCATATTATGAGGATATTTTTAAGAATAATTGTATTGGGAATAGAAAGTTAGTTAAATTTTGCTTATATTAGTTATATGTCTTTTTTTGCTTATAAATGAGACCGTAGGAAGTATACTAGTAATTTTCAATGACAATTAATTATTCCTATGTCTCATAAGTTAAGTTCTTTTTGGCTGTTACAAATAAATTAAGAATTGAGTAAATAAGAGTATAAGAATTTGATATATTTTGACTAAATTACCCTCAATTCATATCAGGAGAGAGAGTAATAATAAATGTATGAAGATTATATTGAAGAGAAACGAAGAAATAGGTGGTGAAAAAGAGAATGTAATTAATAAGGTATCCTTGGAAAAAAAAAGAAGTATAAATGAGTATTAAATTTCTAAAAGAAAATAACTTATAAAAAACCTAAATGAACATAACTTATGAGATGGAGGGAGTACTTCTTTCCATAAATATCCTTATTTACTTAACACTTTTTAAATTTCAAATATTATTAATAGGAGTAAATTTAAAAAACATACTTCTTTCGTCCCCATAAAGTTAGTAAAAGATATAGAAATTTTTGTCCCAAATTAAAGTTAAAATAGTGAATAAAAAAATTGAAATTTTATTGTATATTCTATGATTGGTTAATTAAGGAAACACACATTAAATATTTGATTTGTTAATTGGTTGATTTGGGGACAATACATTAATAGCATGTTTCCTTATTTTTGTTGAATTTTCAAAAGTTAACTTTTTGGGACGGGGAAGTATTAAATATTTACATTTCCAATAAAAAAAACTTAAACATTTCTAAAAAAAAATAAAAAAAATAAAGAAATAGTAATCCCTCCGGTCCTATATATAAGCCTATTTTGAAGACTTTTTTTGGTCCTTAATATAAGTCTCATTTCCAATTTTCAATAGCATTAATTACTTCTTTTCCATAAACATTCCTATTTACTCAACACTTTTTAGATTTTCAACAATAATTATAGGGGTACTTTTGAAAAGTATACCAAATATTACATTTTTAATATCACTAACAATATTAACTAACTTTTTCTTAATGGAAATAAAATTGGTCAAATAGTGCTTATATTAGAGATCAGATTGCAAAACATTTCCCTATTTTCATGCGAATGGCACTGTGGCAGTGTGCAGTGTGTGCAGACGTGTAGTGGGTGCCGTGTCGGAATGTGTGTGGAAGGATGAAATGGAAAAAAAATAAAATAAAAAAACGGAGATAACCGGATATAATAAGTTAGAACAATTAGTAATTTAGTATGTTGGATGAGTACAATAGAACGACCCTTTACCAAAATATAGAACGCAGAATTGGCAAAAAACCAAAATAGGGAGAAAAAATTGTAAGCAAGTTGGCCAACTCTGAGTTGATTGTTTCTTAGGGTATTTCCTTTCTAATTAATTGTATTATAAATTATCAAAAAAATTAATTGTATTATAACATTTTTTTTTTTAAGAGAAAGAGGAAGGAAAAACAGTTATCTATATTCGATGCTCTGCAGTTGTCACTTGTCACTTGACCCAAAACGCTCACGTTGTGAGCTTCTTCCACTATTCCCATGTTTTGTTAATTGATTTTCTTACTCTCTATGTTCTTTGATGATGCCTAGCTATATGCGTGAATTTATTTAGGCACCTAAAATTTTGGACCTCGTTGTTATATTTGGACTTAAGTATAGGGTTGGTGATGGCAAATCAAAGAGAACAAGTTATGACTGTGATGGTGTGAAATGTGAATTGAGGATAAACGTAAATTTTGCTATCGTGAAAGGCAAATTTCAGGCTTGAGGGCGGTGGTGAAATTGAGATGTGATGTGTGTGAATTGAATGAGCTTGAAGTTTTGGACTTTGGAGTTCGGGCGTGGGCTAAATGAGTAGAGGGTGCTGGGAATGAATGCCTACGCGCAGATTAAATATATATATATATATATATATATATATATATATATATATATATTGCACCCAATTTTGTCCTTCCTAAAAATAAAAATAATAATAATAAAAAGCAAAAAAAAAATTGAATAGATGTATGTGTGTGAAAAAAAATATTAAAAAAATGAGGTTTTTGACTCGTTCAAGAAAACTTATTTGTGAAAAAGTACTTTTTTAAAAAGCTGTTTTCAAGTAAAAAATGTTGATAGATTCATAATCTACACAACACAAGCTTTCCGGAATAATATATTTTATCTCAATTGGACTTCAAAAAATTATAAAAGACCCAAAATCATGTAAAGATAAAAAAAAAAAAATCGTTTCAATCAACTTTTTCATTTATATATCAACTTTTTCATATATATATATATATATAAAAGAAAAACGAGATAAGCCGGAAAGAATAAGAAGAAAAGGAGGAAGAAGATAGGATAAGCTGAACGGATAAAAAGTGTGATAGTTGATTGAAAAGGCTAAGAAAATGAGTTGAAGTATATCATAATATTGGCCTGATAATTAGGGAGCGGAGGAGTTGAGTTGCTCTATAAATGCACTCCCATTTTGCAACTAAGGGGAAGAAAGAAGGAAGAGAGGATCGGAGAATATATAGAGAGTAAAAAAAACTGAGAAAAAAAATAATGAATCGTGTAAAATAAAAGAGAGGAGAACTACTGATATATATATATATATATATATATATATATATATATATATATATATATATATATATATATATATATATATATATATATATATATATAAGGGAGAGATGAGCAAAAGAGAGAAGAAGAATTTTTTAGCAGAGGAAGAAGAACCAAAGAAAGAAGAAGCTAAACGGATGAAATAGTTAAATTTGAGGTTTAATTGGCCAATTTTTCACGTGCACCACCGTTTTTGAGGAACAAAGAAGGTAAGAAATTTTCCACAGTTCAATATAACCATTATACTGATCAAATGGTTGTTATGTTGAGGGTATACCAGAAATAATACTCCTCGAAACACTAAACTAAAGCCCTTGAGATGTAAACCGTTAGATCCAGTTCAATCTAATTTAACGGTCCATATGCTTAAGGTGCACAAAATCATAATAGGAATGGCAAACAAAAAATAAGCTCCATGTAATCTCAGCCATTCATTCAAAATCAAAGGGAGAATTTGGACCGTTCGATTGACCCGTGTGATACATTCGCCAAATGATCTACTCCCCCGTTCCTTTTTATCTGTCATATTTCAAAAAAAACACGCCCCTTAAGAAAATCAATCATTACTTAGATTTCCAATACATTAATTATGTTTTTTCCCACTATACCCTTTCTCTTTCTATAATCATTAATTTTTCTCCACTACTTACGTAAATCAAGACTTATTAAATAGGGGTAAACATGAAAAATAACATTTATTACACTCTTGAATTTCTCAATATGACAGATAAAAAGAAACAAAATAACTCTCCAAAAAATGACACTTAAAAAGAAACAGAGCGAGTACACAAAGTTGCTGGCCACAGCTAGTGGCAGCCAATCACAGGCCGCCACGTGGCTATTCTGTCCCCCACTCCCGGGCGCGCCGTTTACACGCCCAATGACAACAGGATAGTCCCTCACTCCTTCTGACCGGTTGATTGGTCCGGTCTGGACCGCACAAGACCAGACTGGTTTAGGCCCTATTTAATTTATTTTTTAAATAAAAATAATAAAAATTGAACATAATTGTAAAAAATTATAAATATATATATAAAATAATCCATAAAAATAAAAAATAAAAAATTATTTTTTCTTCATTTCCAGTATTTTTATTTATTTTATTTTTAAGGATAAAAAATATAACAACAATATTAAATAAAAATCAATGAAATAAAAAAGCCTTTTCTATATTTTCTGTATTTTTTTATAAAAATAAAATTAATAAAAAATAAAAATATTTTCTCCATCCTTTTTGTGATATTTAATTCTTATGCTTAAGATCCTTTTTATTTTTTATTTTTATTTCAAACAATTTGCTATTTAAGATATAAAATAAGTTTAATATTTAAATTCGAATTATATTCTTTAATCCATGTATTATTTTTTATATTTTGAATTTAACTCTTAAATTTAAATAAAAATAAATCTGAATTTTATGTATAATAATTAAATTTCGCTTCCCTTCGTTGTTGCTTGTTCAAATATAATTAAATTTTATTTTTATTTATTTAACGTTGTCTGAAAATTAAAAAAAATAAATAATCTATTATTACTTTCCATGATTTTTTAAAATTGTTTGTTCATTGTATTTAACAAAATTTTTTGCTACAAAAAATTAAACTTTCATTACCATGAGTAAATTATCATAATTTTTTCAAGGACAAAAGACCAAAAGAATTTGATTTTCTCTTAATCCCAAACCTATATAAAAAATATATAGAAAAAAATCCATTTCAAAAATCAATTAATGATAAAAAAAATATAAATTTTTTTTTTCAAAGGCACAAAAAATGTCAAAAGAATTTAAATTGTCGTTTGCAAAAATTGTTTGTTGGAAATGTTAAATAAAATTGTCAATTGCATTTTTGGGAAGTCGATTTTTTCTCTCGAAAGATCTTTCATACTTCCCTCTTTACAATTGAGAAAATTTATTCCTAAAAGAATTAAAAAAATAAAAAAGTCCCAAATATATCCTAGACCTTTTTAGCCCGAAATATAAAGCCCGAACTAGCGAAACATCTAGACCGCCCGCTATGATCACCTAAAAAAACCCAAATTAGTTTTAAAAAAATGATCCGCTACCGGGTTTGGTTATATATATTTGAGTAATAGATTACGAACCCCCATTAGTATCCCCAAACCCCTTTTTTAAAAGTGTAATTACCATAATACCTTAATTAAAAAAACGTAGAATACAAACCCCTTTTTTATCCCCAAACCCCAAAACCCTTTTTCTATCTATAAATCCCAAACCCCTTTTTCATATATCATATCATAGAAACCTCATCCTTCTTATTCTAAGTCACTGCTGTGAAGACAAACTCCATCACTGCATTGGAGGTTTTTTTTTTTACATTTTATTATAGGAGGAGTGTTCACATCTAAATATATATATATCTAAAGAAAAACCAAAAACAGATAAAGAGGATAAAAAAGAGGTTTGTATTCTATGTTTTTTTTTATAATTAAGGCATTATGGTAATTATACTTTTAAAAAAGGGGTTTGGAAATACTAATGGGGGTTTGTAATCTATTACTCTATATATTTTTTTTGCCGGAATTATATTCAAACCTTTTTAGCCCAACTCAATTATGGACCAATCCCAAAGCGAGTTTGCCTGAACTTAACCGATTAGCCCAAATTGCCACATTTATAGCTGAAACAAAGTCATTCAATCAGTTAGGAGATAATCTTTGTGCAACGAAGTAAAACATAGTTAACTTTATTTATACAGATAAGGAAGAAGAATATATTTACACACAAACATGATAAGTCTAGCTAGGAAACGAATAACAACCAATTTGACGATAAACAAACATAAAAAATATGTAGGGCAGATCAACTAAACTAAAATTTCAGTTAGTGATTTTGCACAAAGTAACCAAAGGACCACTGTTTATACCATCATAATGTTTTTATTTTATAATCCTAACTACTCAGTTCGTGCAGGCTTATAAATTTAGGGAAAGTGTAAAAATGCTAGCACAATACATAATTAGCCTGACAAAGATAATTCACGTAGAAGAAAAGATGATACATTTGAAATGCAAAAGTTAAGTATATGCGTGACTTCTGTTAGTAGTAAACTAACATAAAAAAAAAATAATTAAAAAAAACATACTGCAGATGAAGAACAAGTTCAACAAAAAGGTAAAAAAAAAATGTAATCATCTTATTATAGATGAAGAACAAACTAAAAGAGTAGATACCAGCTCTAATTGTGAAGAAGAAAGCAACACAAAGATTGTGAATGAACAAGAAGTTCCAATTGAAGATAAGGAACAACCGAACAACAACCTACCACAAGTGAACCCATGTACTCCCTACGGTCTCCTTTATAAGCAAAAAAATACATCACATTAATAGTCTTAAATATAAACAAAAATTACAGTAACAAACTTTCTATTCCCAATACAATCATTCTTAAAATATCCCTACAAAGTGGTTGTAACATTTAATTTTGGCTTAAATATGAAAATGGTCCCTGTAAATATTGACTTCTTTGAAATTAGTCCTTGTAAAATTTTTCTTTTGGTTTTGGTCCCTGCACGTACAAAACGTTTTGGTTTTGGTTCCTCATATTAAATTTTGGTCCCCATAATTATGTTGGTAATTTGTCTGGTCCCTCTATTATTTATATTCAATTGGTTTTGGTCCCTCTAATATCATGGTTTTTGAACTGGTTTTCTTATCTAATGTAATTTTTCTGTTTACCCTTGAGAATTAATGCAAGAATACTGTAACACCAACAATAAACTACCCTTAATTACCCCAATGGACAACAATTAAGCATGCGCCTAATACAATTTAGCTGAAAACACAAGGGTTTAATAACTCAACCAAAAGCAATTTCGTTCCTTTTCAAAAGTGAGTTTTTGCCAACTAAGTGCTGCACAATAACTATATAAACATTCAAACCGAAACTAAATCAGAGTTGTACATATGTCATGAGGTTTTCCAAAATATTTCACAACCAAAGAAAATAAAGTGCAACTTCATATAAACAACCCAAAATACATGCCAAAACACTAGACCAACCCACACTAACTGCACCACTACTTTCCCTGGGAGGGAAAGTACACCTGCTCGCCCGGGGACTGTACTGACTCAATCTCTTTACCTGAAAAAGGTTGGTAAGGAAGTGAGTATTACACATGAAATAAAAAGCAGTTCCAAAACTAAACATAATAATAAGCCAAGACATACACCATTAAACACTTAGTGCCATAATCTCAAAACACACACTCAGTACATAATATGAATTCAATACTAACTTATTATCCATTCATAACCATTCTCATTCTAGCTTTTCATTTCAGTTTAATCTTGCTAATACACCACTAGGACTTTGCGCACCTGCTAGGCCATGTTAACACCCATTAGGTATATTTTACACCCATCAGGTCCCTTTTTACACCCATTAGGCCATAATACACCCTTTAGTCCCCTTTTTCATTAACATTTCGATTTCACCAATTTAATTCTTTTTAATTGCAACACCGTAATCCATTGGGTATACCATCATCTAACGGGTCGTTTTGGGCCTAATGGGTCGTCTTCGACCTGATGGGTCGTGTTTCCTAATGGGTCGTATTGACACCTAGCAAGGCACCTAGTGGTCAGTGTCCCTCAATGGATTATAAGCTGTCATTTACTCTTTAATTTCATTAACATTAAACCATTCACTTAAGTTCCATACATACAACACCTTGTATGTATCAATGATGACCACCATCATCATTCCTTTCATTCGGTTTCACCAAACCGAATGACTCCATTAGAACCTGTCACATGATTTCCAAGATATGCAACTCACAATGTATACATATACACATACCACCCACACACAGTACATATATTCGGCATACACACAACAGTATATCAACAAGCATATTTGAAACCATAACTATCCTCAACATAACACATATACACTCGGTTATTAATATGTATTAATTTAAAACTACTTTCAATATCAAGGTAAGACCCACCCCTTGTAGAATCAAAACACTTTTGATGATGTCAAATAAATGGTAAAATAAATGAGCTAGACTTATGCCAAGCCGACAGACCTATCAGCGCAAGCATTCGCTAACGGCAAAGGCTCTACAGAAGCTCGGAACCTCAATTTTCCTCGGCGTACCGTCAAAAACATAGGCTCGGCGGAGGCTCGGAAAATTAGGACTCTAAGCTATCTACAACAAGTCAGCATTTGAAGCTAAAGCTCGGCATGGGCTCGGCTCTTGATCAAAGCTAAGTTCATCCAAGTTTGCAAGCTCGTTTTCTCGTCTCAAGGCAGTAAGCTCGGATGATGATTTGCTTGGTACTCGCTCGGATTAAGCTTAGAATAGTCACAGCATCAGAAAAGAGCAAACAAGCTCGGGTTGGTCTCACTCAACTTGTCTGATTGCCACGCTCAGTTCAAGCTCAGAAACACCAAGATCGAACAAAGCGCAAAGCTCGGCAATCACTGTTCATCGTCTTCAACAATGCATCATCTTCAACCTTCGGACTCTGCTCAGCTGTTCCGTACTTTTTATTTCCGTTGAGTCTGGGTAGAAGTCCTAGGTTTAGCTCCTATGCTCTGACAAGTTTGAAATTCAAAATGAGTTAAACCAAAGGTTGGTGAACTGTCACCATCACTGCTCTGCTGTCAAATGTTTCCGTTGGAAACCCCATGGAAATTCCGTACAGCTCTCTTTCTCTCCTGCAGAAAAGAGAAGGCTATAAAAATGGGGGTCTTCAACGTTAACATTAGAGATAACAAGTGATAACAAGATTTTTCACAACCAATTTTTCTCTGAACTAAAACCTTCATTTTTACATTCGAAAAACAGAGCAGAAATCAAACCATCACAGAGAAGAAGAACATTTGATTTTCATAAGAACTTAGAGATTCAAAACTTTCAAATCCTAACTCTAAGTTCTACTCAGTTTTTCTCTGTGATACCCTTCACTAAAATCGACTCACTCTTGAACTTCATACTGTCATACTCATTCGAAGAGTGTTTCGAATTGGAGCCATTCTCATTCATAAATCTTGTTCGCTGTGGTTGTTGGAGTGGAAAGCTGTTCTCTGATCGAGAAAGCCTTTCCGTGGTGAAAAGGTTCCAAAGAGGTTCTTTGGTCATCGATTTGTCGTGGGTAGGTTGTCACGAGTTTGGTAAACTTGGCTGACTGGATAGGTCTAGAGGGGTGGCTCTTGTAAATCCTTTGTAACCCAGAAAATCGATTTTTTAGTGAAAGCTCTCTAAAAGGTTTTTAGAGGGGACTGGACTAGCTCTCAGGGTGAGAGTGAACCAGGATAAATCTGTGGTGTTAAGTTTTGTTTCTTTACTGCTTTCTATTGCTCGGTTTGCTTGACTGGTTATCCGCTGGCTTAAGCATCAAGCTTTTAATTTACTCTGTGATTGCTCGGTTTTTAAGTGTAGCTCGGAAAAACTAGCTGTGAAGCAATTGTGTTAATCGATTAACCAGTTTATTCTTCTGGTTAATAAATTAACATTGTTTGCTCGACAGTTCGGTTAATCAATTAACCTTTCTGTTTATCTGTTTGGTTAATCAATTAACCGTGACTGCTCGGATAGTCTTTAAACTCTATTCAAAACCGAGAACAACAACTTAAGCTTTTTCAAGAAATCGAAAAATTGCCATATCACTTTCAATCTCCTATTCACTCCCCCTCTACTCGATTGTTAAGCCTCTTGTTGGTTTCCAACAAGTGGTATCAGAGCTCGGTCGAAAGATCGAGTGTAAAAACTTTTTCGAAAAGATCCTTGAGGAAACCAAATGGCTGCTAACAATCCCTTCGGAGGTGAAGGCTCTTCCATAAACAGACCACCACTATTCAATGGTGAGGGTTATGCTTATTGGAAAGCTCGAATGAAAATTTTCATTGAAGCTATAGATATGGAAATTTGGAAATCTATTGAAAACGGGCCATTTGTCCCCAAAAGAAAAATTAATGAAGAAGTTGTAGAAATCCCATGGGAAAGTTGGGATGATGATGATAAACGAAAAGTATCCTTTGATTTAAAAGCCAAAAACATCATCACCTCAGCTTTGTCCTATGATGAGTTTTTTAGAGTGTCAAGCTGCAAATCTGCAAAAGAAATGTGGGACATTCTACAACTTACTCATGAAGGGACAAGTGAGGTCAGACGAGCTAGATTAAATACTCTGATGCATGAATATGAGTTATTCCGAATGCTGCCAAATGAAAATATAAATGATTTGCAGAAACGGTTTACTCATATCATAAACCATCTTAATGCTCTCGGCAAAATCTTTCAAAATGCCGAGATAACTAACAAAGTGCTTAGATGTCTTAGCAGAGAATGGCAGCCGAAGGTCACTGCCATCATGGAAGCTAAAGACTTGGACACAATGAGTATAGCCACTTTGTTCGGCAAGCTGCAAGAGCATGAGATGGAGCTCGGCAGACTGACCATGCATGAAGAATCTGATAAGAAGAAGAAGGGAATTTCCCTCAAAGCTGCTATAAAGGCAACCAAAGAATCCTCCGAAGATGAGTCCAGCTCGGACATAGATGAGGAAGACTTTGGTCTCATGGTCAGGAAGTTCAGCAAATTTTTTAAAGGCAAAAAGAACTTCACAAACAGAGCAAGAGATACCAGAAGCACTCACCACAAAGGCTCAAGTTCAAAAGACCGAGTTAGATGCCATGAATGTGGTGAAGCTGGTCACATCAGAGCATACTGTCCAAGAGTGCAAAAGCAAGGTGGTGAAGAAACAAAGAAGAACAAAGACCACAAGAAGAAGAGAGCTTACATAGTATGGGATGCACCCAACAACGACAACAGCTCAAGCTCCAGCTCTTCCGACGAAGAAGAGAAAGCAATTTTGTGCTTAATAGGAAGGGAAACTGTGTTTGAAAGCCCAAGCCAAACTTATTCTGAGCAAGATCTTCCTGTATATGACTCGTGCTCGGAGAGTGAAGACGAAGAACCACGCTCTGTTCTCAGATTTGCCGATCAAGAAGTCTCATCGAGCTCGGCACTAGATGCATCAGAACAAAGATCAAACATAAAATGTTTAATGGGCAAACACAGCGAGGAAACCTCAACAAGCCGAACAGTATCCAAACATACAAGCACTGAGGTAACCTCTACTTCTGATTCTGACTCTTAATCAGAATTTAATGATACTGATGAATTGTATTCTGCTTATCTTGAAATGCAAACCGAATTCAAGAAACTTGCTAAAAATTTCATTAAGATGAAACAAAATCTTTCAAACTATAAAGAGCAAGTTCTTGAATTGGAAAAATCAATTGAAACTTTGAAAAGCAGAAACAAGTCATTAGAAAACACTATCACTCAACTGAAAAATGAAAATCTTGACTGCTGCACTAAATATGAAAAAGAAATTTCTGAGCTAAAATTTAAAAGTGCAACTGTCAACAAGAGTAATGGCTTGTTTGATCGGCTTTTAGCCAAACAAAGAAACTATTCAAACAAAACGGGACTTGGCTACACACCGACCAAGAAGAAAGCAGTAAGAAAACTCGGCTATGTTTCAAATTTTAATAACTTGAAAAAGACGAGCTGCTCCTATTGTGGTCTTCATGGTCATACAACCAATGAATGTAAAATCCGACGTCATGGTGTGGCCAAGGGCAAGTTTGTTTGGGTAGTTAAAAGGAAAGATCCAACTGCTAACCCCCAGGGACCGAAGACAATTTGGGTACCCGAATCAAAGAAGTAATATTTTTGTGATGCAGGTGTGCTTCCGAGCGAAAGAAAGCAGATGGTACCTTGATAGTGGCTGCTCGAAGCACATGACGGGGGACAAAAATCTATTCACTGAACTTTCACATTCAGATAAGGGCTACGTCACTTATGGTGATAACAACCGAGGTAAAATATTGGGTGAAGGTAAAGTCAGTAATTCTGCCAACTTGGTTATCAATAATGTTTTGCTTGTAAAAGGGCTAGAACATAATCTTTTAAGCATAAGTCAACTCTGTGATATTGGTAACCATGTTGTTTTTACCTCTACCCATTGCATTATTAAAAGTGACGAGGACAACTCTATCAAATTTGTTGGAAAACGATATAACAACACTTGGTTGATTTGAATGAAATCACCTCTTTGATAACCACTTTCATGGTGAGTAAAGAAAGTGATACATGGTTATGGCATAGAAGGACAGCTCATATACACGTAAATTAGTTAAAGAAACTACAATCAAAAGATTTAGTGATTGGTTTACCAAAGCTGAATTTTAATACTGAGGGGGTTTGCTCGTCTTGCAAGAAGTGCAAACCAACCAAAAAGAAAAATGATTTTTCATCTAAGTTGATGGTCTCAACAACTTGGCCCCTGGAAATGTTACACATGGATTTGTTTGGACCATCACAAGTAAAAAGCTTTGGTGGCAATCTCTATGCTTTAGTAATTGTAGATGACTTTTCCAGATTTACATGGACTTTATTTTTAAAATCAAAAAGTGACACTTTTGAAAATTTTAAAGAGCTTGTCAAGCAACTCCAGAACCGAGCTAACCAAAAAGTAGTTGTAATCCGAACAGACCATGGTGGTGAGTTCGAGAACTACAAGTTTGACAAGTTTTGTTCCAAGATCGGGATAGAACATCAGTTTTCTGCTCCTCGGACTCCCGAACAAAACGGAGTTGTGGAACGGAAAAACCGAGTTCTTGAAGAGCTAGCCCGAACCATGCTTAATGAATATAATTTGCCACATTATTTCTGGGCCGATGCGGTAAACACAGCTTGCTATGTAATGAACCGCATCCTCATCAGACCAATTTTAAAGAAAACTCCATACGAACTTTACAAGGGTAGAAAACCAAAAATCTCTCATTTCCATGCATTTGGTTGCAAAGTCTTCATTTTAAATAATGGAAAAGAGCATCTCGGCAAATTTGATTCTAAAGCCAATGAAGGAATATTTTTGGGTTATTCTACTCATAGTAAAGCATTTAGAGTTTTTAACAAAAGGACCTCCACTGTGGAAGAGTCCGTGCGTGTGGTATTTGATGAGTCTCCTCGGAGAGACAATGTTAGTTGTGCAGATAGAGAGGATCATCACATGGTTGAACTCGATCCGAGCACAACAACTGAAAAAGCTCAAAAGGATGAAGCTGCTGAAGTCAAAGATCAGAGGGGCGAGCTTGTTCCGAGCCAAACAAACAAGGAACAAACCGAACTCAGTCCGAGCCAACTTCAAAATAGTCAGTCCGAACTCATTCCAAGCCGAGCAGAGCAGTATGAGCTCAGTCCAGCCTGGAAGAGAGTCAAGGACCATCCGATAGAGAATGTGCTCGGCGACTTGAATAAGGGAGTTTTAACTCGTCGTTCTATTCAGAACTTTTGCAATTTCGCTTCCTTTGTTTCTCAAATTGAACCTAATTCGATTGATCAAGCAATTGATGATTAACATTGGGTGATTGCCATGCAAGAGGAACTGAATCAATTCATCAGAAATGATGTCTGGGAATTGGTTCCTCGGCCCGATAATCATACGATAATTGGTTTGAAATGGATTTTCAGAAATAAAACAGATGAATTAGGCTTAATTATAAGAAACAAAGCAAGATTAGTTGCTCAAGGCTACAACCAAGAGGAAGGTATCGATTATTATGAAACCTTCGCTCCAGTTGCTAGGCTTGAAGCAATCCGAATTTTGCTTGCTTTTGCATCTATTATGAATTTCACCCTTTATCAAATGGATGTAAAGAGTGCTTTCTTAAATGGCTTTATAAATGAAGAAGTGTATGTAAAACAACCTCCTGGATTTGAAAATTTTGAATATCCAAACCATGTATATAAACTCAAAAAGGCTCTTTACGGTTTGAAACAAGCTCCGAGAGCTTGGTATGATTGGTTGAGCTCATTTTTACTTGAACAAGGGTTTGAGAGAGGGAAGGTTGACACAACTCTATTCATTTATAAATCCAAAAAGGACATATTGGTAGTACAAGTTTATGTTGATGATGTAATTTTCGGTGCTACTAACATGTCTCTTTGCAAGAAGTTCTCTGAATCAATGCAAGGTGAATTCGAGATGTCGATGATGGGAGAACTCACATTCTTTCTCGGACTCCAAATAAAGCAAGTTGAGGGAGGAACGTTTGTGCATCAAGGAAAATATTGCAAGGCTCTCCTCAAGAAATTTGGCTTAGAAAATTGCAAAGAAACTGCCACTCCCATGAGCACCTCCAACTATCTCGGCAAGGATGAGTCAGGTAAAGCCGTAGATGTAAGCAAATATAGAGGCATGATAGGAAGCCTTCTATATTTAACTGCGTCTCGGCCTGATATTATGTTCAGTGTTTGTTTATGTGCTCGTTTTCAAGCTAATCCCAAATAATCTCATCTTTCGGCGGTTAAACGAATTTTTAAATATCTAAAAGGAACTGTGAACACTGGTCTATGGTATCCTAGGGATGCCAATCTTAGTTTGATTGGGTATTCGGACTCAGATTTTGTTGGGTGCAAGCTTGACCGAAAAAGCACAAGTGGAACTTGTCACTTGCTCGGCAGTTCCCTTGTGTCGTGGTTTTCTAAAAAGCAAGCTTGCGTTGCCCTGTCAACAGCTGAAGCCGAATACATTGCTGCTGGTAATTGTTGTGCTCAAATTCTTTGGATGAAACAACAGTTATCAGATTTTGGCTTAATTTTAGATCACATTCCTATCAAATGTGACAATACAAGTGCAATCAATCTAACTAAAAATCCAGTATATCACTCTCGAACAAAACACATTGAAATTAGGCATCATTTTCTTCGAGATCATTTTCAAAAAGGTGACTGTATCATAGAATTTGTAAGTACTGAAAATCAATTAGCCGATGTGTTTACAAAACCATTGCCGAGGGAAATTCTTTATAAAATTCGGCGTGAGCTCGGCATTCTGGATGAATCCAGTGTGTGCTCGGCGCAAGCTCGGCATCCTAAATGAAATTGGTTTTCGGTCTTTCACATATTTGATCACCTTCATAATCTCGATTCCTTTTTACGTTCAATTGTGTATTTGTTTAAATTTCCTGAAATTTCACATCCTTCAACTCTTCTTCCTTTCCTTTAAATCTTTATCTAAGGGGAGAAGGGTATTGTTCTCTTTGAACTTTCATATCATGTCATTCATCGTTCTCGTCTTTACTTTTATCTTCTCGAATAAGAAGCATGATTTCACTGTTAAAGGGGGAGATTGATGATGTTCATGTCATGAAAATTTTCTTCCTTCACTATTTTTTTTTGCAAAAGGGGGAGAATAGAACCTTGATTTCATCAAGGCCCTTACTCTTTTTTTTTGTTTCCAATACAAAGGCGGAGAAGGGTATTTCTACAAGTTTTTTTTACTCTCTTTTGGCTCATATGCTTACTAATTTGGCTCCTTTTTGATCATGCCAAAAGGGGGAGAAAGGTATTTGTTTGTTGTGTTTGCTGTTTTTGGTACAGGGGGCGAAAAGCATTTGTTGTTGCAGGCGTTCAGTGTGCGAGCATGAATTCAGGGGGAGTGTTTAACGAGCTGCTCCACATTTTCTTAACATAAAATTTCCAACAAGTGGAGGCATTACTGAGCAACAAAAGTACATTTTCATAGCAACATGTGGTCTGTTTTCGAGCAAATCCTGATAATACTGAGTGTAATCAGTTCACGAGCATACAGTCGGAGGGAGAAAACTCAAGTGCAACAAACTGTTAAAGATTATTTGTCATCATCAAAAAGGGGGAGATTGTAGAATCAAAGAAGAATCAAAACACTTTTGATGATGTCAAATAAATGGTAAAATAAATGAGCTAGACTTATGCCAAGCCGACAGACCTATTAGCGCAAGCATTCGCTAACGGCAAAGGCTCTACAGAAGCTCGGAACCTCAATTTTCCTCGGCGTACCGTCAAAAACATAGGCTCGGCGGAGGCTCGGAAAATTAGGACTCTAAGCTATCTACAACAAGTCAGTATTTGAAGCTAAAGCTTGGCATGGGCTCTGCTCTTGATCAAAGCTAAGTTCATCCAAGTTTGCAAGCTCGTTTTCTCGTCTCAAGGCAGTAAGCTCGGATGATGATTTGCTTGGTACTCGCTCGGATTAAGCTTAGAATAGTCACAGCATCAGAAAAGAGCAAACAAGCTCGGGTTGGTCTCACTCAACTTGTCTGATTGCCACGCTCAGTTCAAGCTCAGAAACACCAAGATCGAACAAAGCGCAAATCTCGGCAATCACTGTTCATCGTCTTCAACAATGCGTCGTCTTCAACCTTCGGACTCTGCTCAGCTGTTCCGTACTTTTTATTTCCGTTGAGTCTGGGTAGAAGTCCTAGGTTTAGCTCCTATGCTCTGACAAGTTTGAAATTCAAAATGAGTTAAACCAAAGGTTGGTGAACTATCACCATCACTGCTCTGCTGTCAAATGTTACCGTTGGAAACCCCATGGAAATTTCGTACAACACTCTTTCTCTCCTGCAGAAAAGAGAAGGCTATAAAAATGGGGGTCTTCAACGTTAACATTAGAGATAACAAGTGATAACAAGATTTTTCACAACCAATTTTTCTCTGAACTAAAACCTTCATTTTTACATTCGAAAAACAGAGCAGAAATCAAACCATCACAGAGAAGAAGAACATTTGATTTTCATAAGAACTTAGATATTCAAAACTTTCAAATCCTAACTCTAAGTTCTACTCAGTTCTTCTTTGTGATACCCTTCACTAAAATCGAATCACTCTTGAACTTCATACTGTCATACTCATTCGAAGAGTGTTTCGAATTGGAGCCATTCTCATTCATAAATCTTGTTCGCTGTGGTTGTTGGAGTGGAAAGCTGTTCTCTGATCGAGAAAGCCTTTCCGTGGTGAACAGGTTCCAAAGAGGTTCTTTGGTCATCGATTTGTCGTGGGTAGGTTGTCACGAGTTTGGTAAACTCGTCTGACCGGATAGGTCTAGAGGGGTGGCTCTTGTAAATCCTTTGTAACCCAGAAAATCGATTTTTTAGTGAAAGCTCTCTAAAAGGTTTTTAGAGGGGACTGGACTAGCTCTCAGGGTGAGAGTGAACCAGGATAAATCTGTGGTGTTAAGTTTTGTTTCTTTACTGCTTTCTATTGCTCGGTTTGCTTGACTGGTTATCCGCTGGCTTAAGCATCAAGCTTTTAATTTACTCTGTGATTGCTCGGTTTTTAAGTGTAGCTCGGAAAAACTAGCTATGAAGCAATTGTGTTAATCGATTAACCAGTTTATTCTTCTGGTTAATAAATTAACATTGTTTGCTCGGCAGTTCGGTTAATCAATTAACCTTTCTGTTTATCTGTTTGGTTAATCAATTAACCGTGACTGCTCGGATAGTCTTTAAACTCTATTCAAAACCGAGAACAACAACTTAAGCTTTTTCAAGAAATCGAAAAATTGCCATATCACTTTCAATCTCCTATTCACCCCCCCCTCTACTCGATTGTTAAGCCTCTTGTTGGTTTCCAACACCCCTTACCTCAACCGTGAAGAGAGTAGAAAATAAAACCTTCAAGACCTAGCCTAGCTTGTAATCCTGAGTTCTCATAGTTCCCAATCGAATCACTTGACTGCACGATGAATAAAATGATGGATCAACAACAACTAGCTTGCCACACGAAGAAGAAATAGACTCCGAACCTTGGGGAGTAGTTCGAATAGCTCTCTTAGGGTTTTCAGCACATGAGTCACGTAGAGTAACAACGAGAATGTCTCACTCTACTTGTACTACTGGAAGAAGGGGGAAATATGTGATTGGTATGAAAAGCTTTCCTGAGAAGCTTCATAAAGTTGTGGCTGAAAATGAATGCCAAATGTGGAATTACAGACTTGCCCCAAGTCACTTATTCCAGCAGAAACATAGCAGCACGTCAGGAGGAAGAAGACGACATGCTTCAAGAGCACTGGCCAGCAAAGGCCGACTTCCGAGGTCCAGCTCTCAACAATGAAAACATGAGAGCATGACACAAGCTAGAACTCGGTGCTCGGTTCCCTTGGTGCCACCACCTCGAGATGAGACACTTTAAACGAGTACACACGACCTACCGAGGTCGGCACTATTCAACATCAACCCAAGACCAGTGCAGTCTCAAACAAAGGGGGTTGAAAATGATACGAGCTTGGTTCTCATAATATCAGTTATCACTGCTCAACCTATTTTGAGCACAACAAGATGGGAACTACTCGATTTCTCCCGAGTACAAATATAAGTGAACTCAACACTACAACTCGGATTACCTAAGCGCGGCTACTCTTGCTCGGCACTAAACCAACACACTATCTGCTCGGATCCACGAGCACAACACATCTTGCTCGGAACCTGCTCGGTTCCGCTAACCCAATACCACTAACTCAGTATTTGCTCGGTTAACTAACGCCATACCACTTGCTCGGATCACACACCCGAGCTCGGCTCAACCTGCTCGGATCTAACTCATAGTTCCTACTGAGCTCAGACTGTCATGAGCTCGGCTCTACCTCATCATGGCCTCGTGACACTAAGTCACATGCTTGGCCAATCCGAGCTCTGTGCCTCCTGCTAGGCACACACCCACGAGCTCGATAACACATGCTCGGCTCCTAAGAGTGATTTGGGTCTAATATATGATGTTTTGAGCATGATTTAGACTCCCTTTTACTATGTATTTGGCTTGTTTCTCATGCAAATTTAGGACTTTTTGTATAGTTTTTAGGAAGTTAGGTAATTTAGAATCCTTTGAACGTTTTGATCCATTTTGGGTATGTTTTAGGTACTTTCGGAGCTTAATTGAATAAAATAAATATGGAGTTGAAAAGAGGATGAAAGCACCTTGAAAATGGCACAAGAACGGAGCGAAACGGAGCCAGAAATTAAGTTGCACGCCCAGGCGCATGGATCCCACGCCCAGGCGCGCA